>CM062603.1:31544951-32909402 GCA_031470985.1 Agastache rugosa | reverse complement strand
GGAGGCAATGTTTGAGGCATCCTTTGAGTCGTTGTATCCCGGTCCGCTTTGAAGGTGCCTGGCCCAGGCCCGAGCCTTAATGATCTCGTCCGTTGTTGACGTGGGCTTTGATGAGGAAATTTCTGCCTTGCTTAGATAGTACCTCTTCGATGCTTTTCAGCCCTACGTGATTGTTCTGGGCGGAAGCTTGCTTTTCCGGTTCGAGGCATGACCTTTTCCACATCTTATCGAACATTTCTTCTCGCCAGTAGGGTCGGCCCCGTCGGTGATCTTGTTTCGGCTATTTTGTCCTTTAGTGAAACGGCTTCTGATGGAGCCGGGTTGTGTCGAGTTGCGTCAGATGCTTTTGTCACTTCCGGTTCCGCCTTCGGCTCGGCATTCTCGCGCATGGCTTGGCCGTCGGGGATCTCTTGGAGGCTCATTTGGAATCGTTAGATTGCTTTCTCTACTAGACTCGATCGGGTAGTCCGGAGTTACGAGACTGTGTAGAGTGTTCGTGTGATGGTAAGATGTTAGATAAATTTTGAGTTCGAGGCATTACCTATCGGCATCTTGTCGATGCCGTCTGTTTGTCTGCATCGAAGCGTGTATCCCCGTCGAAGATTCATCATGGTAATCAAACCTTCTTAGAGAATGCGAAAATGGCATGTCATGTATTTTGTTGCACTGCTGATTCTTCATCGGCGACATAAGCTCTCCTTTTGTCAATTTCTTTGGCTTTCAGTTGGTCCTTGTCTTTCTTGGACAACTTTGGACAATCCTAGCCGGTAGTGTCACAGTTCCTTTGCAGTTAAATGCAACATGCTTGTTCGTTTGTCAGTGACTTCTCGTAATTTCTTTGTGTGCTTATCTCTGTAAGTTCTTGCGAACTTCTTGTATTTGCCTTTCTTTGGTGTTGAGTCACATGTTGTAGTTTTTGACCAGCGCTAGCTATTCCTTCAAGTAACTCCTCTTTGCTCGTATCCTTCTTATGCCTCCTTCGATGACTCGTCCGATTGCATGTATGCGGATTTGTCGAGTTAGCTCTGTGCCAAATCTCTTTGGGTAGCCGTAGTGAGTTCTCTAAATCATTCGTGTCGCATGAAGATTAGCAGAGTGATCTTGAAGTTGTATTCGTTAGCTTTTAAGAGTGAGAACAACGGCTACGTAAATAGATCACCCAAGTCGGCTTCGACTTTGGTGAACTACCTTGTAAGTGTTCCATTCAGTGAAAGAAGCTGAAAGAACCATTAGATTCTTTTTCGTGGGTATCTTTCCCGATTCTGATTGTCTACATCTCGACGATTATGTTTGAGAACACTTAGCTCGTCGCTTCGATGGACTCGTTGACTAGAGCGCAAAGTTGTCGAATTTTTGGCATGCTGTTGTGAATTTGTTTTTCTTTGATCTCTTCGATCCTTCGCATAGCTTGTCAAGTGTTTGTACATCTCTTTAGGCATCTCGCGACTTGATGATCTTACTCGGGTAGGCGTTTGAGGCCGGTGATGAGATGGTGTTTAACTTGCGAAAGTTTGTCCGATCCGGCTTGCTTTCGTTCTTCGACGAGTATTAACAACTTTGAAACGAGGTGGCCGGTATTCGGTTGTCTGCCATCATGAGCATGTACGAGTTCATTTCCTTGTTTATAAATAAGGATGGGTCCGTCCGAGATGACGCGTCATGTCGTGATGCGCGCATAAGAAGCTTTTCAATATGAATTTCCGGATTGCATAGTCGTCCTACTTAGAAGGTGGGAAGATTACTTGTTAAGATAAGAATCCGTAGAAATATGCGGTATGTAATAATATGAGTTTTTACGAAAAAACGGATGCGTTCGATTGACCAACTGACGCACGAGTTTCAAGACAAATATCTTGATTCAGAAACAGCGGTCGTTTGAACCACTGCTCTGATACGTCTGGAATTGATGGTCACGAAATTTGGGTATTTGTAGTGTAGATGGGGGGTGAATACACCAAATAGATTTTTCGAAACTTTTTCAAGTTAAATCACGAGTTGGTAAAGCTCGGTTATCGATCCGGTGGAGGAGGGTCAGCTGGGTAAATAACTCAGCTGGCGGTGCAGAAAATGGTGGTTTGAAAACTTAGCTCGGTTACTTAGAAAAACTCAGTTTGAAAAGATTAACTTAACGTTTTCAGCTTAGTCAAGTTGTGCAATTTTCAGAGAGCCACAGCTGTCTTTGGAGGAAAAAGCATTTGTGTGCTGATTTTGAACAAATATGCAATGATATGAAAGAGTTAGAACAAAAGCTGAATATAAAGAGAAATGTAAGGAGCGCGCATGAGTTTTTACGTGGTTCGGAGTAACACCTCTTACATCACGACCGGGTTCGACTTTGGTAATCCACGCTACCACTTGGCTTTCAAGTACCCAAGCAACTTCACAACTCTAACCCGAGCTATGTTCCAACGGTTTGCAGGCATCCTGTCCAAGCTCGCCTTCGAGTTTCCGAGTGCTGAAAAACTGTGGCACTCGAATTACAACCGAGCAAGCGTGCACCTTTACCTAACCTTTACTGGGTTTGGGTTTGGGTATGGGGTTCCAGCTGTGAATGAGTTCTTACAATTAAGAACTTTAGAGTATGATGAACTCGTTCGGAAATCTAGGAAACTTAAGATGTACAAAGAGTTTGGCCTAGGGAACATACGAAAAACAAAGCGAGTTTGCTGCTTTAAAACACTTTAAGATAAAGTGTTCTTTGATCTATGTGAGGCCTTGAGAGCTTTTGAAAGATTGATGATTTCGAGATAATGCAAAGCTTGTAGAGGTTTTCGTATGTCGAGTCACCGAAAGAGTTGAAGACGGGTTTATATAGAGTAGAGATTCAAGACTAGCACGTTGGAAGTGGAGCCGTTTGAATGCTTCCCCTCTCTTCTTGGAAATTCAAGATCTGCCGTTGAAGCGGGAATGTTTGCACTGTCTTCATTTGTGTCACATCCCTAGGTCTGGAAGTCTAGGATGTTGTGATTTAACAATCCCTCATTGGTCGAGGTAGGTTGACTTCCTCTGATTCCAGGGATCTTACTGCCTTTAGAGCGCTCTTGAATTCGGAAATTTAGATACCGTCTTGGAAGTGAAGTCTTCGGAGATAGTTAAAGCCTTTGTTCTGTCTGACATACCGGACCATTTGTTGTTTTGAGACTTCAGCTCGAATTCTCTTCGACTTGATCGAGCTCTCTTGGAGGACTTGTTGAAGATTGACGCTGCTTTCTTCTTTGTCTTTTGCTAAGACTCCATTGTAAACACTTCAAGCGTAGGTATTCTTTGTCTTCACTTAAGTGACTCAGGTATAGACACATTGCGAGTCGGAAACCGTCTTGTCTTCACTTCCTTAACTGCAAGCGGAGCAGCCTTATTTAGGTTGACGCGATCATCTATTCGGTTGGAGAATCGGTTGGGTTATGGTATCAAATCAAAACCTTATAATTTTCCCAACACTCTCTTATCTCTCGTAGTATACGAAACCGTACAACTCGCTCACTCGACTTTCGGCACCCGGCTCGCCCAAAAAGTCCCGTCAGTGACGCTTCTTTGCGGTGGATGATGAGAACATTTGAACCTTCAAGCCCTTACGAGGAATTTGAAATCACTTAATCCGAGCCGTTGCACGTCTTTGCTACTATAATGAGGTTCAATGACCTCGGGCTTCAAGGAATAAAGAGCGCGGCAACAATACCCTTATCTTGCTTGACTCCCCGCCGCATTAGTTGCCGTCAGCGACTTCAAATTCTATCTGGATACCAAGATGACTACTTGGTATGCAAATGAAGAACTTGTAGAGTTCTACACCTTCGATAAGCTCAAAGCCGAAGAAGCAGCTCTACAGAAGATCTTTGGATTTTGAAGTCTTCAGGATGCTTTCGTGCATCAAGACGAGGGCGATCCAAATCCTCATTCAGAAGGCTAAACGGGATGAAGTACCACGCCCGAGGAGGTAATCGCAAGAGCCCGACTCCTGCGTCAAACTCTCATTGGAATGTTCCGGTTGAGACGGCCAAAGCCACTCACTGTCGACACGTAGAGGCAATGGTGATTGAAGACGAGCCAACTGCGCATAGCAGTTGAGCCGCGAAACGGCTCCACCAAGTCCAATTGCCGATGACACTCGCGCGCTTTGGTCGAGTTTGAGGCGGGCAAACCCGATCAAGTGGAATCCGGAACCCGGACGGATCCTAATGCCGTGCTTTCGATGCGATGAAGGACGAAATCGCCAAACATGTTGAGGAAATCCTATTCCGGGATAGACTCGGCTCGGATGTTGACACTGCTTATGCGCAGCACGGCTATAGAATGGCAAGTCCGCGTCATGGACAATCCATTGATGAAGTTCATGATTTGCCCAAAACGTCCAAGAAAGCACCAGTCAAGATCTCAAGCAATCTCTTGTTTCTCAACGAATTGATCGATCAACTCGTCTAGAGAAGAGAGTTCACGAGATTATTTCAAGTCTCCAAGCTCCACCTTTGGAAGAGAGCGTCATGGACTTATCCGGCCGGTTGCCTCTAAAAAAACGGACACTCTCCACGAAATGACATTCAAACGCTGTTCAGCCTCTACAAAGAGCTGGACACTCGGTTCAAAGCTTGGAAGTAACAGCACGGCACAACTCGGCCTCGTCGCGGCGGACAACACGGCAGATTGCGTGTTGATAAAGCCACAGCCCCGGAATAAGACAATTGTCAACCTATCCTCGCACCCTTGTTGATAATGCCAAAAAGGGGAAGGTAATGACAAGAGACATCAAGGCGAGCAAAGAAAAACCTGTAAACGAAATCCAAGTCTTTGCGATACGAGATTGTTGAAGTTGTTCTTGGTGAAAACGAGAGAAGAACCGGCTAAACGGAGAGGAAAATGAAGAAAAATGATCATCCCTCTTGCCAAAGCTAGTGGAGCCACGAGAAGAAATCCAATGATACCCAATGGCTCTACAACTTTGTAAATCAACAAAAGCGAGATGAGAAGCGTTCAAGAGCAGGCCAGAAGAAGAAGAAAAGTTTGCTCAATGCGAAGAAAAGAAGCCGAAGAAGAAAAGAGCAAACATCGGAACGCATAAAAAAAAAGTCTCGGATGCCAATAATTTGGAGAAGAGTAGATGAATGGATCCCGAAGAATTAAACGATAGTTGAGGAACATACAAAATTTGAGTTCATTGAAGATTTCTACTACACCGTGAGCTTACCCAAATACGGCAGGAGATGTTGCTTTCAAGATGCATCTAAATGAGCTCTTTCATCAAGATAGGATAGGGCTGCGAAAGCATTCTTCAATGTTGCGAGAGACCGCGAAGATACAACTCTCTGCTCTGGCTGTATCATCTCCGGCCTCTGCGATACACAGGCTGATTTCACGACAAGTCGCAAATTATCGCGAAGTAAATAAATGGGCGATCGGGAGAAAAATTTCCAAGGTAAATAATAAAGAAGAGTACAGAAAGCTGGAACAAATGATCTTCAACCGGTACAGATTGAGAACGGATGAGCAGCTAGAAGAAGATAGACAGCAGAAGCAGAAGCACAGCTGAAGACCCAGCCAACTTGGAATTTTTTTTTTATTTTTGTAATTGTTGAAAATTGTAATCCTTCGTCTTCTTAATGAAAAGTTTATTTTATCAAAATCAACGTCAATCTCTTTTGTCCGAGCTGCGAAAATGATTATCTACGTGAATGTTTATTTAACTTTGAAGACAATCTCTCTTTATCCGAGCTACGAATATATTTTCTTGTGATTGTTTAACCTTTTGAAACCCCGTTTTCTGTTAAGGGGGAAGTAAATTGTTTTTCTCAGTTAGGTTTTGGCATCATCAAAAAGGGGGAAATTGTTGGGAAAATTAATAGAGTTTTGATTAGATACCAAAACCCAGCTGACCCCAACCGAGTAGATGATTGCACAAAGCTAAAGCGTTTTTCGGCTCACTTTGTTTGAGCTTATAGAGTTTCTAAGTTTACGGAGTAGAGTCGGCGAAGATAGCGAGAAGACATGACGAGAAGACACGATTGGGCGGCACGAGTGAGGAACTCGAGAAGAGCGAGACCAAGCGAGTCGAAGACCCGGCGGTATCAATACCCGGCTCGAGAGACGGAAACCCGGCTCGGTGTCAAAAACCCGGCTCGGTGTAAAGGACCCGGCTTTGTGTCAATGACACGGCTCAAGTCTAAAACCGGCTCGAGGTTGAAGACACGGCTCGGAGTTAATGATACGGTACGGAGTCTAAGACACGGCTTAGAGTCGAGACGCGGCGAGTCCAAGTTGCTGAAGACACAGCAAAGACGCTTAGCAGCTCAAAGACGAAGACCTTCTTCAAGACAAGATCCCGATGTCAGAAGATCTTATCAAACGCAGTCAAATCAGAAGAAGAAATAGCCTCTGCAGATGCAGACCTACTTCGTAGGTTAAAGGCCAGAAGTCAATAAGAGTAGGTAGGATTCAAACGGCTCTCTTCCAACGGCTAGTTTGAATCTCCACTATATATACCTCCTCCACCATTGAAGAAAGGAGGCTGACGAGACGACTGAAGAAATAGAGCAAACAGAAAAATGAAGAACGATCTTCAAAGCCAAATCCTTCAAGAACACTCAGTCAGTCAGTTGTGTTTTTAGTTGTTCACATATTCAGTCATAGGCAGAATAGATCAGAATAGAAATATCTTAAGCCTAGTTTGAGCGAGTTCATCATACTCTTTGTTCTTCATTGTAAGAACTCGTTCATAGTTGGAAAACCCATTCCCAAATCCAAACCCAAACCCAGAAAGGTTAGGTAAAGGTACGCTTGCTCGAAGCGTGTAATTCGAGTGGTTAGGTTCTTCAGTACCCGTAAACTGAAGGTGTAGGCTTGACAGTGCCCGCAAACTGTTGGAACACAGCTCGGGTTAGAGTTGTGAACTTGCTTGGTACTTGGAAACCAAGTGGTAGTGGATTAACAGTGAACCTGGTCGTGGACGTAGGAGGTGTTACTCCGAACCACGTTAAAATTGCTTTGTTCTTTACTGCTTTGTTTTATGCATTCTACTAATCTCTCACGCATACACTTCAAGTTGCATAAACTGATTAACTGAAAAGTGAAACAGAGCTTTGCAATATATTTGAAACAACAGACGAACTTTCCAAACCCACCAACTTCCGCACACACTCGCACAGCCAGCTGTGTCGATCAAGCTGTCATCCAGCTGGATCGAACACAGCCAGCTCTCTCAAAAGAGTTTTAACTTGGAAAAGTTTTTAAACCTTGGTGTATTCACCCCCCTCTACACCAAGGTATCCGTCTTGGGACCAACATTCAGTCTGCCCAGACAGACCTTGTGCTGAAGTTTCAATTCTGAAAAGTTGTGATTTGGTTCTGTTTGACCAAACAGACGCAGTAACTGTAACTGTGTTGTGTTGATTATCTTTGGAGGGAATTATGAAGTTGTGAATTGTATGTTTTTCAAAATTTGAGACAAAAAGGTGCTGAAAAAAAAAAGAAAAATAAAAGAAAAAAAGAAAAAAAAAAGAGAAAAAACAACATAAAAAAAAGGAAGAAAAAAATGCACCTAAGTTGAGTTGACATACAGTTTGATGGTTAGTTTGTTGAGATGAGTTAGTTGTTTTCCTTATGATGCATATTTTGCATTGATGATGATTCGATTTGGATATGCATGATACTTGTTCTTATTTTCTGAAGCCTAGGAATCCCGTTAGATCCTTCCAAATTTTGAATGGTCCCTAGCCCCGTTATGCCAAATGAGAAAAGTCCTTCTTGAGTTACATGTTGGCTGCTTTATATCGCGATCGAGTGAAATTTGTTTATGAGTGGCTGTCCTGGAATAGTGTAGGGAGTGAATGAGTGAATCTGTTAGATATGTTTGATTGTTGCCCGATTTTGACCATGTTGATGATAGTGATGCATTATTTGAGATTTCAATTTGTCATTTGAAAGTTGAGAATTGCTTTGTGAGTTGCTTGATTTTTACTTGGCAGTGGAGAGTTTGCAGACATAAACAGTTTGGTATTTACTCGGCTATTGTGTGTCGAGTCAGTTCGTGTCTAATTTCTTATTTTTGTATCTTCATTTCTAATTGAGTCGTTCATGTTGAGTCCTGGGAATTTAATGTTTCTGAACAACCATGTTTGATGATTGAGTTTGATTTTCACTTCATACTTGAGGGCAAGTATGACTCAAGTGTGAGGAGATTTGATGAGTGTGTATTTTGGTTGTTCAGAAGTTAAGTTTTCTATGATTTTATATGGATATAATGCACGTTTAGGTGTGGTTTTTATGCAGGAAACGCAGATTTCGGTTGTTGATATATTTGGATGAAAGAAGTCGAAAAGGATGGATTTTGTGTCCAATTATAGAAGATCGAAGTCAAAGATGGAAGAAAATTGGATGGGCCGGGCTTTACTACTTTGTAATCCATAAACAATATATTTAGATACCTATTATATTTAGAATTCTATTATTTAATTATTTTCCTAAATTATTTAGGTTAGGATTAGCATATATATATATTGAGATTAGCCGCAAATTATACGGCTCCATTCCTTAGTTTTTATTATTCCTCCCGTATAGCATAGATTTAGAGATTAGTTTTTACATATATACTTTACCTTTTTCTTGAATTCAGCCGCCAACATTGGGAAGAACAGAGGTTTAGTTTTAGTTTAAATTTAGTCTTGAATATTGTTTTGGATTTGCGTTGTTTATCAAATTCTGGTAATAAGATTTCTCGTTAGTTTGCCTTAATTTCGTAGATTAGTTATTATGTTTGCTTTTTATTATTTATTTGTCGTTAATCTTATTATGTAACTAATTTTCTATTCGGCGAGAATATTGAAGCACTAGTCTAATAATTTGTGAGATCTAATTGTTCGTATAATTAATTTCCTAGGGTTTCGATTTGTTCCTTGTGTTTAAAGTTAATTCCGATTTTATTTAAGCCTGATCAACTTAGATTAAATTGGATTACAGTCAATTAGTTCCCCCAATCCGTAATTGTTGGAATAGGGCTAATTAGTGATAAAGCTACCATGTTCGTAGTAGGAATAAATTGGTAGACGGGTTATTACTTGCGTTCTTGGGTAATTCGTCTAAATTGGGTTCCTTCAAATCTAAAAGCTATTAGAGCATTAAATCTAGGTCTGGCGTCTCCACCTAGATTGTGTTTTAATAAGGGGAATAGTTAGGTCTGGTGACTACAGCTAACTGTCGATAAACTACGTAGGAATTGGGGTATGTCCGATGCGTTCACGGTACCCTATAACTGGTTGGTTCTTGGGAATTAATTAATCTTTGCATCGATGATCAGAGCCTAGACTAGTGTGGATTTATTCGAAGCCGGATTACTTTTCTTCTTATTATATTCTCGTTTGCTATTTTAGTTAATTTCTTTGTCTTCTTAGTTTATAATTAAAATCTCTCAATTTAAGGCATGGTGGCTACACCAAAACTAGATTTATAGTAAAAATAGGTGAATTCCCGTTCTCTGTGGTTCGACCCTGCTTGTTGCTATACTAATTTAATTCTGAGCGAGTTGCAGGAATTATTTGGTGGTATACGACGTCCACCATCGACACTCAAGAAATCTAATGCTTACCCAATGTTTTGAAGCTTTGCTGTTTGTTTATGATTTATCACAGAATTTTCGAATTTGCAGGTCTCAAAATTGCTGGTGAAATGTGAATTTGCTTTCTTAAGCTTTCTTAATTATGAAGAAAAATAAAATAGAGAAGAAATATAATGCTTACCCAATTTGCGCGTGGGATGATTATTAAAAAAGTAAATGTACATTGGAAATAGCAGAAGGTTTTATGGAAGACGGAAAGTTCATAAAAAAAATAAATGAGAAGTTACATTGTACGGTTGTCTTTGAGAAAGCAGAAAGTCAAGCGGCTTCTCGAGAAAAAATATTAGTCATGCATAATAAGGCAGTGAGAAGATTTTGCATGGCGCATGCAATATTGGGCGGAAAAAGCATTATTTAAGCGGGAAATACGTTGCGGTTGATTCTGCTTTAATATAGTATAGTAATAGATAGATATTGAATACTGTTAAATTAGGAGGGGTGGACCAATGGACCATTTATAAAATAATATCCACTCACATATGCATCACCGATTGGCCGTTTTAAATAATCAATGTCTATTATCTATTGTTATATAGAAATAATACAAAGGATTGAAATAATATCGAAATTACACAGGATCGAAATAATGTCCACTCACATAGTCAGATATGCATCACCGAATTATCTGTTTTATAATTTAGGCAAATTGCATCTTTAGACTTATACTTTTGTATTTTATTTCGTTAAGCATTTGTACAAATATTTTGTTTTAGTAATAAGCCTTTCTATTCATATTCAACGGGTCCTTATTTAACGGATTGTTTACTTTTCCGTAATCTAAATAACATATCATTATTTATTTATTAAATAAAATTAAATTTATATTCTAATTATATTCTTATTCTTATTCATGTCAAATATTGCACATCATTATTGCGAGTACAGAGTTTGTTTAGGCCGATGTAAAGTATGGCGTTTTGCGAATTTAGGACAATCTTTTGCGGGCTTGCAATATTAGGACAAAGTTTCAAAAATTAAGCATCTACAGGCCAAAAAAAGCCTGATCAGGCTAAATCGCACGTGTTTTACACGTGATCGTTATTTTTCTCTGCCCGATGATGATGTGGCTGCCAACTAAGTGCCACATCATTTGCCATCTCATTTTGCTCAATAAAAAAAATTAAAATGAAAATGAAAAAAAATTAAAAAAACATTCATCTCTTCTCTCTTACTCTCTCCCCAACCCCACCTGCCTCTCCCTCTCTCCCTCGCCCAACAGCCAAACCACTACCGCCGCCTCCCCACCTCTGCCGGCGACCACCTCCTACCCCCATTTTCCCTCTCTCTATGCTATCTTCCCCATCCATCTTCTTGCCGCCGCCACTCTCTTCTCGACTCCCAACCATCTTCTCGCCGTCGCCGCCGCCACCATCACCTCCGACCGCCACCACCACACAACTCTCCATCTCCCACTTCCTCTTTCTCGTTCCTATATACAACCACCCATCAGTTCTCCATTTCTCTCTCTCTCTCCCACTCCTATTTCTCTTTCCTATATACAACCACCCATCAGTTCTCCATTTCTCTCTCTCTCCTCGCCCACCTCCGGATACGCATCCAACCATCTTCCTTCCCCCATCTTCCCTCTCTGTATTCTCTCTTCCTCACCATCACCTCTCTCTTCGCCCACCTCTGCCGCCGACCACCAGCAGTGCATATCTCCGCCGCTGACCGCCTCCGCCAACCCACCCCCAAACGAAAAAATGAAGCCCAAATCGTACGAAACCCCAAATCACCGCTACCAACCTTAAAAAAGCCCCCGCTCTCTCTCTCTCTCTCTCTCTCTCTCTCTCTCTTCCTTTCAGTCGATCTTTAGCGGCGGCCGGCCAAGAAGAGTGTTCTCTCTTGTCCGTCTTCGTCCCGATTTGACCTGCAAAATTGGATTTTGGGTATTGCGGGGGTGGTTGAAGATGGTGGGGAAATGGTGAAAATTGAAAGAGGAGCCGGTGTGAAACAGATGGTTGTGTGGGGTGTGTTAATACGAGAAAAGAGATAGAGAGAGAGAGAGAGAGAGAGAGAGAGGTGGAGAGGGAGATAGAGATGGAGAGCTGTGTGGTGGTGGTGGTGGTGGCTGTCGGAGTTGGCGGCGGCAGGGAGAAGGTTGGGATATTGGAGAGAGATTTGGTTTTAATTTTTGTTTTCATTTTTTTTAATTGAGAAAAATGAGATTGCAATGAAGTTGGCAGCCACATCATCATCGGGCCGAGAAAAATACCATCACGTGCAAAACATGTGCGATTTAGCCCGATCGGGCTTTTTTTGGCCTACGGATGCTTAATTTTGAAACTTTGTCCTAATATTGCAAGCCCGCAAAAGATTGTCCCAAATTCGCAAAACACCTATCTTGGCCTAAACAAATTTCGTACTCTCATTATTGCTTCGGACTCGCAAATAATTCCTTGCTGGTTGAATGTATGAGCGATATCCAAATCACTGAATCCAACCCCAATAAAAGAGTACAATCCAAATTCCAGAAACAAGATAGAACCTCCAGAATACTACTTTTAATTAAATATAAATATATTCCGATCATAAAAATATCAAGAATCTAATTATTCATCATAAAGCAAAAACAACTGCTCCAGAAACCAAGCCGACAACCCAAATCAACGCAATAAGGCTTGATCGAAAATATAACATTATGCATCTACAAATCTAGAGGATAAACTAGAAAGAAGAACGTGGAATTAATCCGACAAATATAAATAACATTATGCATCTACTTTTTCTAACTCTAATATAGTTTATTTTCTAAATTTATATTAAATTTTGAATTTCATTGTGAAAATCTAATCTTTATTATGATTATTAACTCTGAATTTTTTTCCCCTTAAATTTATAATCTCACGTTGAACCACTCGAGCCAAATCCGAGTTAATTCTCACGTTGAACACCTTGCCTTCCGCCAAGTGCTACCTAGCAACAGTTGAACTTAAAAGTCTATCTTGGTGTAGATATATATAGGTCTTGAGAAACCCTAGATATGCTCTCCACCTCCTTTTCCCCAGTTTCCTTATGCATGGAAACTTCCTTTGAAGATATGTCTTGTGGAACAATTAATTATATTACTAATATAACATCTTTTCCGCGTCAAACAAGGATAAGGAAAATATCTCCGCAAAATCCGCATAAATATGGAAAGAATCTTTCAGATCTGTTCCATTTTGTTCCACATCAAACTAGCTCAAACTGAAGTTCAGAAACCAAGTTCTGTCTTCGCACAACTCAGAAACACTTCAGTCAATTTTGCTTCTACATAATATGCCAACACCATTGAAGCCACCAGCTCAAATCTAACATATATATATATATATATATATATATATGCGTTTAAAAGAAATAAACAAAACGAAAAGCAAATCTATTCTTGACAAGGGATAGCTTTCTATAAGAAGCTCAAGCAAGATTTATTATTAATTCAATTCTAGAGAACTTACACAAATGGCAAATATATGGATATGATGAACGAAAGAAATAAATGGTTGTTTTGTGCATAATGTCATCCTGCGCCATCAAATTTATAGATAATTTTTTTTTGGGGGGGGGGGGGCTCGTCAATCAAAAGAAAATAAGTCATTTTTAAAGAAAAAAGAAAAAAGAGGCATATATTGACAATTGTTATATTGAATGAATTATTACTTTTTTTCTCGTGAATTATTATTTTTTATCACAACAAATATTACTTGTGAAAAATATTAGTTTTGTTTATGAAAATTGTTACATTGAAAAAATATTACTTTTCTTGAATTATTACTTTTTATTTCGATAAATATTACCTTTGAAAAATATTACTTTTGTTTACGACAATTATTACATTGAAAAAATATTACTTTTCTTCTCGTAAATTATTACTTTTTATCTCGATAAATATTGCTTTTGTTTACGATAATTGTTACATTGAAATAAATTTTTACTTTTCTTCTTGTAAATTATTACTTTTTATCCCGACAAATATTACTTTTGAAAAATATTACTTTTGTTTACCGATAATTGTTACATTGAAAAAATTATTACTTTTCTTCTCGTAAATTATTACTTTTTATCCCAACAAATATTACTTTTGTTTATGAAAATTGTTATATTGAATGAATTAGTACTTTTTTCTCGTGAATAATTATTTTTTATCACGACAAATATTACTTTTGTTTATGAAAATTGTTACATTGAAAAAATCTTCTTGTGAATTATTATTTTTTATCCCGATAAATATTACTTTTATTCACAACAATTGTTATATTGAAAAAATAAATAATATGTTCATTATGCTTTTAGATTAATTAAGTAAAAAATAAAAGAAGAAAAGAAGCAAATATGTTAATTTTGCTTGTTAGATTAATTAAGTAAAATATAAAATAAAATAATTAAAAAATAAAAATATTAGTATAATGCTACTTTGGAAAAAATATTACTTTTGTACAACAATTATTATTTTTTATCACGACAAAAAACTAAAAAAAGAAATAAAAGTAAAAAAAAAAAGGGGGAAAATGATTTATATTTTAATATTTCTAAAAAGAAGTGTAAACTAAAAAGAAATAGTGAAAGAAAGGGGAAAAAAATTGAAACATGTGCCCTTTATGGGTTTCCATCCTAGGACCTTACAAGAGAGAAGAAGTGGCAGGTACCTTTGCCAACCACTAGGCTAGCGATATCTTTTTTCAACTTTGCGGTATTATGTATATATAATGCATCTTAAGCGGGTTGACCCGGATCCATCTCACGGGAGACCAACTCAAAGTATATTTATAATAAATGATTGTAAAGATTGACCCTAATATTAGGATAACCGTGAAATTTTATTTAATATATGTGATACTCCCTGCTTTCTTTAAATAAGAACTCATTGAAATCAAAATTTTAAATGGCTCATTAAAACAAAAATATTGTACATATGGACCTAATAAAATAAAAAACAAAAGTACAAGAAACCGATGATACGTTTTAACCTATAATCTATGAGTTGGTCTCCTGTGAGACCGGTCTCTAATAAGAGATCGGATCCGGGTTGATCAGAAATTAACGTTTATATATATAACCATTTCTTTAAATAACAATGTGAGTAGTTGGTTCAGCGGTGAAGGCATTTTCCTATCAACCCAGAGGTTGCTGGGTCGATCCTCCTAAGCAGCGATATTGTACAGATCTAATATTTTTATGGTTTTAACTTGTTTTTTTCTTCTTTTCTTCTTTTTTCTTTCTTGTTTTATTTTTAGTTTTGAGTAATTGATTTAATTAGGATATGATCCATTTGTTTTTATTTTTTAATCCCAATTAAAAATTTAACAAGCATAATTAACATATTTTCTTGTATTTGCACAAATCTAATATTTTTATGGTTTTAACTTTTTTTTCTTCTTTTCTTTCTTTCTTATTTTATTTGTATTTTTCTTCTTTTTTTCTTTCTTGTTTTATTTTTAGTTTTGAGTAATTGATTCAAGTAGGATATGATTCCATTTGTTTTTATTTTTTAATCCCAATTAAAAAATTTAACAAGCATAATTAACATATTTTCTTGTTTTATTTTTTAATTTTACTTAATTAATCTAAAACCAAGTGGTTTTGATCTTAAGGGCAACTACTACTTTTATTAATAGTAAATATTACTCTTATTCACGATAAATATTACTTTTGGTTTTTGAATGAATTTCTTATGTTTATATATTTTCAATGTTGGATAACATTCTCATCACTCATAAAAAAAGTATGCACGGTATTATTATTATTATTATTATTATGATTATTATTATTATTATTATTAAATATTCGAGCCGCCCGATTATTTTTTTACTTTTTTAATTTTGTTTTAAATTATAATATTTAAAAATAAATTTTCATATAAAAAGTAACAATTGATGTGATGAAAAGTAACAATTGTCGTAAACAAAAGTAATATTTATCAAGATAAAAAGTAATAATTCACGAGAAGAAAAGTATATTTTTTTCAATGTAATAATTATCGTAAATAAAAGTAATATGTTTCAAAGTAACAATTGTCGGGATAAAAATTAACAATTGTCATAAATAAGTAATATTTTTTAAAATAATATTTGTTGGGATAAAAAGTAATAATTCACAAGAAGAAAAGTAATATTTTTTCAATGCAACAATTATCGTAAACAAAAGTAATATTTTTCAAAGTAATATTTGTCTGGATAAAAAGTAATAATTCACAAAAAGAAAAGTAATATTTTATCAATGTAACAATTGTCGTAAATAAAAGTAATATTTTTGTTGCGATAAAAAGTAATAAAACGAAAAGAAAAGTAATATTTTTTCAATGTAACAATTGTCGTAAATAAAAGTAATATTTGTCATGATAAAAATTAATAATTCACGAGAAGAAAGGTAATATTTTGTCAATGTAACAATTGTCGAAAATAATATTTTTTGGGATAAAAAGTAATAATTCACGAGAAGAAATGTAATAGTTTTTCAATGTAAGAATTATAGTAAATAAAAGTAATATTTTTCAAATTAATATTTGTAGGGATAAAAAGTAATAATTCACGAGAAGAAAGGTAATATTTTATCAATGTAACAATTATTGAAAAAATAAATAAATCAGTTAATAGGACACTTAAAATATTTATAGAACACTTAAAAGTGTCTCAATAGATTTCACAATGCAAAAAAAAAAAAAAAACCGTCAATATGACATTTATGAGATTCGAACCCACGACATGATGTATTGAAGGCAAAGGCGCTGACCGGTAGGCTAGCGGATTCAATTAGTGGATGTAGTGAACATTTTTTATTCATAGGTTTATTCTGGGTCGGGTCAACCCGGATCAAGTGACCGTCTCATGGAAGTCTTTGCCATAATCTATATCTATACCTATTATAAAGCAATAATCTTACAAAATATGTTTTGCCTATTATATCCCTCAAATAAACTTAATTTAAGGGTAATAATGTAATACTATAAAATTATGAAAACTTTAATAATTGAACTCAATTTAAATATAGTTATTTTAATAATTATCTTAATTAGATAGTTTTATTGAATTAAGAGTCTTCGTCGGCCGGGCTGGTTCGATACAGCAACAATGAACTTAAGGTTTTCTATCAGCTGCCAGTACTTGTTGGAATAGCAAAATCTAAGGTGAACATAGTTGGGGCTAATTTTTTATTGTTCGGCTTCGATCTTTACGAGCGTGCTGAACACGCTATCTTCTCCAGCAAGTACGGAACCATCATCCGTGTAGTATGCGCCTTTACCACCACTTGAAGAACTTGATTTTATCACGATCAACCTTGGAAGCGTACTGCTTAGCAGAAGACTAGTTGCCATCTTTCTCCAACGTCCTAATTAATTAATTAATGTTCACAAGCTTAATATACCACAATTTTTTCAATTGAAAAATAACTTGATTTGTAATCGCTTCAATTACAACAGTACCATGTTTAACGATTTTGCAATCACAACGTGTCCAAAACGATTTTTGGCAATTAGGATGAAGATTAAGGTTGGCTTTCGACTAGCTAGGATTGAAGATGGGTGGATAATAGCTAGTAATCTTTGAAAATTTGGGGAATTTCGTATTTCTTAAACATTAATATCGTTCAAGGTGCATGATCTGGAAATGACTACAAAGTGTATACTTTGGGGGATTTTTTGTACTGAAACGATTACAAAATCATGCATATTGTAAATAGAAGATTGCCTAAATCTTGTGATTTTAATTAGTCGGACAGATGAGTAATTGATTCGTCATGATTTGACCTAACATCGAACTATCTAAATATAGATAAAACATGAAGTACCAAAATTGAACGATCACCACCGATTATACATGTTAGGTATAAATTACAAAGTAAATGAATAGAAACAAGAATATCAATTATAACACAATAACCAAATAGGTAATGCATAAAAAGAGGGTAAGTATAATGTACAAGCATAAGTATACATAAACATCAAGCTAGAAAACCAAAAAACTAATAGAAGAAGAGTTACAAAGAAAGCAGTGTGCAGATATTTGGAAGAAGAAATTATTTTTGTGTGTGCAGAAGGTGATTCCTCGACTCTATTTATAGATAAATTTAGGAGGGCAGCTCTGCGTTTGTGACCGTTAAACATAATAAACATGATTTTGACATGGATATGATAAATGTGAAAAGGTAATTAGATTCCCAATTTGAATTTTGTTTATTTTTATTTTTTTGTAGCTATTTCTTAGTCAGAACTATATAGAGAAAAATGTTTTTTAAGGACACTAACTAAGGGCGGGTGCATTTTAAGGATACATTTCTGTGCGGACCCAACTGAGGACATAAACTCTTAAGTCTTGCATCCGTAGGACTATTTTTGGCCCGAACCGGCTGAAACGCACATGCCTTGCACGTGACTGCATATGTGGAACCCAAATACTTATGTGGAATGCCACATAAATAAAAAATATAAAAAAATCGTAAAAAATAAAATAAAAATTCAAACACACTCTCTCCTCACTCACCCCTCCTCACTCTCATCACCCACGCCGCTGCCATCGCCCACCACCACCACCACCACCGTCATTTTATGCACATCCCCAAAGTAGATTCCTCTCTCACTATTATATTATTCATACCATTACCACCACCTCCAACAATCCTTCTCAACTTATCTTCAATCACAGATTAAAACGAAGAAAAAGAAAAAAAATCCATGGAGGCAAATTCGACAAGAGGAAGCCGCCGATTAAAAGGATGAGGGATAGAAATGGAGGCAGGTTGAATTTCGAGAGATAGGTGGCGGCAGCCAACCCATGGAAGCAGATTCGACAAGAGGAAGCTGCCGACCTCCGCCGTCCGCGCCTCCTGATTTGCAGCCCTTCCCTAGCGGCAACCTTTCGCCCGCTGAATCGCCGTTCGTTGTGTTGTTGTCAATGAGTTGTGAAGGTTCTTACCGGAAGTGGTGGGGGTGGGCGGCGGTGGTGGCAAAGGGTTTTGTGGGAGAGAAAGAGATGAGAGAGGGGGGTGAGAGAGAGAAAGTGAGGAGAGAGAGAGTTAATTTTATTTTTACTATTTTTTATTATTTTTTATTGAGGTGGCATTCCACATAAGAATTTCGACTCCACATAACCAGTCATGTGCTAAGCAAGTGGTTTTAGCCCGTTCGGGCCAAAAATAGTCATACAGATGCAAGATTTAAGAGTTTATGTCCTTCTAGTTGGGCCCGCACAGAAATGTGTTCTTAAAACGCACCCGCCTTTAGTTAGTGTCCTTAAAAAATCTTTTTCTCAACTATATACGACAAATTTAATTATCAAATTTTTCATTAACAACAATCTTCGTTTTCTTGAAATTATCAAAATGTGATACCGGAGCATCGATTGTGTTATCTAATGCATCAAATTTTGACCAACGAAAATTATCATTTTAACTTTAATTAAGTCAAAAAATCTGATTTGATTAAGAAAACGAGTTTAACCATGAGATTAAATCATACCCATTAGATCTTGTATGATGAATGATTTATATCTATTCGTATTTCTTACTTTAAGATCGATACATTGGCTATTTTTAAGAATACAAATCCGATCTTAATGCAATTAAAAAGAAAAAAAGAATTCAATTTCGAAAATACTTTAACTTTTGAAAATTGATTTTTAGTTTTTTTAAATTACCTGTAGGACCTGGCTCCGCCACTGGTTCAATAAAGACACCGTGGATAGTGGAGTATTGGGACCGCAGCTATTTAAAGAAGACGAGGAATTGCAGCTATCAAAACTGAGATCGTGAGGGATCGCAGAGAAAGGGAAAGAAGGCGAAAAGTGGTGGGGGAGGAAGAACAACATTCTCTAGCTGGCAATTGTTCTTTACATGGGGTGTTTAACTATGACAGTGGAGTACTGGCTTGGTAAGAATGCATGCTAATGCTAGACATTTTTAAATATGATCACTTATAATCTTTCTTGCTTTGTGATTCTTCGTTCTAAATTGGGGTCTCTTCATATATCTATACCTATTATAAAGGAGGGATTCTTACAAAATTTGATTGGTTTAATATATCACTTTTATTATATTTATTTTAAGGGCAATATTATAAATTTATATTCTAATTGAATTTACATATAAACTCCTCATATATATACGAATCCTTTTCCTAATGAAACTCTTTCACCACCTACTTTTTAAATTACAACCCCATGCACGTGTAACAACTGATAGATAAAGCATAATTATTTTGTAAATTTGAATAGAGTAATTTAATTATTATAAATACAATTATTTTATAAATCTTAGTTATATTACAATTTTATTTCTCAGCTAATAAAGGAGCTTTTGAATCCTAGGCTAGAGTACATCCATATATGTTCGAGATTTAATTTTGGGAAGAAGAGATAAAACGTTGACAAATTGTTAACCCTTTCAGTTTCTTTGTCCACTATCTTGGTTTACGTTTTTTGGCGCCTAGAAACACTTATTTGGAAACTGAGAGAGACAGTCACATGTTAATTTGTTTTAGTACAAATCAAAATTACTAACTCGGTAACATTTGTCATTCAATATCAAAGGCTCATTATTTAAGCCTAAAATAAATGGTGTTTTTGAAAGACAAAGATGGTTAATTCGAAATCAACTACCGACAAGAGATAATTTTAATTTATCTCTAATTAGATGATTGATTAATTTACCTCTAGTTAATTATAATGGCATTAATTCTTAATATACTAATATTTAAATTTGTTGTTGTATTTTGATCGTTTACATTAATTTGTCCATCTTCTGGTTATAATTTTAAATTAATCAATGGAAGAATGCTTTTATCCTATTCTATATTACAAGCTAATTTAAATATTTTTTTGTTAACTATAATTGAAATTCATCGAATGTGATATATTAAAATAATCAAACTAACTTATAACAAGAACTTCACGTTCGATAGTTGCAGGTTTTGAAATTCAAATTAGAGGATAATCAAATTGTTCTTTGAAGAAATATAAATTTCTAAAGAAGCAAGAATATATTAATTTTTCTCTTACATGAGGTTGAGAAAACCTTGAGAAGATAAATTATTTTAATTTATATTTTGTGAAACAAAAGAGTGGAAAAGGTTGAAGATTAGATAGAGAAACAACATGATGAACTTTGTGTAGAAATCAAGACGAGAGAAAAAAAAAATGCTATGTTCATACAGTTATGCAGCTAAGATGGATTTTTTTTTTTTTTGAGTAAAAATCTTATTTGGATGACTATACCATGTAAGAGCAATTTTTCAACCTTGTAGTTGGAAATATATAACATGAGTTTTTGTTTAAAGTTTTAAAATGATTTAATTAGATTAGTTCTTGTAAGGTTTACACTTTACACTTTCTTGTCAGCATTTTGTTGAAATTATTAATTAATTAAAGTATTACGACTTTCAAAGATTTTTTTTTATCTTCAATTATATTATGATTTGTAAAAAATTAATCATGTTAGATAAGATGTTATATGTGCAATGCACATACAGAAGTGCTAGTATATATATAGGTAGGGATCTGGTGAGAATATATCTTATATGAAAACGTGAAAATAATGTATTTTTATCACATCGATAATGAATAAATTGAAAAAACTTAATGCATACACATTCTAATGCATAAAATACAGTAACTTAATACATTAACATTCTAATGCATAAATTACAATAACTTAATGTCAGATTAAATCTGGACCATAGATCAATAAAGATAAAATGTTACTATCAAATTACATGCATGTGTTTTACTTTTTTTTTTCGAGCACACGTGTTTTCTGTTTTTCATAGATATGATCTCAAAATTAGGATACTGTGTTAAATTAGGAGGGGTGGCCCAATGGACTACTTTTATGAAAGCTGTAATGTATACTTATCCGGCTATTTTTTCTTTTAAATAATGCATAAATTTGTATGGCTTGGAACCTTTTCAAATATAGATACAGATAGAATATTACTAAACTAGATATCTTTATCTTACGCTTGAGCTATATATATATAGGGGAAGATATATTATATATACAAAGCAAAGCAATCTTCCGGTATAAAATAGGAAGTGATCTTGTTGCTTACATTTAATTTGATCTATGGTCAGTTTTTTATATTGTATTAATATTAAAATTTATTCCTTTAAAAGTGACTAAGGGTTGGAGATTTGTAATTTTTAATTTTTAATATGAACGGTGATTCCTTAAATTAAGGGATCACATCCCTTTTTTTTGGGTAAATTTGATCACGTCCATTTTTTAATTACTGACTAACATCGTTTTTTTTTTACCTCAACTAAAGTTTTGCAGGAAAACAATTGTGAGGATGTGAACTCCAATCGTGTAGAAAGACACAAAAAGAAGATAATAGATTATGTTACTTCAACCATTTCCATAAGCAAAACTTGATACTCTCCATAATCTTTCCGTATTTGGTGTTACATCTTAGGCCAAATGAGGCCTAAGATTTTCTTTTCTTTTTTTTTTTTCTGTGGCCACAATTCACAAATTCCTCAAAGTGATTTTTTAAATCTGCTGCATAAATTAATTGACGATCAAGCCAATCACATACTTTTGTCCATACTAGTAGTGCTTCAAAACAAGAAGAAAGTAAGTGAGAAGTCGATTCAATTTAAGAATATTGACACATGATGCAGCCACCATTTTCTCCAACCCGTAAAATCCCTCTTTTAATTTGGATGTCCTTTGTTGGTAATATGTCCTTTTAATTTGATATGGGACGACAGGTCTTATCTATTTGGAATCTAATCATAAGAACAACTTTAACAGCTTTTGAAAATTAGAATTGCAATAAACGCAAGAGTTGCACTTAGGTGCAGCCGACTGACCCGATCCGCCCCGCCCTATCCGGTCAGCATTGACCGGTCAACGGTCAACGTCTGACCGTTGACTTTTCCTTTTTTTTTTCCTTTCCGCTTCGGCTCCAATTTTAATTTATAGATAATGATTGTGGCAACATTAATATTTTTTAGGTCGCTCCGAGGCCTTCGGCTCCCCTAGCTCGACTCTTGAAAAATTTTTTTTTTTTTAAATTAAAAAAATGGAAAAGTCAACGGTCAGGCGTTGACCGGTCAACATTGACCGGGTCGGGCTGCAAGATACATGGCCGCAACCAAGTTTTTGTCTAAACGCAATTATTGGTTCGACCGAAGCTTGTGGGGTGAACAGTAACATTTTTCTTTCTCTTTGGTGTTCTTTAATTCTTTTGTTTGCCTTTTCAAAAGTTGGAACTTCATTTTAGTACTAGGTTGTCATTGCTTTCTCTCTTTATTGCTCTTCTTTTTTATCTTATTTTTTCCTTTCCCTTTTTTGTGGCTGTCAAGCACCTAAAGGAACGTAGGGAAAACATATAATTGGGGGTAGAACATCAGTTGTGGGACAGAATCGAGTAAGGGGAGGGTCTTGGTCTGACTTTGATAGCCATAGTTTCCAATCAAATCCTCTTTCTGGCATTCCATCGAACGGTTGGAAGGGAAATTTTGTGGGTGAATTTTTTTCATTATATAAAAATGCCGAGGCTTCGAGCATCACAGAGTCTTCCCACCGCTGGATTCAAGCCTTTGGTATCAAATTTCACCATAAGAACTTCAATTAACAGTTTTAGAATTGCAATAAACGCGGCTAAGAGGGTGTTTGGCTAAGCTTATTTTAAAGAAATGCCTTATAACCTCTTGGAGCTTATAAGGTCTCTCAAAAACTTATAAGATGTTATGTCTCAAGAAATTAAAACTGTCAAAGTTGTTTGGATAGTTTGGATAATTGAGCTTATAAGCTCTTGAAATCTTAATAGATGATTGAATATTGTTTGGTGTTATAAACTTGTTTTATTAAGTAATTACATCATTCTCTCTCCTCGTCTCTCTCTCTATCCACTCTCTCTCTATCATCTCTCTCCACACTCTTTCTCTCTCTCCTATCTTCACTGTATCTAGTGTAATAATAATTATAACTTTTTTCAAAAAAAAAAACCTATAAACTACTGAAAAATGTGCATTTTTTAAATTACTGGACATTTAATTGCATCTCATTTATGATATTATCAATATATTACACGTATTAAATAATATGACTAATATATAACATGTATTAATAGTGCTAGAGAAATACAATTTATAATTCAAAATCCAAATGTGGAGGAAAAAAATCATTTTCAAAAAAATATGAGAATAGATCGAGAGGGAGAGTGAGTACATACTACAGAGAGAGAGAGAGAGAGTTGAGATCGAGAGAGATTAGAGAGAGGGTAGAGAGAGAAATTGGAGAGAGAGAAATGAGCAATAGATAGAGGAGAGAGAGATGAGAGAAAGAAAGATAGAGAGATTTTTCATATTTTCATAATCTTTATTTTCAGATTTTTTTTTCCGTATTATTTTCAAATTGTAGAATTCAGAAAAAAAAATGACTTTATTTATTTATTTCAGATTATAAATTAAAAATAAAATAAAATGAAAAAGAGTGAAAATAAGTAAATAGAATGTTGCTTATGACATCTTGGCAAAAAAAAGTTGGGGTAGAGGAACTTTTTTTTAGGAGCTTATAAGCTCTTGGAGCTTTTTTTTGGATCTTATAAGCTCTTGGGGAGCTTATTTTGCCAAACACTTTGGAAGAGGCTCTTAAACAACTTATAAGTTGTTTTAAGGAGCTTATAAGCTCAGCCAAACACTTTCTAAGTTCTATCGTGAACACTACTTCGCTAGTAACTTATTTCTTTTTTCTTTTGTAGTTTTGTAAGGTATTTTAATTTAAAAATTTTCACATATCGAATCATAGCTTGGAATAGAATACAAAGTAAAACATCTCAAAGTTTACGAACAAATCAAAAGTGAAGTGAGATTTACATTAATCCCTACAACAAACTATAAGCTTTAGTAGAAGAAATGTAATTGTATCTAAAGACAATTTTTCCTCTATTACGTGTCTGTAATTTAAAAAAAATCATTAGACATCAATCTCAATTCTATAATTTTAGTGTTTGAAAAATCACAATTTATATATAACTATCATTATAAATTATGAAGATAGGGTAATCATATTAAACTTGTCTTTTGGTAAAGAAATAGAGTTGTAAGTACGTTTGGGCCCTTATCTTAGAGTAGTTTGCAAATTGAGGCCATAATTCAGCGGGCTTGCAAGAAAAGGGCCTTTGGGCCTGAAAGATATGAAAATTTGAATTTTGAATTTGCAAAATTAGGCCACTATGTTATATAAAAGTTGCAATTTTGGGCCAAAATCATTAATACCCACTTGCTTTGGAACAAATCATTAATACACATCAAGATAAGAATTACTCAAGGTTACAAGTGATCCACGATTTCTAAAATGGTATATCAGAGCCTTAGGTTTATCTGGGAATTATATTTTATTTATTGCTTTAAGTATTATCCTAACGGAGGAGACATCAAGAAAAACATGGATCCGGACAATTGTCCGAGATGCGAGTGTTACAGGAATTATCTCCAAGATCTGGAGATAAAAAGAGAAAGAAACCAGAGGTTGAGAACCTTCTGGAGAGAAATGTTCGACTCTCGAGTCGTACAGGAAAGAAGGCTTGAATACATAGAGCCTTTAACTCAAGAAATTGAAGCAAGAAGGAGATATGGATCTCGGATCCGAGCGATCTCCGTTCGAGTGATAAACACCAGGCGAGGAGGAATCCATCATAATAATCATATCCGATGGATCTAGAAGAATGTCCAAGGTGTAGACATTTTCGTGAACGTCTCCAAATTCCGGAGAAAAGAAGAACTCGTACACCAGAGTGTTCTAACACACCGGGCGAAATTTGTCGAACCTTTTAATTCAAAGATAACGAGGAGAAAAGAACTAATTGATTCCCGCATCCAAGGAATCAAAAGAAAGAAGATCTTCTACATAGTTGTATACTCCTTGAATGAGAGATGGAACATGCTATGGAGAAGAGATCATTGGATCCATCCGAGATTTAATTGGAATTAGCTTTTATATACTATTCCGCCCTGATGGAACAAAAGAAAGATAAAGGAGTATCATCTACTCTTTTATATCAAGAGATTTCTCCAGATTCCTCCAAGATATCGGCGGATCTAAGAGAAATACAAGACAAGACAACATTATGGCGATAGTCGTATGGTGTACCACGCGATCTTTACAAGATTGCTATGAAACAGATGAAATTTATAATATCCCGAAGGAGATCCAATCACGTATCGAAAAACCTGGAGCAACAACCTCGTTCCAAATAAAGAAGAAATCCTTTTGGTAATGAACCCACTTATCCATTGCCAGTGGGAGAAACCAAAAAGGATCCCAACATGGAGACCTTGAAAAGAATGATTCGTGAAAGGAAAAAATGAGTAATCTTGAACGAATCAAGCTTGACGACCTCCGGAGTTTAGCAGCGTAATCTTTTGCTAACATGACGATGGTTGATTTAAAAATGAACCGTAATGTGTCCAAAACCCACGGTACCGGTGAATCAACTTCCACTGTGAGCCATCATTGGAAATCAACAAGATTTTCAAAATGTACCCGGAGCCATTAATGCCGTCCAGGATTTTCAGACTGGAGCAAGGTATGATCAACATATCCCAAATGATGCATACATGGCAGCAAGAATGACAAGGGCAAGGAGGCCGCATCCAAAGATGCAGGATACACCTTATGGTAAGGCAACCCTGGATCCAATCCATCCCTACGGAGTTATGCTCGACCTTGATGAAGTTAATTTCAAAGATCGAGAAGCCGTAATTGTTGAGTGGACGTCAGCCTTGAGAATTGCAAGAAGAACTCTCGATTTGAACAAGCGAAGGATTCGTAAGAATTCTCGTGACGAGTCTTCATGAATCGTCAAGATTGCATGGGAATTCTTTCCTGTAGATATCAAGAATTCATGTTTTGAGAGTGAAAACTACACAGAACATGTCCAGAATATGGCCGTACTTTTTAAAAACCATTTTCTGGGAGAAGGATATTTCGAGGGATTAAATCAAGAGAAAAGAAAGAAATACTTGATGGCATTGTATAATCTAAGACTCGTCGTCTTGGATCAACAATCGCTTAACAAGTTTCTACGACTCTTTGTTCTTTATCAACATCAATCTAAAGTTGATGATAGAGCTGGCACCGGAAATTTTCTTTTGAAATTTCCGAGCCCATGGAAAGAGATGCCGATTCGGGATTACGAACCAAGTGATCCCGAGAACGTCGCAAGCAAGGATGTCATATGTACATCGAAAGCTCTCGCAGTGGTGTCAACAAGCAACCGCTCCGAAGAGCATGAAAAAATTGAGGAGAATCAACAAATATGCTCCTCTAAACCGTGATGACAATGATCTCGCCAACGATTATTGGAGTGAGAACCACCGAGGCCGAAGAAAAGCAAGAAAAATAGGTTTCCTCTATTATAAAGGTGGAGATCCAAAAAGAAATTCTTGAAAACCAAGAACCGGATGGTCAAGACGTAAAGCCGTATCTTACAAATCAAAGCCAAAGAAGTGGGACCATCAAGGAATAGGTATCCATTCCGAGGAGATAATAAATCCCAAGGAAGGACACTCGCAAAGAAAACTTTCAAAGAACTCATACTGTGAGTCAATGAAAGTTTCAAGGATTGCAACTGACGGGTGCCATGCAAAGTGCAAAGGGTATTTCCACAAATTGCCCCGACAACGAGAGAAGAGGTAATCAATAAATTCGAATCCACTCCGGATATCGAAGATGCCGTCTACTACCAAGAACCGGTACAAGTATATCCAAGATATACCCTCGAATGAGTATATATGAACAAGAAGAAGTCTTCGCCGAAGAAGATTCAGAGTGGTCCGATGGAACTAGATCGGAGTCGACCGATCCAGATATTGTTTATCATGAGAAAGAGGACAGACGGGATTCTCCAAATACACAACTCTCTCTCAAAATATGATTGACAAGATCATGAAGAAATAGTCTAAATATACAAAAATATCAAGGTTTTTCTCGCAAGCAACATAGATCAGTTCGAGGAACCTTAATCTAAAGAGCAGTGAAACAACAGATCGTCTATGGAATTACCGTACGAGAAATGTCGCTTCCTATGAGCTTCTTACCGGAATCAAGTGGAGATGCGCTTGATTCCACGAATGACATCGGGGAGATTTATCAAAAATGAAGCCCGAAGTCGCCGAAAAGATAAATCGAATCCATATCGGAGCCATCCAAGCTAATGTTAAAATCGGCCCTCTTCACCGGAGTTCACATCGCCGATTGATATCGCTATATGCGATAAAAGAGTTAAAAATCTAAAGGATTCCGTATTGGGAACAATTGCGGGAGACCTTTGTGCAGACAAGTGGTGGGAATTATCTATCCAAAGATTGCCTACAATCTTAATAATACCCATTTCAAAGAAAGCCCCGACTTTTTATCAGGACTTTAAGCGCAAGGATTTACCTGGAGGAATGAAACAGCCTTACTAAATTACTTATCAGGTATCATATGTTCTTTCCAACTCACATCACACTGAGTTATTTCTGGGAAAGAAGTTTATTGAGATACCAGATATCTTCAACAAGGTGACAACAACTATTTGTCCCGATAGAGTTGAAATTGCTCGGTTAAGAAATGTTGATATTCAAATCCGAGATAGAGAAGTCATAAGACATGATCAAAGTCTCAGGATTACTTCAGGGAGATTATCCTTCCAAGGAAACAGAATTATGTCTTTACCATATGGAAGGAGTCGGAGTCTTATTCGAGAAGCGCCACACCCTCAAACATCTCAGAGTAACAAAGTTCTAGTAAATCTGAAATATCCCGAGGGATGGAGAGTAGTGATAGTAAAATTTGACACTACAAGGTGGGAAACTAATTTCCCTTGTAATGTTCTTTACTATCTGCAGCAGCCGGAGATCAATCATTACAAAGGTACCCTGGAAATTGGGGGACAGGTGATGGAGATCAAAGGCAGAGCCGGAAGGGAAGCGGTTTTGCTTTTGGGTTTGGATTTTCTTGAGGATCACAAACCTTAAGCAAATAAAGAAGATGGAATGGAAATCACGATTAATAGGAGAAAACTATTAATCGAATGACAAGTCCATTATTCATATACATCTCTATTGGGATGCTATATGTAAAATATAAAGCAGAATATTTTGCTGCTTATACTGACTCAGGTGCAGGAATTTGTACTGCAAAACGAGGAGTCTTCCCGTCAGAGGTAGAAGATGATCTATCCCGAATTGCAGGAAGAGATTTCTCAAAGAAAATTTTGCTCCTGGCAAAAGGAGTAAAAGAGACGGAAATTCTAATTGGCGGAGCCAGAGGTACACCTTGGTATAAGGTTAAAACTCCACCAATTTATTTCCATGATACAGGTGCAGACATTCTGTTAGGAAACAATTTCCTACAGATGTTCAAAAGATACATGCAGGATAATGAAAAAAGGCAATTGGTATTCACAACCATTTGCGATCACAAGATCATTGTCCAGAGGCTCAAAGAGGCTTTTAATCGCCAGATACCATTGAGTTTTCGCAGCAAGCGTGGTGATGAGGGAAAACTTCGACACCCAAAGATGAAAGATCAAAGGAGATTCAGCGAAGCAGTGCTAAGCTGTATCAGGGATGAGGATCTCAGAGATGAAGAGATTCAGATCCTCAAAGCTTCTTTAATATCCCATCAAGATATTAGGGAAGAAATGCAGGTATCCCTAGAAGATGTCAAAAGGAAAATTAAAAGGAATTACAATGAGAATCCTTTGGCATGGTGGGATAAAAACAAGCTCAAAGCTACCTTGAAGGTGAAGTCAGAAAAGGAGTATGAGTTTGTTAGATACAGACCAATCCTGATGAATCTCAAAGATCAACAGGATATAAAGGAGATAATCAAGGAACACCTTGATTTAAAGTTGATCGAACCAGGGAACTCGCCTTACAACAGTCCCGGATTTCTGGTAAGGAATCATGGTGAGATCAAACGAGGTAAACCCAGATTAGTTATTAATTACAAAGGAATTAATGATATTCTGGAGTTTGATGGATATTTTATCCCTAGTAGGGAACACCTTATTAACTGCATTAGAAATGCTAAGGTATTCTCTAAGTTTGATTGCAAGTCAGGTTTTTACCAGATTCGCATGGAGGAGAGTAGTAAGAAGTTTACAGCCTTCTCTACTCCACAAGGGTATTATGTTTGGAACGTAATGCCAATGGGGTTAGCTAATGCGCCTCAAATATTCCAGAGAAAGATGGATAATCTGTTTAAAGATTATTTTTCTTTTCTGTTCGTCTATATTGATGATATTTTAATTGCATCAAAAAATATGGAAGAACATATCAAACATCTTGAGATCTTTGCAGATGTTTGTTATAAAGAAGGTTTAGTACCGTCGAAAAGAAGGCAATCGTTGTAACTCGGAAAATGGAATTTCGGGTATTGAGATCGATGAAGCAGAATCATTCTCAGACCATATTGTTCAAAAAGGTCCGTAAATTTCCCGAAGATCTAAAAGAAAAGAAACAACTTCGTAGTTTTTGGGAGTTGTTAATTTTGCGGGACCATTTATAAAAGATCTCACAAAACATAGAAAAGTTTTCAGCTCATTGCTGAAAAAGGATGTTCCGTTCATCTGGACTGAAGAACATCGACAAGGGATGAAGGAGTTAAAAGAGGTTTGCAAAAATCTTCCAAAGCTCTCGATACCTCAGGACGAAGACGACTTGGTCCTGTATACAGATGCAAGTGATTATTGGTGGGCAGCGGTATTAACCAAGATCACTCCTAATGGAGAAGAACCCTGTAGATACTGCAGTGGTTTATTCTCAAATGATGAGGCCGTGAGATGGCACATCAACGAGAAAGAATTCTTTGCAGTCAGAAAGGCGTTTAAAAAATGGCCTTTATTTTTACTTGCAAAGAAATTTACTTTGAAAGTTGATAACACACAAGTTAAAGCTTTCTTAAGAAACAAGATGGAATCTAAGCCTGAAAAGGCTAGATTAATTAGATGACAAGCTGAATGCCAATATTATATTTTTGATATTGTCATTCTGAAATCTCACGAAAATATTCTTGCAGATTTCTTAACAAGAGATGGAGCAAACTGATGTAAACTCGATTCTACTAGCCCATAGACATCTCAGAGAGAATCTGGAGATGTTAACGGGAGAGTGGGACGAGTGCGTTCGGAATGCTGAACAAGGTGAAGATTGCGTACTCTCGATAAGGCGAAAGTCACCGAGAGACTACGAGCTTGCATATGGTCTCGTGGGCAACTCGGGCTGCATGCCAAACACCAATCCTTCGGGTGGCCAAAGATCCTTTGGTAAAAGAAGAGTTTCGAGTACAGGGCTCTAAACCTGTAGCAGAGGATTCGAATACCTCTTGCCCAAGTTCTAAGGTAGTGGTATCTTCGGAACCATTGCCCCAAGAAAAAGATGATATTCAGGGGTCATACTCTGAACCATCATGTCAACCCAGCACCTCTGGGGAAAAAGAGGGAGAGATTAATCTTAGGCCAATGATTGGCATTTTTAAGATTAATACTGATAAGATTGAGGTTCCTTCTTCTTCTTGGCAGATATACCAAGCTAGCTGGGAGAAGCTCAATACAAGGACAGGTATCAACCCAGAAAAAATAAGGGTTGATGTTTCGGGGAAATATCATCGGGTGTAGATGATGCCAAATCTGCATCCACACGAAGTCAAAAGATGGTATGAATTCGGAGCACTTGCTTCAGTTTATACCACATCTCCATCATTCGCCGAAATCAAGAGTCTACCCAAGTGGATTCAAGAAGTGGTGTATGATACCTGGGCTAATAATCCACAGCTTAGCCAAGGAGACATTCTGGAGCTGTATTTCATCAACGCAGCCCCAGAACCAGCAGGGAAAGGAAACCATGAAGCCTTCCACTATATTAGGCTTCGAAGACCAGATGCACGCGCCCTCGAGAAGATCAAGGCGCCTATAGAAAAAGAGACTACTTTAGTCTCTACATTACCAGAAGACCTCATCTCTACCAGAAGAGCATGGGGATTATGGGTCTGTCTCACTGAGATGGACAAAGTCAAGTTCCCGTTCAAATTCTTTCAGAATTCAGTGAACGGATCATTCCTGTTAAACACTATGACAGGAAAATCTACAAGATTCGCAGAGGAAGCTTTCGAAAGAAAGAGAACCTTGCTCTCACTACAAAAAAAATGGTTTCTAGTGGCGACGTTTTTTGTCACTATATATGTCAAAATTGTCACTAAAATTGCCTAGTGACGACTTTTGTGATTGTCATTGTGTCGTGACTACATGAACTGTCACTACAGATTTTGTGACAATGAACAATTATCGTCACTGCATATTAAATTATAGTGACAGAGAATCTTGTTACAAAAGATAATTCTTTTGTGACAATATTGTTATTGTCACTATATTTAACTTTTGTAGTCACGTGGATTGCTTGTCACTGTAGCGCATGTTTGCAGCGACATGATATATTTGTCACTACAACTTCATAATGTAGTCACATGCTTTAATCGTCACTAACATGTAGCCGCATGCTTATATCGTCACTATAACTCCATCAATTAGTCACAACAGATTAATAGTCACATGCTATGATTGTCCCAAAAACAAATGGTTTGTAGTGACATGGTATATACGTCGATAAAGTATCCAACATGTAGTCACATTCGTGTTTTCGTCACTAAAATGTCCTTTTATAGTCATCAATAATGGCCGTCACAAGAAATATTTATTTGTTGTCAATATAACAAAGAGGTTTTAGTGACGCACACATTTTAACACTAAAATTAGTTAATGTAGTCACTAAAATTCTATATTGTAGTGACGTAAATTATTGTTGCTATAATTTTTGTCACAAATGGTTAATCATCTAGTAACAAAAGATAGTTTAAAAATTGTCACAATTTTTATGCAATGACATTAATTAATTTGTCACTAAAATTAAATTATTCATCTTTGTCGATATTTATAGAATTTGCTAGATAATATACAAATAAATTAAATTGATCAATTCTTCATTCATCCAAAAGAATAAAAAGAACATAAAAATCTGGAAAAATAATAATTAATTAAGTACTTCATAAAAATTGATCCAAATAAAATAGTCACATAGTGCTAAAAATAAAAAGTTTTAAACTAAGGCTCCTAATACGACATTAATTAGAATTTTGGTTTTGACTATTTTGTGCGAGACTTTGAATCAAAGCAAACAGCCGTGTTGTTGCATAAGAGTTTGCATTTGAGTTTGTAGATTCACTTCATTGTTGCTAACTTGAGCTTCTAAGATCGCAAATCGAGAGGTCAACTCTTCATTTTGCTTCCTCAGTTCTTCATTCTCCCTTTGTAGATCGAGATTTATTCTTTCTCCTCTCTTAGAGGGTGGCTTCAACCCATCTCCACATCCACGTAGTCGACTAAATTTTTCTTCACCAAGAACTTTTATGAATGCTTCATCCTCAGTCATAGGATCACCACCATCTTCAAGTGGTTCACTTTGCAACCTAATAAGTTCATCCTGAAAGAGTCAATTTAAATTAGTATATACAATTTCATATAAATATATAAGGTACTTTCTTTAGATATATATGTGCACTCACATATACTTTTTTTGAAGCTTCATCAATCCAATCTTTTTTCTCTTTGTTATATCGACTCAATCTCCATGCCGCTGTACGAGTAGGCTAATCTCCAGTTTCTAGGTCACGCTAATATATATATAAACAAGTTAATGAAGACAAGCATTGTAAATTCAATCTCATATATTCAACTATACAAACATCTAGAGAGTATACCTCTTCGTAGCAAGATTGAGCAATGGATTTCGTTCCACATGCGTTCTTCAATTCTAGCTTTTGCCTATTCTTTTTATTTCTCTCACTAATGTTCTATTAATATAAAACAAGCATGTTCAAAAATAGAAATTAGTAGACAATCCGAATAATAAAATAAAATTTCAGAATTAAGATATTAATGAAGTTTGCCTTTGAAAAAAGAAGGCATCAAACAATCTAATACAAAACGTGATCACGCATATTCATGAATTTGCTTGAGCAGAGTTACTACACAGTACATTTGTGGTCACGCCTATTTCCGAAATCAAATTGAACAATCACTATGTGTTGATATTAATTATACATACACATAAAATAACATCTAATAAAAGAAAATTTAAGAATTATATATCAACGAAATTCTGAGCATGTGAAACAACAATACAGAAGGTAATCTAAGAAAAAGCGTGATCATGTATATTTCAAATTTGGGTTCATCGATCAATCACAGAGTAGGCGTGATCACGCCTATTTCCGAATTAGGTGCTATATGAATAAAAAAACTGAAGAAATGTATTACGTGAAACGCATCACTCTCGAAATAGTCCATTAGAAGTTTCCAATCTTCACGGTTTACTCCAGTTGGAGACTTATCCAAGATATTTTGTTCGCCTTTGGTTTTTAGGTAATGCAAGTGCAATTTATGCCTATAGCTCCTGTATTGGCGGTTGAGTTGGTTAAATACTACTTGCTTCACTTTGCCATCCTCTTCCAAATTAAACTTTTGCTGCAAGATTCATAAAATATTAATTGTGTTAGAGAACAAATATATTTGATTATTAAGAAAACTCATCGATTTCATATTATGAACTATTTTTTGGAAAAAAAATGGTGGAGTGCCACAACTTTACATATACCTTCATTGCAACCCACATCTTTTTCTTGATATCCATTGGGATGTCCCTCCAACGAGGGTGTTGAACTCTGGCATACTGTTTTATTATAACACATGCTTCTGTCTTAAAGTCTTTAGCATTATCACTGACAATACGATTTCTTCTTGGATGGATAATCACGTCTAACTTTTGAGTAGACTGACATTTCTTTTGAACTGATAACCCTTTCGTAACGCCTCGTACATTTCGGTTTGACGCACCTATAGCAAACACAAGCATGATTAGGTAATCCAATCACAAAATGGAAACAAATTATGTATAAAATATGAAACTACTAATACAATTCTTACTCGTATCTTGTTGTGGAGTTATTGTTTGCTCCAAAAGCTCTTCTTCCTCATGATCGATTCATCCATCACTATATTGAAAGAGAAAAAAAAAATTATTTGTGGTTTATTGAAATATGAAATAGAAGAAAACAAATTCAATGAATGAAAAGAAACAACATACATCTGGTGTCTCCGGTACGGCGGCTCGACATTGATATTCAAAGGATGATTGATATTCTGAGGACGCAATCGAGAAGAAACATATTTTGTGGTGTTCACAATCGGGAAGTTGCCATTGAGAAAAAGAAGAAGAAGATTAGAATTTGTTGAAATGAAGAACGTGGAAAGCTGAAAACCAGAGCACGTAGATGTGATTTATGTTTATGCTGTAAATATTATTTAGATATTGGCGGCAAGTTTTAATTTTAGGGTTTCCTCCCAAAAAAATCAAATTTTTTGGTGGTAAATTTATTTTAAAGTTGCCTTCTAACTAAAGATCCTATTTTTGAGGATTCAATCCTCATCCTGTAAAAGCATCTAAAAATTAAAATTTAATTCAATTAATTGATAATCAACGTAATATATAATATACGCTCATTTGTCAGTTGTGTATTCTTTATTATGTATTGGGAGATTTACCTAAAAAAAAAAATATGTACGTATTGGGAGATCATTTAGTTTAAGACGTGATCACGCTTATTCTTGAACAGTCGATTATTGGGAGATGATTTAATATAAAACATGAGCAATTGATTGAGAGATAATTTAATATGAGACATGGTCACACTTACTATTGATCAATCGATTATTAAAATAAAATCAAACTAAAAATATCACCCTACACAAATAAGAAAATTATAGCTTCAGAGTTAGCTCGATAAAATTTGGTTCGATATATATTTGTTACCTATTAGAATTCTAACAATAATTTTGGGCATTTTAAATTGAGGACGTTGATCAAACTAATGCAATAATTGAAGATATATCCTTCAAAAGGTAGTAAATTTTGAAACTTAAACTAATTATTTGAAAAAAAAATGTTATCACACTTAATGTGCACTATTATGCATTCAACTTAAGACGCGATCATGCTTATTCTTGAACAATCGAGTAGTAATGGTTCTACACGAACCAAACAATTAATGACATGATCTGAATCGGCTTTCAAAACTTATCGTTTGATGTATATTTGTTAATTAGTATTAGAATTTTAATAGAAAACTTGTTGTAATAATAACCAATAACATTTACCATGTACGAGAAATCTCGATAAACATCTAAACCACTTAATTGACAAAAAAAAACTATCTCGCTCATGTGTGCTATCAAATTTAAGACGCGATCGTGCTTATTTTTAAACAATTGAATAGTAATAGCTACGATCCTACAAGAACATAAACCATTGAATGGCGTCGAACTGATGTCCCAGCATCGACCATCTCTACAACTATAGTAGCACCAAGAAAAGATCCTCAAGGAGATGAAGAGGAGCAAGAATAAGAAGAAGACGTAGATGATGATGATGATGATGATGATGATGATGATGGTGGTGGTGGTGGTGGTGGTGGTTGCACCGGAGATGACAGTGAAGATGATTTGTGATGTTTAATAATTATATTTTAGCATATTTCTTGTTACATGAATTATTTACATTGACTTTCACATATTGTTGGAGACTATCCATTTCATATAATGTCATCCATTGGTTAATATTCATCACTTATATCTATACAAAATTGGATTTTTCATTTTTTCATTCAAATTTTATCATTTTATAATAATCGATGTTGACTTTCTTTAAGTGAAGAAGTGTTTATCAATACTATAATATATTTTTTAATGTTAAAGAGGATTTTTTATAGAATGAATTTTTTTTATTACTACATTTTTTTGTGACGAGTTTAATGAGGTCACAATTTAGCTAATGACATATAGTGATAATCAATACTGACAAACAATAAAGTTTGTCGCTATTAGATTTGATGTGACGGCAAAATTATTTGTCATTATATATATATATATATATGACTTTAGTGATAAATATGACAATCGTCACTAACATATAGTGACAATATAGAATGACAATGATAAATTTTTTCACGATTACATTTATTGTGACGATAATAAATGATAGTAACTATAAATACGTCTCTAGTAACAACAATACGATTGTCACTAATACATATAGTGACAGTAAACAATGACAATCACAAATTTTGTCACTGCTACACTATATCGTGACGATTGCCAATATTGTCACTATATACATATTTTAAGTGACAACAATACAATCGTCACTGACATACAGTGACACTAAATATTAGCAACTAAAAATTTTATCACTGCTACATTATTTTGCAACAATAAAATGTATTGTCACTATATATATGTTTGTTGTGACAAACGTGCGATCGTCACTGACATGTAGTGACGATAAGTACTGACAACAATAAAATTTGTCACTGCTACACAATTTTATGACAGAAGATGATAGTGTCGCTAAAACCATGTTTGTTGTGACAAAAATACAATCGTCACTCATATTGTCGTCACTAGAAACCGTTTTTTTTGTAGTGTCTGGGAAAACAAGATTGCGACGAGTAAAGATACTCATCGCAAATACTGCAACATGGCTCATTTTGGAAACTGGTCTGAGCGCGTTTGTTCGGATTGTCAGAACCAAAAGGAACCAGAGTTCGGGAAGGGGTTCATGCCCAGAAAAGGAAAAGAGAAGGCTCAGTCCAATGAGCATCTCGAGCAGAAGGCGCTTCCAAAAGCAAGGACGCCCAGGGGCCCGGGAAAAAAGTAGATTCCCGACACAGGTTGGTGGAGTCATGTGACTCTGAGATGGAGCACCCACTAAAGAGAAAACGACAGTAGTGGGTGGAGAGAAAAGTAATTACCCACTAAATAACAAATGGGTAAAAGCACAGGAGAAGCATTATTGAACAAAGATAATGCGGAATGATAAGTAGCACCGAAAGTTTGGCGTCCTTATTCAATAATGGATGACAGCAGTGGTCCTACGCTGAGTCGATCTGGTGGCCACGGAACAAAGGAATCCGAGGCAATAATGAAGAAAGGAGGTTGAGAATTGAAACCTCTATATAAATCACGAAATTTGGAGAGCATAAGATCATCAAAAATCCACCAGAAATCCTCTACACCATCTCCTCTGCTGTCTCAAAATAAAATTTGTAATAGTTCCTAGCTTAGTATAGTATAGTTTATGAATTTCAATTCCGCTACCATAGGTAGCTAAACAAGTCTGTCTCTCCCTAAAGGAGATATACTTATGTTGTAATAAATTTTATATAATTCCTAAATAAAGTTCGGGCTTTTGCTCATCCCTTCCAGTGTCTAATTATTCTCTAAATACCGACTAAATACCCTACACCCCGAGTAGGAAACGAACGAGGGCTGTGCTGAGTGTTGCTGAAGGAGTCTGTGTCTGGAAACCATCGGTTGCGATCGTGTGGTTGGACGAGGTCCCTAAAACTTCCGGCAGAAATACCCGGCAGCATTACGGTAAAAAAGGTATGAAGTTGGTATGTTTAGAATTTTTATACGGAAGTGTGATGGCCTGATAGTATTGCATGAATAATCTCGAAATTAGAAATTGGATCGATATCTGAAGAAAATAGTAAACTTGAGTAATTTTGTCTTAATTTTGATGTGTAATCTTTATAAGCTTTGTGGGTATGCTGTTTTGCTCTTACGGGGCCGAAAGGTGGCCTTTGACCGCCAATCGGGCCGAAAAATGGCCTAAGATCGTCAAACTTTTAAGATAATGGCCTAATTTGAACGACCTGAAGAAATGTGGCCCAATATTGCAAACCGCCCTAAGATAGAGGCCCAGAAAAACTTTGAACTCTAAAGAAATACTTCTTTTCCTGAATAAGCTTTACCATGATCCTTTAATAAAAATAAAATAAAATGCACAATCACAAGCCAATAAAGACTTGGATAAGAAAATGACACAAGGAAGAATTGGAAAATGTATTTACTTCTCAAGATGGTCCGTGTATTCCTTAGCAGAGGACTCGACTTCGACTGTTGCTAAGCATTCTAGCAGCATGTTGCAGATTTTCAGAAAATGCTGGAGATTTAGGTTGTGGCAAAGAATTAGTAATGTTGGTGAGCCTTCTTCTGAGGTTTTGTACCGGCCTCCGCGTCCGCGTAGTTAAAAGCTTGGGTGGTCCCCACCACGAAAGGCGTCTCGTTGAATATTCTAGAATCCTCCATCCGATATCTCACGTTATAAATCCTTCTGTTCGACACAAGCTCCTCCACAACAAGCCTCGCATCGTTGACAATAGTGGGAGCTATCGCATCCAGACAATCCCACACGTCATCGGTGTAAGATCTACAGAACTTGTCGTTGCCTGCATTTCTAAGGGCAATGGTGGTGTCGTCAAGTTTGACCGGCCAGAAGAGAGTGTTTCTGTTGTTGGCCGTAGTATCACCGGAGTCCGCCCATATCCATCCGCTCTGCGTAACCCTGTCGTCGTGCCAACAGGGTGATCTGGTAGCCCGTATTCACCTTGTTAGGTTCGTTGGCTTCGAACTGCAGGAAAGGGTGGTCCTTCCACCAGACTGCTTGGAGGTACTTGTCGTTATATCCTTTGAACGCTACGTTCTTAGGCAGTTTAACTAATGTATCCCAATTCACAAAACTTAGATAACCTTGGTCAGAACTGGGATTTGGTTGTACGTAAAATCTCATGCTCGGTTCTTCAAACAACAGACGCCCCCCGCTCTGGACGTGGTTCAAGTAGAACAACCCGTTGCCGCCGGCCACGCTAACCGCCTCGAACAACGTACACGAAGGCTTTGTAATGTCTTCCTCAGGCTTGTTGGATTCAGCTACAATGAACTTGCCTCCCTTCCGTGCCCAGTATCTGTTAGAATGACAAAATCTCAGGTTACTATACCTGTCGTTAACTGTTGCTCGTTCAGCTTCGATCTTCACCATCTCCGAGAACACGCTCTCTTCTCCCAGAAGTGCGAAACCATCCTTATCGTAGTGTGCATAGCCCTGATCTTTGTAATAATTTGATTTGATGACGATGAACCTTGAAAGCGCGCCTGCAGCCAGCAGAACAGTTTCCATGTTTCTTCCAACCTGCAGTTTAATTTGTTTCGTCAAAATCAACAATTAATTAAAGACTTTATTCATCACTATATATCTAATGAACAATTAACTGCTCGAGGTGCGCATTGGAAAATATTAAATAAACTTTGTTAAAATTGAAAACTAAGAGATACTTATTAATTATTCCTACAATCTATTACTATATTAAAGCTAAATAATTTGCAATGCATTTTCCCGCCCATTTTGCATGATACATGCAAATAATTGTACACTTTCCAATGAAAATTAATGACTGTACATTTTCTCATGTCATTTCAATTTTTCAAATTCAAACATTAAGCTTGGAAACCTAACAAATTTAGTTCACTATATTAAGCTTTGGAGTAGTAATTATTTTATTGTTTGTCACATTAATTAATTTTTTGTGTTTGCTAAATGTATTATTTGTATAAGAAGATTCACAAAGATAAATTTTATTAATTTGAAATATTTAATTAAATTACATAGATATTATTGACATTTAAAAATGTAAAAATTGAAATACAATCGAATGGTGCAGGGCAACGCGCGTGGGTAAATCTAGTTAATACTTAAAGAAAGAAAACACAAAGGATGAGGAGAGAAGATTACTGGAACTGAAAAGAAGAAATGATTTTGCGCTGATGATTTTCCCACTACACTCTGTGGTTTATTCTTGAAAAGTGTCCGACTTTATTTATAGATAAGTTTAGTGTCCGACCATTAAAATTATTCTGCATAAATGTAACATGCAATTGTCTTTTTTCTAAACAAGTGGTCCTTTGTCACGGATAATATTTAGTTATTTTCTGTGAATAATTTGCAGAGAATTAGAAAATACAAATTTTTGAGAAGGAAGGGGTATGTTATATTACTACCCCCTTCATCCATAATATTTAGGACATAATTTCTTGTTTGGGTTGTCTACCATGGTTATACCACTTTCTTTTTCAGGACATACCCCACACATTTATTATTATATACACCTCACAACAACTCTGTTGGTCCCAAGACGGATACCTTGGTGTAGAGACGGAGGTGAATACACCAAGGTTTAAAAACTTTTTCAATTAAAACTATTTTGAGTGAGCTGGTTGTGTCCGATCCAGCTGGAACACAGCTTGATCGACACAGCTGGCTGTGTGTGTGCAGAATGTGGTGGGTTTGGAAAGTCCGTCTGTTGCTTCAAATTATATCAGTTTATGCAGCTTGAAATATATGCGTGAGATGAGTTAGCAAAATGCATAAAACAAAGCAGTAAAGAACAAATCAATTTTAACGTGGTTCGGAGTAACACCTCCTACATCCACGACCAGATTCACTGATAATTCACTACCACTTGGTATCCCTAGTATCATATTCATACCATCACCAACTCGTGAAGAGGAGCTCCCTAAGTTTAAGGATATGATGAGTATTTTTAACAACCATATATTGTGAATACTTGGGCATTTCCAATCCATTAATCTTTATCTTCATTTCACCAAGTGGTACCAACATAAATAGTTTCCACTTCAATAATTGAAATTGATCCGTAGAGGATATGTATTACTTATAAAATTATTCCTTTCTTGTTGCTACGAGTACCTAATCAACTGTCAAAAGCCCAACAGGACCAGAAATTGGCATAGCTTTTAACCGTTAGGCTGTTCATTGTGTGCAAAACATAGGTTCAATTGAAATGATGCAGCTGATGAAGTCGTGGAACGACATCACCAGGAGCAAGGCAAGCAGCAATCTGCTGAAAGCAAGGAACCTAATTTGGTAGGTCTAATTTTCCTCAAAAAAAGATTTGCTAGTGTAATATCAATATGCATGTAAATGCAGAACCGTTACACTACTAGAAAAATGGGCATACATGACGTGAAATTAGCGTCATCTATGTGCGTGTCAAAGTGTCAAGTAGACGGGTGTAATCTATAGTGGGTATTATACATGACGCGGAATTAGCGTCATCTATGTGCGTATTAATAACAGTGATTTCTCGTCATCTATGTGCGCACAATACTGTCATGAATGATCGTGTATATCTTTAATATGGGGTACATACATGACAATGATATTTAAGGCAACCGTCATGTATTCTCAGAAAAATTTTAACCTTTTTTGTTGCTTATTTTTTTCAATTTACCTGTTTTATTTTTGAAACACCAATAAATTAAATCATTCAAACTATACGATAAATATTTTAAGCTTGCTAATTAAAAATTTCATATATTGATCATCCAAACATCTAAATAATACATATGTTCATCGATACATAGTCATAAAATAAAAATGTATTTAAATCTACTTAAAATAATTAAAAAAAAGTACAAAATAAGTTATCTATTTACAAAGCTGTACAACCTCTTCATCATCTAACATTGATGTAGAATATCCCATCTCTTGGCTTCAACTTTATCCTCTTCCCACTCTATGACCTCTAAGTGTTTTTTGTGCTTGAATCGAAATGGAAATCACACATAAGCAGATGTATTGATATATATTCCCACCATATTCTCAAGGAATTCCTCTCTCCAAGAGAAAATAAACAAATAAGTGTAGCATAATCAGTAGGAAGCAAACAAAATATGGCTACCAATAACAAACTACCAGAATAACAATAAAGGACTTGAAAATTCTTTACCAGAAATTCCAGAAGCATTATCCAACAACACATAGGAATAATGAAGCACTCACTTGGAATAGGTCCACTTAACATGTTAGAAGCTAAAAGTTTAAACATTCAATATAGTATTCATTCTGTAAATAGTCAATAGTAACATTAACAAGAGTTTTTGCACATATGGAATATAGGAATAATGAAGCTCTCACTCACTTCACACCAAATACAGTACTTAGGAACATTTTAGACCTCAACACAATCATAAACAACATATAACTAACGAGCATGTTATTTAGAAATTTAAAATCTTGTCAAAATTGAGATGAAGTAGAGAAAATTTACATCGAGTGCAGCTGTGTACAATTCCCAAGTTCTGGAGGATTTGACCCATGAAAATTGTTGTCATGAAGACTGTCCTAAAATTGACAAGAGCCTGACCTACACATCAAAAGGCCAAAGTGTAACCATTCCTATTATACAGTAATACATCCAGGATCTCCATTGATCAGGCCTTGATTACTGCAATTTTGCATAGGTGGAATTAACATGAGCACAATCTCATGAGCTTTTCCGTACATCAAGCAAATAAAGAAGAAAGAAGACTACACGGGTCCACCTCTATCTTCAATTTAGTTTGTATATAGCTTAGACCACTAAAGGACAATATATAGTATGTTGTTACCTTGTACACAGGTCCAAAATCCAAATCCTTCATCTCTGAGCTTAGTAGCAGGATCGAAATCATCTGTAGCAGCTCTAAGCTCAGTGAAATCTGATTATTGAAAACAGTAGGAGTGAAATCTGATTCAATAAACAAATCAGTGATCAAGAACAAAAAAGAATAAATTCACCGAAAATTCAAGAATACTCAAAATATGTCGCTTATCAATTTTAATACAACATATCACCATCACAAATATGATCTATTTTCCATCAGAGAAACTGAATCTTCACACGCAATAATCAGCCACATATAAGTGAATTAACAATAGCATGCAGTTGACTTTCTAGAGGAATTAACAATTTAAAACATTAGACATGCAAGACAACCAATTAGTTTCCTTGATTCTTTTCAATCGCATAGCAGCCAAAACAACCAGAAATATTCAGAAGACACTACCTATTGAACATAACAAGATTATACCACCTATTATAGTTTCAGTAAGCTCTCAGCTTGCCAAGTAAACTTTCTGCATAGTAAGAAATAATCTTATAGAGAACTTACCCACTTACATCTGCCAAGCCACTGTCAACTCTCAAGAAGCGTTCAGCACACAGAGAAACAACTAAGTTAAAAAAACAAAAAAACAAATTGCATGCTGAATCTATGAGGACATGGAAAAGGAGGAAAATTTTCAAGTATAAAATTTCATTCTATTCTCAAGATTGAAAACCTATACTGTAAATCAATTGCCTATGAGAATAAAATAGGGAATTGCTACAATTAACCACAAATTTCCAAAAATTCCATTCAATATATCTCAACTGACAGCTTCAGAATCCCAAAAATTAGCAGTGGAATGGGAGTTAAATTGTTACAATTAATTAGAAATTTGCACTAACCTAGTTACAACTTTCGACTTTACGTTGATCAACTTGAGCGGGTGAGATTTGTAGTGCAGAGTAGCTAAATTCCTACGCAGCAACGCTATAGAATTGGGAACAGAGCAGCGACGGTGGCGTCGTGCCGCCAGTGAGTTCTTGATGCCGGTGGGTTCGCGACGCCGAGGACCTACAGTGGTATAGAGATAAAGACAACCACTTTAGATTTGAGGGAGGGATAGGGCTAGAGCTGTTAACAGATTAGGTCGCCGGTGGAGAGGTATCGCCGGTGGAGAATGTCGCCGGTGGAGAAATTGAGTAGGTGCGGTGGAGAATTGGAAACAGAGATTAGGGCTTTTGAAAATTTTCGACACTAAGTTTTTTTTAAAGGAGTTCGACACTTAATTTTCATAAGAACACTTAATTAGTTTTTTTTTTTTTCCTTTTTTACTTAATTATTAATAGATAAACATGACAGTTAAACATGACGGTTAGACATGACTTGTCATGTACAGATATACAATACATTACAGTCTAATAGGATACCGTCATCTAGAGTTAATGATACACGCTCATAGATGACGATTTATTTTGTAAGTGTCATGTAACGTAAAAAGATGCATAAATATGACGTTTCTTAAATAAAGCGTCATATATGCAGTGACATGTATGCCCATTTTTTTAGTAGTGTTAGATGTGCTTACTTTAGAGGTTCTGATTAATATGTTGTAGCAGGACCAAAAGAGTCACCGTATTTTTTAAAAAAGGAAAGGTTAAAAGTGACTAAATTTTAAAAACGTAATCAAAGCCATTAATTTGATTCTTAAACTATGCAGATCCAATTTGGAAAAGGCATTTAATTCTCATTTTGAATTTTATAAAATTTTCTAACTCTAATATAATTTATTATTATCTATTTTATTTTAATTGTTGAATTTCATTATGAAAATATAATCTTAATTATTACGATTATTAACTTTGAAATTTTTTTCCCCTTAAATTGAATCAAAGTCATTGATTCTTACTCTATGCTTATCCAATTTGGAAAACGTTATTAATTCATATTCTAAATGTCATACATATTTTTTCTAACTCGCATATATTTTATTTCTAATTTTATTTTCTAATTTTATAGTATTTTTCTAACACACATATCTCAAAATTCCACTGCTACGGCGGAGGAACCCATCCTCGTATTTAGGTTTTACTCTACAGCTGTTAGTGTTAGCTTGTTTTCTTCTTTTTAGTGCATGGACTTAATTGTTTCTTTCTTTCACTACCAGGCCTTGGCGTGCCCAAATACTCTATTTCCCAAGATAAAAAAAATACCATGTAATGTAATGTATCTAACATCCAATATGGTCCCCTTATTTTCGGGCGTAATCTCCATTCCATATTCTTATTTTTCTTTTTGTACATATGATAATCTTAATTATACGCAATCCTCATTTTTAACATTTTTTAATTATATATTCTATAATATTGTACTCCCTCCATCCCATTATTAACTTGCTTTCATTTCTTTTGGGCACGCGTATTAATGAGAAGGGTGTTTAAAGGGTAAAAAGATAGAAAGTGCTAAATTTTATTGTACAGTATTGGGGTTTAGGTATAATGGATAAACTGAATAAAATAATAATATAGTCCACAAATGTACCGTTTTTATATTTCTTTTTTTTTTTATAGAAAAGCATTATTTATAAAAAAAAATTGAGACTTATCTCCTCAAAACAGCGTTGATTTAATTTCAATATAATCAACTAATTCCTTTTTTACTGTTGTCAAAATCAACCTTTTTTCATATAACAAAATAAAATGTTTACTGTTATACTTTTAAACCAAAAACTAAATTCACTCAAAATGAATATATTTTCAAAATAAATTAATACATTATTCAAAGAACTGTTTTACGAACTTTACATAACTTTTTTAAGAAATGTTGTTAAACATGCGAAAAATTAATTTATACTCTATGTTTGTTTAAAAAATGACATATATGATCAGATCACAATTAAGAATTGGGTGTGGTTGATACAAAAACTTTCAAAATTATTTGTACTTAAAAATCTTTTCGCACAAGTTTAAAACAAACAGTTCATTACACAATGGAGATATTCTAATAATATATTGGAATATCGTATTATAGATGATCAAATAACAACATAATTAGTTTTTCCAGGTAGCTAATATGGAGGTGAAATGTATCTATGACAGAATTTAATAGATTTTCAGAAAGAGAATACACCTTATTATTAGTTAATATTTTTTTTAATTACACGATGTATATATATGTATATATATATTATCAAATAAATCACTACATACAAATGTGGGACCATTACACCACCATACAAGGTGGGACCTTTACACCACACAAATGTGAGACCACTACACCACCATACAGAGTGAGACCATTACACCAACAAACAAGGTGAGAAATATACTATATATACCGCATGCAGACGGGATTGTAATAAATATTAAAAAAATATTATTATTACTTTTTAGGATGTGGTTTATAATTTAATTATGGTTATCTTTTAAACTTTTGATTGAGTAACTATTATCGTGCATGGCATGAGGTGCAAAACTAGGCAAGCTCTCCGAACAAAGATATTCAGCTTCATAATTTAAATTTGAGGCTTTGTTAAGAAGTGTAGCATTATTGATCAAGAAAATTTCAAAAGTCTGAATTTGTCCAATTTTGATTCAATATAATGGTAGTAGTGTTTATCAAGTATTTATATTAGTTCAATGAAACCATCTTATGCTAACTAATAAGTTGAGTTTTATATGTATGGTCCATTATATATATATATATATATATATATATATATATATATATAGGTGTTGATTCACGTATAATGCATTTTTGATTTATTACAAATGCATTGTTAATTACGATAATGCATTCCATGTTCAATTATAATGCACCGGTTAATGACAACCGTAGATCAACAAAGATTAATGGTCCTGATCGCTTCTTATTTCTTACGGAAAAATGGTTTTACATATGATCTCTTCCCTATATATATATAATATATATAGATATATGAGTTAATCATGTTGACTAGCAATTTAAATTAGTGGAAATTAATAGTTGGCCACCAACTTTATTCTAATAAATTGTGGCCAACTTTGGGCTGAAGTGACTTAAATGCCCTCCATATCACTTTACAGCTACTTTCACTTTCACTTTCTCTCTCCCCCGTACTCTCTCTTTCACCCACTCCACTCTCACTTTCTCTCTCGTCTCATGTCTCTTTCTCCCTGTACTCTCTTCCTCCACCGCCACTCCATCCCGTCTGCCGCCGCCGCGTCTTCTTCCTTGGTCGTCTTTTCGATTTGATTTATTTTTACACTTTTTCGAACAGTTTATTATTTCTCTTATAGTCTTTTTCCGGTCATCTTCTCCGGCGTAGCTTTCATCTCCATAGTGATTTATTTGAGGTATTTTTACTGTATTAGTTTTATTTGAGTTTTCTAGATCTAGTCTGTCATGTTCTAGATCTAGTCTGTCATGTTCTTGTCGTATTTTTCAGATTTTGTTGTCCTCTTCGTGCATATGTGTTCTTCCTGCATTTTTCACGTCACTGCACGTCGCGACTTGGCACACACAGTACGAATACAACATATTCGTACCAGGTGTGCCAAGGCATACCGCGCATAGACTTGGAACACCTGGTACGAATACACACCATTAGTACCAAGTGTGCCAAGTCCGGGCGCATCGCGACTTGGCACACCTGGTACGAATACGTTTTCGTACCAGGTGTGCCAAGGCATACCGCGCCTAGACTTGGCACAACTGGTACGGATATAGACCATTCGTACCAGGTGTGCTAAGTCTAAGCACGGTATGCCTTGTCACACCTGGTACGAATACGTTGCATTCGTACCAGGTGTGCCAAGGCATCTCGGGTTGCGGTTGACCAAAGACGAACACCATCCAGGACATTAGATCTGGAATGTGACGCCATGGATTTCGGAGAGAAAGCTGTGAAATAAGGCAACGGGATCTGGAAGAATCTGGTGCGGCGGCATATCTAGAAGAATCTGGTGCGACGGCAGATCTGGAATATGGCCGGCAGAATGTGAAAGTTCAAGGCGGCGCGGCAGACTGGACTGGAAGTACGAAGGCGGTGCGGTGGAAGGGGTGGAAGTACGACGATGCGGCGGCGGAATGAATGTACGACGACAAAATGAAAGTACGACGGCGGCGACGGAAGAAATGGAGAAAAATAGGATTTTTAGAGAGAGAATATTTTGCAGAAACAGAGAATTTGAAATTTGGCGAAAAATGAAATGGGTGGATGGATGGTTAATAGTGGTTCCAAGGGCAAATTGGTCCAAATTTCCAAAAGTTGGCCAGAATTTCTACAAATAAAGTTTGTGGCCAACTATTAATTTCCACTATCTATATTGGTTATCCCAAATTTTGCCTCTAGATATATATTAAGTATTTCAACTAACGAGAGAACGAAGTAGGAGAAGAAAGAGGGAATTGAGTTTGGTTAAAATTTATATAGAAGAAGAAAAATAAAATAAAAGATTATTTTTTTGTTTTTAAATTTAAGATTTGATGTGACGTTGATTTTGAATTTTCATTTTTAATTTCTTACATCAAAACCGCATTCCTTTGGTTTTAATGCCACTTCATTTTTATTATTCTTTATTAAAATCTAAACCAACTTTCAGTATGTCATGTTGTATTTCCGTTGTTGGAAAATCAATGTTGGAACACAATTATGAAAAATTCAATAATTTGGTCATTTAATTGATATTTTGTTTAAATTAAAATGCAATTGTCAAAATTTAAATAGTTTGCCTATTTAAGTTGCAAGTTACCCAATTAACAAAAATGTATATTATTTTGTCTTTTCTTATCGAATTATTTTATTATTTTCCTTTAGATATATTCAGAATGTTAACACGTTTTTTCATTTTAAAAATTATTTAATTATTCATAATTGTGACATGTCTCTTATCCGTGCATCGCATGGAAACGAATACTAGTTATTATATATTAAAGCAAGAGTTTTAAAATCTCAAATTAATTTCAAATCCATTTGTGTGGCAATTTTGTATATATAATTAACTTCAAGGTCACATATTTATAGTAAAATCAGTTTTTTCGGAATTGGATACACGTTCTCAATCTCATAACCTGACGCTACTCAATTAACCGACCACTCTGCATTCTCGCTCTGCATCGTCGTTTCTTGCAACTCCCAAATCATCATCTCAATTTTATGTATATGGTCACCGATTGCTCAAGATTTTTCAATCTTTATGTGTCTATTTTCAGCGGAATAAATCGCCTCAGAAAAATGGCTTGGAGGCCTGGAGGGGAAGGAATCCGAGTTTGTAGCTGATTTGAATGGATCATCACTGAAGAGTACTTCATGGCTGAATAGGAAATTAAAGAAGACGGAGGTTGATGTCCGAATCATCGACGACGAAGTCACTGTGAAGTTAATGCAGTAGAAGAGGATGATCATTGTTGTTCATCATCACCGATTGATCTCTGTGTCTCTCTCGCCTATGGACGGAATCATTCAAACACTCAGCAATCTTGGAAATACAAACACTAGGGGAAAACAGAGAGAGTGTGAGTCTCGGTATTAATGAGGTGAGACATTAATCTATCTCTTTCAAAATTCTTATTTTTTTTCACTCTTGGCCTTCAGGTGTTCGAAGAAAGTTTCGAGTGACTAATTTGCTTTCTCATTTTCGTCTAGCTGACTATTCTCTTATTCATTTTGCACCATACTGTATTTTAGTAATTGTTAGTCTATAATTACTTAGTGCTGTTACACATTATATAGGAGTGTGCTGAAGCCAAAATTTTGTTTGCATCTGAAGAAGAAGACAAAACCCAAGTTGAAGATCTGTTATTCCTGAACTTTCGAAAATTTTGATCTTATTAGATTTGGCGGTGTTTGGATCACAGAAGAAGACAACCAATGTAGAAAATGTTTCTCTAACACAACTCATGTTCCTTTTCTTTTTGTCTCTACCCAGAAGTTTCAGATTCTATATTACATAATCTCCGTATTATATATTACTGCATGATAACCTTTTGAAATCAATATAATCATGAAGTTTTTAACTTTTGCTTGAATATCTCATAGAAATAGGATCAATTGTGACTGCTGAAATGAGTGTGGTGTGACTGTGGCACGACTGGAAATGACCAGCTACGATTCGTATAAATGATCAAACATTGGAAAGCGATGTATGATAATCTGAATATATTACATATTTCTGGAAGATGGTCATACTGAAAGGCCTGATCATCAGAATTTATGAGGCAATGATTCTGGTAACTGCTCTTGCCCGAAGAGTTGAAATCTTGCTATTATTGTTCAATTTTTTTTATTTCCCCTTTAGTTTATTTTGAAGTCTCATCAGTGTGGATTTTTAATTTCTTAGTACATTAAAAAAATTGTAATCCTTAGGATTTTGCAGTACTCGAGAAAATAAATAATTACTGTAGTTGTGAAGACTACAGAGTAAGAGGAATGGGTTCGGTTGCTGAAGAAGCTTCACTCACAGCAAGCTAGACTCTCTTTTATAGAGGGTGGGTTTGTATCTAAATTTTTTAGCATTTAATTCTCTAAGTTTATATTTTAAACTAGACTAACCCGCGCGCTTTGCGCTGCAAAATAACGAATAATTAAATGTGTTGCTTTGAAGTGTCTCAAATTTACATATATAGAAAATTTATATGTTATTATATATATCGCATAATTAGAAAATTTTAGACCAACGCGAATTCAATTTGATATTTTGTTTTATATATAATTGGATATTTCCTTCAACTTATATGTAATTCAAAATAGATAAATGGTCCTTTCGAAAAATAAAGTTAAATGGTTTTAGTTCGTGTTAAAATACGTATACATTGCAAGTATCCAATTATTTAATTGAGTTTCTGTATAAAGGTACTCAAGAATTATTATTTTAAAATATCTAAAATAAAAAACTATTAATCAAAAATTTAGAATGACATATTTAACGTTGATATGAAAGTATATATATATATATATTATGTAAATATACATATATTTGAACTCGTCAAATCCTATAATTGAATAAATCAACATGAAAGCTATAATTGAATAAATCAACATGGACGCATATTTGTAAATAATTGGTGAAAATTAAATATATATTATGTTGCTTTTAGTTTGAAATATGAAAATATGTACAATTACCAATAAAAAAAGCTTTATTTATTATTAATTTGGTAGCGATCTTAAGTAGCCATAGTCGGTGTGTTAAAATTTATAGAGGCGCATGAATTTATTAATAGTTTGAACATGCATGCTGCACTCCATCTGCGCAGTTGTCTCAACGCCCACCTCAACTTGGTTATTCACGATTCTGGGTATACCAGCTGTGAATGTAATCTTGGCCCCGAACGTTAAAGAGTAGCTATGGCTGAAAGAATAAGATTTCTCATCCTCGTAACTAACCTCCACGGCGATCTGAGCCTCCGAGTCCGAGTTGTTAATAGCGGTGGTGGTCCTCGCCACGAAACGCGTCTCGTTGTATATTCTGGAATTCTCCACCCAATACCTCACGTTGTAAATCTTTCTCCAGAGCACAAGCTCCTGCACAACAAGCTTTGCTTCGGCGGTGACATCCTTGACTGCCGCATTGAGACAATCGGTCATCTTTTCGGTGGTGAGAGCTTCGCAGTAATTGTTGTTGCCTGCGTTGCGGAGCGCGATGGTGTGGGTGGTTTCGTCGAGTATTGTCAACAAGAAGACCTTGTCCATGTTGGGTTTAGTGTCGGTGGAATCCGCTACTATCCAGTTAGAGGTACTGCGAATCCAGAACTTGTCGAAGAGTGTGGACTTTATTCGGAGAGATCCGTCGCTCATGGCTTGGATCTCTTGGCAGCATGCCTGGGCTTTGGGATCTTTGCCTGAGAGGAGCAGGTGATTGTGGCCATTCAAGTAGACTGCTTCGAGATAGCAATGGTTATACCCTTTGAACGCAAACGACCCAGACAGTTTAACTAATGAATTCCAATTCACAAAGCTCAGATAACTTTGGTCGTCAGGTTTGGAATTCGGTTCCACGTATTACAAGAAAGTTGAGTGTTTGCGACATGAAAAATGTGTCGCTAATGACTATTTTAATGTCGGAAAAGCTAATTTGCGACATTTTCTGCGTCATAGTGGATTGTGTTGCAAAAGGGGTATGTAGCAAATTTACGACGCTCTTTTTGAATTGTGCCGCAACATATAAGACACTTTGTGCAACACTAAATTAATTGTCATTTAAAATAAATGACACATTATGCGTTGTTAATTGTAGTGACGCATGTCAATTTACGACATATTACGCGTCATTAATTAAAATGACACGTCCTAATTTGCGACATTTTCAAACGTCAGTTTAGATTTCGTCACAAAAAAAATATGTAGCAATTTTACGACATTTCTCCATTTATGACGCAATATATACGATACTTTGTGCGATACTAAATTAATTGAAATGAAGCATCATAATTTGCAACACTTGACATTACAATTAATATGACCTCGTTTTTTGCGACATATGTGACATCATATTTAAAGTGTCGCATCAACATATAACATTTGTTTCGGATTTATTTCGCCACAATGTTTATATTAACTATGTAATAAAAAATAAAAATATCAAAGTAATAGAATATTGTATTCTGTATATATAAATTCAAGACTTTCAAGTACAAAGTGTCTCAAACTCAAATCCATAGAATTCTATCACAAAAGTGACATTTACATATTATTTTATGCATGCACTAGCTTCAATTCAGTCCCATAGATGCTTCGAGCCCCAACTACCATAGACTTGTAATTATAATCGTCAACTAAGTGATACCTGCACATAACAAAAATATTTAAGATTCTATGAATATTTGCATATGTCAAATATAAACATAAAAGAATTACTCATATTATTATATTAATGCTACAACCAACAACAATATTTCTATTTCTATTTACTCGAAATTTAAATGCTAAATTGGCATAACACCAGTGCCAAATATTATTACAAAATTTCAAGTTTCACATTCCTCACTTGGTTGTATTTGAACTCTATGAAAGAGTGCTAAACAGGGAATCCTTTTCAAATTTGCTTACCTTGTTTCTCTAAATTTGAACATCATAAAACCTTTCTCATTTTGAGGTGCTTCGTATCAGGACCAAGTTCTCTTTCACATGATCATAAAATCCTTGCCCAGTAACCTATAAATGAGTGATCTGAGCGGAATCCGTGCACAAAAATCTGAGACAACAGTAAATGGAAGAGCTAAAATACTCAAGTGTATGATAAAGTTAGATAACTTTAATTAATTCAACAATAATACTAAATAATCAACTTTCTATAGAATAAAGAGTAGCATTTTAATTCATTTGTTTCAAAAACATAATAATTAACTAAAACAATTCTAAGAAATGATGGATTTGTAGACAAGATGAATACAAAGAATATCAATCTGAACAAGTGTGTACTGGTGAATGCTTACTATCACACAAAATAAATAGTATACTATATATGCCAACCAAATCACAAGCTTGACTAACTAGAAGTCATAGTGTAAAACTGAGACTTCCCATATTTTAACATCCTAAGTTATGAATGTCTTAGTCTATTCCAATCATTTTTAAGCCACAAGGAAAATAATTTCTTTCTATGGGCATTACTAGTAGTCCAATTTATATATTAAAGTTCCAATTTTGATCCACAGTAACAATTAGTCATGTTGCCATGGTTCAATGGTCATAAATATCTGGTTTATGAATGATACTCGCAAACCACTAATAGCAAGAAAGTAAAAAAATTGCAATTCATAGAAATTGGAAACCAAATATTGGGAGGTATATGCAGTATATATTCATTAGCAGACTAAGTTTCCAATAGTTTCCATGAAATAGAACGACTAATTTCAAGATTAAACAGTAAAACTCAAATAAACATCCACCAAATAACAAAATCTGAAATTAGGGCTCACATATTTTGGGAAAACTTTTCAGGGCGAACTCAAATCGAATAAATCGGCGAACAACAACATCACATCAGCGACGGAGACTTGTGCAAGGCGGTAGTCATGGCAAAGCGGCTATGGGCGAATGGGATTAACAAGGGAGGACAGCTAGACGTATCAGTTTCCGCAGCGGAGCAGCAGCCTTGACATCCGGTGACGTACACGCAGTGCAGCGATGCAATTTGGTGAGACGGGTGGTAGCTGGCACGATGGAGGTCAGAGATCGATGGCAAATTAAAGAAGGAAGTGCAAACATTTTCTTCTTGCTAGGTTTTCAGAAGGTTCAAGACTTGGGAGAGTGGGAGAGAAAAATGAACTTACGAGTTACGAGGCGGGAATAATAAGGGAGGGCCGTGGGGAGAAAAGTTTTTTTTTTTTTTTTCCATACTTTTAAATGCTGATTTTTTATTTATATAATGTCATTTAATAAGAAATAAAGAATACTAATTATGAGAAATTTGTTATAGTCCCTCATTTGTTTTAATAAATTTCATTTTAAGATTTGTGGAACGTGCATTATTTTCTATATTTATAAATAAATTAAAAATAAATATAACTATTTACCCCATATTAGGATTGTAACACATTTTTTCCTTTTTTTTTTTTCCAAAAACATTATGTTTTATTTTCTCGATTAATTGAAATAAGAAAACAATATAGAATGTCTTGTAGGTATAAGTATAGCAAAATAAAAAGGACAATTTTCTATTTATTTATTAAATATTAGACAGGTTAAGGAATATGGTTGCAATTTTCTATAAATCTTGAAAAAATCGATAATATGATCGAAATGATTTTAACACATGATGTTATTATAGTTGTTTGTAATTCGTCGTCGTTATTATAGTGTTGCATCTATGTCATAATATTACAATACAATATTTTGATAATGCAGATATACGATACTAAATGCAACACTACTCTATATATGTGTTATATAATTATGACATTTTATTGAAGTGTTGCAAATAAAATGTCGCAATTTAAAGACATAAAAATAACCGCCACATTTGTGTCATAAAATTGTGACATAATATTGAGATAACGCACAACTGACTCAGATATACGACACTGATTCACTGAATGGAACACTAATTTATAAGTATTGTGTTAGGTTTTCGTTGACATCTGTGTTACGTTGGCTATTGGTAACATGAGTTACCAACATGCCTGATGACGGTGAAAACCAATATTTTCATTTAATTGTATATTATTTTCTCGTATCTTGTTTTTCCTTTGCACGTATCTTGTGCAGATTAAAGAACAGTTGAAGAACGGTTATTAGAAGAAAGAGTGGGATTTAAAGTGAAGTACATGGAGGTTTTACCCCCTGTACATGATAGGAGATCATGGGTGTAACCGCCATGTAACCACCTTAGTCCAACACTTTCTTAACCGACTCGAATGGAGTGGATCGTAGCAGTTATGGTCGACCAGATGGAGAGATGGTGGAAATAAACTGCTCTACATATGAGAGACTATAAATACTACAGATGATTCACTTTCAAAGGTTGCGCATTCTGATCGAAGAATTCAATAAGCAAATTCCAGTTTCAGCTTTTGTCATTCTGTCTACGTAGTGTCAGCGACATCACAAACCAACACGGTCTGGAGGACTGGGTTGTGAAGAAGCAAGTCACGAAGATAGATAGTCTTATCTAGATTAGTCTTCGAAGAGATTAATCTCTATCTTTACATGTTCTGATTCTTAGGCAGATTGTGTAGTATCCCGTATTTATTTTACTAAAAATTTATTAATCTAGTGAGAAAGATAAGAATTTTAGAAAAAATAAAAAAATTTCTTTCCGAAAATTTTACCCGGCAGATATATTCTACCGGAAAATGAGTTTTAAATAATTTTTATCGTCTCGGTTAATCCGAAACGAAGAAGTTTCTACATTTATCAATAGATGATAAATGTTTAGTCATAAATTGACTGAAAGAAGAATTTAATTTAATTACGTGAAATTTTACGTAATTTATCGCTTAAAAATTTAGTTTCGGTCGATTTGAAAATGCTTCGAATCTCCGATTCTTTCTGTGAGATTTTTATCTAAGGTTTGTGAAACCTTAAACTAAATTTGTGTTGAGAAATTAAGAGTTCATCGGAGGGTTCGTCGTTGTAAATTAATTGACTCGAGAAAGTGATTAAATAAACTAATAAAACTTAGCAATTAAGTTATATTATTATATTACTCTATCCTATATCTATCTATATATATGTTGTGACCATCTTCCTCCCTTCCCCCAAACCTCTCGACAGCAACACACACATACACACACTCTCAAAAATTTCCTCCATTTTTATGTTCTTTTGAGCTCAAGTTCAAGATCAAGGTTAATCCAAACTCTTCCAAACAATTAAGTAAGTGTATATCTATGTTCTTATACACTTGTAACTTAATTCCTGTGGTTGAAATCTTCTCTTCCATATATATATATATATCGAAAATTTTGGGAGAAATTTGATGAAGTGATTGGATGATGTTCATGTATTAGTATGATGCTTATATCATGATTATTTGGTGATTTGTGTGATTAAATTAAGAAAATCAAAACCCTAACCCTAAGTTGCATGATTTTTGAAATTCTTGAGAAATTGTCAAGTTTTGATTCATGCATTGTATGATGTTTTGATCTTAATGAATTATGCTTATGTTATGCTTAGAAGATTGAATATGTAATTAAATTAAACATGAGAAAATCCTAACCCTAGTTTTTAGAATTTTCGAAAATATGAAGAAATGGTAAAATATTGATTTATGAATTGTATGATTGTTTTGATGTTATAAATGAGGTTAGATAATTATTCTAAGTATGTTTCATGTTGGAAGTAAGCATGAATTCCCAACCTATCTCATTTTATTATTTAATGTCGAAAATTAGGGTTTTGAAGATTTGATGAAGAAAGATATAATTGATGGATAATTTGATGTTATATGATGTTAATGGTAATTGTTGAATCAAGAGTAAGTAAATTAAAAGCATGATTAACCCTAGAAACCCTAGAAACTGAAATTAGGGTTCTTAAATTAGGGTTTATTAGTTTAATAGTTAATTGAATGAAATTGATGGAATAATTAAGTTTATAATGTTTAATTAAATATATTAGAAATTAAAAAGAAGAGAAAATAATTCTAGAAGTCATAAGGTTGAAATAACCGAAAATTAAATAAATAAAATAAATAATTATTTGATTTTTAATTAATAAACTAATTGCATTTATGAACTTCTTAATAAAAATTTAGTGTTATATGATTTTTTGGAAATTTAATTCAAAGTAATAAAGATTTTCTATTTTTGGTCGATTTTCACGATTTGGGAGTTTATATGCTTAATAGAGTCAATGTGTGTAATGAATATATAAATATGGTTATTATGTTTAAATAAATGTATAGAATTAAATTGAGAATTTTCTGAATCCGTTAGACGGATTAAAATCGACTTAATCGATTATGATGAATAGTAAATGAAGAATGTTTATGAATGAGTGTGATTTGTTGGTGTTTGATTGATGATTGTTGATTAGCGATTAGTTAAGATAGAGTAAGGGCGTTTAAGAAGTTAAGATAGAAAATCTCGAATTTCATCGAGTTTCGGCGTAGAAATTCGAATCGAATTACGTTAAGATTATCGAAGTCGTTATTCGATAGAAGTTCTCAATCTAAAGTCATTATTCAGTTTCGAATTAAAGGAGCAAGTGGAAGCAGGAGCGGGAACGTAAAGTAAGAAGTCGATCAAGCAATAAAGTTAAAGTTAAAGCTTAAATCGATCAGGCGGGCTTTCTTAACTGGAAAATGTGAAAAGCATGATATCATATAATTTTTCAAAGCTTTGATACTTGCCAAATTGTTTTAAGTATGTTACCATCTACTTAAGAAGGACGAATTCGGTCTCGCGCAAGGTGGGATTTGTGTACACATATGTAATCGTGCGCATTTCTTTGATAGGCCGGTTATACGTAATCGTGAGTCTTTCCTTGATATGCCGGTTACAAGTGATTGAGAAAGAGGCCTCTTTCTCATCACTATTATTTACTGTAGATATGGTTCATACTGTTAGATATGTCTACAGACAAATGTTTTAAAGAAAGAAATGTTTTTAACATTGCACAAGTTGTTTTTCATAAAAATCCTTGTTCTATGTTTTCCGGCAAGTTTTCAAAATTTAGCTGTATTCAGCAAGTTTCAAATATTTTCGGCATGTGCTCATTGAGTACGAAGTACTCAGCCATGCATGTTATTTCTAAAACGTGCAGGTTAGCAGGTATGCAGATGACGAGGGCTAGATGGACGTTTGTTGTTGTTGTTGTTATGAATGTTTTTGAAAAGAAAGTCGGGTTTAAGAGTTATTATGATGAACTCAGACCTAGGATATATGTCTTCATACATATATTCTCATGTTTTCCGCTGTAAGAAAATGAAGTTTGATGTTGTATAATGTTGTTATAACGTTTGAATTCTAAAGTCGAACTCTTTTGACAAGTTCTTTTGAAATTCAACTAGTGGATCTTATGTACATAAGTTGTTAGTTGTGTTGAGACGCTTTCTCGAACTTGAAACAGTTTTCTTTATCTTGTTCTCTTGATCCTCGAGTCAGCTTGTCATCCTCGTGATAAATGTCGATTATTTGGTTGATCAGGTCTATTTATTCACAACTTGTTGTATACTTGGTCATTATCAATTATTTGGTTGATCAGGTCTCTTGATTTCGAGCTGATTTGAGTTATATATCATATTTATTCTAAAATTGATGATTTGATAAGTATGAATGTCCGTTGTTATTCTTAATCAATAGCTGGGTCACTATTAAATTCCCTTTGTTAATCATAAATTGTGTACGTCGTGGGACCTACCGACCTTGACATCTAATATCGGGGTCGGGCTGCGACAGATTGATAGGCTGTAAAGGTTTGAACATGATATTGTAGTCGATTAGATTAGTGTAGATTTAGTCTTCTACCCATTCGATACTTAAGCTTGTTGCTTTATGGATCGAATGATTTTGTTTACTCTGTATTGTAATCTTTGGTTTCAATATAGTGTTTTGTCGTGAGGCACCGGCAGGTTTAATCACCTACCAAAAAGTTTAAATTATGAGTTTGTTAAATTTTCGCTGCACGTTAAATCCGTTGTTGTTAACATGTGATTTAACACTCTTATTTTAACAGTATGTGTGTTTTAGTTGTAATCTCGGGCACTCGATTCTTTCATATTGTATAATTAGGACATTTTACTGATGTGTCGCAAATTAACTGTCGTAATACAATGACATAAAAAAAAGTGTTGCATTTATATATGTCAGAAAATTGTGACACATTATTAAGTAACGCACAATTGACGCAAATATACGATACTGAATGCAACACTATTTTATATATGTTGTATAATTATGACATTATATTGATGTGACGTAAATAAATCGCCTCAATTCAAAGACATAAAAGAAAGTGTCACATTTGTGTCACAATACCGTGACGCATTATTTAAGTGATGCATAATTGACGCAAATATATGACACTAAATGCAACACTATACTATTTATGTTGTATAATTATGATATTTTACTGAAGTGTCGCAAATAAGTTGTCGCAATTTAATGACATAAAACAAAGTGTCGTATTTGTGTCACAGAATTGTGACACAATATTAATGTGACACACGATTGACGCAAATATGCGACACAATGAGTATAAGTAAATCAGAAAAATATGTAAATTTAAAATTGATACATATTAAGGTTATGAAAATTGTATAGTATTTATATGGATTCGATGAAATATTTTGTTTAGGAACAATAAATAAATTTAACCAAAGAGAGATAAATTTATCCTTGTAACACACACAAATTTTATACAGTAAAATAAAACGTATACATTTGACTCTAGGATGCATGGAATACAAACAATTCGAGGGCGTACTGCGTAGGGGTGAATAAACGGAAAACGGGTTTTCGGGTAACCCGTACCCGACCTGTACCCGGCCGGGTAACGGGTATCCAATACCCGTAATTTCCGGGTACGGGTAGGGTACGGGTATTAGTTTTTCCAAAATTCCGGGTACCGGGTATACACGTTAGGGTATCGGGTACCCGATCAATACCTGGTCAAAAAATATTATATTATTTAAAAAAAAATAGGTTATAGACTCCACTCGATTCCCACACTCCACCTGTCCGTCCACCACCCACAGTTTTCATTTTCCAACTTTCCATCCATCCCTGTGATGTTTATCCAACTGAAATTCTATACATTATTAGTTTATTTGTTGTTCAAGTTGAAATATTTGAACTATGTATTTGATATTAAATTTTTGTTGTTTTTAATTGTTGATGATTATTTGCGTCGTTATAATTATCGAAAAATCGAGTTAAAAATATAGGTGAAAATTTGAAAAATGGAGCTGGCCTTTTTTTTTTTTTAACGGGTAGACCGGGTATCCGTTATCCGGGTTGGGTATACCCGGCCGGGTATTGGATACCCGGTTTGCTAAAACGGGACGGGTACTGGTATTCAATTTTAGCTTATCCGGGTACGGGTACCCGAAAAAAATGGGTAGGGTATCCATGGGTACCCGTTTATGCACCCCTAGTACCGTGAATGAATAAAATTAATCATATCTACATTTATAAATTTTTTTCATTTATGTATAAATATATACTTAATGTTGGGTGTATATTATATACATTTGAAACATTATTTCCATATTATTATATTAATTAATCACCTAAATTTATTTTTGATTAATTAGAAGTATTTACTAACTTGAAATTTCATAGAAGTTAACACTGGACCAGATATATTTTTGGGTTGAATTACACAATTATTGAACATTCAAAATTCAAATTAAAAAAAAAATACTTGGTTCTGGATATCAAAATATGTAAGACTTGCACATCACACTAGGGTTTCCTTCAAGAAAAAAAAAACAAAAACAAAAAGAATTACGCATGGGCTGTTAGTAAATTATAAGTCCAAAAATTTGTAAGAATCGGTTGACATTCTTCTCCTTCCTTTTATATTGTATTTTTCTAGGTTTCACGCAGTGGGTCTACTCAATGTCGCCTATCGAATCTCACCATAAATGCCTCCCTTGAAAGCGTGCCTGCAGTCAGCAAAACAGTTTCCATGTTTCTTTCAACCTCCATGCGCGCGCGCGTTTCAGGGAAACAAACCATTAATCAATCTCAATCGATCATCATTCTTTAATTTTTAAGTATATTCACGTAAAATTAATTAATCAAACTAAATTTAACTATCCTCAATAGCTTTTACATTCAAATCTGGCACGCTACCTGTAATATATGGTTAGTTATAAGAAAATAATACTACTCCCTCCGTCCCACTCAATTTGTCTACTTATTGTTCGCCACGGAGATTAAGGATAATGCTAAAAAGATATGAAGTGGGTAGGTCTCACCACTTTTAAAGGCTTAATATAATTCTTTCATTATTGGTAAGTAGACAAATTGAATAAGACATCAATTTTAAAAAAGGTAGACAAATTGTACTCTATAAACTTACCAGAATGCCGCGTCACAAGTGCATTATTAGTGACTGAGACAATAAAGAAAAATGAAATAGTAGTAATTTTTTTGGCAAGGGAAGAGATTAATTAAATGAAAGACCACTACTCGGCAGCTGTAACCAACCTACTTGACTCCAACATGAGAATTTCGTGATTTCAGATATATGTGATACGAAGTGCAGTAATTAATAGAAGCAAGATGGATAATAATGTATAATAAATTAAGAGTAAATATGGTTGCTAAACATATGAGTGTTATTTGATTTGAGTATCTATCTAAACTATATATATCACTCTAAGTAAATATGATCGAAAAAATTAAGACTTACAATAAAAGAGGAGCCGATATAGAGAAGAAGTGAAAGAAAGAGAGAGAGTGTAGGGGGGGTTTGTGGCGGCTGGGAAGAGAGAGAGAAGAGAGAGAGAGAAAGGAAAGTAGGAGAGAGGGTTTCAGAGGTGGGGGCGGGTAAAGGGGGTATTAGAGAGGAGAGAGAGAGGGTATATTGGTAAAGAAATGACAAAATTTGTTTTTCAGTTTGGAAAAGGGACATTTTGCCACGTTAACTCAAATTTGTGTGGCTTGGAACTTTTTTTCAAATATATAGAGAAATAGAATATTAATTACTAACTAAGATGCTTTTATCTTATGGTAATAATGTAATACCAAAATGTTTCTTTTTTCTTATAAATATGATCATAAATTTGTGTGGCTTGGAACCTTTTCAAATATATATTCGGATAGAATATTACTAAAATTTTTAAATTTATATTTGTTAATTACAATGTGAAGTACCAAAACTTTTTAAGAATACAACTAACGAAATGATCGTTCATAAAACACTTATTTGCAACAATTTATTTGAATATATCACTTCTGAATAAAATATTGAATTATTTTTAAAATTTATAAATATAAATTACAGCATAAAGTGCCAAAAATTTTTAAGAATGGAGTTATTTTGGCCCTATCAACGAGATATTTCACTTCTAAATAAAGTATTGAATTAGTTTTTAGATGTATTTTTGTAAATTACAACGGAACGTGCCCAACTTTTATAAGGATAGAGCTATTTTGGCCCCACCATCGAGATGATCCTTCATGTAACACTTATTTGCATGGATTTATCGAAATATGACATTTCGAAATAAGAGTTATTAGTGTTTTTTAGCACTTATGGAATAGAAAAGATAAATTATAGCACTCAATATAAAAAAAATTTATAACACTTGTTTGCAATAATTTTTCGAAATATATCACTACAAAATAAAGTATTGAATTACTTTTAGTCTTAATACACATAACTATCCAGTATGAAGATAGTGTGTACCACCCATACCCACTTTTGGTGGCATGTATAAGCTATATCCACTGACAACTTTTTGGTTTTTTTTGCACTTTTCGGCTGTTTTAAAATAGGTTAATTGTCAAATTCATGCATTAATTTCCGTGTCCGATCATTGTTCAAATAACTGTTGACTTGCTTTATGAATGAGGACAAAAATGATTCCCAATATTATACAATGTACAGATTCAGCGTTCTGAATATTTTCATGCATCATTCACGTCAAGACTTTAATATAAAGCTTGTCATGCATGCCAATGTACGAAATTAAATAGTGTCAATGCACGCGTAAAATCTTATCGGTACATCTATTTAGTTTAATTGATTCTTCTGTCTATATATATATCACACACAGAAGCACATGAAATTACACTTCAGAAAAAAAAATGAAAGAGATAGAATCACAATACCACAAAAACAAGTAAATATCACTCACGTTTGCTAGAGAAATGACATAGCAGACGACATTTATTTTTCAAAATTACTATAGGTGAGTTTAATTTTATTTTTAATGATGGTATCGAAGAGAAATATATTGTACCGATCGTATTTTTATTGTACCGACCGTACACATCACCTATCGGTACAACTAAAACATCGATCGGTACCATGTTTTTTTTGTCCACACACTATTTCATTCAACTCTCTTTCATTATATGCTCTTTTTTTTAACCATCTCATCGTTGTTTTGTAGAAACGAAGTCACACACGTACCGGCATTTTCACTTGGGGTTAATCGAGATATAGAAGGAATTTTCATTCGGAGATTGAATAGGTCAGTTGAAATAAAATTGTAAATGAGTACCGGAACAAGAAAAAATTGTACCGATCGGTAATATATTTGTACCGATCGGTACAGACAAATGTTCACAAATACTCTATCGGTACAATATTTGTACCGAGCGGTACAATGTTTTTTTTAATAATCTTATTTTTTCTAATAATATTGTATTTTTGCAGATGGAGTGTAGGAGATTCATCGTTAAATACAACGGGACATGGGACGATTGTGTGTATAATGGTGGGGAAGAACGAACTTTCTACCTTCCGGTGGATACGATAAGTTTCTCTAGCATTAAGGAATATATTGATTTCATAATGATGTCGAAATCGTTAAGTCTTGAGTATGAAATATTCTATTTATTGACGTCTAGAATCGGCCGAAGTGTTAAACATAGTTTGAGTAACGATGAACAACTTCGTCGATTGTATGTTACCGAGCCTGAGCCTACATTGTATATCGTGCATATTGATGCTGTGTACAAGCCGTCATTTGATTTGAATGAATCTTCGCCGTATGTCTAGACGATCAAATCCCTCAGTACTCGCAATACGACGAGTCGCTCGCACATTTGGCTTCATCTGATTGGCTTTGTGATACTTAATGGGGTGCTAGTGGTGATACTCAATGGGGTGCTAGTAGTGGCGCGAACATTCCTATGCGGGGGGAACGGCAGTCGCAGGTACCCGAGGAGGCTGAATTTACCGCCGATTCCGACGAAGATGATGAGGAGGAATCAGAGTCTGATGAGGAGGACGAACTGTCACAGTCTATGCATCTGACCCTTGGTACTTTTGCAGACTTCGTTACGTGGGTGCATACTCAAGGCGGCGTGAACAAGCTCTTATCAATGCTGATGCAGAGTAGTCGTATGCCCCTTGTTGAAGACACAGACTGCGCCACTGAAGCGGAGGCACTGCAGAATTGGTTAGTTCCAATGATTCCACTAGCTGCTACTGCTTCGCTCGTTGTTAGTGATCTTGACAGGCTGCCAGACGGTCCATTGAATAAGGGCGAGATATTTTACAGCAAAGACGATTTAAAAGTTGCTGTTGGATTGTGGCACATGGAACAACGAGCTGAGTTTAGTGTTCCACGTTCAGATACTGAACGGGTTCACTTCAAATGCAAGTACGGAAGTAACTGTTCTTTTGATTTGCGTGCTCGGAAACAGGGCGACTATTGGTATATTCACAAGTTCATTGGGAGACATACATGCAATCTTAATATGGACCATTCAGCTGTCAGGAAGGTCAGTGCTAAGGTTATTGCAGCTCATTTTGCGGGTAGAATGATCAATGAAGGTGAAATCACTAAACCGAAGTCAATTCGGGCATATTTGCGTCGAGAATATGGCTGCGATGCAAGTTACAGTGTATGTCTGCGAGCACGGAATCGAGCCCTCGAGATGATATATGGTGGATATACAGACTCGTGGAAGATGCTTCCCGGCTATCTCCACATGTTGCAGAGAGAAAATCCGGGCTCGACAATTGACTACAGTGTTAGCCCGAATGATGATCGGTTCGAACAAGCTTTTGTGGCGTTGTCAGCTTGTATCGTGGCATTTCAGTGGTGTCTTCGACCGGTGATCGTGGTGGATGGAACACACTTGAAGGGAAAAAATAATGGCATATTATTCGTTGCGGTCGCAAAGGATGGAAACGAGCAACTGCTACCACTGGCATGGGGGATCGGTCCAATTGAAAATGATGTCTCGTGGACATGGTTTCTCACTCATTTGAAAGAGGCATACGGTTGTCGTTCGGATATGGTCATCATCTCAGACGCCCACTTAAGTATCGCGAATGCAGTTAGGGCAGTCTATCCTGGCGTACCACACGGTCTGTGCTACTATCACATCCTCAAGAGCATGGTTAGTTTTGGAAAACCTATCACCAAGTTGTTTCAAAAAGCAGCATATGCATATAGAAAGTCGGCTTATGAGAAAGCAATGAATAGCATTCTTGCTGGGAAGCCCGAAGCGTATAATAAGCTCATGAACATTGGTCCAGAGAAGTGGGCTCGATCAATGTGCCCTGTTCGACGATATAGTTCCCTGACATCCAATGCTGCAGAACAATTCAATAATGTATTGGTGTTTGCTAGACGCTTACCAATTTGCTCATGCTTGGAGACAATTAGACTCACCGTCGAAAAATGGTTTGATGAAAGACGTCAATTGTATTCATCGTCTACTGATTTTCTCACGAAGGAGGCAGAGCGAAAGCTCCGTACAGAGGTGGAACTCTCAAGATCTTACACTGCCACGCCCGTCAGAGACTTGATCTTCAAAGTGAATGACGGAAAACAGAATCTAAATGTCGATTTGCGTGCGAGGACTTGCCCGTGTCGTGTGTTTGATTTTGATTTGATACCGTGTTCTCATGCTGCTGCAGCCATTCAGTAAGAAAACCTCAAGTTTTTATATTTCATTTTATATTTATTTCTGTTGCACTTAATCTAATGATTATATGTTATATGTATGACAGGCGAAATGGGCAGCATGTATACAACTATGTGGACGATTACTACAAGAGATCTACACTTTTACAAATTTACTCCCAACGGTGAATCAGTCCTCCCTGCATCGAGTGGTCTTTACCTCCACATGTTGCGGCAATAATTGTTTTGCCACCATCGCCCGTCGATCGTGCGGGGCGCCCGAGGAACTCCCGTCGTCGATCTGCGCTGAGAATTTGTCCTCCAGCAGACGTCCAGTCACCGTAGATGAACCTTCCAGTAGCCGTCAACGGGCACCGAAAAAATGCAGAATATGTCACGAGACTGGCCACACAAGAAGAACATGCCCGCTCAAAGATCAGTAGGAGTAATTTATTATCAATTTAATGTTAATATGTGTAATGGCCATTTAAATGAAATGATTATATGTTAATGTTATCATTTTAATGTTTATCCAAAGCAATTAAATGGCACATGCAATTAGAATAAGAAATGATTAACACTTATGGCACAAAGCAATAATATTTGTCAAACATAATCGACATGGCTTTGCAAAGCCAATAAGAAAACATCACGAGCTATTTTACGCCTATACAAAGCCACACTTCCCTCTTCATTGCCCCATGCAATGGAGGGTCGGGCACTGATCATGCGCTCTATACTCATCAGCGCAAAAGGACCACAACTGTGACTGTCGATCTGAATGTGCTGCCTAACGGGCTCCCGTGGTGTAGGCTTAGTCAAAAAGACCATCCTCAATGCTTCCGACGTGCGTGGTGCCTGGGTTAGGTCTATGGTATCCCAATACTTTCCTTCATTGAGCACAGTTGAGAATTTTTGCTGAAACGGCTTCAGCTGCCTCTTACGCGCCTCCTGAATTCCTGCCTTGTGCAGCAAAGAGTCGTGCACCTCAGCCGTCCATAACCTTGGAATGATACGGACGACATAGAAATGCTTTCCGGATAGCACTGGAACGATGATCTGCATAAAAATCACGTAGATGTGGGTCATATGTTATTAAAAAAGTTATAATTAATATAAGATGTAAGTTACCTGCTCAGCTTGCCTCCAAGATGTAATATCTGCATTGACATCCAAATTAGTTCGTAGCGACGCCGTCAATTTTTTGTTACTCTTGATCTTCTTGAAGTAGAACTCGACGTCCCTCTGTGTGAATAAAAAGCACGAAATTCACAAAAAGAACATATAAAATCCGTGAACCAATTAAAACATAATGAATAAGTAACTCACACAGAATTCGGCATAACAGATGATTGTGTTCGTAGCATTTCGATCGGGGAGGACATGGTTCCTTTCTTCCAGACGTCCGCGCAAAACGTCAATGTACCTCTCGAACACCTGCACACAAAATAAATTGGACAATTAGAAGAAGAAATAAGTATAAAAATGAGAGTATATTTAAGAATATATTTGAGAGATTATTTACAGTATAATCAAGGTCAATCTCTGTGTTCTCAATTGTGCGGAAGTACGGAGGATAGACGGCGGAGCCACCGATGATTACGCAAGCATCATCTACTGACATAAAGGCTGCATAGCGACGCCATTTCTCCTCCTCGGCGTAATCGGCAGGAGGCAACGAACCAATAGGCTGTGGAATTTCTTCTTGTGGCTCAACTTGTATAGCCGATTGTTGTCCTTCCTGCTCCTCTGCTCGGTTGTCATTTAAATATTCAAGTCTCTGCCTCGAGTATAAGTTGTACAGCTCAGGATTGTGCAAAATGGAGTTGTAGTCAAGGTTAGGAGGGACAGCAGTAATGGGCTGAGCCTCAATATACTACACACAGATAAAATAATTAAAGTCAATTAAATTTAAAATTTTAAAAAATTAATAAATTACTAACGTATTATTTACCTGAGGTGGCTGACGATATATCTCGGGATTTGGCACAGAATGCCGAGGAGGGTCGTATGCGTGCTCAGAATGCCGAGGAGGTCGCATGTGACAGCTCAGGACCGCCCTTGCTCACCCACTCGGGTGTAACAAAAGCGGGAGTGGAATGGCGTGCTGGGATGAACTCAGGATCGGCGCCTGCACCTCCAGTCTCCCCTCTTGGACTGGCGTGTGGGGAATGCACGGGGGGTGGTGTGTCACGACGAGGTGGTGGAGGTGTATCTCGACGAGGTGTGGAACGGCGGGAACTCTTACTAAAAAGGTCTGTGAAGAAGGCCTTGATCTCCGGAAAAAATACATTTCTCCATTGTGAAGTTATCTCTCTCTTCACAGTTGTTGCTGTCATCTCTTGCAGCTCCTTCATAAACTGCCTATCACGAGATCGTCCACTGGTGTCGGCGCCGCTGCTCGATGACGACGATGGAATGTTTCTCCGAGCACGCTTTCCCTTACTTTTGGAAGTATCTTTCGACGGGGCCCGGTCTCTCAAGTCGTACGTGTCACGATCGGTGCATGGCTCTGACACGTGGGGGGGACTGCTAGGCCTCTGAACTGGAGGACGACGTGCAACTGGTATTCCTTCTTTTATTGGGTTGATAGGCCTCACGTAATGCACTCCGAGCACGTCGTCCATCGCAGGGACCTCCGCAATGTGTCTCCTCCTCTGCTTTGCCTCCGGCTCAATGAGTCGAAACAGACGACTCCCCGCACGAAACTGATCATCAAGATCCACCCGCAACGCTGCTGCCATTACCCATCTCAAACAGCGAGGAATGGCAGTGTCTGATACGGGAGTAGAAACCAAACGAGCTAAACCAGGAATAGCCTCGAACATCCAACACTGCAGTACCCACACAGGGCCGTAATAATGGTACTTGGGCATCATTTTCGACCCCTTCGTTTCCAGATTCTTGGTGTAGTTCCTCAAGTTTTGAAATGTATACCCGCCCCACGGGAATCTGTTCCACGCGTCGAGATCATCCACCAATACCCAAAGCCAGGGCACCACATTTCTCCGATCATCGCCACCTATCCCGAAATAATAAGCGATGATAACATTTGCTGCCCGAAGGTGGAGCTCGCCTTCAGGATCAACTATCCCATACCCTGTAACAAACCGGTCCCGCAGTTTTTTGGCAGTTATTGGCTTCCCGTCACAAAATCTCTGATAAGCCTCCACATTATCCGGCGTGTGATCCGCATGTGGATCAAATGAAGCAGCTCCAAAACACAATCCCGAAATTAGGGCGTACTCCTGAGCCGAGAATCGGATATTTTTGTCGCCGATACGATACCATGTATCGTACGGCAATTCACCGTACACCTCTACCTCTCTTGATACGAGCATGTGTAGCGCTTTGCCGCACGCTTTGCCCAATGGCCATCTCATAAGATGCCCGAAACAGCCGGCCATGAATCTATCCAACAGTGCTCGACCCCCAACAGCAACAAGTCTCTGCCTAATATCTGTTATAATCGAAACTTTGTAGTACGTGTTAATCCTCGGAGAACAGTGTTGAGCATCTTCTCGGATCCAGATCCAACCATACTGAAACAAACACAATACGATTCAAAAATAAGAACACAAACACACTGTAGAAAAAAAATATTGTACCGACCGGGAAAAACTTTGTACCGCTCGAAGTAAAATCAACACATGATTTTACTGCGACCGGTACATAAGTTTTACCGATCGGTACAATTTTTTCAAAATTATCACACATCTACGTAATATATGTCAATTGATCATGATTTTCAAATTTATAAATGAGTTATAAATAAGTGAAAACGTAACACCAAATGATCTTATTTGTTAAATTAACTATTAAGCGTGCCAAAAAAAATATAATAAACATCACAAAACATCCAAAATAAGAACAGAATCATACTGTATTAAAAACATATTGTACCGATGGGAATAAAATGTGTACCGATAGGGTGTATATTATTATCGATCGGTACAATATTCTACACGGTCGGTACAAAATTTATGAAACATATTAGGCATCGTCGTAATTATCCTAATTAGCACGAAAATTAACATAATTAGCACATAAGCATAGCCACCGAAAATGTCCTAATTAGTACGAAATTTAAAGAATTACCACGAATCAACATAATTAGCACGAAATTAGCCTAATTAACCATCTTATTTTTAAGAAAAAATCAATAACATGTTCTGAAATCCGTATCATAGCTCTGAAAATGCAGTACTGACCGATTCAAAAATTGTACCGACCGGTTCATAACCTATCGGTACAATATTATGACGGTCGGTACAGTTTTTTCTTTCGTCCCTATTTAAATCGGTACGAAGTACTAACCTCTTCCAGACGTCGTTGATTTTCACGTTGCCGTTCATCCTCAGATTGATGTCTTGAACTTGATGACGCCATGGATTTTGATGAGAGAAGAATGATATGGGGGTTGTGGGAAATTTTTTGCTGCCTTTGAAATTATTGCATCGGTATGAATTGTGTACCGCTAGGTTTTATTTATTGTTGAAGAAGTATAGAGTGTACCGCTAGGTTAGGGTTAGGTTTTGTCTTCTTTTGTTTGTTTTAGAATTTGAGTCAAAGTAAAAAAAAAAATTGTTTCGCATAGTGTACCGCATGTGAGAGTCAAAAAGGTTAAATCCCAAACTTCAATGGAGTCAAATCAGCATAAATATATATTTTTTTCTTTTTTTTTTAACTCTGAAAAGTGCAAAAAAAAAAATCAAAAAGTTGTCAGTGGATATAGCTTATACATGCCACAAAAACTGGGTATGGATGATACACACTATCTTCATACTGGATATTTTTATTTTCCTCTCTTACTTTTAAATTTATGTGTAAATTACAACAGAAAAATAATTTCCGGTTGAATCTCCATGGGTTACTCACTAGTTGTTTTTATTTGATTTTCATTTCTTTTTCTCCTGTTGTTTTGTTGAGTGTTGGGACCGCAGCTTATAAGTCTATTGTTGCCCATGTAAAAACAATCAGAAATGAAATAAATATCAAATTTCCTCCCAATTAACCTTCGTCACTTTTCTCGCCCTTCTCTTAAACTCATCTTTATCTTCTCTTTCTTCCAGTTCATATTACAATCATCAAAGAAAAAGAAAGAAAAGTTTGGTTCCAGTACACTTTGCTGGGAGTTCTCAATCAATCATCTACCAAAAAATCGATTTTGTGGCCGTTGGATCAAATAACTTTTTTAAGAAAATAAGATACTCCCTCAGCTCCCATTCTAATTATTTGACGTACTTTACATATATTTTTTTGTTCGAAACATTTTATAAATCAACCAACAAACACATGGAGCATAGAAAAGACCCCCAAAAAGGCAGGAGGTTCATCCCAAACAAACATACAAGGAAAATCCTTAGACACATTCTAGCAATTCTATGAGCAATTAATAGTGTTAGCATCACGTCTAACATGCTTTATTCGAAAATTCGGACATGACGTACTTCACATATATCAATCAATAAAATAAATTTATACCCAAATTAACCCTAATTAATGATAATTTATTCTTAATGACACAATTATAATTATTCGGTGGAAAACATAAGAAGAGCTCTACGTCGTCTTCTACAAGTCATTTGCACTGTGTTACGAACATTTTTCCTTTGTTAATCTGTATCCTTTCTTCAATTTGCAAATATGTGAATTCACATATTATTATACGTGTAATATTCAAAGCAAAAGTACAAGAAACCAAAGTTACGTTTTAACCCATAATCGATCTATATCTATACCTATTATAAAACAATATTCTTACAAAATATGTTTTACCTATTATATCCATCAAATAAACTTAATTTAAGGGTAATAATGTAATACTATAAAATTATGAAAAGTTTAATAATTGAACTCAATTTAAATATAGTTATTTTAATAATTATCTTAATTAGAGAGTTTTATTGAATTAAGAGTACTCTTTATCCACCTCAATTATCAAGCCATGCGAGAGTGAAAAATTGACGAAGAGTCACCGTTGTTATGAATTAGAAAAAAGGTTAAAAGTGACTAAATTTTAAAAACGTAATGAATAGGGTTATGAATCAAAGCCATTAATTTGATTCTTAAACTATGCAGATCCAATTTGGAAAATGCATTTAATTCTCATTCTGAATTTTATAAAATTTTCTAACTCTGATGTATTTTATTACTATCTATTTTTTATTAAACATTGAATTTCATTATGAAAATATAATCTTAATTATTATGATTATTAACTTCGAATTTTTTTCCCCTTAAATTGAATCAAAGTCATTGATTCTTACTCTATGCTTATCCAAATTTGGAAAAGGTTATTAATTCATATTCTAAATGTCATAATTTTTTTTCTAATTTTATACTCCCTCCGTCCCTGATAAGTGTAGTCCACTTTCCTTTTTCGTCCGCCCCCCATCCTTCCTTAAATGGATACGACCCCACTTAAAATTTTACCCTTTTACCCTTTAAAAGTAACTAACACTACAACAAAGTGGGTCTCATTCTCCACTCACTACACATCTACCTAACATCCTTCTTAAAACCCGTGCCCCTCCCTCCGGACCACACTTATCAGGGACGGAGGGAGTAGTATTTTTCTAACACACAAACCTCAAAATTCCACTGCTACGGCGGAGGAACCCATCCTCGTACATAGGTTTTACTCTACGACTATTAGTGTCAACTTCTTTTCTTCTTTTATATACAGTGCGTGGACTTAATTGTGTCTTTCTTTCACTACTAGGCCTGGGTGGGCCCAATTACTCTATTTCCCAAGATCAATAATATCATGTAATGTACTCTCTCCGTCTCGCTGAAATTGTCCTCTTATTGTTTGGCACGATTATTAAGGAGAAAGGTAAAAACAGAGAAAATGGGTAGGTCTCATTACTTTTGAAGGGTTAATTATTTCTTTTTTGTGAAAGAGGACAATTTAAATGGGCCAGCCCAAAAAGAAAAGGATGACAATTTCAGTGGACAGAGAGAGTAATGTATTTAAAATCCAATACGGTCCCTTCTTTTCTGGCTTAATCTCCATTCCATATTCTTATTTATCTTTTGTATATATGGTAATCTTTATTATCTGCAATTAATCCTCGTTTTTAGCATTTTTTTGTTTATATATTCTATAATATTGTATAATTTAATATTCTCAAAACTATAATTGTGACGACCCGTTTTCAAAGTCATTTATTTATATTAGTTCTAATTGCGAAAGTTCTTATCCCTTGATTTCCTTAAATGTGTAAATTTATACTCGAGTTATGACATAGTCTAAGTCGCGCCCTAGATGAATATAAGTTTCATAATATATTATCATTAAGCTAATAATAATAATAATAACAATAATAATATTAATAATAATAATAATAATAATATAATTATATTTAAATTATAGGTTATTAACTGTGATCACGTGCATGGCCATTTATGCATAAATATAAATACGTATATATAAATATTTCATCTTTAAACATATAACTGAATGTACAAATTTTTATTTAAAAGGGAATTATTATTTCAGAGGGTTTTACCAAGAACATGTTGTATTGTTTTAAAAAGAAAGTTATGTTGGTCAATGTTTATCTTTGGCCTTTCTTCTAAATACTACGTCAATTTGAAGGTAAATATCAATTTTCCTCCAATTTTCCTGATTTTGATTGACAAAGTAATGGAAAGATTTAAACCCTAAAAATATAGTATAAATACATGACCTACGAGGAATTCGTTTTTTTTTTTAAAGCAAACCCTTCCGACTCCCAAAGGTTTGACGGCAGCTTTCTTTACCTCTTTACTTTGTTTCTTTCAAAAAAAAAAAAAATTTCAGTTTCATTTTATTAAAATGGTTTGTCCTAATTTTTGCTGTAGGAATTTACTGAGTGTTGTTTTTCTCCTTGTTCAAGGTAAATCTCTACTCCATATATTCTTGATGATTGTTGTACCATGCATTGATGGTTCCGAATATATATATATATATATATATATATATATATATATATATATATATATTTGTAAAAGGGTCAATTTTGAGCATCTTACATTACATTTTATATGTTTGAATTTATATATATACTCGCGCGTGTGTGTAAGTGCATATAATAATGATTTAGAGTGGTTTGATATTTTTTTGTGGCAGACAAGAATACTAATGGAGTTATTATACTTTCTAAATTTCATTTCATCTTTTAATTTTGGTGTGAGGTTTGGTTTTTGATATAAGACGTACAAAACCATTTTTTTTTCTAAATTCATTTATTTATTTATTTATTAGTATTTAGTAATAAATTTAAATGTGTGATGTGTGTGCGTGGGCATGTGTGTCACGTAAGTAGGGAGAGAAATAGAGATCATATTATGGGAAATTGTTTTGTATCTTAAACAAATTGAATTTCAAATCCTTGTTTTTATTAAATGATGTTCCTTGGTAATGTGCTAAATTTTCAAAAAAAGTAAAGACAGTAGAATAATATTTTTTTTTACATGATCAGACATGGTTAGGTTTCTCAGTATATATATTTTTGTACAATATAATTATGTACACATATGTATAAGTTTTATAGGTAGTCTAGGAATTCACTAATCAGTCCAGTAATGTTCTTCTAGTTGATTAATATTTTTGCGTGCATGAAATTTATCAATGTGTATAGACATGTTATATATATATTAAGCATGCAACACTCATTCTTTTCGCATCACATTATCAGTCATCGTGCATCTTAAGTTTTGATAGTTCATTAATTATAGACATAAATTTATAAACGTTTAGGTGCGGCGCGACTAAGACGTTAAATTTATCTTGAGTTTGTTCGGTTCGTCTTTCCAAGTGAATTAAGGTGTGGGATCTTACTTAACTTTATACCGTTGAATTGATTTTGTCCCTTTTAATATAATGTGACTTGCTGGGTGATTATTTGACATTAAGTGTTGAGCAGGACCGTGTTGAGTTGTCCATTGACTTTGCTCTCACTTATTTGCGTTCAATTCATTGATATCATATGATGAGCAGGACCGTGTTGAGTTGTCCATTGACTTTGCTCATACTTATTGACGCGTTTGACTTTAATATTCACTACGTGCATCTATTTTTATTAAATTGGACAAATCGTTGGTATAATTGCCCACATTGAGTATATTCGCATATACTCATCCCCAAACTAAACTTTTCAGGTACTTGAAGTTGGAGGCGTGGAGTGTCGAATGACGAGTCCTAATAAACTGAATTTACTTTTGTTTATTTTAGTTTGGTATCAACCGTTTAGATAATGAATTATATTTACTTTGTTTTCTTTTATTTAAATTGGTTTGGCTACTCATGGTCTTATTTAATAAGATGTAATATTTCTAGAAGTTAGGTTTTATTTATTTAATTATTTTAGAAAATCTTTCTTTTTCGTGTTTTATTTAAGAAAAAAAAAATATATTCATATTTCCGCATTAAATATTTATTTAAATATAGTTTTAACACTTTAATTAGATTAGGGTGTTACAATATGGTATCAGAGCGGGTTTACTTTCCTGTAGACACCGTAATATAAATTAAAGTATAAATTAATAGATTTTAAGTGTCAATGTCATTCGACCCTACGCGTTCCGACTTCAAGGTAAAAGTGTTTTGTATTTATTGAAATTCGATGAACTTAAATGTGTTGAATTTCTTTTTGAGATATATGTTACTGATTGTGATTATTGAAATTTTCGTGTAACTTGTAAATATTTGAATTATTTTGAGTCGCGAAAAAAAAATGCTTTGAACTTAGTCCTCGAACTTAGTGGAACTTAGAAAGACTTTCTTACTCGTGTCCCCTATTTCTGTAGGACGATGGCGGATAACGTATTCTTTGGAGAGCCTTTGAACAATCCCTTCTGGAATTATGCGTGGAGGTCCCAAGTAGGATTACTGAGAAACCTAGAAGATATGTTGGAGTACTGGAGAGAGTTCGACTGTCCTCGTTGTACATGGGGCCAGACGGAGGCTGCCTACAAAGTGGTGTATACTATTCCAAAGAAAGTGAACTACATTGCGCATGAGTTAGCTCATGAGAGAAATCTGTTGCACCCATCTCGCACCGGCCGATTGGAGTTTGAACCGTTTATGGAACAACTGATGCAAGAATATGCAGACGTCTTTAATGGAATTCACGTTCTTGATGATGATGAATCAGTGGGACCACAGGTGGAGGTACCTCAGCTACCACCCAATTTGGAAGACGAGGAGGAAGAAGAAGATCCCTCAGAAAATGGATCGGTCGCCGGTGATAACATGGACGACGACTAGAAGTTTTAGTCGATTTCTTTTAGTTGTCCTTTGAGACCATAGAATAAGTCTAATTTATGTTTTTCCTTGCTAAGAACCTTGTCTTTTCTTTGCTATGTCTTGGAGATTAACATTATGTTGGCACTTGGGTTTGATATTTATTCCAAGTTTATTTTGTTTTCATTTGTTTTTTTTCCCGTGTTAGTACAAATTCGTTTTAGTTTGGTTTGGATTTATGTGACTTGAATGCAAATGGTTTCTCTTCACGATTAGAACGTTTAATTCTCTTTCCTTCCGTATTTCTGTAAGATAGTGTAAGTTAGTAACCATTAGTGTTGGTTATTGTAGAATCATGAGGCGCACTCGTGCAACTTCACAAACTGAGGATTCTGAATCAAATCGAACCTCAAATGGAAATGGAGAAAATCTCATGGGAGAATTTATGAATGCGATTCGAGGCTTCGTGAAGGAGCAAGCGCAATCACACATTAATCAAAATCAACAACCGGATCAGACGTCAGCCTCGAAGGCCACAAGTGTGGTAGTGGAACAGTTTCGTCGTTATAATCCGCCTCGTTTCAATGGTCGTGACGGACCCCTCGTTGCGGAGGAATGGTTGGAGGAATTGGATCGAATCTTTACTCACATTGATTGTGAAGATAAACAAAAAGTTTCTTGTGTCATTTTCCAGTTCACTGAGGATGCGGGACGTTGGTGGAAAAGTTTTTACCGAACCTTGGATACGGAGGACATACTATTGTTGACTTGGGCTGTGTTCCGAAAGGTGGTGATGGAAAAATACTGCTCTAGCGCGTTCCTAGAGAAGAAGGAGGCTGAATTTTATGGCCTTCAGCAAGGGAATTCCACCATTGAGGAATATGAAAGAAAATTTCATCAGCTTGCTGGCTATGCACCACATGTCGCAGCCCGAACCTCGATATTAGATGTCAAGGCCGGTAGGTCCCACGACTTACACAATTTATGATTAACAAAGGAAATTGAGATAGCGACCCGGCTATCGTTCAAAAGAATAACCAAACTTAACATGTCGCAGCCCGAAACTATTACCCACTGGCTCACTGAATTACCCAAATTGAAATTACCCATTTTGGATTTACCAGTGACCCAACAATGGAATTTCAATTGACTCCAATTTGGATTTACCCAAATTTGACCCGATCCAATTGGAATTACTCAGTGACTCGAGGTCAGTGGATTTACCCACTTTGGACCCGGTCCACTTGGAATTACCCAGCTGACCCGGCCAGCTGGATTTACCAGAATTGGACCAGTCATGGAATTACCATTGGACCATTGGATTTACTCAAATTGATTCCCATTTGAATTACCACTTTTAGAATAATGTGACATATATGACTCGAGACGATCAACTGAATCAATATGATATAACTCAAATCACTTGGAATCAAAAGACCTGATCAACCAAATAACCGACAATTGATCAAGAAGATGACGAATTTATTTGAGGATCAAGAAAACAAGATAAAGAAAACTGTTTCAGAAAACTTAGCAATAGAGTTCGACTTTAGAATTTAAACGTTATAACAACATTAAACTTCATTTTATTGCAGCGGAAAACATGAGAATATATGTATGAAGACATATATTCTAGGTCAATTTCTCAAAAAAAAACGACTTCCTTTACATAATAACATTTAACAACAACAATGGTCCATCCAGTACTCATCATCTTCATCCCTGCTAACCTGCACGTTTTAGAAATAACATGCAGGGCTGAGTACTACGTACTCAGTGAACACATGCCAAAAACATTTGAAAACTTTGCTGAATACAGCTATATATGAAAACTTGCCAGAAAACATAATACGAGGATTTTCTGAAAACAACTCGTAAAATGCTAAAAATACTTTCTTTTCAAAACTCATTTGTCTGCAGACATTTATAACAGTATGAACCATATCTACAAATAAATAATGGTGATGAGAAAGAGGCCTCTTTCTCAATCACTTGTAATCGGCATATCAAGGAAAGGCTCACGATTATGAATAATCGGCCTATCAAAGAAATGCGCACGATTACTAATGTGTACACAGATTTCACCTTGCGTGAAACCGAATTCGTCTTTCTGAAGTAGATGGTAACATACTTAAATATTTTTAAAATCATTTGGCAAGTATCAAAACTTTGTAAAACATACGATATCATACTTTTCACATATTTTAGTTTAGAAAGCCCACCTGATAAACTTAAGCTTTACTTTAACTTTATCGCTTGTAATCCTTTTACTTCACGTCTCCGCTTCTACTTCCGCTTGCTCCTTTAATCGAAAGCGATTAACGAATTTAGAACGAGAGCTTTTATCGACTAACGACTTCGATATCTTTAACGAAATTCTAATCGAATTTCTACATCGCAACTTGATGAAATTCGAGAATTCCTATCTTAACTTTTCAAACGTTCTTAATCTATCTTAATCTATCTAAATTCCTCATTAAGCATCAATTTCCATAAAATTATAACACTTAATTTTTATTAAGAAGTTCATAAATGCAATTAATTTCTTAATTAAAATTTTATTAATATTTTATTTATTTATTTTAAATTCTCGGTTATTTCAAAATTAATATTTCTTTAATTATTTTCTCTTCTTTTTAATTTCTAATATACTTAACTAAACTCATTTATATCATTAAATCAATCATATAATTCATGTATTCATTATTTCCCATTTTCTTCTCATTTTCGAAAATTGCCAATTGATAGCTAGGGTCTTCCATGCTTAAATCTAATTACATATTTGATCTTATAATCATATTCTAAGCATAATTCATGAAGAACAAATCATCATTCAATGCATGAATTAATATTTAGCATTTTCTTCTAAATTTCGATTTTCATGCAACTTAGGGTTAGGGTTTTGATTTTTTTAATTTAATCACACAATTCATCATATAATCATGATATAAGCATCATACTATAAGATCAATATCATCTAAACACTCCTCCATTTCTCCCCAAAAATGTCGAATTATATATACATGATTAGAGTTATTCATGCACCATCTTAAACTAATAATTGATCATCTAACATCTTAAAATCATCATATAAATAACATATGAAGGCATGAACCACATCTACCAATTTCTACAAATTCTCCCCAAAATTTCGACACATATATATATATGATCTTCCACCATGAACATGAATTAGGAGCTTGGAATAGATGAAATTAAATCTTACTTAGCTACTTGAGAAGATTGCTAGAAGTTGAAATCTTTGAGCTTGAAGATCAAGATGGTGTTCTTAAGTGTGTGTGAGTGTGTGTATTGAGAGATGAGAGATCGAGAGGGAGAGAGAGAAGCTGCTGCTGCTGCTGTGTTTGCTGTGTGTGTGCGTGTGGTGAGATAGAGAGATGAGAGAGTTAGATATATAATCTAACAACCTAGGTTTAGAACTATAGGGTAGCTTATTATTTTATTAAAACTTAATAGCTAAGTTTTGGTTAATTCATTTAATTAGTTATTAATTCAATTAATTAATAACTAATTAATCTTCTAATAATTCTCTAATTTCTCAACACAGTAATTAAGATTAAGGTTTCACGAACCTTAGATAAAAATCTCACAGAAAGAATCGGAGATTTGAAGCATTTTCAAATCGACCGGAACTAAATTTTTAAGAGATTAATTACGTAAAATTTCACGTAATTAAATTAAATTCTTCTTCTTGTCAATTAATGACTAAACATTTATCATCTATTGATAAATGTAAAAACTTCTTCGTTTCGGATTAACCGAGACAATAAAAATTAATTAAAACTCATTTTTCCGGTAGAATATATCTGCCGGATAAAATTTTCGGAAAGAAAATCTTTATTTTACTAAAATTCTTGTCTTTCTCAGAAGATTAATTATTTTAATTACTTAAGAAAGACGGGATACTACATTCTCTCCCCCTAAAATTAAATTTCGCCCCGAAATTTGCTTACCTCTCAGAAGAGTTCGGGATACTTTTCTCTCATTTTGCTTTCTAACTCCCATGTTGCTTCTTCTAGTCCATGATGCCTCCATTTGATTTTTACTGACGCGATCGACTTATTTCTAAGCTGTTGGACCTTCCGATCCAAAATCGCTTCAGGTTTCTCTTCATAACTGAGATCTGGTTCAAGGACTACTTCTTCTTGACGAATGACGTGCTTAGGATCAAACATATATCTCCGCAACTGAGATACATGAAACACGTTATGTGAATTTCCAAAACTTGGCGGTAAAGCTAGCTTATATGCTACTTGACCTATTCTTTCCAGAATTTCATATGGTCCTATGTAGCGAGGCTTAAGCTTTCCTTTAACACCAAATCGTTGAATTCCTCTTGAAGGCGAAACTTTCAAGAAAACTTTATCACCCACAATGAATTCTAATGCTGATCTTCTGATGTCAGCATAAGACTTCTGACGGTCTTGCGCTTCTTTAATTCTTTGCTTGATTTGACGCACAATCTTTATCATTTCTTCCACTGAATCAGGCCCTAATATTTTTCTCTCGCCCACATCATCCCAATGGAGCGGAGATCTACACTTCTTTCCATAAAGGGCTTCGTAGGGCGCCATGCCAATCGTCATTTGATAACTGTTGTTGTAAGCAAATTCAACAAGAGGTAAAATTTGCTCCCATTGACTTCCTCGATCTAAAACAACAGTTCTCAACATATCCTCCAAGATCTGAATGGTTCTTTCTGATTGACCATCCGTTTGAGGATGAAAAGCCGTACTGAAGTTCAATTTGGTACCTAATTCTTCTTGCATACTTCTCCAAAAATGAGAAGTAAATTTTGAGTCTCGATCCGAAGTGATCGACTTAGGTACTCCGTGCAATCGCACAATTTCTCGCACGTACAGCTGAGCTAACTTATCTGCGCCATAAGTTATGGAAATAGGTATAAAGTGTGCAGATTTTGTCAATCTATCCACTATTACCCATATCGTTGTATTTCCTCGTTTGGATCTAGGTAACCCAGTTACAAAATCCATGGTAATTTTATCCCATTTCCACTCTGGAATATCTAAAGGTTGTAGCTTCCCATAGGGTCTCTGATGTAATGCCTTTACTTGTTGACAGGCTAAACATCTTTCCACAAAAGAAGCTATGTCTCTTTTCATTCCTTCCCACCAAAATGTTTGTTTCAGATCTTGATACATTTTGGTGCCTCCAGTGAGTGAATAAGGAGTTTCATGAGCTTCGCTCATGATTTCATTCCTTAATTCTTCATCATTCGGCACACAGATTCTTCCCCGATACAGGAGAACATTATCTCCTTCCTCCTTAAAATTTTCATTTTTCTCTTGACGAATTTTCATTCGTAACTTTTCCAATTTCTCGTCTTTTCTTTGAGCATTGGAAATTCTCAATCTTAAATGCGGAATTATTTCCATAGGCACAACGACCATTTGCTCAACGGATTTCGGAGGTAGAATTACTTCTAATCTTAGTTCTTCGAAACTCTTAATGAGTTCTTTCTCTTGAGTTAGAAGAAATCCAAATTCCGATTTTCCTTTTACGCTTAACGCATCGGCAACTACATTTGCTTTTCTGGATGATAGGAAATTTTACAATCGTAGTCTTTAACTAACTCGAGCCATCTTCTTTGTCTCATATTTAATTCTTTCTGCTCAAAGAAATATTTGAGACTCTTGTGATCTGTGAAGATTTCACATTTCGTTCCATAAAGATGGTGTCTCCCGCAGTTTTAAAGCATGTACTACTTCTTTGCTAGTTCCAAATCATGAGTCGGATAGTTTATTTCATGAGGTCTAAGCTGTCTAGAAGCATATGCAATAACTCTTCCTTCTTGCATCAGGACACAACCTAGTCCGTTCTTTGATGCATCCGTGTAAACTTGACATAATCTTTATCCGAATGCAGGACGATGCTTTGCAGGGCGGTGGTCAATCTCTTTTTAAGTTCTTGGAAACTTTCCTCACATTCTTCTGACCACTTGAATTTTGATTCTTTCTTTAGGAGATGGGTCATTGGCTTAGCTATTTTGGAGAATCCCTCGATAAATCTCCGATAGTAGCTTTGCTAGACCTAAGAAACTCCTAATTTCATGTGGTGTGGTTGGAACTTTCCATTCCTGAACTGCTTGTACTTTTGAAGGATCAACTTTGATTCCTTCAGGAGATACAACATGTCCAAGGAAATGTACTTCTCTTAGCCAAAATTCACATTTACTAAATTTGGCATACAATCTTTCGGTTCTCAACCTTTTCAGAACAGTTCGTAGATGTTCTTCGTGTTCTAATTCATTCTTTGAATACACGAGAATATCATCAATGAAAACTACGACAAACTTGTCCAAGAATTCATGGAATACTCTATTCATGAGATCCATAAATACTGCTGGAGCATTCGTCACACCAAATGGCATCACTACAAACTCGTAGTGGCCATATCTTGTTCTGAAAGTTGTCTTGGAAATATCTTCTTGCTTGACCTTCAATTGATGATAACCGGATTTCGGATCAATCTTCGAGAATACACTTGCTCCTCCGAGTGATCAAATAGATCATCTATTCTCGGCAAAGGATATTTGTTTTTCAAGGTTAACTTGTTTAATTCTCGGTAGTCGATACACATCCTCAAACTACCATCCTTCTTTTTAACAAACAGAATTGGTGCTCCCCACGGAGAAACACTAGGTCTAATGAAACCTAGGTCAAGTAACTCTTGTAGTTGAATTTTCAATTCTTGCAACTCCTTTGGGGCCATTCTGTATGGTGACTTGGAAACGAGTGAGCTCGATCTTGGTTCAAGATCTATTGTGAACTCCACTTGCCTATCTGGTGGCAATCCTGGCAAAACTTGTGGAAATACGTCTCGAAATTCTTTGACCACAGCTACATCTTCAATGCTGCTCTCCTTATCTTCCTTCTTGTTGAGATAGATAAGATATGCTTTCACATCTTTCTTTTTCAACACTCTCCTTGCTTGAACTGCCGAAATAATCGGCGATTTCTTACAACTTCTTTCTATCCCGAAAAATAGAGTTGGTTTCTGACCAGGCATATGAAATGAAATTTGCCTTTGCTTGCATTGAATGCTTGCAAAATTCTCGGTCAACCAATCCATTCCTAAGATAATATCTATATCCCACATTTTAATTAAATTTAGGGTTTTTGCTAACATCTTGAGAGATCCTAATTCAATCTCTATATTAGGACAGATGCGAGTAACCGAGGTAGATTTACCTAACGGTGTTGTTACTCTCAAGTCTTGACTAGCACGTTCTACTTTAAGACCAAGATTATCTACGCATGCATCTGATATAAATGAATGCGATGCACCAGTATCAAATAAAATTATAACAGGTATGCCATTTAATTGACCCATACATCAAATTTCCTTGATCTTTGTCGAACGGCTTCGATCAAGAGCAAAAACCCTTTGATATTCTTCTTTGGGGTTCCAATTCTCAAATCTTTGGGATTGCTTTTGCTTTTCTTTGGAATCGCGGCCCTTGGCGATTCCGTTGTTCTGCCGTTGCCGAGGAACAACTTCTATTGCCTTCAATCTACGAGGCGGGTTCGAGTTGGTCTACTTCCTCCGCTCCTTGCGAGTTTAGTTGAGCAACGATACGAATAATGACCAACTTGACCACAAGTATAGCATTATTACTTCCGACCTTGCATATCCCTTGATGCATCTTGCCACACTTGGAACATGGAGACATTCCTTGATAAGTTTGAGATGAGCTGCCTTGATTGACGAAAATTTGGTTGAATCGTCCTTGATTAAATTCTTCGTTGATGACGTTGTTGTCCTTGCTTTGTCCTTGCCAAGGCTTCTTACTAGGTTGACTTCCAAAATTCCATTTTCGTTTCTGACTTTGGTTGAACGGCTGCGGATTTGCCACTGCCACTGGGGTTTGAACTTGTGTGGCTGCTGAAGTCTGAGAAGACTTATCTGGCTGTATGGCCAATTCCATATCCAAAGCTCTGTTTAAAGTCTCGGCATACGACAATGCACTTTGACTAGCCAGAACGATTCTTATTTCCTGCCGAAGACCTGCTCGGAAGAGTTCAGCCATTTTCTCGTCTGTGTCCACCTTATCTTGAGCAAAACGTGCCAAATCACAAAATTCGCGATCATAGTCGGCTACTGACTTCTTACCTTGCTTGAGATTAGCAAACTCATTCTCCCTCTGCTTTCGATAACTTCGAGGAACGAATTTTTCGAACAAAGCATCCTTAAATTGTTCCCACGTCAGGTTCTCTAGTTGTTCAGGGGTATATGCCCTTTGACGAGCTTCCCACCAGTAATCCGCAGATCCCTTGAGCTGATAAGACATGCATGTTAGACGTTCTTGATCCGTACATCGAAGAAAACGGAAAATTCTTTCCAAATAGCACGAATCCACTCTTCGGCTTCTGAAGGACTTCCTCTTCCATCGAGAGTTGGAGGATTTTGCCGCAAAAATAATTCTTCTATTCTCCTTTCAGGTTGAGGAGGAGGTGGGGTAGGTTCTCTTTCGGGTTCATTTTCAACCCTTCCTCGACCTCGGCCTCTTGGTCTTCCTCTTGGCGGCATTTTCTAATTAACCAGGATTTTCATTCGAGTTATTCTTTCTTTCTAACAAAGTCTTATTCTTTAATAAAAATTCTTCTTTCTTTAAAAGTATTTTAAGGGAAAAATTTTTCTAGGTTTTAGAATTTAGAAAAATTTTCTTATCACCTTTTTAATGCATAAAATACTCATCATGAACAATTTAAACAATTCACTATTGTCATAGATAATGAATCAACAATTCATTCATTACTATAATCACAAAATATTTCAAGAACACATATTTTTCATACTTATCTTTGCTAAATAAAATTTTTCCTAATATTTCAAGGAAATAATAGCATCATCTTGGCATATAAACTTCATCATAACTTTAATGAATCAAAAGATTCACGCTTATCATCACATAATTAAAAAAAAAAATTTCAGTAGTAATTATTATATATATATATATTTGTTAAATTTAATTAGCTCTTCATTCTTTATAATCAAGAGATGAATAATATCATCTTGATGTATAAACTTCCTCATAAATTTCTTTTGAGATGATCTACTTCATCTTAACATTTTTCCTAACTAATGATTACGAACTAAGCTAACGATAACGAATAATTAATGAAACGAATAAAATGAACGACGCACTAAACTAATAATAGTCGAATAATGAACGAAACGATTAACGGACAAAATTAACGAAGAATGAAATGAATTATAACGAAACGAACTACAAACAAAATAAACGAAGAATGAACAACTACGAACGACAACGAAATGGACGAATAAACCCCGGCGCTGGATCGAACTATCTCGTGCTAAGATCGCCGTCCCGTACGCAGACGTCGCGCGGTCAAGAAAAGATTTCCTTCATGTGCGCGTGACTTAACCTCCGGCGGATTGTCCCGCGCCACACCAACCCGCGCCTGATGCTGAAATTGTCGTGGGGCTGGCGCGCCACGCGCTGTGTTCGCGTCTGTTTCCGGTACTCGAGTGGGCCCGATTGGATTTACCCGGTGACTTAGCCGGCAGGAATTACTTTGGACTCGATTCGTGGATTTACTCGGTGACTCGGCCAATTTGGAATTACCAGGAATTACCCAATTGGACCGTCCACTGGATTTACTCAGCTGACTCAGTCAGCTGGATTTCGCAGTCCGATGCCGGTTCGACGCTTTGTCTTGTTTTCTTCGTTCGGGCTTTTAATCGATCTTTTTCCATTCCTTAAACCTCACTTCTTTACTTTAACTTCTAATATCTAAGCCTCGGTCAGCTGGATTCACTCAGCTGGAATTAATCAGCTGACTCAGTCAGCTGGATTTCCTTGTTGAACTCGATCGGCTAGATTTACGCAGCTGACTCGGCCAGCTGGATTTTACTCAGTAATTACCAATTTGATCTCGGTCATTGGATTTACTCGATTGACTCGGCATTGGATTTTCCGGCCCGGCTCAGTTCTCCAAATATCTCAGTTTTTTTTTCCAGTTAGCTTTGATTTTCCAGCTGATCTTTGCTCAACTTACTTCTTTATTTAGTAGGAAAAATTTGCCTCTTTGAGGACTTTTTACAAAAGGTAGGGAATTATTTACACCCAAAAATTCCCTACATGAACCGTGATTTTCTAACATCACGCAAAATGTTCTTATCGGAGCGGAATTCTACGTCGCTTCCGATTCGCTATTCTATCATATTATGCTTCTATATACAAGAACTTATTTACAACATAATTGTTAAAAGTTGTTCACTTACTAGTCTATTACATATATTTACATCATTATCTTCCCGACACTTTCCCTCACTGCTCATCCTCTGACGGATCCTCTTCTTCTTCCTCCTCTTCGTCGCCTCTCGGATCCTCCTCACTTGGATCTTCTTCCTCCGTTTCCGTGCTCTCCTCTGCCCTCTCCACTCCGTCCAAAGTCACACGAGGGGCATAAGTAATATCCTCTCCCGGCGACGGCCTAAAGCTAGGCTGAAAACTCAAATGAGTAAATGGTATTCTACGGAGGTGGAAGTATCCTTCGGTTGGTCCAACTTCTGGATCAACGTTATCCTCGTCACTATCATAGTGACGTGGTCCAGAGGTGCTAGCCACATTAGGGTCAAAAGAACAGTCGAGCTTCAACTATGGCATCAAGCTGCGAAGAATTCAAAGCTTGCAATGTTTCAACGAAGGATCATTTGGAACTTCCTCAACAAAAGAAGCTGAGGCTACGCCGTTAGGCAAAGCCGAAGGCTCAGGAACAAAAGTTTGAGTCTCAATTTGGGAGGGAGACGAAACATAGCCATTTGCCAATGGCTCAACAAGAAAAGAATTAACATCAAATCCATTCTCTCCATGGATGGGAGAAGCAATTGGTTCAGGATTTTCTGGGGGATTCTGATCCAGAATAGGGTAATCTTGAGGCATGAGATTTTGTAAACCAAACTCACCAACAGGAATCAATGCATTTGAAATGGTCCAGGAGGTGGGTACGAAAAACACATATATTGAGTACTAATTGCAGCTATGAACGCTCTGCAATCTCCAAACAAGACACCATCCCAAAATTGGGGAGTAACGTACCTTGCAGCAATCGATGCCGCCCACTCCTGCCAATCCTCAGGAAGCAGAGGAACTAGCCTAACTATACCAATAACTCCCGAGATATTTGATTCATGAATGTCCATCCAAACCCTATGGTACCGAGCTAAAAACTCTGCTAGGGTTTCTGTGTAGCTCATGTGTATGTGGTGAAATTCAATCATCGCTGCTACGCTTCTAGAATTGGACATCCTATAAAAGAAAATTTAAATAATCAACTAAACTGAAATTACGAATAGTCTTGAGAATCCACTGTCTCAACATACTCAATGTCGCTTCCAAAAGGGTGTTCTGGGCTCATGTTACATTCCACAGATAAATACTCAACTTGCTTGCACAACTGATCCATTATCTCGCTTATGATCGATCACTAACAACCAATCACATTAGAGGCACAACAATTATATATATACTTCATCTTCCAAACTTTATAACTAGAAACGGTTGAAATTCGTACCTGGATAGCTGGATGAGATGAGAGATGCTGGACTTCAGTTGTTGTTAAAAACTAACTAGTCTAGGAATTCAAACCAGACTAGACTTTCAGAAAACAACTTGGAGCAGAAGACATTGCTCTAACTAGTCTAGGATTTCAAAATAGACTAGTTTTTTTTTTTTTTTAAAAAAATTTATTCAGAGCAGTCAGACCTGCTCTGATACCACTCTGTCGCAGCCCGAACCTCGATATTAGATGTCAAGGCCGGTAGGTCCCACGACTTACACAATTTATGATTAACAAAGGAAATTGAGATAGCGACCCGGCTATCGTTCAAAAGAATAACCAAACTTAACATGTCGCAGCCCGAAACTATTACCCACTGGCTCACTGGAATTACCCAAATTGAAATTACCCAAATTGGGATTTACCTCAAATTGACCCAACAATACTGAATTTCCCATGACTAACAATACCGGATTTACCCAAATTGACCCACAATTGACTACTCAATTGACTCACAATGGATTTACTCAAATTTGGACCACAATTGAATTACCTAATTGGACCAACAATGGATTTACCTTTGACCTACTACTGAATTACCTGGAATTTGACTCAATTGATTTACTCACCGATTCAACAAGTGGAATTACCACTTTTAGAATAATGTGACATATATGACTCGAGACGATCAACTGAATCAATATGATATAACTCAAATCACTTGGAATCAAAAGACCTGATCAACCAAATAACCGACAATTGATCAAGAAGATGACGAATTTATTTGAGGATCAAGAAAACAAGATAAAGAAAGCATTTCAGAAAACTTAGCAATAGAGTTCGACTTTAGAATTTAAACGTTATAACAACATTAAACTTCATTTTATTGCAGCGGAAAACATGAGAATATATGTATGAAGACATATATTCTAGGTCAATTTCTCAAAAAAAAACGACTTCCTTTACATAATAACATTTAACAACAACAATGGTCCATCCAGTACTCATCATCTTCATCCCTGCTAACCTGCACGTTTTAGAAATAACATGCAGGGCTGAGTACTACGTACTCAGTGAACACATGCCAAAAACATTTGAAAACTTTCTTTGAATACGGCTATATATGAAAACTTGCCAGAAAACATAATACGAGGATTTTCTGAAAACAACTCGTAAAATGCTAAAAATACTTTCTTTTCAAAACTCATTTGTCTGCAGACATTTATAACCGTATGAACCATATCTACAAATAAATAATGGTGATGAGAAAGAGGCCTCTTTCTCAATCACTTGTAATCGGCATATCAAGGAAAGGCTCACGATTATGAATAATCGGCCTATCAAAGAAATGCGCACGATTACTAATGTGTACACAGATTTCACCTTGCGTGAAACCGAATTCGTCTTTTACGAAGTAGATGGTAACATACTTAAATATTTTTAAAATCATTTGGCAAGTATCAAAACTTTGTAAAACATACGATATCATACTTTTCACATATTTTAGTTTAGAAAGCCCACCTGATAAACTTAAGCTTTACTTTAACTTTATCGCTTGTAATCCTTTTACTTCACGTCTCCGCTTCTACTTCCGCTTGCTCCTTTAATCGAAAGCGATTAACGAATTTAGAACGAGAGCTTTTATCGACTAACGACTTCGATATCTTTAACGAAATTCTAATCGAATTTCTACATCGCAACTTGATGAAATTCGAGAATTCCTATCTTAACTTTTCAAACGTTCTTAATCTATCTTAATCTATCTAAATTCCTCATTAAGCATCAATTTCCATAAAATTATAACACTTAATTTTTATTAAGAAGTTCATAAATGCAATTAATTTCTTAATTAAAATTTTATTAATATTTTATTTATTTATTTTAAATTCTCGGTTATTTCAAAATTAATATTTCTTTAATTATTTTCTCTTCTTTTTAATTTCTAATATACTTAACTAAACTCATTTATATCATTAAATCAATCATATAATTCATGTATTCATTATTTCCCATTTTCTTCTCATTTTCGAAAATTGCCAATTGATAGCTAGGGTCTTCCATGCTTAAATCTAATTACATATTTGATCTTATAATCATATTCTAAGCATAATTCATGAAGAACAAATCATCATTCAATGCATGAATTAATATTTAGCATTTTCTTCTAAATTTCGATTTTCATGCAACTTAGGGTTAGGGTTTTGATTTTTTTAATTTAATCACACAATTCATCATATAATCATGATATAAGCATCATACTATAAGATCAATATCATCTAAACACTCCTCCATTTCTCCCCAAAAATGTCGAATTATATATACATGATTAGAGTTATTCATGCACCATCTTAAACTAATAATTGATCATCTAACATCTTAAAATCATCATATAAATAACATATGAAGGCATGAACCACATCTACCAATTTCTACAAATTCTCCCCAAAATTTCGACACATATATATATATGATCTTCCACCATGAACATGAATTAGGAGCTTGGAATAGATGAAATTAAATCTTACTTAGCTACTTGAGAAGATTGCTAGAAGTTGAAATCTTTGAGCTTGAAGATCAAGATGGTGTTCTTAAGTGTGTGTGAGTGTGTGTATTGAGAGATGAGAGATCGAGAGGGAGAGAGAGAAGGCTTCTTTCTTCTTTCTTTGTGTTTGCTGTGTGTGTGCGTGTGGTGAGATAGAGAGATGAGAGAGTTAGATATATAATCTAACAACCTAGGTTTAGAACTATAGGGTAGCTTATTATTTTATTAAAACTTAATAGCTAAGTTTTGGTTAATTCATTTAATTAGTTATTAATTCAATTAATTAATAACTAATTAATCTTCTAATAATTCTCTAATTTCTCAACACAGTAATTAAGATTAAGGTTTCACGAACCTTAGATAAAAATCTCACAGAAAGAATCGGAGATTTGAAGCATTTTCAAATCGACCGGAACTAAATTTTTAAGAGATTAATTACGTAAAATTTCACGTAATTAAATTAAATTCTTCTTCTTGTCAATTAATGACTAAACATTTATCATCTATTGATAAATGTAAAAACTTCTTCGTTTCGGATTAACCGAGACAATAAAAATTAATTAAAACTCATTTTTCCGGTAGAATATATCTGCCGGATAAAATTTTCGGAAAGAAAATCTTTATTTTACTAAAATTCTTGTCTTTCTCAGAAGATTAATTATTTTAATTACTTAAGAAAGACGGGATACTACACCACACCTGGTGGACACTGAAGACAGGATGATTGCAAGGTTCAGAAAAGGACTCCGAACTGAGATAAAAGGAATTCTGGCAGCACATGTGATAACAGATTTCAGTGATTTGGTCAAGCGTGCTGAAGGAGTTGAGTTAGCTTTGGGAGTCGAGATTTCACCAAAGCCAGTGAATAATCCTACCAAGAGAACATGGGATAATCGGAACCAAGGAAAGGGTAGGTTCCAAAATAAGAAGGGAAAGTTTGGTAATGCAAGCAATGCTGGAGCTGGATCGAGCTCAAGAGCTGCAGCTAACACTGGAGCCCATGGACTTAAGCCTTTATGCCCTAAGTGTGACAAGCGTCACAATGGAGAATGTCTAATGGGCATGGGAGCCTGCTACTACTGCTTTGAGAAGGGACATAATTTTCACAACTGTCCGAAGAGGAGAGATAATGGGCCAAGAGATGGAGGAAGCAAGGGACCTGAGAGAAAAGGAAATGCTCGTTTCTTTGCCTTGGCACATCAAGAGGCGGCAAAAGACAACGACACAATGACGGGTATGTTATCTATCCTTGGAACTCCTGTGGTGGTTCTGTTTGATTCTGGAGCGTCACATTCTTTTATATCCTCCAAATTATGTCATATGAAGAATATTGACTGCGAAATAGAGAACCTAGCCTTGAATATAAGTATCCCTTCAGGTGATAACTTAAGTACCGATAAAATCGTTCGGGACATTAAATTAGATTTTGGGAGCAGGGAAATAGGAGCTGATTTGTATCGTATAGACATGCAAGACTTTGATGTGATTCTTGGTATGGATTGGTTGAGTCGAAATTATGCGACGATCAAGTGTCGAGAAAGAGAGGTGATCTTTGAGATACCAAACGAAAAGAAATTCACCTTCTATGGCGCAAGAGTAGGACGTGCGCCCATTGTAATATCGGCTATGAAGGCTATGAAGATGTTAAAGAAAGGAAGATGTCAAGGTTACCTGGTCAACATAGTTGGAGTGGAAGAAGGTGGACCGTCAATTGAGAAGGTGCCAATCGTGCGAGAATACTTGGATGTATTTCCAGAAGAGTTGCCTGGGTTACCTCCCAATAGGCAAGTGGAGTTCACGATCGACCTTGTGCCTGGTGCAGCACCTGTGTCAAAAGCACCATATAGAATGGCGCCAAAGGAATTGCAAGAGGTGAAGGTGCAAATACAAGAACTTTTGGATCAAGGATACATTCGACCAAGTGTATCGCCTTGGGGAGCGCCGGTTCTCTTTGTGAAGAAAAAGGACGGATCGATGCGTATGTGCATTGATTATCGCGAGTTGAATCGACTCACGATCAAAAATCGATATCCTCTGCCAAGGATAGAAGATTTGTTCGATCAATTGAGAGGAGCAGGCGTATTCTCGAAGATTGATCTGAGGTCCGGTTATCATCAATTGAAAGTAAGAGAGTGCGATATACCGAAGACGTCATTTCGTACGAGATATGGTCACTATGAGTTTATAGTGATGCCTTTTGGTTTGACAAATGCACCAGCGGTATTTATGGATTTGATGAATCGGGTATTTCACCCATTCTTGGACAAGTTCGTTATAGTGTTTATTGATGATATTTTAATTTATTCGAAGGATGAAGAGCAGCATAAGGAGCATCTCAAAATAGTCCTAGAGACTTTGAGAAAGGAGAAATTGTATGCAAAATTTAAGAAATGTGAGTTTTGGATAGACCGAGTGGTCTTTCTTGGACATGTTGTAACGGCTCAAGGTATTGAAGTGGACCCAAGCAAAGTAGAAGCCGTTAGTAATTGGAAAGTGCCTACTAATGTGGGCGAAGTGAGGAGTTTTCTCGGACTCGCAGGTTATTATCGAAGATTCATTGAAGGATTTTCAAAGATAGCAGGACCAATGACACAATTGACGAGGAAAGATACAAAGTTTGTTTGGACGGAAAGGTGTGAGCGAAGTTTTCAGGAGTTGAAGAGTCGATTAACCACAGCCCCAGTGTTGGCTATCCCGGATGGTTCTGGAGATTTTGTCATCTATACTGATGCATCGCTGCAAGGGTTTGGTTGTGTTTTGATGCAGAAAGGAAAGGTTATTGCATATGCATCGAGGCAACTAAAGAAACACGAGCACAACTACCCCACGCATGATTTAGAGTTGGCAGCGGTGGTGCACGCACTTAAGATTTGGAGACATTACTTGTATGGGAACAAGTGCGAGATATACACCGATCACAAAAGTTTGAAGTATTTCTTCACTCAGAAGGAACTCAATATGAGACAAAGGCGATGGTTGGAACTCGTGAAGGATTATGATTGCACAATACTCTATCATCCAGGAAAAGCAAACGTGGTGGCTGACGCCCTTAGTAGAAAGGGTGAAGGAAGACTCACCGCGATGATCACTCAAGAAGAGGCTCTTGTAAAGGAATTTGAAAAGTTGAGCATTGAAGTGGTGACCCCAACCGTTAGAAAGGCTATAATGGCTGCTTTAATCGTTCAGCCTACCTTGCGAGATCGAATTAAGAAAGCCCAAGAAACCAACGATTTCTTGCAGAAGATAAAAAGGCGGCGAATGAAGGGGGAGATGACAGACTTTTCAATTTCAGATGATGGAACATTACTCTTCGCGAGTAGACTTTGTGTGCCTAAGGATAAGGATCTAATAAGAGAGATATTGGATGAGGCACATTGCACTTCATACACCGCACATCCTGGTAGCACCAAGATGTATCAAGACCTCCGAAGGACGTTTTGGTGGAGAGGAATGAAGAGAACTATAGCTGAATATGTTGGGAGATGTTTGGCGTGTCAACAAGTTAAGGCCGAACACCAACGACCGGCAGGATTACTAAATCCGTTGGAAATTCCAGTGTGGAAATGGGAAAAGATTACGATGGATTTTGTCGTAGGACTCCCGAGAAATGTGCAAGGACATGACGCTATTTGGGTAATTGTAGATTGGCTTACTAAATCAGCACATTTTCTGCCCGTGCGAATGACATACTCGATGGATCAATTGGCACGATTGTACGTGAAGGAGATTGTGAGATTACATGGAGTGCCAGTTTCTATCATATCTGATCGAGATCCAAGATTTACATCTAAATTTTGGAAGAGCTTGCACTTGGCAATGGGAACCAAGTTAAATTTCTCTACCGCATATCATCCTCAAACAGACGGACAATCCGAGAGAACCATCCAGACTTTAGAGGATATGTTGCGAACTTGTGTCATAGATATTGGAGGCAATTGGGAAACTCATTTACCTTTAATTGAGTTCACATACAACAACAACTATCAGCAAACCCTTGGTATGGCTCCATATGAAGCACTCTATGGGAGGAAGTGTAGATCGCCGTTGTATTGGGACGAGGTTGGAGAAAGAAAGATGTTGGGCCCTGAAATTGTCGAGCAAACTGTTCAGGTTGTTGAAAAAAATCAAAGAAAAGATTAAGATGGCTCAAGATCGGCAAAAGTTTTACGCCGATAAAAGAAGAAGAGAGTTGTACTTTGATGTTGGTGAAAAAGTATTTCTCAAAGTGGCACCAATGAAGGGAGTTCTAAGATTTGGGAAGAAAGGGAAGTTAAGGCCCCGTTTTATTGGGCCATTTGAAATTTTGGAGCGTATAGGAGACGCAGCTTATCGTTTAGCATTACCTCCCGAGCTATCCGCCGTTCATAATGTGTTTCACGTGTCGATGCTCCGAAAGTACTTACATGATCCTAGTCATGTAGTCCACCATGAAGATCTTCAAATTAACAAGGACTTGACTTACGAAGAAGGGCCAAGTGTTATACTTGATCGAAAAGTTCATGTTCTTAGAGGTCGACAAATACCCTTAGTCAAAGTTCAATGGACTAGACATGGACCCGATGAAGCTACTTGGGAACGTGAGGAAGAGATCCTAACTCGTTATCCTAACCTTGAATCAAGTAAGTTTAATTTCGAGGACGAAATTTTCTTTTAGTGGGTAGGATTGTGACGACCCGTTTTCAAAGTCATTTATTTATATTAGTTCTAATTGCGAAAGTTCTTATCCCTTGATTTCCTTAAATGTGTAAATTTATACTCGAGTTATGACATAGTCTAAATCGCGCCCTAGATGAATATAAGTTTCATAATATATTATCATTAAGCTAATAATAATAATAATAACAATAATAATATTAATAATAATAATAATAATATAATTATATTTAAATTATAGGTTATTAACTGTGATCACGTGCATGGCCATTTATGCATAAATATAAATACGTATATATAAATATTTCATCTTTAAACATATAACTGAATGTACAAATTTTTATTTAAAAGGGAATTATTATTTCAGAGGGTTTTACCAAGAACATGTTGTATTGTTTTAAAAAGAAAGTTATGTTGGTCAATGTTTATCTTTGGCCTTTCTTCTAAATACTACGTCAATTTGAAGGTAAATATCAATTTTCCTCCAATTTTCCTGATTTTGATTGACAAAGTAATGGAAAGATTTAAACCCTAAAAATATAGTATAAATACATGACCTACGAGGAATTCGTTTTTTTTTTAAAGCAAACCCTTCCGACTCCCAAAGGTTTGACGGCAGCTTTCTTTACCTCTTTACTTTGTTTCTTTCAAAAAAAAAAAAAATTTCAGTTTCATTTTATTAAAATGGTTTGTCCTAATTTTTTTGGTGTAGGAATTTACTGAGTGTTGTTTTTCTCCTTGTTCAAGGTAAATCTCTACTCCATATATTCTTGATGATTGTTGTACCATGCATTGATGGTTCCGAATATATATATATATATATATATATATATATATATATATATATATTTGTAAAAGGGTCAATTTTGAGCATCTTACATTACATTTTATATGTTTGAATTTATATATATACTCGCCCGTGTGTGTAAGTGCATATAATAATGATTTAGAGTGGTTTGATATTTTTTTGTGGCAGACAAGAATACTAATGGAGTTATTATACTTTCTAAATTTCATTTCATCTTTTAATTTTGGTGTGAGGTTTGGTTTTTGATATAAGACGTACAAAACCATTTTTTTTTTCTAAATTCATTTATTTATTTATTTATTAGTATTTAGTAATAAATTTAAATGTGTGATGTGTGTGCGTGGGCATGTGTGTCACGTAAGTAGGGAGAGAAATAGAGATCATATTATGGGAAATTGTTTTGTATCTTAAACAAATTGAATTTTAAATCCTTGTTTTTATTAAATGATGTTCCTTGGTAATGTGCTAAATTTTCAAAAAAAGTTAAGACAGTAGAATAATATTTTTTTTTACATGATCAGACATGGTTAGGTTTCTCAGTATATATTTTTGTACAATATAATTATGTACACATATGTATAAGTTTTATAGGTAGTCTAGGAATTCACTAATCAGTCCAGTAATGTTCTTCTAGTTGATTAATATTTTTGCGTGCATGAAATTTATCAATGTGTATAGACATGTTATATATATATTAAGCATGCAACACTCATTCTTTTCGCATCACATTATCAGTCATCGTGCATCTTAAGTTTTGATAGTTCATTAATTATAGACATAAATTTATAAACGTTTAGGTGCGGCGCGACTAAGACGTTAAATTTATCTTGAGTTTGTTCGGTTCGTCTTTCCAAGTGAATTAAGGTGTGGGATCTTACTTAACTTTATACCGTTGAATTGATTTTGTCCCTTTTAATATAATGTGACTTGCTGGGTGATTATTTGACATTAAGTGTTGAGCAGGACCGTGTTGAGTTGTCCATTGACTTTGCTCTCACTTATTTGCGTTCAATTCATTGATATCATATGATGAGCAGGACCGTGTTGAGTTGTCCATTGACTTTGCTCATACTTATTGACGCGTTTGACTTTAATATTCACTACGTGCATCTATTTTTATTAAATTGGACAAATCGTTGGTATAATTGCCCACATTGAGTATATTCGCATATACTCATCCCCAAACTAAACTTTTCAGGTACTTGAAGTTGGAGGCGTGGAGTGTCGAATGACGAGTCCTAATAAACTGAATTTACTTTTGTTTATTTTAGTTTGGTATCAACCGTTTAGATAATGAATTATATTTACTTTGTTTTCTTTTATTTAAATTGGTTTGGCTACTCATGGTCTTATTTAATAAGATGTCACATTTCTAGAAGTTAGGTTTTATTTATTTAATTATTTCAGAAAATCTTTCTTTTTCGTGTTTTATTTAAGAAAAAAAAAATATATTCATATTTCCGCATTAAATATTTATTTAAATATAGTTTTAACACTTTAATTAGATTAGGGTGTTACAATAATAATAGATGGAATATGAATCTACCTAAAATAAATTTATAATGAATTAAAATTATAATAATAATGGGATAAAAGAAGGAAATATGGGTCAAATATTCTATTTCTGTACCATTTTAATGTATTCAAATGCTTTTAGGAAGGGAAAAATGTCTTAAAGTGTTTCTTTTTGTAGTTTTTTCAAAATGTGCTATAATTAGTATTTTTTTTTTCCTCAAAAGTGCTAGTATCCCACTTGTTCCTATTTTTTTAATTATGGAGAAATTAAGGGATCCAACATAATGAGTTGTGAGTTTTAAAATAAGGAATGTGTGAGGTATTGTTCCAAAATGGGCATCACTGCCACCATTACTGTTGCTTGCCACCGCGACCATAGCTGTTGCGCGCCACTATCGCGGATGCTAGTTAAAAAATAAATAAAAAACTGCCAACATATATATATAAATCTGCTTTAGAATTTCAATTAACGCAAGTATTGCTTCTTTTAAATGAATTCTATGAACATTGCAGGAAATGTGAATCAGAAATATCACCATCTTAAATGTGGCCATAACTTCAACAATCAACCAAAATTTGGAAATAAATAACAAAAATCCAAACATAGGTTTGTTAGAAGAGAAAAAAGTAGAGGAGTGCTGATGACGCGAAGGAGAGGAAAAGGATGGGTGGGGGCAGAGCGGGACCTCTAATAATTATTGGGGAACCAATACGAAAAGTGATGGCCTGGGTCGTGCATAGAGATAACGGCTGTAGACACACATTTTCAAAATATAGTAATTATTCTTTATAAACACAGAATGTTAGCGCATTGTATATTTTTGTCAAGAGTTAAAATAAAAAATAAATATTAGTAATAGCATTACCAATCAACAAATTTTACATTGAATCCACAAGAAAATATAATAATCGTGAATTTTTATTTAATATAATTGATACTCCCTGCATTATTTAAACAAGAACTCATTGAAATCAAATTTTAACAGACTCATTAAAAAAAATATTGTACATGGACCTAATAAAATAAAAAATAAAAGTACAAGAAACCGATGATGCATTTTAACTTGTAATCTAAATCTATACCTATTATAAAAGAATCGTCTATTGTTACAAAATATGTTGACGAGCGCCCCAATTGTCATTTTATCGGGTCGGTCAAAATACATTTATAATTCTTCTATGCACACAACTAGGGTGTCGTAGCCCGGCTCAAAATTTAGATAACAAAGCCGGTGGATCCCACGACATATACAATTTATGATTAACAAAAGATTTAAATAGCGACCCGGCTATTGGTCAAGAACAACAAAGGACAACTCATGCTCGACAAACAATCAATCTTGGAATAATTAGGACATGCATGACTCGAGATTAATGAAACGCGCACTTGATCTCTTTTCAAGAATATGTATATCAACCATTCTCAAATCAATTCAGTCCGGAATCAATAAACTTCCTGAACCAAATCAACGGTAATAACAAGAAAACGACGCGATGATTTTCAGGATCAAGAAAACATGATAGAAAATAATTTCAATATTAATGAAGTTTCTAAAATAAAGAGTAAATGATATTTATATATATATATATATATATATATATATATATAATCAGGTCGACTAGGCTTCACAATAAAATAATGAACATAGTTCTAGACTTCAGAATTCAAACAACTTCATCAAACTTATACTAAACTCAAACATCATAATCTTGCAGCGGAAAAATTAAACGAGAGATTATATGTATGAAGGCATATAATCTATGTTCTAATCTCATAAAAAACGACTCTTATCAAACCAAAACAACAACAACATCAATTCCATCCAGCACATGATCATCTTCATCCCACTAACCTGCACATTAATTTTAGATATAACATGCAAGGCTGAGTACAAAGTACTCAGAGGACACATGCCAAAATAATTTGAAAACTTGCTGAATACATACAGCTATAAATTGGACTTGCCGCGGAAAACATCGCACAAGTATTTTTCTTGAAATCAAACTTGTGCATGTTCAAAAGAATATATACATACATATATATATATATATATATATATAAGAGTATGTACTATGTCTACAATAAAATAGTGCTGAGAAGTAGGCCTCCTTCTCAAACACTTGTAATCGTCCACTCCTTTTGGAAGGCTCCCGATTACAAATAAGGGTACACAAATCCTACTTAGCGTAGGACCGAATTCGTCTTCCTTTGGTAGATGGTATCATACAATACTTAAACATTTGGCAAGCCAATTACTTTGAAAACATCACATATATATATAATCATATATATATAGCATTCATCATTTCTTTGTTTAGAAAACCCACCTGATAACTGAAGCTTTGGACTTAACCTTTATCGATCTTGAATCCTCGGATTCACACTTCCGCTCGCTCCTTTATTCGAAAAAGGAAATCACGAATTTAGAACTAGAATTAACGACTATCGAAGAAACGACTTCGATTCTCTTAACTTACTTCGCTTCGGATTTCTACGGCTTAACCCGAGAAATACTAACTTAACTTTCTTAAAACATTCTCAAATCTAACTTAGCTCCTAATTAAACATTTAACTTTAATCATAACACTTAACATAAACATACTTCACAACTGTGGTGCATCTCATTTCATGTTGTGGTGCCTCTCATTACACAGTGTGTTGCATCTACACATTATGATGTATCTCATTATACATGGTGCATCTCATAATACATGAAGATTTATCTCATACACTATGTGTGTATGTATAACTATATCAAAATAAGGGAAAATCTTGGAGTGATTTGGTATGATGAAATCAAAATACTTTTCAAATCATTGTATTCATACCCTATCAATAACCAAGTGTTTGGGATTTTTTTTTTTGTCTCCTCATTCGGTTCCGATTTTAATTTATAGATAATGATTGTTTGGGATTTTTTTTGTCTCCGCCTTGGGCTCCGATTTTAATTTATAGATAATGATTGTGGCAACATTATATATTTTTTAGCTCGTTCCGAGGCCTTCGGCTCCCCTCACTCGACTCTTGAAAAAAATCAAAAATAAAAAATAAAAATAGTGAAAAAGAATATTAAAAAATTAAAAAATGGTACATCTCAATACACTTAGTGGTGCATCTCATTGCACAGTGTGGTGCATATCATCTGACTCTTAAAAAAATTCGAAAAAAATTGAAAAGTCAACGGGTTGACCGGGTCCGACCCTTTGACCCGGATCCGACCCGGTTTGACCTGGATCAAATCTGACCCTCCATTCCTTGTAGATCTATGGTGGAGATCTATTCCTATTTCTTAGGTTAAGATCCATTTTTATATGATTCTTTTCTTATATATATATATATGCTCCCTCCGTCCCATTGAAATTGTCCTCCTTTTCGTACCAAACAGTAAGAGAACAATTTCAACGGGACGGAGGGAGTAATATATAAGATTCTCCTCAACCAAACCCCATTATTAAATTTAATTGGAGGTGACCATATTCATCGTCATATATAATTAAACATTATTCCCCGCTAGCAAAATTAATTAAGCAAACGTGATGATCAACTTGTCGTCTCTTGCCTTCATTTCTCAGAGATTAATTGAAGTTGTAACGATTGATCTATAACAGTGTATTAAAGTGAATATATAGAAGCAATTAATATATATATATATATATAGAGAGAGAGAGAGACGTACTTTTAAAAACACACAAATTCTTCATTAATTAATACAAAAACAACGTAGGTACGATATATAGCAAATATATGAGGGAAAAAACCAACTTGGAAGAAGTTGATGAAAAAAACCCTCGCTTAGACTAGAGTAGAGATGCAAATTACAACAATTAATTAAGCAACAGAATTAAGCAAACATGATGATTCTTCTTTTCTTGTCGTCTCTTGTGTTGATTTCTCAGAGAGGCTGGGTTTTTTCCACAACAAATGAGAAGTTGTAATTATTGACGCCTCTGAAAACACCATCAACATGTTCGGTTATTTCGTTTTGTCCGTCGGTGGATCTCCTATCCTGCTGAGTGTAGGAGAAGGGAACATCGCACGTGCCTACCGTTCCGACATAACTAACGGTAGCCAAACTCCGGGGGGGCACCGGAACTGAACCCGTAGCCTTAACTGATACTGTAGTGGTTGTGGTTGTGTTCCACTCCAGCGTCGTACTTATCTCAGCACTCACCTCAACTTTGTTACTAGCAATGAAGGGCACGCCAGCTTGGAATTCTATCTTCGACCCCAACATTATAGAGTAGCTATGGCTGAAAGACTGAGATTTGGCTTCCTCATAACTAACCTCGACGGCGATCCCAGCCTCCATGTCTGAGTAGTTGAAAACGGGGATGGTCCCCGCCACGAAAGGCTTCTCGTTGAATATTCTGGAATTCTCAACCCAATATCTGACGTTATATATCCTTCTCCCGAGCACAAGCTCTTCCACAGTAAGCCTTGTTTCATTAATAGAAGTGTCAGCTGCCGCATTCATACAATCTGTCTTCCCATCAAGGGCGAGAGCTCGGCAGAATTTGTCGTTGCCTGCGTTTCTGAGCGCGATGGTGGTGTCGTCAATTTTGACTGGCCAGAAGAGAGTGTCTTTGTTGTTGGGCGTAGTATCAATGGAATCCCCCCATATCCAATTAGGGCTGCGACGCCAGAACCTGTCATAATGTTTAGACTTTATTCGGACATGTCCGTCGTTCATGAGATGGACCTCCTGTATGGCCGCATTGGCGTTGGGATCGTCGAATGAGAAGCGCAGGTAGTTGTTGCTCTGAAGGACGATTCCTCCGAGGTACTTGTCGTTATATCCTTTGAACGCTACGTTCTTAGGCAGTTTCACTAAGTCATCCCAATTCACAAAACTTAGATAACCAGCGATAGGATTGGGATTTAAATTCACGTAAAATCTCATGCTCGGTTCTTCAAACAACAGCCGCCCTCCACTCTGAACGTGGTTCAAGTAGAACAGCCCATTACCACCGGCCACATTAACGGCCTCGAACAACGTACACGAAGGCTTTGTAATGTCTTCCTCAGGCTGGTTGGATTCAGCAACGATGTACTTGCCGCCCTTTCGTTCCCAGTATCTGTTAGATTGACAAAACCGTAGGTTAACATACCTGCCGTCAACAGTAGCTCGTTCGGCTTCAATCTTCACCATCTCCGAGAACACGCTCTCTTCTCCCAGAAGTGCGAAACCATCCTTATCGTAGTGTGCATACCCCTTATCTCTATAAACATTTGATTTGATGACCATTAAACTTGAAAGCGTGCCTGCAGACAGCAGAACTGTTTCCATGTTTCTTCCGACCTGTTTGTTTAATTTCGTCAAAATCAACAATTAAAGACTTCTAAAGAACAATTAAAGAAAACTACAGTTTAAACTTAATTCAAAAAGAAAACGCAAAGGATGAAGAGAGAAGATTACCGGAACTGTAAAGAAGAGAAATGATCTCGGTTTGCGCTGAAGGATTTCCCTCGACCCTCTGTGTTTTTGTTTTTCTTCTTGCAAAGTGTCCACTATTTATAGATAAGTTTTAAGGGAATAGTTCTACACTTCTACTGAAGGTCCGTGAAACCATTATCATTAATTTGCATACATACATTGTCCTTTTCTAATCTAAACAAATGGTCCTTTGTCACGAATAAAAACTGTAAGAACTTTATTGATGCACTCAATCAAAGACCAAAAACACGTTCTCTTATTATTTAAGGCAAATTCCAAAACTTACCAATAAAAACCGTAGGCTGCACATTTTCCTTTATCTATAGGCAATGTCGGCAATTATTTATTAGTAATGGTATTTTAACTTTTAGTTATATTAATTTTTTTTTGAGAGAATTACAAAGGTTATAATGACAAAATAAATTAAGTACTGCACCACCATATAGATGAGACTTACTACATCACACGCATACGGAACTGATCCAAGACCTCTCACTAAGGAGAGACCGGTGATACCTCAACTAGCCACTTGAGCTATACCTCATCGGCTTAGTTATATTAATTTTTACTTTCACTAAAAGCACATTTTCTTGTAATGGTGCACTTTGTTATCTTTTTTCTATTTTTGATAATACCTTCAAAATACAATGCATGCGGAAAAAAAAAAACTATATACTGTTAAATTGTTAAATGAGAGCAATGGACCATATAGCTGAAGGTTTCTAAATTAAGTAATCTGATCCTGCCAAAAATAGTCATGAATCTTATTTTTACTTCCTCTGTCCCATTATAATTGATCCATTTTTTTTAGCACATACTGTATATTAAGAAGAAGTTGTGAAAGATAGAAAAGTGATAAACCATACTTTTTAAAGGGTTAATTTTTGTCATTTCTGGAACTTACCACTTATATTGAGAGTCTAAAAAGGAATACATGCCACTAATAATGGGATGAAAAAGGTATTTTTTATTACTTCATAAACTTTATTAATATTGCTAGCTGTTTTGTTTATCATATGTATACACTTATATATAAAACAAATAGAAATTTTGAGGGGGGCGGCCGTCGCCACCACCTGCCACCCCCTAGCTCCGTCTCTCAATTGATAATAAACTCAATCAATTCAATCTATTTTGTGAGTAGTTGATCTTAAATACATAAGACTTTATTAATTTTTCTTGAAAAAAAAAAAGTAAATTTCTATTAGTCGTTCCTTTCAAAAAAAATTATAATAGCCGTTCGTTTAAAAAAAATCTATTAGCCATTTTTTAATCATAGATACCAGATATAGTTGTTCTTAATTAATAGAAGGAGAATCATTTTCCAAATTCGAACCATGCACCATAATAATTTTATTTGTCTACATGCATATAACTAAAGACATACATATATAATTGGAGGCCTTTCGGGGGCCCGAGACGGTCTGCTCAGTTGCCTCATGCACTGACCGCCCCTAGATGATTGAATCCTCAAAGTTCATTTTCAATATAAACTAATCCCTGGCCGGCGAAGACAAAAACTGTCTAATTTTCTAATCAATCCAAAGGTACAATATTTTTTTTTATCAGTAAATAATGCGTATATAAACAAAAAAAATAATATGCACATCGTTCAGGATCAAACGGGTCAAACAAGTGAAGAGATGCATGACAATCTCATCACTAGCTAGCAAGAAAGATAAACAATGTTCCTATTTTACTTTTATTTTTTCTTTTTTTTTCTACCTACAATTATTGGAGAGAAAAGAAACGAACAATTATTCAACAAAGTGATATAGTTTAATTTTGATTGTTTGAAACAGAATAGAATATAATTGACAGAATTGGTTGAATAATTATTTTAAATAATCAATATCTATTATTATATCGAAATAATACAAAGTGTTGACACTTGACAGTTTACTCATGAATCTCGTGGTAGAGTAGCACATACATCACCCAACCCAATTATCAGTTTTATAATTTATTTAAAATTGACCGAATTCTGAAAGAATTTTCTTTTGCAAAATCGGGACCGCAAACAAAATTCATTTGTCGTCATACACAAAATCGGGACCGCAAAACAAAATTCATCTGTACCCCATGACTATATTTTCTGCCTTTTATTTTGTTTCTAGGTTCATTAATTATCATCGTTCTCATCTCCGACAAATTTCAGACGCTCATCCTAAAAAAACTCTTTGACTAGAAATCACATTGCCAACATTATTTTATTTATTTTTTTTACAGAATTTCCATCATAATTTGTGTTTTTAATGACATCCTTATTAGCTATTTGCGTACTTGATTAAGAAATAGTAATTCTAAACAATCATCTATTCTAGCAGTGTATCAAGACTGTATATATACATGGAATACCTCGTTAATAAATTCAATTAGAAACGACGCATGTCTCCAAACACTTCCCTTGGTTTGATGTTGAAGCATTGTTGTATCCAAGTTTGTGTCTTTTTTGCCTTATCTGAAGAATGCAATATAATTCTGAACAATTATGTCGTTTTCACAAATCCGCAGTCTCTTGTCAAGTAGCTGAATAAACTGATCATGTTCTTAAAAAAGAAACTTTTTAGTTCGTTGTTCAAGAATGATTTAACTTAAAGTTTTAAGCTAGGTTTCTATTATGTGGCATGCAAACAATGAAACAGATGATGCACCCGTTGAGATTTACTCGAAATAGATATAGAGAAAGAAATTGTTTGTAAGCATTTAAAAGGCAAACTACTAGACATACTTAGAGCATTAAAGTCACATCCTTACAGCATTATTTCTAGTCAAAAAGATTCAGCAAACCTGGGACAGAATAACAAACCTAGTCATCTCTTCTCAGAGAGGTACGTACGTGAAGAATGGATCATTACTGCAATCAAGTGGCAGAGTTAGTCAATGGTTATTATATGTGGTTTTCTATTTTCTCTTCATTATAAAAGCTCGAGTAAGCAGTCAGGATACTGCTTCGCTAGTAAGTGGTAAATGTAACATTCATTTAGAATGCCGAGGAAAAAGGAGCAGATCCTCTTATTACTTTTATAAATAATTTTTTTTTAGAGAATTACAAGGTATATATAATCTAATCAAGCACTACACTAACATATAGGCGGGACATCTACACATAAATGTGGGACCACTACACCATCACGCAGGGTGGGACCACTACTCCACCAAATAAGGTGGGAAATATACTACACCGCATGCAGGCGGGATTGAACCCAAGACCTCTCGCTAAGGAGAGTAACTATCTTCTAGTTTTTAATTTCTGTAGTTATAGTTTGTATAGTTTGTTGACAAACTATCATTTTGTATAGTTTGCTTAGACCGAAGTCCCGGTGCTTACTATTTTGCTAGCGGTTTTGGTAATGAAGAGAATAATTGGATTGTGTATCTCCAGGTCAGCGCTCTCAATTATACTATGTTGGGTTAATTATCGGAAATAATACAAATTTTACTCAAATTTATAATTCACATTATTATTATATCATTGCAAATATATATGACACCATAAAAATTGAAATTTTTTTTTGGGTGGAAACTGGTGCAATTCAAAATATTTGTGCCTAACTAGATCGAGAACGCGTCTTGGGAGCACAAAAAATGCAAGTGCTGCGCATTTCGGAACAATACTCAGTTCAAATCAAGACTCTAATCCAGGTAAGTGTTTATTACTGAAATTACTAAACATGCACCTGATGCGTATAACTTGGTTCTGTCACTGTTATACGTAGCACGGAAAGTAAAACGGAAAGTAACTACTGAATCATAAAATAACACATAAAATGGTAACCCAGTTCGGTTAATCAACCTACGTCTGGAGGATCACGCCCAAGAAAGAACCATACAGGTCTCCAACCTTATGATGTCCGTTCGCTCACAGCCTTCCCGATCTAGCGTGAATTGGTGATTGTAAGTGCACCACTTACAATCTAAGTTCAAGTCGCACCTTTACACTCACCCCTCACTCAAGTACTGTTTATATATGCACTACTAGAAAAATACAAATACATTACACTGCATAGATGACGTGTTTTTTGACAAACTGTCACCTATGTGCATTTTTTTAGGTTACATGACACTTGTAAAAATCTGTCGGAAGGCTCGCCGTATTTCACGCCCGCCGTTGGATCCAGCTATACTTTTGTTCCATAAAAGTATATGAAAAGTTCATTTGGCTGCTGAGGTTCATTGCAAGATCTTCTGTTAAGGTGCTTCTATCAAGTTGTGGTGTGTTTGTGTTCTTTTTCGTTTGATTTGTTTATATTACCTAGTTGTGCTAGGTTATTGTTCGTCTCCATTTATTTGATGTGCAGCTCAGATTATATTCGGTAATGTCTTTGGAATTAATTAGATTTTTAGGAGATTGTGCTATTTCCTTCACTGGTGTTGGTATGGGTTAATTAGGCTTTAATTGTCGTCGACATTTGGTTTGAGCTAACAGGTTTCATGCAATTTTGGATGTACCTATTGAGGTTTTGGGTATATGAATGCAAGGAATCATAAGGTTGGAGAGGAGATTTCAGCAATTCCACAAGGGAGGTTTTATGAGTCTTTTCTGGTGATCTCCTATTTGTCTATGGTTATATTGTTCAATGGTGGGCTTATCTTCAACATCTGAGGCCTTGGATTTTTTGGTCGTATCCATTTATCTGATATGCTGCTTACATTACACACCATATTGTCTTTGGATTTAGTTTTGGAATTTGAGGAGATTATGCCTAATTTATTTGTCCATGAGCTCTAGAGAAGATACATCATGTCTTTGGTCTACTACGTGTCCTCGTTATTGTCTATATTTAGCGTTTTAATTGGCAGATTTGTTAAAATCTTCTCAACCATGAAGCTTTAACACTTCCGTAAATGAGGTTTTAGGTACATGCATGAGTTATTTGTGATTGATTGATGGTTGAGTTTGTATTGCTTGGATTACAAATGTTTGAGCAAAAAAACTGCCTGATCTCTAACTGATGCAGCTCTTTAGCTTGGCAAACAATTGGTACTAATCTAAAAGCAAGAAATTTTTCCACTTTCTTCAATCATCAGTCCATCTATCTTATATAACTTTGATATGGCTTAGCTTGACATAAAGATTTATCTCGTTTATGGTGGAGGAAGTGTAGGATAGATGGGCTTGGTCTCCAAAACTGTCTTTGGCTGTAGAATAACTCCATATTTCGTGGCTTGTGTACTGCTGAATGCTGATGTATCTCTTTGGAGAAGTGAGTATCTGCTAGTTAATACTTGACACCGAATTAGCCATTTAGAAGTTAATTGGATTTGCTTAATATGTCCACGAGATAAAGATCCAAAAGTATCAGAAGCAGCTCCATATATATTCTTTTGTTTCAAATATATTTATGTGTCTTCTGAATCTTTCTATTGGAATATATTATTATGATCTTACTGATGCATGTTATTTAAACTAGTGGTATAATCTATTGGAAAATAGAGTGTAGACTCTTTTTTTAGTCCTTAGACTGTTGTAGTTCTGTTCTCAGGATCACAAGTTAGATCATATGAAGAGTGCAACTCTTGTTTAAAGAGGTGGGAGCAGATGCCTGTGCCGATATCAGCTAATACTATGAATGAATCGAGCAGAGAAGAAGTCGATATCGGTATGTTTTCTTTTCATGTTTCACTAACTAGCAGAAAGATTACAATAACACTTTAATCGCCATTTGTTTAAATTGAAGCAAGAGGTAACCATGTCATATCTTTCTTAAATTTAGTTTCATCATTAATTTCTTCACGAATATTGGGATATCTTATGTCATCTAATAATCTAACTTTAATTAACTTAAATTGTTCGATCACTTCTATAATTTTAGTAAGGTATATGTAGTATCTATAAGAAACTTGGAATAGTTCTTTGTTTTCCTTTGCACAAGCCTTATAATTTTATATTTTATTCCTGTAAGACGTAATAACCTGAAGATCTTTGTGTTCTGCCCATTGGACTGGTAGATTAGATAAAATTCAAGGGATGACCGACTCTGCAAGTCTAGGTTTTTGCAAAGTTAAGTTTATTTTTCAGCTAATACCAAAACTTCAAATACACACTTTTGGTCTATCAAATCAATTTTATATTTACTAGAAGATTTGTCAGCCCTTTCTCCTTGAAAGCCCACACCAAGCATCTACGCGCTTCAGTGTCATAACATTCAATCTCTGGTAATTGTTTCTTTCATTTATAGGCACATGTACAAGAAGATGATGAAGTTAAAAAAGGTCAACTTATAGTAGTAAATTAAAGGTAAGAATTTTAAGCTTTTAGGAGATAAATTGAAGTCCTTATTGGTGGTATATATGTACATGTCATCATTACCTTATTTAATGAGAAGGGAATCTCTCGTCTCTTATGACATGAATCTGGCTCTGGCAAATTTTATTACATTCCTAAATCCTAATGTTTTTTTTAGTTTATAAATAGCTTATGTGATTGATGATGTATTACGAATAGGGAGCCGAAGAAGAACTTCTGGCAGTATTTTGGAGCAACCTTTGTCGGAGGCGAAGAACTCGTATTGGTGTAATTTATGCATTTGGTTTCATTTAATTAGTTTTGAGGACATTGTGTGTACGTTTCTAGTTTTGCATAGTACAGCTTTTTCGGATATTTAGGAATGAACTTGAACTCATGTAAAGATATATTGGTACTGTGTAACTTTTTATTTATATATTTTAGTTTTTAATTAATGATATTTTAGTTTACCAATTTATAATTTAAAATATTGAAGAAAATACTTTCGACAACAGTGTAAAACCATTGTCAGTGTCTGTTGTTTAATAAACCTACAACAACGGCGAAAAATTATTGTGCTATTTAATAAACCGTTGTCAAAGATAAGAAGACAACGATTAATAGATACAACAACAGTTAATGACCGTTGTCTAGACATTAATAAAGCTTACAACAACGGTCTCAAACCATTATAATAATCATTGTTATATTTGTCTACAACAACGGTTCTTAACCGTTGTCTATGAGATTAATTTTTGACAACAGCACTTACAACAACGGATGTAAAATAGATACCACAACGGTTATTAACCGTTGTGGTAATTATATACGACAACGGTTAATAACCGTTGTCTATGAGCGCTTTTTTTACCGACCTACCACATCATCACTTACGACCACGGTCAATTTATGCCTACAATAACGGTTATAAACCGTTGTCTATGAGCATTTTTGTAGTAGTGTACCTTATAGTTTTGCTAAGAGAGCAAATTCACGACAGAGCTCGCAAAGCATGCGTTCAGAAATAGCATGAACTTTAGGCAAAGAACGCTCAGAGACTGGCACAGAAGTCTTGAACTGAGGCTTCACAAGAAATGTAGGACCAGAGATGTCCTTGAAATGGTTTACCTTATTATAATAACTTCTCATTGAACGTGAAGGACTTAGGTTCATCACTCCAAATATCACCATCACGAACCACATCTGGATATTGAGACTGAATTATTCCAAAGATAAGACCAAGAAAACCTAAACACCTTACTTTCTTCAAATCATCAGCATGGTTGGTGATGTGATTGAACACCAACTTTCCAAAATCAAAGTCTTGAAACAGGCCAATCTGGAAACATCAGAAAATTAAGTTAATTAATGATCGACGTGGTAATACCTCAATACACCACTATATAAATAGATTTCATTTCAATAATAATCACCACAAGAATTAGATTTAATCAGTTTGATCATGGCATCTTTTTTTCATCATTTCTTCATCCTGCTTTCTGTGACTTAATTAAAGACTTGATTCACTATCTAACCTAAGGGGGGAAGAAACCATTAATTAATTTCGTATTTTGTATGGAAAATTATAAAGTACTCCCTCCGTCCCTGAACCATGTGCCATAATTTCCTTTTTGTAACGTCAACAACATATTTGTCACTTCCATTTATAGTAATAGGCTCACACATTACACTTTATTTTTAAGTTTATTTCACTCACAAGTGGCCACTTATTCCACTCACAATACATTCTATTAATTTAGTCAATCAAAATTATTAAAACCCGTGTCGATCAATATGTGGCAAATAGTTCATGGACGGAGGGAGTTTTGATTAATTTGGTTTAAATCCAAAAAGAATTATCACATTTCAGTTTTCCAATTTGATTTTTAAATTCATAAACTTTTGATCTAAAAATCAAATAAGAAATTCATGGAGAAAAAAAAATCGAATTTCGTGAATTCGTTATGGATTTAAACCAAATCAACCAAAAATATATATTTCATTCGTCCCCAGAAAATATGACCTTCTTTCCATTTACGCCCGTCTCCCAAATACATTCCCTTTCCATTTATAGACACTACCCCACAAAAACTTCTTATTTATTACCTTTAATATCTCAACTTGGGCAGATTCATAGTTCTTCACAGACTATTTAATGAGATATTGTAGGATTATAGCAGCTTTTAGGAAAATAAATACTCCCTCCTATCCGATATACATGTCCTTCTACCTTTTCCATTTGTTTTCATTTTATTTAACGTTTTGATAATCTTAGACAAAAATAACCTTATTCAATTCATTCTTCATTAATTACTCAAATTATAGACCATTCCTATTTCCTCTATCATTACTAATGCGTTTCTTCGCTTTACTCATGTGTTTCTGCTTTTCTTATCAAATTAATTCTCGTTGACTCTTCTTCTCCCATCATTAAGTAAGGCTAATGTGGGAAGATTTTTTTTTATTAATATGTGTGCTTGAGCTTAGGATGACAATTAAAATGAATAGGAGGGAGTACTAATTATAGCACCAATTTTTAAAAAACATAAATAATAGCACTTTTGTACATTTTTATCCTTAATGGCCAAAAATATTTTTTTTTTCACATGATTCAATTTGTGCCTAATTTTTAATTTTGAAGAATCAGAACTTTAACTTATTTCTCAGTATAAAAGTGACGGCGGTGCACTTCCCTCTTTATTTCCGGAGGCAATTTTCCGGCGATGTCTCCCGTCCGGTGATCTCCTTTCAGATGCGTGAAATCACATATTAAAATTCGTAAATTCACAAATTAAAACTCGTAAATTCACAAACTAGAATTTGTGAATTTGTAAATTCACGAATTATTATTTTAAATTTGAAGATGTATTTGATCTAATGAATGAAATCATAAATTTAAATTTGTGAATTCACAAATTAACATTCGTGAATTCACGAATTAAAATTCGTGAATTCTCAAATAGAAAAAGGAAGAAAGGATAAAGATGTCCAAAAATGCTATTATTTGTATTTTTTAAAAATCGGTGCTATTATTAATGTTTTTAATCTTAAAAGTGCTATTATTCCATTTTTCCCCTATTTAATTGTATTTAAGTCTTAATCTATGATTCTATATTGTGCATAATATTTAATTTATAATCTGCAGATGGTTGCAGAGGCCTTCGGTGATTAGTATTTTGAGAGGAGCTAGCAATTAATGTTGAATTGATATACAAGCAACATCATTATCCAGTTAATTGCAATGTTGCCAATGAGGCATAGCTCAAATGGTTAGTTGAAGCACCACAAGACTCTTCTTAGTGAGAGGTCTCGGGTTCAATTCCGCATGCATGCGGTGTAGTACATTTCTCACCTTGTTTGGTGGTGTAGTTGTCCTACTCTGCGTAGTGCGCTAATGGTCCTACCTTTGTGTGGTGTAGAAATTCCGTCTATATGGTGCCTTTGTGTGGTGTAGAGATTAGTACGTATGGTGGTGGAGTCTTGATTTGATTATATATATATATATATATATATATATATATATATATATATACCTTTTAATTCTAAAAAAAAAGGTTAATTGCAATGCTATTGAATTGAGTGGCTGATTCAGTGGCGGAGCCACAGCCAAGCTTGGTGAGGCCACTAAAAAATTTTTAATACCACTAATTATAATCATAATTATATAATTTTACAAAAATACATCAAATTTTGCCCCACCAAAAATTTAAAAGAATAGGGACAAAGATAAAACTAAAGAAAAATATACATTTTTAATTGTTCTACATATTTTGCCCTTCCAACCCTCCGACGGGCTCCGCCACTGGGCTGATTATATACACACAAAGACGTGGTGTGGGCGCCCACACCCAATTAGTTTCATTGTCTTGTATAGTAATCAAATATTATTGTACATAAAATGCGATATAAAATATAATTTCATGCCATTATTATGTATATAATAATTCATCCGATGAAGAAAGCTAATTACATGAATAAAACTGCCTGCCTCTTATGATCTTATCCCTATCTTTGAAATTTAATTTCCTGCATATAATATGTTAGCACAACGCGTTGCCACCTACTGCTTGGTTGACTTTCTCCAAATCGACGCTTTAGTGAACTGTAAATGAAATAGTATAACTTTTTTCTGTGTTCCTGACTTGATTGAATTCTGATACGAATTTGATCGAGGGGCAGGTATGGGACAACGCCAGAGAGAGAGAGCGAGAGAGAGAGAGGGAGAGAGGTCAACGCTGTAGGTGCACATCAGGTGTTTGAAGAAATGCCAGAAAGAGGGTTTCGGTTTGTTATTGCAGTTCTTGCGAAACATATTTCGCCACTGCTGCTATTGATTTGATAAGAAATAAGAAAAACGATTCATACATCAAACTCAGTTCTCCAGCGAACTGTATAGGTTGCCTGTTGAAGAAGACTAGATATGGCGTATGCTGCGCTTCTTTCGGCTTTGCAAGCGCTGAAGAAGGTAACAAAGCAAGATTACGTATACAATCTATCAACAATCAAACAGCAAATCAGATTTCTTCATGAAAAGTTCTGTTTCATGCAAGATTTCCTCGAAAATGATCCGCCAGCAGGTGGAGAAGTTATTGATTTTCTGGAAGGACGAATTAGAGAAGTGGCGTATCGAGCTGAAGATATCATTGAATTCCATGTTCAGAATCAGATTAGCTGGGGTGAAGACTGCCTCGTTTGCCGTAGTGTCAAGACCAGTTCTTCAAGAACGGGCGTTGTTGTCCAAAGGGTCTTGACATTACGGGATAAGCTTGAGAAAAATAAGGATGGTAGAGACGCTTCTGCAAAATTATATCAAGATTTTCAGAATGTGGTGAATGAAGTGGAATCCATTGTGCAAGAGGTGGTAGTGATAAGAGAAAGTCGGAAAATTGAAGCCCTGCATTCTAGTGATTATTCGGCTGATTCTGGTTCCTCAAGAATCGCGCCTGGTGGGAAAACAGTTATGGTTGGATTTGATGATGAATTGATAGAAATAAAGGATGAGTTAAGTGGAGGATCGTCCAATCTCAAGATCATTTCATTGGTTGGAATGGCTGGAATTGGTAAGACGACTTTAGCCACTAATGTTTTCTATGATCCGCTTATTTCATATTACTTCCATGTTCGTGCTTGGACAACCATAACACAAGATCATAAAAGACCAGATATTCTTCGAGGCCTCCTGCTTTCAATGATTACACCATCTGAGAATCTAAGTTGGGGATCGGAAGATCTAGACGAGCTCGTGTACAAAAGTTTGAAGGGGAGAAGGTATCTCATTGTGCTGGATGATATATGGAGCTTAGATGCCTGGGATGAGGTGAAGATGATATTTCCAGACGACAATAATGGAAGTCGGATCATCATAACGACTAGACTAGTTGATGTGGCTGTTTATGCTAACTCCTCTGGCCCTTTTCATCAAATGCATTTCTTGAACGAGGAGCAGAGCTGGAACCTTCTGCAGGGGAAGGTATTTGGAGAAGGACGTCGTTGTCCTCCTGAACTGGAGGGAACTGGAAAATGGATTGCAAGAAAGTGTCGCGGGCTTCCACTTTCAATCATTGTGGTTGCAGGGCTCCTCAAGATAAACAGGGTGAAATATCAGTGGGAGAATATTGCTAGAGATGTAAGTTTTGCTGTGACAACAAGTGATGAACATCTTCCATCGAAGATATTATCTCTGAGTTATAGCCATTTACCTCATCATCTAAAGCCGTGTTTCCTCTCCATGGCTGGCTTCCCAGAAGACTATCAAATCCCCGTGTTTAAGCTCATCAGTCTGTGGGTTGCTGAAGGATTTCTGAAACCAATGGAATCGAAAAGTTTAGAAGAAGTGGCCGAAGAGTATCTGGAGGATCTTGTCAAGAGAAGTTTAGTATTGGTAACTATGAAGAGGTCTAATAAGAAGTCCAAATTCTGCAGCATACACGATCTTTTGAGAGATCTGTGCATAAAAAGAGCCCGGTACGAGAAGTTTCTTCATCCCATGAATGGAATTCAAGAAAGCATGGAGCATAAGCGCCGCCTCTGGTTCTCCAAATGTGTAGAATGGTTCCACTTCAAGAATGCAAATACTACGCGCTCGTGCTTGCCTGTCCGTTCTGTTTTCTGCTGTTCTTACAACGACAAGGTACTCATAGGTTTTGAACAACTGAAAATACTGCATATTCTTGAAGTACACTTTGAGTCCTTTCCAGTTGAGATACTGCAACTCCTTCATTTAAAATTCCTAGCTTTCAGCAGTGGCTTCATTCGTTACTGCACGCTTCCTCCAAAACTGCCTAAGCTTAAGAATCTCCAGACCTTAATTGTTGATTCATCAGTTATATTTAATGAACATGAATATAGGCCAGTTGCGCCCTTACCAATTTGGGACATGCCACAACTTAGACATCTTGTCTTTCTAAACATAACCTTGTCGCCTGCTCTGTTTCTCTCTCATGATGACGAGGAATCTCCGGTTCTAGAGAATCTACAAACACTTTCTAGAGTAAGAAACTTCAGTTTTACTAGAGAGGCCATTCAGAGGATTCCAAATTTGAAGAAACTGAAAGTTATCTACACTGGTGACCCCTGCAAATTTAGATCAGAATATGAACTTGACAATCTCATCCATCTGCATCAACTCGAGACATTGAATCTCTTCTTCCTACCATCTTCGCGAATGAATCTTTCACCTATTAGGTTTGGTATGCCCCTCAGGATTAAAGAGCTGACTCTTAGAGGGTGTGGAATTTCTTGGGAAGATACGGTGATCATAGGTTCGTTGCCGAATCTTGAAGTGCTCAAACTGCGGTATTTGAGTGTCGTGGGGGAAGAGTGGGAGGCAGGGGGGGGAGAATTCCCCATGCTGAAATTCTTGCTCATGGAGAGGCTTGATCTCAGCCGTTGGATTGCTGAGGCTATGCATTTCCTGAGCCTCGAGCGCCTGATCATCAGGCATTGCTCGAGGCTGGAGAGTATCCCTCGTGGGATCGGAGAAATACCGACACTTGAAATGATGGAGGTGGATCACTGCACAGCCTCCGCAGCAGAATCGGCGAGGGAAATACTGAAGGAACAAGAAAGCAATGGAAATGATGTCCTTCAAGTTCATGTTGGCCTTCATTAACAATCAAATGTTTGTGATTTTTTTTTGTTTTTCGTTTGAACAAATAGTTGAGAGTTGTAGCAGATATGGTTCTGATTCGTGTACATAATTATTAATGGAAATGTAAGTGTTAATTCTTGTAAATTTAATGATATTCTATCCTAATACTGGTAAACATATACTGGCAGGAATTGTTGTTCATATTCCTATCTTTGTTTGAATAAATTGGAGATTTCTAGTTCTAATATATTTCATTATCTTCGCTGCTATACAATAGTTTCTATACAACGCATGAGATATATACTGTGGATCTGGATTACTTGGAGAAATTGTGAGATAATTTTACAGTACTATTACCTTCTCTCTCAAATTAAAGAAGAATTAGCGCTGCATTGGCTGTGGCGTACGTGGTATTTTTTTTTTTTTATGGAATTTTTTGTTGATAAATTATTAATTCAGAAGAATAATTATATATTTAGTGTGTCTGCGCATGGAAAATAGATTTAGAAAATATATTTATGGACAAAAATCTTGGGTCTTGAAGCATAAAATTAAGATATACACATAAATTCTAGTTTTTTCCTTTCCTTTGGGGATATACACAGAATTTCAATATCATACAAGAAACAATTCAAAACTTCGAATACGTACTTCAAATATTCTGGCTATTTTACTCATTTTCAATTGATTGTCAATTACTCCCTCCGTCCACGATAAATTTGCTACAATTTCCTTTTTTGTCTATTCACAAAAAATTTGCCACATCCATTTATAGTAATAGATCTCACACAACTCACTTATTTTTTCACTCACAACACAATTTACAATCATATAAAAGTGGAACCCTTATTCGAATAAGGTTTCAACAAATTATTAAAACTCGTATCATCCACAATGTGGCAAATTTATTGTGGACGAGGGAGTAATTAATTTGATTAGCTAGCCTTACAAATTTGTCAAATCATATATGCTGTATGCAGCTAGAGTGAGAATTTTAAGAGAATCGTTGAAGGTACGTAAACATACATGATATATAATAATTACTCCTACTATATTCAAAACAAAATTTAATATTAAAAAGTATAAAAATGGAATATGTCATTGTAAAGTGAAACATAGAGATGACTGTTGAAGATAAAAATAGAATTACTCTACATTCAATTCTAAATTCACTCTAGAGTAGAGTGAACTCTTGGAAATGGTCTTAGAAATTTATTTATTCAACTTTCAGACAAAACATGATGGATGTTTAATTTGGATTCCATTCAATCCTACTAAAATTAAAATCCCTGTCAATATTTTAAACACATGGCTTAACATTAATCACCACAAGTCAAAATTTCACTTATCTTTTGGCCATCATTACTCATAGAATCGAGGGGTTTTCCTAAAAAAAATAAAATAAAATAAAAATAAAATAAAATAAAATAAAAATCATTTAAGTGTGTTATCATGCTCCAAAGTCCAAACAAGTACCAGCAAAATTAGAAATTGATAAATACTTAGTCTAACCTCATATTAATATATATAATATAAACAAGTTATAACATAAAATAAAATTTCGATGAGATAGACTTGGCAGACTATTTACTTTTTAATTACATTCAACACCGCAAATCAGTTAAAATATTACCAATTAAATCCTTAGTCAAACTCATAGAAAAATTCAAACTTATCATTTCGAATTAAATAACCCAAAAAATCTTGTTACTTCAGTGACTTCCTAGCAAACACTAAACTAGGGGCCTATATATATGTCTAAGTATCCACAAAACGTAATTATAATTATAACTAGCTCTTTAAATTTTGTAATTAGATAGAAAATTAATAATGGCAGCAGCCAAGACTCTCATGGTGAAATTTCTGATAATCATATTTGTAATTTCTCCGGTTTTGATGCCTAGCATCGATGCTGCCCGACTGAGTTATCAAGGTAATCTAAAATTAATGATCTGATTTAATTATCTTGTTTAGTAATATGATTAATAATTTAATATATATACCACTTTTATTTAATCTTAACTTAATTTAATGCTTATATATTTTTGGCAGAATTTGGCATCAAAGCAGAGAAAAATGTGGGCCGTGCCATTGTTGCCAGACTCTTACGCCGCCTTGCTGCCTCTGCGGCCCCTGCAAGCCCCCTCCACCCTGAATAGATATATACTCCCTCCATCCCATTCATAACGTCCCATTTTCTTTTTTTGTCTGTCCATTGATAATGTCCCGTTTCCAAATAAGGAAATAATTAACTCTTCAAAAGTGGTGGGACCAACTACTTTTCTATCTTTTTACCCTTTCTCCTTAATAACCGTGCCCAAAAAAAATGGAACGTTATGAATGGGACGGAGGGAGTAATATATTAAGATTGAGTTAGTATGAAAACTTGTCATCCGTGACAACATATTGATAATCATATTTTTTTTCTATATATAGTCATGATAGTCGGACTTGAACATAAGCTCAAGAGGCTTGTGCCTAGGCCCCAAATTTTTAGGGGCCATTTTTTTAATTCTTAATATATATATAATAATATAAGAAAAGTAACAATGTAGTAATATCTTACTTTGGTGATCGAGTCCCTTCAAACCCTTGCATAATATTCCCTCACTTGCTTTGTGCACAGTTATTAAGAAATAAGAGTAAAAAGATAAAAAGTGATAGCTCCATAACTTTTGAAGAGTTATTTATTTCTATTTTTGAAATGAAACCTTGCTATTAGGATAGACGAAAAAAGAAAGCTATATCTTGCTACCGGGATGGAGGGAGTATTTTTTTTGTCTATTCTTACAACTTTGTGGTTTAGTTTTATTCTTACTGTTTACATCTGTTAATTAATTGCTTCCTATCATTTGGATTCCAAAATTCAATAAGGTTAGATACATCTCCAACAAAATTCTCAGAAACAAATACTATTAGAGCATTTGCAACGGCGGTCGAAGGGCCCGGTCGCTGGCCCTGCGACCGCCCCTATCGACCGCCCCCCCTCCGGTCGCACCCGTTGTAGCGACCTGGTCGGTCGCACCCCAGGTCGGGCTTGCGCCCGAGGTTGCGACCTGGGACGTGTTATTTTATTAATTTTTTTTTCTGTTGCAATTAAAAATATATATATTATAATGCAACGGCTAAAAACGGCTACTTTTTTATTTTTATTTTTTCCACATTTTCTACCTATAAATACCACATCTTATTACACTTCAAATCACACATTTTCTACCTACAATCTCTATCTTCTTCCATTTCCATCTTCCTCCATTTTATTTCACAAATTATCATTTCTTAATCAAAAAATGGGTGACAAAGATGCTCAATTCAACAATTGGTTTGGGTATCAACAACCGAGCGGGTTCCCGTATATGCAAAATTCTCCGCAATCCAACGAGCCATCCCCCAATTCTATCCCGCAACGTCAACTATTCTCCTCATCGCCCTCGCCTGGTGGCGGTTTTCAACCTTTCTCCTCCTCGCCCGGTGGCTGTTTTCAACCTTTCTCCATGCCGCCCGGTGGCGGCTTTCAATCTTTCTCCACGCCGGCCGGTGCATATCGTCAGTTTCAATCTTTCAACTTGAACGACGACGACGACGATGATGAGCAAGAAGAAGAGGAAGATGAGCAAAATTCTCCTCCACCGTTGCCGCCTCCAACAAAGGGGAAGGGAAAGGGGAAAAAGACGAATTGGAGTGCCTCGCCCGGTGCTACGTGGACATCGGTCTTGACCCCATCGTCGCCAATAATCAGAAGCTAGGTGAATTTTGGCGGCGGGTGGAAGGCGCTACAACGACATACGGCCTGAAGGCACACCGGCGAGGGATTCCGAACATCTTCGGCAGACGTGGAAACGCGCTAAGAAGGAAATTTTAATATTCAATGCCGAATACGTAAAAGCACAGAGGGCGCATGGAAGCGGGCAAAGCGACCTCGATCTCATCCACTTGGCTGAGGATGGCTTCTACAGGGAAACGAAGAAGAATTTCAATAAACATAAGCCGTGGGTGGTAGTCAAAGATCTGCCCAACTTCATCAATCCAGACGTCCCGACAAAACCGGCGAAAAGAACGAAGAATCGAGAGGACGGGAGCTACACAAGCCATTCGAGCAATCCGAGCTGGCCGAGCAATCCGAGCAACGCTGAATCTGCAACCCAGGAGTCTTCGAGGATTTCCCGACCACTGGGACAGAAGTCGGCCAAAAAAGGAAAGGGAAAGGGCAAGGCCGTGGACGTCCAAGACAACAAACTCGAGCGCATCACTCAAGAAATTAGAGAGATCAAACGCTCATCTGAATTAGGGACTGCCTACGATATCTACACGAGGCCAACGAAAGATATGGACCCGGATGTATTGGAAAATCACCGCAAAGTTTGCATGATGCTCGAGAAGAAATGGGGTTTTGGTCAGTAGGATATTTCGTAGTATTTAATTTTTCGTTTTTAAATTTCAAATTGTATTGTAATTTTCCAATGTTTCAAATACAATTTAGTTATTTCTTAATTATTTCGTAATATTTTAATTATAATTATTTTTATTATTCAAAATAAATATAAAACATAAAAATAATATTAAAATATAATTAAAATAATGAAAGACCTAGGTTAGAGACCGGGGTGAGAGACCTACCCCATTGTGGCCGATTTAGAGACCGGTCTCTCAATCATTGAGGTCCCACAAAAAGTGCATAAAGTATTCTAAAATATTGGGAGACTTACCCAAAGGTAGGTCTCCCATTGTGGGTGCTCTTAGGGTTGTACACGAACCAAACTGTTCGCGAGCTATTCGGAGCTCAACTCGAAAAAAACTCGTTCGAAGTTCGTTCGTTTGCTAAACGAGCCGAGCCTCAAATCGAGCTCGACAATTTTTTCGAGCCGAGCTCGAGGTTACCTATATTCGGCTCGAGAGGCTCGCGAACATGTTCGTGAATCTTTTAAACAAACATGTTCGTGAATTTTTTTTAATACTTTTAATATATATTTTTATTTATTATACTTTTTAATACCAATATTTAGTTTATCTATAAATTAATAAATTGATATTTTTTAATTATGATATTTTTTTACTTTTAATATTAGTAAAAAAACAAAAATAATTACTAAATAATTAATAAATTAATATTTTTTTACTTATGATATTTATTTATCGAGCCGAGCTTGAGCGCTCAAGCTCGAGCTCGGTTTAAACAAAAATTTAGCCAGCCGAGCTCGGCGATCTCGATCTTGGTTGTTAGCCTTCGAGCCGAGCTCGAGCCTTAGATTTTTTTTAACGAGCCGAGCTCAAGCTTGCTAGTATTTGGCTCGACTCGGCTCGTATATATTATGGCCAGAAAACTAGTATAAGAGAGAGGTAGTATCAAAGAAATTAAAGTTCAAAATGTAGTAGGGGACGATTAAATTATCTCATACCCCGTTCATCTCCACCAAGTACGTAGTTCACACATTTTCTGCAATGCTTCTTGCTCATGTCGGCGCCACTTTTCTTCCTTTGGAACCCCATCAGCAGGAGTGATATCACCAACTATATATAGCTACACATTAGAACCAATTAAACATACTCCTATAATTTTTTTAGTTGATCACATAACTACTAAAAGGTGATTCAGACCTTCCAATCTATAAGCACATTCCAACACTCATCATTAAACAACAATATGTTTTGAATCGTTGCAAAAAAAACCAAACTGATCCATACTTATGGGGCGTCGTGTGTCGTGGCTTATGATAGTGAAATTATCAGGCATGAATATTTATTTTATCAATCTCATTATATCAATAATCGTAACTTCAGTAATACGATTGAAAGTTTGTAATTCATTAATTTTTTATATTCGTTTTAGAATTTGCTTCCTTTAATTCAATTTAACTTTCAATATATTGAATTTTCAAATATTATAAAACTTCGAAAAAATAATTAATATCAAAATCATTTCGTAGACTATCTCTATTTTCAACTTCTGTAATTGTTATATCTTTATTTTAAACAATAAATGGCATTAAATAAATATATCGCATATTTTTTCGTTAAAAAATTAGGGAGGTCTGGTCGGGAGCAAATTTCATTCATATTTTTGACAGGGCGTGGATGGGAGCAATAATTATTCAAAATTAAATTAATAATTCAAAAAATACACAAAATTAGAATAATAATAATAATGTGATAAATGCATTCATATTAGAAAAATACACCAAATTAAATTAATGGTTCGAAAAATACATTCATATTCGAAATTGGTTTTAAAGATTAATATTTATGATTTTATTTGGATTCACTTCTTAATTATACCATGATTTAGGGAAATAATTATGGATATGATTGAGATTAATTATGGAATAGATAGATATGATTTGATTTTTGAAATTTCAAATCAATCATCTAATCTATCCCTTATTTAGTGCTAAGGACAAAAAAAGTAAATGATAAATTTTGGAAAAATCAATTAAATAATTCATAAATAATAAAAATTGTACATTGTCTAATAATGATGATTAAATAATATACAGTGAAGACTATATTCGTTTTATTTTGAGGATATTAAATAATGATTAGATTACTAGCTAGTGAAAATAAAAGGGGGAAAATTTATTTTACACACTTTGAGTTGAAACAAATGAAAAATACACACCACATGCAAAACAAATGAAAAATACACACACTTACAACACTAACCCTAGAATGGCCCACAAAACATCAACTCATAGCACAAAAAACAAGGTTTGTGACTTTTGGGGGAGAAAAAAAAGAAGAAAAGCTGCGGCAAGTACAAAGTTAGCGGGATTTTGATTAATTTTATTTTGTTTCGATATTTTTTTTATAAATCGAAATCCCTCTCGGGTAAAACTATTTCCCTCTCGTGTTCATATATTTCCCGCTCGAGCGGGAAATAGGTATACACGAGAGGGAAATTGGTTAATTCAACTTATAATAATTTAGTCGATTTTTAGTCATATTTTCTTGAAATCCCTCTCGGGTAAAACTATTTCCCTCTCGTGTATACCTATTTCCCGCTCGAGCGGAAAATAGGTATACACGAGAGGGAAATTGGTTAATTCAATTTATAAGTATTTCCCGCTCGAGCGGGATATGGTACTCGAGAGGAAAATAGGCTTAATATGCAGCAGGTATTTATTAGCAATCATTAGTCACTTTTTGATTAAAATAAATCACAATCAAGTGTCATATCGGCTCTTCAAACGAAAAGTGTGTAAAATTCATTTGTTTTGGAGGAGGTGTGTATTTTTCATTTGTGTAAAGTGAAAGTGTGTATTTTTATGGATTAACACGAAATAATTTGGTGTAGGGGAAGTGGATTAATTCGAAATATTTGGCGCCCTCTTTGTACTCAGCACGTGCGGTTAATTAAAAACCTTTTCTGTCCTTTTACTAAAAAGTAGCCCATATGTCTCACTTGGGCCCGAAATCAATTCTTTCCAAAAAAGGAAGCACCGACATTCCTCTATATATACGCCTAGGTTTCACATAAAACACCTGAACGTGATAGATCATATAGTTCCTTCTGAAAACCTAGAGAGAGAAAGAAAAGGAGCGTAGAATTAGATATGAGCTCGTCAATCAATATTCCGATAGGTTTTCGATTCGACCCCACCGATGAGGAGCTCATTAGGGGTTTCCTGTATCCCAGGGTCAAGGGCCATTTCTTGCCTTGGGACGGCGTCGCCGATAGAAAAGTTTACGGCGCCGATGCAGAGCCGTGGAAAGTATTCTCCGACGCCGACGACGGACCATCACCGTACTGGCAGACGAAGATTGAAGGCGGCGCCATAAAGAAGAGCATCTACGTGTTCACCAAGCTAACCATGGCTGCCCCCAACTCCGACAACTCCACGCGGGCTTCGAGAATAGCGGGTTGCGGTGCGTGGGTCGGCCAAACGGGTCTCAAGAAGATCAAGCATTCCGACACCGGCGATATCATCGGAGGTTGGAGAATGTTGTCGTTCCAATGTTCCAGCAAAAAAGATTCTGCCAAGTACACCAAGGATTTAGTGGGTCACTGGATCATGCACGAGTACTCTCTCAGCGAGGCTGCCTTGATGATGGCGACAGGGAAAAAACACAGCGATCTGGTGTTGTGCAAGATCACCAAGTGCATCAAAATCAAAAACAAGAACAACAAGGACGTAGTCTCTCAACAATATCGTCCCCACCATATTCAGCAGACGGCGGCGGCGGCGCAGTATTATTCTCCGGTGGATGAGAATGTCGGTTCTGATAGTACCCCTATTCAGGAGATGGCCGCGACGGCAGCAGCGGTGCAGTATTATTCTCCAGTGGAGGAGAATGTCGGTTCCGATCGTACCCCTATTGAGGAGACAGTGGCGGCGGAGGTGCAGTATTATTCTCCGGTGGATGAGAATGTCGGTTCTGATAGTACCCCTATTCAGGAGATGGCGGCGGTGGCGGTGCAGAATTATTCTCTACTGGATGAGAATGTCGGTTCCGATAGTACTCCGATTGAGGAGACTGTGGCGGCGGCGGTGCAATATTATTCTCCGGTGGATGAGAACAATGAGAGTGGGAGTCCGGCTGCAATGAGAGGAAGAAATGATCATGTGAAGAAGAAGAGAGATGGGGAGGAATTAGAGGAAGAAGGTTGCAAGAAACAGAAAACATCGATGATATGTTGTTTTGAAGACGTGGAGTTGGAGAGTATGGACATGGCAGATATAGACCTTGACACCGTTGACATAAGTCAACTCATAGATTTCAATTTGTGATAATTTTACAAGTTGTTTCTATACGTAATTAACTAGATCTAGAGGATTATTTTCCTATGATTAATTCTTTGTTATTAATATTAGTCGATCGATCAATGTAATTAAATAGTATTTGATCTGATGATGATGTTGCAGTTTTGAGCCCTAATTTTGCAGTTGTGCCATTAAATTATAGACCTTGATACCGTTGACATAAGTCAATTCATAGATTTCAATTCGAGATAACATTACAAGTTGTTTCTGTACGTAATTAATTAACTAGAGGATGACTCTATTTGAATGATGATGGTGTTTTCATCCAACGTAACAATGCATCTTGTGCCCTTTTCAACCTACAGTTAATACTAGGATTCCTAGCTAGCTCATCATATCTCCCACTCTACAGTTGTTGAAGTGCAGATTGTCTATTAATTTTGTCTGTTTCTGCAGGTGTATGATGACAAAATTAGTGATCTTCTTGATCCAACTTATATAACACAATGGGACTCGGAGGTTAATAATAATAATAATAATAATAATAATAATAATAATAATAATATCTTTCTTTTTTATCAGCGGAAAAATTTTCATTAATTCATACTGTCCTTTTGGTTGGAATTGACATGAAGCTGGTTTTATTTTACTATATATATTAGCAGATAAATTAGGATGATGTAAAAAATGGATTTTATAGTGAGGAGTATTATGTGAGCTGCTGCTATGATTAAACCTTTTTTTTTTTTTTTTGGATGAATGCTGTGATTATTTATAAGAAACATGTATATATCCTCATACGAAAAGGGATATGGGTTGCTCAACTTAATTGGATGAAATTAACTGTGACTGTCCTTTTGCCTTGTCTAATATCTCCATTATATAATTAATTAATAAAATGAAAGAGAATGATACAATTTAGAAAAAAAAAAGAATGAAGTCTGTCAGACAGCTGAACGACCATCTCGGTGTAGCCAAAAGCCAACCAAGAACGATCCTCTACCGCACCAGCAGCTCAGTCATCGAGCCAACTGGGTGCTCTGTTAATCATGCTCTGATCGAGCAGCCATGGCTCATCCACCAGACTTGGTTTCCTGTCTCTTGAGGAATCAAGAATACAGAGGTATGAGCCTATAGAACTATGAGCTATTTTCTCAAGTTTTTTTCGGTGTGGGATAACTAACTTTTCATCATAACACTTTAGAATGCGTTAGGCGACGTCGTTGTCTCCTACGTCCGATGTGGAAAGAGAGCCTATGATATGTGGTGATCATACATCGTTGGCTGAAAATTATCCTACAAAACCTCCACAATCTAAATTGTGATCATCTTACTTTTTTAGTCACGAGATTCTCGGTACGGATCATGTTATACTTAATTTCTTGTGTTTGTGTACATTGAATGATATCGTAATTGCACGCGTATCATGCACATTAATTGATCATATTAGAACATGAGATGGATCGAGATTGAATAACAGAGGCGTTCCAATCGAACTGCTATGCACTGACCTTGAGTAATGCAGGAACAAGATGTTCTTTCTTTAAACTGAGTGAAATTATTGCTCAACTTGGATTCCAAAGGAAATCAAGGGGCTCACAAAAATTTCCATGACAATAATAGAACAAAATATTTGGATGTATAACATAACATTTATATTTCATGATCTCTGAATATAATTTCATATTAGCTACTATTGACATGATTATATAAATAACTTCCTCATAAATTAATAAAATGAAATACAATTTTGCCGGCCTCAAAGCTAAAAGCCGCCCCAATATTCTTAGTTCCGACTAACAGAGTGGCAGCAGGCTATATAGGAAAGGCAAAGTCAGCAGAGAAATAGTCAGAAGTCAAAACTTTGAATTGAGAGAGAGAGAGAGAGAGAGCGCTGACGTAATTCTAAAATGTTTATTTTTGCTTTTATTCTTTAAATCTCTTAAACTCAATTGTTCTATTTCAGTAAAATTTGATCTGTTTCTTTTTCAGGGATCGATCTGCTATTCTTACTAGCTATCTTTTTTTTCAATAGGCCAGATTTTCAAATTTCAAATAATAAATTAATGTTATATATATATATATATAAATATATATATATATATATTTATTACTCAGTATTTTGTATTAAATATATTAATATGAACACAACAAAAGAATAAAGTCAAATTATGTGACTCAAATTATTGGACATTAATTAATACTGTAACTAATACTAGAAGTGAAAAAAAAGTTCTTCATTTCTGATCTTTATTAAACGTTGCGTGATGAGGACCCAATTTTCCAGTGAAATTAAGCAAAGTTGAAATAGCTAAAATATTATTCTACCTATATAGATCCAAGACTTTCAACATTCAAATAAAACTGCATTATTAATTTGTTGACAGCAATGGATAACTATCATTTAACATTAATTTCTTCTAATTAAATACGAACACATATAAATACACCCTCTTTCAACCCCCCCCAAAAAAATACACCCTCCTTCCAAACCAGCTGCTAGAACAAGTACTATAATCTTGTCATAAACATTACTCCCTCCGTCCCATGATAAGTGTCTACTTTCTTTTGGGTACGGATATTTAGGAGAGAAGTGTTTAAAGGGTAAAAAGATAAAAAGTGGTGGAGCCCACATCTTTTGTGTGAGAGAGGGTGTTTCCATATTAGGAAAGTAGACACTTATGATGGGACAACCCAATAAGGAAATGTAGACACTTATGGCGGGACGGAGGGAGTACAATTTTATCTTAATTTTCATTTTCAATGGCAAACAGCATTTTGAAGTCCTTCATGGTGATTCTCTTCCTCTCCGTCGTCGTTTTATCTCCCATCTTGCCAACTAGCGATGCAGCTCGATTTAATGGTAATTAAAATCTCATGCAGCTCGAAATTTTTCCTTTGTAAGAAAATATTATTTTTTATGTTCATATATCTAGTAATTTTTTTTTTTAATTTTATATAACACAGAGGTGCTCGCGACAAGGCCTATATGCCCGGCTTGTGTATGCTGTCAACCTCCACCACCGGGTTCGTGTTGTCGTTGTTGTGCTACTTCTTCCCCGATCGCAACAGAGACTAACAATGGCTCTCCATGATATATATGCCTTTTCTTATGTATACTCTTAATTACCCAAAATAAATGGCATATTGCACAAGGTTTGCTACTTGTTAAGCATTGAATTCACTTGTTACTTTGAAGTAAGCTCCATTGTGATGAAAAGTAAAATAAATGATACTAAGCTATTTTAGAAACCATATGTGTGCAGTTCTAAGTAGTTGTTGAACTTCTTTTTTTATATATAATTTTTTTAGCCTTTTAATTAAATTGAAAAGGGATGAAAATTTTGGAGCTAGAGAAATACTAGAATATATATTTACTTAAGACGGTAGAATAGGAAGTAAGAATTTATGGAAGTGGCAAGATAATAAAAGAAGAAAGTCATTTTCTTTTATTTTTTTCCCTTTGTTTTGTTTAATATGTCGTGAAGAGAGAGGAGGAGTACGTTTCAGGAAATAGAAGAAAGTTGAAGAGGTAGGTAGAAAACCGCAGTGTACAATTACTTTTTTTTTTTTTTTTGAAGCCTAGTGTAAAATTACTTAAAAACCTCCATGAGGTTGAAGATCATTTTGTCTAATTATAATTTATAAGTAGGGGTGAACAAAAATAACCGAAAACCGAAAACCAAACCGAACCAAATTAAAAATAGAATTTGGTTTGGTTTGTTTGGTTTTATTTTTTAAAAATTTAATTTGTTTGGTTTGGTTTGGTTTGATGCTTTGGCAACCATACCAAACCAAAAACCGAATTTTTATATTTATATATATATATATATATTAATTTTTTATATAATATAGATTAATTATATTTATATATAATTTTTCTCAATAATGAAAAATAATTTGAAAGAATGTAGCGCAAGAGCTTGTTGGACCCAATAGAACTTGAAATAAAGCACGGATATCAACATCATGCAATAAGGCAATGAATTATGAACCGATCTTTTTGTTGTTCGTTTAAAATATTTGGTTTTTCCTATAATATGTGTTTGTATATATATATATATATATATATATATATATATATATATGTTATGTTAATTGTTTAAATTAAAATACTATTATTGTCTTATTGTATTAAGTATATTTTTGTTGATTTTGGATGAAATATTTAGAACATACATGACCGTTCGGTTTGTTTGGTTTTGTTTGGTTTTAACTTTTAAAAATTTGATTTATTCGGTTTGGTTATTCGGTTAGTTTGGTTTGGTTTGGTTTGGTTTTGATTTTTAAAAATTTAATTTATTCGGTTTGGTTTGGTTTAGATCAAAACCAAACCGAATAACCGAATGCACAACCCCATTTATAAGTGTTAATTACGATTTTTACATGTGTTTCGATTAATAACATGACTTTTAAATTGTTATTACAAAAAAATACAATATCCATAAGGTACAATTTACAACACCAATCCAATTTTTTACCTCCCTCCCATTTATATAGGCGGATTGAAATTTTCACATGGATTAAGAAAAATTATTGAAAAGTAAATTATATAGTAAATTTCTTAATATGCCCCTATTTATTATTTGACTATGTATTTTTTATGAGTTAATCAAAGAATTAAATAGGGATATATTAGTAAATGAGCTAAAAACATTACTTTTTATGAAAACAAACCTATATATTTGGGACATCCGAAAAAGGAAAACAAGCCTATATAAATGGGACGGAAGGAGTATTCACCATCATACCTTTTTTTTAATGGGAAAAAAATAAACCAACTTGAAATATAGTAACGCAGAAAATGAAGATGCCATCAATTAATTGCAACTTGAAAGCACGAAAAATTCAACGCGTAGTTAGACTTCGAACAATTGGTCAACGCCGCATGTTCTTGTTGACATTATTGGATCAAGAAACATTAATTTCTCCAATGTATACACTACTACCTCTTCCTAAAACCTTGTGATTTAATTTTACAATACTTTTTCTTGTTTCCATTTTTGTCATGGCGATTAGCAACTCTATGAAATCCATGATGGTGGCTCTGCTCCTCTTCGTCTTAGTCTTGTCACCAATCTTTCCTACGGGTGATGCAGCTCGATTTACAGGTATCAACTTGAAAATTTTCTTTTTAAGCAAGTAAATTTTGTATTTTTTATTCATGATCATATTTTTTTTCTTTTTATTTATTTATTTTATGTAACACAGAGGTGCTCGCGAGGAGACCTATATGCCCAGCTTGTGTATGTTGTGAACCTCCACCAACGGGATCGTGTTGTCGTTGCTGTTCTTCTTCTTCCTCGCTTGTGGTTCAGACTAACAATGGTTCTCCATGATGCCCTAAACTTCCTTATTTGTTGTTCTCTTATTACTATTGTCTTAATTTCAATAAATATTGCAAAGTAAATGACATTTTCCATAAGTTTGTATACTTTGGTATATTTGTTTATTCTTTATCGGAATTTCAGTAACGAATTAAAATAGATAAAGATATTCCACAAATTTTTTGGTGTTTATGGTTGAGATGTATCATGTATGACAACGAAAAAAAAAAGACTTTTAAAAGGGTTGAGGAGATAATTGGGCTCTTAGTAACATTCGGGTTCAAGCTAAGGCCTTTATGGCCCAAACCTAGCCGCGGCCCGTATCTAGGTAGCCTAGGTCCATTATATCAATTTAAATACAGTATGTATTACCTCCGTCTCAATATTCATGACCTATTTCTTTTGGGTACGGGTATTAAGAAGAAAGAAATTATGGATTAAAAGGTGTGTGACCCATATATTTAGTGTAGTTTTTATTCAATATTTAATTCTTTAGTCAATAAAGCGTTTTTTTTAGTCAATAAAATGTTTTTGTTATTCAATAAATTTTTTTAATTATGACCTAAGTAAGCTCTAAATTAGCCCAACAAGAAAACAGACCATATTACATGGAATGACCTTAAAAGGAATACATGCCATGAATATTGGGATGGAGGGAGTATGAATTTATTCAGTATATATATTAATTAATGTTTTTTTTTAAGTAAGAGAGATAGATTAATTAATGTTATTGTGTTTATTAGTATTAAAATATAACATATGAGTCATTTTTCAAAGTTTATAACGTTAAGTGTTGGCATATATGCTGTGTATTAGGATAACATTTATACATATATTTATATTTAGTTGTATTAATTTCCGTTATAAGAAAGAGATATTGGGACTGATTCTTAATTCCTCCTTCTCCAACTCGAAAACAAGAAAATTATATAAGTCACACATGCATGCGGTGGAGTAGTCCACCCTTATGTGGTATGGATGTTTCACTTTGATGGTCCCGGAACGAGGTCTTCGGTGTAGAGGGGGGGTGAATACACCGAAGAGGGATTTTTGAAAACTTTTATCAAGTTAAAACAGAGTTGAGTGAGAGCTCAGTTATGAGTTCAACTGACTTCTAAAGAAGATGGTCAGCTGGACTGATAACTTAGCTGGCTGTGCGGAAAGTGGTGGAAAGAAAAACTTAGCTCGTTCCCTTTACAAAAGCTCAGAAAAACTTAGTTTCAGTTTTCAGTTAATCAGGTTTGAAATCAATGCATGGCTGGGTCACACAGCCAGAGAGTTGAATCTTTGAAAACTTGTGTTGTGCAAATGCGGTTAGTTCTTTAAATAAATATAAAGCAAAGACTGAATAACGCAATAAAGAACACAGAATTTTAACGTGGTTCGGAGAGAAAACTCCTACGTCCACGACCAGGTTTTAGCTGGTAAATCCACTAAGGATGACCACTTGGTTTACGAGTACCAAGCAACTTCGCAGCTCTTCCTCGAGCTGTGTTCTAACGATTACGGAGCCTTTGTAGAAACTGCGCACCTTTTCAGTTTTCGGGTACTGAATAACCTTACACTCGAATTTCGCGCTTCGAGAGGGCGTAACCTTGACCTAACCTTTTCTGGGTAAAGGAGGGTTTGGGTTTCCAACTTTGAACGAGTTCTTACAATGAAGAACTTTGAGAGATGAACTCGTTCAGATCTAGGCTTTTGGATTTACTATGATTACAGCCTATTGATCAGACGAAAAACTAAAGCAGTTTCTGAAATTGAACACTTAAGAAGTTAAGTGCTCTTTTAAAGAGATAGATAACTGCTGGAGAACTTTTTGATACTTGAGAGATTCAGAGAAGTTGAAAGCTTGTGAGGAGTTTTTCGTATCTGATTCTGAGATTGAAGACTGGTATTTATAGGTAGAGATTCAAACTAGCCGTTGGAGGACCCGTTTGAATCTTACCTACTCTCTGATCTGTCGATCTGCCGTTGAGCGTATCTTCACCTGTCTTCATCATTGTGTCAGATCCTAGGTTCGCCTTTCTAGGATGCTGAGATGTCGATCCCTCATTGGTCGAGGTATATTGACTTCCTCTGACACCGGGATTTCTGTCTTCAGAGTTGGTTTTTGAATTTAGAGCTGTATGGGTAAACTGACTTGAAGTGACGTCTTCAGAGTTAGTTCCCTTTTGTTCCGCTCAGCTGTCTTTCCTAGACTTTGATGCAGCTCAATTTATTCTGCTCCGTTGGATCTCCTTGGCTGGATCCATTATTCTTTTCTTGAGTCAGTCTGACTCAGCTCAGTTCTGGAGCTCTGTTCAGCTAAGAGACCTTTCAGCTGACTTTGGGTCCAGCTGATTACTCAGCTGGGTCTTCTTCTGTCTTCAGGTTCCAAACCTGTGAACTTAGAAAATCTAAGGCTCAAACAAGTGAGCTGGAAAACTTAACTTAGGTTTGTACAATCATCTACTAGGTTGGAGAGCAGTTGGGTTTTGGAATCAAATCAAAACTTTAGAATTTTCCCAACAATTTCCCCCTTTTTGATGATGCCAAAACCTAACTGAGAAAAACAACCTGCTTCTCCCTAAATGAGAAAGTGGATTTTTAAAATATTTCAGCAGAAGAATAAATTCATAGTTCAGTGCCTGGACAAAGAGTTATTGTCATCAGGGTGAGCTTGAGAGCAAAATATTTCAGTTTTATTAATCCACAAAAGATGATTACAAGGGATACAGGATTAACAAACTGAAAATGGACAAAAACAATTTAATCCCAGTTAACTGGGTCTTCATTTCTGCTGATTCTTCAGTCGATCTTCTTCCAGCTGCTCATCTGTTCTCAATCTATACCGGTTAAATATCATCTACTCCAGCTTCCTGTATTCTTCTTCGTTGTTTGCCTTGAAAATTTTCCTCCTGATCGCCCATCTGTTTACTTCAGCGATAATCTTTGATTTGTCAGGAAGATGAGTTCCAGGTATCAACGGAGGCTGGATATGATACAGCTGGGGAGCAATGAGCTGGATCTTCGCGGTATTTGCAGCGTTGAAGAATGCTTTTGCCGTCATCCTGTCTTGATGAAAAAGCTCATTTAGATGCATCATGAAAGCAACATCTGGGGGCGTATTTGGGTAAGCTCCCAGATAATAGAAATCTTCGATGAACTCAAACTTTGTATGTTCCCAGTCGTCGTTTATTTCTTCTGGGATCCATTCATCTACTCTTCTCCAGTTCATCGGCATCTGAGACTTTTTCTTTGCAGCTCTTATGCTTGCTCTTTTCTTCTGCTGTTTCTTTTCTTCGGCATTTAGCAGACTTTCTTTCTTCTTCTGCTGTTCTTGAAGGCTTTTCATCTCTTGCTTTTGCTGAGTTACAAAGTTGCAGAGCCAATGAATATCATTGAACTGTTCTGGCGTGGCTCCGCTAGCTTTGGCAAGAGGGATGATCATTCTGCTCCATTTCCCTTTCCGTCATTTGGTTCCTCTGCATCCAGCTCAGCAACAACTTCGTCAATCTCTGACTGCATCACTTGGACTTCAGCTACAGCTTTTCCTTTGCCCGTCTTTGAAGTTTTTCTCTTGTCATTATCTTCCCCCTTTTTGGCATTATCAAAAAGAGTGGAGGAGAGGTTGACTACTGTCTCATTCAACTGGGCCAAGGCTTTGTCAATGTCAGCAATCTTTGCTGAGTTGTCTGCTGTGACTAGATTGAGTTGTGTTGTGCTGCTGCTTCCTGCTTTGAACTGATTGTCCAGCTCCTTGTAAAGATTGAACAGCTGGTGGATGTCAGTTCTGTGGGAGAGAGTCTGCTGTTGGAGAGCGTCCAGCTGGCTGGATAAGTCGATGACGCTGCTTTCCAGCGGAGCTTGGAGGTTTGAGATGAACTCATGGACTCTCTTCTCTAGATGATTTGAATTATCAATACGTTGAGAAACGAGAGACTGTTTGAGATCTCTGCTGGTGCTTTCCTGCAGATTCTGGGCGAATCTGTGCACGTCATCAATGGACTGTCCATTATATTGGACTTGCCATTCAATAGCTGTGATGCGCAGAAGGGTGTCAACATTTGATTTGAGTCTATCCTGATAAAGGATTTCCTCGACTTGTTTGGCGATTTCGTCCTTCATTGCATCAGAAAGCACATTAGGATCCGTCTGGGTCCCGGATTCGGCTTGGCTGGGTTTTACTACCTCGATCTCGACCAGTGAGCGAGTGTCATCGGCAACTGGACTCTGTGGGGCAGCTTCGGTTGGCTCAACTGTTGCATTAGTTGGCTCTTTTTCAATCATCATTGCCTCAGATGTGTCGGCAGGGACAGCTTCCTTGGCAGTTTCAACTGGAACGATCCAGCTGAGATTGTGTAGGTAGGAGTTGGCTCGAGAGATGACTTCCTTAGAAGGTGGTTCTTCATCCTATTCAACCTTCTGAATGAGAATCTGGATCAGCTCGTCTTGATGCTCAAAAGAATCCTGAAGACTTCCAAAACCAAATGTCTCCTGCAGAGCTGCCTCTTCGGCTTTAAGCTTATCAAAAGTATAGAACTCCACCATTTCTTCATTTGCGTACCAAGTGGCCATCTTGGCAGCCAGATAAAATTTGAAGTCGCTGACAGCGACTAAAGCAGCAGGGAGCGAGGCAAGAGAGGGATAATGTTGCAGTGCGCTCTTTATTCCTTGAAGTCTGAGGTCCTCGACCCTCATGACTGTGGCAGCACGTGCAACGGCTCTGGGACTGAGGATTTCGATTTCCTCAGAAGAAGAAGTAGGGCTTGATAGTTCAGCTTGGTATTCATCATCCAGCTGCAAAGGAGCGTCAGCTGGATGGGGCTCTTTAGGTGGTAGGTCTTTGAAAGATGGGTGGTTTCAGGTACTGAAGAAGTAGGCGAGGATTCTTGGAGAGGTACCTGAGGATGAGGAGGAAGGAGAAGAGAGTGTTGTTGAGGCGGAAGGAGAAGAGAGTGTTGTTGAGGAGGAGATCCAGATGATGTGAGATCAACTGGAGCGGGTTGTGAGGATGCTTGTAGGATTTGGCGAAGTGGAATAGCATCCTCCGAGTCAGGGTGGGGGACCACTATCTGTGGTTCCTCAGCTTCTCGTGAAGCAATCACGAACTCCCTTCCTTGATCTGTGCTGGAGGAGGAATCCTGAGCTGTCTCCTCAGCGACTGATCTCCATTCGATTCCGGTGGCTTCTCTCATTGTCTCCTCGTGGCTTCTTGTTGCCTTAAATTTGAGCTTCTTTTTGGCAGGTGGAGATCCAGCTGGCTGAGTTTCCTCCCATTTGCTTCGTTTTCCCGTTGAGAGGGAGAGGCGGTCTGTTTTGCCTCCTGCATCTTCTTCTTCCCTTCAGGGGCTGCTTTCTTCATCAAGTCAGAGAGCTGACTCTTCTTTTCAAAAAGAACTTTGGACACAGGGAACTCTTCTGTGTCTTTCCACTTGATTTGTCGTCCAGTTGTGTAGTGTTCTATTATGCACGCCACCTTGGTGCATAAATAGATGGTCTCCCTACAGCTGAACTTGGTGAAGCTGTCATCTTCAAAGTGAATTTTCTTCGACTCATTCTCCAACTTTCCTATAAAGTAGGAGAACCAATCCACAGGATCATTCCTGAGGATGGCTATCATGGGCTTCAGCTTGGGTATGCTGATCTCTCCTTGAGATCCAGCTATACCTAGAATGCACTTCTGGGTGACATCCAGAAGCCGATGCGAATTTGGGCTTGAGCAGTAGCTTGGACATACTCGCCCTGTAGGGTTCTGGTTTGAACAGCATCTGGTCCAGTTCGGCCTGGATCTCTTCCCTGGAGTAGTTGTCTGGGGAGCGGTCCCCAAGAGTTTTCAATCCAAACAGCTTGTTCAACATCCGGTTGATGTTGATGTCGACGTCCCAGGGAGTTGTATGCCCTGTCTTTTCTTTGAGTTGGAGGGTGATGTTGGAGCGGAGACGTTCTTCTCTGTTCGTCATCTCCATGAAGAACTCTGCTACTTCCCGGCGGAAGATGTTCTTCGGACGCGCCGTCGCCCATTGAAGTAGGCCTGCCTTCTCGATGAGATCCAGCACCTCCTGGAACTCCGAGTTCTTGTAGTTCTTGAGAGTTAAGCAACTCTCAAAGTGCAACTTTGACATGAGGTTCTCCGATTGGTTCACTTCTGGGGTTATCTTCTTTGGTGCCATTGTATATTTCTGTATTGAAGAGTTAGAAGAATACAAGAGAAAAGAGTTTTGCAGAGAGATAGGCAAGAACTTGATTTGCAGAAAAAATTTCAGAGATAAAAAGCGAATATGGCGACGATTTGCATATCTTTGATATATATATATATCAACCGTCTATCTTGATGAACGGTTGAGATCTTTAGATTTGAATTCAAGATCTGCGGCTGGGAGAGATTTGCGTAACACGTTAAGTGACGTGCGTATGTAGATTGTAGGTCACGCGCGCGTGAGGTAGTCAAAATGTTCTGACTTCTGCCTCGACTTTCCCGAGCTACAGTACCCTGCATGCTTTTCATTAAATGCGATGGGATTCGATTTGATGGATGGCTTATTGACGAATCCTTCTAAGGAATGTCTGTGAATTTTGAATTTAAATTCAAATAATTTTATCCTTAAATAGCATATTCCTCAGGGAAATAAATGAAAGGCGCAAACTGTCAATTTGAACTTTGTAGTCGGTGATACCTCTTGTGTTTCTTTGTGTTGAGTTACTCCTTCGGTTTAACTATCCAGTTCGAGCTTGATTCCCTCATTTGGTTTCCCTTCTGACCGAGTTCACGAAACGACTGGGTCTGGATTCTTCCATCTTGATATCCCAAAAGGTTTCCAGCTGAGTCTTATTCCCCCTCAGCTGGATGAAGTTTCTTCATCAGGATTAAGCAATCCAAGCAATCCACACAGCATTTTGAATCTTGCTTCCATCAGCGGCTTTGTTAAAATGTCAGCTCGTTGAATATCTGTGTGAATTTTCTCAACAATGACGTCTTTCTTTTCCACGTGATCTCTGATGAAGTGATGTCGAACGTCAACGTGTTTACACCTTGTGTGAAGAACTGGATTTTCAGATATTGCAATAGCACTTGAGCTATCACGAGAAGATTGGAACTTGACCGGTTTTCACTTCATAGTCATCCGGTGATGCTTCGACAGAAGAATTTGAGAGCGGCGGCTTCACCGCCATATACTCCGCTTCGATTGTAGAGGTAGCGACACACGTCCGCTTCTTTGAAAACCATGATATCAACTTGCTTCCTAGAACCGACATGTTCACGAAGTTGATTTTCCGTCTAATCGATCTCCAAGATAGTCCGAGTCCGAGTATCCGATCGGTACAAATTATCTTCAAATTCTGGATACCACGGCCAACACTCTTAGTACCCTTTAGATATTTGAGAATATTCTTATCGCTTGCATATGTGCCTCCTTAGGATCAACTTGAAATGCGCACATACTCCAATGCAAATGATATATACGGCGGCTAGGCTATTTGTGAGATACGACGGGGAACCAATTATCCCTCCGTATTCTTTGGGATCCACCGATTTTCCTTCGGTTCCGAGTTCAATCTTCCAAGCTTTGTATTCATAGGGATCTTCACCGTTTCTTTGGATTGAATTCCATATTTGGTGATCAAGTCTTTCACGTACTTGGATTGATTTATGAATATTCCTTCTGCTGATTGCTTGACTTGGAGTCCTAGGAAGAAACTCATTTCTCCCATCATTGACATTTGGAATTGTTTTAACATCATCTCTCCAAATCTTTCACATAAGAAAGTTGATCTTGAGCCGAAGATGATGTCGTCCACATAAATTTGAACAACTAAAATATCTTTACCTAGCTTGATGGTGAAGAGGGTTCTGTCAACTGAACCTTTCTTGAAACCTTTGGATACTAGAAATCCTGACAGAGTGTCATACCAAGCTCGAGGTGCTTGCTTCAGCCCATAAAGCGCCTTCTTTAGCTTGTAAACTTTGTTTCCTTCTACTTCAAATCCTGGGGGTTGCTCTACATAGACATCTTCTCTGATTTCTCCATTCAAGAATGCACACTTCACGTCCATTTGGTATACTTTGAATTTGTGATGAGCTGCGTATGCAAGGAATAATCTGATGGCTTCCAATCTTGCTACTGGAGCAAATGACTCTTCAAAGTCTATTCCTTCTTGCTGTGTATATCCCTTGGCGACTAAGCGAGCCTTATTTCTGATTATTACTCCAAGAGTATCCAGCTTATTTTTGAATATCCATTTAAGTCCTATTATTTTGACTCCTTCTGGTCTATCGACCAGTTCCCAGACGCAATTTCTGATAAATTCATTCAGTTCTTCTTGCATAGCATTTGTCCAGGGCACACTCTTTAATGCTTCGACAATTGTTTGAGGCTCTGGAACTTGAGCTACATAACATGCCATGAGAGCTGTGTCTTCGTTGTAGATGGTCAGATCTAGCTCTACTGAGACTTGAGCTTCATTATCTGTTTCTTGAGGATTTGATGGCGGGTTTTGAGCAATTGAATTTCTTGTTCTAACTCTGTCTTATGGTTCTCCAATGATTGCTGAAGCTGGATGATCTTCGATCCATCTTCGTCTTCTTCTAATTTCTTCTTCTAGCTCATTGATACTTGAAGTTGCTAAGTCACGTCTTGCTTGGAGATGTTCTGGAGTCATATCCTGAGACTCATTCTGATTTGGATTAGAATTAGATTGATCTTGAGGCGTAGATTGATTGAATTCAGCTGGAAAGTGAGCTGGAGAATCAGCTGGGTCTTGATTTCCAGCTGGCGGTATTCCCCCTTGATCTGATACTGGGGATCCCTCTGGATCATCAGCTGGTTGATTTGCCTCTGCTGAATTGATTTGAGGTTCTTCTGGTTCATCATTCCAAATCAATGGTTCAGCTAGATTCCGGATTCGAATTACTTGAGATCTTGTTTGAGCTGGATCGGAGCTTGAAGTTCCATCTGTGTTTCTTTGTTTGATCGACTCTCTGAATTCGAAGGATGTTTCATCAAAGGTGACATGAGGGTCACTTCGACTGTTTATGATCTCCTGTTGAAGACTCTGTAAGCTTTACTTACAGCTGAATAACCAAGGAATACTCTTCGGTCAGTTTTGGCGTCGAACGTCTTCAGCTGGGTTTTCCCATTTCTGATTGTCTCTATTTCGACGACTATGTTTGAGAACCTTAGCTCCATCGCTTCAATGGACTCATTGGCTAGCTGCTTGAAGTTGTCGAATTTTTGGCAAGCTATTGTGAACTTGTTTTCTTTGATCTCTTCTAACCCTTCACATAGCTTGGCAAGTGTCTCCCACATCTCTTTGGCTGTCTCGCACTTGATGATTTTACTCAGGTAGGCGTTTGAGACTGTTGATGAGATGGTGTTCCTTGCAAAGCTGTCCAGTCCAGCTTGCTTTCGTTCTTCTGAAGAGTATTCCTTCTTTGGCTTGAGAATTGGCCGGTATTCTGGTTGTCCTCCATCAAGAGCAGGTACGAGTTCATTTCCTTGTTTATAAATAAGGATGGGTCCGTCTGAGATGACGTCCCACATCATGTCGTGATGCGCACATAGGAAGCTTTTCAATCTGAATTTCCAGATTGCATAGTCATCAACTGAGAAGGTGTGAAGATTCCTGTTAAGATAGGAATCCATGAAGAGATGTACAGAATGCACTAGAATGAGTTTTTCTGAAAAACGGATCTGTTCAGTTGACCACTGACACATAGTTTCAAGACAGATCTCTTGATTCAGAAACAGCGGTCGTATGAACCACTGCTCTGATACCAATTGATGGTCCCGGAACGAGGTCTTCGGTGTAGAGGGGGGGTGAATACACCGAAGAGGGATTTTTGAAAACTTTTATCAAGTTAAAATAGAGTTGAGTGAGAGCTCAGTTATGAGTTCAACTGACTTCTAAAGAAGATGGTCAGCTGGACTGATAACTTAGCTGGCTGTGCGGAAAGTGGTGGAAAGAAAAACTTAGCTCGTTCCCTTTACAAAAGCTCAGAAAAACTTAGTTTCAGTTTTCAGTTAATCAGGTTTGAAATCAATGCAGCTGGCTGGGTCACACAGCCAGAGAGTTGAATCTTTGAAAACTTGTGCTGTGCAAATGCGGTTAGTTCTTTAAATAAATATAAAGCAAAGACTAAATAACGCAATAAAGAACACAGAATTTTAACGTGGTTCGGAGAGAAAACTCCTACGTCCACGACCAGGTTTTAGCTGGTAAATCCACTAAGGATGACCACTTGGTTTACGAGTACCAAGCAACTTCGCAGCTCTTCCTCGAGCTGTGTTCTAACGATTTACGGAGCCTTTGTAGAAACTGCACCTTTTCAGTTTTCGGGTATTGAATAACCTTACACTCGAATTTCGCGCTTCGAGAGGGCGTAACCTTGACCTAACCTTTTCTGGGTAAAGGAGGGTTTGGGTTTCCAACTTTGAACGAGTTCTTACAATGAAGAACTTTGAGAGATGAACTCGTTCAGATCTAGGCTTTTGGATTTACTATGATTACAGCCTATTGATCAGACGAAAAACTAAAGCAGTTTCTGAAATTGAACACTTAAGAAGTTAAGTGCTCTTTTAAAGAGATAGATAACTGCTGGAGAGCTTTTTGATACTTGAGAGATTCAGAGAAGTTGAAAGCTTGTGAGGAGTTTTTCGTATCTGATTCTGAGGTTGAAGACTGGTATTTATAGGTAGAGATTCAAACTAGCCGTTGGAGGACCCGTTTGAATCTTACCTACTCTCTGATCTGTCGATCTGTCGTTGAGCGTATCTTCACCTGTCTTCATCATTGTGTCAGATCCTAGGTTCGCCTTTCTAGGATGCTGAGATGTCGATCCCTCATTGGTCGAGGTATATTGACTTCCTCTGACATCGGGATTTCTGTCTTCAGAGCTGGTTTTTGAATTTAGAGCTGTATGGGTAAACTGACTTGAAGTGACGTCTTCAGAGTTAGTTCCCTTTTGTTCTGCTCAGCTGTCTTTCCTAGACTTTGATGCAGCTCAATTTATTCTGCTCCGTTGGATCTCCTTGGCTGGATCCATTATTCTTTTCTTGAGTCAGTCTGACTCAGCTCAGTTCTGGAGCTCTGTTCAGCTAAGAGACCTTTCAGCTGACTTTGGGTCCAGCTGATTACTCAGCTGGGTCTTCTTCTGTCTTCGAACTTCCAAACCTGTGAACTTAGAAAATCTAAGGCTCAAACAAGTGAGCTGGAAAACTTAACTTAGGTTTGTACAATCATCTACTAGGTTGGAGAGCAGTTGAGTTTTGGAATCAAATCAAAACTTTAGAATTTTTTCAACACACTTATATGGTGATGTAGTACTTTATTTGACATTATATATATACCTTTATAATTCTCTAAAAAATAATACTTAAATTAAAATTAATCATGTGTGTTCTTTTATATATGAAACTTTTGATACTTAGAATCATAACTTTGATTATAGTTCTAACTTTTGGCCATCATTCAATTATGTGATTAAGCTTGATTCTCTTTATTTCAATTCTCTTCTTTTTTTTCATTGCAGAGCAATATTTTTTTAGCTTAATTTATTTGGCATATTTTATTATTATTATTATTATTATTATTATTATTATTATTATTATTATTATTATTATTATTATTATTATTTTTTGGCCTTTTCTCTTTTGCCATGACCTGTCGGATGTATAGTAATTAACATTTATGGTACCAACAATAAATTCGTTGACCTTTTTTGTATTGTTTATGTCACCATTTTTAATTTTACTATTTACTTTTTCTATAGGTACTTGACACTAGAGCTGGCAAAATATCGGGCCGGGCTGGTTAGGGCCCACCGGACTTTTGAAAAAAATCCGGATCCATCAGGCCCGAAATTCCATCGGACCTGAAAATTTGGAGCCCAACCAAACCCGAAAAGATTTTTATAATGTAAATATTTTAGGCCGGAAGGGCTGGCCCTAACCCATCGAACTTTTACTCCTTTTGGACTGGCCCGGTCCGCCGGGCCAGGCTCATTTTACCCCGGGTGAGGCCAATATACCCCTCCCCCCGCCCTTTGAGTGATGTCAGTGATCTTCTCTTTCTTTTATCTATTCTATTTTATTTTCAAGTTACGTGAATCTAGCAAATAATTTGATGGGTACCAATCTTTTAAAAAATGAACCCGGTTGAACTAGAAATCAAGATCGGTATTGGTCCAAAGTTAGACGGCAAAAATCAGTGTGAATCGATCATATTGAACCTGTTGAATTAATTGAACCGATCATATTGAGCCGGTTGAATTACATTTCCTATTGTTGGTATCAATTTTGTGCGAAAATATTACACTAAGCCCTAAACCCCGATGTACTTAAGTTTAACTCGGCTACAGTAAATGAAAAAAAATAGAACAAACTTGAGTTAATTATCGAAAATAACACATTTACTCATAAATTTCACATTACTTTTAAAATTTTGCAACTATAACTTCACCTTTTAATAGTTTTTTACAATTACAATATTCTCATTTTTTTTTTCATAAATGTTTGTCTAATGTGTACCCTCTATCGATAAAATGATGAAGTTTGTAATTGTAAAAAATTAAAAAGAATTTTCATAATGTCAATGTCTTTTAACGTGTGAAAAAAAATTACAAATTCAGATAAACATGGTGTTATTTCCAACAATTAATCCAACAAATGTACACAATGTCTTTTTAGACTCTGATTCAATTCATGCACCGATCTACTTAGATCAAGAATAGTATGCTAGAAAATTCTTAAAAAAAAAAAAAAGAAGGAATAGTATGCTAGAATTTCCTTACATTTTATTTGATATAAACTTTTATGGCACTTAACGCCACCGAAAGTTGTTAGGCAAGGCTACTATATCTGAAAAAGATTGATTTATACTCACATTTATAATAATTAAACAAGGCCATGAAAGTGCCATTTGATTTAGACCTATAATTATTTCATTTTTTCTTTAAATCAAGAAGAAACGGAGTCTCCGCTGTTTGAATTCTATAATCAAAGTTTGACACGCATTTAATTTCTTCTTTCAAGTATTTTTATATAAAATCTATCCACTATAATTATATAGTATTAACTAAGAGGGATCCCGTTGAACAAATTAATTCGCCTCGCCTCATTTTCAAGCCCATATATACTATTATTAGGATTTTTTTTTTTTCAGATTCTCTTCTACTATAAATAGATAGACCATATTTCATAGAATTTTGCTACACTAACACGAGGTTGGTTGTCTCTGTGTGTGTGTACTAGTTGTGGAAAAGGATAGAATAAGCTTCAAATGAAGACATTTTAGTAAAATTCGGAGAATTTATTTTAATTTAATACACATTTTAAAATCTATAAAGTAGATTTTTCTGTGTGATGCATAAAATGTAATAACTTAATGCATAAATAATTAAATGAATAAACTACAATAACTTATTGCACAAAATATTTAATACATAGATTACAGTAATTTAATGCACTCGTTAAATATGGACCATAGATAAAAAAAAATTAATAGTCCAAATTTGTTCATAGTTTTTATATAAAGATGCCTTCTATAATATCCTCTCCCTCTATTTACATATCATCTCAATAGTTCTTTTATTTTATTAATATATGTATATGTACTCGGTGTGAACCGAATAAAACTTTAATTACCTGCTAAAATTTCATTTAATTAGTATCTGCTAAGTCAAATCAAATTTGAACCTATCCCGAGCCCCCATACTTATCCCAATAATTATTCTCACTAATAAATTAATTACCAGCAAATAAGCTTAAGTCAACCGAATTCAAATCCCTAATTAATTTCAGCCCCATCCAAGCATTAATCCAATTTCATCACACCTACGATCAATTATAGAAACCTAGTTTATTTTTTTATTTTTCCTTTCAGCTGTACTTTTTTAATTTACAAACTAAGTAATTAATGAATTGTGCACATCAATGCGTTATATTTGTTACTGCTCGTAATATTTTATTTTATTTTTTTTGGACGGCCAGTTTACATTTATTACATGTTGGATGCATGGATAAATCCTATGATAACTGCATATCCACCACCAAAACCAACTCCCATAACTGAAAGACAGCCACAAAAAAAAAGACAGCTATAAAAAAGCATGTATAATATATATATATATATATATATATATATATATATATATATATATATATTACAGCCCAAGATTTGACTTTGTTCAAGGTTTAAGTCCAAGTGAATGGACTAAAAGTCTACATCTACAGATTAGGTTTTCTACATTATTGTCCCAATTCGTACAGTGCGTGATTATGTCATTTTAAAATATGAAAAGTATAGCCTCATTTTATGCACACATGCTATTCAACCAAAAGATAAAAATTTAAAAATTATACATGAGAAACCGTTCCATACTTTCTTCGGATGGGTGTGTTAATGTACGTGTTTAATAACGTTCCAGTGTCACTTAAACTAGCATGTGATTCTCTTTTCCGTTTAAAATTTGTTCTTTTTATATTTAATCTATGTATTTCACCTCGTATATATATATGAACACACTCGAGACTGACGGGCTTATTTGATCTCAATTAAGTCTAAACAATTTCTTTACATATATTATTTGAATTTGATCTTCATCATTTTCCTTAAAAATAATATATTCTACTTTCTTTTTTTAGCCCGTTATTTTATTCTAATAAAATAGATAATTTACTAAAGTATATATTTTGTTATAACAGACAAACTTAATTAGATAATAAGTAATACTCCCTCCGTCCCTGATAAGTGTGGTCCGGAGGGAGGGACACGAGTTTTAAGAAGATGTTAGGTAGATGTGTAGTGAGTGGAAAATGAGACCCACTTTATTGTAGTGTTAGTTACTTTTAAGGGTAAAAGGGTAAAATTTTAAAGTGGGGTCATATACATTTAAGGAAGGACCACACTTATGGGGGACGGACGAAAAAGGAAAGTGGACTACACTTATCAGGGACGGAGGGAGTATATACTTATCACAAATCAATTACATTATAAAAAGTAGTATAAGTTGAATGTCAAATTAATAATAATGTTTTACTTCAGAAAATAGCTCAAAAGTTGCTCACGAGCTAACAAATCGAGTATTGTACCAATTTCATGGCTTTACTTATTTATACTCCATCCATCCACCATATTTATGCATCAACTTTTATGGCACGAGTTTTAATAATTTTGGTTTAATGTATGGTGAGTGGAGGAAGAATCTCACATATTGTGAGTGGGAGTAATGGCCAAATGCATGTTTTTGTGGACATTCCAAAACGAAATTAAATGCACAAATATAGTGGACGGAGTGAGTATTAGATTGTTAATGAATTTTGTTAAACAAGCATGAACGAGCTTTCGTAAAACCGAGATCCGACTAACAACTCATTTACGGGGGCAAAAAGAGAACCCTACTATTTATTTCTTTTTTTTTTTTTTTGGATAAATTAGCAATTAAACTTAATGATCGCGTCACGGTAGACTCAAACCTGACCATTCTACCGCTAGACCAATAGACTCACACAAACTACTATTTATTTCATTATTATACCTCATTGTTCTTTGGCAATAGTTGACTTTTGGTCCTTTGGACCATTTCCTGCATCATATACCAAATTTTCAGTCCCAAAACAATTTTATCAGCCCATAACTTTCCCAAATGCGATTGCTGTACAATTTCTGTTTCATTTATATATTTATTCAATTTTATCCACTTAAATCGAATGTCAACTTCATGCAGATCATATCTGTTTGGCATCCTCAAAGAAAAAAAAAATCTGTTTGGCAGAAATTAAAATGCATAAGAGTAAAGACAAACAGTTGTCCAAAACATTAGCGTCAACAATATTAACTCACATCACATGCAAACATTATTACAAAACATATCTAATGCATTTTTCGCTCTATATCTTCCCAACCACCTGTCTGCTGATATTTCAGCTATTGTATGATCATAATTGCATGAATGAAAATCGGCAACTAACAAAAATACTTAAAATATTCTAAATAATTTTGCTCAAAAAAAAATATTCTAAATAATCAAACTTCAATTTTTTTTCTTTGTCTAAGATATCTTCATTTTTTAAATACAGCTCACAAATTTATGATATTACAAAAATTTCTACATAAATCACAATACGAATTAGGGGTGGGAAAATATACCGAAAAAATGGTATACCGCCCGTACCGTACCGGAAAAATACCGAATTTACGGTATACCGTAATTTTCGGTATGGTATAATACCGTACCGCGGGTTTCCGGTACGATAACGGTATGCATTTTAGTGATACCGCGGTATACCGTAGCATACCGGACTCCGGTATATACTGATACCGTACCGGATGCAAAATAAAATTAATAAATAATAATTATTATTTTATAATTTATAATCAATTAGTCAGCAGCTGTCCTAAATTCTAATTCACTCAAATCACTCCCCAGTCCCCCCGCCGCCAACTCCATTCTCCACATCTATCATCGGCGCTCCATCTCCACCCATAGGCCATAGCTCGTCGACTCTTTTCCCGTCTGTCCGGTGAAATCATAATATCATAATACCCTAAAATCCAAATCCCTATTTTCTTCTTCAACCATCGCGCTTTTTCACTCATCACCGAATAATCACGTTTCCGCCTGAAGTTGAGTTGCTGCTCAGTCTCCTCCGCTCATCATCATCTGCAAAATCCGACCGTGTCATCTCGCTCACGGTATCGATTTTGTGTTTTCTGTTAATAAATAATTTATATCAATTTTTTTATTTTTCGCACTTGCTTTTTTTCACACTACATAGATTCAATTTGGGTATTAGTATTACAATGTCGTCGATTCAATTTGGGTATTACAATGTCGTCGATTCAATTTGTGAGAAATAATTAATGTAATTCGTTAGAGTTATATATATTAACTTCAATATTTATTAATTTCCACTAAACGTATTCTATTTTTGCAGGTTTGTTTGAGATGTTGGAGACTTGAAGTTCGAGTGAATTGATCGGATTGTGTGATTTTCTATTGAGACTTGTAGTTTCGAACTTTCGATTTTATTTTAAAATTTGTTGGGACATAATTGTATGGTTTTTTCAATTATTTATTATCTTGGAGTTTGCTCGAGATTATGGTCATATGATGTTTATTTTATTATGTTGAGTTTAACTGTTGGGAATTCGGTATATTATTTTATTTCGATGTTATTATTATCGTACCTACACTGTATATTTTAAGTATAATTTTTTCGGTATACCGTCAAAATACGGTATACCGCACCCAGGTATGGTATACCGAAGTGACGGTATGACAACGGTATGCAAAATGTTATATACCGAAACTGTGGTATACCGATGTCCGGTATACCGAACCTAACGGTATGGCAACGGTATGCGATTTGATCATACCATACTTTTCGGTACGGTATGCGGTATGGGAAAAAAATAACGGTATACCGTACCGACCCACCCTAATACGAATCAACTCACTATACTAATCGAACTAATCTATAAGCTAGAAACAAACTCATATAAAATGAGAAGACATAATCAGTGACGGAACCAGGCCCCGAGGATTCGGGTGAGGGTGCCAGAATATTAGTTTTATCTTTGCACCTATTTAAGAAAAAAAAAAAGAATTGGTAGGGCAAGATCTACAAAATTTTGAAAATTTATACATAATTTTACATAATTAGGAAGTATTTCAAATAAATTTAGGCAGCCTCAATTCCATGTAGCTCCGCCCTCGAATACGATCATACTTTTGTGAGAATCGAACTACTAACCTCTAATTAACGAGAGATTTGTGATGCCTCAACTTAACCACTTGGACTGAGATTCATCGACTCCTATCATATATCCCTACTTACAAGTTAGAGAAATTGTATTTATTACGCTGCATCATCGCCTTCAATGCCGCAGAACTACCTTTTGAGCCATTCATTAATGGCGATCCCAACGCTCATCACATATAAATATATATCCTTCGTACTAATGGATGTATAGTAAGTGAAGAAACTGGCCTAACTGAGTGAAAAAAAAAAATGGGAGCTTTCTTAGCATACACATTAGCCATTGCTGTCTTCTTCTTCAGCTGTGCTAACTCTCAGTTAGTCCCTGCGATCATAACGTTCGGCGACTCAACCGTCGACGTCGGAAACAACGACTATATCCATACGGTGTTCAAGGCTGATCACCCTCCCTACGGCCAAGATTTCACCAATAAACAACCTACTGGAAGGTTCTGCAATGGCAAATTAGCCACTGATCTCACTGGTAATATTCTACTCACTTTTTCAATGTTTTTAAAATCGGACCGAATCGGCCGATTTGACCGGAAAAACCGGGAACCGGTCCGTACATCGGTCCGGTTTCAATGTATGCCGAGTTTTCTGCTCACTTTTTCAACAGTTTCGAGTTCATCAATAGATCCATGCATGAATTTTTCTAAAAATATGTGTTGTTTAACTGCAGCTGAGAATCTCGGATTCACAAGCTACGCGCCGGCGTATCTTAGCCCGCAGGCATCGGGGAAGAACCTTCTGGTCGGAGCCAACTTCGCCTCTGCTGGTTCCGGATATGATGACAACACAGCCGCATTAAGTGTAATTAATCGAATCCTTAATTTCTGCTAATATTTCTTCAATTTTTTTGTCTGAGAATGTGTTGAATGTATTTGTGTTTGGCATGCAGCATGTGATTCCTCTGTCACAGCAATTACAGTATTACAAGGAGTACCAGAGTAAGCTAGCAAGCGTCGCAGGGAGTAAAAACGCATCCGCGATTCTCAAAGGCGCGTTATACTTGATCGGCGCCGGCAACAGCGACTTTCTGCAGAACTACTACGTCAATCCTTTCCTCAACAAACACTACACCGTCGACGAGTACTCCACATATCTCATCAACATTTTCTCAAGTTTCGTCAAGGTAATAAAATCAATGAATAAACATAAAAATATATCTACCCAAAAAAAAAAATCACTAACAATGATGAATTTGAGACAGAACTTGTACGGACTAGGTGCGAGAAAGATTGGAGCAACATCACTAGCACCAACAGGTTGCCTCCCTCTAGCAAGAACGATATTCGGGCAGCACGAAAGCGGCTGCGTTGCTAGCTTCAACACCGATGCACAGAAGTTCAACAAGAGGCTCAATGCAGCTGCACAGGATCTGCAGAAGCAGCTACCCGGTGTCAAGATTGTCATTTTTGACATCTTCAAGCCAATCTATGATCTTGTTTCAAATCCCAAGAAATTTGGTATTTTCTCAAAAAAATTCTTAGTTTTCTGCATTGGAAGTTAGAGCACATGTTCTGAATATTCTCTGTTTGTTGTGTAGGCTTTGTGGAAGCAACGAGAGGGTGCTGTGGGACGGGGACGGTGGAGACGACGTCGATTTTGTGCAATCAGAAGTCTGGAACTTGCAGCAATGCGTCAGATTATGTGTTTTGGGACAGTGTTCATCCATCTCAAGCTGCAAACCAAGTTCTTGCTGATGGTTTGATCATTGAGGGAATTCCTCTTGTTTCATGATTACCATATTTGCATGCTTTTTACAACAGTACAAAGAGTCACCTGCAAAATGTCCTTCAAAAATAGTCTCTTTTTTCTTTTTTGTTCTTCATCTTCATCTTCTTCTTCTTGTTGTATTTTTATGTTTTACATTGTCCCTTCAAGAATTAATGTCAGTAAGCTTGTTGTATTATTTGTCATCATGTTGTCTTAATAAAGGCAACCGTGTAATGAAATGGACATAAGCTTATAACTAGCTTCTGCAGATCTATAATTCAACTCCAACCAATTTTTCTTAACTCTTGCAACTAACAGCTACTCAATTATAACACAGAATTTAAATAAATCTACTTTCCTATGTACGGATAACTAAACACTCAAAATAGGCAACAGATCCAAAACTGAAGACAATGGTTGCTCTGGTTTTTTTAACAGCTACTCAATTATAACACAGAATTTAAATAAATCTACTTTCCTATGTACGGATAACTAAACACTCAAAATAGGCAACAGATCCAAAACTGAAGACAATGGTTGCTCTGGTTTTTTTATTATGAGTAAAATCTTGGCAGTTGCCTCCACATTAAAGAAGCATTTGATCATATTACCAAACAAAATATGATTCTATTTAATCAGTTTCGGGTTCTACTATATCAAAAAATTATGCATCGTAAAGCAACAAGAAAGAAGTAGTACAGATCCCAGATTTATCCCATAGTTGCTTTGCAAAGCATCAGAACAATCTACAACAATCTATTTTTCCCCTCTGAGGACTTGGAACAGTTTTCAGTGAGAATTCACAGCCATCTTGGTTGAGACCATCTGGCTTTTAGATTCCGGTTGCTGAGAGAAACAGAGAAGGCAGAGTTCAGTAATCGAACTTCAAGGATGTTTTGTTAATGGAAACTGTTTGCTGAATTCACTATCCTTGAAATAGTGATCACGAACCTGAAGATTCTGAACCGGAGGCGGAAGCATAGATGCCTGCCTTATCTTGATTGTAACCGGTGATTTCATCCCATCACCATTACTACTGAGCTTCACTGGGAATAATGGCTTTTGCATATATCCATTCAGAACAGCAACTTCCTTAGGCTGCACATCACGAGATGATTCAGTTTTCTATTTTCTAGACTTAGATCACAATATTCTACAGTTTAAAAGTCTTACATCTGCACGGGTGTACTGAGCTAAGACGGGATAAGATGCAACGGGAGGAATAGCAGGGTATTGATATCCAGTGGGATGAAATGGGCTCAGTTGCTTGAATTGATAACTGAAGTAAGGAAAGTTGCAGCCCGGTTGCAGACACTTAGAACTATAAAATGGCTGAGGTGGGAACTTTGCACAAGGCTCATGCAGCTTGCTGGCTTCTTGTTCTTTCGTCTGAGCTCCGGCCACAGCAAGCGTCTTCCCTGTAGAATTAGCTCCTGCTGAAAAAGAAAAGATGGAAAATCAAGTGAGTATACTTCACAGCATAGTAAAATTTGAGACTTCCGTTACCAGTTAATGGATTCAACGCCTTCTTGGGGTCGTATGGACATGGCAAGGATGTATAGATGAATCGTCTGCTGACTGCGTAGCTCAAGATTGGTTTGGCTGGGGTTACTGTTCCATAACAATCGAAGGGCTCTTCACAAACAGAATTATTGAGATTGTTGATAGATGTATTTGAAGCCTTTGACTGCTTAATCTGATCATCATAGGTATATCCAGACATTTGTCTAAACTTTTCTCTTAGTTCAGATTTCTTCATAGCTCTAGCAACGACGATATTCTTCAATCCTAAACGAGAGAAATAATTACAACTAAGACCTCCAATCTAGCATTAGTGAAACACAAATTCAGAAAACACAGCTGATGAAATAGTATATATTACCTAGCATTTCGCCATTAAGAAACATCATGGCTCTTTTAGCTTCTTCATGTGAATCAAAGTTGACAAATCCAAATCCTTTCGATTTCCCCTTCTCATCCTTCATTATCACAGCATTTGAGACCTTCCCATACTGTGAAAATTTAGCCTTAAGTACATCTGCTGTGATATCTTCGTCGAGATTTTTCACATACAGGCTTCTGAAACCTACTTCTGCACCATTCCTCTCGTTCTTCCTCAGAAATTTGGAGACATATCTGACAGAAAATGGATACTATAGATTCAACTTTCATCCACAAACATATGCTACACATACTATATCTATTACTAAATATATCTGTCAATAAAATAAATAAACAAGAAATTTAGTGACAGAAAGAAGCAGACTCACAACTTCTTGCCAGCCAGAAAAGCACCATGAAGAGCACTGCAAGCTGCTATCGCAGAATCCTCTGATTCAAATTGAATGAACCCGAAACCCTTACTAAATCCGTTTTCATCAGCAACTTTGCAGGAAAGTACGGTTCCATATTTGGAGAAAATTTGCTGCAAGAAGGGACTGGTGATGGATTTGTCAAGATTCTTCACGAAGAGGTTCCCATTGTTTACCTTTCGTGCAATCGGATCTCTCTCATACCACATAATCCTAATAGCTTTGCCCTTTACTATAGTATGATTCAGGTATTTCAGAGCAGCAGAAGCTGAAATAAGGCCAAGAATTTCATCATAATCTGACTAAATAATCATCTCAAGAAAAACAAATATTCATAGTGTGACAAATTACCAAAGAAAGTCTGCGACTATCAAGAATTGACAACTCTTAAAACCCTCAATTTTGAAAATGTGGAGGGAAAATGTAATGCGATCAAGGGCATCATACCAGAATTATTCGTACAACAAAGATAAAATTCAAAGCAAAAACCAATGAATTAGAAAAGATAAATAAAACACAAAGGGAAAATAAAAATGTACCGTGACAAGGAAGCCAGAAATTGACGTAAGCGTAGCAGAGGGACCTGCCGGAGATCTCGTCGCGGCAGAGATGGACAGAAAGCAGTGGAGCGACACGTGTAACAGTCTCAATCAGATCTTTCTCCGTAACATCCGGGTGCAGATCGCCCACGTAGAGTGAAGTTTTTAGCTTCTTTTCATTAGCCGCCATTTTCTTACTTTCATGAAACAGAAAAAATGGAAATTCCTAGAGAGAGAGGAGAGGGGATAGAGAGAGAGAGTAGGGAGGGAGGAATTGGGTGATTTTGAAATGGGAGGGAATCATTGTTTCTGTTTCACTCTGCGAGTTAGTTATAGTAGCTTATAACCGCTGCTCCGCGAAAGTGATACGGCGTCGTAGCTTGAAAAGGGCTATATTGTCTTTTCGAAATATGGTAAGTTCGCTGAAATTAAAAGTTTATAAATTTAAATAAAACGTATACATCAAAAATAGATAAAGAGCGGCATAAGGAAAAATCACATATACTACACGAACATAATTTTCTTTACAATATTGATTTTCAAACACCTATAAAATTATACATATTCTGATCTATTTCTTTTTTTAATGGTGGAAGAAAAAAAGGGTTATAAAATGAAGTCAAAAGGAACCAAAAGAGACTGATCTTCGTCTAAATGATGGTCTAGGACGAGAAATCTTCAAAGCCTCGGCATATTTCACCAGTTCAGTTTTTGCAGCACTTTGAGCTTCCTTACCAGGCTGAAACCCAGACGGCGAGTAGTCGTCGTATCCCGTTATCGAGCCGATACTTCTGTATATACTGAAGGAACCATCATCACTCATTCTTCTAGAACTTTCTGCAGTAGCATTCTTCTGACCTCGCGAATAGGATCTCTGTAGGTCGAAAGATTGTCTCGACGAAGCACCCGAAGAGGTTTTCGTTGTCTTTGTCAGACCATCTGTTACACCATCTATAGATGCAGCTCTCTCCCTAGGTGAGGATGGTGCTGTCTGAAGATGATGGTCGTTGTCTTTTCCTCGCAGCAGCTTCATCAACTTGGCAAAGACTCTCTTCTTGTTTCGATGGCTTGTTTTGCTATCTTGCAAGTTATCAGAGGGGAGATCATCGGGTTCGCCCGAGTCTGTAAGATATGAAACGTTGGATACAGACCACTCATCATAATCAAAATCACTAATAATTGGATCCTTGCACCCAGAGCCTTCTCTATTTGCATATGCAAGAATGAGTTTTTTCGCCTTTTCTTCCGACTTGGGGCTTAACGTCTTGCTGAGGTCCCTAGCAACGGTTTCTTCTGGGCCGGGCTGATAATTTCTCAATTCGTAGCGCAAGCAGGCATTAATCCATCGGAGGTAGACGAGCTCTTCAACATCTGTGCACCGATCAGCTTGGAGTTGGTCGATTTCCTTTCTGAAATCTTCATTTTGTTGTCTTAAAAGTTGACTCTCTTCTTTAAGTGCTTGAACCTGGTTGAAAGTTGAAACATCCCGAAATTTTCACACGGAACATTCATACACCAGTGATGAAATGAATAGAAACAGAATATTGTAAATAGAACTTTACCTCTTTATCATCTAAAGCAGATTTAGCAAGCATTTGTAGGTTCTCAACTTTGTGAGCCAACTCTAAATTTTCGAGCTTCAAACTCTGATTATACCTCTTCGTCTCCTCTAACTCCTCCTCCAATCGTTTCCTTTCCTGTGACTGTGTATCCACGTCTTGATCATTTTCAACAGCATTCTTTTCCTGGTCCTGCATCTTCATCACTCTTTCTTGAAGCCTTAAGATCTGCTCTCTGTTCTCTTCAGCTTCGAATCTAAGCTTCTTCCTCAGAAGTTTTATCTTGTCTTGTGAAGATTCAAGCTCTGCAACAACTTTTTCATAATCAGCCACTTTAGCCTGCAATCTCTTGTTATCTGACTGCAAGGACTCAATCTTATTGTTATAGAGCTTAGCCTCCATATTGTGCACTCTTAGCCGGTTTTGGAGCTCCATCACAGCATTTTCCTGTTCTTTAAGGCCATAATACTCGAGCAGTTGACTCTCGAGGATCTTCTCCCTTTCTTCAAGAATTTCAACCTTAATCCTTAGGCTACTGAGCTCCCTCTCGTGTTCCTCACTTGGATCGACATTGGGTTCTAACGATTGTCCATTCTTCCTCCGAGAATCAACATCTGTCGCCATGTCATATTCTTTTACGAGCTGATCCAACTCGTGTAAGAGAAAGCTATCTCTATCTCCAACGCTTCCACCATCACTAGAGGAGATGTCACTAATAAAATTCTGAGAACGAACTCTTGGGATAGATAAGTTCTGCAAGCAAGAGAGTTGTTTCTACTTAAATTTGGGAAGCAGTTACATCTTAATCCACTACACAGCAAGGACATGAACATGTATGAAGATTCAAGGCAATTCAACCAGTCCGGTTCGAATAATTTAAGAAAAATTACATAAGACATCAAGAAGTTGGAAACATCATGACAACCAAAGAGCAATACCAAAACTTACAAATATCTTTAGCTAGCTATCATCCATCACAGTTCCCCAATTCATATCTTTTCTTATTCACATCAATAAGAATACTCAGAATATGACTAATTTACATGCTTCAAGCTACAACTTAAACCATATTTCCAAAAAAAAACACACACACACACACAATTAATTACAACAATCTATCAATCATATGGAATTCTTAAAGTTAGGCTACCTTCAAAGAGTGATTCCCAGCGTCTGAATCAGCCTGGCTTCTCTTACCTATATATGACATATAATTCAAAACAAAAATCAGTCTTCCCTATCAAGAAAAATTAAATCTGGATTATTAGACTACAGAAAAATTGGAATAAAAGAAAGAAATATAACCTGGAGAAGGCAGTGAAGGTTTTGGTTTGGGGAGCATAATTCTTTTGCTTCTGAGGAAAGTAAAGACAATCCCACCAAGGGAAAAAGCCAAAGCCACCCCAAATTTGAAAAGCACGGGACTTATGGGACCATCCCTTTTACCTTTCACAGCCATTTTCAGACAACAAAAACTCAAACTTCAAATCTTTCATACATACACAAAAACACACAAATACACAAACAAAAGCACATTCAACAAAGCCTAAACCCTTCTTCTTCTTCTTCATCTTCCATCTGAAATATTAAAGAACAAGACTTGATCACCAAAACCCATTTCAGAAAGAAAAGAAAAGATTAAGAAAAGCAGAAAATCTCAATCCTAAACACCCTTCTTCTTCAATTCAGGAATCCCTAAGAGATTAGACGGAAAGAAAACTTACTGATTGACCAAGAAATCTGCGTCTGCATCGGATTTGAGACTAAACTTGAGTAGCGCAGTTTGAATTGAACTTTGTTGTTCAGTTTCTAAGATGGGATTATTCGTTTTGTGATTTGGCGTTCATTAATTTGCTGGAACATTAAAGCTACGCAAAACAGTTGCGTAGGAGAAAGCGTAATTAAAATATTCTGCTTTAGGTGGCTTTTATATTTAACGTGCAGACTTTGTATTTTTCAAAAATTTGAGTCCCATTACCGAAGACTTTGCCATCAAATATTTTGTCTCATGTCACATTTAAGCAGCAAATCAAATATTAAAGTTTTTAAAAATTTCTATCACGTAACTTTAAAATTGAAAATCTCTTTGGGGTGTGGTGGGTGGGTGGGTGTGTGTGTGGGGGGGGGGGGGTGGGGGGGGATCGGAGTAATGTTCAACTTTGTAATGAAATTATTTAAATCAATTAAGAACTAGTTGTGTTAATATTTAAAGACTACCTTTTTCTTGGTGGTTTATTTTAAGAGTTGCACTCATTTGCAACATGATGTACCATACATCAACCCAACCCGACCCCGCCAACCCGACCCGACCCGCCCCGGTCAACGGTCAACGTTTGACCATTGACTTTTACGTTTTTTTTTCTCCGCCTTCGGCTTCGATTTTAATTTATAGATAATGATTGTGGCAACATTAATGTTTTTTAACTCGTTCCGAAGCCTTCGACTCCCCTCGCTCGACTCTTGGAAAAAAAATTTAGAAAAATAAAAAATTAAAAAGTCAACCGGTCAACGTTGACCGGGCGGGTCAGCGGGTCGGGTCGGGTCGGGTCGCGGGTCGGGTTGAACCGGATGTATGGTACATCATGATGTACATGAGTTTTTGCCTTATTTTAATCATGTCTTCGTGACTTGGGGTGAAATTTATTTAAGATAATTAATATTACAAATTAGTAATCTTATAAGATAGCAATATATCATATACTACAAGATTTAACTAATTTCGTGTGAGAATACCCTTCAAGCTATATGAAAATGTGAATCGTAGTACATAAACTTAAGAGGACACACAACAATGAAATTTTAATAACATGACCGGTTAATATTAAGTGCATGGATTATAATAATAATTAAAATAGTCTTTATTTTGTAACAATAGATTACACATTGTATTTAGGATTGGTAATTCATGTGTGTTATGACGTTATAAGACCAAACACAACCACAGTCTACTACTATTATTATTAGTAATAAACTAATAATAAGTACTCTATCATTTTTTTTTCAATTTGTCCATCTTTCCTTAAAAGGATGTCTCACTTAATTTGTTTATTTCCAAATAAGAAAAGAATTAACCCTTGAAAATCCTTCAAAAGTGGTGGGACCTACCCACTCTCTATCTTTTTATCCTTATTCTTAATCTCCGTGTCGAACAGTGGGTAGATAAATTGAATGGGAAGAAAGGAGTATATAAATATTATCGTACTATATGAAAACGACACGAACACTACACAAAATTATTGTGTTCATATTGTGCCGATACGAATACGATAAGTCGGACACGATAAAATTGAACATTAACACTGTGTTTTTGGTGCATAAAAAATCGTCAGTCAAATGGTATTTGTTTATGTCAACAATAAATACTTGTGGTTAGGTTAGATCAAGAGAAGAATAAGTGGCCACGTGCATTCCCCAAAACAACAAGATTACAACATTTTAAAACCATAAAACAATGGTCTCATCACATTTAATCGCAGGATAATAATGGAGGATGAGATCACATGCTTGACAACCCAGAGATTTTTATTTTTTTTTTCTTTTCCCGAAACTACGATGAATTTAATGCAAATTCAGGTGAAATTCTTGGCTTTGTGAACTCTGTAGATAAATAAATTTGTGCACACTCTTGAAGTAGTAACTTTTATTTCACCAGTGTCACGATTTAAAATTACAGTGATTGATAACAGATCTTATTTCGAATAATAAATTTTATGTTGTTGTATATAAACGTAATGTTCTTAAAATAGTACACGATTGATTTATCCGTTCAAACACTCTTGCTAAATGTATTAAGTTGACTTTGGAACCTATATTAGTTAATTGTGAAACAACATAATTATGAATTATATATATAGTCAATCTATACATTATAATAGAAAATTTAATTTGTATACTTAATTTAAAGCAATAGTATAGTATAATATACTGTACTATATTTATAAAAAATTATAATTTATTAGGATTTACATTCTTTTTTTTTTAATATTTCTTAGTGTTGTACCATTAAAATTCTCCATCTACGTAAACTAGTAAGTAGCCCGTCGAAATTCGACGGAAAATAATTTTATGTTTTAATTTATATGTATATATTTTAAAAATAATTTTATATCTTATTTAAAATTTGTGATATTGTCCGCGTTAATTATTAATCAAACTTAGAAAATTAATTATTTCACGTATCTAAATTTATAATTAGGAATGATAATGGATCGGGTATACTCATTCATTATGTATTTTTTTTAAATCTAAATTTGTTTAGAACTACATGTTCGTTTTAATCTCGGTTAAAATAGTGACTTTACTGTACATACTCGTCTCAAATCCGTTGAGTAATACTCGATAAAAATATGAACACTCCAAGTAAACTTAATTAAAATTATTAAAAATCATTTTTTCTATGTTATTTGAACCGTCTCGTTGGTTTATGCTAAATTACTCGATAAAAATAAAAAAAAGTTAATATTAATTAAAATTAGTAAAAATTATTCTTTTTAAGTATATTTGAACCGTCTCGTTAGTTCATGTTAAATCGATATCTCTAAGTTTTGCCAAAATGTGGAAAAAAAAATATGTTTACATCTTCAAGTTTTTTTGTTCTTTTCTTTAGCTACCTATCCCACATTTGATTCAATGTATATATTTTCTAGAAAGCACCAATCGAAGTTTTTAGAAAAACATGAATAAAAAAATGAAAAGGATTCCATGTAGACATGTTGATTAAATATATTTATTTAGTCTTCATAGATAGATTTTCATTTACAAATTTTCTATATATTATTATATATGAATTAAGAATGTATAAAATAAGGATTTATAAGAATGCATTCCGAAATTGTTATTATTTTAATATGTATAACAGAAAAAATTAATTAAATAGAGGGATAGATAAATATGAGGTGTGATTAATAGATAAACATGTGATATTTCAAGAATATGAAATTAATAAAATTTAAATTAATAAAATTAAAAATTAGAATATATATAAATTAATATTGCATAAATTACCAGAATAAAGGAAAATCTGAACGAAGCACTGTGGTTGGGGCAGCTTTATTATTGTATTAGTAATAGACTAGTAAGTAGCCCGTCGAAATTCGACGGGAAATAATTTTATGTTTTAATTTATATGTATATATTTTAAAAATTAGTTTATATCTTATTTAAAAGTTGTGATATTGTCCGCGTTAATTATTTATCAAACTTATATTATTTCATGTATCTAAATTTATAATTATGAATGATAATGGATCGAGTATACTCATTCATTATGTATTTTTTTTAATCTAAATTTGTTTAGAATATTTCTACATGTTCGTTCTAATCTCGGTTAAAATAGTGACTTTACTGTACATACTCGTCTCAAATCCGTTGAGTAATACTCGATAAAAATATGAACACTCCAATTAAAATTAATTAAAATTAGTAAAAATCATTCTTTCTATGTTATTTGAACCGTCTCGTTGGTTTATGCTAAATTACTCGATAAAAATCTAAACAAAGTTAATATTAATTAAAATTAGTAAAAATCCTTCTTTTTAAGTATATTTGAATCGCCTTGTTAGTTCATGTTAAATCGATATCTCTAATCTTTGCCAAATTGCAGAAAAAAATATGTTTACATCTTCAAGTTTTTTTGTTATTTTCTTTAGCTACCTATCTCACATTTGATTCAATGTATATATTTTCTAGAAAGCACTAATCGAAATTTTTAGAAAAATATGAATGAAAAAATGAGAGGATTTCATGTAGACATGTTGATTAAATATATTTATTTAATCTTCATAGAGAGATTTTCATTTACAAATTTTCTATAGATTATTATATATGAATTAAGAATGCATAAAATAAGGATTTATAAGAATGAATTCCAAAATTGTTATTATTTTAATATGCATAATAGAAGAAATTAATTTAATAGAGGGATAGATAAATATGAGATGTGATTAATAGATAAACATGTGCTATTTCAATAATATGAAATAAATAAAATTTTAATTAATAAAAATAAAAATAAAAATATATATGAATTAAAATTAGACAAATTACTTAATAAAGGAAAATCTGAATGGAGCACCGTGGATGGGGCATCTTTATTAGCCCATCGGAATTCGACGAGAAATAACTTTTATGTTTTAATTTATATGTATATATTTTAAAAATAAGTTTATATCTTATTTAAAAGTTGTGATATTGTTCGTGTTAATTATTAATCAAACTTAGAAAATTAATTTTATTTCGCGTATCTAAATTTATAATTAGAAATGATAATGGATCGAGTATACTCATTCATTATATTTTTTTAAATCTAAATTTGTTTAGAATTTTTCTACATGTTCATCCTAATCTTGGTTAAAATAATGACTTTATTGTACATACTCGTCTCAAATCCGTTGAGTAATACTCTATAAAAATATGAACACTCCAAGTAAAATTAATTAAAATTAGTAAAAATCCTTCTTTCTATGTTATTTGAACCGTCTCGTTGGTTTATGCTAAATTACTCGATAAAAATCTAAACAAAGTTAATATTAATTAAAATTTGTAAAAATTCTTCTTTTTAAGTATATTTGATCCGTCTCATTGGTTTATGCTAAATCGATATCTCTAATCTTTACCAACAAAAAATGCGGAAAAAAATGTTTACATCTTCAAAGTAATATTAATTAAAATTAGTAAAAATCATTCTTTCTATGTTATTTGAACCGTCTCGTTGGTTTATGCTAAATTACTCGATAAAAATCTAAACAAAGTTAATATTAATTAAAATTTGTAAAAATTCTTTCTTTTTAAGTATATTTGATCCGTCTCGTTGGTTTATGCTAAATCGATATATCTAATCTTTACCAAAAAAATGCGGAAAAAAAATGTTTACATCTTCAAAGTAATATTAATTAAAATTAGTAAAAATCATTCTTTCTATGTTATTTGAACCGTCTCGTTGGTTTATGTTAAATTACTCGATAAAAATCTAAACAAAGTTAATATTAATTAAAATTAGTAAAAATTCTTATTTTTTAGTATATTTGAACCGTCTCGTTAGTTCATGTTAAATCGATATCTCTAATCTTTGCCAAAATACGGAAAAAAATATGTTTACATCTTCAAGTTTTTTTGTTATTTTCTTTAGCTATCTATCCCACATTTGTCAATGTATATATTTTCTAGAAAGCACTAATCGAAGTTTTTAGAAAATCATGAATGAAAAATGAAAAGGATTCCATGTATACATGTTGATTAAATATATTTATTTAATCTTCATAGGGATTTTCATTTACAAATTTTCTATAAATTATTATATATGAATTAAGAATGTATAAAATAAGGGTTTATAAGAATGCATTCCGATATTGCTATTATTTTAATATGTATAATAGAAGAAATTAATTAAATGGAGGGAAAGATAAATATGAGATGTGATTAATAGATAAACATATGTGATATTTCAAGAATATGAAATTAATAACAATAAAAATTAGAATATATATATGAATTAAAATTAGACAAATTACCAGAATAAAGGAAAATCTGAACGAAGCACTGTGGTTGGGGCAGCTTTATTATCGTATTAGTAATAGATTATTATTATTATTATTATTATTATTATTATTATTTGTGGTTGGGCTATAGGTGTTGGAATACAAAAATTTAATGGATTTCCAACGGGCCATTCCAATGGATTTGGCAGTTGAAATGGGCCCTAAACATATGTCAATTATAGGGTCATTCCAACAAGTCAAGCCCGTTTAGAAAGAAAAAAAAAAGAAAAGAAAACAATTTACATATAATCAAGCAAGCCCGTGCGATCACGCACGTGTTCACCTCAATCACGCCGTCGCCGTTGCCGGAAACGCTCAATTATGTAACCTTCAAATGGATTTCAAGAAAAAGAAACCTTCTTATAGTTATAGGGTTATAATAATATTATTACTTCATATCCTGACCTTACCTTCTTCAATTTTACTTCACCTTTAAAAAATTTCAATTTTATTTTGATAATTTAATAATTTAATAGTGTGTACAAGTATATTATATATTATATTATCATAATAATGTAAGGTTTTTTATAACTCAAAATTAATTGACCCATTATTTGGACTATCTGTCCGTATTGTAAATTTTATCGTTAGACGTTTTCTAATGAAAATAAATAAATACGAGTAGTAATTTATTTTGGAAGTTGATAGTTTCGAATTTTCCCGGGCATTAATTTAAGAAAAAACCCTTATAACAACCTAATTCCAAAATTGAATTAATACTAATTTCCTCTGTCTGATGCAAGCTCCCGACATGCGGACACTCCGATCATTCCACCTCTGCAGAACCCTCCGCTTTCTCTCTCTACAAAACCCTAATCCCATCATCACCTGCTGCATATCCCCTAACTACCCTCGATTCCCAAAAAAATTCCACTCTACTACCCAACGTCACTTCTCCTCCACCGCTGCCGCCGCCGCCGCCGATGAACCCACCAAATACGGCTGGTCTGCTCTACCCAACCCGACTCCGCCGCCTCCGGTCGAATCACGTTCTCGACAAACTCCCGAAGTTCAAACTGTATACGACCCGGCTACCGGCCGTCTCGTCACCAAGCGGGAGCGGTACGGCGGCAGAGTGCCCGAATCTGGCGGTGAAAAGGCGGAAAATCAACCGATTACGGAAGTTGGAAGCAGAGTGTACGGAGATGTGATGGGAAGCAGTAGCGCTCGGAACAGCAGCTTTAAGAGGAAGGGGAAGAGTAAAAGCGTTTATGTGTGCTCGAATTGCGGGTATTCGGATGGACAGTGGTGGGGCACGTGCAAGCAGTGTAGGCAAGTCGGCACGATGAAGCGGTTCGCCACCGAGAGTGCGAACGCGAACCAGGGAGAGAGAGTGACCGGAGGAATGCAGGTGTCGGAAAATGTCGTGCGATCATGGCTGCCGAGGGAGGCACCCCCCGTCAAGTTGACTGATGTTTATGGTCGGATTGATGATTCGAATTGGCGACTTCCTCTGTGAGTGAAGTTGAGATACCTGTTGTATATTGTTCAGTTGCATTCAATACTTGTTCAGTGTTGTTGGATTAAGATAATGCAGTGAAGTTTGCGTTTATTGTTCGATTGTAGCAAATGTATTGTTTATTTAGTCTATATGGTTTCTTAGAGTTGTGTGCGTTTTGTGTGCAGGCCTGGTGAATTTGGAGATGAAGTGGGCAGGGTGCTTGGTGGCGGTTTAGTCCCAGGTTTTCCCTTTTCTGTTCACATAAGGCTTTCTTCACAAAGCGTTACGTGTGATATTTTTATATTATTGGTATTTTTTTATATGTTAACAAGGTTGCAGCTTTTCTGGCCAATTCTAAGTGAGCAAGTAAGCAACTTTACGCCTGCAAATTGCTACAGATTTGGTTAAACTTGGTTTTAGTTGTGCATGTCCAGGAAATTTTCATCTAATCAGTTTAACAAATGCTACGACATAAGCAGAGTCCTAAATAAGGTCTTAGTGTTGTACTCTGTACTCTGTACTATCTGATCCCGCACGTATTTGGCTCAGGTTTGGACCAACTTTTCATTATAATTAGGGGTCAGACTTGATTTAGAAAATAAAAGGCTGACATTTATTTTTGGAGTCTTGAAGTGCTTCATTATTTTTCTTTTGTGACCTTTTTATGATCTCATATTCACTTAGTGTATGATTTATAACCATAAAGATTGACATGAAATATAATTGCAATTATAAAAATAAACAAGATGATATTGATGACATGATAACTGCTTAACTGATGAAAAGAGTTAAAAGACATGATCTTATATCTATAAAACATTGACTTGTAAAAATTTGACATCTAGCATGGAAAATGTGGATTGTTTGCATTAGCGCCTGGATCATCCATCTTTATTAAGGATTGATCTCTCACATGCTGCATATTTTCCTTTTCCTTTATTATTGCTGGTACTTATCGTTTTTTTGGTCTACTTTTTAGCATTTTGAATATTGATTTTTTTTTCTTTCTCCCTATAGGTTCTCTAGTATTAGTAGGTGGAGATCCTGGTATTGGTAAAAGCACACTATTGTTACAGGTATCTATGTTGTTTGTTGGTGATCCTGCTTGATCCCTCCTACAATACCTTTTGATGAATCTATTTGACCAATAATACTGCAATAAAATCTTGATGTATGTTTTATTTTTTCAATGGAAGGTTGCTGCTTTAATGGCTGAAGGGAATGGCCGAGTTATATATGTATCTGGGGAAGAGGTATGCCTTCTCAAAATGTTTGCTTGATGAACCTTGAAAAATAGTTTTGCTTTGTTACAGAGATTGGAGACATGATGCCTATCTCTGGTTCTCTTTCGCCGATAATCTGATTATTTCACTGACTTAATGTGATCAGATTATTTCTGTATGCAAAATAATGAATATTTTTTTCTTTTTTCTTTTCACTGTTGACACTAACTCGTTTTGGTTGCAGAGTGTTGAGCAAATTGCGAACAGAGCTGACCGTCTTTCTATTGAGACTGAGGATATTTATCTGCATTCCAGTACTGATATCGAAGTAAATCTTTTGAACATGCTCAACTTCTTACTTTGAAGATCGTAGAAGTCATTATTGTTAGTTGTGGTTGCTTCATTCATCCATACTTGTAATTGAATATTACTAGTTGTGTTGCATAGTATTTGATGTTCAGCTGTTCAAATTAATGTCAGCAGTATTCTCATATCAGGATATGTTTTGCGTCTGATATAATCTCATCTTCAGAAACGTGTATGTTTTGCTCCTTTTTCCTTCGTTAATACAAACAATGTCAAAGCACCTATTTCTGTGGCTTACTCAAATTGGAAACTTTAAAACAAAGCTCTTAGGAAGTTTTACTATTGTGGTTTATTAAGCGTGACACAAAGTGCATTTCAAATATTATTAGTTCATTATGGCTTATTTTTCATTTTTGGCATGATTTTGTTGCCTTCTTGACAGGATATTCTACAACAGGCTCAGCATCTTTCTCCAAAGGCTATAGTTATTGATTCTATTCAGACAGTCTATTTAAAAGGAGTGTCTGGAAGTGCTGGAGGTGTTGTTCAGGTTCTGAATTTTCTTCTTTCTCTATCATCCATCCTTCGTAACTTGTAACTATTTTCGTTCTCTGTTGCTATTGGAAGAAAATTAGCTGTGTTGTTTTATGGAATAGTCATAACATAATTATTTTTGAGTTGGAATCGTATCATAATTTTTTTGAGTTGGAATCATAACATAATTCGACTACCACAACTTTGTTTTTTTTTCTTCTTGCAACTCAGTTATGCATCATCTTGTAGAACATGGACCTTTTCTCTTTAAGTACTCTAACCCTGGCCAGTTTGAGAACCCAATCATTTAGATCTTGCTCGCTAATCTACAGAAACTTAAGGTTCGCATGCCTATTGATGCGACTTAACATTATTTTAAAATATTGAGTTGATATATGACAGGTGAAAGAGTGCACTTCAGCCTTACTAAGGTTTGCTAAGAAGACAAACATCCCTGTGCTTTTGGTAGGTTCAATGCTTAAAAAAACGTTTTGAACCTGATTGCATAAACATTTTATTTTCATCATGATAGACACTTACTGGGATTGTAATGTGGGTTTTTTCATTCCGAATGTAGATTGGCCATGTGACAAAAACTGGAGACATAGCTGGACCTCGTGTACTGGAGCACATCGTGGATGTAGTTTTATATTTGGAAGTTGGTACCTCTTAAATAATTGTTCTTTATTTTCTTAGTAGTCTATATACTAAAATAGAATTTTGTTGGTGTATTATCTTAAAAAATTGGTCAGACAATTCACTCTCTAGTATGTGCTAGACTGCTAGTCAGGTACACTGGATACTGACAATTCTTATAATGGCTCCATATTGTTATTATTTGTAGTTGTGATTCATGAAAAGAATAACAATGCGAATGTTGTTTGCAACTTTAATTGTTGACTTTATCTAGGTTGGATAACTAGGAACTGCTTCCCTTATTCTTCTAGTCAATAGCTGGGTCTGGTGATGGAATAATGTTTATAAAAAGAAAACAATTCCTTGCTGGCCCTTTTACTTATGATTCTAATACAGCTTTTTTGTTTGTGAAAGTTTGAAATAGCTCATGGTTCATGCTGAAATTATTGGTTAAATCCTATTTGATAAATCAACCATATCAATAATGATTTTCTAAATTGTTGTAAGAGAATGTTACTGAAACACAGGAAACCATCCATTCTTTAACTTCACTGTTGATGCATGTTTTCAGGGGGAGAAATGTTCATCACATCGGTTACTTCGACCAGTGAAGAATCGGTTTGGCTCCACCGATGAGGTATTTCATGTTTTGTGTCACAAATTTACTTTGACTGCCCGTCACTCGAACTCCTACATTGTGTCTCTTTTAAAATTTGATTAAGCTATTAATTGCAAATTTTGACTATTTTATATCAAAAGTCTTCATAGTAATACATTTGTTAATGAGCGCCACACTATCTAAATGCTAGATTTCCATGGTAGGTGTATCAATGCAGCATTGGGAAGAATTTCCCATTAACCAAAGGTAACATAAGATACAAAAAATAAAATGCCAACTGAAGCATGAGACCCTTGTAATGCTGAGAACAATAAACTGTCAATCTCAATCTGCAATAGCTTCTTTCACCTTATGACTTTAGGTACCATAGCTATTAATTCATGCAAATACAATTATTTAACTATAGAATGGTGATTTTATTTCAGCTTGGAGTTTTCAAAATGTCAGAGTCAGGACTGCAAGCAGTTTTAAATCCCAGCGAGATGTTTTTAGCTGATCAGCACTCTGATTCAGCCTACCTAGCAGGGCTGGCTATAGCTGTGATTATGGATGGTTCTCGGGCATTTCTCATCGAAGTTCAGGTTATGTTTCTTTCCAGTCATATATATGGCTCAGCTAATCTGGGTTCTATCTAGATTTGTCAGAATTTATTATAACCGACTGAAGTGTATTGTAAAAATAAATATGAATTGCCAAATCAGATCACTTCAAGAGCAAGAGCAATGATTTCACGATCACAGAAGTTTCTAATTCTATTATTAATTTATTATACATGATATATTTAGCAAATTTCGTATAATTGATCTATAGAAGCTTTTTCTTGAATCTTGCTCATCTTCTTTGAGGTAAGGTATGATTAGCTTGTTGCTCCAACTTATATTCCTGTAGGCATTATGTGTAGCCGGCAGCTCTTCAGTTGTGCGTCATGTAAATGGTGTTCAAGGTAGCAGAGCTGACATGATTATTTCAGTGAGTGTCACGTTTATTAATAACTTGGTGCATTCTGAGTTGAACTATTTATAGATATCGACTAAATTTTAATTAGTGGACAATAGAATTTCTGTAATGTAGCATGTTAATGGATCTCACCATGTTCTCGTTGTGCAGGTTATTGTAAAGCAAGCTGGACTTAAGCTACAAGAAAATGTAATTATCTTTACACTAATTGCAGCTTTAACATGTGTAATTGATGACATCTCTGCACCTGATGTAGATGCCCTTTGTGGTTATCTAGCCTCTTTGTTTTGTTTTGTGGCTCACATAGCAGTCATCAATAACTATTTAGAATGACATTATAATTATTCGGAGTATAACTATTTATACCTCTGATCATGTTTTATGTGCTGGAAAAGATTTACCCTCTATTGTTTTTTCTAATATTCCATTTTCTTTGTAGGGTATCTTCCTTAATGTTGTAAGTGGGGTTAGCCTGAAGGATACAGCTGGTGATCTAGCAATAGCAGCCGCAATTTGCAGCAGGCATGGCTTTAGTTCCAATTTGTCATATGCTGTGATAAGAACTGAAAAAACTGCTATATCTATGATATCAATGAGTATGATAAACTAATTGCTATCTACCTTTGCTTTGAAAAATTATAGGCATTTTACAATGAGTATCTCAATTTTGAAGCCACAGAGAAAATTTCATAATTTTCATTGCACATGGCTGACTAATTTATAATTAGTAACCAAGTTTCTTATCTTATCTAACTTGTACATTTTTTCTGCTGAATTAATCTTTGACAAGGTAAATAGGAGATTGGTTTCATCTACTTGTACCTTTATACTACCTCCGTCCTACAATAAGTGGCCACATGTTTTACTTTTTGTCTCACAAAAAAGCAAAATATGTGGCCACTTATGGCGGGACGGAGGGAGTAGTTAATAAGCTAGTTATCATTTTATTCTTTCAGCTTCTTGGAATTCCCCATACCACGTGGCATAGCATTCATTGCAGAAGTTGGTCTTGGCGGCGAACTTCATATGGTATGTCCTCGTATTAAATATGGCCATTATATCGTCTATATAGATAAAATCTGTTGAATTATTTGATCCTGGGAATCGGATCGTGTATGTTACTGGAAAGTGAAACTTATTGATAAGCTGGTTAGCTATGGTTGGCTTATAAATAAAAATATGCACCTCTTTTGTTGAAATTTTGTTTTCCCAAACAATGATAGGTACCACAGTTGGAGAAAAGAGTAATCACAGTGGCTAAGCTGGGATATAAGAAGTGTATCATTCCCAAAACAGCAGAGAAGTCGTTCTCCGACCTGCAGCCGGGGGGCATGGAGATCGTGGGATGCAATAATTTGAAGGAGATGATTAACACTGTTTTCACTGGAAACTGATGATTATGATTATCATCAGCGGATAAATTATTTTAGTATGTAAATGGCGCGTGTATATATGCTGTAGAAACGACTACTGCAATTCCCAGAGTGTATATATGCTGTAGAAACGACTACTGCAATTCCCAGACATTCAGCATGTCCAGCTCTCTCTCTCTCTCTCTCTGAACAGCAGTTTGTTCAATTTTAGTGATTATTAGTAGCAGTAAGAGGCATGCCCTATTTTCACTTCAAGGGGCATGCCAGGTTGTATCTGGTAACTCATTTTTCAAGGATAATGATGCCAGTTTTGCGCATGAACTTTATTTGTTTCTTGGTTAAATAGGATAAGTAGTTCGGTTTTGCATTCAAAATTCATCATGATGCATTTTCTATATTATTGTCATTTGCCAACATTTATTAAATTCTAGTATAAAATTGAATTAATAAATATTTAAATACAATTTGTGTAGTTTATAAGGGTAAATGACACTTTCTAGTCCAATAATGTATGCACGTTTTTTCAAAACTATCCCAAAATTTTGATAATCTCTTTTAAATCTAGGACAAACTCAAAGCGGAACTGGCAACCGAGAATTTACATGAAATTCTACTTGAAAAAAAGTTACCATCAGTTTTTTGTTTTCCAACGCAGTTTTTAGGATTGAAAGAGTGATCACTTTCTGAATTTGAAAATGAATTCATATTATTGAATACTAATATGTCATTATCCAAAGTGTAGATATTTGTGAAAAAAATATGCATACTTTTCGGCTAGTAAGTACTACTAGTATTTCATCAATTTATAAACTAATAAAATTAATATCGAATATTGCTCAACATAGAATATTCTAATATAAGATCAATAATCTTATAGAATTTGAGACCGGTCCCAGGCAATAACCCTCTTTTAGGTTAAGAAATTAAAAAGATGGATTATCAATTCGGATAAGCCAGACTCTCCTTTTTCATCTTATGTACTGTTACTAATTTTACTACTATACATTAAAAAGAAAGAGCAGCACTCCTGTGCGACTGCCACTTGCGTGAAACCGGATCCTTTGATCCTATCCGGTCAAAACGGGTCGGGTCAACCCGCCAATTTTTTTTTAAATTCGATTTTTTAAATTTATTTTTCTTTTCCGCATTCGGCTCTGATTTTAATTTATAGATAATGATTGTGGCAACATTAATATTTTTTAGCTCGCTCCGAGGACTTCGGCTCCTCTCGCTCGACTCATTAAAAAAATAAAATAAAATAAAAAACTGGAAAAAAGAATTAAAAAAAATTGAAAAAAAAATTGGAAAAAAAAATTAAAAATTTTGTTACACGCACCGAATAAAAAAAAATTGTCAGGCGCGTGCATGCGACTTGAGGGGCGCGTGTGATGCACGCGCCTGACTTATAGGCCGAAATAGGCCCGTATTTTACACACGCCCGACGCGCGTGGGTTGCGCACTTACGTGCGACGGGTGCACAAGAGTTTTTGTGAAAAAGAAATTTAAATTATCTATCAAAAAAAAAAAGTTAGATTGCGCGTGGGTTGCACACTTACGTGCGACGGGTGCTCAGGAGTTATTGTGAAAAAGAAATTTAGATTATCTATCAAAAAACAATAAAGTTAGATTAAAAAAAATTAACACATTTTAAAAATTCGAATTTTCTAATACATTATTTTCAACACAAAATACTTACTGAACACACTGAAACAAACTACTGACTAAGCTCTCCACCATGCGCCGTCATCTCCGCCACCTCATACCTTCTCTCCGCCGTGGCTATGCCACCAAATACACCGGAAAAGTCGTGACATCAACCAACAAGGGCCGCTTCTCCGCCATAGAAGTCTCCGTCACTCCTCCCACCCTCATCTCCGACGTCCGCGGCTACCCTCTCCCCCGCCGCGAGCTCATCGTCGAAGCAACCAAACTCCTCCAATCAAAATCCGCCGCGTCGTCGCCCGACTCCTTCCTCGACCTCGTCGAATATCTCCAAGCCCTAAACGTACAGCCGACTACCTCCGAAGTCTCCGAAATTCTCAAAGCCCTAAAATCCCCAACCCTAGCCCTCGAATTTTTCCATTTTTGCCGCTCTCATATCCCGAATTTCCGACACGATGCCTTCACTTACAACCGCATTTTGCTGATTCTGTCGAAATCACCCCTCCCGGACAGGATTGATAAGATGAAAGAAATTATCGAATTAATGGAGAGATTAAGGACCGTTGGGAACATCTCCACCGTCAATATATTAATCGGTGCATTCAACAGTGTTGATGGATTGGAGAAATGTTTGGATTTGTTGAAGAAATGGGATTTGCAGTTGACTTGTTACACTTATAAGTGTCTTCTGCAAGCATACTTGAGAGCAAACGATCTGAATCGAGCATTTCAGGTTTATGGCCAAATTCGGAGTAAAGCTTACAACTTGGATAGCTTTGGTTACAACATGCTTCTTGATGCTCTTGCTAAAGATGAAAAGGTTTGAGAACTGTTTTTCTTTTGATGGATTCGTGTCTTAGTTAAATAAATTTGATATCTTGGAGTATGTTTTTCACTTGAACTGTGCTAGAAGTGATTTTTGTAGTTATTATTACATGTAATTTAGGTATTAGATCTTGGGATGCCAAAAATGTGAGTGTTGCAGAATCTAATTTTCTGATGTGCTGCAGCTTCATGTCAGGTTGATCAGGTGAAGAAGGTGTTTGAAGACATGAAAAAGAAGCATTGCAGACCTGATGAATATACATATACTATTCTGATAAGGATGAATGGAAGATTGGGCAAGCTGAATGAGGCAGTAGCTTTATTTGAGGAAATGCTATCGAAGGATTGTAAACCGAATTCAATGGCTTACAATACTATGATCGAGGCACTGGTGAGGAGCCGAATGTCGGACAAGGCTATGATTCTCTTCTCTAAGATGGTGGAAAACAATTGCAGGCCTAATGAATTCACTTACAGTCTCATTCTCAATGTTTTAGCTGCAGAAGGACAGCTTGGTAGAATGGACGAGGTAGTGAAAATATCGAGCAAATACATGAATAAGTCGATCTATGCATTTCTGGTGAGAATGCTAAGCAAACTAGGCCATGCAAGTGAAGCGCATAGGTTATTTTGTAATATGTGGAGCTTCCATGATCAGGGAGATAGGGACGCCTATCTCTCCATGTTGGAGAGCTTATGCAATGCTGGTAAAGTTATCGAGGCTATAGACATGCTGAGTAGAACTCATGAGAAGGGAATAATATCGGATACTTTCATGTACAACACAGTCTTCTCCGCTCTTGGCAAGTCGAAACAAGTAGTGCATCTCCTTGATCTGTATGAGAAAATGAAACAGGACGGGCCGCCACCAGACATTTTCACCTACAATATTCTGATTTCTAGTTTTGGCAGAGCCGGAAGAGTTGAGGAAGCTGTTAGGGTTTTTGAAGAGCTTGAGAATAGTGATTGCACACCGGATGTTGTGTCATACAATTCGTTGATTAATTGTCTGGGGAAAAATGGTGATGTCGATGAAGCACACATGAGGCTCAAGGAAATGCAAGAAAGGGGTTTGAATCCTGATGTTGTCACGTACAGTACGTTGATAGAATGTTTTGGTAAGACGGATAAACTTGAGATGGCGTATAGCTTGTTAGACGAAATGCTGGCTGAAGGTTGTTGTCCTAATATAGTTACATACAATATCTTATTAGACTGTCTTGAGAAATCTGGGAGAAGTGCAGAAGCTGTTGATTTGTATGCAAGACTTAAAGAACAGGGATTGACACCGGATTCGATCACTTATGCTATTCTTGAGAGACTGCAGAGTGGTTCACAGAGGACACATAGAATTCGGAAACAGAATCCAATTACTGGTTGGATTGTTAGTCCGTTAAGGTGACAAGCGGTTATGGCTGCCATATCAATCTCCGGTCACACGCAACTTTGAGTCGAGGGTTTCTAAAGACGAGGCGTAGGAGATGAAGCTCTCTCTGTTTAGCTTGAGACATTTTATTCTCATTGCCATGACAGACTGCATCAAGCTACTGAATTTGGCTCGTTACATTGATTCCTACTGGCATTGAATCAAGGAGGGGTGCAAATTGAATTTTATTTATATTTGCCAGTGTATGTTATTCATCTCTTGATGGTCATGTTTTCTAGGTGAAAACCCCCTCCTCTTTATTTGCATTGTCTACTTTTAAAAGTCATGTTTTCACATTGAAGGTTTATTAATTTGCATTGTGTATTAATAGTCGTTTTCAAATTGAAGGTTTTTACTATTGTTGTCCTTGTATCTATTTTTGTTGGGCCTAGCCGGGCTAACCTGAGCTCATTGGGCTTAATGGCATGTCGGGTCAGTCTGAAACTCAACTTAACTTTTATTTATAGTCCAAACCCACCCAATTTCGAGCCGGCCCGGTGGGTTGGGGGAGCCGGTCCGCCGTGGCCTGTGGCAATATATATACTTTATTTTGCAAACAACGAGTAATTATAACTTATATATATATATATATATATAGAACAAGGATCTCGCTCGAATCATCTCTTATTCATATATATTCGATTTGTGAATCAGATTAAAAGCGAAAAAAAGAAAAGAATAAAATACAAACGACAAATTTAATTCAGTATAGAATTCTTATACTGATAAACCTGAATATACTCACTTTCAATAGAATTTTTCTTATTATCTTATATGGATGAATTTCAATTATGTATTAGATGTCGCATAATTATTTTTATTCTTTTTCTAACCAAAAGAAAAGGAAAGAAGAAGACAAAGAAAAACTATTACCATTTTACTTTTTAGCAATCATTTTCAATTTTCAAAAGAACCAACAGAAGACTGGATCGGTTCAAATAAATAATACTCTCTATGTTCTAATTGCAAGGTTCTCTTCAAAAGGTTTGGGACAACCTTGTGGTAACGTACGTTTAATTTTTAAACACGTATGCCATATCTTATGATTCTTATCCAATCATAAAATATTACTCCATCTGTCCCAATAGTAAGGTCTCGCTTTCCTTTTTTGTCTGTCCCAATAGCAAGGTCTCATTTCAAAAATGGAAATAATTAACTCTTCAAAAGCTGTATGACCTACTACTTTTTCTCCACTTTTTCTCCTTTTACTCTTGTTTCTTAATAACCGTGCCCAAATCAAGTGAGACCTTGCTATTAGGACGGGGAGAGTAAAATACTAAAATGGTGAAGTATAGACCCAAAACATGACTATTTTTGGATTTTCCTCGTGAATTTCGCGTTTGAGGTCGCAGTCTTGGAACATCAAATCTACTTTTATATATATATAAAATAAGGGTGCAATAATTAACGTACTCAAATATTATATTCCTCATTATTGCAACTTGCATAGAACCCAAGGCAATAATGTTTTATTGATATTGTACAGAACACAAATGATGGAAGTTTTAATTGTAAAAGGTTCTGCTACTTGATCAACTCTAAAATATGTTGATAGAAGAGGTAAAAAAATAATTTAAAAATTTATGTGGCAATGGTGAGCGTGATTTTTAGATTAAATCACAAAAAATTGAAATTGGAGAAAAAAATAGAAAAATACTAAAAAAAATTGATAGTCGGAAACGGGCGAGACATTGAATGTGGGATAGAGAGGACACCAAAATTGATCCCATAAAGTTCAAAATTTTTATTTCATACAAATATTCTGATAACTTGTTATTTGTCTTGATGTTACAAAATAATTTTGATAATTTTTTATGTTATAGTATAATATTTCTGGCAACAATATAATCATATTTATAATTATAGCTTAATTATAATCTTATAACGCAAAAAGAAAAAAGAAAAAAAAAACTACTACCTCCGTCCCATGACAAGTGTGTATTAAAGAGAAAGATGTTTAAAGGGTAAAAAAATAGAAAGTAGTGGAGCCCACAATATTTTGTGAGAGAGGCATATTTCCTTATAAGGAAAGTGGTCACTTATCCCGGAACAACCCAAAAAGGAAATATGGCTACTTATTGTGGGACGGAGGGAGTAGTTAACAAAAAGCTATTGGACCAATAAAATGTAAATAATAATAAATAGATAATATATCTCACCAAATTTTTATAGATCATGTTTCGCCTATTATTCTTATAGTTCGATTTTTTTATGACGTGTAAAATTTATTCAAAAGTAGCCTTTGACGGCAATTTATCACTATAAAAACGACCCAAAATTGTACTCAAACATGCATCATTCATAACATACTAAAACTAAAATACAATCTCTTCCAAAATGGAGGTGTTAGGATTTCTTTTTCTAGCAACCTTACTATCAACTTCTCAAGCATCCGGCGTCGTCTACCCAATCCGACAGCTCAGGCCGCACTCCGGCAGCGGCGGCCGCCGTGTCGAGGGCTTGGACTGCCTGAGCTGGCGGCTGGCGGTGGAGACGAACAACCTCCAAGGCTGGTTGTTGGTGCCTCAGTCGTGCGAGAAGTACGTCGGTAACTACATGCTCGGCAAGCAGTACCGCCACGACTGCGAAGTGGTGGCGGACGCCGCCATCGACTACGCGAAGACCGTCAAAGTCGCCGGCGACGGCAAGGATGTTTGGGTGTTTGATATTGATGAAACCACGCTTTCTAATCTTCCTTATTATGCCCGCTCTGATGTCCAATTTGGGTAATTTGTTCCTTTTATCCCCATTTTAAATCATAATTTCATTTTTGGCAATAATTTGAATACGGCTTAAGTTGCTATCGTGTGGTTGACCATAATTAAGAAATAATTAAAGAGATTAGAGAATAATTAATGTTTATTAATTTTAATCAGAATTTACTAAGCCTCATTTAAAAAAAAAAAATGGTGGATCGCACCAAATGTAAGTTTGCGATCCACCGCAATGGAGTGTTGCTCTTAATTGACATAAAATTAAAATACAATACTGGTATAAAGTTCGAGAATTTAAATAAATCAAACGAAAACAGAAACATGTAAATCAAGAACTAATTGACATTGATGTATTACTCATATTTCGAATTAATTAGACGGAGTTACTAATTAAAAAAAATAAAATATTAGATGATGTAATTAAATAGATATTTCGTGGGGCGGCCCATGTCCTATTTCAAGTAAATTATCTTCAAATTAAAATATAGTACTAATTTTTTTTTTAAGCTCTAACCATTTCTTCATTGATAATTGATTTGGATGCAGGGCAACGGCATACAACGACACAAGGTTCAACGAGTGGGTGGCGGAAGGGATAGCGCCGCCGCTGCCGCCGATCCGCCGCCTCTACAAGACGGTGGTATCTCTAGGGATAAAGACAGTCTTCATATCTGGAACAGCTGAAAGATTCAGAGATATAAAGATAGTCAATTTGAATAATGCTGGTTATTACAACTGGGAAAAACTCATTCTCAAGTAAGACATAATATGATTAATTAATAACGTTACTAACCTCATTTTATTTATTGTTTGCATAGTTAAATAATTAGTCCCTAAATTAAGAGAGAGATTATATTTAATGCAGGGGAGAAAGTGATCATGGAACATCAGTGGATTACAAATCCAAGAAAAGAACAGAGTTAGCGAATGAAGGTTACAGAATTGTGGGAAATACTGGAGATCAATGGAGTGATTTGATTGGTACTAATGTCGGAAATCGGACATTCAAAGTGCCTGATCCCATGTATTACATAGGATGATTAATGAAATAATCATAGTATTATTTAATAAAGTGTAAGAAATATATAATTTTGGAGTCCAATGGTAATATTGAAATAAAGGTATTTGTACGATTGAACTCATAAGTATGTATCTCAAAGTACAAATATTTTTATCTAATTTTGATTTTATGAAAGTTAGAATTCTGAAAAAGAAGTCATTGGGCTTTAGGCAAAGAAGAATGCAACTCCTTTGTTTGTTTGAGAAGAATTGAAGAAGATGCTACATTTTCTTACTATTCGATTTATACATGAGATCCTCTATAGCTAATTGTGTCTTGATTGTATCATTTATTTTATTAATTAAATATATTATTAATGTAGTATATCATAAAATAATAAATCTATTAATATTTTTATTATATTTTAAGTATACTGTTATCGTAAGAAAAAAGGGATATGATTATGTATATACTCACCCATTTTGAATCTCATATGAAATTTATGGGCTTTTTTTGCATCTACGAGTTCGCTTCTATATTTTAAGTTTTGAAGTCGATGCATAATCATATACTCCCTCCGTCTCGGATTAGTATGGTGTACTTTTAAGCACCATACTAACCCGGGACGAAGGAAGTATGATACAATTTGACATTGATTCATTTTCGTGAATTACTACTTAGTTATTTTTATTTATTTTAGCTGCTACACTTAGGTTTTGGAAATAAAGGTAGATCTATATATGTATACTTTTGACTTTGCTGGACGGCCAAATCGTGTTTTCCCCAATTAACGAGTTCATTCGAAATTCTATATACTAATTTCATATTTTGAAATTGGTTCATATATATTACTAGCAACGTACGAACCACCTAGGTTTTGAATCTTAAATAAGATGATTAAAAAAAAAAAAACAAAGAACAAAACAAAAAAAAAAGAACCTAAAAAACAAAGAATTGAAAAAAAGAAAAATGGAAGTTTTACAATAATCGTATCTTCAATAGAAGTTAGGCATGGCTGGAACTGTTTGCTAGAGGTTACTTTTTGACTTTAGCCGTTGTATTAATTATGACTTATAATTAAGTTATTATATCATGCATGATATATAATAGTAATTCTTTAATTATGTAATCCCCAAAATACCCCCAGAAAAACTATATAAAGCAGCTCCCCATATGAAATATTCGCAAACATGAATGCACTCAAGATCATAACCTTTTTCTTGTTCATTTTTACTGGTACAACTTTGTCCCAAAATAATAATACGAAATGCCCATTTCAGTTCTTGTACCACTTTGGAGATGGAATCTCGGACATTGGCAACTCCGTTAAACTTCTCCCGTTTGGGCCTCGTCTTCCGGCCACACGTTACCCTTACGGCGTAACTTACCCCGGCAGCCCTAACGGCCGTTGGTCCGACGGCCTCGTTGACGTCGACTATGTCGGTACGACAGCATATACATATACACATATATGATTAAATATTTCATAACAATTATTTTGACATTTGATGAAAATTAATCATTTTGCAGCACAAGGTGTTGGCCTGCGCAACATTAAACCTTACCTATCTTTAGGATCCTCTACGAACTACGATGGAGTAATATTTTCTGTAGAAGGAAGCACAATTCTTAATTCTTCATTTTTTAATTCAAAGGGAATTGATATTCCACCATATAATATTCCTCTCGCCTCTCAAATGAGTTGGTTTAGAACATATCTCAGCTCAATCTGCACCAATCAACAAGGTTATAAATTCATCGACTTTATATTTATATTATATGTGTGTGTGTTCACTTCGTGTTTTCAAATTTCTTTAAGCATTAAAATAATGGCTCACGTAGAAAATTACGTACTGATAAATTTCTTTACAACTAATAATGTTGTGTGTTGGATATCCATTACTCGTATAGAATCAGACTGTGCGAGGAGGCAGCTTCCGAATTCTATTGTATTATTTGAAAACGGCGAATTAAACGACGTCGGATACGCATTAGTCCAAGGCAGATCCATTGAGGAAGTAACAACTTACGTGCCACTTTTAGTTCAAGCCCAAGTCAACGCTGCAAGAGTAATTTTGACTTTCTAACATTTCCTAATAATTTATGAAATTAATGTAAATGAAGTTCATCAATTATATATTTAATTTGCTTTGATCGATTTAATTATTTGTACTTTTAATTCAACGCAGGAGGTGATCAAGCTAGGTGCGAAGCGAATAGTATACACCACAGCCGCTCCTCTCGGGTGCTATCCGTACATACTAACGGCGTTATCTAGCAACGACACCACAGCCTACGACCTACTAGGATGTCTGAAGGCCGTGAATACTCTCGCCGTGAAGTTCAACATCGCTCTCCAAATAGCTTTCACCGCCGTGAAACTAGAATTTCCTACCGTTAACATACTGGGTGCCGATTTCTACACACCTGCAAAACTATTCATCACTTTGGCATCATCCGTACTAGGCAAGTCTCGTTCGATTAATAAAATTGTCACTTTCCACAAGTCGGATTTCTCTATTTATTGTTTCGATCTTGTTTTATTTTATTATTAACATGTCACGTGTATATTGATGATATGTGATAGATCCTAGTGGGAATCCGGCACTGAAATCTTGTTGCGGAATCGGAGGGAAATATAACTACGACAATACAAGTTTTTGTGGGAGCCCTAACGTGCCAGTTTGCCCTAACCCGAAAAACTCAATATATTGGGATGGTTTGCACTTTACACAAGAAACCTATCGTCGTATTATAAACACGCTTCTTCCACCGGCGCTGCTGTTGTTCGGTTGCAGATTAATATAAATTATATATGTGTGTATTGGTAATACAAAATTGTAAGATGGGATACAATTTTGAATAAAGGATAGTGAAATTATATATAACAATCGAGTTGATTATATTCGTGGAAAGACACTCCATAACGATAAAACACAATAGGGAGTAGAGGATGCAAATAGTACATTATTGTGGAGAAAAATTTTCTTTTCCATAATAAAGCGTTATGCGAATTAAATGAATAAAAAATAACATTTGCGATCCATACAAGTTTGAACTAATGTGAGCTCAAGCCTTTTGGAATGATAGCTATCAAAGTATTTCATATTTATTTCACTTTTTCTTTTTTTACAATAGTGACTCGAGCCGTTATTCGATGCATGCATTGGATAAATCTTGGATTATAACTAAGTATTTATATATGTATTTGTATGATTTCATATTATGCTGAGGTTTTAATCCCCTTAATTAGCTCATTAGTTGGAGTTATTTTAGGCTGAATTAAGTGAGATTTAATTAGACAAGACTTTGTGAATATATGCATGCATTATTCAACTATCTCTCTCTCTCTCAAGTGAGAAATATATCATTATTACTCCATCCGTCTTATATAAGATTACACATTTCTTTTCAACACGAGTATTAAAGAAAAGGGAATAAAGTGATTAAAGTAATAAGGACACAACTGTTTAAGAGATACTCCCTCGGTCCCCAAAAAAACTTGTGGTGTAATAGTGATTACAGATTCTAAGAAAATTTGGTTAAAAGTTGTTTGATTGGAAGAATGTCGCAGCCCGACTTAGAATGAAGATGACCAAGCCGGTGGGTCCCACGACGTACACAATTTATGATTAACCAAAGAACAAGATAACGACCCAGTTATCCAACAAAATCAATCATTCAATGAATCATACTCTCAAGGCAAACTCAAGCTGAATCAAATATCAAGCAGCGGCATCAATAATAATTATTTTCAAGTTCAAAACCAAAATAACGAGAATGGTCAACAGTACAACACCATCTCGTATCAGAGTTTTAGCAACAGAAATAAAGTTTATCAAGTCATAGTTTCAATCATCATAATAGGACAACAGTTACTGAATAAGTTCAGAGTGTTGCAGCGGAAAAACATAACACATCTTTGGTTATATGTATGAAGACATATAACCCTGCTCAATATCAACAGAATCTCAAAAGGTCAACAACAAAAGTCCGCCCAGCACACTCCTTTCCCATCCAAGCTAACCTACACATTTTAGAAATAATATGCAGGGCTGAGTACTTTCGCACTCAGTGGACACATGCCAAAATAATTGAAAACTGCTGCTTAGAGCTATAGATTGATAACTTGCCATAAAGCATAGCACAAGTATTTATATATATATATATACTTAAAAACAAACCTGTGCTTGCCAAAACCTTTTTCTTTCATATAAATGACTGCAGTCAAAATACTTTTTATGTATGTACCACATCTACTATAACTTTTGAGTGTTGAGAAGTAGGCCTCCTTCTCAAACACTTGTAATCGTCCCACCAAAAAGGAAGGCTCCCGATTACAACATAGTGTACACAAATCCCACCTTAAGTAGGACCGAATTCGTCTTTCCTTGATAGAGGGTATCATACAAAAACTTCAAAAATTGGCAAGTCAATCACTTTAATAATCATCACACATATATATAATCATAATATCACATTCTTTATTTCTTTAGTTCAGAAAGCCCACCTGAACTGGCGACTTTATCTACTAGCTTACTTCTCGGCTTTTCCTTAATTTATGATTCCGCTCGATCCTTCAATTTAAGAATTAATTTAAATATTAGAGCGAGAAAAGTTTAAATATTAAAATAAAGAATACCGCTACTATATCTAATATTTTCTTCTTTAATCCGACTTTTCTAGGATTTTTCTCTCGGCAATTAGGAACTAAACTTTTCTAATTTTTTTTTTCTTTCTTACTTAATTTCTTAATCGATAATTAATCGATTATAACTTCAGGACACATTTAAAAACTTATAATCACATATTTCATCATTAACCACTTAAGCTTATCATATCATTAATACTTAAACTCATCATTAACGTATCATTAGGAAAAATAGCTAATATTTTAACTTTTGAGTTTACGAAAGAAACAACTGAAAACAAGTTGAGCAAAGATCAGCTGGATAAATCAAGCTGACTGGAAAATCAAGTTAGCTGGAAAAAACTGAGTTATTTGGAAAACTGAAATTGAACCGAGCCGACCGGAAAACCGAGCCGGAAAACCGGCCGGGACTCACTGAGTTAATCCAATGATCGGGTTCCAGGGTAAATCCAATGACCGAGTCCATTGAGTTAATCCAAATGAGGTCCAATGGTGATTCCAATGACTGGTTCAAATTGGGTAAATCCAATGGCCAGGGTCCAGAGTAAATCCAATGGCCGGGTCCATGGTAAATCCAATGATCGAGTCCGGTAGATCCAATGATCGTAGGTAAATCCAATGATCCAATTAGTAAATCCAATGGATCAAATGACTTAATCAAGTTGGCTGGATCCAGCTGACTTAATCCAGAAATTTAAACTCTAGAAACTCTAAATTTCAAACTTTGTATTAAATTTCCGAAAAATTCTACGTCACTTAATTTTTAACGTAGATTCCATTTCTAACATTATTTTCTTCATTAAAAATCAAATACATGTCTTTATTGTGCATATATATTTCTGTCCTTTTGATAAATTAAGAATTAAAATCCAAATTTCATTCTAATCACTTCCAATCATGTTAATTTAATTAATAAGCTATATTTATAGCTTAATCACTTAATTTGATTGGATAAAATAAAAACCCTAATATATATATATTCGGCCCTTATGATAAATAGGGTACATTTATTTATTTTTATCCATTTCAAATTTCAACATGTATAATTAATATTCTAGAGATTAATTATAATCTCAATTAATCAATTTAAGCTCTAAATAATTATCTTTAATTTATTTTTAACTGCTGAACATTCTTAAAATTATGAAATTGAGCTCTAAAAATTCTAACAAAATTCTCACATACTTAATTAAATATTATGAGCTCAATTATATCATTAATTTCATCATTTAACATCTAAATCAAAGAGCTCCAATTTCAAACCCTAGATATTTCGAAATTTCCACAATTTGAAACAATTATGCTTCAAACATTTAACTCAATATATAAACATGCTTATTAACATCATCTAAACCCATATTGATCATCAAATCAAGTATAAAGCATCAAAATCACATTTTCCTATTTTAGCCAAATTTTCGGCTAATATTTAATTTAATAGAAAATTGATTAAATTTTTCTCAATTCAATTTTTCATCATGCTCATAGACATCATATAAGCTCATATCAATCATCAATTTGATCATAGAAGGTCAAATTATAAAAACCTAAATTTTGGCCTGATTTTCGGCCTTTTTTATAAATAAAATAAATTGATAAATTCTTGCTAAATTCAATCATATAACATGCTTATAATCATCATAGAACCTCATATAATTCATCAATTCAACTATAGGATCAAAGAAATAAATTTTCTAATTTATTTCATATATATTTCGAAAAATAAAAATTGATGCTAGGATTGATTTCTCAATGATTAAATCATAGAAATGTAATCTAAATTACTCCCTAATCATCATACTTGAAGATCGAATCCATATTACAACATATATATAATTTTCGAAATTTATAAAAATTTATGAAATATGGATTTGATACTAAACCTTGAGTTATTTGCTTAACTAATGAGAAATCTCACCTCTTGAGATGATTTTACTACTACTTCCTTTGACTAATAAATCTTGATTCCTTCTCTTTACTTGTGGATGTGAATCCCCTGTTTAGTGTGTTTTTAAGTGTGTGTTTGAGTGTGTGTGTATCGTGTTTGCAGCTAGAGAAATGAGAGATAGAAGAGATGAGAGATGCATTAATTAAATACTAACTTATCTAATAAGAATACATTGAATCTTGCTAACTTACATGCTTAGTCACTCAACATCCTTCATCATTATGTTGGGGACAAGCTTAGGTGGCACCAATTTAGCAATTAAATAATAGGTATTAGTGTTAGTTATTTATCATGTGCTAATTTAATTACTATTCTTAGATTAATAACTAAATTAATCATTAATTATTAACAATCAAGATTTAACTAGGAGATAATAATTAAGCTTATACTACAAGCTTTATTTCTTAGGAAAAATTATGCTTAATATCTTAACTTAATTAATTAATTAAACATCAAATTAGTTAATTAAACATTAAGCATAAAAATCTCATTTTAAACGATCAATTAATTCTCTAATTAATTGATCATTCATCATATAAATAATCATAGAGGCTTTAAATTAAAAAAAAACTCTCGATACATAAAAATTTATTAGGGTTTCTCAAACCCTAATATAAACTTCCTTTAAAAATTTTCGGAATTAAAATCCGAAAATTAAATAAATTGCCGGAGAAAATTCATAAATCCCTAGAAAATCAAATACTTCAAAAATGGCACATATTTCACATATAATGCAAATATAATAGCACATAATCATAAACACCTTTAATATTTCATTTCGGATTAACCGAAACGAAAATAAAACTTAATTCATCAAAATTCAGCAATTTAGGGCTGCCGAAAAATTTTATCTGCCTGGACTTAACTTTATACTAAATTCTCACATTTTAAATATTCTAGTTAATTATCTTAATTAATTACTAAGATTGGTTATGAAAAAGGCGGGATACTACATTCTCTCCCCCTAAAAATAAATTTCGTCCCGAAATTTGCTTACCTCAAAGAAAAGCTCGGGATACTTCTCCTTCATCTTATCTTCAAGTTCCCATGTAACTTCCTCTAACCCGTGGTGTTTCCACTTAACCTTTACTGAGGCGATTGATTTATTTCTTAACTGCTGGACCTTTCGATCCAAGATCGCTTCTGGTTTCTCCTCATAACTGAGGTCTGGTTCGAGGACTACTTCTTCCTGCTGAATAACGTGCTTAGGGTCGAACATGTATCGGCGCAACTGGGATACATGAAACACGTTATGCGAATTTCCAAAACTTGGTGGTAAAGCTAGCTTATACGCTACTTGACCAATCCTTTCCAGGATTTCATACGGTCCTATGTAACGTGGCTTAAGCTTTCCTTTTACTCCAAATCTATAAATTCCCTTCGAAGGCGAAACTTTTAGGAATACTTTATCTCCCACTTCAAACTCTAATTCAGATCTTCGAGAATCGGCATAGGATTTTTGACGATCTTGCGCTTCTTTAATCCGTTGCTTGATTTGACGGACAATTTTGATCATCTCTTCAACAGCATCGGGCCCTAAAACTTTTCTTTCACCCACTTCATCCCAATAAAGCGGTGACCTACATTTTCTTCCATAAAGAGCTTCATAAGGTGCCATGCCAATTGTCATTTGATAACTGTTGTTGTATGCAAACTCAACGAGAGGCAAAACTTGCTCCCATTGATTACCTTGGTCTAACACAATAGTTCTGAGCATATCTTCCAAAATTTGAATTGTCCTTTCGGACTGACCATCCGTCTGAGGATGAAATGCAGTGCTGAAATTTAATTTGGTACCCATCTCACTTTGTAAACTTCTCCAAAAACGAGAAGTAAACTTTGAATCTCGGTCTGAAGTGATCGACTTGGGCACACCGTGCAGACGCACGATCTCTCGAACGTACAGCTGGGCTAATTTATCTGCTCCGTATGTTTTTGGAATTGGTATAAAGTGAGCAGATTTTGTCAATCTGTCCACTATTACCCATATGGATGTGTTTCCTTTCTTAGACTTTGGTAACTGGGTTACAAAATCCATTGTAATACCATCCCATTTCCATTCCGGAGTTTCCAACGGCTGGAGCTTTCCATAAGGCCGTTGATGTAAAGCCTTGACTTGCTGACACGCTAAACATCGCTCTACAAATGAAGCTATATCTCGCTTAATTCCTTCCCACCAAAATTTCTGCTTTAAGTCTTGATACATTTTGGTGCTTCCAGGATGAGCTGTATAAGGCGTTTCATGAGCTTCTCTCATGATCTCGGCTCTTAAATTTCCTTTATCTGGAACGCAAATCCTTTCTTTAAATAGGAGAGTGTTATCTCCAGCTTCATGAAAATTTTCAGTTTCTCCTTTGCGAATCTTGAGTCTCAAATTTTCCAACTTTTCATCTTTTCTTTGAGCATCTGAAATTCTCATCTTCAAATCTGGAGTTATTTTCAAAGCTGCAATTATTTGCTCTGTAGTTTGAGGTGGTAGAACCACTTCTATTCTTAACTTTTCAAAACTTTTAATAAACTCTTTTTCTTGAGTGAGCAGAAATCCTAACTCAGTTCTGCTCTTTCTACTCAAGGCATCGGCTACTACGTTCGCTTTTCCTGGGTGATAGAAAATTTTGCAATCGTAGTCCTTTACCAACTCAAGCCATCTTCTTTGCCTCATATTCAACTCTTTTTGCTCGAAAAAATATTTGAGGCTCTTATGATCTGAAAAGATCTCACACTTAGCTCCATAAAGATGATGTCTCCAAATTTTTAAAGCATGCACAACTGCTGCTAACTCTAAATCATGAGTTGGGTAATTCTCCTCATGAGGTTTGAGTTGTCGTGACGCATAAGCAATAACTCTGCCATCTTGCATCAAGACACAACCCAATCCATTCTTTGATGCATCCGTATAAACGGTAAAATCTTTGTCTGCTTCTGGCACTGCTAGAACTGGAGCGGTGGTTAGTTTCTTCTTAAGCTCTTGAAAACTTTCCTCGCATTCAGGAGACCATTTAAACTTCGATTCTTTCTTCAGAAGTTGGGTCATTGGCCTTGCTATCTTTGAGAATCCTTCAATGAATCTCCGATAGTAACCTGCTAGACCCAAGAAACTACGAATCTCATGGGGTGACTTTGGAGATTTCCATTCTTGAACTGCTTGCACTTTAGAATTGTCTACTTTAATTCCTTCGGAAGAAACAACATGTCCGAGGAAATTTACTTCTCTTAGCCAGAATTCACACTTACTGAATTTGGCATACAACTTTTCTGATCTTAACGTTTCTAAAACAATTCTGAGATGTTCTTCATGCTCCTGCCCACTTCTTGAATACACAAGAATGTCGTCAATAAAGACTATGACAAATCTATCCAAGAATTCATGAAAAACTCGATTCATAAGATCCATGAATACCGCCGGAGCATTTGTTAATCCAAACGGCATTACTACAAATTCGTAGTGGCCGTATCTCGTTCGAAAAGCAGTTTTTGGAATATCTTCTTGACGAATCTTTAACTGATGATAGCCAGATTTTAAATCAATCTTTGAGAATACACTGGCTCCTTTGAGCTGATCAAACAGATCATCTATCCTTGGCAAAGGAGACTTGTTCTTTAATGTCAACTTGTTCAATTCTCGGTAATCTATACACATTCTTAGACTACCGTCTTTCTTCTTGACAAATAAAATTGGTGCTCCCCACGGAGAAACACTAGGTCTAATAAATCCAAGATCAAGCAACTCTTGCAACTGGATCTTCAATTCTTGCAATTCTTTCGGGGCCATTCTATACGGCGCCTTTGATATTGGGGCTGAACCAGGTTCAAGATCAATGGTAAACTCCAATTGCCTATCTGGTGGTAATCCTGGCAAAACTTCAGGAAAAACATCCTTAAATTCTCGGACTACTGCTACATCATCAATTTTCTTTTCTTTGTTTTCATCTTTGTTGAGATAAACAAGATATACTTGCACATCTTTTCTTCTCAACAGTCTTCTTGCTTGAATTGCCGAAATAATCGGCATTCCTCTCTTGCTTCTCTCTATTCCGAAGAATAGTGTTGGCTCTTTTCCAGGGGCATGAATAAATCTGCCTTTGCTTACACCGAATGGTAGCAAAATTTTCGGTTAACCAATCCATTCCCAAAATGATGTCTACGTCCCACATTTGAATTAGATTTAGGGTCTTAGCTGACATCTTAAGGGAACCAATCTCAAATTCTAGATTAGGGCAAACATGCGTGACTGAGGTAGATTTACCTACAGGGGTCGATACTCTTAAGTTCTGATTAGCTTTCTCTATTTTAAGGCCAAGAGTATCTACGCATGCATTTGATATAAAAGAATGTGATGCACCGGTATCAAAAAGAATTATAACAAAATACATCATTTATCTGACCCATACCTGCCAGATTGCCCTGATCTTTGACACTTGCTTTCTGCTCAAGAGCAAAAATTCTCTGATGATGCTGCCGATCTTGCTGCATGGTTTGCTGCTTCTTTGGCTGCTGCTGCTGCTGCTGAGGGCGAGGCACTTGGCGCGGACGTTGCTGCATCTGTGGAACTCCTTCAATGGCTTTTAAATACGGAGGCTGATCGATTAGGTTTTCCTCCACTGATCCCTTGCTGCCTATTTGGGCACTGATAAGAATAATGCCCTGGTTGCCCACATGCATAACAATTATTACTTCCTGCTCTGCAAATTCCCTGGTGCATCTTTCCACACTTGGGACATGCAGAAATTCCTTGCTGTCTCTGAAACGAACTTCCTTGACTAACAAAAGGAACTTTAAACTTTCCTTGGGTCGATTGCTGCTGACTCTGCCCATACCATGGCTTCTTGTTAGGTTGATTTCCAGTATTCCATTTTCTCTTTCCTTTTTGAATTTGGCTTTGGTGTGAAAATTGAGGTTTAACAGCCGCTGGGGATTGAATTGGGGGAAGTCGGAATTGACCGATTTCTCTGCCGCATAGCCAGCTCCATATCTAAAGCTCGGTTTAAAGCTTCCACATATGTCATAGCACTTTGACTTGCTAAGACCACTCTTATATCTTGTCTAAGTCCGGCACGAAAAAGCTCGGACATCTTCTCATCTGAATCAACCTTATCAGGGGCAAAACGAGCTAAATCACAAAATTCACGGTCATATTCTGTCACCGTCTTCTTTCCTTGCTTGAGATTTGCAAACTCATTTTCTTTTTGTTTACGATAACTTCTCGGAATATACTTTTCAAAAAGAGCTTCTTTGAATTGCTCCCAAGTAAGATTTTCAAGTTGCTCTGGAGTATAAGTCTTCTGGCGAGCTTCCCACCAGTAGTCTGCAGATCCTTCAAGCTGATAAGACATACATGTGAGACGTTCATGGTCATCACATCGAAGAAACTTAAAGATTCGCTCTAGAGCACGAATCCATTCTTCAGCCTCTGACGGACTTCCTCTTCCGTCAAAAATTGGGGGATTTTGTCGAAGAAAAAGTTCTTCAATTCTCCTCTCAGGTTGAGGAGATGGGGTAGGATCTTGCTGTTGTTGTTCTTCTTCTTCTACCCTATTTCTTCTTCTACGAGGCATTCTGATTTTAAGAAAATATAAAATCATCAAGAATTAACTTTATTCATTTTAATATCTTCATCTTATTCTTTATTGCATAAGCAATTTCTTCACAAAGCAATTAATTAAATCTTGAAACTCATCATTCAAGAAATTCATATCATATCATATCATAATCACTTGCATAACTTTACTTAATAGTTACATAATGGCAACATGACTTAATTTCATAACTTTTCTTGACTTGACAATCATTATTAAAGCACTCGGTTTTCCACAACTTTTCTTAAAGAGCAGCAGGATATTTAACTTATAAATTTAACATTTATATAAACAATTAATAGAACTATTTTTTTCTTCTTTCTTTATCATCTAAAGAAATATTATCTCCATAACATTCTTTACTTTATACTTTTATCCCATCTCTTAACTTTCCTTTATTTGCACATCATAACTTGAATTAACCAAATAGTTTATCTGTCTTTAATAGCTCAACTTTAATTTCTAAAGAGATCTTTTCTTCTTTCATTTTTAACTTACTTTCATAAAATTCTTTCCTTCTTTACTTCATCTTCTTACTTATTTTCATTCATACTTTTCTTTTCTCATAGAACATCATAACTTCACATGTTTCTTAAACTTTTTAGAGAGGCAACAACTTAATTTAAATGACCGCTTTGGTCATTTTTCTTCATATATGGAAAATTGCCTCTTAGAGGTCTTTTCAAAATAAGGGATTTATTTACAGCAAAAATTATCCCTATGTCATCTGTGATGTCCTAACATCACACAAAATATATCATTAGCGGTACGGACTACTACTCCGTTACCGATCTAGCTAACCATATTATGCATCAGATATTTACATACACACATATTTACATCATCATTATCGTCATACTTCATACATATAGTAAACATTATCAAAGGATCACAACTCTACTCTGACGGGTCCTCCTCTGGATCCTCTTCTGGATCCTCCTCTGAGGTCACACTCTCGAAACTCGAACTCTCACCCTCGCTCTCGGCTACGCGTCTCCCTCCAACGTGAGCGGAATCTCCCTGGTAACATCGGCACCCGCCGACGGCTGGAAACTAGCCTCAAAGCCTAACTCGCTAAATGGGATACGACGAAGGTCAGGCCATCCACGAGTAACCTCTGCAGCCAGGTCATCTTTGTCATCCTCGTCAGAGTCGTCACGGCGTGGCTTTGACGAGCTGGCCTCGTCTAAGCGCTGAGGCTCAGGGTAGTAGAAAGGCTGGAGATCAGAGGGCTCAAAAGTATGAGGAATATCCATAGACTGATAAAAAGGAGCTACCTCTAGCGAAGGTGCTGGGTAGTAATCCAAAGTAGGAGGAACCGGAACTAATGCTAAAGCATCTGTCAGTGGTGTGAGTGAAGCAATACCAACTGACGGGAAGGTAGGCTGTGAAACAAAAGCACTTTGGTCAACACCAAAGTAAGAAGTCAAAGGGTCATAAACTGGCTCAGGATCAACAAGAGGAACCATGAACTGAATAGGATCATCCCACTACTAGAAATTCGCTCATACATAACGGGTAATACCCGTTATGTATGAGCACTAAAAACCGACATATAAAGTGGTGATATAAAAAGTACGCTCATACATAACGGTTTCCGAGCGTTATCTATAGTATTTATACATAACGGTTTGACCACATATATAACGGTTATTCCCCGTCATCTATAGTTATTATACATAACGGTTTCTGACCGTTATGAAATATACTTAATACGTAATGTATTGTTACTCTAGATAACGATTTTTCCTGCTTTAAATAACGAATTTTGCAACCGTTATGTAGTTTCAAACTTGATTTCAACCTTTTTTTTGTTTTTGTTTTTGTTTTTTTTAATTTCCCTGTTTTTAATTGTGAAAAATGAATAAATAACATTCTTAAAAATAAAAAATGAAACATATATAAATTCATCCAAACATAATTTACATATATTCTCATCCAAACATTGTCAAAGATGATACATGATGATGTTTCACTAAATATATGGTCTATCTACGCAAATATAATCAAAACAAGTAACTAAACTTTGTTAGCTAGTTCCAAATCCATATTCATCCACTTCTTTGCCAACTTCACCTGTCCCATCTCCATTGAAAGTACGCCTCGGTTCCTCGTTGTCATGGCTAGCGACTTAGCTTCTTCACTCGAATCATTCCCTCCTTCAATCCTATCTACACAGAGCAAAAATTATTGATTTTTCATAAATATTATAAATATAATATAGATAGTAAATTAATATCTGAATGAGCAACAATATGTATCTAAGTCATCTATAGAATTATCTCCAATGTTCAGAACACCATTTAGAGCCTTTATTTCTATTTCCTATATCCTAGGATAATATTGAAATTCAGGTGATAACCACATTTCGTAAAAATCGAATACAAAACCCATATGCAAGGAGCAAGTGAACTTGGTAAAAAATCTACAACATACATCACAATCCAATACATATACAAAATCTACAACATGCATATACAAATGATGACTATATAATATCTCATGAACAAGGTGTTTGCATTAAAATGATTAAATACAAACTAGGTAAGTTCAATCACAATTATGTAATAATCAATAAACAAAATCATGTCGACATAGAAATTAATGATTTTTTTTTCATAAATAATTCCACAAGCTCCGGAAGTAGAAAACTTACCAAGTCAACATCTTTGATCACCTAGCATTTTCCTAGCTTTTTCTTGATTTCTAAGCTGAAAAGAAAAATGAAGCAATACGAAATATACATGCAACCAGCAATTACTTATTTGATTATTTGCAGAAATATGATTTTTCTCCAGATCTTATAAAGAGGATTCCTTTTTTTGGAGTATCGGTCTAGACATTACCTTAGATGGGACAAAACTAGCTAAATATGGAGGTTGATCCTTCCCTACAGTAGGGGTAGCATGTGAAAACATGCTCTCTTACTTGAGCTCCCTCTATCAATACAACATGATGCTCGTAGTGGGAGAAACCTATTTAAAGCTCCTGAGGAGGAATCAGCAAAGAGATTTCAAACTAAGCAAACAATTCACAAGTATTGGAAAAATTGGATACAACATCAGCACAAAGTTTCCAACTTCACTTTGGTCTAAGAATAAACACAAATAATAATCTTATAAGTTATCTTCATCTGCTTAATAGTTAGAACTAGAATACAATCACCATTTGTCAACTCTCTACACTGGGGGAAATTATACACACACATCAAACTGTACTATCACATATGTCTCATTAAAAGCTATATTCAATTACATAGCCATATGAACAAGAAATACCTTTACAAGAGCATATATTACTCCCATAGTAGTTGTCTTCTCACGCTCAAAGCCCTGGATTTGCCATTTTTGCTTAAATCAAGTACAAATAAAATGGATGTTCGCTGCAGTAGCATGAAAAAGTCAATGTCGAAGTTATCAGGACTCCGATTATGGGTCTGGTGATTCAAGTAATTTCAATTGATCTAAAAAATGCAAGGATGAAAAAGATTCAAAACGGCACAATCTGTCAGTTTTGTGTTAAAAAAAGATGAAACATTAATAGTGTCCTATTATATGATATAACAATATTATCAATATCCAGCAAACTTTCAATATCAACTGCCAAATATAAATGTGCCCAAAATGAAGTAACAAATATGGAATCATGGGAATTTTTGAGAGCAAACTTTCAAGATTATGATGAATCCAGATAATACTAAACATGATGTAATTTATAAATAAATATATAAGATATCCATATCCAACAACTCACCAAACTACTCATAGTTGTAACATCAGAACCTCAGAGAAAAGAGGATGAGGGTTCCTGGAAAGCTGGCAGTAAAGAACAGAGAAATAGACGAGTTGGGATCATCCAGAGTAGTCTTAGCTGCAGTGTTGGAATTCCAATTAATCGACTCAGGATGATGTGTTCCCTAAGAATATATATGCACTTTATTTTAACAATCAACAAAAGTATCAGGAGAATATATGGCATGTAATTGCTCCCCTGAAACAGAAGTAACTTATCTTAAGAATATATAAGTGATTTACTAAGAACACGCCGGATGAGATGAGGTGCTGGACTTTTGTTGTTTAAGACTTAACTAGTCTAGAGATTCAAGTCTAGACTAGACTCAAGAAAAATTTACTTAGATTTAGAGCAGACAACCTGCTCTGATACCACTCTGTCGCAGCCCGACTTAGAATGAAGATGACCAAGCCGGTGGGTCCCACGACGTACACAATTTATGATTAACCAAAGAACAAGATAACGACCCAGTTATCCAACAAAATCAATCATTCAATGAATCATACTCTCAAGGCAAACTCAAGCTGAATCAAATATCAAGCAGCGGCATCAATAATAATTATTTTCAAGTTCAAAACCAAAATAACGAGAATGGTCAACAGTACAACACCATCTCGTATCAGAGTTTTAGCAACAGAAATAAAGTTTATCAAGTCATAGTTTCAATCATCATAATAGGACAACAGTTACTGAATAAGTTCAGAGTGTTGCAGCGGAAAAACATAACACATCTTTGGTTATATGTATGAAGACATATAACCCTGCTCAATATCAACAAAATCTCAAAAGGTCAACAACAAAAGTCCGCCAAAGACACTCCTTTCCCATCCAAGCTAACCTACTACGCATTTTAGAAATAATATGCGAAGTGAGTACTTTCGCACTCAGTGGACACATGCCAAAATAATTGAAAACTGCTGCTTAGAGCTATAGATTGATAACTTGCCATAAAGCATAGCACAAGTATTTATATATATATATATACTTAAAAACAAACCTGTGCTTGCCAAAACCTTTTTCTTTCATATAAATGACTGCAGTCAAAATACTTTTTATGTATGTACCACATCTACTATAACTTTTGAGTGTTGAGAAGTAGGCCTCCTTCTCAAACACTTGTAATCGTCCCACCAAAAGGAAGGGTGCCCGATTACAACATAGTGTACACAAATCCCACCTTAAGTAGGACCGAATTCGTCTTTCCTTGATAGAGGGTATCATACAAAAACTTCAAAAATTGGCAAGTCAATCACTTTAAAAATCATCACACATATATATAATCATAATATCACATTCTTTATTTCTTTAGTTCAGAAAGCCCACCTGAACTGGCGACTTTATCTACTAGCTTACTTCTCGGCTTTTCCTTAATTTATGATTCCGCTCGATCCTTCAATTTAAGAATTAATTTAAATATTAGAGCGAGAAAAGTTTAAATATTAAAATAAAGAATACCGCTGCTATATCTAATATTTTCTTCTTTAATCCGACTTTTCTAGGATTTTTCTCTCGGCAATTAGGAACTAAAGTTTTCTAATTTCTTTTTTTCTTTCTTACTTAATTTCTTAATCGATAATTAATCGATTATAACTTCAGGACACATTTAAAAACTTATAATCACATATTTCATCATTAACCACTTAAGCTTATCATATCATTAATACTTAAACTCATCATTAACGTATCATTAGGAAAAATAGCTAATATTTTAACTTTTGAGTTTACGAAAGAAACAATCGAAAACAAGTTGAGCAAAAGATCGCCTGGATAAATCAAGCCGATTTGGAAAATCAAGTTAGCTGGAAAAAACTAAGTTATTTGGAAAATTTCATTAAACCGAGCCGACCGGAAAAAGCTCAGATTAAGTCCTTCGGAAAAACTGAAAGTGGACTGAATTTGAGTTAATCCAAATTTGATCGGGTTCAGTGGGTAAATCAATTAATGCAAGTCAATTTGAGTTAATCCAGTGATCGGAATCCGACTAGGTGATTCCAATGATTGGAATCCAAATTGATCGGTTCAAAATGGTAAATCCAAATGACGTGGCCCAACAGGTCAGTACGTTGCCAATTAATGAGTGGAGTAAATCCAATGGCTTCTGGATCCATTTAGTAAATCCACTGTTGGATCAGGATGACTTAATCAAGCTGGCTGGATCCAAAATTGGCTTAATCCAGCAATTTAAACTCTAGAAACTCTAAATTTCAAACTTTGTATTAAATTTCCGAAAAATTCTACGTCACTTAATTTTTAACGTAGATTCCATTTCTAACATTATTTTCTTCATTAAAAATCAAATACATGTCTTTATTGTGCATATATATTTCTGTCCTTTTGATAAATTAAGAATTAAAATCCAAATTTCATTCTAATCACTTCCAATCATGTTAATTTAATTAATAAGCTATATTTATAGCTTAATCACTTAATTTGATTGGATATAATAAAAACCCAAATATATATATATTCGGCCCTTATGATAAATAGGGTACATTTATTTATTTTTATCCATTTCAAATTTCAACATGTATAATTAATATTCTAGAGATTAATTATAATATCAATTAATCAATTTAAGCTCTAAATAATTATCTTTAATTTATTTTTAAATGCTGAACATTCTTAAAATTATGAAATTGAGCTCTAAAAATTCTAACAAAATTCTCACATACTTAATTAAATATTATGAGCTCAATTATATCATTAATTTCATCATTTAACATCTAAATCAAAGAGCTCCAATTTCAAACCCTGGATATTTCGAAATTTCCACAATTTGAAACAATTATGCTTCAAACATTTAACTCAATATATAAACATGCTTATTAACATCATCTAAACCCATATTGATCATCAAATCAAGTATAAAGCATCAAAATCACATTTTCCTATTTTAGCTAAATTTTAGGCTAATATTTAATTTAATAGAAAATTGATTAAATTTTTCTCAATTCAATTTTTCATCATGCTCATAGACATCATATAAGCTCATATCAATCATCAATTTGATCATAGAAGGTCAAATTATAAAAACCTAAATTTTGGCCTAATTTTCGGCCTTTTTTATAAATAAAATAAATTGATAAATTCTTGCTAAATTCAATCATATAACATGCTTATAATCATCATAGAACCTCATATAATTCATCAATTCAACTATAGGATCAAAGAAATAAATTTTCTAATTTATTTCATATATATTTCGAAAAATAAAAATTGATGCTAGGATTGATTTCTCAATGATTAAATCATAGAAATGTAATCTAAATTACTCCCTAATCATCATACTTGAAGATCGAATCCATATTACAACATATATATAATTTTCGAAATTTATAAAAATTTATGAAATATGGATTTGATACTAAACCTTGAGTTATTTGCTTAACTAATGAGAAATCTCACCTCTTGAGATGATTTTACTACTACTTCCTTTGACTAATAAATCTTGATTCCTTCTCTTTACTTGTGGATGTGAATCCCCTGTTTAGTGTGTTTTTAAGTGTGTGTTTGAGTGTGTGTGTATCGTGTTTGCAGCTAGAGAAATGAGAGATAGAAGAGATGAGAGATGCATTAATTAAATACTAACTTATCTAATAAGAATACATTGAATCTTGCTAACTTACATGCTTAGTCACCCAACATCCTTCATCATTATGTTGGGGACAAGCTTAGGTGGCACCAATTTAGCAATTAAATAATAGGTATTAGTGTTAGTTATTTATCATGTGCTAATTTAATTACTATTCTTAGATTAATAACTAAATTAATCATTAATTATTAACAATCAAGATTTAACTAGGAGATAATAATTAAGCTTATACTACAAGCTTTATTTCTTAGGAAAAATTATGCTTAATATCTTAACTTAATTAATTAATTAAACATCAAATTAGTTAATTAAACATTAAGCATAAAAATCTCATTTTAAACGATCAATTAATTCTCTAATTAATTGATCATTCATCATATAAATAATCATAGAGGCTTTAAATTAAAAAAAAACTCTCGATACATAAAAATTTATTAGGGTTTCTCAAACCCTAATATAAACTTCCTTTAAAAATTTTCGGAATTAAAATCCGAAAATTAAATAAATTGCCGGAGAAAATTCATAAATCCCTAGAAAATCAAATACTTCAAAAATGGCACATATTTCACATATAATGCAAATATAATAGCACATAATCATAAACACCTTTAATATTTCATTTCGGATTAACCGAAACGAAAATAAAACTTAATTCATCAAAATTCAGCAATTTAGGGCTGCCAAAAAATTTTATCTGCCTGGACTTAACTTTATACTAAATTCTCACATTTTAAATATTCTAGTTAATTATCTTAATTAATTACTAAGATTGGTTATGAAAAAGGCGGGATACTACAAAGAAGGTCCCACGTTTAAGGTAAAATGAAGGTTAAAAGTTTATAGGGTGTAATGAAGTCATGTCTATAAAAGGAAAGTACAAGTTCTTCAAGGACGGACAAAAAAGGAATTAAATGCAAGTTCGATCTTTGGGGACGGAGGGAGTAATCATTTGTATTTTGAAAATATGTCATCTTATATGGGACACCTCAAAATGAAAAACGTGTCATCTTATATGTAAAGGATGAAATGTGTTTTAAGGGATTGGTCGGAGGGAAATGTTTTTTAAGGGACTAGTAAAGTGGTACGTGCGATGCACATAATATTAATAAATTTTAATAATATATATATATATATATATATATATATATGTTAAACATAAAATAATCATATGATAATCAATATCTAATACTAAAATACTATATAATAAGGGTATAATAGGGAAATCAAATTTTGTAAACAATTGGCTCTTTTATAATAGGTATATATGTAGATTGTTGAACCAAATCAAAACTAGACTCGGATATGACGTATTCAGCCTAAATTAATCTAACTTTAATTCAATGTCTAAATCACAATTTCCCCTCTTTAATTCTGTATATAGACATATGCTTAATTAGATATAGATGGAGTCCTTTTTTCAAATTCAGTCTTTAATGACAACTTTTGTGCTAAAAATATTCCTTGAAATCTGAAATTTTACACCTTCACAGAAAATTGTATTCTTCTTGGAAATCAATTTATAATCATATTAATACATTTTAATTGGTTTCGAAATATTTAAAGACTTATTTTTATATATATTCTCTTAATTTCATAGTTCGATGGCGTGTTATACGATTGTTTTTAAATCTTAGATGCGATATTGCATAAGCGAGTTCTTCTGAGATTGCTTATAATATTTTAAAATTGATTCATTATCAAAAAATATATTAATTTAGGCTACGAAATTATAGTACACTTAGCTTTTGAAATTTTTAATACATACTTTCTAATGGCTTCATGTACTGATGACACGGTCATATATATTCTGCCGCATAATTCTATAGTATTGATAGCTACCTATATGTAGGAAATATATCGTTCAATATTTAAAAAATCGAATCGGATCAACCGGTTCAAAAGATCTGATTGGGATCAGACATGGTACCGGTTCGACCAACACTATAAACTGCTAGTGGGTGGAAACTGCAGCTAAACCGTCAAAATCGCTTCGAACCGCTCGGATCATGAAACTGAAGGCGGTTTCAAGAAATGCATCTGGTTCACCAAATTACCTTAAAATTGAAAGTTTTTTATGGGATTCAATCCATAATTCCATATACCTCTTGGATAAAAGTCCAAGCATTCTACCACTTTAACAAGTCAATAAAATATATTAAAAAAAGATTAAAATGTGTATTCGTTATGAAAATATGAATACTTTATATTTATCATATAATTTATTATTTATTTATTAGACGGTTCATTTTTTAAAACATTGATATCATTAAATAACTTTATTATGCACTATTTTTTCTGTTATTTGTTGTAACATTGGTTTTTTAAATTTAATAACCTTAAATAAGTACCCTACTGGATTGGAGTTTATTAAGAAGTTGACTTAGTGAAATAAGTTTCAAAAGTAATTAGGCATGGCTGGGACCTATTTGCATAAATTAGTTTGCTTATTTTATTTTATTTTTTATTTGCATAAATTAGTTTGCTTAATTTAGTTGCTTTTTTGTATCTCTCCTTTGGATACTTTTAAGTTTATCTTTAGTTTGAAATAATTTGATTAGCCTGATTTATATCAGTGAAAGCGCACTGTGATAATTAATAGTATGATATATTGATGGTATTACCTGACCTCTAACATAAGAAAATGTAACAAAAAAGTCTTAAACCTAGTAGAATTAATTATGCATGCGTGAAATTTTTTTAGGTAATCCCTAAATTACCCCTGAGAACTCCTATATAAAGCTGATCCATGGAGCTCCATTCAATCACCAACTTCCTTCGATTGTATCAAAAATGGAAATCCTTTCTTCAAACTCGTTCAAAATTATGACCTTTTTCTGTTTATCGTTGTTGGTGCAACATCGTCACAGAATACCAAATGTCCGTTTCAGTTCTTGTACCAATTCGGCGATGGAATAACGGACATTGGCAACTCCGTTAGGGTTCTCCCAATTGGGGTGCCACATCTTCCGGCCACACGTTACCTTATTGTAAAACTTACCCCGGTCGCCCTACTGGCCGTTGGTCCGACGGCCTTGTTGACGTCGACTATCTTGGTAAATATACGTATACAAATGCGATGAAATAGTGTTTCACCACATATATATTTACATAATCCACAACTTTAATTAATTCTTACATATCATGAAATTAAATCGACATGTCTTTTGTTTTTGCAGCTCAAGGCGTTGGCCTTCCGTACATCAAACAGTACTTGTCGTTGGATATCTCTACGAGCTACGACGGCGTCGTATTTTCCGTCGAAGGAAGCACAGTTCTTAATTCTTCATTTTTTAACTCAAGGGGCATTGATGTCCCACCATATAATATTCCTCTCTGCACTCAAATATGTTGGTTTAGGAATTATGTCAACTCGCCTATCTGCACAAATCAAAAAGGTTAATTCATCGACTTTATATATAGGGTTAGAATCTGATAGGAATGATTCAATTTTTATATAGAAACGTAAGAATTATGCATTTTTATGATTTTATCTCATCGAATATTGCACAAAATGCATACTTTAATACATCAGTTAAATCTGGACCATCGATTCAAGAAGTAACTACTTACGTGCCGCTTATAGTTGAAGCCCAAGTCAACGCTGCAAGAGTAACACAATATTCTAATTAGCATCGATCAAATTTTGATCATCATATGATCTTTCAGCAATTAATTTATATTTGTATATATTTTCTAAATAAATTTGCATTGTAATATAACATAGGAGGTGATCAAGCTGGGTGTGATGCGAGTTATATATTGTACAGTCGTTCTAGGGTGCTATCCGTACATCCTAACAGCGTTATTTATCAATGACCCCACAGCCTAGGACGAGCTAGGCTGTTTGAGGGCTGCATGTGAATAATCTCATTGTCTCGACCAACGCTGCTCTCACAACAGCATTCGACGGTCTAAAAGCAGAATTCCCTACGGTCACCATACTACGTGCCGACTTCTACACAACTGCAAGAGTAGTTATCAACCAGACATCCGTACTAGGTTCGGATGTCATGTTTGATCGTACCTTTTGCATATGAAATTCTAATCTTATTTTAGTTAATTTGTATTAATATATACGTGTCACGTGTATATTGTTGATGCATTTCAGGTTCCAGTAGTATAGTGAATCCAGCGCCGATGTCTTGTTGTGGAATTGGAGGAAGGTATAACTATGACAATACGAGGTTCTGTGGAAGTCTTAACGTACCAGTTTGCCCTAACCCGGAGAAGTACGTATACTGGGATGGTTTGCACTTTACACAAGAAGCCTATCGTCGTATTGTCAACATGTTGCTTCCGGGGGCTCTCCCGCTGCTCAACTGCATATCCACTTAAAATATATATATATATATATATATATATATATATATATATAGGGAGCGGATCTGGTAAGAACACATCTTATATGAGAACGTAAGAACAATTCATTTTTATTATATCGGAGATGCATAAAATGCAGAAACTAAATGCATAAATATTTTAATGCATAAAATACAATAACTTAATGCATTAGCATTTAAATGCATAAATTAGAGTAATTAAATGCACGGTTAAATCTGGACCGTAGATCAATAAGGATCAAGGGTCTAGATTTGTTCTTATTTCTTATCTAAGAAAGTGTTCTTATTTGATCCGCACCCTATATATATATATATTCAAAATTATAATGTATAGTAAAATAAAAGATGGGATCGATCTTGTTTAGAATAAAGGATATATACGTCGAAAGGCGCTCAACTGCTGTGGAAATTAATTAAGATTGTCATTGTGTAATAAATAAGGTTTTATGCCCATCGAAAAAGTAATAATAATAATAATAATAATAATAATAATAATAATAATAATAATAATAATAATAATAATAATAAAGTATTTATATATTGTACATTGTGGACTAATGTGAAGGTTTTTAATATGATATGCATCACTTAATTAATGCAAAATTACAAGTTTGAAATAGTTGGCACATCGCTTGTTAATTTCTAAATGAAGGATTGCTGGTGTGGCAGAATATGAGATGGGTCGATCGTATTAACAGCATATGCGAATTTATACTTGGAAATTACTTACTATAAGGTTGTATATATGTTATGTCAATTTAAATACTGTTGATATAAACTGACTAATTAAGATACATTAACCGTATCTCTTATTTTAATAAATTTATATAAAACTGACTAATAGAGGCAAATCACACATGTTTTTGTCCCTGTAATTATATTTGTTTTATTAGGTAGCAGCTTGTACTATTTTTTCGGTTTTACTTGGTCCTTGTACTATTAATATATCTCATTTCAATATGTTTTTGTGACTATTATATTTCATTCTAAGAGGTCCCTGGCCTTTACTATATACATTTGTTTTACTGAATCACCAAATATCATACTCCCTCCGTCTCATTGAAATTGTCTTCTTTTTCTTTTTGGGTTGTCCCATTTAAATTGTCATATTTTCCAAAAAAGAAATAATTAACCCTTCAAAAATAATGGGACCTACTCATTTTCTCTTTTTTTACCTTTTTTTTAATAACCGTACCGAACAGTAACATGACAATTTCAGGGAGCGAGGGTGTACTGTTTTACATCTCAAAAGCTAGTTGCACTAGTTTGCATTTTAAATTAAAAATTCAAATGATGAAATGAAATCATTTGAATGATTTCACTCAAATCGAGAAGAGAATCAATACTTTTGATTGATTATCGCGTGAAGAAATTAGAGATGAATCACAGGCCACTTTTTCAATACCGAATTAAATGATCACTTAAAAGATTTTTTCAGATAATTTTCATTTTCACTACAAGCTAGGTGAGTAGCTTTTGGACCTACAATAACTGTATTCGATTATACTTTCTGTTACAAATTGTCTAATAAATTTTTGAAACCTATCGAGAAATTGTATACTTCAAAAATTAATTCTTCTATTAATTTTGGCTAATTTATATAGGTACATAAAATAAAATAGTAACAAAAAAAGTCTTGCACCTAATTTTATTACGAGTAGAATTAATTATGCATAATGCATGCATGATAATTTTTTAGGTAATCCCTAAAGTACCCCTGAGAATTTCTATAGAAAGATGGAGCTCCATTCAATTACAACTTCCTTGTTATAAAAAACGGAGATCATATCCATTCTTACAATTCCTTCAAAACCATAACTTTTTTCCCTGCTCATCGTTGTCGGTACAACTTCGTCACAGAATAATATCAAATGAAATGTCCGTTTCAGTTCTTGTACCAATTCGGCTATGGGAATAACGAACATTGGCAACTCCGTTAGGGTTCTCCCATTCGGGCCTTTTCTTCCCGCCACACAATTACCCTTATGGTAAAACTTACCCCGGTCGGCCTACCGGCCGTTGGTCTAACGGCCTTCTTGATGCGGACTATGTTGGTATGAATCAACATTCATGGTAGTGGTGTTCATGATATAGCAAAATAGCACTATATTCTTTGAATTATTTCACTATAAACAAAATCTTATTATTGCCACGAGTCTTATTCTTTGAAAGAATTTACTATTACATAAATGAGTGACCCAAAATAGGCCAATGCCAAATCCTCTTTCACAGTTTGAAACAAATAAATTGATGGGTTGAGTGGATATTCTTAATGTCAAATATTTCAAATTTCACCATTTTTATAGGTTGAGCTTATTGCGCTCGATTTTTCGAGTGCAGTTTACCTCTATGATTTGTAAGCTATTGAATTGTACATAAATTGAATTTGTTTAATATACACCTCAAATATCAGTTACACCCTATAATAACCAACCAACCAATTGTATTTATTGTTATTCTAGGCCCTCTATATAACCAACCAATTGTATTGGTCCACCTCATAAATTACCACCACTTTTGTTGTAGTGAACCACACCATTTCTGACAGTAGGTATTCTTCATAAATTTCTCTCTGACAGACATTGGTCCACCTCATAAAAATCAGTTATTCAACATACTCCGTTCGTCCCATTTATATAGGCTTGTTTTCCTTTTTCAGATGTCCTAAATATATAGGCTTGTTTCCATAAAATGTAATGTTTTTTAGCTCATTTACTAATATATTCCTATTTGATTCTTTGATTAACACATAAAAAAATGCATAGTCAAATAATAAATAGGGACATATTAAGAAAATTACTATATAATTTACTTTTCCAATAAGTTTTCTTAATTCTTGTGAAAATTTCAATCTGCCTATATAAATAGAACGGAGGGAATATTTTTATAATACTAAAATAAACGTTTTAAATGAAATAGGGCTACTACTATGTAAATTTCTGCAAAAGAAAGGGTAAATTAGGAAACCTACTGCTATATAAAGCAACCCAAAATGTACGTAGACCAAACCGGATATCCATAATATGGGGCTTCCAATCTTCCTACTTGTGGCGACACTAATCTTATCTTCTCATGCACATTACGACGTCGTTGCGAACCCAATCCTTCAACTCCGTCCCCGCACCAGCTCCATCTCCGACGGCCACCGCATCAAGGGCGTGAACTGCCTGAGCTGGCGGCTGGCGGTGGAGACAAACAACCTCCAAGGCTGGAAGTTGGTGCCTCAATCGTGCGAGGAATACGTCGGCAACTACATGCTCGGCAAGCAGTACCTCAGCGACTGCCAAACGGTGGCGGACGCCGCCATCCAATACGCATTGTCCGTCAAGCCCGCCGCCGACGGCAAGGATATTTGGGTGTTTGATATTGATGAAACCACCCTTTCCAACATGCCTTATTATGCTCGCTCTGATGTCCAATTTGGGTATTTCACCATATTCCACATTTCATTTTGTCAACATATAAGTTATTATCTTATAAAAGTTATTAATTTATCAAATATTAATTTAAAGAGGTTTTACTCTATTATGTACCATACATTAACTATTATCATGTCATCTATATTTTATCTTATAATAATAATAATAATAATAATAATAATAATAATAATAATAATAATGCACCATCGGTTTTTAATTCGGACTGGGTTGGCCGTTTTGACCGGTTTAATTGCGAAGATGTCATAATGTCGGACCAAATATAACACGATTGATAACTATATTTTGTACCAGATGCCATTTTCTACATGACTATATTTTACGACGTATGTGCAGGGCAATACCATACAACGATACGAAGTTCAACGAGTGGGTGGCGGAAGGGAAGGCGCCAGCGGTGCCCGCAATCCGGACCCTCTACCGGACGGTCCGGCATCTAGGGTTTGCGACCGTATTCTTGTCAGGAACAGCGGAAAAATTCACAGACATAAGGATATCCAATTTACATGAAAGCGGTTATTCCAATTGGACAAAACTCATCCTCAAGTAGGAGATAAACTATCAATATTACTTAATTGTTTGCTTAACTACAAATTAATACTACCTAAATTAGTAGAAATTAATTAATTAATTAATGTTGATGCAGGGGAGAAGCTGAGCATGGGAAAACCGCGGTGCAGTATAAATCTGAGAAGAGAACAGAGTTAGTGAAGCAAGGTTACAGAATTGTCGGAAATGTAGGAGATCAATGGAGTGATTTAATCGGTGAAAATGTTGGAAATCGAACCTTCAAAGTGCCGGATCCTATGTACTACATAGCATGATTAGTTAGCTAATTAATTATAGTTAATCCCATCATTGAATTTAATAATTAATGAGGTGAGATGGGATTAATTTAACAATAATTTGACATTACAAGCCTCCTTAATATGCTCAACTCTATGTTTTCCTCAATTTAATATATATATATATATATATATGGCGTTCTGTATTCATACATGTAATAAATTTATTTAATGTGCAGTTCAGATAACGATTTAATGATTAATGATTACTCTCGTACGTCATTTTAAAATAAAAATAAATAAATAATTTGCTCTTATCTTTTCATTGTATGTAGACAACCAATTACCCACACATATCCCATTTCTGACAAGAGTCTTCATAAATTTTCTCTGACATTGGTCCACCTCATTGAAAATCAGTTGTTCAACATAATATTACTATTTCCTAAAAAGAAAATTACTATAAAAACTTATTAAATTTAATACTAAAATAAAAGATAAACAGCTAGGTTTCTTCATATATGCAATTTATAACTTCAATCATGCATGTTGGTATAATTATATGGCATGCTACGCACAGTTTCACCATTGTCAAAATTCATAGAGAAAAAACTATATATCTACTTTTATCTAAGGATGAATATATCACTGCTAGATTTTATAAAACCATGCATCTTAATGTATATTTATATTAAACGTTGATGAGAAATTTAATTTTAATATTCCGATTTTCCTATAAATTCCTAATATTTTCTGTATATTTATTCAGTTTACAATATTGTTCGAAGTTGTTAGCTTTAATTAATTTCATAACATGGATTAGTGGATGCAGCATGAAATGAGATTATTGGTCGGGCGGATACCAATTAAATTGTGTGTCAATGTACGAAAAGTCGAAAACTAAAGAATTTATGAATAAAATTACTATTAAAAGTTTTGAATAAAATTACAAAATATATATATATATATATATATATATATATATATATATATATCAACATGTTCTGCATCTATCCCATTTCAATAGGCCTCATTGCCTTATTTAGATGTTCATTTCAATAGGCCCCTTCCTAAACTGAAATCTAACACATAAACATCCAACATAACTTATTATTTACATCATATACCACAAAAAAACAACTCTCTTCATTCAATCTCTTATTTGGTTTGACAAAAATATCCCAAAAAAACTACTCCCTCCGTCCCATTGAAATTATATTCCTTTCCTTTTTTGGGTTGTCTCATTTAAATTGTCTTGTTTTTTAAAAAGGAGATAATTAACCCTTCAAAAGTGATGGGACCTACCCATTTCTCTCTTTTTACTTTCCCTTAATAACCGTGCCGAACAGTAACAAGACAAAATGAGTGGAACGGAAGGAGTACTTTCTTTTTTCCAACTTTATCATAAACAATTTATTTCTAGACATTTGTGCCCAACGGCCCCAACCATGGAAGAATTTACTAAAAAAAATGGGATGGAGGGAGTATAATTTTCGGATGAATAATTTCAAGATAATTGAATTTCGCCAACCAGGCAGCAGGCACGTTGAAAATAAGACTCCATTATATAGCTGCGGTCCCAAAAAAATCTAAAAACAAGATTCCAATTTGATTAGACATTGTAAGGCAATATTGGTTCGAAATAAATGATATCCTCGATCGAGTTATTTATTTATATTAAAAAATGTATTTCTCTGTTTCAGTTGAAGTGTTTCATTTTTCATATCGAGCCATTTCATTCAAAGAGTCTGTCAGGAAATCATTTTTTCTTAAAAAATGTGTGAACCTTTATCACTTTCCATCTGTTTATTCTTTAATCACTCTTTTTCTAAAAATCTATGGCCAAAAAAAAAAATCAAACACTTCAAATGAGACGGAGGAAGTCTATTTTAATTAGTTTGAGCTATTATCGGTCAATGTTCATAATTAATCCTCCCTCCATTCATGAAAATTATGTCTAGAAGGGAGTGCCACGATTGTTAATAAAATCTTGTAAAATATTTGTTGAGTGAAAAAATGATCTCATATTGAGGAAAAAAGTAAGGGTAATAATTAAGTTGTGAAGTATTGTTTAAAAAAAAGTGCATATATTTTGTTGTCGGATGAAAAATGAAACAAGTTCATTAGGGAGTATGATGATATCCTAACCATATCGCGCATTTATACAAAATTATATAAATATATATGTGTTGTAATTTATTTAATTTTTAATATTAATTACTGTAAAATAAACGAACTTTTGAACAAATTTAAATTTTACACATGACTTTAAAAATATAACACCAAGTAACATTTACACTTTTTCAGTTTTAGGTACGTGTCACAACGTTTAAGTTTGGGTGAAATCCACATTCGTGCAAAAAATGTAAAATTTTAAGTTAATTATGTCACGTTTTTACAATCATGCGCAAAATTGGATCATTAAATGGGGCTACTACTATGCTAAATTTTGCAAATTAAAGGGTAAATTTGGAAGCCTACTACAAGATAAGCAATCAAAATTGTCTCCCTCATAATTACACAAGTATTTTTTATTGTAATTATGAATGATTGTCACGTACGGAGGAAAAATGAAAATTGTTTAAAGATAGATCACTCAAGATGTTTCTAGCAAAAGTTGAAGGTACAATAATTTCTGTGGAGTAGATTTCAAAACGTGGATGATTAATGGAATTGAATCATTTTACTTATTTTTGTCATTGATGAACTCTTACAAATTTTATCTCTATTCCTATAAATTGTACTTTTATTCCATAAATTATACCTTTAATACAATCTTTTAAATTTTACTTTTATTCAATTACAACAATTTTCTTAATTTCTGTGTCCGGCACACAATAAAACTTTATATATGCTCCGAGCAAAAGTTGAAGGTACAATAATTTCTATGGAGTAGATTTCAAAACGTGGCTAATTAACGGAATTGAATCATTGATACATCACTTTCACTTTAGCGGATAGGACTACATCTGATAGTCCGCACCACAAAATTTTATATATTTATTAAAATAGTTCTTTTTTTTTGGTGGCACATTATTGGGAAATGCAATAAATAATTCACAAAAGAGTAGTTAGGAATTTATTAGGAATTTAGTATGAGATGCGACGAGCCGTGGTCCCTCGATTTGTCGGATATCGCTCACTGAGACAATTAATCACGTGCGATGTGTCATGTATAAAACATCATCGCTTCAATTTCTTATTTAGGAGAGGTATGAATGAATAAAAATACACATGAACAGAATTATGATATAAATAAAATGATATTTATAATTGGTAAGTCAGCAAAATGAAAAATCAATTTAGATTGTCATCTTATAAGGCGCAGCCAGCCAGCGCTCTTAACATATTCTCTGTTTCGGCTTTTAAGCTCCCACGGCCCACCCCCTTATTTGTTTGTTTTTATTTTATTTTAATAAATCAATTTAGAATTAATATGTAATTAATATTTAGTTAATCCCAATTTTTGGATCGGCCGAAATAATAACGTGGACGCCAACGTGGACTGAAGAATACGGCGTCGTTTTGCTAAAGCCCTTAAACGATATTTTTTTGCTTAATATAACACATAATTGGGCTCGAACATACTCAACGAATTTCTAATTTATTCTATTATATGATTTATTAAGCACAAAACGACGTCATTTAAGGGCTTTAGCAAATCGACATCGTACGTATTCTTTAGTCCACATCATATCGTTCTGGCCACCTGAATAATTGAGGACGTCTCGATTGTAAAAATTACAAAAATTATGCTTTAATTTGCAAGGTTTTAAATGCCAGGTCGAAATTACAAAAACGCCTAAGTTTGTAATTTATTTTGCCAAAACCTCTATATATATATATATATATATAAGTTTTTACGCAAAAAGAAAAGTAGTAGTAATTGCTCATGTGATGAAATTGATCAGGAATCAAATCGAAGCTAGCCCCACTTCAAAATAATCCGAAACATAAAAAACAAAACTTACGCGATAGTCCCGACACATTTAATTTCTACTTCATAATATATGAACAAATACAATGATATGAAATCCATGATTTACTCGATCTACCAATGCAGGAAATTAGTAAATTAGATGCTACTATTATAAAATAAAGATAGTGCATGCATGCATTTTAGTTGTAGAAAATTTTGTGCAAGTAAAGGGAAATTTTTAGATGCGAAAATACTTCTGTATACGTACATTATACGCTTACAAGTATCAAATATCAACTGATAATTGACAAACAAAACAGTTAGAACATTTTTTTATCTTTTACTTTGTTAAAAAGAAAATACAGTTCATACATGATATCTTTTTGTTAACCAAACTTAATTTTAAAAAAAATCCAACTTAGTAAAAATTAATTCAATTTTCAATCTTAAACCAAATCGAACCGAAACTAAATTGAACACTTAACACACCATCACTGTACCAGTTTGGTAATTTTTTGCAAAAGAAAGGGCAACTTTGAATGGCTTCAATTATTTAAACAGCCCTAATTTCCCTAAAACATCATCCAAACAGAACCCAGTAATCATCTCTCTCTCTCTCTCCAACATGAGACTCTCTCTATTTCTATTTCTCTTTCTCGCAACCCTACTCTCCACTTCCCATGCAGAATTCGAAAACGACAACCCGATCAGGATGCTAAAGCGGCCGTCCCGCGCCGCCGTGCGCAGCGACTCCGACAAAATTAATTGCCAGAGTTTCAGGGTGGGGGTGGAGGCTAACAACCTCCGAGACTGGGACACAATCCCTAGTTATTGCAAGAGCTACATCAAAACATACCTCGAAAAAAAACAGTACGGCCTCGATGTCGACGCCATGGTCGACGCCGCCATCGACTTCGCCGAGAACTTCAACAGAGAACCCAACGACATTTGGGTGTTTGATGTTGAAGAAACCCTTATTACTAATCTCAACTACCTTGCTAGTTCCGATTTCCAATATGGGTAATTCCGTAATTCACCACATCTTTGATCCTTTAGTTTTTTCAAAAAAGTACTCCTCCGTCCACGAAAAATGTAGCACTTTCCATTATTTTATACCTCACAAATAATAGGAAATGTGTTACACTTTTCGCGGACGGAGAGAGTATATATTAAGAGACACACTCGTGTGCATCGGATGGTGCATCCGCCACCTTACATAAACCAAGTATAATTATATATTACTACAAAATAAACAATATATTAAAATTCTAATTATGAATTAATTAAGGATTTAGGGTCGGCGTCCGTCGGTCCCACCCAAGTTTTACCATATATGTAATATTTGGGAGATCATTTAATTCAGATACTTTTTCATTTTGTTGTACTGTAATTAATATAACCGTACATTAGAGCTGTCAAATTTTGGCCCAGTCCATCCGGCCTATAAACCGGCAGGTATGACATTTCAAAATAGAAGCCAATCGAATTTCTGGCTTATCCGACCTGGCCCAAAATAGCCTCAAGCCCGATGAGCTCGAGCCGGCCAACCAAATTTGCACCAAAATTATTATTCTTGACCGGTTGGGCTGCACTTTTAGCGACACGAATGATTTTTCAGCCGGCCCTACCTAGCCCTAAAATTACCTTTAGTTCGATGGGCACGGGCCGGGCTGGGTGAATGGGTTGACAGCTCTAACGTACGTTGTATATCTGATGAGATAAAATAATAATTAATTAATATATGTAACAGAGAAATTGAACTGAATTTGTGGTTATTGCATGCAGGACAAAACCTATCAACACCACGTTGTACTACGAGTGGTGGTTCAAAAACAATAGCGCAGTGGCGCAACTGTCGATTCAAGATCTCTACTACATGGTGTGGCTAAAATTAGAGTATGATGTTTATCTATTATCAGGAGCACAAGAATCTCTTAGAAAAGATCTAATTACTGCTCTGGAAAACACCGGTTATTTTACAGACTGGTCGAGTAAACTCATCCTCAAGTACGATGTGACCTATTCGAGATTTTTATTTTTCTATCGTGTTCTAATTAAGTATAATCTTATGTCTTGATTATTAATTATACTCGTCGTTGTATGTTGTACGTACTGATGAAATAAAATATTGTACCGATGCAGGGGAGAGGGCGATAATGGGAAATTGATGGCGCAATTCAAATCCGAGAAGAGAAGAGAGCTAGTGAAGCAAGGTTATAGAATTGTGGGTAATGTAGGAGATCAATGGAGTGACTTAACTGGTGAAAATGCTGGAATTCGGACTTTCAAAGTGCCTAATCCTGTCTACTACATCCCATGATTTGGGATTTCTTTGAATTTTGGATGATGATCGACCGGATCTTCTATGGGGAAGCATAATATTCGAGATCGTATAATTTTGCGTATATTTATGTTACGAGTCTACTGATGATGCACTCATCATAATATGTATTGTGTAAAATAAATTTCGAATATGAAATATAACTAGAAAAGAGGATCCGGACGCGTGGTCTAGCATTTTGTTGTCACTCCCTTGTGTTGAGTACCTATATTATAGATATTTTAAGGAAAATTTCCAATCTTAAACATAATTACAATGAGACACCTCGAATTATCATTAAACTAACAAAATGTACGGGACTTCATTTTCCGACGACATAAAGCTTACACCTTCGGACGGTGATATGAATTTCATACATGACGTGGAAAATGTATAATTTGATGTGGACCAAAATGACATCGTTATATTAAAAAAAAAAAAACTAGAACTACTCAAAATTTTCTGATTTCATATCTCCTATTTCGATCTGCTACCTCTTACTCAGTTGTCGCCGAGTCATATCACCGCGCATGTGCCGCCGCTGACTGGAAAGGTCAAGCCGGCACGACAACAACGAGACGCATTCGGAATTCTCCGTCACGATGGACGGCTACGCCGACGAAGGTGGCGATAAGAGAAAAGGAAGGGGAAATTGGGCTGAGTTGTATCGAAGAATTGGGAGACATCGCCAATAACTCTACCAGACAATATAATTACAAACTCCTTCTGTGCATTTCCTGAAATTTTTCTCAATAATATCAATTATTTGCCGCATTTATGTTTTAATTTTAAATACTCCCTCTGTTCCGTTCATCTTGACACGGTTCTTTTCAGCATGGGTATTAAGAAGAAAGGTATTAAGTGTAAAAGTGGTATTTAGTGTAGTTAATAAAGTGATATAAAGTGTTTTTAAAGTAAATAAAGTAATATAAAAAGCTAGTTTTTGAAGTGATGTAAAATTAAATATTTTTAAAGTGAAAAAAGTGAATAGAGTGATTTTTTAAGTAAACCTTAATTATTTCCATAAAAGGAAAATGTGTCAAGATGAGTGGGACGACTCAAAAAGGAATATGTGTCAAGATGAACGAGACGGAGAGAGTATTATAAATTAAGTAATTAATCTAAAGCCAATTGCTGAAAATCGGTAAAAACGTGGCTTATTTATTAACTGATACTAATAATTTGTGTAGAGCTTGCAATAGCAAAGTACAATCAATTTCAAAACGTGCATGGCTGATCAACTGAATTGATGATAGTTGATACATCGTTTTAATGGACCCCTACGAGAATTTTTATTTTATAACAATTGTTTCTGGTGCCACAATATTGGAAAATGCATTAAATACTTCACAAAAGAATAGTTATATGAAACGTAGGCAAGTGATAAAGCTAAGACACAATAATTAGTCTTTTCTTAATAAAAGATATGTGGTACAGTTCTAACCAAAGTATGAGCTGTCTTCTCATTCTACATATGGATATATTTTTAGTTTATACTAGTTAATTTGTTTAATATTGTGATACTATTGTGATTTATATATAATTATATTTATAATATCATGAAATTGTGAATTCTCGTGTGTCTTTTATTACTTTCCTAATTTAATGTGTGCCATTTCCTAACACATTTAGGGGGTCAAATCAAACATGATATTTTTTTTTTAGAATTACAAGATATATATATATATATATATATATATATATATATATATAATCAAATTAAACACTACACCATCATATAGACGGGACCTTTACACCACTTTTTTGAGAATTACACAACTACACCACCAAACAAGGTGGAAAATATAATAACACCCGCTCACAGGTGGGGTTGAACCCAATACCTCTCACTAAGGAGAGTCTTGTGGTGCCTCAACTAGTCACTTGAGCTAGACCTCATTGGCAATCAAACATGATATTTTAATTGTATTGTATTCAGCCACACAACACAACGTGCAGGTAATGTAGTTTCAATAAGTATTTCCCAATTTCTTTCGTTTTAATAACTAACACTCCACGAATTAATATTTATATTTATATAGATGGTTACATTACGTTACGTACGTCACGCAACTGCAAGGGCATTAAAATAAGCTCAAATTTAAAATTCAATCGAATCGTATAATACTTCTCTTTCCTTAATTAGTTATCATCTTTTTCTTCGTGAAGTGTATCGAAAATCAAAATTAAGAAGTTGACTTGACTCGGTGACAAATGTTTCAACATAAATTAGGACTGGCTCAGACCTATATATTTGTTATAACTTAGTTTAAAAATAGAACAAAAATTTATTACTAATTAATAAAATTCTAAATGCAGGACAAAGTTACAAATAAGATACTGATCATGAATTCTAAAAGTAGGAGATAATTATTACTGATTTTTAAATCTATAATAATAATAATAATAATTCAGTTTTAATATACGTGCTCATTAATTAATCAATTTAAAATAATGATTAAGTGAACTTATATTATTATTCTTAAGTAATTTTAGTAAGAAAATATGTACTACCACTTAGCCATCGTTACTATATATATTACTAATTTTTATTAATGACACATGCATGGTAATTTTTACGAAATCCCTAAAATACCCCTGAAACTCCTATATAAAGCTACTGGAACTAATAACTCCATTCAATATCAACTTTCCCTCTCTCGTCAACAATGAACACTCCTTGTTCCAACTCGTTCAAAATTATAACTATTTTTGTGTTTATCATTATTGGTTCAACTTGTGCAAATAATATCAAATGCCCGTTTCAGTTCTTGTACCAATTTGGTGATGGAATAACGGACATTGGTAACTCCGTTAGGGTTCTCCCATATGGCCCACTTCTTCCGGCCACACGTTACCCTTACGGTAAAACTTACCCCGGTCGCCCCACCGGCCGTTGGTCCGACGGCCGCATTCTCGTCGACTACAGCTGTACGGCAATATATACATATACATATATATAGCTATACGCATACAAATTTACATTATTCACATATATATGCATCTTAATTCGAATATATATATATATATATATGTGTGTGTGTGTGTTTACTTTTGCAGCTCAAGGTATTGGCCTGCCCAACATCAAACCATACCTTTCGTTGCATAATATCTCGAGGAGCTACGACGGCGTCGTATTTTCAGTACAAGGAAGCACAGTTCTTGATAATAAATATTTTATTTCAGCTGGAGTGACGGTCCCACCCTATAATACCCCTCTCAACGCTCAAATAAATTGGTTTAGGAATTATTACGTCAACCCGCGGCTTCACTGCACAAATCAAAAAGGTTAATTAGTGTGTGTGTTAGCCTAGTGGTAGAGTGGATAATGTCCGGGCCAAAGGTCACAAGTTCAAGTCCACCGTCACGCGGCCTTTAAATTTTTTTGTAATATTTGTTCAAAAATATTAATTAACTCAACGACTTTAATTATATATACACATACATATATGGAGAAAGCAATTAAATACAAAATGACTCTAGAAATACTTATGAACTAATTTGAACCGTTGATCGTTTGTAATCAGACTGTTCGAAGAGGCAACTTTCAAACTCCCTTGTAATTTTTGAATTCGCTAAAGCAAATGACTTGGGATACTTATTAGCGCAAGGCAGGTCCATTCAAGAAGCAACAAGTTATGCATCGCTTTTAGTTCACACCCAAGTGAACGCCGCAAGAGTATATATTTATATCTTCTAACATTAATCAATTTATATATTTATATTGATCAATTAATCAATTTGCATTAATTGATCATCTTAATTAAATTTAATATAGGAGGTGATCAAGCTTGGTGCGACGCGAGTTATATATTCCACGTTCACTCCTCTTGGGTGCTATCCGTACATTCTAACGGCGTTATATACCAACGATCCAACAGCGTACGACGAACTAGGTTGTCTGAAGGTTGTGAATAATCTCATTGTCTCGACGAACACCGCTCTCCGAGCAGCTTTCAACGCTCTTAGAGCTGAATTCCCTACTATCACCATAATAGGGGGCGAGTTCTACACAACTGTACGGACAGTTATAAAGCAGACGTCCGTCCTAGGCAAGTTTAATTTGTTCGGTTAATATTTTATTATTTACTTATTTCGGCTGAATTTTTGGTATATTAACTTTTTATTAATATATACATGTCACGTGTGTACTGATGATGCGTAACAGGATCCAGAGTGAATCCAGCACTCGTGTCTTGTTGTGGAATCGGGGGAAGATATAACTACGACGAGAAAAGGTTTTGTGGAAGCCCTAATGTTCCGGTTTGTCCTAACCCGAACAAGTACGTATTTTGGGATGGTTTGCACTTCACACAAGAAGCCTATCGTCGTATTATTAACATGTTGCTGGAAAGGGACCTACCGCGGCTCAACTGCACGTCAACATAATTAAATATGTCGAGTTTCTAAAATAGTGTTTCATCTCATATACCAATACTGAATGCACTTCATATATATGGTGTATATTAAAAACAAATTAAAGATGAAATGTTGTTTAGAATAAAGGATATGGTGAAAGTAATATTAAGGATGTGTCGAGTCGGTTGAATAAGTCGAGAGGCGCCTGTTTTGGAGAAAATTGTCGTTGTATAATAAATAAGGTTAAATGCCATCGAATAAATAATAGTAATAAATAAAGTATTTATGTATTGTATTGTGGATTTGAAGGTTTTACTTTGCAGTGTCACTGTAAATTTATGATTTGATATTTATGCAAAATTAGCAGTTGTGTTCTGTACAATTTTCAAATAATGGGCACACATCGCTTGTTAATTATTTTCTAACGAAAGATTGCTGCGTATTCTTGATTCCTCAAGAGACAGGAAACCAAGTCTGGTGGATGAGCCATGGCTGCTCGACCAGAGCGTGATTAACAGCACCCAGTTGGCTCGATGACTAAGCCGTGGTGGCAGTAGAGGATCGTTCTCAGTTGGCCTCGGCTAGACCGACTAATTATTATTTATTTTTTTTTAAATTGTAGCCTTCTGATGTAGAAATTATAAGTAGCGAAGCAAGTTATCTTTCGTGAGCAGTGATGTATATATAGTGGTTTGTGTTCTTCATTCACATGCACGTAGCTTCCAATTATGATATCTTCAACTAAATGATCGAGATCTCATATGTTTTTTTTGCCATGACATGAACATGAGCACAACTGATCATAATTATGGCTGCCATAATGGGTTAAATTAGTATTTTTGCATTTGTTGTAATTATATATTTAATTATTTTTAATAACTGATTTATTATCTTACAATGTTACCCCTACATATATATTTTAGAAATAAATCTTAGATTGATTGAAAAATATATTTTAGGAATGAATCTTAAATTGATTGAAGAATATATTTTAGGAGAATCTTAGATTGATTGAATAATATAATAGATCCTAGGATCAATCAGTACTCTACTTAATATCAACATCTATCTGTATCATATTATAACAAAAGTACTTGATATGAGAACTTTTTCGGATCTTTTGCCTCCTATATATTTAATTGCTGATAATTATTGATGTGGGATATTTATTAGCAAAGGATTTTTTTATAACAAGAAGGTAGAGAGAGGAACGAGAAAAAGAGAGGTTAGTAAAAGGAAAAGATATTGGCTCAGATCTGACAGAGCTGATGGGTTCTAGGAATTATAGCAGATGAGAAGCCCAGAAGAGGAAAGGAGCTCAGCTTTGACAGATGTTGGTTCCAAGACGGATACCTTGGTGTAGAGGGGGGGTGAATACACCAAGGTTTAAAAACTTTTCCAAGTTAAAACTCTTTTCAGAGAGTCGTGTTCGATCCAAATTGGATGGCGGCTTGATCGACACTGGCCGTGTGTGTGCGGAATGTGGAGGATTTGGAAAGTCCGTCTGTTGCTTCAAATATATTGCAAAGCTCTGTTTCACTTTTCAGTTAGTCAGTTTATGCAGATTGAAATGTATGCTCATGAGGGTTAGTAACATTATGCATAAAATAAAGCGATAAATAACAGAGCATTTTTAACGTGGTTCGGAGTAACCCCTCCTACATCCGCGACCAGATTCTCTGGTAATTCACTACCACTTGGTTTCCAAGTACCAAGCAACTTCACAACTCTAACCCGAGCTGTGTTCCAACAGTTTACGGGCACTGTCAAGCCTACACCTTCGCTTCTGTGCACCGAATAACCTAACCACTCGAATTACACGCTTCGAGCAAGCGTACCTTTACCTAACCTTTCTGGGTTTGGGTTTGGGTATGGTTTTCCAACTACGAACGAGTTCTTACAATGAAGAACAAGGAGTATGATAAACTCGTTTAAACTAGGCTTAAGATATTTATTCTGATCTATTCTGCCTATGACTGAATATGTGAACAACTAAGATCACAGCTGACTGGCTGGGTGTTCTTGAAAGATTTGGCTTTGTAGATCGTTGTTCATTTTTCTGTTTTCTTCTATTTCTTCAGTCGTCTTACCAGCCTCCTCTTCAATGGTGGAGGAGAGATATATATATAGGTGGAGATTCAAACTAGCCGTTGGAAGAGAGCCGTTTGAATCTTACCTACTCTTGTTGACTTCTGGCCTTTACCTACGAAGTAGGTCTGCATCTGCAGAAGCTAGTTCTTCTCTGATCTGACTGCGTCAGATAAGATCTTCTGACATCGGGATCTTGTCTTTGAGAAGGTCTTCGTCTTCGAGCTGCTAAGCATCTCTGCTGTATCTTCAGCGGCTTGGACTCTGCTGTGTCTTGATTCTGAGCTGTCTTTAGACCTGTGTTGTATCATCAACCTGAGCTGTGTCTTCAACCTGAGCTGTGTCACTGACCTGAGCTGTGTTTTAGACCTGAGCTGTGTCAACGACACTAAGCTGAGTCTTTTACACTGAGCTGGGTCTTTGACACTAAGCTGGGTTTCCGTCACTGAGCTGGGTCTTGATACTGTAAGATCTTTGACTCTTTTTGGTCTTGCTCTGCTGAGTCTGTTCTGCTGAGTTCTTTAAGCTGTCTGCTTAGCTGTGTCTTCTGCTGTCTTCAGCTGTCTTCAGCGAATCTACCTGTAAACTAAGAAACTCTATAAGCTCAAACAGGTAAGCTGAAAAACGCTTAGGCTTGTGCGATCATCTACTCGGTTGGGGTCAGCTAGGTTTTGGTATCCAATCAAAACTCTATTAATTTTCCCAACAATTTCCCCCTTTTTGATGATGCCAAAACCTAACTGAGAAAAACAATTTACTTCCCCCTTAACAAGAAAATGGGTTTTCAAAAGTTTAAACATACACAGCAGGTAAATTAAATTCAGAGTTCAGTGCCTGGACAAAGAGTTATTGTCATCAGGATGAGCTTGAGAGCAAAAACGAATCTTTCATTAATAACAGATAATATTACAATTTTACATTTTTCAAAAATTCAAAAGACAAAAGATTCCCAGATGACTTGGTCTTCGCCCGCTTCCTTCTCGCCGATTCTTCGCCTTTTCTTCTTCAAGCTGTTCATCTGTTCTTAACCTGTACCGGTTGAAGATCATCCGTTCCAGCTTCCTATATTCTTCTTTATTACTTACCTTGGAAATTTTTCTCCTGATTGCCCATTTGTTTACTTCTGCGATTACTTGCGATTTGTCAGGGAAATCGGTTCCAGGTATTAGTGGAGGCTGGAGATGATACAGCTGGGGAGCAAAAAATTGGATCTTTGTGGTCTCTGCAGCATTGAAGAATGCTTTCGCAGTCATCCTATCTTGATGGAAGAGCTCATTCAGATGCATCTTGAAAGCAACATCTGGAGGCGTATTTGGGTAGGCTCCCAGATAGTAGTAATCTTCAATGAACTCGAATTTTGTATGTTCCCAGTCGTCGTTTAATTCTTCTGGGTTCCATTCATCTATTCTTCTTCAATCTGAGCTGTGTCACTGATCTGAGCTGTGTTTTAGACCTGAGCTGTGTCAACGACACTAAGCTGGGTCTTTTACACTGAGCGGGGTCTTTGACACTAAGCTGGGTTTTCGTCACTGAGCTGGGTCTTGATACTGTAAGATCTTTGACTCTTTTTGGTCTTGCTCTGCTGAGTCTGTTCTGCTGAGTTCTTTAAGCTGTCTGCTTAGCTGTGTCTTCTGCTGTCTTCAGCGAATCTACCTGTAAACTAAGAAACTCTATAAGCTCAAACAGGTGAGCTGAAAAATGCTTAGGCTTGTGCGATCATCTACTCGGTTGGGGTCAGCTGGGTTTTGGTATCCAATCAAAACTCTATTAATTTTCCCAACAACAGAGCTGGTGATTTAACATACAGGCCTGAAGGTATTGTTTTGCTAAATACACGCGATCATAATGAATGAAGATGTCGCTGTCATTTAAAGAAACATAATATCATGTCAGAAGATCCTTTATGACCACGTGTCATTCTAACATTCGTGGGCTTTTTGGAAAAGACCCATTTCTCCTTAGATATCTTGTAGAAAGGCTAAATTGCCCTTGAGCAACTAGTATAAATATGGTAACAAGTATCTTTTAAAAAGGGGATTTTTTTCTGGACTCTTATCTAGTTTAGAGACAAAATCTTTTTCTTCGTTCATATTCTAACTTGCTCGTCGGAGGGCCTTAGCCGGAGATTCTCTCCGGCTCAGTAGGCTTTTTTGCAGGAAAACCTTCATCAAAATCAGACGATTTCACATTCAACCGAAGGTATAGCGCATATCTTCAAACTCTTGCTGTAGGAGCTTAACCCAACTCTTACAACTGGCGCCGTCTGTGGGAAAACTTGGGTTGTGACATGATTTTTGTTATGATAAATCTTGTAGTAAAATTTTTGGGATCTGAATGTTTTTATGGTGTGATAGTAGTTTGGAGAAGAGGAAGTATGAAAGGTAATGGGAATAATGTTTCTTACCGAAAGGTAATGAGTACTGACCCTGTTTTCATTTTCTCTTCAAGGAAAAACTCTGCTAGGGGGACTTTTTGATTTTATAACTATCTCCAAGGAAAAGGAAATAGGTTACGCACTTAAAGAGTTCAGAACCGTTAACCTTCGGGTAATAAACGGCCACTCTGTGCGATGCCTTAGGAGATTTTCGATTATCTTTTAAGGTAGCTTGGATAAGAGTTTGTTCTTAATGATGCCATTTGCGGAGAAAGAAAAATGGGTTAATAGCATTATTAGTAAACGGCTCGTAGTGACTTATAAGAATGATCTTTTCTCCGAGATCTGATGATAAGGGGAATTGCGGCTTCGACTTAGCGCCTCGAGGATGAAAAAATTAGGAGCTGAAGCCCTGCCGGACTCCTGTGCGGAGCAGGAGTGATCCGAGCATCTTCCCTCCGAGATATGATGATAAGGGGAATTGCGGCTTCGACTTAGCGCTCCGATGATGAAAAAATCAGGAGCTGAAGCCCTGCCGGACTCCTGTGCTGAGCAGGAGTGATCCGAGCATCTTCCCTCCGAGATCTGATGATAAGGAGAATTGCGGCTTCGACTTAGCGCCCCGAGGATGAAAAAATCAGGAGCTGAAGCCCTGCCGGACTCCTGTACGGAGCAGGAGTGATCCGAGCATCTTCCCTCCGAGATCTGATGATAAGGGGAATTGTGGCTTCGACTTAGCGCCCCGAGGATGAAAAATCAGGAGCTGAAGCCCTGTCAGACTTCTGTGCGGAGCAGGAGTGATCCGAGCATCTTCCCTCCGAGATCTGATGATAAGGGGAATTGCGGCTTCGACTTAGCGCCCCGAGGATGAAAAAATCAGGAGCTGAAGCCCTACCGGACTCCTGTGCAAAGCAGGAGTAATCCGAGCATCTTCCCTCCGAGATCTGATGATAAGGGAAATTGCGGCTTCGATTTAGTGCCCCGAGGATGAAAAAATCAGGAGCTGAAGCCCTGCCGGACTCCTGTGTGGAGCAGGAGTGATCCGAGCATCTTCTCTCCGAGATCTAATAATAAGGAGATATGAGAGATATGAAAGGCAAAGTCTGGTAGTTAAATTTTGAAAATCTGATGATAATTAAAATATTGTGAGAGTGTAGTGATCAGATTTTGATATGTTTACCAAAGCACTTTTTCTGAAGCATTTTTTCTCCTCAATAATGACAGGAGAATGGTCAAGGAAGATAACGCTAGAGTGAAGCCTCAGGAGGAGTTGGAAGTAAGTGATGATAGGGAAGGGCAAGTGGAAGGCATCACTCCAATCATAGATAAAGGGAAAGGAAAGAACATTGAAAGTGAGGGCGAGCCAAAGTTGCAGTTATCAGCCCTTCAGTTTCAAGATCTGCTAAGTAAGGCCGCCAAGGATGCTGTGGAAGCAGCCATGGAAGCCATGGGAGGATCTCATATCCTGGTACCTAAAAACCTTTCCAAGAATTTGGAAGAGGAAATGAAAGCTGATTTCGGGAGAAATGTAAGTGAGAAAGAACAGTCTGATGCACTCGGTCAGACCTCCCGATTGGAGGGGAGGAGAAGATCTGAGGGACGGAACGCAAATATACGTCGAGAGGAGGAGAGAAGTGACAGCTCTGAGAACATGGAAACAGAGATGAAAGGAGAGAATGATAAGAAATGGCAGAGAGCGATAGTTAAGGAATTAGCAGCCATGAAGGAGAAGATATTGAGAAATGGTGTAGGCTCTCGCAGAGGCCGGAAAACACCGTTTTGTGCTCATATCATGAATGATCAACTCCTTCGAAATTTCAAGCAACCGGACTTGACTTATGATGGAACTTCTGATCCCCAAGATCACTTGGATAGATTTGAAAATTTGGCACTGTTGCAGGGATATTCTGATGGCGTTAAATATAGGGTATTGCTGGCTACGCTCACAGGAATGGCGCAGCGATGGTTTAACCAGTTGGAGCCTGAAAGTATTGAGACCTATGATGATTTCGCTTCGCAATTGGAAAATCAGTTTGCTAGTGCTAGAAGGCAAACGTATTCTGTCATGACACTATTAAGTTTTAAACAAGAAAGAGGGGAGAGCTTAAGGAGTTACGTAACTCATTTCAACGCGGCAATTCTGCAGGTCCCTTCAGCTTCCAAGGAGATCAAGGTTAATGCTCTGATACAGGGATTGAGGAGCAAGAAACTTTTCCAGACCTTAAACAGAAAATCCAGCGAGGGATTTGACAAATTATTGGAGCGAATTGACAAGCAGATTGTGGGAGAAGAGGCTTGGGAAGCCAAGCATATTACAGATCATGGCAGGAGTGAGAGTGGAAGGATTGAGAAAAAAGATATGGAAAGGAAGGGGGACAGAGCAAAAAGAGAATCTTATGATCGCAAACCCATTTCATCTTATGAGCAACCTGCGCGGGGATCAAGGATCTCTCGCTTTGGTTTATACTCAACTCCTCCAGGGTCTGAATCCAGGGTGGGATATTCGAATAAGGCATGGAGCAAGGTGTCCCCTGTGTACACGGATTTAGTGGTGCCGCCTTCTGAAATACTAAGTATAGCTCCCAAGATGTTTCGTCCTTCTTTTTCTGCAAAGGCAGGACCCAAAACCCACCGTCTGAATTGTTTTGCAGATTTCATAGAGATTATGGGCATGACACAGATGATTGCAGGCATTTGAAAGATGCCATAGAGAGATTGATAAGTGAGGGGAACTTTGCTGAATTTGTGCGAAGAAGGAGTGACGGAACGGGAGGATGGAAGAGAAATGATAAGCGAAAGATGAATGCTGGCCAAGAGGAAGGACATGTTGGATCAGATCAGAATTTAAACCTGTTAGCGCTCGAGGGGCCCGAAGAAGAAAAGGGAAAAGAGCAATTCCCAAAGAAGCAAAGGTCTATTAATATGATTATAGGGGGTTTAGCACGGGATCACACGAATAACGCACAGAAAAGGTATGTAAGGGAGGTCAGAGATCCAGATGTGAGGAATGTGAACCTGATAAGGACGCAGGATGAGGAGCCAGAACTAGTTTTCAGCGCTACTGACTTGGATGAGGTTGCTGCCCCGCATGATGATGCACTAGTTATTACAGCAGAGATAGCAGGGCATGATGTGGCACGTGTGTTAATTGACACTGGGAGCTCAGCGGATATAATCTTTTGGGATTGTTTTAAGCAAATGGATATTAATGAAAAACTAATGCCTGTGGACACCATCCTGGCAGGATTTTCAGGAGGAATTGTAACACCAAAAGGAGTGGTCAAATTACCTGTGGTGTTAGGAGATGGAGCACTGAGAAAAATGCGTATGGTTCAGTTTTTAGTAGTGGATGCAGTAAGTTCTTATAATACTATCTTGGGAAGCCCTGCATTGAATTCGTTCCGGGCGATAGCATCAACCTTCCACATGAAAATAAAATTCCCGGTGGGAAAGGAAGTGGGGAGGTAAGAGGTAGCCAGAAAAGCTCTAGATCTTGCTATGCGAATGAGGTGCGACTAATCTCCAGAAGCAAAGTAAGCAGGCCTCTTAATTCTGTAGAGAAGGCAGTGGAAAGCGCTAATAAGAGGAGGAGGGACGATCCTATGATGGAGGTAAAGGTGGAAGAGCTGAATGAGGCCGATTTTGAAATGGGCGATAGTTCCACACCTGTGATGAGGCCAATGGATGAAACCATGACGGTGGAACTCTTTGAAGGGAAGGAGGGTTGGGTTATACTACCAAGATAGGTACTCAGATGAGCGAGGAAGAAAGGAAAGAAATAGTGGAATGTTTGCGGCGCAATTCTGACGTATTTGCTTTTGATACTTCAGACCTTCTGGGAGTAAATCCCCAGGTGGCAATGCATAAGCTTAATATAGATCCTAGGGTCAAGCCTGTAAAGCAGAAGTTAAAGCCATTTGATGAGGAAAAAGACAGGGCCATCCGAGAGCAGGTGGAGCAATTGCTAAAAGCAGGACATATAATTCGGATACAGTTTCCTAGATGGTTGTGTAACCCTGTCATGATTAAAAAAGGAGGAGGAAAGTGGAGGATGTGTAATGATTTCAGGGATTTAAATAAGGCTTGTCCCAAGGATCATTATCCGTTGCCTAGAATTGATCAACTGGTAGATGCTACTGCTGGATCAGAGCTGATGTCTATGATGGATGCGTATCAAGGATATTATCAGATTCAGATGGATCCAGATGATGTAGTGAATGTTTGTTTTATCACATTTGTGGGGATTTTCGGGTTCATAAGAATGCCTTTTGGACTCAAGAATGCTGGAGCGACATACCAGAGAATGATGGATACCATATTTGCCGGGCTACTGGAAAGGCATACAAAGGTGTATGTTGATGATATTTTGGTGCATAGTGTCAAGTCATCAACCCATGCGGCAGACTTGGAAGAAGTATTCAGAGTAGCCAGGATTAACCGTCTAAAGCTGAACCCTACTAAGTGCACGTTTGGTGTGAAAGCAGGGAAATTTTTGGGTTATGTAGTTACCTCTGAGGGAATAAAAGTTAATGAGGCCAAGGTGCAGGCCATCCTGGAAATGTCGTCCCCGAGAAATATGAAGGAGGTGCAAAGCTTGAACGGGAAGATGGCAGCGCTGAGTCGATTCGTTTCCCGGTCAGCAGAAAGAAGTTATCCTTTTTTCCAGATCTTAAGGAAATGAAGTAGGTTTGAATGGACCAGTGAATGTCAAGGAGCTTTTGAGAGTTTAAAGCAGCATTTAGCTAGCTTACCTCTGTTAACCAAGCCGAAACCTAAGGAAACGTTGTTTTTGTATTTCGCGGTGGGGGAGCACTCCCTAAGCTCAGTGCTGATAAGAGAAGAAGGCGCGAAACAGATGCCCATTTATTATGTGAGCAAAATGTTACAGGTATTATTTATTGAAAAAATGGAATATCATAATTGTAAGTTTTTTTCTCTTTTATCGGGAAAATATATTTATGAGTTTCATTTCGTTTAGGGAGCGGAAATTAGATATGCAGAGGTGGAAAAAGCAGCGCTGGCGGTGATGATGTCAGCTCGAAGATTAAGGTAAAAAAAAGAAGACAGATTGAATTCAATCGTTGTTAATAGTGAGTTTGTAAGTGCAGGTGTTACTTTTTGGCACACAGGGTTGTAGTCAGAACCAATCTTCCATTCAGACAAATTTTGAGCAGGCCTGACTTGTCTGGAAGAATGGTGAAGTGGGCTGTGGAATTGGGAGAGTATGACGTGGAATTCGAGCCCAGAACGGCCATTAAAGCGCATGTATTGGCAGATTTTATTCAAGAAACCACCCACATGAAAACGTCGGGTGTATGGGTAGCGCATGTGGATGGAGCAGCTAACATCGGTGGATGCGGCATTGGAGTTGTCATCACAAAGCCCGATGGGGAGGAAATGCAATTTGCTATCACCCTGGAGTTTAGGGTTTCGAATAACGAAGTAGAGTTTGAAGCCATGATTCGAGGACTTAAGATGCTTTGGGAAATGGAAGCTCAAGAGGTAATTATAAAATCTGATTCTCAGTTGGTCACTCAGCAAACTTTAGGGATGTTCGAGACTAGAGATGAAAAGATGGCCAAATATGCTCAACAGGTTGAGTGGCTAAAACCTAGGTTTACAGAGCTGAAAATTGAACATATTTCCAGAGATCAAAACATGAAAGCAGACTCTCTGGCCAAGCTAGCAAGCATCGCTGATGATGGAGAAGGTAGAATCGTGCCAATAATATCCTTTTAAATATAAAAATAAAAGCGTTATGATAATATTACAAGGCAATAAATTATATCAAATTCTTGTAATAGGGAGTGCAATTGTGATGTTGAGAGCGAAGAAAAGGTTCGGGGAGGTCGATGATGGAATTATCGAGATGAGTCAGAAACAAGCAGGCATCCCTGACAGTGTGGAAGGTAGCGTGTAAATGCACATGTAAAAGAGATATATATATATATTGAAAGTTATGCAAGCTGGCATATAAGATGACGGGTTATTTTGATTTTTGTAACAGGAAGTGAAAATGATGTTGTGATGCTCAGAGCTGAAAGGAAGTCAGAGATACTTGAGGCGGGAGTTGTAGAACAAAGTCAGGACTGGAGAGCGCCTACCATATATTTCTTGCAAACGGGAAAAAAGTGGCAACAAGAGGGGTCAAAGGAAAAAATAAACTATGCCAGGTATTGCATGGTGGGGGACCACCTTTTTCTCAGATCTTTCACGCATCCTTACCTGAAATGCTTAGGTAGAGAGGAAACGGATTACGCAATGAGAGAAGTGCATGAGGGGTCCGCAGGCAGTCATGCAGGGTACAGGGACACGGTGAGAAAAATCATTAGGGCTGGTTTTTATTGGCCCACTTTGGCAAGGGATATCATGGATTATGTGAAGAAATGTGACAAGTGTCAGAAGAATGCGAATACAATCCATATTCCGGCAGAAACCATGGGTGCAATGTATGCCTCTTGTCTCTTTGACAAATGGGGAATTGATATTGTGGGCCCGTTTCCAAAGGTGGCCAGAGGCAAGAAGTTCTTGATCGTAGCCATTGACTATTTTAGCAAATAGGTAGAAGCAGAAGCTGTAGGGAGGATCACAGAGACATCGGTCATGAGTTTTGTCTGGAAAAATATATGTTGTCGATTTGGAGTCCCCCGAGTTCTAGTATCTGACAATGGATCTCAGTTTAACGGAAGAAAGATGATTGCCTGGTGTAAAGAAATGAAAATTGCCCAACGCTTTGCAGCGGTGAACCATCCGCAGACCAATGGACAGGTAGAGGTGACGAACAGAACCTTGGTAAGGGGAATCAAAGCCCGACTCGAAAGTTGTGCAGAAAATTGGGTTGATGAATTAGATTCAGTGCTTTGGTCCTACAGAACGGGGGTTCGGTCAGCTGCGAGAGAGCCTCCATGCAACCTGGTGTATGGAGCCATGCCTGTCACTCCAGTAGAGATAGGGGTGTATTCGTATAGAGTTCTGGCATATAGGGAGGATGATAATGAGGGTCTCAGAAGAGAGGAGTTGGATCTTATAGAAGAAGTAAGGGCGGCGGCAAAAATGAAATCAGATGCGTATAAGGAACAAATCAAAGCTGGGTATAACCGGAGAGTGAAGGTAAGAAGATTTGATGTGGGAGACCTGGTTTTGCGCAGAGCTGATGCGTTGAAGTTTAACAAGAAGTTGGATTTAACTTGGGAGGGCCCATTTAAGGTAGTTAAGGTCTTGAAGGGAGGAGCCTATGAGCTTCAGAACAAAATTGGGAAATTATTACCTCGACCATGGAATGTAAACAATCTGAAGAAGTACTATGTATAGAGAGGAGACTAAACAGAAAGAAAAGCAGTAGTCATCTCAGATATTAAATCAAGCATCCTTTGTCTTTTTGCTAGAACAGAGGGTGGGTCTTGTAGGCCCTGTTTTTTCTTTAATTTTTCAATCAAGTGTCTATGGACATGAATCAATGTACCTTTTGTTTCAGATGAATGAAGAAGCAGTGGTATTTCTTTAACTTGTAATTCTCTATAAAATGTGATCGAGTTGTTAAATCAATGTTTTTCTGGAACATTTGATAGATTTATTCAGAATTGCATTAAATCAGGGAGGAAAGTGGAATTTACATGGGTCGGTGGAAATTAATAAAAATCGACAGATTAATCTGTTGATATTCTGAAACCAATTCAAAAAGCACGCGAAAGAGTCTAAAGTTAAGGAAATCAGATCCCTGTGATAAAAGCATATAGTAAGAAGACGGATTTAAATTGGAAGTAGGAATATTAACGGGAGCAAACAAAAACATTCATAGACTAGTAAGAAAAAATTATAACTAAATCAGAAAAGCAAAAAATTATTCAGGAAGGGAGATCTGAGGCGGCAGCTGCTGTGTGTGATGGTGAAGCGGCCTTGGGCTCTGGAGGAGTTGAGTCTGACTTTCTAGGAAGAGTAGGAGCAGAGCTGGAAGCTATTTCCCCTTGCACGCGGAAGGTGGGATTAAGAGATGGAGCCAGTGTGATGTCAAACTCCTCATCACTGAGGAATTCATCAACAACCCTCTCAACGGGACCTATCCACCAAGGGGAAGTCTGATCGGAAGAGGTATTTCCATCCCAACCCGGAGGATTGCAGGGGGTTTTGGCTACCATATCTTTTTGGACTGGCCGAGCTCCTCTCAGAGAAAGGGCGTACTTCACTCCTTGGGCATATCCATCCTGAGTGAAGTAGCGAGTGAAAGGAAACATGTCTTTAAGGTATTGGGAGCTGTTGCGGTAGGATTGAATCAGCCCCTCCTGGACTTTAGTAAGGAAGGTCTGACCGCGGTCAGTTAGGAAAAGGCGACGAAAGCACTCCCTGATCCCTGCAGCTTTCCCATCGGCAAAACCCTTGGCCATGGCTTCGGGTAGCCTGCTCTCCAGATCTCTGATACGAATGGTTAGGCTCCCGATGGTAGTCTCAAAATTGCTTTTCTCCTTCAGAAAAGCATGGTTAGATTCTATTAGAACAACATTTTGATCTTCCAGAACTCTGATACTGCTGGTCAGCTTTTGGAGCTGGTCAAGGTGGCGTTTGCCAGACTCCAGTGCTTTAGATTGCAGATCTGAGATCTGCTGTTCTTTGCGGATTAGCATTTGCTCCAAGACATTGCTATCCTTGCGAGGAGACAGATCTTCGCTCAACAGAGTCAAGGCCTTGAAGGTACACAATAAAGGAGGCAGGAATGGATAAGCGGGGATAAAATAATAATAATAATAATAATGGTGTGTGTGTGAAATGGGGAAAGTATCAGTAAGTTTACCTGAACAAGGCGATGGGCAATGCCGAGATGACGTGTTTCGGAGGGCATAATCTGGAGATCTTTTCTATCTTCAGAAGAGCCGAAGTTGCTCAGAAATTTTAGGCATTGTGCAGAAGGAAGCTCCATGTATTTCACGCCCTCTGGTTCCGATGGGAGTATCCTTGGAACAGAGGCCTGCGGAACAGCTGGGGGAATAACCGGATGAACTTCAACCATTCTTTGGAGGTCAGCTGCAGGGGTGAGCTTCTTTCCGACAACGGGAGGAGCAGATGTTTTGGGGGAAGGTACTGATGTATGAGAAGAAGGAAGTGCAATTTTAAGTCTTTTTGGAGACTTTTCAGTGATAGAGTCATGAGGAGGTTTACGACGATTCTCGGATATTTGATTCTTTGCAGGAGAAGTAGAAGAACGTTTTTTGGAGAGTTTCTTTTTCTTGGGAGAGGAGGCAGAAGGTTGATTCTTCAAAGAGGCCAGAGGAAGAGCTGCAGAAGTATCAGCAGAGGAGGCCTGGAAGGGAGGAACCGTGGTAACTGGGTCAGCGCTTAGTGGGCCCTCCAAGGGCAAGATCGCCTCTGCAGGAATCTCGTTGGAAGGCTGTGTTACCTCTGGGAGGTCAGACATCAGTTGGTCGATGTCAATGTGCAGTTGAAATTCATGAACCCATTGCTGATCTGCCATAGCTGTTAATACAGAGTATAAAAAAAAAGAGATTTAGGTTAAAAATAAAGTAGATGGATCATAGAGTGACAATTAATATATAAAAAAAGGGGGGGTAAACAACTACCGGATTTAGCTAAAGGAAGAGGGCCTAGAGCGTCATTTCAGAAACCAAAATGATCCAGAACAGAGGGAGACCTCAACATTTTACTAATGTTAAAGCGGTTAACTTTATCATTAGTAGTATCTATGGAAAGTTGGCTAAGCCTTTGCATAGCGCGGATATCTAAAGGAGAGATCTGCTTAACAGAGGGTCGACTTTGAGGAGATCTGGCATTGGGATTCCAATGTTCAGTACTAAAATTCCATCTGCCTGAACAAGGAAGTACAACAAAGTAGTACTTAAGCCAGTCTTTGTCTATACTCTCCTTGGAGATAGCAAATTGTGCAGGGCTCCCAGCCCTGGTGCGGAAGCAGTAGAAATGACCTGTTTTTTGGACATCGAAACATGTAACAAATAGCTCTGCTTCAGGGGGTAGCGGTAGTTGGAAAAGATGACGTAGAACCCGAAAATGGTTCGAATAGCTGAAGGAGTCAATTGATTGGGCATAATCTCTATAAGATTGCAAACCCTAACTAGAAAGGGGTGAATGGGAAATCGAATACCGGCTGTAATCTGATTAACCCAAAAAACTAGGGCAGGATAAGGAAGTTGATTAGCCCTGGTGGAAGTGGAAAACACGAAATCCTCAGATTTCACAAGTTTCTTCACAGATTTGAACTCATTTGCGAGAAGCAGGGAATTATCGCCTATTTTCGTAAGAGAGTTATTTACAGGAACATCTAGTAAGCTCTGAAGCAAGGCTTTGCCTTCATTGATGCTATTCAACACTTCGAGATTGGAATATTTTGAGAAGAAAGATGAATTTGCAGAAATCGAGGAGGAAGATACATTAACTAGAGATTTACCCCCAGGAGTATGTCTAGGAGAATTGTTTGTGGATTCCTGTGAAGAGTACGAAGAACTAGCAGACATGGTGAAAAATGCTGAAATTAAAGAAAGGAAGAAGAGAAGATACCTGAAGAAGGAATCGAGAAATGAAGCGATGAAGATCAATGGTGGAGGAAAGGGAGAAGATGAATGAAGGATTAATTTTGGGGATAAGAAACTCGAAGGATTGCGAAGAAAGAGGGGAAGAGAATGGCGGAGAGAAAGGTAAAAAAGGAATATAAAGCGTCTGTTATAAGTTAGAGGACAGAGTGGGGCCGCGTGTAAAGGGTAAAGGTATTTTATTAAAATATGAGAAGTTGAAATGAACGGTTGTGATAAAGGGAGATGAGCGGTTTTGAGAATCTACGGGTGTAACTGCATAGGGCAAGGAAAATGGCGCGCAAATCTAGAAATCAAATGTTTTAAAAAAAAGAGAGAGATGAAAATTGTTCTTTACTCCAACCAATGTTCCAATGCTGAATCATTACTCGGAGTAGGGGATGGTAGTTGATGTGGGATATTTATTAGAAAATGATTTTTTTATAACAAGAAGGTAGAGAGAGGAACGAGAAAAGGAGAGGTTAGTAAAAGGAAAAGATATTGGCTCAGATCTGACAGAGCTGATGGGTTCTAGGAATTATAGCAGATGAGGAGCCCGGAAGAGGAAATGAGCTCAGCTCTGACAGAGCTGGTGATTTAACATACAGGCCTGAAGGTATTGTTTTGCTAAATACACGCGATCATAATGAATGAAGATGTCGATGTCATTTAAAGAAACATAATATCATGTCAGAAGATCCTTTATGACCACGTGTCATTCTAACATTCGTGGGCTTTTTGGAAAAGACCCATTTCTCCTTAGATATCTTGTAGAAAGGCTAAATTGCCCTTGAGCAACTAGTATAAATAAGGTAACAGATATCTTTTAAAAAGGGGACTTTTTTCTGGACTCTTATCTAGTTTAGAGACAAAATCTTTTTCTTCATTCATATTCTAACTTGCTCGTCGGAGGGCCTTAGCCGGAGATTCTCTCCGGATCAGTAGGCTTTTTTGCAGGAAAACCTTCATCAAAATCAGACGATTTCACATTCAACCGAAGGTATAGCAAATATCTTCAAACTCTTGCTGTAGGAGCTTAACCCAGCTCTTACAATTACACCCTTAAAATTTTTCACCTTGATCGCAGGACTAGATCCAAGTGACATACAAGAACAATTGAGCAAGATCTAATAACATTTTGAGATACTTTAACTAGTTCCCATGAACGGCGGAGGGCTTTGTTTCAACAGCAGAAAGAAAGAATCATAATGGTGTTAAATTATTTGAGAAAATCTCATTAGTTGATACAATCTGATTTTCCATATCAATAATAATTTAATTAGGTAATTTAAGAATTTTCTTATACAACTCCTAACACCATTAGTTAACACCATCCATATATTATTAAAACGATTACGAATTCGAGGCCTTCCCTTGATTCGTGGTCCTACGTGGCATGTTCTCCATTCAGTATTCATATTTATCTTAAATCCTCATTTTAAGCCTTTTTATTTATTTTATTATTTTCTTTAATATATTTAATAATAGATGGAAAAATATGTATAAGATGCCATTATGGTAATAAAACCCTTAAAAATCGTGTACCTTATAATAATGAAATTACATATATAATTCATATATGACGTCTAAGAGAAATTAAAAGATTAGATATACTAATTTGGCAATATTTATTAATTTGGTAGAAAGATAATCTATTCAGGCCCAAATATTTTGAAGAATATATTTTATAATAATGAAATTACAATCTTTCTTGTGAAGATGATATATAATTCATATATTAAAAGATTAGATATCTACTAATTTGGTAATATTTATTAATTTGGTAGAAATAAAAACTTTTTCAACAAGTAAATAAATGTATAAGGAAATAAAAAAGCTGGATTCATTGCCTATATAAACATATGTGATTCATACTATATGTTCTGGTCTGTGTTCCCGTTTTTATTTTGGTTTTTTATTTATTGCGTAATTCCTTAGATTCTTTGCTTTGAAATTTTAGAGGTAATCTTGAAAATTTGATCGCATTAATATTTGTTATCATGTTTAATATTAGTTAAATTGCCTATATAAACATATGTGATTCATACTATATGTTTTGGTTTGTGTTCCCGTTTTTATTTTGGTTTTTTATTTATTGCGCAATTCCTTAGATTCTTTGCTTTGAAGTTTTAGAGGTAATCTTGAAAATTTGATCGCATTAATATATGTTATCATGTTTAATATTAGTTAATTTAGTTTAGCATCGATTCAACTTTATTGATATCCTACATCTGATTATCTTTTATTTTTTCTTATTCTTAAGAAAGATAATGTCGAAGAATGTTGAAGTATTGCACCTGAATTCCATCAATCAAAAAAACAAAGAAAGAAACCGTGACTGTGAGAATCCTACGCTTATGGGTTCAGAAAGATCGCTCGGGCATGGAAGGGTTAGAGATGATTCTAATAGATGAATGGGTAAGACTAAAATAAATTTCTTACTCTCCGAGAATTTTACTTTCTTTACAAAATAATGGCCAAAAAGTTCCAATTCATATCGGCATTTTCTTTGCTTTTTTATTATCTTTTCCCTTTTGTTTGAAATTACAAAATCATGCTGGCTGGAATTTGGCTCATTCATGAAACATATAAAATTATATAATTTATATGTATTGTTCCTTTTTTTTAATGTAGGGTGATAAAATACAAGCATCCATCTCACCTAAATTCAAGAAAAATTTTATGCCCTTACTCAAAGAGGGCTTACTAAAAGAGGGTCAGATAATTGTTTTAAGTGATTTTCAAATTGTGGAAAACAAGCCTAATCTTCATAATGCAATACTCAAGCATGATTGGAAGTTGGGCTTTGGACTAGCCACAAAGGTGTCTGCATCGGTGGAAAGTGTAAGAATTGATGAAAATGGATTTCAGTTCATACCTTTCAAGGATTTTCCCAAGCACGATATGAAAATTATCTTGGGTAAGTATAATTTCTTCTGCAAATAAAAAAATTATTGAAATTTACAATATGCGTATTCCATATTACATAATCAAATTTAATTTCATTCATATTTTAGATGTTCTTGGAAAGGTAACAACCACAAATATCATTATAGAGACCAAGAACGGCAATTCTACCATGTGTGATATTCAATTGGTTGATGCAGAGTATGATTTCCAACTATTCATTTATTGATCATTTATAATTTTATTTGATATTTAATTATTTATTATCTTTATAAAAGTGGTAAAGACGTAATTTGCGCATTGTGGGGGTCATTTGCCGATGAACTCAAATTATTTATGGACACCAAGTCAAGCGAGGATAAAGAGCCAGTAATAGTGGCACTTCAATTTTCTATGATGACAATATTCAAAGGTTTAACTTTCAATATTAATGGATTAAACAATTGTCATGTATTCACAATGTAATTAAAACTTGAAATTCTTTAATTTTAGGTAAAAGAAAGATTACTACAATGAAGAACGCAAGCAGATTTTTTATCCGTCCTGACATCCAAGAAGTGAAAGATTTTATTTTAAGGTTAGTAATTGTTTTTTATTTAGAGTGGTGAAATGGTTTGACCTTTGTTCACTTCGATCCTATACAATATGCATCATATTTTCACCAATTAATTAATCATTTCATAGACCTTTTTTCCCCTGTATAAGTGGACTACTATAATGCAATATGAAAAAGAAATTTAATTTACCAAGAAGAAAAATGTAATTGCTATGAATTTCTATTATCATGAAAGGAAAAATGAAAACGAAAATTTAAAATTATGTCGTATTCTATACTATAATCTACTACAGTTCCCATAGAGCATCTTCATACAATTTATTTATTAAATGTTCTTCAATTTCATAATTTTCATATTTTTTTTGCATTCAAATTGAAATTTCTTAAATCATATTACTTTCAGACGTGGTGTTGGTGGAGCCTCGAGCAGTAATACAATAAATGATAATTCAAGTAGTATCAGAGAATTGAAAAGTGAAGAGTGGTTGAATGTTGCTTCGGCGAGAACCATTAAAGAGATGAAAAATTCAAAGGAGGTAAGAACACTACCATATAAATATTGTATATTCGTTTATATTTAAAAATAATATATCTTACTGTCTTTCCTTTAAGTTATAGATTGGAACCTACACTTGGAAGGGGACAATAATTGACATTCACCATGAAGAACCATGGTATTATGAATCGTGTGGAAACTCAATCGGTAACGAAAAATGCTATAAAGGTGTGCCTAAAGGAAGCAAAGTTGGAGATTACTGTAAAAAGTACAATGGCCCAATTGGATCTATTGTCATAAGGTTTATGTTGTACTTTATTAAAATATAGTAGAAATAAAATTCAATTTTAAATAATAGGATGTATAATAATCAACATTTACTAATCAATTTTATGGTTTTTATTTTATAATTAGATACTTGATGAAGGTGATTGTGGAAGATGAGATCGAGCGGGCACACTTTACGATTTTTGAAGATTGTGCACTATATTTTCTGAAAAAACCTGCTAGCCAAGTCATGAAAGAAATGGAAGACGAGGTTATTTATTTTATTCTCAATCTCTATAAATATGATATACAAATTTTGACATTGAAAACGTTTTAACATTAATACTATACTATCTTTTGTCATCAGACTGGTGACAGAAATGGCACGCTTGAAGTATTATGTACCATGTTGAAAAGAGAATGTCTGTTTAAAGTCGATGTTGGAATGAAGATTGGCGGCGGTCTTGTATATACTGTTAAAAATGTTACAGAAGACGCAAATCTGATTTCCAAATTTTCTGCTTCTAAATCGCGTGTTTCCGTAAGTTTAATATACTTATGTGTTAATTTGTAATTTAAAATGTTTATTATTAGTACTTAATTTATATTAATAATATATTTATTATTTCAGGAAGACAGCTCTAAATGTAATGAATCTTTCATTTTGAGTGAGGAATACGGCAATGAAGAGGTAAGTTCAAGTATCTGAAAAAAATATCAAATTTCTAATTTTTTCCTTTTAATTCTACTATTTTTGTTGATATTTTAATTTTATCTCTACCTTTTATTACTATTACAGAATCGTACTCCAGTAAATGAAGACATATGTTCAAATTCGGAGAGCACCAATTCCACTCCTCAGAAACGTAGTCGCAATGGTGATAATGGTCATGATCTGGACGATGGTGATGAATTCCAGTTCTCATCAGCCAAGCATTTGAAGAAGTAGATTGATAGTTCTTAATTTAAAATTCTGCTTAGCTTAGTTTTTGAAAGGGTTGATTATTTCATATTCAGATTATTATGGTTTTTTCGTCATTGATTTAAATAAAGATTTATGTTTTTACTATGACAGAATATATATATATATCTGATTTCATATTATGATTATGTCATGATATATAATATTTATTATTGATTATCTTTTATAAGTTCTTTCTTTTTTTTTCTTTAATTTATTTTTTCACTCATTCTTAATATAGACTTTCCTTTTATTTTTCTTTTTCTTTTTCTTTTTTTTTTCTGAAAGAGAATCTAGTTATGGTTTACATGAGATGTTTTGACATTTATTTTCTATTTTTTCATCGCTCGAGGCAGAAACAATTAACAAAAGAAATAGAAAGTGACCAATATGTTAGATATATAGCTACCAATGATCATCGATCCTTGAGGTAGTTGTGCTTCACTTAAAAGATGAATGAATCTACGCACGTACTACATGCAACAAACAAACCCACTTTTTATAACTAAGTATATCTGAATAAAGAAAATTGATAATAATAATAATAATAATACTAAAATAATAATAATAATAATAATAATAATAATAATAATAATAATAATAATAATAATAATAATAATAATAATAATAAATGGAATGCATTTGAGATCCATTATTATATAGTTTATTTGTGTGTACAACAAGAAACAAATATCAAAAAATTGATTTGGAAATTTTCTAGATTCATTTATTATTGTATTTCCTCATTTTGAGGCTCAATATTGACTACACAAATAATTCCCAAACATGAATAATTTTCATATTAACTATTAATTAAATTGCCCCAAATTTATTCGAATACAATCATATAGTATTAATTAATCTATTTATATTTTTATATAAATTTTATCCAACATCACTTTTCAACAAGACTTCATTCTTGGAAAACCTTTATAAATACTCAAAATCAATGTGTATTTTCTTATGTTGCAAATATTTGCAGAACAAATTTAATTTGATAAATTAATAATTAATTACCCAAACCGAATCGCGCTCACCCCTACTAAATTATACATTGCTCGAACAACATAGAGGAAGTGGCGCCTTAGCCTTCTCCGCAGACTTAGGCGGCTATCAATACTTCCATAAATAAATATGGAAGGGAAATCTACCCAAAGCTCAAAATTATTTTACAAAAAGTAAATAAATTTATGATAAGGAAATAAAAAAAGCTGAATTCATATAATTTATTTTAGCCTATAAAGACGAGTATTTCCTACAGCTATATTAAAATCACCCAATTCAAGTACCTTGATAATTATGAAAACTTGAAGGTTCCCGTTGAGTAGTGATTTTTGTATGCACGCGCGACTTTTTAACAAGAAGAAGACAAACAGGTTACAAATCTTAATTGTTCTGTGCATACTGTATCTTTCTTTATATATAATTTATTTACTTCTTTTTCTCTGCATGATGAGAGTCAAACCGGTTTACTTAAGTCCTAAATTCGGAAAGCTATTACATACATACCTTATTAATTTGCAGGATTTCAATGGACCATCATGGTGGTAATAAGAGACAAGAATTCACGAGATCAACAATAACGAAAAAAGCACAACACCAGAATCTACGACAACAGTTTCTATGTTTACTAACGGTAAAAATATTTATATGTACTTATTAAAGTAATTATTTAAATTTTGATACATGATGTTTTACAAACAGTTAGGCGAAACATTGGTGCTTTTGATCCACATATAGCCATGGTCCACGACAAAAATTGTAATCATCCATTCATAACATTCTTTGTTAACTATATAATATTTTTCTCAATTTTTTTTAGAGAATAAAGTGTATATATATCAAAAAATTATTCACAGTCAAAACATACTCATCTTGACTTGCTCGACGAAAGAGACGTGCTATTATGTCAAGGAAAAGAAATAAAACTACACATGATGCAAATTACTTCAACATTACAGGTAAAAGATAAATAAACTTATTTATAAAAAATGCTTTAATATTAATATTTAATTACTACAAAATACTTTGTCACTAATTTTTATAAATTATTCAAACCATTTATATATGCAGATCCCAAATACGTATCATTCCTTGCTAGACAAAGAAGGCGTGAAATCGTGTCAAGAAAAAGGAATATACGTCTACAAAATGCCATATATTATTGATTATTGAAAACACCTTTTTATAAACATCAAATTATAAAGTTAATAGTTAACTATTTTCTAAATCTAAGTAAATTTGAATCTCTTCTCATTATATATGTGTAGACAGAAAAGCTTCAATGGCTCTAGACAAGAGAAAACTCAGGAAAAACAAAAATTCCAATCCAAAATCTGGTACAAATCCAACACAATTATATTTATTCTATATATTAGTTCATTATTACAGTAACATAAGTTGAAAATAATTACGATAAATACATTGTTTAAACTTTAGTATTTTAATTTTTAATAAACAATATAAATAATATTTTAATTTTAACAGAGTATTTTGATATTGGTGATCCCATCTACGAGTGTGAGTATTGCAAGGCACAAATGTGGATTGGAGAAAATGTAGAACGGAGTAAATCGTCAAATCCAAAGTTCTCTCTATGTTGTTTGAAGGGAAGAGTCATTCTTCCTCGATTGGAAAAACCCCCCAAATTGTTAAGCGGTCTTTTGGAGAATAAACACGACAAGAGCAATAAATTTATTGAGGATATTCGTGCTTACAATATGATGCTCTCATTTACTTCCATGGGTGGAATAGTAGATTATTCTGTTAATGAAGGTGCTGGTCCTTATCATTTCGTTTGGGAGGTCAAAATCTTCATCTCATAGGGAGTTTGTTGCCATTTGAAGGGTCCTCTCCTAAGTTCTCACAACTCTACATTTTTGAACCAGATGGAGAAGTAGAACATCGGAAAAATGCTGTCAGGTTAGTCTACAACTAAAAAATTTCATTATATGTAATATATTTACATTACGTAGTTCACAATACATATAAAATATATGATAATTATTCAATTATTTTATCTAATTGTTTATAACGTGGCATATGATATAAATGTTTATATTATTTTAAATGTTATATTTACTTAAATTTTACTCACATTAACCCTTTTTTTTAATTCTATTACAGTAAAGGAAAATCAAGAGGTTTTGATGATTCTATTGTAAATGATCTAAAACAAATGATTGATCACTACAATCCTTACGCAAAGAGTTATAGAAGGGCTGCATATCATATTTTATGTGATAACTCAATCGATTTGAAACTTCAACTCATTGGAAAAAGATCAAAAGATGGTAGGGAATACAATATGCCAACTGCACCAGAGGTGACTGCTCTTATTGTTGGAGATTTTGAGACGATGCCAGACAAGAGAGACGTTATCGTTTAGAAAAGTTGTGGTGAACTTCAACGCATAGATGAGTTTCACCCTTCTTATCTTCCTCTACAATACCCGCTTATATTCATTTATGGGGAGGACGGATTCTATCTTGATATTCTGCATGATGAATTTGACAACACCAAGAGAAAAAAACTCACATTGAGGGAGTTTTTAGCATTCAAGATGCAAGATAGAGAAAATGAGGGGCAGCAACTTCTTCTTGCCAGACGATTGCTTCAACAATTTGTTGTTGATGGATACACAATGATGGAAACACAAATGTTGCAGTGGATACGTTACAATCAACCGACACTTCGGTCAGAAATATATGGCAATCTCAAGGATTTGAAAAATAGAGAAAATACTAACACGTCGTCTGTTGGTAAACCTCTCATATTGCCATCATCATTCACTGGAGGGAAGAGATACATGATTCAAAATTATCAAGATGCCATGGCTATATGTAGGTGGATTGGATATCCATCATTGTTTATTACTTTTACCTGCAATCCAAAATGGCCAGAGATCAAGAGGTTTGTTAGTAAACGAGGATTAAGGCCAGAAGATAGACCAAATATATTGGTTCGAGTATTCAAAATGAAACTTGATGAACTTATACAAGATCTGAAGCACGGAAAAATATTTGGCGAACACAAAGCACGTAAGTTATTCTTATTAATTTTCCGTTTTCATTGTCGATTGAATTTTCGTTCGAGTATCAAATAATTTAATTTTTGTGAGTCAAAAGGGAGTTTCCGGCCAAAAAAGTTAAAAATAAAAGCCTTTCCTTTATTGCTGGTTCTTAGCATGTAAATGTCCAAATGCTTCCGTCAACACTTCCTTTTCACCAGAAACGAAAAACGAAAAATCCAATAATATTTTGTTGTTTTGAGATTTGTTCATAAATATATGTCGAAAGATAATACTGTAGGGGTTTTCAGGAAGAATAAGAATCACTAGGCCAACCGCTGCAAGCTATATCCCGGTTAATTAACGAATTACGTTGTTCATATTTATGCTAGAGTTAAATCATGAGAAAATGATCTGCTGCACATAGATGATTTTCCATGATACTTGTTGCCTTTCTTGGACTCTGATTATATAAAATATGAGAATGCATTATCTTTTTGTTCATTTATATAAAATGTGCAAATACTAAATTTTGTCTAACAATAACACTATATTATAAGTTTGCCTGTATATCATCTCCTACTTATTTTTAGAGAGATTTGGACTAATTTGTATTTCATTTCTATTTTACTAATCTAGAAATTATCACCACATATTCACCGGTGACATTATTTCAATTACATCTTCTTTTTTGGAACAGTTGTCGCAACAGTCGAGTTTCAAAAGCGAGGGCTCCCTCATGCCCACATCATTCTTTTTATAACACGAGATGCTCAACATCACCTAATAGAGAATATAGATGAATTCATATGTGCAGAAATTCCAGATAAGGAAGAGAATCCCGAACTGTACGAGGCAGTTGCGGAATGTATGATGCACGGTCCTTGTGGACCCGAAAGAATAAATTCACCTTGCATGGTGAATTCAAGGTGCTCGAAAAGATTCCCAAAGAATTACATTGATTCTACAAAATTTGATGATAGTGGATACCCAATCTACAAGAGAAGAGACACAGGCATTGCCGTGGATAAAAATGGGGTTTTTCTCGATAATAGGTTTGTAGTTCCGTACAATGCATATTTGATTACAAAGTATCGGGCTCACATCAATGTTGAGTACTGCAATCAAGGGCAGTCCGTGAAATATCTCTTCAAGTATATCTGTAAAGCTAGCGATAGGATGGGCGCAAAAATAACTGAAACGTCTCAGTGGGGATGGCCTAGTGGTGGAGTGGTTGCTTGTTGACCAATAGGTCAGAGGTTTGAGTACTCTCGGCCACAAAAAAACCTTAGGTGGGGTGTGTGAGTATTAATATTTGTAATGATATTCAAAAATAAAAAAAATAACTGAAACAGATAATGATGAAATCAAAGCGTACATCGATTGTAGGTACATTTCTGCATGTGAGGCTATGTGGAGAGTATTTGAGTTTCCAATTCACTATCGAACTCCACCTGTGGAACGTTTGTCTTTTCATTTAGAAGATGAACATACATGTGTATTTAGAGAAGGTGATTACATTGATAATGTTGTAGAGAGGAATACAATTGCAGAATCACAGTTCCTAGAGTGGATGGAAATTAATAAAACTGATAAGAAAGGTGAAAAATTGCTGTATAGTGAATTTCCCGAGCACTAGTGATATACTTATAAGAGACGCAGTTGATCCAGTTGAAACAATAGTGGAAAACACATACCAATGCATAATGAATGCTCCATCAAATCCAGAAATTTTTAAGAACAGAGCTATTCTAGCCCCCACCAATGACATGGTTGATACAATTAACGAGTATGTCATGTCCAAAATGCAAGTCGAAGAAAGGGTATACCTTAGTTCAGACAACATTTGCAAATCAGATGGAGAGGTTGATCTCGATGATGAAGTATTTTCGATTGAATTTCTTAACACAATCAAGTGTTCAGGTTTGCCGAGTCATGAAATAAATTTGAAGGAGGGTTGTATAGTTATGCTTCTCAGAAATATCGATCCGTCCAATGAGCTCTACAATGGCACTAGGATGATAATTACTAAACTTGGGGATCGAGTAATTGAAGCCCAACTGATTTCAGGAAAACAAGCAGGAAGAAAGTTTCCAATCTCAAGGATGATCATGAGCCCCTCTGACTTTACAAAATTTCTCATTCGATTTCAGAGAAGACAGTTTCCCTTGAATGTTTGCTTTGCTATGACAATAAACAAGAGTCAGGGACAATCTCTTTCGAACGTAGGATTATACTTACCCAAACCTGTATTCAGTCATGGTCAATTGTACGTTGCAATCTCGCGAGTCACTAACAAAAAAGGTCTAAAGATTTTGGTCTATGACAAGGATGCTCATACGCATGACACAACAACTAATGTCGTGTACAATGAAATTTTTGACAGATTGTAAGGTAAATGAATTTTTTTGGACAAATAATTTTAAATTAATTACTAAAATTTACTCTTTATTGATTATTCCATTTTAACTTTTCAGGAGTGAACGCTGATAATGTTAGAGTTACTGTAGCTAAAGTGGATGCGAGAGGAGGAACCACATTATGAAGTAATAATTTTGTAAACCTTCTTATATAATTAATTGTTGAAATAATATCACTCTCATAATATTACATTTACATTTACATACTTACAAATTAAAGCATAATGTGGTTCCCCGTCGATTTTCGACGGGTTACACACTAGTTAAGTTTTAATCTTAAGATTGCCATGTGTTATCCATCCATTAATGGAATAGAGGATGAAACATAGCTAGGGAGTAGAGGATCCAAGTCGGCCAAAAGGGCAGTGATGTATTCGTATGTCTTAAATATTTTATTAATGTATAAATTGATTGTTTCATAATTAGCTTGGATAGTTTAGAATATTATATAATATTTTGTTAATATAACTTTTCCAATTAAAGTATTCAATATCTTCAATCACAATAAATATTTTATATTTCAATCTAATTATGGAATGAAGAATAATTGATAATTAAGAAAGGAATACTATATCCAAAATACTTTAGGGCTTTTTAGTCATAAGCATATACTCCCTCCGTTCCAATAGCAAGGTCCCTCTTTCCTTTTTGGGGTGTCCCAATAGCAAGGTTCCATTTCTAAAAATGGAAATAATTATCCCTTCAAAAAGCTTGGGACCTACCACCTTTTATCTTTTTACTCTTGTTTCTTAATACCCGTGCCAAAAGAAATGGGACCTTGCTATTGGGACGGAGGGAGTATTTCATAAAATTATGAGAGACCGGTTCATCAAAAAATCAATTTACAAGAACCGATCAGTTCAAAATTTAGGAGTATTATATGGCAGCCATAATTATAGTTGTTGTGCTGCACATGTAGAGATGGAGGATGAGTGATTTAAATAACAACGTACGTGCTTCTGAGTAAATTTGATTTTATATATATATATATATGCTATCAAATGTCAAAGAGATATATACATTAATTGCAAGAAAAGAATTAATGGCACATCTACAAAATTAGGGCTCAAAACTGCATCATCATCATCATCAAATACTAATTAATTAGATTGATCGATCAACTAATATTAATAACAAAGAATTAATCATAGGAAAATAATCCTCTAGATCTAGTTAATTACGTACAGAAACAACTTGTAATGTTATGACGAAGTGAAATCTAGGAATTGACTTATGTCAACGGTGTCAAGGTCTATATCTGCCATGTCCATACTCTCCAACTCCACGTCTTCAAAACACCATATCATCGATGTTTTCTGTTTCTTGCAACCTTCTTCCTCTAACTCCTCCCCATCTCTCTTCTTCTTCACATGATCATTTCTTCCTCTCATTGCAGCCGGACTCCCTCTCTCATTCTTCTCATCCACCGGAGAATAATTCTGCACCGCTGCTGCCGCCGCAGTCTCCTGAATAGGGGTACGATCAGAACCGCCATTCTCATCCACTGGAAAATAATACTGCACTGCCGCCGCCGCCATCTCCTGAATAGGGGTACTATCAGAACCGACACTCTCATCCACCGGAGAATAATACTGCACCGCCGCCGTCTGCTGAATATGGGGACGATATTGTTGAGAGACTACGTCCTTGTTGTTCTTCTTTTTGATTTTGGTGATCTTGCACAACACCAGATCGCTGTGTTTTTTCCCTGTCGCCATCATCAAGGCAGCCTCGTTGAGAGAGTACTCGTGCATGATCCAGTGACCCACTAAATCCTTGGTGTACTTGGCAGAATCTCTTTTGCTGGAACATTGGAACGACAACATTCTCCAACCTCCGATGATATCGCCGGTGTCGGAATGCTTGATCTCCTTGAGACCCGTTTGGCCGACCCACGTACCGCAACCCGCTATTCTCGAAGCCCGCGTGGAGTCCTCGGAGTTGGGGGCGGCCATGGTAAGCTTGGTGAACACGTAGATGCTCTTCTTTATGGCGCCGCCTTCGATCTTCGTCTTCCAGTACGGTGGTGATCCATCGTCGGCGTCGGAGAATACTTTCCACGGCTCTGCATCGGCGCCGTAAACTTTTCTATCGGCGACGCCGTCCCAAGGCAAGGGACGGCCCATTACCCTGGGATACAGGAAACCTCTAATCAGCTCCTCATCGGTGGGGTCGAATCGGAAACCTATCGGAATATTGATTGACTCGCTCATATCTAATTCTTTCTCTCTCTAGGTTTTCAGAAGGAACTATATGATGATCTATCAGGTTCAGGTGTTTTATGTGAAACCAAGGCGTATATATAGAAGAATGTCGGTGCTTCCTTTTTTTTGGTAAGAATTGATTTGGGGCCCAAGTGAGACATATGGGCTACTTTTTAGTAAAAAGGACAGAAAAGGTTCTTAATTAACCGCTGAGTCCAAAGTGGGCGCCAATTATTTTGAATTAATTCACTTCCCCTCCAGCCTCCACCAAATTATTTTCACTAGTAATCTAATCATTATTTAATAGTACAATAAATCTATTCATTAAAGTAAGTTAGCGTACATTCGTTAATTATATATATAGATATAAAGATGATATGTTTACTGTATTTTGCGATGTATAACAGTATATAAGCCAAAAATAATTAATACTTATTTTAAGTAGTGAAATCATAATAGTATTGAAATTAATAATGATTGATAATATACTCAAGTAGACCAAAAATATAGTATGCAAAATACAATAAATAATTAATTTTATATGGTTTCAGATAGAATTAATAATGGATTCGTTTTAATTATATCAATATATTGCCTAGTTTAAAAGATTTGATACTAGCAGTATGGGTATGGGTATCACATATGAGGTATGGATATGAGATTGGTATTTGATATTTGTGTTTGGTATGTTAATATATTGATTGATATCAAGTGAGAAAGAAAGTAGAGATATCAGTCATACTTAGCAAAAATTAATATATGAAAATATTGAAAATTAGGATATCAAGTATATCAAAAATATTAGTAATTTGATATCCATATATTAATATACCAAACACAAGGTATGTATATTGGCTATATCCATACTCATACCAGATATACGTATATGGATACCAAACGAGCCCTAAATTTATTAAGGACATAGTCTTAATTATAACTAGTCATACATAATCTATCTCTATAAAAAGAGGGAAAGAATAATTATATAAAAGTATTTAAATGTTAATTAAAATAATTAATTTATAGTTATTATTATTTTGGCATTGCCACAGTGTGGCCAAATAGCAACGTCCTATTTAATATCCTCAAAATAAAACGAATATATTCTTTAATGTATATATAATCTAATTGTTTTCACTTTTCATAATAGGAAGTAAAACTAAAAACAAATTATTCAAAATATTATATTTACTAGGACTATAAGTCTGCTAATAGAGGAGCTCATTAATTCTTAGCGCAATTTGTTACGCTCAATTCATGGTTGATTGTTTGTACAATAGATTATCAAAAAATTGAACAATGTGCCTTTTAAAAAAAAATAATAATAATAATAATAATTGAACAATGTGCAAAATTGGTGATTTATCAAAAACAAAACTGAAAATTATGTGCAAAATAGAATTCGCCCATAAAAATAGTATAAGTTAATCTACCGTTTATTTTGATGAATTGATTACTTTTAAAATTGTTTGATCATCTAATCCTTTATATAATCAATCCTATATTTTATCAATTTATCATATCACCCAAACTAAATGCTCCGTTACTTGATTATCAACCAAATTATAATTTTCGGAAAAGAGAATTGACAGTAATAAGTCGAAAACATTTAGTACTAGAAAGGACTACGGCGACGACGGCGAGCACACTCGTATTCGTGGATGGCCTTCAGAGGAGGAGGAGGCCGCGGCGGCCGCTTCGGTCGAGGCGCCCCTAAACGTCGGGCCAAGGAAGAGCCTGTTGAACTTTTTCCGCTAACGAGAAATAACGTACTTCGAGTAATTTTGTGACGCATTTTGGTTATCTGGTGTAGTTTGATTGGATGTGAATTTGATTTTTTGCATAATTCATAGGAAATTAACTGTTTACGAGCTGTGGAGTATTCTGAGGATGAAATATGGAGGTATTATTCTCAGTTTGTAAATTGGTCAAATAATCTGCACATCTTTTTCGATACACCTCCTTACTGGTACGAGGATAGAAGCCAACGCCTTGAGAGTACGTTTCCCCCTTTTTCGTTCGTTTTTTTTTTCGGCGCTTTGCTATCTGAAGCTGTTAGAAAATTCTGCTATTATTCCAATTTAAGATGGCGACTTGCATAAAATTGCCAAGTTTTGAGTGTTAAGATCGGAGGAGGTGTAGATTAGGGGGGAAAAGTTGTATGAAAGTATGTAAAACGCCGTATTTGTCGTTCAATTATCTGTTTTTCTAATGTAATTTATATGACTAATGCTTAGGATTCTGTTTTTGGAGGCTGAATTTGAGTATTTATTCATTTAAGCTTTAGCAAAGGATATGATCAATTCAATGGTGAATAATTGTCTAATTTAATTGTGTGCTTAAAAGTTGAAATGTAGTGTTTCCATCTGCATTTCATAATAGGTGATAATCGTGTTGCCAAGAAAGTTCGGTGGGACAATGAATTTGGTAAGTTAGCAAGCATTGATATTCTTATTTTTGGTGGGAGGAAGAGAAGATACAGATTTTTTTTTCTTTAATTTTTTTTTTGTTTAAATTGTTGGATCTCGTCATAGTCATGAATGTTACTTTAATTTGTCATATTTTTGAGAGCTCCTTTTTTATTTTTGTGAGAATATGCTTCTAACCGATGAGTTTCAAATGATCACAACAGACTTGAACAAACTTGATGTCTTTGAGAAGCTTGATGAGAAATATCAGGTATATTTTCCCATATCTCAATCGAAAATTTAATCAATGATGATATTTTATCTCTTCATCTACTTTACTGGGAGCAATGTTCTTATAGGGCAAAGAAGGAGCTGCAAGGAATGAAGAGGGGGAGGAAGAAGAAATTGAAGAAAATGAAGAAGATGGAGAATTCAGTGATGAGGGTGATTACGAGCAGGTACTATCGATATACTTGCTCGACTTACCTTGCATTACTTTTCTACCTTGTTCTGACATTTGCCTGTAAACCTTCGTTTTCTGCTTATTGTGCTCTTAACATTTATTCTTTCAACATTCGACAATGTTGTTAGTGCTTGTTTTACGTATTAATCACATTCATTTGAGATAAGTTGGAATCTGCCATTGCCTAGCTGGGTGAGAATTACACAAGTTGTAGCTAATACCACTGTAAAGTACAGAATGAACATTTTGATGATGATGATGATGATTATAACATGGAGGGCGACAATGGTATGCTAGGCCTTGCCCCATTCTTTCCACCTTCAAATTCTTCAGTTCATTCCTCGTTATTTTGAAGCCCTCGTTCATTTTCTCTATCTCCTTTGACATAGAATTTGTGATGTTTGCAGATGAGGCAGAGTATTAATGAGTTGTACCATAGTGGTCTTGCATAAGTGGTAATCATAAAAAATTCATGGTAGTTGTACCATAGTGGTCTTGCGTTGCTTGTTTCTTGATGAAAATATTCAAAAAATTTGCTCCATGAGGTATTTTAAGACATTGTTATGGTAAGTAGTTTTGTTTCACTCCTCACTCTTGTATGTGATTAGAGTGATTTCGGGTTCAATCTCTATCACTCCCTCTTTCACCAAGTTTTAAAAAAAAAAGTTTGAACCCCAAAAACCAAAGGTTGGGTTTATGTACATTTAGTGGTTCATCATGATTAAGTTGTAGATACTCCCTTCGTTACCGAATATGTGTCATATTTTGAAATTATATTTTTCTTTCTTAGATAAATGTTTTATTTTAGAATTCTATAGAAAAATGATGTTAAATTTAGCATCTTGTCCTTGTTATGCAATTTATGTAGTTGTTCGGCTTTTCATGCAATGATTAAGGGATAATGAGAGTAAATTTGTCAACTTTCTTAGTATAGGAGTTTTAGGAAGACTTTATTCAACTCTATACATATTACAGAGCAAGGACTTTGGATTGCATTGAATAGTTTCCGTATCTCCATATTTAACGAGCTTTTTAATTAAATTCTGATGGATGAGTAATAATTGTACAACTGTGAGTAATCTAAATTCCGCCTAAAAATAAGTAAAGTAAAAACTTACCGAAAACAACTAAAAACTGAAAAAATTTAAACCGTGAGATTTTTATTTTCTTATTCTGATAGTTCTACATAAATTAATAAAACGGTAAATAGTAAAATGTCTCAAATGATCGCCATTCTTCAATTATATATATTCAACTAGTGGCTCCCTCAAAAAAAAATCAACTAGCTCAAGGAGACATAATTTTTATTTTATTTTCAACCTCAAAATTACGTCATTTTGGAAATAAATTTACATACAAACTTTTTATGTATGTTCACGTCACATTCCTAATTGATCTTACTCTTCACGTATCAAAAATTTGGGTATTGATAGAATTGCATAGTTTTTTGGGTATTGATAGAATTGCATAGTTTCTTGTAGTTTAACATATATAATTGGTTAAAATAGTGAATCAAGATAGTTTTGATATGTTTAACAATTTAACCTTAATAAAAATCACATAAAATATACATACATACATACATAATTATTATCATACTCCATATAATTCATTCAGTATAGCATCTACAAAATTGAGAAACTACGGTCAATCACACCATACTCTCACCTAGGGATGTGTACAAATCGAATCGAAGCGAATATCACTGTATTCGATTCGAAAAAATAATTACATATTCGATTCGGTATTCGATTCGATTTTGAATCTTATTTTTTATTCGTATTAGATTCGAACTGTTATTCGCGAATATTCGTAACTCTTCGAATATTCGATTCGTTTTTTTAAATATATTATAAACAATACAATTTGAATATTCGATTCGAAATTTCTTTATTTTTTAGATCATTCGATTCGATTCGAATATATTCGATTCACAATTTTGAAGGAAAGTTTTCTAAAATAATATTTTAAATGAAATTTCCTTCTTTTGTTTATTTTATTTTTTTAATTTAGTTTTAAATTATATATATATATATATAATCAAATATTTTCGAATATCATGATTTTGAATTCGTATCTGATAACTAATCGAATCAAAAAAAGTTTTTGTATTTATATTCGAATCATAAATTTTGGAATTCGAATCGAATACCGAACCGAACAAAAAATATTTGATTCGTATACATCCCAACTCACGCCCATACAACATCAACATAAGTTAGCAGCAGTGCATAATTCTCAAAAAAAAAAAAAAGGTTAGCAGCAGTGCAGTAGTCCCAAATCAAATCTCTCCCTCTCTCTCTCTCTATCTCTCTCACAACGTGAACGCCACTCATTCACTTCCATCACGTCAAATTCGGAACCCCTACTACTTCTCAACTTTCCTTCCCTCACACACACACTATTTATTTCCACCCCCTCACCCTCATTCTAAACTATCTAACACTTTGCAAAAACCATTCTCGTCGTTGGAATTCTTCAATCAAACAAAAAGAAAAAATATATATATACATATTTAAACTCGCATCGAAACCATGTCGTGGCAGTCGTACGTCGACGAGCACCTGATGGCCGAAGTGGAAGGTGTTCATCTCACCGCCGCCGCCATCATCGGCCAAGACGGCAGCGTTTGGGCCCAGAGCGCCGCCTTCCCTCAGGTCATCTCTATATAATATACCTAGTTTTTCCCTTTTTCTCATCGCATTTTCGCCGATTAATCTTTTTATTAATTTTGTTTTCATGATTAGATCAGTGTTTCGTCTTGCAATTTTTGCCATTTCTGGGAAATCTCGCATTTTGCTTTTGCATGGTGGATATTGATTTATTTTCTGTTTACTTAATTAAGGGTTAATTTGCTCGTAATTAATTATATGTTGATGAAATGATATGACATTGATCAAAATTAGTAGCATCAATCAGGATCATAATATGTTAATGTTTGTGAGGATTGTAAATGTGCCTTTCTTGAATATTCAATAAACCTATAGGAGTGATGCTATTCAGCCATAATGTGACTAGCCATAATTTGGTTGATTAAGTAAAAATTATTCAATTTTATTAGATATTTGATTCATATAAAAAGTATGATTATATATTTTATGTTAGTATTTATATTATTGGCTTAAATTCTATCATGATTAGTGTAAATATATTTCTTTCTTATTTTTTCAATAAAAATCTTTGTATTACATTTATTATATCTATCAAGATTTAGGTTACATTCAAATCCAAATATATCAAGATAAATTTGTACAAATTAAATATTTTAAATATTATAAGTCATTTAAAACTAAAAAAATAAATAAACTGGTTTTTTTTTTTGTTATTCAATCGCCATAATGTGGCTCCATAGATTTATTCAACCGGTAATTGCATTTAAATATTTCTATGCCAAAAATACCTGTGGAAGTTTGTTGATTTAATTTACAAACCTTATGAAATATCATTGCATTGCTTGTTTTCATGTTGTGAAATATCAAGGTCTATGCTATTTAAATATTTGATGGTTTTATACATCTTTGTATGCAGTTCAAACCCGATGAGATTGCAAACATGGTTAAAGATTTTGATGAGCCTGGATTCCTTGCTCCAACTGGACTATTTCTTGGAGGAGCAAAGTATATGGTTATTCAAGGAGAACCCGGAGCTGTTATTCGTGGAAAGAAGGTAATCAACGAGGATTAGAACCGTGTTTTCTTGGATTAGATGATCCGTTGCACGTCTATGCCCTCTGTTACATTGCTTTCCTAGAAGATTTCTTGATCAAAATCATGCATATAATACTTGAACCTGTGATCATCTTACAGTCTGAACTGCATTCTTAAGCTAATTTCTCCAATGAGATCGACTATTTTAACTCGTGCAGAATGAGGAAGTGTATGTTAAGTTGTTATTTGAGGGTCGAATAGAAATAAAATTTACTGCATTTGATCTCACCACATTGTATTAGTAGTCTTTTTCATAATCTTGAATCAATTTTCTGATTAGCTAGAGTGACAGTTGAGTCCAAGAAAATGATGCGTGAGAGGCAAATGCATTAGCAGTGATTAATTAACTAATGCAGGGGTCTGGAGGCATAACTGTTAAGAAAACAGGGCAAGCTCTGATATTCGGGCTGTACGAGGAGCCAATGACTCCGGGGCAGTGTAATCTGGTGGTCGAGAAGATGGGCGATTACCTCATCGATCAAGGCCTGTAAGGCTGTGGATAGCTCTCCCATTCTTGATATGAAACTTTAACTACGATGATCTCATTCCATTACATTCCCAGGTTGTCTGTTTTTTTATCTAGGATCATGGTTTGTTTCGTTTCGTTTCTGTGATGCTTGTATTGATTTCTTTATCACTGATGCTGCTCTGCATTACTTCAACTCTCAACTTATGTTATGCCTCTCTCTCTCTCTCACACACACACACACATCTGCCACTTACATTGTTGCCTTTTTTTTTGGCCAATGCCTGTTGGATGCTTATTCAGTATTCAATAGTCTCTCGGCATCTGTTGGAAAATATCAATTTAGTATTTCTGTCTAGTGTTAGATTTGTCACAATTCTAACAGATCAGCCACTAAATTGGTATTTTTCAAATGTTGGATTAAAATTAAAATATAGTCTAAAGATCGGGTTAGAATAATATATTTGCTCTTTTCTTTTTTATTAAGAGGAGCCTAAGCTATCAAAATATGGGCTTACAATATTGTTTAGGGACAGACTGAATTTTGTGTTTTTAATGCAACCATAAAAAAACCCGGAATTTTAGTGTATCATAGTATTTCTTAAGTTTGGTTTAAAATATCGGTATACAATGAACCAATTTTTTTATGAATGTATATTATACTAGTATATATGTGAAGAATTATTTGAAAGCATAAATTGTAGACAAACTATAATGCCTACATAATATGTACGGAAAAACTGCAAAAATAATTCAATATTTTTTCCAATGCAGGTTCTTAATTTCAGTTGTTTTTTTTTGGTAAATAGATTTTATATTAACCAAATGGCAACAAAGATCAGCAACTTACAACCTTAAAACTCAAAAACCTCAGTTGAGTCTTCATCTAAGACTGCAACATACTAGCTATTCTAGGATCTTTATATCTACACATAGCTAATTGAATCTGACATTGTCTCACTATACTGTTCACACTTTCTTGATTATCTTGAAACCGCATGTTGTTCCTCTCTTTCCATATGTAATATATAGCAATTGTTACAGCTGCTCTATATAAAACTTGTTTTCTTGACTTCGTCTTGCTGAGATATCAAGATCTTCTTCTCTTCCTCCCAAACAGTGGGATGCCTTGGAAAGCCACACCATTCTGAAAGTACCTTCCAAACTCTAGCAGAAAAATCACACTGAAAGAAGAGGTGGTTCATGTGCTCACTTGCTTTACAGCAGAGAATACATAGCTGATCACAATTCATGCCAAACTTTAGAAGTCTATCACAGGTAGCTAATCGATCCATCATAGAGAGCCAAGCAATAAACACACATTTTGGAGGTGCAATGTTATTACTGAGAAGTCTTTGCCAAGTGATCTTCTGCACCTCACCCCTTAGTTTCAAATACATGCTCCTAATAGAGAACTGAGGTGCATGAAGCAAATCAACTCCACCTGCAATCCCTTGAATATAATCCTTTGCTCCAATAATCTTCTTGAGAACCCATGAAGCTTGAGTAGGTACACTCATTGCACTTAGCTCCTGATTCTTCACATAATATCCATGAATCCATCTTATCCATATCTTGTCTTTCTTTTTAGCCAAGCTCAATATAACCTTTTAATTTCAAAATCGTTTAGCAATATTTCAATACAAAAATTAATTACTTAGGAATCGTAACAAAAACCAACGGTTTAAAAATGTACTCTAACCTTACAAAGTTTCAATTATGCGAAGATTGTATAATCTACAATTCACTATGAAACAATTTATACGACGCAATTTTTTAGTAATTAAATTATTCAAGTCTCCTAACAATTTACATAAAATGGACATACATTTTTTTTTAAAAAAGAAGGATATACATTCTACAATTTGAACATAATGAAGAATCAAATTATTGAAAAAAAAAATTATAATAAAAGGCGGGAGGGTATTTTAGGTAATTAGCTAATAAGCAAACCCATAAAACCCTAATCTATTAATCCAATGGGCCGTCACCTGCAGTATAAAATGCACGCATGTCACCCTTCTTTCTCCAATCCCTCTTCGCAGATATCAGTTCTTATCTCTTTCAAATTTTTCCCCAATTTCTTTATTTTCTTATGAAATATTTGTTTTCTTCTTTTAGTTTTTGGTTGAATATGAATTGAGAAGTTGGAATCTTAAGCAGAGATTGTGTGTATCGACGTTGTGCGAATTTGAATGCACTGTGATCGAAAGTATTCTCTGCGAAATCGAAATCTAAGGGAAGATGGGCAGTTGTATTTCATTTTTCAATTGAAAATGTTCAACAATCATCTTCTCTACATCGTTTAATTTTTTTTCTCAGATCTCTTCTTTTGTTGCTCTTTTTATTTAATTTTATTTTAAAAGATTTTAATCTATAATGTATCTGACTGTACTTCATATCTAGTATTAATTCAAACTATCTCGATTAAAGAAATTATTCCAGCTTCAAATACTTTCTGGAAGATTTTTTGCATTGAATTGAGGAATTATTAAAATAAATTGTAATTAGTGTAATTATGAATTAGTAAACTCTAATTGTTGAATAATACAAATTTTAAAGAATTAATTCATTTTAAAGGGTTAAGAGAATTATTGAAGGGTAAATAGCATGTTGCCGGCGCACCCCCAAGTTTTCTTCTAAAATAATTGACTTTGTTTGTTTTGTTATCCAAAGAAGAAAATTATTAATTTTCCATAATGGATATTTTGAAAACTAAATTATAATCTATGATAAATTTAAATAGAAATTGCACTTTGATATTTGCTGATATTGAAATTTTGAGACCCTCGATGATTACTGACAATTAACAACCATAATTTTGAAACTTAAAATACATTATCTTGCTTGTTAGATTTAAGTTGACTCTAAAATTGAGATTTTGAATCCTGTTTTGTATAAATTTAATGTTTTTTTCAACTGTAATGTGTGGTTGCCCTTTAAAAGTTAGGTTATTGACAATGTCACAATGATAAGTATGTTTCAATTTTTTAAATGTGTGGCCCCTTCTATTTGATGACTCATTTCGAATTGTAGAAAGATTTTGACCCATATCATTGATTATGAATTTGTAATCTTATCAAGAATCTTTCATTGGATTTTGTTTTCTTTCCTTTTCTTTTTTTGATTATAGAAATAGATACAATGACCAATAAAATTAGTGGTGGAAAGGACAAATATGCCATTTTATTTAACCCTTAATATCCGGAACTTCTATTATTGGTTCTATCCTAATATTTTTGGATCGATTTTAATTACCAATAAAGGGCTTAATGATAAGATACTACCAAATATGAAAATATTACCTTTTTTTAATTTAGATGGGCCTGTTAAATAATCTGCGTAAATATCCTCGTAGTCACAATATTTTCACAAATTAGATTTCATGGTTTGTTTAAATGGTTAACTAGATAATTCAAATCTTAATTGTGTAGACTGAAATTGTTTTAAGAAAAAGGTTAGATAATTTAGTTGAATGCCTATATGATTATTTTAAAATACAATAAAGTTATTCGGCTACACGCGTAGGAAAAATGAAACTTAATTGTAAAAATGGAAATAATCATATTTTTTATGATTCTTATGAGATATTTTTTCCTAGGTTTATGATTATTCAATTAGGGTATATTTTGTTTTTCAAAACCTATATTACCTAATGTTGTAACTTGTGTGACTGGCCATAATATGTCTAAATAGCACTATCCAAATACAATAATGCTTAAAAGATTATTTTAACCAATTATTTTAGATCGCGTTACTTTGTATGTGCAATGTGCATTTTGTTCAATAACTAAAAATACTGTTCAATGTAATACCATTCAACTCTAAAAATCTATCACATCATTTTGTATTTTTCGGTTGAAGTATTCCATTGCCATGCTTCTTCTAAGATTTTTCTTTCAATTAAAACATGAAAACCATTGAAATATTATTAAGAATAATGGAGAAAATTGGCAATCTGAATAATTCAAAAAAGATGTCTCCAACTAGGAAACTGACATTCTTGTTATTGATTAGTCTGAAAAATTGGTCGGCACATGTGCCTTTAATAGTTTAATTCATGATAAGGTTTTATTATGAAAATGATTGAACGCGTTGAAGCACTTTTGCCTGCCCATTTTTATAATTTACACTCTTCTAATTATCATTACTTTTCAGATTAGGACTTTTTGTGTCAAATAATTGTCTTCTAAAATGATCTGTAATACTCGTTATAACATTTTACATATTCCATGTCACAACATTTTATGTATCCAACAAGTAAATTCATTATTTTATAAAAATATTATAAGAATAATTTTAGCTTAATATAATGAATCATGATTGACATTTATTTTTGAGTAACTATGTGAAATAGCCACTTAAGTTAATAAAAACAAAAATACTAGCCACAAACTTAATATTATATAAATACTACCCACTATTTGTTTGAAAAATACTTTTTTTACCCTTTAATTTATATTTCTACCATTTTAACTAGAAGTTGCAATGTTGCCGCCACGCAAACAGGGTCTCGCCAATGTTGCCGCCACGCCAATGAGATCTACTCGCTCCAGTCGCACCTTCGTTCGCCCTGTACGCTTCGGGTGTCGAACATGGAGTGGTGCGAGTGAGGCGCGAGCGGGGCGAGCTGCCCTCGTTCTGTACGCGAACGGGCGAACGGCAGCCCATTCGACCCGTTCGCACCTCCACCTCGCGAACTAGTGTGGCGCGAACGGCACGCACGGGCACCGGTTGACCCGCTCGCACCGCTCATGTTACCCACAAACCCGAGCAAGGCGCGAGTCGCGCGAACGGCCCTCGTTCGCCCCGCTCGCGCCGCTCACCTTACCCACACATCAGGCGCGAGTCGAGCGAACGGCCTCGTTCGTGCCGCTCACCTTACCCACACATCAAGCGCGAGTTGCGCGAACGGCCCTCGTTCGCCCCGTTCGCACCGCTCGCCTTACCCAGACATCAGACGCGAGTCGCGCGAACGGCTCTCGTTCGCCCGCTCGCGCCGCTCACTTTACCCAGACATCCGGCGCGAGCGGCGCGAACGGCCCTCGTTCGCCCGCTCGCGCCTAGATCTATTCGCACAATACATGGGGCGAGTAGATCCACTCGCACCCTACATGGGGCTACTAGATCTATTCGCTCCTTCCACCACCGCAACGGAGTTTTGCATCACAAATTAACACCATTAACATATAGATTTGTAGTAGGAAACTTACATCGGCGCCATAATCATCTTCGGATTCCGATTCAACGGAATCACTTCTGTTTGAGCTATTCGACATCGTCGGCGGAGATGGTGGCGCGGCAGAGAGGGAGGCGCGACGGGTAGCACGAGCGGCGGAGATGGTGACGCGGCAGAGAGGGAGACGCGACTGTAGCACGAGCGGCAGAGATTAGGTGCGAAGAAGCCTAGACGCAAAGGTGTTGGTGGAAGAAGATGCGAATGCGGCGGCGGAGGATATGCGAAGACGGCGGAGGTGCGAAGACAGTGCGGATGTGTGAAGACAGTGAGGAGGTGCGAAGACGGCGGAGGAGGTGCGAAGACGGCGGCGGAAGAGATGCGAAGACGGCAGAGGTGCGAAGAAGGAATGAGATTGTGCGTAGACGGCGATTCTGTTTCTATCTAGGGGTATTTTTGTAAGAGTGACCAGTATTTATATAATATTAACTTAGTGGCTAGTATTTTGTTTTTATTAACTTAAGTGGCTATTATAATATTTCACTCTTTATTTTTCAACTCTTGGGTTTTAGTGTGAATGAACATGTATTATGATATTTTATCTTGAGCTAATATATTATCCATATTTATACTACTTTCTTTTAATAGAATCTTGAAAAATACATAAACTTATAAAAAATCAATTTCTTCAATATAGTCCTTAATTATCTAGGGTAATTACCAATGAGTGATGTTATTTGAATATAATGTGGTTAGCCATAATTTGGTCGATTAAATGAAAATAGACCAATTTTATTAGATATTTGATTTATAGAAAAAGTATGATTATATATTTTATATTAGTATTTATACTTTTGACTTAACTTCTATCATGATTAGTGTAAATATAATTATTTCTTATTTTGTATTACATTTATTATATCTATCGAGATTTATATTACGTCCAAATCTAAACATATCAAAGTAAATTTTTATAAATTAAATATTTTAAATATTAGAAGTCATTTATAATCAAAAAAATTTAAATAAATCAATTTTTTTATTATTAAATCAAATTATAACTAATTATAATATGGCTGCATAAATTTATTCATTGCGAAGATGAGGTTGCTAAATACGCTCCCAAATATTCTTCGCGCACACCAATTTCCACGTATATAGAGTTAACCTATTGATAGATTTTGGAGTGTGTAAAGAAATTTCAGTGTGTATAAGGATTTCACTCAGAAGAATGGTGAGCCTAGTCTACGTCTGATTATGTATGACCCAATTCTTATCATTTCCCACACCCAAAATAAAATATTATTTCAATAGTAATTTATTAATTATGGAATGGATATGGACATATTGGGTGCCATGTCATGTTGATATGGAACCAAGGGTATGAAATGTTTCATGTGGTTTATTCAAATCTAGGTGCTGCGCCGCCCAATCCCGCCGCCTACTTTTTTCCGAAAAAATGTCTCGTGCCGCTAAAATTCATGTATTACAAAAGTGGACAAATAAATTGGCTTTACTTCTGATTATCAAATATCTAAGTGCAAAATAAATAGTTTGACATCATTTATTTATTAAATTTCAAAATATGACACTTATTCGGAGACGGATGAAATAATATTTTATATCTTAATTGATTTCTAATTGGAATTTCAGAATAAAATGATATTCATCTCGACGATATACTACAATATAAATATTATATTTATGACTAAATCTGTTACTGAAATATTTAAATGAGATTTCTTATGATAAGCATAGGACTTAGAGTATCATACAAGTGGCATGATTAGAAGAAATAGAACACATGATACAACATAATTTACAATAAAGAATGTAAACTACTCATACTTCAAAAACAAACAAAAAAAAAAAAAAATACTCCTTAACAAAATATGCACAACTTCTTGTGCATATTTTTCGTCCGTCCCAAAAGAACAAGCATTTTTCTTTTTGGATACCGAAACTATTTTTCCACCCACAATACACTTTACAAAATTTATTAAAACTTAGTGCTGCCCCAACCTGTACATGTTTTTATGTTACGGAGGGAGTATAATTACTTGCAATAAAAAAAAATTGAGGCATGATAGATTAGTAATAGGTACATGTGTTTAATTAGTATATGTATATGTTGGTGATGACTAGGATGTGGATGGGCTCCTAATACTATTGAACTTATCTATGTCCAAAGTAGGGCAATCCTAAAGTCAAGAATTCATTTCAAACCATAGGAGAAGATAATGGCGAATCTAAAGATAAGGCATAAAAGTATGGCAAATAAATATTGTCTAAAATTATCACTTGGGGGGCCTCTAAACTCACATGAAGTTTCACCAATCCAACCGTGCATGCCCAATCACCAACTGACACGTTTCACCGGCGTACCATCCACAAGCTTTTTGTACATTGAACCGCTGGCTGTCGTCCACGTGTCGTGTTTTTGATGCAGAAAAGATGGGATTTCCATGCACCCTTAGGTGATGGAAACATTTTTGTTCCTGAAGCTAAACCAGCCTAATCCACTCATTTTTTTTCTCATTTTACATGCCCACATATATATATATAGGTTTGCTTATCTTAGTTCCAAGAAATCCATGTTATTTCATATTGTACTTATATTTGACACAACTATATATATCTACCACTGCAGAAAGGAGTTTCTTGGGATTTCTTTGATCTGGTCTTGATCATATTTTCTTGTTTCATTTTTCTATATGTCAATCTTGTGTAATCTTTCCAAGATGGAAGAAGGGAAAAACCATCATCATCATCATCATCATCATCTGTTTCAAGATTCATGGTTTCAATATGAAGATAGCTTGAAGAACAATAATATTGATCATATTGATGAAAGATGTGAAGAATCATCATCAGCTACTTCATCTATAGGAGAAGATTCAGATGCTTCAAATGGATCATCCATAACTTCATCTGATACAGTAGATGATGCATCTTCTTCTTCTGCATCATCTTCTTTGAACTCGAGTTCGAGTTCGAGCCGAGCTTTGTATGATCTTTCAGAGATCATGGACCAATTGCCCATCAAGTGAGTTGAATTTTTTTGGTGGTGTTGCTTTCTTGTTTATGATTTGGGAATATTCTTGGTTTTTTGGTTTTATATTTATGTAAAGACTAAATAAGATGAAATTGTTGGTATGTGCAGAAGAGGGCTATCCCAATTTTACCAAGGGAAATCAGAGTCATTTACATCACTTTCAAGGGTGACAAGCATTGAAGATCTGGTGAAGAAAGCCGCAGCCACAACTCCATATAGAAGAAATTTGAAGGCTTCCAAAAGCTGTGGAACTGGTTTGCATAGCTACAAGCAATACACTCTACCTAAGGCCATCATATCAAAGAAAGCTGCTAGGGGTGGTGGTGTTTCTCTCTCATCATTTCCAAGTAAGAGAGGGGGTTTCATCAACAGCAAGCCCCCTCTTACCCCTCTGCATCAGGACTTGGAATGTTGAAGAAAAGTTTTACATGACTTCCACACACACACACGAGAGAGAGAGAGAGAGAGAGAGAGAGAGATTGTAATTAAGCAATTTTGTGTTCATTGTCTTATTCTATTTCATTGTTCATAGGCACAAAAGTACAGAAATGAGATACCTTTTAATTTTAAATCAAATGTGTTATTGCGCTTAAAAAAGTTGCAATTCCTTCTACTTTTTATCTCCACTTTGTGTGATGTTCCAACGGCGTTTATTTGGATAACAAAAAACAAAAAGATAGTACTAAGGAAAATTTAATCCTTAATCCATCAGGGCCACTTTCAAAACCATATTGTAGGAGTTGCACAATAATCAAAGATAGAATGATCTGAATAATATCAAGAAATGGGAGGAAATAGAACAGCCATTTCACAAGCAAATATATTGAAACAATTAGTAGATTAGTAGTAGTTTCATTTAAAGATAGAGACAATTAGTTCCTAAAGAACACAGCTACAGAGTTAAATGTTGGAAGACAACCATACCTATCTTCAGTTGAAGAGAGAGAGATGGAGAGAGATTGCAGAAACAACTGAGGATGCTGTTTCAGACAAAGATCCTAGCTAGATACTGATAAAAAAAAGTCATGGAGAAACAACTGCTGCTCGATTTCGGAGTCTGCTGGATCGCCTAACTGAAGTAGCTTCAGTCACAGCTTCTCTACTTCGGTATCCCTGTTCAATGCAAAATATGGACTCATCATCTTTCCAAAACTTGAAATTGAAATCAGCAATAAGTAAATGTGCCATAATCAAGAGTTTATTCATTTAGTTTCTATATGAATATACTAGTTCCAGTTTCATATGCTATTGATATCAAGACTAAGCAACAAAGACCATAGATTAGTAGTATGAAATACCTGTTTCTTTGACATCTTTATTACAGTAGTCAAGCTTCCACATGAAGATGAACTGGTTGAGGGATGAGACTCGATTACAGATGACTGAGACGGTGCAGGAACCAGTCGAGGTAGTGACCCGCGCTTCTGAGAAAATGTAGCATTGCACTCCTCTTCAGGTATGGTCATCTGAAATTTCCCTGAGTTCCTACGGCTGCTGCTGGGTTGTCCTAGAACAATTTCACCAATCAACTCGACTGTTGGCGCGTTGATGTGGCTGGTGAGCTCTCTGGGAGCTTCTCTCATTGAGTGAGATGATAGTGGAGCTCTAGCCAAAAACTCAACTTTCCTATCAATGGAAGGAAGTACAGGGTTTACATTCTCCTCAACTGCAAGTTTTTGCTTTAGTAGAGGTTCAGATTCTTCAGAAGATGTGTTTCTTGATTTTTTCGAATGATAAATCACGGCTAGTGATGTTGAAATCATGACTACTGCAGAGAATCCAACAACAGTTGAGGTGTTCCATTCAGATTTCTCAGAATCATCTCTTAATTCATCAACTTCATATATAGAATCACTTGAATCTCCATGTGATCCAACAAGTTCTTCAGAATAGACTACACCACCGCCTATAATCTCCGTTTCTGCAGCTTCATCTTCATTTACATTATTCTCACCCAAACTCATATAAGTAGATACTACTTCCATATCCACCACTATGGCACCATCTAAATTTTCAGCAGTTTCTGCATGTATCGAGTGCTCAATTTCATCCGTTTTAAGCTCAAGTTGGGCAGCTCTTACTCCCTCCAATTCTGCAGCTTCATCAACAATGTTTTCACTATCCTCATTCTCATTTCCAACCATCATCTCCTTCTTCTTCCACTCAAAAAATTCAACAATTTCAGCCTCTATGCTCCCATCAAATTTATCATAATTTTCTTTGTCGACTTCCACCTCCTCAATAATGTAATTACCTCCAGCCATCTCCTTCTCCTCCCATTCCAAATATTCAATAATTTCTTCCTCTATGCTCCCATCAAATTCCTCATAATTTTCTTTGTCGACTTCCACCTCCTCTATACTGTTATTACTTCCATCTTCCACTTCAAAGAAACCATGATCTTGCAACTGTGTACTGACAAATTCTGCAGGTTCATCTACTATCTCCTCCTCCTTACACTCCAAATTTTCAACAATTTCTGCCTCTGTGCTCCCATCAAATTGGTCATAATTTTCTTTGTCGACTTCCACCTCCTCAATCCTGTTATCACCTCCATATTCCACATCAAAGAAAACACGATCTTGCAACTGCATACTGACAAATTCAAGTGTTTCATTCTTGATCACAAGACTGCCTTTAGAATTCCAAATGGCTTGTTCAGTTTGTGAATCTGATGGAGAGTTCATAGAGCAAATGTATGAAGTTGACAACAAACAGGCAATCAATGTCAAAAGAAGCTTCAATATTCCTCTAAGACACCATCCTCTCTCCTCAATCTCTTCCTCCTCCTCCTCCTCCTCTTCCTCCTCATAACCATCAACGACATTACCATCATCTTCTTCAGATATTCCTCCACCTCTTTGATTTACAACACTTTCTTTTGGAGGAGAGAGAGAAGAGTCACCAAACTCCTCAGTCACCTCCTCCATTTCCACTTCCACCTCATAAACATCAAAGCCATTACCATTATCTTCTTTAAATATCCCTCCATTTCTCTGATTTACAGCACTTCCTTTTGGAGGAGAAAGAGAAGAAGAGTCTGCAATCTCCTCTGCAGACCACTCCTCTTCATCACTAGCCGCCTCAGAATCAAGAGAGCTATTCAACTCTTTCTCGAATCTTTTCAATATTTCGCGACGCCTATTAGGATTGAAACGCAGATACTGAGGCCGCGGAGAGAGGTAATTCGTCAAAGGGTCATAAACCTTCACAGATGAATCATCTTTCGGCTCAAAGGCTGAATCACTAAAACCCTTTCTCTTACAACTTGTTCCTGAGTCAAGATTGGAATTTTTGTGACCTTGAGCATCAGAAGCGCTAGGATCTTCATTAATCTCAGCAAGAATTTTCTTTCTTGGAGCTCCAGACATGAAATTTTTGCGGTATGTAATCTTGTGGTTTTCGAATTGTGGAATCAATTTATCCACACTTGAATCGTTCTCATTATTCTCCACCGAACCTAACCAAAATCAACAACCTTTCTTACCTAATCTTGCTAATAAAACTAATTAAAAGAAAGGAAAAAAACACGATTGAAATAAATTCCAGCATAGCACAACAAAAAAAAAAAAAAATCGAAGAATCCCCCGAGAAATAGAAGAAACAAAAACAATCGAGAATTTAGGAATTTCTGAACATATACGTTTTCAATCAATTGAATTTAGGAATTTTACAAATATAAATGTGTGAGTAAGAATTCTTACCGGAAGAGGGGAGATTGCGGTTAGCGTTCGATTTGGATGGAGAGAATCCCTTCTCAAAACCCTTCATTTCTTTCCTTCTTCAAATCTTCGTATATTTTAGTGTCTGTGCTTCTTCAACAAATAAAAGTAAAAGTGGGAATTCTGTGATTTCCTCTCGAATTTTCTTAGATGCAAAATTGGAGGGAGAGGGGAAATGCTGAGTCCGATTAAGTGACCGTTGGGGAGTTCGGATTTTTGAAAATAGAGTAATTCTTTGTGACCGTTGGACACTGCGCGCCCTGACGTGGCCAACGGCTTCTTTGGACACAAATTGCCAAACTTCATAAATTGCGAACATATGTATTAAAGATAATAATTTATTATTCTAAAAAAAAAGATCATAATTTATGGCAGGTGAAGTAAAAAAAAAAAAAATTAAGAGGATTCAATTTTTTTTTATGGACAGGTAAAGTCAAACATAAAACTCGAGAATTGCAATGTATGTGTTGGCACTAATATACATTTGGATATTAAGTAAACAATCCGATAAATCAAAATAGGCTAGTATGATATCAAGAAAATTTGCAATGGGTCATATGTTGTGCCTTAATGTGTCTTGATACGTAAAATTTAAAAATATGGAACTATTTATAATAAGGAAAACTACCGATCTAACCACAACTTATAGAATAAGCATGTAGCATCCTAGTAGTTTATAAATCACTATATACGGATGATATATTGTTAAAGTTTTGTGGATAAAATCTATTTTTGTACAATTAGGGCTGTCAAACCATTTGGATTGGGCAGGCCCGAGTCCATTAGGCGAGATGGGAAAATCGGTCGAATTCGAACCATATAAAATGGCAGCTTAACCAACAACACTGATTTTAGTATAAAATTATCGGATCGGGCTAGACTATCCAAAGTCCATCGGACTTAAGTGCATATCCGGCCACGCCGGGTCGACCCAAAATTTAGTCGGGTCTCAGTTTTTACAGCCCAATCTCGTCCAATTTTGAACCGGCCCGATAGGCCGAACATGCATGCCTGTTCAATTTTTGACATCTATATGTACAATAAATCGGAAATTAGTGCTAAGCAAAACATGAGCAGAGAGTGCACGTCCGTGGGTGAATTTTCTAACATAAAAGATATGAACAAAATTGCAAAACTTTGTACACTCTTTTTTCAGTTAACGAATATATTCTCTCATTTTTTGGGTTTGAGGTATGACCGCTAGGAATGGCAATGGGTCGGGTACCCACCCATTAAATATTTCTCAAACCCAAACCTATTAAAATTTCCTCAACCTATACCCGTCCCAAACCCGATTAAAAAATCATTTCAAAACTCGTATCCGACCCAAACCCGTTGGGTAATACCTACTAAAAACCAGCTAAAAACCCATTTGTACTAGAACATAAACATCAATATTAAATTTAGTAGAAATAACAAAATATTATAAATATAATTTTAACATAAGTATAAATAGAAAATTTCATTAAATTAAAATATATGTGGGTTAAAAGAATAATATAAAATCCTAAAATTATTAATATTTATACTAATATAAATTATATATAATATAAATATTTAATTACTAAAATTATTAATTCTTTGTATCCGGTTTAAAAAGAATGATATAAAATCCTAAAATTAATAATATTTACACTAATATCTATGATTATATTATAAATTATATATATAATATTTTGTTATCCTACATATATATAAATGGGTTTGGGTAGCGGGTACCCGTAGGTAATTTCCCAAACCCAAATCAAACCCGTCACGGATTTGAATATTTCTACCCAAACCCGTCCCAAAACCATTTAATAATTCTCAAACCCGTCTCATTAGGATTTGGGAAAGCCGGGTACCCGTTAAAACCCAACCCATTGCCATCCCTAATGACCGCCACGTCATTTATTTTGATATTAATTTTGATTTTATTGAATGTGCTTTGTGGAAAAATGAAGCCGAAGGTTCTCCGCTACTCTAAGCCCATTAAGGGCCACTCAAGACGGCCTGCTAAAGTTGGTTTAATAATTTTTTTTTTTATTACACTAAATTTTTTTTAGGAATTACAATAAGGTATATATATATATATATATATATAAAGAATCAAATCCTCCATTTAAGGGGATTGATTTTTCTATTGTTTTTACAATATAATTGCTTCGAAATTCAAAGCTTTCTTTTTTATAAATTTGAGTTTCAGAAATATCTAGTAATTTCCAGTCATGTAAATGTCTCTCAAAATTTTTAGAAATGATAATTTCTTTATTCTTGTAATTCATAGACGAGGAGTTTTGGCTATCAAACCATCTCAACAGATTTACAGAAGTCTTAATGCACAGACTCCTTCCTCAGACTCCTTACTTAAAGAACTTTTCCAGAAAATGGATAAAGACTCCATTAATAATATGTGGAAAGAAGTTTTTGGAAAAGACAATCCAGAAATTACTAAAACAAGTTCCTCTTCATCTTCAGTAGAGAAAAATATCTCAGATACTGAAATGAAAGAAATTGAAAATTTTGAAGAAGTCCAAGATCCCTACGAAGATCTAGACTGCATGAGTTTTTTTCTTGAAGGAGAACTACAAAAATAATTATTGCGAAATACGCACGCAATGATATCATCATTAGTAGGTTTAGTAGGTTTTTCTTTATAGCTTGTAGGTTTTACTATTTCTTTATAGCTTGTAGGTTTTACTATTCATGAATAGTTTGTTACTATTTAATGAATAGTATGTTTACTTTTGGGTTTGTCGTTTCTTTTGCTTTTGGCTATATAATAGCCCGTCCTCAGATGTTTTGAGGACAAGCTTTTAATGCTTTCTCTGCTTTCCTCTCTCTTGTAATATTTTCTTTTCCTCACTACTTTCCTCTCTTCTCATTGTAATAATTCCAGTGTAAAGCTCCCAAGAATCAATGTAAGTTCTTGTTTTATGAATCTTCCTTGCAATTCATATGAATTTTGGAATGCACCGCATGATTATGATTATGGTCATTATAAAAATTATAAATTAACTGTTAGAGATAAAATATCTTCTACAAGAAATTTTATTTCTTATTTAATTGAATGTATTGAAGACTCTGAAATTTCAGAGGTTTCAAAAAGGATATATTTTTATCCTACTCTTAAATCCGCTAAACGAAGCTTAAGACTCTTTTAACAACAAGGGTCTTTATTATCTGCTTAAATTAAGCACTCTGATTAAAATATCCTTAATTTTAAGGAGATACCACGCTAAGTGGTATCAGAGCCAGTAAGCGTGAAGAGAAATTCTTCATCAAGAATTTTGTAAAATTTATAAGTTAAAGTTTGTGATTGCTCTACACGAGTTTTGCTCTAAGTCAAGAATCTGTAAAACCTGTAAAGCCTAAAGGGTAAGGTAAGATTAAATCCTTGACAGTATTAATCAATAACTTTAATGAATAAATTATTACGAACATTCTCAATGAATAAATCATCTTCAAGTAGTTCAGAGAACTACAAGAATAAAGAAATTATCCTTTCTAAAAATTTTGAGAGACATTTACATGACTGGAAATTACCAGATATTTCTCAAACTCAAATTTATAAAAAAGGAAGCTTTGAATTTCGAAGCAATTATGTTGTAAAAACAATAGAAAAATCAATCCCCTTAAATGGAGGATTTGATTCTTTCAATTTGCTTACAAAAGATCTAATTGAAGATCATAAATTACAAAAGTTTAAATTCCTTCATCTCGGAATGGTCCAAATTGGATTAAAACCGTTAACAAGAGATGGATTAAATGTTAGTGCTTTAATTATGGTAAGATACCAAAGACATCTACAACTAGAAGATTCTTTATTAGGAATTGTTGAATCATCACTTTGTGATGGCCCAATATTTTTTAGTTGTTTTCCAAATTATACAGTTTCTCTTTCAGATCCACATATTATGGATACTCTTACTCTAAATATAAAAACAGAAGGATTTAAAATGAAATCTCTTTCTGAAAACACTGTTCTTGTTTATAGAATCTGCTATAAAGTTATGAACACTACTATTTATAATTATAATATCAATACAGATCTAATGAGATCTAAGAAAGGAGAAACAACTCTCTTTCTTACAGATACTGCTAAAGGAAATATAGTTGTACCAAAAACTATACAGTGGAATCAGGTTACTCTTCCAGAAACCTGGAGGCTTGAAAATGTAACCCCACCTGTAAAAGAAGAAAATAGAAAACTTGAAAGCATTATTCAGTATGTTGATGGTGATGTTGAAATCAAGTTTGAATCTAGAAAATTTCGTCTAAAATTAGATGAAAACTCTTCTAGAGCTTCTACATCTTCTATTCCTTCTATCAAAACGCCATCTTCCTTCAAAAGTATCAAAAGAAGAAATTAGATACCCATATATTATTTTGGGATATATTAATTTTTTTCCAATTGAAAAAGATCTATTAAAGACTCTGAAATTCCAGAGATTTCAAAAAAGATATATTTTTATCCTACTCTTAAATCCGCTAAACGAAGCTTAAGACTCTTTGAACAACAAGGGTCTTTATTATCTGCTTAAATTAAGCACTCTGATTAAAATATCCTTAATTTTAAGGAGATACCACGCTAAGTGGTATCAGACCCAGTAAGTGTGAAGAGAAATTCTTAATCCTGAAGCATTTAAAATAATTGAAACTGATGCATTATATATATATAATCAAATTAATTACTACACCACCATATTGATAGGACCTCTACACCACACAAAGGTGTAAGGTGGGAAATAAACTACACCATACGCAGGCAGGATTAAACCAAATTGTTGGGAAAATTAATAGAGTTTTGATTTGATACCAAAACCTAGCTGACCCCAACCGAGTAGATGATTGCTCAAGCCTAAGCGTTTTTCAGCTCACCTGTTTGAGCTTATAGAGTTTCTTAGTTTACAGATAGCAGTTGAAGACAGCAGAAGACATTGCAGAAGATACAATGAAGCGGACACAGCTAAGCAGACAGGTATAAAGAATTTAGCAGAGCAGATTCAGTTAAGCTGACCAAGCAGAGTCAAAGATCCTGAAGTATCAAGACCCAGCTCAGTGACGGATACCCAGCTCAGTGTAAAAGACCCAGCTTTGTGTCGATGACACAGCTCAGGTCTAAGACACAGCTCAGGACGAAGATACAACACAGGTTTAAGACACAGCTCAGAGTCAAGACGCAGCAGAGTCCAAGCCGCTGAAGACACAGCAGAGAAGCTTAGCAGCTCGAAGACGAAGACCTTCTCCAAGACAAGATCCCGATGTCAGAAGATCTTATCTGACGCAGTCAATTCAGAGAAGAACTAGCCTCTGCAAATGCAGACCTACTTCGTAGGTTAAAGGCCAGAAGTCAATGAGAGTAGGTAAGATTCAAACGGCTCTCTTCCAACGGCTAGTTTGAATATCCACCTATATATATCTCCTCACCATTAAAGAAAGGAGAGGACTGGCAAGACGACTGAAGAAATAAAAGAGCAAAACAAAAAGATGAACAATGACCTTCAAAGCCATATCTTTCAAGAACATCCAGCCAGTCAGCTGTGTTCTTAGTTGTTCACACATTCAGTCTTAGGCAGAATAGATCAGAATAAATATCTTAAGCCTAGTTTGAACGAGTTCATCTTACTCCTTATTCTTCATTGTAAGAACTCGTTCATAGTTGGAAAACCCATACCCAAACCCAAACCCAGAAAGGTTAGGCAAAGGTACGCTTGCTCGAAGCGTGTAATTCGAGTGGTTAGGTTCTTCAGTACCCGAAAACTGAAGGTGTAGGCTTGACAGTGCCCACAAACTGTTGGAACACAGCTCGGGTTAGAGTTGTGAAGTTTCTTGGTACTTGGAAACCAAGTGGTAGTGAATTACCAGTGAACCTGGTCGTGGACGTAGGAGGTGTTACTCCGAACCACGTTAAAATTGCTTTGTTCTTTATCGCTTTGTTTTATGCATGTTACTAACCCCTCATGAGTATACATGTCAAGCTGCATAAACTGATTAACCAAAAAGTGAAACAGAGCTTTGCAATATAATTTGAAGCAACAGACGGACTTTCCAAACCCACCAACTTCCGCACACACTCTCACAGCCAGCTGTGTCACTCAAGCTGTCATCCAGCTGAGTCGAACACAGCAGGCTCTCTCAAAAGAGTTTTAACTTGGAAAAGTTTTTAAACCTTGGTGTATTCACCCCCCTACACCAAGGTATCCGTCTTGGGACCAACAATTGGTATCAGAGCAGTGGTTCAAAATATCACTGTATCTGTTTCAAATCAGCATTTTCTTGCTGATTGTGGTCACCTAAACAGATCCTTCAAAGTTTCAAAATCTTTTTAAAATCATTATATTGCATACAGTCTTGAAATCTCCCTTGTACAGGAATCTCTCAATAAAGGAGCTCTTGAGAAATCATGAATCCGGGCATGTGTTCGAGATGCGAGTGTTATAGAAACTATCTCCATGACTTGTGAGTACGACGAACAAGATACCAAAGTATCTTGGAGCAATGGAGAGAGGAATTTCACTCAGCAGCAAACCGGATGGACTGCGATGCAATCGTCTCAAGCCACCAGGAGATGAGAATAACAGAATGGCTGATTGACGAGTTGGAACGTCTCATACTCAGAATATATGACACCATGAGAGACAACCACCAAAGTCATCACAATATCTGATGAATGCTCAGAAGAATGTCCAAGAGCTGCAATCAACAAAATTGATCTGGGGGTCACAAGAAAGAAGATAAATCAGCTCAACCGGGAAGGACCAACAAGGAGCGCTGAACAATGAGCAAAGAAAATGAAGAAATCCAGCTAGCTGACTGGGACCAGCTGTGAAGTAAAGACAGCTGGATGCATAACTGAAGATGCAGCCAGTCATACATCTGAGCACAATGGTCTCGAGAGAAGAATAAAGAAGCAGCATATGAATCAGCTGAATTTGAGACAACTGACTACCTGCTATATAAACTGAGACCTCATCCAAGAAATGAGCCGATGGTGAGAAAATCCGTTCATTAAAAGGAAGTAGGATGCAGCTGAAGAAAAAGCCACCTATTATCAAATCAAGGGGGAACTCTACATAGCTGGAAAGAATCAAGCAAAATCAAGTAGAATACCCAGCAGGATGCACTCGCCAAGATAGACTCAGCTGGAGTCACCAACTGGAGGGAAAATTGATCCAGCAGAACGGCTCAATCCGAATAAAGGAAAAGCTCATCCAACTGAGGGGGAACAAACCCAGATGGATCCCAAAAAGCTCAGATCAGAAGGATTATCCAGCTAAAAGGAGATAAAGCTCAGCTGGACAACAATCGAAGAGCTAAAGAGAACTCAGCTGAAGAAACATCAAGCTAATCACCAGATACTCAGCTGAGGAGAACTTTCAATCAAGCAGAGGAGAACACAGCAGTGGTATCAGCTGACTACAATGATCAGCTGACGGGTCTGTAGATTTTGTTTATTATATTTCTCGTTGGAATATGCTATGTAAGGATAAAATTATTTGAATTTAATTCAAACATCCAAACATTCCTTAAATGGATTATTCTGCAAGCTATCCATCCCATCGCATTTAATGAAAAGCATGCAAAATACTGTAGCTCGAGAGAACTGAGTCAGAAGTCAGAACGTTTCGACTACCTCACGCGCGCGTGACCTACACTCAATATTCATACGTCATGGGACGTGTTGCGCAAATCTCTCTCAGCCGCAGATCTTCAATACAATTGCCAAGATCTCAACCATTAATCAAAATGGGCAATTGATATATACATCAAAAATTTGTGCATATCTTCGCCATATTTTATATCGCTTATACTTATCTGAAATTCTTATCTCAAACTCTTAATTATCTTTTTGCTAATACACTCCCAAGCATCTTCGTATCTCTAAATATCTTGCAACAGAAGAAAATCATGGCACCAAAGAAGACGACACCAGGAGCAAGCCAGACCGAGAACTTGATGTCAAAACTTCATTTTGAGAGTTGCCTAACTCTCAAGAACTACCAGAACTCAGAGTTCCAGGAAGTTCTGGATCTCATCAAAAATGCCGGACTTTTGCAGTGGGCGACTGCAAGACCGAAGAACATCTTCCGCCGGGAAGTGGCAGAGTTCTTCTTAGAGATGTCTAACCGTGATGACCGAATCCGTTCCAACGTCTCTCTGCAAATCAAGGAAAAGACTGGACATATGACACCGTGGGACGTTGACATCAACATCAACCGGATGTTGAACAAGTTGTTCGGCCTGAAGACTCTTAGGGACCGCTCCCCAGATAATTACACCAGAGAAGAAATCCAGATCGAACTGGATAAGATGCTATTCAAGCCAGAACCATACAGGGCGAGCATGTCCAAGCTCTTGCTCAAGCCCAAGTACAGATTAATTCTGGATGTCACCCAGAAGTGCATCCTCGGTATCGCTGGATCTCAAGGAGAGATCAGCATACCCAAGCTGAAACCGATGATAGCCATCCTCAGAAATGACCATGTGGATTGGTTCTCATACTTCATAGGAAAATTGGAAAAAGAATCTAAAAAGATTCATTTTGAATATGACAGCTTCATCCGGTACAGCTGTAGGGAGACAATCTATCTATGCACCAAAGTAGCGTGCATAATAGAAAGCTACTCTACCGGAAGGCAAATCAAGTGGCATGACGCAGAAGAATTTTCTGGGTCCAGAATACTGTTCGAGAAGCCAAGTCAGCTCACTGACTTGTTGAAGAAGGCAGCCCCTGAAGGAAAGAAGATGGCGCAAAAGGCAAAGCATCAGACTGCCTCTCCCTCTCAACCAAGAAAAAGGAAGCAATCAGAGGAGACACAGCCAGCTGGATCTCCACCTGCCAAGAAGAAGCTGAAATTCAAGGTAGCCAACAAACCAGCTAAGGAGGCAGCAGAGAAACCAGTTGTTGAGCCAACTGGATCAGAATCCACTCCCACAGCCTCCCCTGTTCAAAAGAAGAAAACTGAGTGGATACCAGTCACTGAGGAGACAGTTCAAGGATCCTCCTCCAGTTCAGACAATGAAAGGGAGCTCGTGATTACATCACGAGAAGCTGAAGAATCACAAATAGTGGTTCCTGACCCAAACCCAGAGGATGCTATTCCCCTTCGCCAAATTCTTCAAGCATCCTCACAACCCGCTCCAATTGATTTTACATCAGCTGGAATCCCTCTTCAACAATCTCCTCTCCTTCCACTCCATCCTCAGGTACACATCTCAATTTCCACTTTCAATTCTTCAGTACCTGAAACCTTCCTGCTCCATCACACCCAATTTTCAGCACCCAGCTCTCCTTCCAAAGAACCATCTCCTATAAGAGAACAGACAGATATTCAGTTGGCTGAAACTTCTTCACAACCAGCTGACTCCCAAGCTGAACTCTCTTCTTTTCCCAGCTCACCTAAAGAGCCTTGTCCAGCTGACACTCCTTCGCAGCTGGATAATGAAAACCAAGCTGAACCTTCAAGCCCCACTTCTTCTGAGGAAATTGAAATCCTCAGTCCCAGAACAGTTGCACGTGCTGCTACTATCATGAGGTTCGATGACCTCAGACTTCAAGGATTAAAAAGCGCACTGCAACAATACCCATCTCTAGTTTCACTCCCCGCCGTACTAGTCGCCGTCAGCGACTTCATATTTTACCTTGCTACCAAGATTACTACTTGGTACGCAAATGAGGAATTGGTGGAGTTCTACTCTTTCGCTAAGCTCAAAGCCGAAGAAGCAGCTCTGCAAGAGATCTTTGAATTTGGAAGTCTTCAGGATGCATTCATGCATCAAGACGAACTGATTCAAAATCTTATCCAGAAGACTAAGCAAGATGAAGTACCTCCATCTGAGGAAGTAATCACGAGAGCCAACTCCTACCTCAACACACTCAGTTGGATTGTTCCAGTTGAGACTGCCAAGGAAGTTGTACATGCCGACACAGCTGAGGCAATGGTGATTGAAAACGAGCCAACTTCTGCAACAGTTGAGCCCGCAGAAACTGCCCCACCTAGTCCAATTGCAATGACACTCGCTCACTGGTCGAGATCGAGACAGTCAAACCCAGCCAAGTCGAATCCGGGACTCAAACGGATTCCGATGCTTTCTGATGCAATGAAGGAAGAAATAGCCAAACAACTTGAGGAAATCCTATACCAGGATAGACTCAAATCAAATGTTGACACTCTTCTGCGCATCACAGCTGTAGAATGGCAAGTCCATTGTAACGGACAGTCCATTGATGAAGTTCACATATTTGCCCAGTATCTACAGGAAAGCACCAGTCAAGATCTCAAAAATCTCTCGCTTCTCAACGCATTGATCAAAAAATCTCCAAGACAAGATCCCGATGTCAGAAGATCTTATCTGACACAGTCAATTCAGAGAAGAACTAGCCTCTGCAAATGCAGACCTACTTCGTAGGTTAAAGGCCAGAAGTCAATGAGAGTAGGTAAGATTCAAACGGCTCTCTTCCAATGGCTAGTTTGAATCTCCACCTATATATATCTCCTCACCATTAAAGAAAGGAGAGGACTGGCAAGACGACTGAAGAAATAAAAGAGCAAAACAAAAAGATGAACAACGACCTTCAAAGCCATATCTTTCAAGAACACCCAGCCAGTCAGCTGTGTTCTTAGTTGTTCACACATTCAGTCTTAGGCAGAATAGATCAGAATAAATATCTTAAGCCTAGTTTGAACGAGTTCATCTTACTCCTTGTTCTTCATTGTAAGAACTCGTTCATAGTTGGAAAACCTATACCCAAACCCAAACCCAGAAAGGTTAGGTAAAGGTACGCTTGCTCGAAGCGTGTAATTCGAGTGGTTAGGTTCTTCAGTACCCGGAAACTGAAGGTGTAGGCTTGACAGTGCCCGCAAACTGTTGGAACACAGCTCGGGTTAGAGTTGTGAAGTTGCTTGGTACTTGGAAACCAAGTGGTAGTGAATTACCAGTGAACCTGGTCGTGGACGTAGGAGGTGTTACTCCGAACCACGTTAAAATTGCTTTGTTCTTTATCGCTTTGTTTTATGCATGTTACTAACCCCTCATGAGTATACATGTCAAGCTGCATAAACTGATTAACCGAAAAGTGAAACAGAGCTTTGCAATATAATTTGAAGCAACAGACGGACTTTCCAAACCCACCAACTTTCGCACACTCTCACAACCAGCTGTGTCACTCAAGCTGTCATCCAGCCGAGTCGAACACAGCAGGCTCTCTCAAAAGAGTTTTAACTTGGAAAAGTTTTTAAACCTTGGTGTATTAATCACCCCCCATCTACACCAAGGTATCCGTCTTGGGACCAACACAAATAGCTCTCACTTACCTTAAATATTGTTACTTAAGTTATTTTTCTTATGAGGTCGGTACCCACTTTCAAGCAATAGTTTGTAAACTAGTGAACCACACAAAAAAGACGTAAAAATCAAATGTGACATGCTCAACAGTCAACATGAATCATGACTGGGAAAAATGCAAACCTACAAGATCATACAATACCAAAAATATACACACCTAATTGCCAAATAAAGAAGCAAATTCACATTAATGGCATCATTTAATCTTATAATTAAACACACAATAGTGCACCCCACATGAAAAGTACCTCAATTCTAACTTTTTAAGGAAAATAAAATAAAAATAAAAACCCATCTTCTAGGTCTCACCCCACCCTCTTTATCTCTCTAATGCACATCTTTTTCAATACCCCCAAACTTCTAGGGCTCTTAATTTTTTCAGAATTTCAAAAATGTCCACCTTCTCAAAGTGATATGCCAGGTTCCAAGAAGGCCAATTTGGGGACTTCAGTTTCAAATTTTGGCCAAATTCCATTTATTATTATGACCGAGCAGTTAATGCCCCATTTGACCAAAAAATAAAGCAGCCGTTACATTCAAAATCAAAATTCCGTTTTTCAAAATTTCAAAGTTTTTAAAATCTAATAAATGGGAGAGTATGAAGTTATTAATTACATCGATTAGTGTTAATCCATTTGTTTAAGTACTCAGTAGACCCCCTTAGATCTCTAGATAGTGTATTTTATTCTTCTGCTACATATTTTTATTGTTGATTCTTGAATCTCTTGATATAGTGTTTCTTAATTCTGATTAATTAATTCCTAATCTTGAATTTGTGATAAGATGACGATTGCATTAGCCGATAGACCAATCCCCAATCACTCTCATGTTTATCGGAAGAAGAGCTTCGTATATAAAAAAAATTAGCTGTTAGTGTTTGAATTATAAGAGACATGCCAGTTAACTAGGGATAATGTTTATTTAGTTGGGTGGTTTAATTTCAAAGGCCTAACATGTATTTAAATACTAAACATTTCATCAATCGAGCTTCTACTAAGACATGATAAATTGGTACAATCTTAGTTTAATTATTTCGAAAATCAAGTTCAGATAATGAATGCAGTTTAAATACTAATTCATGAGGGATATATGATTAAAATTTTCAATTTTATTATCAAAGCTTCGTAAGTTGAGTATAAAGAAGTCCATTCGAGTACAGCTTGTATGCCATGTTTTTACAGTGGTAACTTTTATTTTGCTGAAATATTAAAAAAAAAAAAATTCAAATAACAGAATGAAGAGGTGGATTTTGGTAATGTTAGTCTTACCGTGCGGTTGGATTCAAATTGTTAATTTTCTTCATAATAATTATCACTTGATATTTTAACTAGTTAAATGATAGAAGTATAATTACTCCCTTCGTCCTTAATAAGTGTCAATCCGGAGGGAGGGGCACGAGTTTTAAGAAGATGTTAGGTAGATGTGTAGTGAGTGGAGAATAAGACTCACTTTATTGTAGTGTTAGTTACTTTTAAGGGTAAAATGGTAAAATTTTAAAGTGGGATCATATCCATTTAAGGAATGACCACACTTATGGGGGACGGATGAAAAAGGAAAGTGGATTATACTTATCAGTGACGGAGGGAGTATTATTTTTCTACAGGATAATTATTACTTTTTATTCGACCGAACATACTTTGTGCATAATGAAATATAGAATTCAATCACTAGTGCTCTTATATTCCCAACTTCATAAAGGGCAAAAAAAAAGAAGGATTGAGCATAAATAAATTAGTCTTCCACGAGATATCTTTTTATGAGAGCAAGGTAATTTAGTGAATATACACTTGTATGCCATGTTTTTACAGTGGTAACTTTTATTTTTCTGAAATATAAAAAAAATTCAAATAACAGAACTATCGTTGTAATAATTAATACTTTATGGAACCTCACTTATGAAAATCATGAGGGCCCGTATGGCATTATGATTTGAGAACGAGGGCAATTTTGGAAATAAATGATACTCAAAACATGCAAAATATTTTCTTTGTTCCATAACAAGTGACTCATATTTTATATCGAACCGTCCCATAACAAGTGACTTGATTTTAAATAACGAAATACTTATCATTTTAACCACTTTTTACCCTTCATCTAAATATTCGTGTCCATAAAATACGAGTCCCTGCTTATGAAACAGAGGGATAGTATATAATATTATCAACTCGGTAGAAGAGAAATTTCCAAGGATGATGTATAACAAGGACATATTAATGCAGTCAAAGAAGCGCAATTACCAAAACAGCCTCACAATTACTATGTCTCTTACCAAGTACAGTACTTCAAGAAAGCAAAAGGGCAGAATTTCTCATCTCATATGATGAAAGCAAGCAACCCACAATTTTCAAGACGTACCATAACCACATCAACCAGCTCAAATCAAACCCTAATCATTACTCATTTTTTACAACAAGAAATTTATTAAAAAAATAATTTCTAACCAATGATATTTCAGCATTTATATAGAACATCCAGGAACTGCCACGTGTCCCTTTAAAAAATTAAACGATTGAGGAAAACATTAAAAGATGGTCTTCCTTTTTTCTGCTTTTTTATCCCAACTAGAATCTAGCCTTTTTTGCCTTTGGCAATTACTCAAAAGTTGTATAAATACAGTAATACTTTTTCTTTTTCCTTTTATGGGATATATTATTACAACCCTTTTCGTTCATGTAAACCAGAAAAAGTAGCTAGCTAAGTTTGTTTAAAGATTTGAGTTCAATATGTGCAAGTAAGAATTTAAAATTGTGTATTCTCAAAAAAAAGAATTTAAAATTGTGGTGGAATTGAATAATTACATGACACTGATAATAGTAATTACAGTTGTACTCAGGGATGGCAATGAGTCGGGTTTTTACAGGTACCCGGCTTTCCCAAACCCTAATGGGACGGGTTTGGGAATCATTAAATGGTTTTGGGACGGGTTTGGGTAGAAACATTCAAACCCGTGACGGGTTTGGGTCGGGTTTGGGAAATTACCTACAGGTACCCGCTACCCAAACCCATTTATATATATGTAGGATAACAAAATATTATATAAATAATTTATAATATAATCATAGATATTAGTGTACATATTATTAATTTTAGGATTTTATATCATTCTTTTTAAACCGGATACAAAGAATTAATAATTTTAGTAATTAAATATTTATATTATATATAATTTATATTAGTATAAATATTAATAATTTTAGGATTTTATATTATTCTTTTAACCCACATATATTTTAATTTAATGAAATTTTCTATTTATACTTATGTTAAAATTATATTTATAATATTTTGTTATTAATACTAAATTTAATATTGATGTTTATGTTCTAGTACAAATGGATTTTTAGCGGGTTTTTAGTGGGTATTACCCAACGGGTTTGGGTCGGGTACGGGTTTTGAAATGATTTTTTAATCGGGTTTGGGACGGGTATGGGTTGAGGAAATTTTAATGGGTTTGGGTTTGGGAAATACTTAATGGGTGGGTACCCGACCCATTGCCATTCCTAGTTGTACTCCAACTAAGATTTTAAAAAGGATTACTTGTAATTACTAATGACGGGATAATGCCACATTAACATATTCAAAGGTGAAATTACTAAACTTTATATGAATCGTGAACCATAATTATGTGACAAGTAGTGTACATAGCAGTATTAAATTATTGAAAATTAATATTAATACGTCTACAAGAGAATATGTGATCCTTACTTAAATTGCAAATGAATTTCTTATTACAGAAACTACTATTGAGATACACCACAGGCTAAAGGATTTTGTGTGATCTTAATTAGTATCTAGTCTTTCCCTTATAATGGAAACCTATTTTACACATTTATGAAATCTATGAATTCTACTGTAAGTATAGAGAGTAAATTGAGAAAATGCCAGTTTTTTTGCAATTAATATTCGAATATGAAATATATATATATATATATATATATATATATATATATATATATATATATAAGATTTGCAGTTTGAGCATGCAAACAGATCCAAGATTTATAGATCTATATGTGCCAGTGGCCAGTACGAAATACTGATTAATTCATAGTATTTAAATCACTAAAAAACACCAAAAAAATTATTGTTTTTGGTTGAAGAAAAATAATAGTTGATATGATATTCCAAACTACAACCTGTAAGTTATCATGCATAATTTATTTAGCTCAGCATTATTGTATCAACACTTCCACAACAATTTTCAAGAAGAAAAAAAAAATGAGGTGCATCAAATGTCAATAATCGTCTAGATTAAACATTTTTTTCCCTCTCTTTGCATTGTTCAAAATTTCTAGAAATATAATCAAATTAGTTCGTACTTCAATCTGCCCTAATTTTGAGTAAAACAGGACATGAAATTTTATAAAAATGCAAATCTCAACCATTGTTCTTGTACAAACTGAAGAATATTCTTTCTATTTTGTGGATGGAATAAATTCAGAGTGATTTAATTTACCAAGAGCAACTGTCATGTTGCAAAAACAAACATGTAATTGAAAATTGTGCCCCCATCTTATATTATAATGTGCATCCCAAAAATTATAGGGACTATATATAGTTAAGTGTGACGAAGTCACATGGAAGTTTCAATATTCACATTATATATATATATATATATATATATATATATACTTAAATAAAATAAATATAAACTAAGGGCGGGAAACAACTAATATGTACATTTCAAAATAGTAGTATAAGGTTTCTTAATTACCTTAAATTTTTTCTTCATTCTGAAGTAATATTATTGCTAGCCAACAACATTTATGTATTTGCTTGTCAGTTGCTATTCTAATTAGATGTGAAATTTTAGTTTATAGTTTAATATAATCAGAAAATATTATTTTACATAAATTAAGTAAAAAGAAAAAGATGATTTCATTAATTAAAGCAAGCTGCTTAACATGATTTTGTGAAGAAATGTACACAAGCATTTTGTTATATTCTATCATGAAAACAAAGGCATATAGAGAAAGCTCCATGTTGTTGTCTATAGACAAAGCTAATCTCAAGATGCAACAAAAAGAGACATAATTTAGCATCATATTCATATCCTAAAATTCAAAATCTTCTTGAACTTGAGAACATGCCCTCTGCATTCTAACCGCGCTGAAGCTACTTCTTGATGCCATTATCTCGTTCAACGATAGACGTTTCTTCGGGCCCGATTCGGGCCGTTGCTTCGGGGCGCTGTACGACCTCAGTTTTGCCCTGAATGACTGTGTGTTCGCCATGTAGCTAGGGCAGTTTGAGTACGGCCTAAAGAAGCTATCTCCGCACACGCTCTTGGCGGGCGTGACCGGGACATGGGCCCGGCCCGAGCAGGAAAATCTCGGAGTGTTTTGTGCAGTTGGGAACTTGTAATCTTCCGTGACAAAACCCCAGTCGTAATCTTGTAGGTGGCGACAATCGGGGATCGACAAACGGGCCGGGACCGGACATGGAAGAGGTGATGATATTGCTTGGTAGCAGTGATCATCACCATACTCAGACATGCATGTGTTCATGTTCATCCTCCTAGACCTCGATTTCGGGCCGCAAGTGTCGATTTCCACGATTTTCGGGCTCTCATCGAATGAGTTAGCAGAAGGGTCGCAAGAAGCTGAGAGCCTTCTGCTGTGAAACTCACTCCTGTTTTCTTCAAACCGGTCCTGAAAAATTCACCAAAATACAAGCCTTAGTCAATTGAATTCAACCATAAGAAATTAGAACAAATTATTAGTATTTACAAAAACTTGTGTGAAGCCGTCCTCAATCTTACATTGGGCTTTCTCGATCTCGTTTCAAGTTGGTACCGGTAGTCGTTGCTGATCGAACGTCGGGCCCGTTGGGACCGTACAGCAGCTTGGGCCCGAAATAGAGCTTGCATGCTATGAAGTGTTGCAGCTGCACGCTTCCTCACAAGGTAGCCTCTAACAAGGGCCTGCAACTTCACCAGCCCTTTCAAGGCCCGTAACGCTTTTCGGGCCTGTGAAAAATTCCAAATTCATATCAAATTAGCAACACAAAAATCCAATCGAAACAAACCAAAATAACAAAGATTCTTAGTCCACTTTCCATCTTTTGAGAAACCATATTTGAAAAAGTAGAAAAAGTGTATTAATTGGGGAAGCTCTTAGCTTTTACTACTAAATAATATCAGCCCGTAAACAGAAATAGCAATAGTCTTTTCTAATTTGGAGAAAATAAATATATAATTCAAACTGCAAAAATTCAAATTTCAAATTCGAGCTGCCCAGACAAGAACAGCAATGATGCTGAAGATCACAGTCGAATAAATGTAATAATCAGATAGGACAGCACATAAACATTCTGTTTTGATTACATTGTTATTAGTAATTTGCTTATATTTCAAGAAAACAAATTACATCATACTATTATATTCTTCCAAAACATTCAAATTTGACACACACAAAATAAATAAATAAATAAATAATTAAATGCAGACCGCATAACAACAGATTACATATCCAGAGAAAATTAGTTCAGACCATTACCAAACAAAATGTATCAACAACAAGAAAAATCAAGAAATCATTATGAATCCATGAAAATATGCAATAAATATTTAAAAATTGAATGCTACATACCAAAAATCCTCTAAACACAGTTTGAATCTTTATAGCAGCCAATCTCTCTCTGCCACTGGTGTACGAAGATCCTTTACCCTGGCTGGTCAGCCTCACCACCGCCACGGCGGCTTGAGCGGCGGCAACAGCCGCATCAGCGGCGGCGGCCGTGGCAGCAGCCACCGCTATAGCATGCTTATTTTGCTCCTTCTCTGTGCCGCCGATGTAGGATCTCAACCACGCCGAGTCGTCCGCCGGAATATTCACCGGAATCTGATTCAATCCGTCGGAATCTTTGCCTGACTTTGCAAAGCTCCACCTTTTCTTGTCTCTCTTATCACCACAATTTGAATTGTTTTCCACGTTTTCTTTATCTTTCTTCATTCCAAGCAGCCCCTTCAACCACTTTGTAGCTTTCCCCATTTCTTTTTTCAGTCTGTTTGCTTCAAGACTTTAGAAAGAGAATGAGAATACAATGCTGTAACTATGTTTAATTGTACAAAGATGGCAGAATATATGTAAAGATTATGACTTTTTCAGAGAGAGAGAGAGAGATGTGAGGGACACTTAGAATCTTCACATGTAGAAATTTATAAGCAGAGGACTAATGAGGCAGAGCATAATGCAGAGGTGTGGGGAAAATAGTTTTACAAATGGCATCAAAACCTTAAAATAGTGCAGTGATAAAGATTGAATTTTTATATAATTTTTTTTTTTTGGGTTTTGCTTTTGTGATTTAATTTTTGAAAATTTCCTCCTTACTGACACAACCTCGTGAGGAACTGTATTACAAGACAAAAAGGCATCACAGAAAGAAACGATTTTTAAAATGGCAATAATAATAATGATAATTTTAAAATAAAGAGGATTTGAAACTTTCACCAGCCATACAAACAAGAAATTACAGACAAACTCAGTGTAAAAAAGTTTGCATACAAAAGGGGGCAATAATCATATCCAGAAAGAAAAACTTAAAAAGAATTGAATATTAAGCAAAAATCAATTTGAGACTTCAAATCCAACCAATGAGAAGCTCATGTTCATGCATCAGCAATCATTTCTCTCACTACTACAAATTCAAGAAACTGACCGGCAGAAAATTCAATGAAAAAGTGAAAAAATATGAAACCAAAAAATACTCAAATGTTCCTTAAAAGTCACTCAAAACAGATAAATATACCTTTTCAAATTCAAACATCCACTCAATATTTCCACTTCCTCCAACCAGTAACCCTCAAAAACTATAGAATCTCTCCCACTATATGCTTAAACAAGCCTACGTCTCCATCTCTCTCTCTCTCTCTCTAGTTTCTTGGAGCAACGTGCGCAACATATGAGAAAATAATATAGGATTCTTACTAGTACACAGCCACCGTTTGTAGATCTTCTAAACTACTAACATTAATATATGTACAGCTCCTTTTTCATGTAAAAGTCTACAAAAACCATTAAAAATCCCTATAATTGGTTGAAACTGTACAAAACTCTCAGTGCCCTCTTCCCATATCACTTTCAACTTTTATGTAGCCTTTTTTCGAAGCTTTTAAAGAGCAGAAATAAATATGAAACCGGTGGTGGAGAAAAGAAAAGAAAAGAAATGAAATGGGACTCTGATTCTTGAAAAATTAATGTTTCTTTTTTTTCTCTTTACTGTCACATTGTCCTCCCACAATAAAAGCACTTACCAAATTAAAGCTGCTAAATCTTGATGGCTTCTGGCTGAAGGGATGAGTTTTAGGTGATATTTTGTGGGTAATTTTCATTGATTTTTCGCAGGGATCTCTGCCTTTTTATAGTGCAGAAAATCAGTATTGGGATGTGGTTGTTTTGGTGGAGTTATGAAGATTGAAGAGAGACTGTGGAACTGTTTATGCGTCAAATTCGTAATACAAATTAGTATACTGTAATTAAGATTGGCATTAAGGGTCTCAAACTTTGAATGTGGCGGAAATTAAAATTGGTAGAGTAACGACTCATTTCTGAATTATTACTCCTAAATTACTAATGACTTCACATCTTCTATCCTAAGTATTTGATTTGAGTGATGTTATTCAGCCATAATTTCACGGATTAAGTAAAATTTTGTTAGATATTTGATTCATATAAAAAGTACGATTATATATTTTATGTTAGTTTTTATATTTTTGGCTTAAATTCTATCATGATTAGTGTAAATATATTTCTTTCTTAGTTTTTCGACAAAAATCTTTGTATTACCTTTATTATATCTATCAAAATTTATGTTACATCCAAATCCAAATAAATCAAGATAATTTTGTACAAATTAAATATTTTAAATATTATAAGTCATTTAAAACTTAAAAAATGATTTTTTTATTATTTAATTACATTATGGCTAGCTATAATGTGGCTGCATAGATTTATTCATTTTATTTTGTGTTATTTTAAAATTTTCGCAAATATTATCCTCATGGGTCGACTTAGAAAGTATTAATGAAATTCAAACACATTAGTCCTCACTCCTTAAATCAACATAAATTAAGCCACGGACGGAAATTTGCTTTCGTATTTTATTATTTTTTTTATAATTACATAAGATGTATATATTATCAAATAAGTCATTACACCACCACATGAGTGAGACCTCTACACTACATAAATGTGGGACAACTATACCATCATATAAGATAGGAAATATACTACACGACACGCATGCGTTTCTGAATCCAAGATGAGCCTAATTGATATATATGGGGTTTTGAGAATATAGTTTGTTCTCAATAAAGTTATGGGTTTCTTTTTGTATGAAAAATAAACAATAGAACGGAATATGGGCCTTACACAAGATACGGAGTGGGTAAAAATGATATGGTATTATTTTCATTTAGGATTGTATTTAAATTCTGTATCTTAGTTTTTATTTTTTTATAAGATATATGTGGAACCTGAACGGTGGATAATAAAACAAAATCGACCGAAACGATAATTTTTGGTTATCCTAACAAAAAACAAAATAAAAAAAAAATTAATGATTTGTTTTCAAAATACTAATGATAATGACCAGACAAAGATATAACATAGCATAAAAATATTCCCCCTCAAAAAAATAGCACAGTAATTGAATATGACTAGACAGAACATGGCAGTAATTACATAAATTGAAACAGGATTTGAACCACATTAATTCGTAATATTACTTGCTCCTTACGAATAATAAATTCCTAAATACCTATATGTAAAAATAATTTCTTAAAATGCAGTTTACTTATTAAACTACTATAAACATTATTGTTTGAGGTAATTGTGATGTATATATGGTAATGGTTGGTAGCTAAGCCTTTTATTTCGTGCATTTTCCTTACATTTTTCTCAAATTATCTTTAGTTTCAAGTATATCTATAAATATCAAATATGCATTTAATGCATATTTCGGAATCTTACGAATGCAGATTGTTATGTTTAATTGCGAAATAGTGATTCAATTTGTTGTATGAAATTGAATTCAGACTTTGCACATAAGTTAATGCTTCTGTGAAAGGTTTTTGAAATTTGAATTTATTTGTTCATTTCTTTTTTACTATTTACAATACACCATAATATACTATACTATAATACTACAATATAATGAAAATATAAACTTACTAATCGATTAGTTTAATTTACGACAAATTGAAGCAATATTTTGCAAAACACTAGGAACTATATATATTATAAAGTCTTGAAAAACACTAATAAAATATTGGTAGTTTTTAGATTTATAATTTACTCGCTGAAAAAAATCAAAAGGTACAGTGGGCAAAATGCATGAAAAATAAAGGGTTAATTTTCCGACTTTTGGTCAAATTCTGGTTTTTCTCCCTACTTTCTAATTTTGCGAAGAAATTCCTCACCTTTTAATGTTTCTGATTTTTCCCCCGGCGAACATTTCCAATCAATTGAAATTAACAAATCAACATTATTTTGATCGATAGCATGCCTGAAAAGGATAATACATTGGGTACAACGTTCTTTTCAAGCGTGGCGCACCTAATATTTTTAGATCGGAAATGTTCGCAGGGGGAGAAATCAGAAACATTGAAAGGTGAGGAATTTTTTCGCAAAATTATAAAGTGATGGGAAAATCTAGAATTTTACCAAAAGTCGAGATTTTTCCGGCAATTAACCCAAAAATAAATGAACTTAATAGTTCTATCTTTCTTAATAAATTCTGATTCATTGCAAAATTGGTAATGAATATATCTAATCGACATATAGTATTTGTGGCTCTTGCACTCAAAGTTGCAACCATTTTTTTCGCATTATATATTATTGATAGAAATTGATTGCATTGTACGTGACTTTATATTTTTATTAATATTATCTCCGTACTGTCTTTCTCTATTTCTTGCATTTCCTAAATGTCGGTTTGAAAGAGTTTATTTGGAAGTAATTTTAAGAAATGCCAATAAAAATACATTAGGATAATCAAATCCTAAAGAGAGGTTAGCTGCTTGAAATTAACTTGCAAAGTATGCCTAGTTTTACAATATGTGCTGGTTAATTAGTCTTTTTATTTTTATTTTTTAATCCAAGTTTTCATCTGAAGTAAATTCTTAATATTTTATTACGAAAATACTCATTCCACTAGTAAGTCATTCTTAATAGGACATCCTCGTCAAGTTTATACTATATGGGCTCGTTTGGTATGGTGATTAGGGTGTATAATATGTCTATGACACCCTAATATCTTGTTTGGTATGAAGTATACGGCCCTTTATAAAGTTCGGGCCCGTATGAATAATACTTATTTTTGTTGTTATGTATACTACCTATGAGGTGGTATAAATAATACTGCAACTAATTATAGCAATAAATTACAATAATTACTATGTGTTGCAGAGAATTTAATACATCATACCAAACGGAATATTAATTCTTTATATTTATAAGACATCTCAGTCAAACATATAAGACCTTATCCCATACTTTGTACCAAACGAGCCCTATGAATGTAGTGCGCTAGACTGTTACGACGTTCAAAATACAAAACAAAAAATCCCACCAACACCTTATAAATTAAAAAAAAAATGCATGTAAGTGAGCAAGTAATATTTGAAGAACAAATAGGAATTGATAAGTCAGATGGTGATGAAATATTTATTACATTTACTCCAGTATTTTAATGGCCACCTGCAATAAATGGGCTGAAAGCCCACAATCAAGTGGGGACTTATTTATTAAATTTGGGTTTAAATAATTTTGGCCCATAATAAAGAATTAGCCCAAAATGCAAACTTTAATTTCTTGTAAAGTCAGGCGAAACTCGTGAACAAATTTATACCGACCACAGGGAGACAAAATTAGGTGGTTATGGTTTGTTTGACAATTCTACTTCTAAATATCAACATCGTGATGCGTGTTAATAAATAATTTCATATGGATATTTTTTAATTCGTAATTTGAATTATTTCTACATTGTTTAATAAGTTGGAGAATTTTTGAATCATCATTTTCTCCTCAAATACAATTATGATTCAAAAGCATGTAGCACAAGAGATTGTTATGATTCGATGGAGCCATAAATTTTTATCTGGGGCCTAACTAAACATAAATTAAATTATCATAAGCAAAATTTAAGATAAAATTAGAAATATTTAAGATGAAATACAGCTCTCATTGTGATCATAGATGAAAATTACTCATGGTTGCGATATGAAAGTCGATAAGTAATTGCATAATGAAAGCAAAAGTTATAAGTAATTGTTAAAATGAAATACTAATAAATTACAAATACGACTACTAATTATACGTTTTTTTTTAGAGAATTACAAGGTATATATATATAATTAAATCAAACACCACACTACCATATCGGCGGGACCCACCAAACTAGGTGGGAAATATAATACACCGCACGCAGGCGGGATTGAACCCAAGACCTCTCACTAGGGAGAGTCGTGTGGTGCCTCAGCTAGCCACTTGAGCTAGGCCTCATTAGCACTAATTATACGTTTAAAAATATAAAAATTAATCTTAAGAATTTTGAATTACGAAATTTCTCGCGCGATATTTTATATTAAAAAATAAAGGGTTAATTTGCCTAAAATACACCACCTTTTTCGGATTTTGAAATTTAACATGACTTTTAAAAATTTCCTGTAAATACACCACCTTTACATCCGTTTGAATTTTGACATGAATTCCAAAATCCCCAAAATTGCATCTGACGTGGCTGCCGGAATTGTACGCTTGGAATTTCTTTCTGATGAGAAAAACGACGTTGTTAAAATTATTACGATGGTGAATGAAATGACCTCAAATATTCTGAAAATTATACGATGATAAATGAAATGAACCCTAATTTAGAGCCCCTGTTCAAATTGTTAAAACGATATCGTTTCATTCTATTCATATAGCCACGTCAAACATGAAATGTCACATCAATTAAAAAATGACACGTCAAATAAAATTGTCACGTCTGTCGCCGGAGGTTCTCGCTGTGTCAAAATTCAAACATATGTAAAAGTGGCGTATTTACAGAGAATTTTTAAAAGTCATGTTAAATTTCAAAATCCGAAAAAGGTGGTGTATTTTAGGCAAATTAACCCAAAAATAAAATAATGAGCAATAAACGACTCAACTCAATAAGGAAAGAGAGCTAAAATGTTATAGCCACTGCACAAAATGAGGATGTAAGGTATAACATGGCTTTTTAAACCATGTAATCTATAGTCATTCCTTGGAATTCACCTATCTACCATGCGCATGACAAAAAAATTGACACCTTTCAATCACCTTTTTTGAGAGATGTCAGTTTGCATGTTTTTATGTTTTCTCTCAACAATAAATTCAACAACAAATTTATTTTTATCTATTTGAATATTATTCTATATAAGTAACATTAACCTAATTCACCTTATCCACACAAGCATTACACTTCCGTAAAAGAGAGAGGGGAGAGAAACTTAGCCGGAAAGTTGAAATCTATGTGGCCGGAAAAATAAAAACCACCGGAATTCAAAGGTAAATTTATGTTTAATTTAATTAAATTATTTAGCCTAAATTTATATATAGAATATTTATATAAATTCAATCGATTCCTAGGTTATTATTGAAGGGCACCGGAAAGAAAAAGTGACCGGAAAAAAAATTTGGTGGCAAACATAGACCGGAAATTTCCCGACAATGGATGAGGTTCCACTTCTATATTCTTTTTAATATATTTTTTAAGTTAATTTTATATTTGTACATATCCGTGTATATTAGTGTTTATGCGTATTTGGGTTAGCAAAATTAAGTATGTTGGTCATGACAAGAAATTATTTTTCCGGCCATCTTAAAACTTTTCCGACCATAATTACACTTTTCCGGCCACACTGAAGAAGCTTAATTTTGATTATTTCATGGCCGGAAAATTATCTAATGGCACAAATAATATTTTTTTATTTTTAATAAAAAAATTCAGGTCAATTCTTATTCGTTGATTTTAATAAATCTAGAATTTATTGGTTTTATTAGATGATTAGTGTTTATTTGGTATTTGGGTTAAGAAAATTAAGTATGTCGCTCATAATCATTAAGTGTCTCACTCACACCAAGAAATAACTTTTCCGGCCATATTTACACTTTTCCGGCCTTTTTTAAACTTTTCCGGCTACACCGGAAAAATTTATTTTAAATTTTTTATTGGCCGGAAAATTACTTAGAGGCACAAATAATATGTTTGAATCTTTATTATGCACTTATAATATTTTTTAGGCTTTAATTAGTCGTTGTTTAAAATAATAGATTAATTATGCGATAGTTTTTAGGTTAATTGTTTTGATAAATTGTTAATTATGTGATTGATATAAATTTAGGTGTTACTTTTATTATCGACTTTGTAAGATATAATCTTATAGTTTTTATTTTATTTATTAGTAATGACTATTTTATGTAGAATTTATTGGTTTTATTAGATGATTAGTGTTTATTTCGTATTTTGGGTTAAGAAAATTTAGTATATCGCTCATAATAATTAAGTGTCTCACTCATACCAAGAAATAACTTTTCCAACCATATTTACACTTTTCCGGCCTTTTTTTAAACTTTTCCGGCTACACCGGAGAAATTTACTTTTAATTTTTATTGGCCGGAAAATTACTTAATGACACAAATAATATGTTTGAATCTTTATTATGCACTTATAATATTTTTTTAGGTTTTTATTCATTTTTTTAAAGTTTTCGATGATTTATTATTCATTTATTTCTTGTCTTTTTATAGGTTTTTAAGTTCAAGAGGCCAGATACAATCAATATACCTTCTACCCTCAAAACGTACTACAAGCTCTCGTATTTACAGAAGATCGAGGGAACTTTATTACATGTAGGTGGTCAAGAGTTGCTCGACAGATTTATCGGGGGATGCCTCGACCCTTTACTTTCATTGAAGAATAAAAATAAGTGCGCCATGGCTCTACACCATATAATCTCCCGAGAGATAGAGATTCCCAACCAGGATAAGCACGATATATGGTTTCGCATCAACGGTAGGAACATTCGATTTTCCTATCGGGAGTATGCACTTGTAACGGGATTAAAAGTCGGGTCGTCCTTGTTTGATACAAATGAAGCTCACGACGCGAGGGATATAGAGGTTTATCAGAAGTTTGGTATTACTGAGCAGATGACTATGAAGGAGTTACTAAACCAATTTCGTAATGTACCTGTGGTTGATCCAGATGACGGTCTGTACCTACGTATGGCGAGTGTGTTAGTGGTATTTGCGCTATTAATTTGCTACGACGACGGGCATTGCATCGACCAGTGGGTTTGGAGGCTGGTTGATGATTTTGATGCTTTTCCATGGGGCGCATATACTTATAAAATTCTAAAGTTCTATGTTGATAATGTTAAGAGCACTCTGTCATACCACTTCTTTGGCCCACTGCTAGACCTAGATGCTTGAAATGGTTATTGAAGACGAAACCCTCAGTAGATCTTTAGATTCTATTCGTACAAGAGGTACTATATTTTTCAGTTTTCACCGTATGTCTAATATTGATTAAATATATCTTATTTTATTTGTAATAATATTTAATTTCATAATTTCAGGTTGATAATCATATTGAGATGATTCCCAATGAAATGGAAGAGGCATCAATGTATTGGCAATCACTACGATATGGAGATGCTCTTAGTGTTCACTATGAGGAACCGTCAAACCCTCTTGCTGCCGGAGAACCATTTACTCGTCGTAGACTTTCTCAGCGGGAACATGTTCCTGTTCATGTTGGGGCATCTGATAACCCAATACTTACTGAGCAGCCACATCGTCGATTGTCAACCCGTATTCGAGACATGGAGAAACGTGCACGACAAGCGGCTTCATCATCATCGAGCAGTGGAGGCGACCACAACATACGACCTATTAATCGGAGGGACTTAAAGGCATTTGAGGATAGAGTTGTGGCGAGAGTGAAGAATGAAGTGATTAACGAGGTGAAGAATGAAGTGATGCCTCAAATCAAGAAGTGGTTTGATAATATGGTTGACATGTTCCGTTGTTCGTCGTCCCGTCGTAGTCCAGTATACCAACCCAGCCATCGTCGCAGCCCGCCATCACCCCGTCATGATTCTCCCGAGCAACACGAGCTTAATGAGCACTCCTCCGAGCAGAATGATGAGCGGCACGAGCAGAATAAGGACGTGAACGAGCAGATCCCACAAAATTCTGTACAAACGAATGATCAAATATTTCCCCAGTATGCATACGAGCCACTTCGTTATTCCACGCCCCAATTAGGGACTTCTAGCTCGTTTGATTTTGAAATTTTTGGTGATCCATCTTTTGCATCTTTGGAGGCGCCAAGTCGTCATTCTGTACATGGGTTTGGCCAGGGAGGTCTTGTAGATTTCTTTGGAGGTAAAACACCCATGCAATTTACGGCGGATACGTGTACAACCGAGGTATTACATAATTAATTTGATTTAATATAAACATTCATTATTTTGTATTAATTATTTTACTACAGTGGTCGCAGGCGAGCCCTCTCAATATTGTTCCCTTAAACAGTCAGCCTCAAGAGCATGAACAAACAGAAAAAGAACCACCACAGCCTCGTCGATCCTTAAGGGCGAAGAATCCCGCACCTTCACAGCAAACTCCGTACTTAGCACCACATCCTCCTGCCGGAATTATAGAGAATGAGCTTGAGCATCTCTATAATGCATTTATGGAAAATAATAATGCTTGCGTCGAATGTGAAGGATTTACAATGTATCCACCATACTTTTGAAACATTGAAAATATGTTCGCTGATATGGATAATCCAGTGAGTTACATTTTTAATGCATAATGACGAGTTACATTTTTTTATTATAATTATCTCAACCTTTTTTGCAGGTCTTTGAGCTGTGTATCAAGATATTGCGCAGACGTTTGTTGCTAAAGAGAATGTATTGAAGGATGTCAATGCTATAAATACAATTATCTTGCACAGATCATAGTTCCATGCCGAAATTGTGGCTGAAACTTATGTATAACGTCTAAATTTTTGCGGAACTAATTTGAATTTTATAGTCTAAAATTAATAAATTTGATTGTGTCTTTTATTTGATTTATTTATTCTTAATCAGACTAATTTCAATTGGGAACATTCAAAAATGCAAAAGGCCAAATCGAGCGAAAAAAGTAACTTTCGATTTGACAAAGAATCTCGACATGAAGAGAAATATTTTATCTTGGTCGGAAGCGCAATGGGTAAGATGAGTTTTCGAAATTTTCAAATTTTATTTATCTAATTCATTAATTATATTTATGTAATTTGTTCTACACAGATCATAGTTCCATGCCTTGTCGGAAAACATTACATTGTAATTCGCATAGCTATGTCCTTATGGTTTGCTGAGGTGTACGACTCAAAATCGCATACCAAAGGAATTCAAGATATCCGCAAGGACCAGTTGAAGCCTCTTACTGACTTATTCTGGCTTGTTCTCGATTTTGGAGGCTATTGGAACAACCGTCAGGTTAAAGCTGGACAGACCACGAGGCCATTGGAGCTCATTTGGATGAATAAGGGGACGAGACAATTTCGCCAGAATGACAATCATAGTTGCGGCCCGTTTGCACTAATGACTGTGGGGCGCTTGATCAGTGGATTCCCCACAGTTGAATGGGGTAATGGAAATGTGGCAAAATTTAGACGGAAAATAGCCTGTAAAATTTATGAGGCAGCGACTCAACGTCAGGTCGATTACAATTGACTTGTATTATCTTTTATTAGTATTTGTACTAAAAACAATTAAATGTTTGAGCATATGTTTGTCTTTTGGCTGGAATCTAAATGTTTGAGCATATGTTTGGAATCAATATTTATAGTGGTTTTGATTGTTCATAATTTTAATTGATTGATTAATTATACGACTGTAATATAACCACATGAAATTAAAAAATATGTAAGTGAAATGCTTAATATAAATTAAAATTTTATTTAGTATGCTAAAAAATAATTTCCGGCCATTAAATTCATTTTTTTGGTTCTATTTCGGGAAGGCCGGAACTCTTCAGAAAATACATTTTTGGGCCGGAAAATACATTTGCATTATATTTATGAGATGTGAATGTTTAATTAGAAATCTCTAATATTAAAACATTGACAAACTTAACTTAAATACGTGCCAACATACAAAGTAATTCAATTACAAATCATAATATTCGGTGCCAATTCCAATAGACTTATTGGCGGGTCCCATTGGTGTGCATCCAGTAGGAATTGAACCTACGAATTTGCCAATTATGAGTTGGGCGCTTTAACCATTCTCTTGCCTGTCAGGACAATTTGGTTTGGTGTGTCCCTCTTGTTTGCATTGACTGCACTTCTTTGGAGCTCAACGTCTAGTTCTTGATGAACTAGATTCTTGGTTAGTGTTGACTCTTCGTGACACTCTCTCAGTTGCAGATCGACGTCTACTCATATTTGGACGTCCTACTTGTCAACGTTCAACTGGTGGTAGTAAAGTAACATGACGCACAATGTCTGGTAGCACCCATTGATTTCGATGAGGAGGGGGACTAACTGGCATCGAGTATGACTCTATCAGAGTTGCTCTGGTATAACAACTATCCACGTACTTTGGGATCACGTGGCCTTTATTTCTGTCAAATAAAACAGTCAGTAACTAAATTACACAACTAAAAAAATAGATACATAAATACATATTAAATACATACTGAATCGCTGCAATTGCATGGGAACACAGCATCCCATCTAAGTCGAATTCACGACACTGACATGTTCTCTGGTTCAGATCAACCATGAAGGGTTGTCGCTCGGCATGTACCCTGAATTTCATTTCTGTGATGCGCTGAACTTCATAACGACGACTCTTCTTGATTTCCTCAGTAATCTTTTTTATAGCTTCTACGGATAGGCGATCATTTCTATCTTCTGCTTATGCCCGTCTTTCAAGGAACCATTTTTTGATGATATGTCTGATAGCTTCGATCATTGCACAGATTGGGAGACGTCTGACCGATTTTAAGACATTATTAAAGCTCTTTGCCGCATTAGATGTCATAAAACTGTAACGGCGGACAGGGCACATTGCACGAGCCCATTTCTCTAGTCTGATACGCATCAAATAATCAAATGCTCCAGGTGCAATAGATCTAATAGTGCCCATTGCCTTTTCGTAGTGCTCAACACGGTATACATATGCAGCTCTCTTGTACAGATCGGTAACAACAGTTCCATAATTCTTTAATTTATTCAGAATATGATAGTAGCATAATGCGTGATGTGCGTTAGGAAATACCTGTCTCACAACATTAGCTATGGATACGTGCACGTCTGAGATGATCAAAGTATTTCTGCTGCAACCGTATGCAATATATACTCGCTCGAGAAACCAAGTCCAGGAATGATCATTTTCGATCGGCCCAACACCATATGCCAGTGGATACAGTTGCTCGTTGGCATTCTTCGTAATTGCAACAAATAAAATACCCGTGTTTTTACCCTTGAGGTGGGTGCCGTCCACGACGATTACTGGTCTTAGGCAAGAGTTGTACACAACACGTGATGCTCCGAGAGCAACAAACAGGTGTTGGAATCTCCCATGTTGATCGATATCCAGATCAGTCAATGTGTCGGGATTCTCCTTCTTCAGCATGTGTAGATAACTAGGCAGCATTCCGAAAGATTCATCATGTTTGCCATATATCAACTCAATTCCATTATTACGTCCTCGCAGCGCCACATCGTAACTGATGTGAACACCAAATTCATGTTGCAACTCCGCCATGATGGCTTTCGATTTAATAATTTCACAATCATTGCGCATTTTTCGAGCAAAATAGGCTGCAACGACATCCGCCTTGACCTTTATCTCCAGAATATGGTCCAGATCTCCTTGGCAATTATGATCACCAACAAACTTATAACTTCACCACGGTGACTGGCCCGCAAATCGAATTGACAGGTCTTTGAATGCTTGCATTTGTAATAGACACGTTGGGTATCTGAACGTGGAACAATGTAATCAACTCCTCGAACCATATGCCATAGGCCGACAGCAATCTCCAGGTCATCTTTACTGTAGTAATATGATCCCTTGCACAACTCTTCCTCAATTGTCGGATCTAAATCACGCGACACGAGAGACTCAGTAACATCCAATGGAATCATAGGAACTAACCAATTATTTAGTTCTGTTGGGGCATCCTGCAGCCTGACATTTCGATCATTACTTGGGTTGAGCAATGACAAAAGTGCGGTGATCCCACCTTCCCTACGTATCCAAGCTGCAAAATCTGCAAACGTAAAATTTATAATAGAATTATCGGTGGCATCATCTGAGGCATCGGTATCTGTGTCTACAACATAATCAGGTTCATCATCTGCATCAGATTCAACAGGTGCTTCATCATACGAGGCTTCACGATCACGAGAATGAGTTTGAGGCATTTATGAGATAACAAGTTCCCTGTGCGTGGATCCCGAGGCAAAATTCTCACTAGCAACGTAAGAATCATCACACCAATTAGATGTACTCATCCCCTGAAAATGTTCCATTTCATCATTAAATGAAACTGGTGGGGGCTTGTTCAGATCAAAAGAATGATCAAAAGAAGGCATATATGCTTCTTCATTGGAAATTCCAAAACCATCTTCTGTATGATTGTGAATTACATAGACCCTAGTGACTCAATCCAAAACACCTATGAATTGACTCGTAATCGCACGAGGTCACTCTAGTGTGATAAACTAACGCAAGTCGTATTTTAAGGAAGGCTAAGCAGGGCAATTAATCATGCTACGCACAAAAAGCAATAAATCCTAAACACTCTAAACAATAGGTTGGGTCTTGTTTCGACTAAATTAATCCTAAAGTCGCTCGCAATTGAACGAGATCACAGTAGATTAAGTAAGCCAATCCAAGTATCGTCTCACAAGGAAAACTTAGCAGGGAAATTATTGTATTGCGAAAAGAAAATAAACAGAAAGCAGTAAATCAATTGGTTTGTGGTTTATAACTAGACGGAAAGAATAATTAAACATAAATTAATCCCTAGGCAAGAACTAAAATGCATAAATTAAACCCTAGGCATGAATCAGAACCTAGCATAGCAAAAGCATTAAACGATCGATCCTAATCTGAACATTAATTCAATTAAGCAAATGAACGGAGCAATTATAAGCATGAATGAAGAACGGAAATCGAAATAACTCACAAACGTAATTAAAATTGACGAACACAATAAATTGGGATTGGAATTGAAGGTTGCAATGTCTGTAGCCTCGAATCCGGAATGAAATGACGATAGTAAATCACTAACTAGAAAATATCCGAAAGTAACTAGAAGAGACCCTAAAGAACAATTTCTGAAAATCAAAGAAAAGAATGGCGTCTGGAACTGAAGATCCTAATCTGAAAAACCCTCGCTCGGTATTTATATACACGATGAAATAAATGCGCTCAGCGGTCACCTAGCGTCAGCAACCGCTGAGCGCACTTTATTAAACCCGCTAAACGCCCGAACGCAGCGATTTCCTAGTGTGAGAGACTGCTGACTTCTCGCCCTGTAATGGATGAAGCGCTGGACTCAGCGGTCGCTCAGGTTGAGAGACCGCTGACTTCTGGCCCTGTATTGGATGAACGCGGAACTCAGCGATCGCTCAGGTTGAGAGACCGCTGACAGCTCATATGTGATCGCAACGCCTGGAACTCAGCGGTCTCCTAGGTTGAGAGACCGTTGAGTTTCACTACACCAAAAACTCATTGCTGTGATGAAGGTTGATCGAGCCTTGTCGCCTTCGTCGTTTTTGAGCAAAATCTACATATTCCAACGAAAATTCGACAAAACATTATTAGCACATTTTTAATTTCCAAAACAATATAGAATCAAGTAAATGGCATCACAAACACGCATGCAGAACATCCAAAAATACAACAAAAAACTAACGCAACAAACCCTCCACACACAAAACCTTGCTTGTCCTCAAGCAAATCTCAATTCAAACTAGGACGAAAATGACTGATTAAACTCAACAAAACATGCTTCGACATTCCATCAATCACAACACATTCCATCAATCATCAATCGCACGTGAGTATCACACAGCAACAAGTGGCCCGCCACATAAGACCTCAATCCACCCAATACTTAAAGACAAGGTTACATGCAAGAAGATATCACAACTTTTCGACAAATCTCGAATTCCACTCCACTGAGTAACTTAAAGAAATAAGGAGAATTCCATCCAACATTCACTAGGTTTACTCTAGGAAAAAATTCCGGCATCCTAGCGTGGTTTCCCATACCAATTCCTCGCATAAAAGATTCAATTTTTGAACTGACGAGAAAGATGGGTAGAGCCTTTCAAATCACCCACAAATTTATACCCACAAACGAAATTAAACAGTTTTAAGTCAAGTCGAGTTATGCGGCCATATTTCATGAGGTGTAAACATTAGAGGTTATCTAAAGAATCCCCACGTGGTTTCCCATGCTCATGGTTTCCAGAAGAGCAGAAGCCTCTCAACTTGACTCAGAAATTTATTTTTTTTATTTTTTATTTATTTTAGAATTGAGATACAACAAATAAAGCACAAACTTCTCACCCATAACCTCAAAATCAACTATCGAGCATCAATCAATCGAATGTGACAAGGCCCCGCAGTTAACTATACAATACCCACAAACAATCGATTCATAACAGAACATACTGATCAATCAAGTCCATCAACACAGAATTCATCAAAACCATCATCACATTTGCAACTTAGATCAAAGTGAGACTCATGAGGACATGCAAGCAACATCGACAAAACCTGCCCCCCCAGACAAGAGAAGAAAACAATGCCCTCATTGTAAGAAAAAGAAACAAACAACATGAAACAAAAGATAGAAAACATACGAAACAACAGTGAAGAATCACTGTTGATCAGGAGGTGGTGGAGGTGGATGGCCATTAGGGCTGGCAATTTTCGACACGACACGATAACCCGACACGAACCGACACGAAATTAATGGGTTTGGGTCAAGCCTTATTGGGTTCGGGTCCTTATCGGGTCAACCCGATAAGGACCTGAAAATTTCGGGTCGGGTTCGGGTTGGTTCGGGTCGGGTTCGGGTTACATGATAAGGAATTATATTTTTTAATATTATATTTATTTAATTCAAATCAAGCTTTTAAATTGATGACATATTTATTTTTCCTTCCAAGTCATCAAAAGATATTAAATTTTTGAATATTTATTTATTTTTCTCTATTAAATTTTATTTTAAAATATTTTTTCTTTTATTAAATCTTATTTTAAAATATTTTTTCTCTTATTAAATCATTTAAATTTGGGTTCGGGTCATTATCGTGTCGGGTCAACCCGAATATTATCGTGTCAATTTCAGGTTCGTGTCGGGTTCGTGTCGTGTTCGGGTTTAGTCATTTCGGGTTGGGTTCGGGTTCGGGTTGAGCATATCCTTAACAGGTCGGGTTCGGGTTGGGCCTTAACAGGTCGGGTTGAAATCAGGTCGACCCGAACCCGACCCAACCCGCCCCGATTGCCACCCCTAATGGCCATGATGCAGTGTCCAATTCGCCCACTGCTGCTCCAAAGCGGCCAAATGCGCATTCTGATCAGCAAGTTGCTGCTGCTGAAGCGCCCACTGCTGATTCTGCTCGCTCCAAAGGCAATTCTGAGCAAGCAATTGTTGATTCTGAGCATCCAAACACTGACTATGCTCCTTTAACTGCTGCTGATACGAATACACTTGCCGATTTTGTGTATCAAAACGGCCATAAACATCATGCTGAAATTGCCCCCACTGGGTGCTCCAATCAACACAGAAAACTTGAAGATCCTCACGAAACTGGGCAAATTCAGAAGAAGAAGACCATGCCCCTCGAGCTGGCCACACAGAAGGTATCCCCTCCGATCTTGTAGGAGAACCGTCATCATCAGCCTGATCGTTTTCCGGCTCAGCATGTGGTGTTGGTTCCGAAAGGGGATGGGCAACCAAACTATTGAGATAAGCCTTCACACACCGGCATCGCTTATGGGGAATAAGCGTAGTTTTATTGACAGCAAAGGGTGCACCACGCAACTCATTCAGATCAATACAACGCGGTGGTAAGCGTGTCTGAACCTCAGGAGGAAATCCATTCGGCGGTATCAGCTTAAAATGATGGGCCAAAGCGGTAACAATATGAGGAAGCGCAGGATGGCAACGGGATCGGCGTTGAATATTCTGAAAAGCCTAAAAAACAAATGTCGTATGGCATATTTGGACATTCTGGAGAGCAGCTGTGAGCAGAAACACTTCCCCAGTGTTAACTTTGTTTGCCTCCTGATTCCCACTAACATTGTAGATAAGGAATTTGTGCAAAATTCTCAATGCAGGGTCTTTAATAAATCCACTAGGCATACCCCCATAGCGCCAATTATTGAACCTAGACAAGAATTCCCATGCCTCAGCAGCATCAAACTCCGGTGGGGGTTTACGGAACCCCTCCAGTGGAAAGCCAAAAACCCGCTTCATAATGCGGTCAGTCACAGTGCACTCAAGACCAAACATCCGACAAGTGAAATGAGTGAAATCATCCGCAAGATCAAAAGTAGTCAACACCTCTAAACACAAAGGGGAATAACCGGGAAGCTCCATCATAGCAAATTTGTCCATACCCAAGTTTTTTAGATATTGCTTAAGGGAAACCATAACCCCAAGGGATTCTATCAAACCCCAATCAAAATAACGAGGCACAGTAACCTCAAAACGACTGAAACGCTGATAAAGAGTACCTGATATGGGGTTGTATATAGGAAACAGACAATCATAATCTTGAGAACAATCAACAGGCTCTTCTTCTTTCATGGGGTCTTGTGGTTGGGAAGTAGTACCCGGAGCATTTTTGGTGCGGGCCATTAGACCAAACGAAACCAACAAAAATAGTAGAAGCAATACCAGCTGGAACAGAAATGAGCGAGCGCTGATGGTGAACGACCGCTAAAACTGAACTGGAGGATGAGGAAACGATTAGAGAGGCGAGCGTCCGCGGTGGCTGAGAGTCAGCAGTTGGATAAGAATAACTCAGCGGTCGCTGCGAGTGGGAAACCGCTGAGGCGGAAGACACGTTACAGAGCTGTTGAGCGGCCACTGACGGCGACTGCGGTGGTTGTTTGATAAAACGATGGGTGACGGCGGCATAATATGGTGGTGAGGTAAGGTGGAGGAGGAAAGACGAAATTTAAAGAATGAAGGTGACGGATGAAATTAGGGCTAGCGTATATTTAAAATATGAAATGATAAACGAACGCGGAGGGTGAGCGGCCGCTGAGTATTGAGCCCTAATGACATTCAGCGGTCGCCTAGAGTGAGCGACCGCTGACTTTTCTCTCTGAACTCGCAATCTCTCCAAATTCAGCGGTCGCTCAGGTATAGCGATCGCTGACTATATTCCATGTATTCAAAATTTCACCCAACTCAGCGGTCGCTTAGGTACTGCGACCGCTCACTCTTCGCCCTGAACTTCAAACATTCGCTACACTCAGCGGTCGCTCAGGTGCAGCGACCGCTGACTTCTCGCCCTGTAATCCGGCTACTATAAAACTGTAAATCCTGCACATCACAAGCACACACCCCGCACAGCCTCCAACGAAGACACCGAACACGAACTCGAACGAAAGCAGCAAAGCATAGTTCAAAAGCAGAAGATAAAGAAAAAAATAAATAAATAAAAGAGAGAAACGAATTACCTACTAATGGGTTGCCTCCCACACAGCGCTCTTTTTACGTCATTAGCTTGACGCGAGATGAGCATTCAGAACATGGGATCCAAGATATGTATGGACTCCACCGTGTGTGCCTTAGTCTCTCCCTCAAGATAAGGTTTTACTCGGGGCCCATTAACTGGAAAAGTGTGCTGCGTTTCCTCATTCAACAATTGAACCGATCCATATGGAAAAACTTCTGTGATAGTGTATGGGCCACTCCACCTAGATTTGAGCTTTCCGGAAAACAACTTCAACCGTGAATTAAACAATAGAACCTTCATCCCAGGCTTGAGATTTTTCACCAAAATCCTCTTGTCATGAAGTCGCTTGACCATTTCCTTGTAAATCTTGGCATTCTCATACGCCTCATTACGTAACTCATCGAGCTAAGACATTTGAAGCATTCGATGCTCACCAGCTTTAGATAGATCGAGATTTGCCGCCTTAATAGCCCAATAAGCCTTATGCTCAATCTCCACAGGAGAATAATCTTTCAGTTGAAAGATCACCCAAGTCACTTCGACTTTGGTGTACCACCTTGTATGTGTTCCATTCAGCTGTGAGCGCTGAAAGGACTTTTAGGTTCTTTTCTCGCTGGGTGTATTTCCCAGTTCTGATGGTTTCAATCTCTACCACGATGTTAGAGAATCTGAGTTCCATCCCTTCGATGGACTCATTGACAAGCTGCTTGAAGTTATCAAACTTCTGGCAGACGATTGTGAATTTATTTTCTTTTATTTCCTCCGACCCTTCGCATAGCTTGGCTAGGGTTTCCCACATCTCCTTTGTGGTGTTGCAGTTGATGATCTTGCTGAGGTAGGCGTTGGAGACTGTTGACAAGATGGTGTTCCTCGCAAAGCTGTCTAATCTAGCTTGCTTCCTTTCCTTTGAGGTATGTTCATTCTTTGGCTTCGGAATGATCTGATATGTTGGTTGTCCACCATCTTGAGCTGGAACAAGCTCGTTTCCTTGTTTGTAGATGATGATGGGTCCGTCTGTGATGACGTCCCATATCATGTCATGATGCGCACAAAGAAAGCTTTTTAATCTGAACTTCCAGATTGCATAATCGTCGACCGAGAAGGTGGGAAGGTTCCTGTTAAGATAGGAATCCATGGAGATATGCACAGTATGAAATAATATGAGTTTTTCAAAAGAGGATCTGTTCAGTTGACCACTGACAGATTGTCAAGAGAAATCTCTTGATTCAGAAACAACAGTCTTTTGAACCACTGCTCTGATACCAATTGATGGTCCCTGAAGTGGGTCTTTGGTGTAGAAGGGGGGTGAATACACCAAAGAGATATTTCTAGAAACTTTTACAAGTTAAAAACAGAATTGGTGAGCTCAGTTATGAATCCAGCTGAAGAAGGTCAGCTAGGCTAATAACTCAGCTAGCGGTGCGGAAAGTGGTGGTTTGAAAATTTAGCTCGATTGCTTAGAAAAACTCAGCTTGAAAATATTCTTTGCGTTTTCGACTTGGTCAAGTTATGCAGGTTTATAGACAAAACACAACTGTCTTTGGGGAGCAGCTGAGTATGCAGATTTGAAAAAAATGCAGCTGGCTGGGTCACACAGCCAGTGAACTTTTAAGCTTGAAAACTTGTGCTGTGTTAATGCAGTTAGTTCTTTAAATATAAAATGCAGAGAATAAATAAAGCAATAAAGAACTCGGAATTTTAACGTGGTTCGGAGTAACTCCTCCTACGTCCACGACCAGATTCACTGGTAATTCACTACCACTTGGTTTCCAAGTACCAAGCAACTTCACAACTCTAACCCGAGCTGTGTTCCAACAGTTTGCGGGCACTGTCAAGCCTTACCTTTCGCCACGGCATCGAAAAAACCTTACAACCACTTGAATTTCGCACTTCAAGCAAGCGTAACCTTGACCTAACCTTTCTGGGTAAAGAGGGCTTTGGTTTGGGGTTCCAACTATGAACGAGTTCTTACAATGAAGAACTTAGAGTTAGATGAACTCGTTCAAGATCTAGGCTTAAGATATACAATGATTTCTGCCTAGGAATCAGACGAAAGACTGGGCAGTTTCTGGACTAGAAATATTTAAGATAAAGTGTTCTTTGAACTATTTAGAACTGCTTGTAAGCTTTGAAGGCTTGATAATTTCAGAGAATGAAAGCTTGTAGAGAGTTTTTCGTATTTGATCCTGAGGTTAAAGACAGGTTTATATAGGTAGAGATTCAAGACTAGCCGTTGGAGGGGCCGTTTGAATCTTACATACTCTTCTTAAATTCGATATCTGCCGTTGGGCGTTTCTGCACCTGTCTTCATTAGAGTCACATCCTAGGTTCTGAAGTCTAGGATGCTGATTTGGCAATCCCTCATTGGTCGAGGTATATTGACTTTCTCTGACACCGGGATCTCTGTCTTTGGAGCTGCCTTTTGAATTCAGAGCTGGATTGGGTAAACTGACTTGAATTGATGTCTTCAGAGTTCCCTTTGTTCTGTACAGCTGGACCAGCTGTGTCTTGAACTCAGCTTGATTTATCTTCAGCTTGATCCTGCTCCGTTTTGAACTCAGCTCAGCTGGAAAACTCAGCTGATAGCTGACTCCTGCTGTAAACACAGCTGGATCTTATGTTGTCTTCTGCTCCTGCTGTCTTCCGCTTCCTGAACCTATAAACTTAGAAAATCTATAGCTCAATCAGGCGAGCTGGAAAACACAACTTAGGTTGATGCGATCATCTACTCGGTTGGAGAACAGTTGGGTTTTGGTATCAAATCAAAACTTTATAATTTTCCCAACAGATGACACGCTTTACCAAAAACCATGCGATAGGGACTCATTCCCAAGATACTCTTATACGCTGTTCGGTATGCCCATAGCGCATCATGTAGCTTCGTAGACCAATCTTTACGAGACGGTTTCACCGTCTTCTCCAAAATTTCCTTGATTTGTCGATTGCTTGTCTCGGCTTGTGCGGAAGTCTGTGGATGATAAGGGGTGGCTACCTTGTGCGTGATTCCATTTTTCTTCATCAGCTTGTCAAACAACTTGTTGCAAAAATGCTTTGCGCCATCACTGATGATCGCCTTTGGAAATCTAAACCTACACAAAATGTTTTCCTGCACAAATCTAAGGACAACATTAGAGTGACAAGTCCTAGTGGGGATTGTTTCAACCCACTTGGACACATAATCAACAACAAACAAAATATATTCGAACCCAAAAGACTTGGGAAACGGTCCCATAAAATCAATACCCCACACGTCGAAGATCTCGACCACTAGGACGTTGTTGAGGGGCATCTCGTTCCTTCGCCCAATGGATCCAATCTTTTGACACCGATCGCAGGATATATAGAAGGCTTGGGCGTTCTTGAACAGTGTTGGCCAAAATAAACCGGATTGGAGTACCTTGTGTGCTGTCTTCTGACCGCCAAAATGGCCACCACAATGCGCTTCGTGGCATAACTGCAACACCTTAGCATGTTCATCGTCGGGTACGCACCTCCGAATAACATCATTCTTTCCGAGCTTGAAGAGGTGAAGATCCTCCCAAAAATATTACCTGCATAGAGAGAGAAAACGTTTCCTCTCTTGGGAGGTAATATCCGGCCGCGTTTCACCTCAAGCCAGATAATTTACAATATCGGCATACCAAGGCACGAACTCCATACTATAAGCATGCTCAAACGGAAAGGAATCAACAACGTTATCACATGACAGAGAATGAAACAATTTCTCTAAACCAGACAAATGGTCAGCTACGGCATTCTCACTTCCCTTTCGATCACGGATCTCTATGTCAAATTCTTGCAACAAAAGAACCTATCGAATGAGTCTAGGCTTAGCTTGGGGCTTAGTTAACAGATAACGCAAAGCAGCATGATCACTATGAACTATCACCTTAGAACTTATGATGTAAGCACGAAATTTATCTAGAGTAAAAATCACAGCATACATCTCTTGTTCAGTAGTAGTGTAATTCACTTGAGCAGGATTGAGAGTGAGACTTGCATAGTAAATCACACGCAACATTTTATCAACACGTTGTCCTAAGACAGCTCCAACGGCAGATTTCGACGCATCACACATGATTTCAAAAGGTTCTGACCAATTAGGTCCAATCACAACAGGAGCAGTGCTCAAATTCTGTTTTAGTGTATTAAACGCATCTAAGCATGCACCATCAAAATTGAACGCAACATCCTGAGCAAGTAAACGACACAGAGGCTGGAAAATTTTAGAAAAGTCCTTAATGAAACGACGGTAAAAACCCGTGTGACCCAAGAAACTTCTAATTCCCTTGACATCTCGAGATGAAGGCAATCTCTCGATCACATCCACCTTAGCCCTATCGACCTCTATCCCTTTCTTTGAGACAATATGACCTAGAACAGTTCCCTTTCAAACCATTAAGTGACTCTTCTCCCAACTAAGGGTTAGACCACTCTCAATGCACCGACATAAAACACGTTCAATTTTACCAAGACAATCATGAAAAGACGACCCAAAGACAGAAAAATCATCCATGAAAATCTCAACAAAATCACCAATAATTTCAGAAAAAATAGACATCATGCACCTCTGAAACGTACCTGGGGCATTGCAGAGTCCAAAAGACATCCTCTTGCATGCGTATGTTCCTAATGGACACGTGAAAGCTGTCTTGGCTTGATCTTCTGGAGCGATTGCAATCTGGTAATACCCTGATAATCCATCCAAGAAGCAGTAGAACTCGTGACCAGCTAGTCTATCCAGCATCTGATCAATGAAAGGAAGTGGAAAGTGATCCTTCTTTGTAGCGGCATTGAGCTTCCTATAGTCAACGCACATCCTCCAACCCGTAACAGGTCTAGTGGGCACCAACTCATCCTTGTCATTCAACACCACTGTAATGCCCCCTTTTTTTCGACACGACGTGAACGGGGCTCAGCCACTCACTATCAGCAATGGCAAAAATAATCCCCTCTGCTAGCAATTTATAAATCTCTTTTCTCACCACCTCCATCAACACAGGATTCAATCTTCTCTGTCCATCTCTTTTCGGAGTGGCTCCTTCTTCCACGTTAATCCTATGCATACAGGTGGCGGGACTAATACCCTTAATATCCAATAAACTCCATCCAAAAGCCGCCTTGAACTTCTTAAGAATCTCCACCAAGGCATGTTCTTCTTCTTCGTTTAGTTCAGAGAAAATGATGACTGGTTTTTTCCTTCCCTGTTCAAGAAACACATATTTCAGATTCTGGGGAATGACCTTAAGCTCGAGTTGTACTTCTTTTTCATTCTTGGAGATCTCAGGTGTCAATGTTCGGTCAACGGGCATACTCCCAAACTCCTCTAGACTTGCTTCTTTATTTAGCCGTTCCTCTAAATCAGCAGATCCTTCAAACACTTCTTCTATCTGATGCCCTTCCACGAAACATCCCTCAATCAGAACATCAATGACATCTATGTAGGAACAGTTTTCAATATTGTTGACTGATGGCATGGCTCTGCTGGCGTGCACATTGTAGGAGAACGTTTCTCCCAACACTGACATCTTGATGATCCTGTTCTTGACATCGATCAACGTGTTGGTAGTTGCCATGAAAGGTCTTCCTAATAACAAAGTATGCTCTCGTCCATCCTCTTGCACATCTCTAATTTCTAGAACCACAAAATCGACGGGGACTATCAATTTCCCAACTCGGACCAGGATATCTTCTACGACCCCTCTAGGGTGTCGAATGGATCGATCGGCCAGCTGCAAACACATTCTGGTCGGCTTCAACTCTCCCAACTCCAATTGTTTGAAAATAGAGTACGGCATTAGATTAATGCCGGCCCCCAAATCTAGCATTCATGATGCTTCTTTTCCATTCTCCAAGGCAATCTTGATCACAAAACTCCCCTGGTCCCGCTGTTTTGGAGGTAGAGACTACTAGTAGCATAATCGAATTGACACTCTCGGATACCAAAATCTGCTCATTCTCCTCGATCCTCCTCTTCTTCGATGTCAACTCCTTGAAGAACTTCAAATATGCTGGTACATTTCTGATAACCTCCAGCAATGGTAAATTCACATTTACCTTGGAAAGCATCTTGTAGAAATCGGAAAACTGTTGATCTTGTTTTTCATTCCTCAATCTGCTAGGAAAAGGGACTGGTGGTCGATAAGGCTTCTCAGCCTTATGCAATCGGCCCTCCGATTCTTCCTTCTCATTCTCAACTGCCGGCTTTGTTTCCTCTGAAAGTGTGTTACCCACCTTATTGTCAACCTTCTTTCCACTTCTCAGAACAGTTATAGCTTGAGCTTGATGAGGTTGTTGACCTTGACTCGGAATTTTCCCAGTCTGCTGTTGTTGCTGAATCTGATTAAGTGTTCCAGAAATCTGTCCTACAGCTATCTCGAGACTCTTAATGTTAGCATCTTGAGCTTCTTTCGCCTGCTTGCTTTCTTGCATAAAAGCTGTAAGATTATCATCAAGAAGATTCCTTTGAGCAGGCTGTGGCGGTTGACGTTGAAATTGCTGTGGTCCCTGTTGAAATTGCGGTGGTGCTTGTTGAAACTGATTCTGCTGTGGTGGGCACTGCTACTGAGAGTTGTAATTCGGCTGCTGAGGGGGATACCACTGCTGCTGAGGAGAGTACTGGTTAAACTGCTGTGGGACATGGCGATTTTGAAAACTTTCTCCAGATCCCTGTCCTTGATTCTGATTTCTCCATCCAGTGCTTGACTGATTCTGCCATCCCGAGTTCTGCTGTCGTTGAGTTTGGTTGAATCTCTGCAGCATAAACCTCTGTTCCACCTTCATATGTCAGCTCTCCCATTCTCTGGCACTCTTCAGGATTGTGCCCTTGCTCCCCACAGATGCCACATGGTTCAACGAACAACTCTTGTCTGGCCGGTTCCTGTTGAGGTGGGGGAGCAACTGACTTGCTCATCTTCAATTCCTGCAACTCCCTTATCATGCTGGCCAGTTGCTTCTTCATGTCCGGGTTTTCTGCAACTACATTCACCTCAACACGACGTGTGCGGGTGGATTTCTGTTGTGAACTAGCTGCAAGTATTTCAAAAATCTCTTGCAGTTCATCGGCTATTTTCACTGCAATGTTTCCGCCGGCGGTGCTATCCACCATAAACTGAGCTGTTTGCACCAATCCATCATAAAAGAACTGCCTCAATATTTCTGGTGCCATCTGATGATGCGGGCACTGCTGAAGTAATTTCCTAAACCTTTCCCAAGCCTCATGGAAGGGTTCATCGCCAGCTTGAGTGAAGTTCATGATTTTTGTGCGAACTTCCTGAGTTTTATGATTGGGGTAGTACTTTAACATGAATTTCTCGCACACTGCCGTCCAGGTGGTGAGTGAGTTAGTGGAAGAGATAAATACCACGTTTTGGCCCTGTCCTTCAACATGTAAGGAAAGCACTTCAACTTCAATTGATCCTCAGTTAGAGCCAACAAAGGGAAAGACTGTACCACTGTGCAAAATTCACAAACAAATTGCAGAGCATCTTCATTTGCCATCCCATGATAAGAGGGTAGCAAATTCAGATGATTCTGCTTCAAATCATAATTCATGACTTCTGTCGGCAGCACTATAGCAGAAGCAGCGGTTCCAAATGTAGGCCTGGCAAAATCCTCCATATATCTGGTATTGTTAGCCATTTTTCCCGGAAAAATAAGTTCGTCTGGCGGATGACACCCGGATTCTTCTAACTGAACAAAAACTTCTCTCTCAAAACAAGGTTCGTCAACCTCGTTAAAACTGGACTCGGCTTCTTCTTGCAAACTTATCAAAATCCTGCGTGGTTGATTGATGTTGTCGAAATAAGGTGCCAAATTCTTTTTCAAGCTTCTGCGACCTTGCATACACAACACTCAACAAACAGATTACGCGCACAGGAGGAAAGAAAATAACCGAGTAACAGAAGAGAATTATAAATAAACATAAGACACACTTAAAAAATCAAAGCAACACAATTAATCGCCTAAAGTTTTCCCCGGCAACGGCGCCAAATTTGTTTCGACTAAATTAATCCTAAAGTCGCTCGCAATTGAACGAGATCACAGTAGATTAAGTAAGCCAACCCAAGTATCGTCTCACAAGGAAAACTTAGCAGGGAAATTATTGTATTGCGAAAAGAAAATAAACAGAAAGTAGTAAATCATTGGTTTGTGGTTTATAACTAGACGGAAAGAATAATTAAACATAAATTAATCCCTAGGCAAGAACTAAAATGCATAAATTAAACCCTAGGCATGAATTGGAATCTAGCATAGCAAAAGCATTAAACGATCGATCCTAATCTGAACATTAATTCAATTAAGGAAATGAATGGAGCAATTATAAGCATGAATGAAGAACGGAAATTGAAATAACTCACAAACGTAATTAAAATTGACGAACACAATAAACTGGGATTGGAATTGAAGGTTGCAATGTCTGTAGCCTCGAATCCGGAATGAAATGACGATAGTAAATCACTAACTAGAAAATATCCGAAAGTAACTAAAAGAGACCCTAAAGAACAATCTCTGAAAATCAAAGAAAAGAATGGCGTCTGGAACTGAAGATCCTAATCTGAAAAACCCTCGCTCGGTATTTATACACACGATGAATTAAATGCGCTCAGCGACCACTGAGTGCACTTTATTAAATCCGCTAAACGCCCGAACGCAGCAATCTTCTAGTATGAGAGACCGCTGACTTCTCGCCCTGTAATGGATGAAGCGCTGGACTCAGCGGTCTCTCAAGTTGAGAGACCGCTGACTTCTGGCCCTGTATTGGATGAACGCGGAACTCAGCAGTCGCTCAGGTTGAGAGACCGCTGATAGCTCATATGTGATCGCAATGCCTGGAACTCAGCGGTCTCCTAGGTTGAGAGACCGCTGAGTTTCACTACACCAAAAACTCATTGCTGTGATGAAGGTTGATCGAGCCTTGTCGTCTTCGTCGTTTTCGAGCAAAATCTACATATTCCAACGAAAACTCGACAAAACATTATTAGCACATTTTTAATTTCCAAAATAATATAGAATCAAGCAAATGGCATCACAAACACGCATGCAGAACATCCAAAAATACAACCAAAAACTAACGCAACAGGTCTGACACTCTCACTCTTCATTATCTAGACTAAAATTAAACACTAAATTACCAGCACAATAAATATACACAAGATCAAATAAATAAAATTATCATAATATAAACCCTAACACTAAAAATTCTTGAACTAACAACCGTAGATAAATTAACAAGCACAAATACTAAACATCAAAAAGAACGACAATAATAAATCATATCAATAATGCAAAATCAAACTAAACATAAATAATGAAAATACCAGATCGAATCAAACAAAGAAAAAAATGAATACTAGAATTAAATGGAACTACTAAACAGAATTGAAATGCATTTGATCCTTACAAAATCTGAAAGCAAATATAACAGCAAAATGAAAATTCAAAATGATTCCCAGAAGAAGTAGTTGCCGTCTGTTGGCGAAAGTGATAACCTAAAAAATTACAACTCTCTAATTTAAATAGCTAATGAGCGCCCGCTCAACATAAGCGAGCGCGGAATAAAACTGTGCATAATCTAACAACTAATATATTAAAAGTGAACGACCGCTCATAAAAGAGCGACCGCTGACTCAAAACACGAGAAAATGAGCGATGAGGGAATGAGGGCCGCTCAAAGAAATGAGAGACCTCTTAAGCAGCGGCTGACTTGTTGTTCGCTATTTTCTCTTTGTTTCTTGCCCTTTTCTCACCACTTCTATTATTCTCCCCAATCTCCTGCAAAACTACTTCCACAATCATAAAAAAAACTCACAAATAAGACCAACAAATGCATCAACTATATCGCAAAGATTACTCAAATAGTAACAGATAAACACAAAACAACTCCCCCGTACTTGTCCTCAAGCAAAATTATATGAATCCATTAAAAGATCAATTCAACAAGTGCTCAATTCCAACCAATCATTCAACCAACCAGATCAAGCTCTCCAAATACACATATCTCTCAAGCATGTATAGCATTCAAAATTTAAGAAGTAATATAGTCATAAAGCACAATGATTCGATCAGACCAATTCTCCACCAAAGGTGAATTCCCTAATGTGACTGCCTTTATAGACCTGAACTCCAATTTCTAAGCTATTTCATCCAATTCTCTTCTTCAATATTTTTTTTTAATAATATAGATTAGTCGATTTTCGTGGGATCGAAACTTTTGGAGGTATTCCAAAGTATTCCCACACGGTTTCCCGTACTCATAGTAGATAACCAGAGGAGTAGAAACTCAGAACTATAAAATTTTAAAAAAAAAACAACCCACTTCCCATTATATATCAAAATAAGATCACAGACAATCACAATGGCAACACTCCATCTAGCATCTACTGGACAAATCACGACTCAAATGCTTAACAACAAGTTACAACTAAAATTTCAAATAATTCCACCCAACAAGAAACACGCATAAATGACAGAATAAGAAATAACCACCAACTATACAACCCGAATATCACACTTTGAACCACATCTTCAAAAGATCCATACAAAGAATTTCGAGTTCAAACATCAACAACGTGCAAGAGAATCATTTGACCAAAAGAGTACACAAATTAAATTTTTCCAACCACATAAATTAACCAGCTGCCCCATACACAGAGAGTTGGCCTTGTCCTCAAGGCGACAGATAAAGAAGATACATGACAAAAAGCACACGGACCACCAAGACAAATATACGAAGATAAAGCCAAAAGATAGGAATTATATACAAACAAACCGTCGTGATCAGTCACGCATTAGATGGTGGGTCCTGTGGTGGTGGGTACTGAGGTGGTGGAGCCTTGAATGTCCAAGCATCCCACTGTGCTTGCAAAGCAAGAACATGGGCGTCAGTGTCTATTATCTGAGTGTGGAGCACCATAATGAGCAGCACGGGCCTGTCGTTCATCTTCCTCTCGGTGCAGACGGGCCTGTACAATCGGATCAATCTGTTTTGTACGAACTATGGGTATGGATAGTGCTGACTGCAGAAGGTCGCTTAAAATCAAAGGATGTAAGCGGCGGCTATTGTAGAAGAAGCAGCCACTGGGGAAGATAAATATGCAGAAGTGAACGGAGGCGAAGGTGGAGAACCGAGATGAGTGAGCGGCGGCGCAGACGGAATGAACGACCGCTGTTGGGATGATAAGTTCGTGGAGGTGAGCGGCAGCGTGAAGGAACGAGTGGCCGCGAATGAACTGAGCGACGGCGATGAGACCGCAAGTGTCGCAGCCCAACTTAGAATTAAGATAACTAAGCCGGTAGGTCCCGTGACGTACACAATTTATGATTAACCAATGAATAGATAACGACCCAGTTATCAAACAAAACCAATCATACTACAAAACATTTCCAACGAACATGTTTATCAAGAAATTAATATCAATAGCATGCTCGATAATTTTAACCAACAGATGGTTATCAACAACAGATATAACTTGATATCAATAAGTAGGGTCACATGACCAGGATATATCAAGTATAAACATCATCAAGAAATCTGGTTTAACCTGATGTCAACAATTAATATTATATGACCAACGGTGCCAAGAGATCAATATTAACAAGAAATTTATCAGATCAAGAAAGCACGATAAAAAGGTCGTATGACTTAGAAGATTTCAACAGGAAATCAACAACTGATTCCAAGTTAAGGTAGGCTAGCTTCAAAACCTTAACAACCAATATCAAAAGACTTCAAAAGTTATGAACTTCAGAGTTTAGAAAATGAGCTTCATACTTCATAAACATATTTCAAAGTGTTGCAGCGGAAGACATAACCAGGTTACATGTATGAAGACATATAACCAAACTCTTTAGTTTAAACAACTTTCAAGAATTCAACCAACGAAAGTCCGTCCAAGCACACTCCCATCTCCATCCGAAATAACCTGCACATTTTAGAAAACAACATGCAAGGCTGAGTACATTGTACTCAGTGGACACATGCCAAAATACTTGAAACTTGCTACTTAGAGCTATAGATTTAACTTGCCCAAAGCATAAGCATAAGTAACTTTTATAAAACAAACATGTGCATGCTCAAATATTTTCTTTCGATATAAGTGATTCGCGAATCATATACTTTTAACATGTATGTACCAGATCTACAATCATAAATTAGTGCTGAGAAGTAGGCCTCCTTCTCAAACACTTGTAACCGGCCCACCTTTTGGAAGGCACACGATTACAAACTAGTGTACACAAATCCTACATTTCGTAGGACCGAATTCGTCTTCCTTCAGTAGATGGTAACATACAAAACTTAAAACATTTGGCAAGTTAATCAATTTAAAAACATCATAGATATATAATCATATATTCTCATTCGTCATTTCTTTGGTTAGAAAGCCCACCTGTCGAGTGCTGCTTTATCTTACATTTCTCGTTCTTGATTTCCCGTCTTTATGCTCTCACTCGTTCCTTCATTTGAGATTAGGTTTATCAACCATCAGAGCGAGAAACAAACGACAGGCGAAGAGATGTGACATCTCGATCAACTTAATTTCTAATTCGCTTCGATTTTCTAAGACTTAATTTTGATAATATCACTTAACCTTTCTAAACACTTCTAAATCTCATACTTAACTTCCATTTAACAATCTAACTTATAAACATTAACATTAAACACTTAAACAATATAATAACATCATTAAACATAGAAGCACTTTAATAACTTTTAATACTTCTACTAATCACATCATCAAACATTTAAGCTTATTATTATCAAATAAGCTCATCATCAATATATCATTAACATATAAGCATGTCATTAGCATATAAAATCATCATTAACATGTAATTAACATATAACCAATTATTTACTATTCATATCATTAACTTAAAATATTTTCGACTCGATAAACGAGCTCCGAAAATTACGAAATTAATTCTACTTACATCATTTAACATAATAAGCATAATTACGCAATCAGATTATCAATTCAGATCACGTACACGTATAAACCTTCAACTTGGAAAAATAGCCGAAAAATAGAAAATTCTTAATACTTGGCAATTAATTTATGAAAAATTCTACAATACTTAATTTTTCGTGTAGAATTCAAATATGCCATTATTTTCTTGATTAAAAATCAAATAATACTTTTATTTTCCTTATTAATTTTCGGCATTTTTGAAATTTGGAAAATAAATATCCAATTTCATTCTAATCAATTCCAAACATCTTAGTTTAATTTATAAGCTATATTTATAGCTTAATTACTTAATTTAATTGGATAAAAATCAAAACTCTATTATATATATATTTCGACTTTTTAAAGAAATATGGCACATTTGCTTATTTTTATCCATTTCAAATTACAACATGCTTAATTAATATTCTAGAGATTAATTGTAAACTCAATTAATCCATTTAAGCTCTAAAATAATTATTTTTAATTTATTTTAAATGCTGAAAATTTCAAAATTAATGAAATTGAGCTCCAAAAATTCTAACAAAATTCCCACATGCTTAAATAAATATAATAAGCTCAATTATATCATTAATTTCATCATTCAACATCAAAATCAAATTTCCCCAATTTGAAGAACCCTAATTCTTCGAAAATAATTAAAATTGGCGAAATTATGATTCAATCAATTAATTCAATGCATAATCATACTCAATAACATCATATAAGCTCAATTTAAACATCAATTTAATCATAGAACATCAAAATCAAAAACCCTTATTTTTAAGCATTATTTTCGGCCAAAATAAGAAAAAAATAGAAGGGCTTTGATTACTTCCAACATTAAACATGCTTAGAATAATTATTTAAGCTCAAATAATCAATCAAATTGATCATACAACATCACAATCAACATCTCAAATTTTTCTCATTTTATCGGCATTTATGAGAATAAGAATAAAGCTTGAATAAATCATGAATTAATAACATATCATGCATCCTAAGCATGAATTAAACATCATAAATTAAATTCAACATCATCTACTAATATTCTTCAAAATTTTCGAAATATTTGAAAGAATTAAAAGGAGGATTTGAGCTTGTATTTTGAGCTATATCTTGAACTAAACATTAATCTTACCTTAATAATTGATTTGGAGATGATTAGCACTTGAATTGAAGCTCAAAAATTGAAGAAATATGGATGAATGTGTGCATGAAATGTGTGTGCTGTTGCTGCCCTGTTTTTGGCCGAGAAAGATGAAGAAATGGTGAAATAAATGGCTTACAACACACACTTAATCATCCACCATTAGTCAACTTAATTATGTCATCACCTAGGTCATCAATGAGATCATAAATAGGATTAAATAATTGATTAAATGCTCAATTTAATCAATTAATTACTAACTTATTAATCACAACTTTAATCTCTAATTTCTCGATCTAGAAAAATCAATTAGGGCATCTCAAACCCTAATGCAAATTCTCGTAAGAAAATGCTGAGAAACGAATTATTTATGAAATAAATAAGATTATTATTTTTAATCATAAATTACTAATAAATTAAATTAAGAAAATTAAATTCATAATTTTCTCAATAAAATTCAAGCATAAATTATCAATCTAATAAACATAAATTTTATTTCGTTTCGGTTAAACCGAGACGAAACAAAAATAATTAAATTCCACTTTTTCGACAAAAATTAGGGTTGCCGAAGAAAAATTATTAAAAAGAGAATTTTTCTTCATCTTCATTCACTTTACTTAATTATACACATATATATGCTTTCTCTAAGAATTTTTTGAAATAAAATCCGAAAATACAATAAATTGCTGTAGAAATTTTCAGAATTTCCGGGGAAATCAAATCTTCAAAAATAATATATTTCTCCAATAAATTCAAACATATAAACACATAATCATAAATACCTTCATCACCTCATTTCGGATTAACCGAGACGAGATAAAATCTTAAAATCCTTAAATTATTAAAATTCGGCAAATTAGAGCTGCCGAAAAATTTTAATTGCTGAAACTTAATCTCATTTTAAAAATCTTGCAGCTTAATTATTTTAAACAAGCTCTTAATTAATTACTAAGATTGATTATGAAAAAGCGGGGTATTACAGCAAGCGAGATGAGTGGCCGCTAAGAAGTTGAGCGGCGGCGATGAATTGAGAAATGAAATGGAGTGGCGGCAAAAATGAAGGGAAATAAGGAATGAAATGTACGCGGCGGCTATAGTAGGGTTTTTTTTTAAACGCCAGCATGAACGACCGCTGGTATATGAACGAGCGCTCACTTCTTCTGCGGCAAACTCCAACAATAAATATAAGCGATCGCTGAGAGATTAGCGATCGCGTTCTCCATCTGCGACTTCCTCTGCATTTTCCAACTAAAATACTCCCATATACTGCATTTACATACCTTGCACCAATAAGAAACACCAATAAGAAAAATTATATTAGTTCGATAATAATAGGGAAGAAACACCAATTAACTACAAAAGAGAAGCAACAATAAAATAAAGAAATTGAAAATGGAAAAGAAAAAGAAATGTGGGTTGTCTCACAATAAGCGCTCTAGTTAAGGTCGAGAGCTCGATACAAGAAGACTCTTAAGAAGCCGGATCGTGGAGTGCTTGAGACTCCACCACAACAGGCGCAGAGCTGTGTTCCAAATAGGGCTTCACCATTTGACCATTCACAGTAAAACTCTCATCGGACTTTTCCTTGCCCAACACCACTGCTTCATGATTCAACACTTCTTTGAAAATAAAAGGACCACTCCATCGAGGTTTTAGCTTGTCGGGGAATAACTTCAACCTAGAGTTGAATAAAAGAACTTTCATCCCTGGACGAAGCTCTTTATGAGAAATACGGCGATCATGGAGCCGTTTCACCTTATCCTTGTATATTCGGGCATTTTCATACACCTCATTGCGTAACTCATCCAATTCTTCCATCTGCAGCATACGCTGCTTCACTGCGGTGACGAGATCGCAATTTGTGGCTTTAATGGCCCAATATGCTCTATGCTCAATCTCCACAGGCAAATGACACGCCTTTCCATAAATAAGACGATATGGACTCATCCTGAGCACTCCTTTGAAAGCAGTTCTATATGCCCACAATGCATCATTAAGCTTCAAAGACCAATCCTTACGCGACGGCTGAACCGTTTTCTCCAAAATGCCTTTAATTTGCCTATTGCTCGTCTCAGCTTGGCCAGAAGTCTGTGGGTGATAAGGTGTGGCCACCTTATGTGTGATACCATTCTTTTTCACAAGTTTCGCAAGCAGCTTGTTACAGAAATGTTTGCCACCATCACTAATAATAGCCTTTGGAAATCCAAACCTGCAAAGAATGTTTTCCTGCACAAACTTCAACACCACATTAGCATCACTTGTCCGTGTGGGAACTGCCTCTACCCACTTGGACACATAATCAACAGCAAGCAAAATATACTCATATCCATGAGAGACAGGAAATGGACCCATAAAATCTATGCCCCATACATCAAAAATTTCCACAACTAGAATATTAGTGAGAGGCATCTCGTTCTTACATCCAATTGTTCCTACTCTTTGACATTTATCACATGCAAGGTAAAAAGTGTGTGCATCTTTAAACAGAGATGGCCAGAATAAACCAGATTGGAGAACTTTATGAGCCGTTTTCTGTCCACCAAAATGTCCACCACAATGGGCCGCATGGCACAAGCTCAGGACTTGTTGTTGTTCTTCCGCTGGTACACATCTTCTAATTACCTCATCTTTTCCCAGCTTGAAAAGATATGGATCTTCCCAGTAATAGTGCATGCACATAGCAAGAAATCTTTTCCTCTCCTGAGATGTTAGATTTGGTCTTAACTCTCCACATGCTAGATAGTTCACAATATCAGCAAACCAAGGCACAGAAGTAAGTTCATATGCATGCTCAAAAGGAAAAGAATCAGGAATAATATTGTGACTAGATTCAACCACATTATGTACCAATCTAGACAAATGATCAGCCACAGAGTTTTCACTCCCTTTTCTATCCTTAATTTCCACATCAAATTCTTGTAACAACAAAATCCAGCGAATAAGACGTGGTTTAGCTTGTGCTTTAGTCAACAAATATCTCAAAGCAGCATGATCACTATGCACAATTACTTTAGACCCAATAATGTAAGCACGGAATTTATCCAAAGAAAATACCACAGCAAGCAATTCTTTTTCAGTTGTGGTGTAATTTATTTGAGCATTGTTTAATGTCAAACTAGCATAATAAATTACACGCAACATTTTATCCACACGTTGGCCAAGCACTACTCCTACAGCAGAATTAGAAGCATCACACATTATTTCAAATGGCATAGACCAATCAGGAGCAACCACAACAGGGGCAGTACTCAATTTCAACTTTAACAATTCAAAAGCATGCATACAAGAGTCATCAAAATGAAAGGGAACATCTTGAGCAAGCAATCTACACAGAGGTTGACTAATCTTTGAGAAATCTTTGATGAAACGCCGGTAAAAACCAACATGACCTAAGAAACTCCTAACACCCTTCACGTCTATGGGATGGGGTAATTTTTCAATAACCCCAACTTTAGCCCTATCAACCTCTATGCCATTTTTAGACACTACATGACCAAGCACAATTCCACTCGTCACCATAAAATGACTCTTTTCCCAACTTAACGTCAAACCACTCTCAATGCATCTTTTCAAAACTAAATCAATCTTTCCAAAACAATCATTGAAAGATTGACCAAACACGGAGAAATCATCCATAAAAATTTCCACAAAATTACCTATCATCTCCGAAAAAATCGCCATCATGTACCGTTGGAAGGTCCCTGGCGCATTGCACAACCCAAATGGCATTCTCTTGCAGCTAAACGTGCCAAATAGAGTAGTGAAAGCCGTCATGTCTTGATCTTCAGGCGCAATTGCAATCTGGTAATAACCTGATAAACCATCAAGAAAACAATAAAATTCATGCCCTGCCAATCTATCTAACATTTTATCAATAAAAGTGAGAGGGAAATGATCCTTTTTTGTGGCAGCATTCAATTTCCTAAAGTCGATGCACATGCGTCAACACGTAACAGGACGAGTTAGCACCAACTCATTTCGGTCATTGAGTATCACCGTGATTCCACCTTTTTTAGGAACAACATGTACCGGGCTCACCCACTCACTATCAGCAATAGGAAAAATAATTCCCCCTGCTAGTAGCTTAAGGAGTTCTTTGCGTACCACCTCCATGAGAACAGGATTTAATCTCCTTTGGCCATCTCTCTTGAGTCTCGCCCCCTCCTCCAAGTGGATCATATGCATGCACGTAGCTGGACTTATTCCTCGAATGTCGGCTAGGCTCCATCCAAAAGCCAACTTATTTCTCCACAAAACTACCATCAAAGCTGCCTCTTGCTCATATGTAAGCTCGCTAGATATGATCACTGGTTTCCCTTCATCATCTTCCAAAAACACATACTTAAGGTTTTTGGGGAGCTCCTTAAGTTCCAACTTTGGTTTTTCATTCTTCATGGTATCCTCAGGTACCATGGGCTTATCAATGGGGAACTTAGCTGTGAATCCCCTTTCTCCGTCCTCAAGTTCTCGAGCAAATTCTTCCATATCCACCGACCCTGCAAAAACCTCAACAAATTCTTGTTCCTGCACAAACACTATCTCGACCAAGCTATCAATAACATCTATGTAAGAACATTCATTAGTAAGAGTAGATGATGGCATAGCGCGATTATGATGCACAGAAAAAGATACAGACTCTCCTAATACGGTCATTTTTATTGTTTCATTTTTCACATCAATCAACGTATTAGTAGTAGCCATAAATGGTCTTCCTAGCAACAAGGTATGCTTTTTCCCATTCTCATGCACTTCACCTATTTCCAACACGACAAAATCATCTGGGACAATTAATCCCCCTACCTTAACCAAGATATCCTCAACTACCCCACGAGGATACCTAACAGACCTATCTGCAAGTTGTAAACACATGCGAGTGGGTTTCAAATTACCTAACTCTAATTGCTTAAAAATAGAGTAAGGCATCAAATTAATCCCAGCCCCCAAATCTAGCATACCCGAAGCTTCCTTACCATTCCCCAAAGCAATATTAATAACAAAACTACCCGGATCACGTTGCTTGGGCGGTAGGGGCTGTTGCATGATAGAGTTTGCAAACTCGGACACAAGGATCTTCTCATTATCCTCAAACTTCCTCTTCTTGGAAGCCAGCTCCTTGAAAAACTTCACGTAAGCTGGAACATTCCGGATTACATCTAGCAGGGGCAAGTTCACATTAACCTTTGCCAACATGTTATAGAAATCGATGAACTGCTGATCTTGCTTCTCGTTCCTCAACCGACTAGGATATGGAACTGGTGGCCTGTATGGCTTGGTAGCCTTGTGGAGCTTTACTTCAGACTCCTTATCTTGCAGTTTCTCTTGCTCTCTTAGTGTAAGCTTCTCTTTGGCTTGCTTCTCCAAGCTAACATCCTTAGGTTGCTCCTCAACAGGCATTTCTACTTTGTTATCAACCATCCTTCCACTGCGGAGGACGGTAACAACTTGAGCTTGGTGAGGCTGCAACTCTTGCCCATGAAGCTTCCCTGGTTGTTGCTGCTGTTGAATCTGGTTCAACGTACCAGAAAGTTGTCCAACAGTGGTCTCAAGGCGCTTAATGGTAGCTGCCTGAGACTCCATATTCTGCTTGCTCATCTCCATAAAAGACTGCATCGTCTCTTTCAATGATGGTTTCTGAGGAGTTTGCTTCGGGTACTGCTGGGGTCCATTCTGATACTGCTGTTGCTGCTGAAAATTCTCTTGTTGCATAGGAATCTACTGGTATTGCTGAAACTGCTATGGATTCTGGTGAAACTGCTGAGGATAATTCTGCTGCTGCGGAAATGAGAATTGCTGTTGAGGCGGATATAATTGCTGCTGATTCGGATAACCCATTTGCTGTGGAGGTTGGCGAAGCTGATTGCCTTGACTCGATCCTACCCCTTGACTGGGGACCTGATTCCTCCATCATGAGCTCTGCTGACCCCTCCAACCAGAATTCTGGCCTTGGTTGTACATGGGTCGCTGCTCAAACTAGAGTCTCCCTGGGTATCCCTGAGCAACATAAACTTTTGCTTCTCCCTCAGGTGTGTACTCTCCCATCCTGTGACACTCATTGGCTCCATGACCATAGTCTCCACAAATACCACAAGTCTCGGCATTTGGTTCACGAGACGGGGGAGTTGGGGTTTCCACCTGACTCATCTTGAGCTGTAGCAGCTCTCTCATCGTACCTGCTACCTGCTTCTGAAGCTCATAGTTGGGTGTCATTGCACTCGCTTCAACCTTTCTTCCACGGGTCGACTTTTGTTAGGAGCTCTCAGCTAACGTCTGAAAAATCTGATTGAGCTCTGTGGCAGTCTTCTTTGCAATATTGCCCCCTACAGTGCTATCCACCATAAACTGAGTTGTTTGAAGCAATCCATCATAGAAGAACTGGCTAACCATGATCGGAGCCAGCTGATGTTGTGGGCACTGCCGAAGAAGCTCTTGAAATCTCTCTCATGCCTCGTGGAAAGGCTCGTCGGCACCTTGCATGAAATTCATAATCTGTGTTCGAATCTTCTGAGTCTTGTGATTAGGGTAGAATTTCAGCATAAACTTCTCAGAAACGTCCGTCCAAGTGTTTATGGAGTTTGACGGCAACGATAAGAGCCATGTCCGGGCTCGGTCTTTCAAAGTATATGGAAAACACTTGAGCTTTAATTGATCCTCTGTGATTTCCAACAGAGGAAAAGATTGCACCACCGAGCAAAATTCACGCACAAAGTTGAGTGCGTCTTCATTGGGCATGCCATAAAAAGATGGAAGCATGCTGGAGTAATTGTGCTTCAACTCGTAATTTCGAACGACAGTTGGAAGAACAATTGCCGAAGTTGTGGCCTCAATAATGGGCCGGGAATAGTCTCCCATAAGCTGCGTTTCCTCTGCAGCCATATTTTTTTGATCGTGGTTTGAATGAACTTTTTCTTCACGATCACTTCCGTTCACCAATGATTCGTTGGAATCAACAGAATTATCTTCTTTAAAAACCTCCAGATTTGAGTTGGAAGTTGTTCTCTCTGGTAGCTCAAATCCCACAAAAACAGATGAACTGGACTCGGACCGTTCCTCAACGCTAGACAAGACCTCACGAGGTCGGTTAATATTGTCGAAGTAAGGTGCTAGCTTAATCTTCAAGCTTCGACGACCTTGCATACATAACACTAACAAACAAATCAAACGCACCGGAGGGAGAAAAATATCCAAGCCAAAAGAAAGGAATAAAATAAACACGGAAAACAAATAGCACAATCAAACGCCTAAAGCCTTCCCCGGCAACGGCGCCAAAATTTGACTCAATCCAAAACACCTATGAATTGACTCGTAATCGCACGAGGTCACTCTAGTGTGATAAACTAACCCAAGTCGTATCTCAAGGAAGGCTAAGCAGGGCGATTAATCATGCTACGCACAAAAAGCAATAAAACCTAAACACTCTAAACAATAGGTTGGGTCTGACACTCTCACTCTTCATTATCTAGACTAAAATTAAACACTAATTTACCAGCACAATAAATATAGACAAGATCAAATAAATAAAATTATCAGAATATAAACCCTAACACTAAAAATTCTTGAACTAACAACCGTAGATAATTAACAAGCACAAATACTAAACATAAAAAAGAATGACAATAATAAATCATATCAATAATGCAAAATCAAACTAAACATAAATAATGAAAATACCAGATCGAATCAAACAAAGAAAAAAATGAATACTGGCAAGAATTAAATGGAACTACTAAACATAATTGAAATGCATTTGATCCTTACAAAATCTGAAAGCAAAGATAGCAGCAAAATGAAAATTCAAAATGATTCCCAGAAGAAGTAGTTGTCGTCTGTTGTCTGTGGCGAAAGTGATAACCTAAAAAATTATAACTCTCTAATTTAAATAGCTAATGAGCGCCCGCTCAACATAAGCGAGTGCGGCATAAAACTGCGCATAATCTAACAACTAATATATTAAAAGTGAACGACCGCTCATAAATGAGCGACCGCTGACTCAAAACACGAGAAAATGAGCGATGAGGGAATGAGAGGCCGCTCAAAGAAATGAGAGACCTCTTAAGCGGCGGCTGACTTGTTGTTCGCTATTTTCTCTTTGTTTCTTGCCCTTTTCTCACCACTTCTATTATTCTCCCCAATCTCCTACAAAACTACTTCCACAATCATAAAAAAAACTCACAAATAAGACCAACAAATGCATCAACTATATCACAAAGATTACTCAAATAGGAACATATAAACACAAAACACCTAGGAAAGGCCTCTATAATGCACAAATGAGCGAGTGTTTGATCATCCGATAATAAGGATTTAATCATCCTCCCCGTTCGTGAGCTCGATAGATAATATAATTGATAATCTGTGTTCAATTCATTTGATTGCAACAAGTGGTTGATATTGTAGATGAGATTGTAAAAAGACACCGGTTGGACGGGAATATGGACTACATGTTCAACGCCACCAACATAGATACAATCATGCCATGCTCCTCCATACGAGACTGTGATTAATTTCCAAGCACAATCCATCTATACAAAAGAAATAACATAATCATAATATAAATTGAATGAAACATAATTACAAAAGTAACTGAAAAAAGAATTCCAGTCATAAAATAACATTTCCGGTTGACTGGAAAATATTATTTATGGCCGGAAATATTGTTTTCATTCTTTTTTAAAAATAAAAGTTTTAGTTACGAAATATACCTCTTAAATTCAAGTATTTCTGCAACTTAGGAAATCTCGAAATGTATAACTCAATACGAGACTGTGATTAATTTCCAAGCACAATCCATATATACAAAAGAAATAACATAATCATAATATAAATTCAATAAAACATAATTACAAAAGTAACTGATAAACGAATTCCGGTCATTAAATAACATTTCCAGTTCACCGGAAAAATTTTCGGCTGACTGGAAAACAATATTTATGGCCGGAAATATTGTTTTCATTTTTGTTTTTAAATAAAAGGTTTAGTTACGAAATATACCTCTTAAATTCAAGTTTTCCTTCAACGTAGGAAATCTCGAAACGTATATACTCAATACGAGACTTTGATTAATTTCCAAGCACAATCTATCTATACAAAAGAAATAACATAATTATAATACAAATTGAATGAAACATAATTACAAAAGTAACTGAAAAAATAATTCCGGTCATAAAATAACATTTCTGGTTGACCGGAAAAGTTTTCGGCTGACTGGAAAACATTATTTATGGCCGGAAATATTATTTTCATTCTTTTTTAAAAATTAAAGTTTTAATTACGAAATATTCCTTTTAAATTCAAGTATTTCTGCAACTTAGAAAATCTCGAAATGTATATGCTCAATACGAGACTGTGATTAATTTCCAAGCACAATCCATCTATACAAAAGAAATAGCATTATCATAATATAAATTGAATGAAACATAATTACAAAAGTAACTGATAAACGAATTTCGATCATAAAATAATATTTTCGGTTCACCGGAAAAATTTTCGGCTGACTGGAAAATATTATTTATGTCCGAAAATATTGTTTTCATTTTTGTTTTTAAATAAAAGGTTTAGTTACGAAATATACCTCTTAAATTCAAGTTTTTCTTCAACGTAAGAAATCTCAAAACGTATATACTCAATACGAGACTTTGATTAATTTCCAAGCACAATCAATCCATACAAAAGAAATAATCATAATATAAATTGAATGAAACATAATTACAAAAGTAACAGAAAAAGAATTCCGGTCATCAAATAACATTTCCAGTTGACCGGAAAAGTTTTCGGCTAACTAAAAAATATTATTAATGTCCGGAAATATTGTTTTCAATTTTTTTTTAAAACAAAAGGTTTAGTTACGAAATATACCTCTTATTGAAATGGTTTTCAAGCTTTTCTGCAACTTAGGAAATCTCGAAATATATATACTCAAATAAATGTGGAGTATTTTTATTGAAATGGGTTTCAAATGTTTTTGTGTTGTCATGATTTTTATTCAATTGAATGAAGACATTATAAAAGGAACTGAGTAGCTGAAATTCGTTTATACAATTTCAAAAAGTTAAAATTGTACTCAATTTACGTAAAAGTTACTTTTTTTCATGCACATGTCTAATCAGTAATTTGTAAAAAAATAAAAAAACTTGTTCGAAAGTAAAAATAATAACATTTCCAGCTCTACCAGTAACAATTCCGGCCAACCGGAATTCTATTTTCATGGCCGAAAAATTAAAAAAATTGTTTCCAAACTGTTTTACCGATCTCCATTTTTAATATTATTATTTTTATTTAACAAGTAATCAGGAATTTCAAATTTACAAAATAAAATAGTCAAACTTGATTTAATTTAATAAAAAAGCTTCAATAAGTTAGAATTGTACAATTTCAAAAAGTTAAAATTGTACACAATTCACGTGAAAGTTACTTTTTTTTCATGCACATGTCTAATCATTAATTTGTAAAAAATAAAAAAAGTTGTTCAAAAGTAAAAATAATAACATTTCCGGCCCTACCAGTAACAATTCCGGCCAAACGAAATTCTATTTTCATGGCCGGAAAATTAAAAAAAATTGTTTTCAAAGTGTTTTACTTACCTCAATTTTTAATACTATTATTTTTATTTAACAAGTAATCAGGAATTCCAAATTTATAATATAAAATAGCCAAACTTGATTTAATTTAATAAAAAACTTGAATAAGTTAGAATTGTACAATTCATGTGAAAGTAAATTTCTTTCCATGCACAGATCAGATCAATTATTTGTAAAAAAAAATTATCTAAAAATGAAAATAAAAACATTTCCGGCCATACCGGTAGGAATTCCAGCCGGCCGGAATTCTATTTTAATGGCCGAAATTCTGTTTTCATGGCCGGAATTTTTAATATTATTTTTATTACTTCATGAGCAGTCAAGAATGCTAAATATACGAAATAAATAGAGAAACTTGATTTAAATTAATAAAAAAGCTTGAAATGTTTTTCAAATATGTCAGCTAAAAATGGAGCACTCACTTCTACATGTCACTATCTCAACTAATTTAACAAAAAAAATATCGCTATCTCATCTAAAAGTAGGCTATTCATCCTAAAAGTGGGTATAACATATTGTTTTGCATATTAGGATCGTGCCAATTTTTTGAATTGGTAAAATTATGAATTAAGACATAAGGAAAAACCATAATTCTACCCTTTTGTGTAGGGGTGAGCATTCGGATATTCGGTTCGGTTATTACATAAAAAATAACCAAACTAAAATTTCGGTTTTTTCAAATCCATATCCGAACCGAATCCGAAATTATTTCGGTGACCGAACCGAAATATCCGAAATAACCAAATTGGTATTTCGGTTAATTCGGTTTTTCCACTTTTTTTTTGAAACAATTTTCCTACATTTTTTATATTCATCCAAACCACCAACAACAAATAAAGTTTTAAATCTTCACAAACCACCAACAACAAAATGAAAATAATCCAACAAATAGTTAAATTAAAAATCCAAATACCAACAAAAACTAATACAAAGTTCAATAATCAATAACTTCCAACAAATACTAGAGCACGAGCATGTTAATAGCTTTCAATTTAGAGTAGTATTCAATATTTTAATTTTAAAAAATTAAATATAAATTTAAAAAAATATAAATAGTATATATATAATTCGGATTTCGGATATTTCGGTTTTTTAAACAATATAACCGAACCGAAATCCGAAATCCGAAATATTAAAATTTTGAAATCCGAATTGACCGAAATATCCGAAATAACCGAACCGAAATTAATTTTCGGTTTCGGTTCGGTTCGGTTTTCGGTTTTCGGAACAATTTGCTCACCCCTACTTTTGTGGAATCATGACTACTTCATGACTCATTAAATTCCGTTTTGTTGTGTTCCGAAAGAAAAAAGAAAAAGGAAAAAAGAAAAAAGAAAAAAGATTTAGATCAAAATCCGGTTTTCCTTGGCCCACTCGAATTCTTATTCCAAATCCTAACGGGAAACCATAAAACCCAAAAATACCCTCAAACCGCGCAAAATCCCACGTGGCCAATACCCACTACAACAAAGGGAATTTCCTTTTGTACCCTTATTCTAGAACTTAGTAAAATGAAAAAAAATATATCAAACGAAAAAAGGAAACAGCGTACCGACCCAAAAAATAAAAAATAAATAAAAACAAATATCTTTGCCAATTTTAATTCGGATTTTCCAACTCAAATCGCCGCTGTTACTTCAACCGGCGGAGCCCTTTACCTTCTACAACTCTATCTTTGAGAGCCCGACCAGGCCCGAAATTCCCCCCTCCGCGTCTGAATATGAGAGCTATAGGGCATGTTTATTAGATCTATCAGTTTGATTTTCTAAATTTTCGGAAATTTTGCTTGGTTTTCTAGGGATTGTTATTCGGTCTTAGTATCGATCCTTTTGAATTTATGGAATTTTGGTTTGAATTTTGGTCCGAGGAGCATTCGGAATACTGCGATCTGAGTTTGGATTGAAGATACTTTTTTTGCGAGGCAAAGTTCTGGGTGTTTTTTTTTTTATTTTTGTTTTTTTTGGGTTTACCGATATCGGGTTTAAGGCTTTGGATCGACGGTTAGGGTTTTGGTTGAGCGTGTTTTGCTTGATTTTGGGTTGAGATTATTATTTAGTTAGGATTAGGTTTAGGGTTCTGTGAGATTTTGAGGATAGAGATATGGCTGGATCGGATAGTTTGAACTCATCGCTCTCTCCGTCGCCTCAACCGGTAGAGATAAAGCAGCCGCTGAAGCAGTGGGGAGTGGCAAAGCCCTTGTCGCTAGCTGGGCCCATCGATGCGGATATTCAGAAGAACAGAGAGTTGGAGAAGGTTTGTTCATTTTATACTTGTTATTTGAATTGCTGCCTTTGTGGTAAATTTGTGTGATTCTGACGAGATGTAGCCTTGTTTCTGTTTGATTTTAGTTTTTGGTGGAATCCGGGCTATATGAGAGTGCAGAAGAATCTGCCAAAAGGGAAGCGGTTCTTACACGACTTAAGCAGGTACTTCTGCTAATAAATGCTATTTATTATGTAGGCTTCTATAAAATCAATATATACTGGATTACTTTCCATGGAAACTATGTGATTTCAGAGTTAGTCTCAAGAGAGGTGTGCCGTACTGTACTGCCATGTGTATATTGTAGTAATGTTGCTAAATATAGTAAAAGTGGGATTGACATTGATGTATGGATAAAGGTGATAAGGTGAGCGAAATTGATAGACTGAAAGGTGATTGAAAGGACTTTCCGCTGTAGTGCTATATTTAATATCTGAATCTTAGGCAAGTAAGGTTTAATATTGACTGCATTTATGTGGTAATTATCGTTGTTACATAAACAGTTGCTCTGAGGGCGTGATCGGTCTTTGCTGATAATCTTACTTTATAGTGAATATTTTCCTTAGTTTGTGTTTTTTGAAGCTACTGGAGTTGGTGCGCTAGTTTATTTCTTGTAGATGTAGAAAATTTCAATAGAGGAATGACATGCTAATTCCCAAAATATACTGCAACTTGTGGTGCAATCTCACTTGTATGGTTTGGGGACTTACTGAGTGCAATATGTAGTGGCCATTTCTGTGTGTTTGTGGGCTGACCACTGGCTAGAGTACTGCTTATCATCTAAAATATACTATAAATTATACGCATCAGTAAAGGGTTTTGGCTTTGTCAACGAATGGCAAGTAGAGGGTCACATATTCAGTTCTTCGTCAAGATAGAAGGCTTCTTTTTCTCCAACAATGGAAAAGCTTAAAAGTGAAGCTAACTTTTGCCCCCCTTCTTGGAGCAATAGTGAACCTTGCAAGTGGTCATCTGGAAAAGGAGAAGTGAAGTTCAATCCCATGGATGTGAAATTTTCATATAGTTGATTATTCTTAGCATGAGGATGTAAATTTTAAGTTCTGAGGTGAACTATGGCATGTTAAAATACATCATTGCTTTAATTTTCTAGTTTTTAAGCGGTGGATAGACTCCTAAGATAATCTCTTGGTTCCCTTGTATCAAATTGTACATTTTTTTGTATGATTGATATTAATGTTGCTTTTTAGCTAGCATGTATTTTTTTATACAATCAGTACTGTTCTTATTTAGTCTAATGTCACCATTATATTGTATCCTTAATTTTCTATTGTAGATTGTGAAAGACTGGGTGAAAGAGCTTACTCGGTTAAGGGGATACACTGATCAAATGGTGGAAGATGCCAATGCTGTTATTTTTACATTTGGTTCTTATAGACTCGGTGTAAGGAGCTTGTTTACGTGCTGACTATTTTCATTATTTACAGTATCTTATTTTATTTTTTTAGCTGAAGCTGGAGTATGTTCAGGAAGATTGCATCCTTTACATATCCACTGAAGGAACAGATTGAAGAAATTAAACTTCTAAAAATTATTGGGAAAATTCTGCCTTTTGATTTATAAGAAATGTATGCAGTTTGCATGAGTGGCTTTTTAAATGTAGAAATATGTTTGTGAGACTGTAATATTTTAATTGGATATGGAACTATCTGAGGTTTAAAATGTTTGAATATCTTAAAGACCAACTTGGAATCAGAAGATGAGTAAGATGTTTCATCAATCATCAGAATTATGCTGACCGTGTGTCTGATGCATATATAGTTGCTGGGTATGCAATGATTTATTAATTTTTATATGCCCATTTCAGCATTTTGAAATTCAAGACGTTCTATTATATAATTTTTGGTAGTGCTCTATTTATTTCTTTTCTTGAATTATTTTACTAGAACTAGATCTTTTAGTTTATTTTTTTATGCAAATATTGTGCTATTTAGTTCTCTGCTAAACTGTGGATTCTTTGACTAGGTACATGGACCTGGAGCGGACATTGATACTTTGTGTATTGGACCATCCTATGTGAACCGGGAGGTACAGTGTGATGATTTTTCTATTTTGGAGCTGGTCTCTGTATTCTTGTATATGCTCATCAGAATGTTTTGCTTGCAGGAAGACTTCTTCTTTGTACTTCATAACATTTTAGCTGAGATGGAGGAAGTTTCTGAACTTCATCCAGTACCCGATGCTCACGTCCCTGTTATGAAATTCAAGCTTGATGGGATATCAATTGATCTTCTATACGCAAGTATTTCACTCTTGGTTGTTCCAGATGTGAGTTTTTTTGCTCTAAATTAGTTATAAATCTCATGGTCTGGCATGAGTTTGCTGATATCACAGGAGTTTACATATGATGTTTTTGCTTCCTATTGTCCAATGCAAGCTTTATTGGGTCAGTTGGACAAGTTTTGTTGGTGTCATACTTATGAGTTATAAGGGAGACTATGCTATTGTTCCAGAAAAGGATATCCATTATGGAAGTGATTGTTAACTGAATGTGGTATCTGAAAAGCTTAACTAATTTTCCTCTCCAAGCGTCCAATGCTTACCTGCATTAGTAATATTTATTTCAAATTTCTTTCATCATGTTATGTTTTCTACCATAACAGGAATTGCAAAATGAGCCAAAGAAATGTTGCATGCATAGGACACAGATGTATCCAACTTTTAAGTGAATATGGTCTTAGTTTATTATTTTAAATTATTAATGTTAGTTGAATATGTCTATACAGGATTTGGACATCTCAACCATCTCTGTGTTGTATGACATAGACGAACCAACTGTGCGCAGTCTTAATGGATGTCGAGTAGCTGATCAAATTCTCAAACTTGTTCCAAATGTTGAGGTACCTATGTTAACAATAATGCATGTGGTCTACAAGTTGCCCTTTCACTGTGTGTTGCATATTTTCATATCGTATTATCATGCAACCTCAGAACTTCCGGATGACTCTGCAATGCCTAAAGTTTTGGGCTAAGAGACGTGGCGTTTATTCAAATGTAAGTTGTTTTTGCTTTAGGATACCTAATGTTGTACCATCTGGTCCATCTCCATGAAAGAGTTGATATTTCCGCTTTTATATGCATTATCTCCCTTTCGATTTCATTTCAGGTGATGGGGTTTCTTGGCGGAGTAAACTGGGCTATTCTTGTTGCTCGATTGTGCCAGTTTTATCCAGAAGCAAATCCTAGCATGCTAGTTTCTCGTTTCTTCAGAGTCTATACATTGTGGCGTTGGCCAAATCCTGTGATGCTTTGTGAAATTGAGGATAATGAACTTGGATTTTCTGTGTGGGATCCTCGTAAGAATCCTTGGGATCGAAATCATCTCATGCCAATTATAACCCCTGCCTACCCATGCATGAACTCTAGTTACAATGTTTCATCCAGTACTCTTCGGGTTATGGCAGAACAGTTCCAGTTCGCCAAAAAGATCTGCGAGGTAGATATTGGTTAACCTCTGTTTTCGTCGTTTTGTAGTGAAATACTTGTCTATCGTGACTTCTGCTTAGTAATCAGTTGTCTTTGATTTGCATCTACAGGATATTGAGCTGAATAAATTGCAGTGGAATGCTTTATTTGAACCATATTTATTCTTTGAGAGCTATAAAAATTATCTACAGGTTGACATAATTGCTTCTGATCTTGATGACTTGCGTTCTTGGAGAGGTTGGGTTGAATCCCGCCTAAGACAGCTAACTTTAATGGTAATGTCTCTTGTTTTGGTTTTCTAGAAATTTTAACTTGGTAGTTATTTCTTATGTATTCTAATGTGAACCCTGGGGCCATTTAATGTACTTTTTTTCTATTTATGGTTTCCATTGGACATGTGCAGATAGAGCGGGACACTACTGGGAAATTACAGTGTCATCCTTACCCACATGATTATGTTGATTCCTCAAAGCAGTGTGCTCATTGTGTCTTTTTCATGGGCTTACAAAGGAAGCAAGGAGAGGTTATTCAAGAAGGTCAACAGTTTGATATCCGTAAGACTGTTGATGAGTTTAGACATCAAATAAATTCATACATGTACTGGAAGCCTGGGATGGATATCTACGTTTCTCATGTTCGTAGAAAGCAAATTCCCTCTTATGTATTTCCAGAGGGCTACAAAAGAAGCCGGCATACAAGATCATTGAAACAGCAACAGGTCGATAAGAATTCTAGTGAAGGTAGTGAGGGCTGCAGGTCAGGGTCTGCTGAGAGGATTCCAAAACGAAAGAAGGGCTGTGATGAGTCAGAACAGGAGGGAAGTCCTGAGAAAAGACCCTTTATTAGTCCTCAGAGGCAGGTTTCAGTCTCACCGGTGTTTATTTGTTCGAGGGGTTCATTGAGAGGCAGTTGCTCTCCTGTGTCTGAAACAGTAAAAGAGAAGGCATCGGTGAATGCACAATCCATGCTTGTCAATGAAATTGACAACGAAACTGTTCCTGTGGTCTTGGAGGACGTGCACACTAGATCTGATGAAAATGACTTGCGGGTTGTTGATTGTGATGAAGAGATTAATCCAAACCCATTGGAGATGCAGTCACATAGGGGGATGCACTGTACTGAATATTCTGATGCTAGTTGCATTTCAAGTTCTGGCACTGCTCAACATATAGGCTGCAGTGAAGGTACAGAGATTGATAATGAAGGATCGTCAATGGATAGATTGGGCGAGGCTAATGCAGAGTTGCTTATGGATGATGGACGTGAGAATGGTGCTTCTGTTCTTGGGGATGGACTACGGGAGAAGTTAGAGGTTTTGGATATAAGTTCCTTTGTCCCTCTATTTTGATATGCATGAGTTATGTGCTGTTCTGTACTTGTATTTGGTATGATTTGCCCATAAATTTTGCCCCACACTGCTTACTAGTTGAATCTTTTTGGGGACTGATTGCCTGTCCTTTAAATTGTATTGCTTTTGTTTTTTTATATCAATATTTTATATGCTGAATTCATGCTATTCTTGACTAGTATATCTATTTGGTTGTGGTAACATTGTTTACATCTCTTCCGCTCATGCTCTATTTATAACATAACACTTGGTGGAATTATTGCCCGACCTTTGAATTATTTTGTTTTCTGTTTTCTTTTAACAAATATTTTGGCATTTAATTGTTTGACAGAATTGATCCTTTGTTTTACTTTGTTTTCATGAAGCCTAATGGGGCACTTGCGATGGTTCTCAAGTCTGGAGAGGGAGTTGGGTCAGAACCTGTTGAGAAGAACGTCATGAGGCATGTTTATCAAAATTTGGAAACTACAAGTACTTTTTGATTAGCTCTATACAAATATTATCTTTATGCTGCTCTACTTTGCCTTGGTTATTTTATTCTCTTAATGCAGCAACAGGCTGAGTCTCACCTCAACTGCCTGAATGTGAAGATCTTCAACAGACTTGATGAAAAGATAGGTACCTGGAGTCATGAATGCGCATTGTCACATGAGTGAAAGCCAGCAGCTCGGGTAAGTATTCATTGCTGGCTTTCATATGTTTCTTGTTTTTCCAGGGTGAATCTTTTAAGGAAAATCAAGTAGCGGCAACCCCCTAGACATTTTTAGATTCTTTGTGTATAGTTTCCGGACTAGAGGGTTCAATGGTGCAATAGTAATATATTCCGTTTCTCCTCCAGAAAGAGATTGGTCATACTGGCTTCGTTTACTATGCCAAGATTTATATCGCATGGTTGTTGAAGGTTCTATTTTATGATACCATTAATGAGAGAGAGTTTGTTGTTTGTATATGTTCTGGGGGATTGTCGACAAGGGTTGGGTGTGAAGCATCTCATTGCTAGTCATTGAGGATTTTATTTTCACCTCAGTTCCTTGTAATCTTCTAGACTTATATCTGTACATTGCTACATCTACAGACATGTTTCTTCATCTTCTATATATCATTTTACTGATCACGTCTAGCCATATGCTTGTGTATCTATTTGTTTTCTGCATCGTGACACTTCCAAATATAGTGATATAATTACGTTCTTCTGGGTCTGCGCTCTAATACTTTTGGCTAGAATTTATATGTGCCATCGGTATGTCAGAAAGAGAGGGAAAAGTTGCATCTTTACATTGTTATAATTGGGAAGCCCTTTTTTAACTTTGATTGATTTTGATTTTCTGCTGAATTTACTTAACTTTTCGAACTTAAACTTGTTTTAAACCCACCCATACAGTGCATGGAGGTTACATTTCAAAACTTACAAGTTACAATGTTATTTCTTTTACTAAGAATGTTAATTGGTAACGTTTTAGAAATTATAAGTTTACAATATTAAATCTTTTGGGCAAGAATGTTCGTGCAAGTGTATATTTTTGAAAAATTAAGTGTATATAGCTGGCAGGCTTCAAAATATTCAGGCTGCAAAAATCTGAACCCATTTTCTGCGGCAATAAAAAAAAAAAATTTGAGCAGACCTAATTTTTCATTGATAGTTAAGGTTATTAGCTAACGTAAGCTCAAGATGCTGGAACTTTCAAATCTTTGCAATATTCAAAACTTGATATCAACATTCAAACATAGTGCAGAAATTACAAATAAAACTGATGATTATCCCTATAAAAATCCAAAGCAAGAGAGAAAAGGTGCAATTTATACATGCAGCTTTGAGTTTCTCTGACTACAAAACCCAGAACCACCATATGTTTCAAGAACATAAACAGGATTCAGTTATTTGGTCTTCAAAATATACATTATCATCCAAAAACAACAATAAACACATATACTAGTGCTCAAAAAGTTGATACGAAACGCGGAATAGTACCCCTTCATAGCCATGGTTGAAGAAATGTCCTTGCTTCTTCACTTAGACGTCCATGGAGAGCTTCCCCTGTTTGCGTCCACCTACAACAGTATCAATGGCATCTCTGTTAAAACCAATCCCCGATTTTTTTTACTGTTTTTTCATGACGAAGGAATTTGACAATGGAAATAGAGAAGCAGAGCTCACGAGACAATGTAGGTAGTTCTGAGCTTTTCAGCACGCGAAGCCTCTTCACTGTGGAGACGAACATGCTAGGAATAACAAAACATTCAAAAAATTTAAACATAAGCATTTGGATTCCACTAAAAAACTACCAAAGCAGATAATCAGAATGTAACCACAAATTTTCATTTTGTAATAAAATCAAGATCTCTATGTAGAGGTGGCATTCATGTCCAAGTTGCAATAAGATTCTGAGTTAAAATCAGACAATGACTTCACAAAGCAAGAAACATTTGTCTGATTTCAGACACAATCACCTATCCTAATTAAAAATCACACCAAATCAGAGAATTTAAGTACATAAAATCCAAAAGAAAAAAATACTACAATAGAGCTAGTATGCATTCCTCACACATTATATAAAGCTTCATTAAATCAAGAAGAATAAACACAATAAACAAAAGGTATATTATCGATGGATGTAAAGATGCTTACTGCCAAGGAACATCCCCAACAAGCATCCTGTCACCTTCATTATCCTCATACACGAGGGTATATTCCCCGCTTCCATCCAATAAACCTCCGATCCCTTTCCCTCCCTCGTCCTCGTCTTCGATCCGACCACCACAAGTATTCTTTTGTGCTGCAAATACGACAACGAACGAGCTCACAAGAATCAGTCATTATTCATACAGCATTGCTCGAGTGGAGACATATAAGTTTGCAAATTTCATGTAGGTAAAAAAACCTGCAAGAAGGCCCTTGAAGAGTTCATCAACAGCAAATGACAGCTTTTCATAAGTATTGTATGATTTAAGATCAACTTTCCTTCCAATGGGAATACCATCCATGTTGATCTTCACAAACAGACTTCTTGAGCAATTTTCAACCGATTTCGGAGTCGAAACTTTGATCGGAGCAACATCTTGTGATTCTGAGGCTAGTTTTGAAGAACTGCTGCCTGCAATATTTTTTCTGAATGAACGGATTGGAGGCCATCCCACCACTGGAGCAGGTGCAGTTCTTCATTTTTTAAGAGCCACATTTCAAAAGGGAGAGTGTTAATCAAACATTTTTTAGACCCTATGTAAGTTGCAAGATGATCTACTCCATAATTTAGTGCAGGATTCAATTCATAGGGAATATGAGCACTGAGATAACAATAACAATAACAATAAATGAAGAAGGAAAAAGAAATTGGAAAATGCATGGACCACAAGTTACATGTACAAAAAAATGCAGGAAAAAGAAAAAAAAAAAGTGAATATACTCTGTCGAAAAGGGAAAACAACAGTAGAGAAATAGGGAAAGGAAAAATAAAGGTGAGGTACCTTTTCTGGGCAGTGGTGCTGTTGTGCACAGCTGTATTTGCAGCAGCTGCTGCTGAAAATGCCTTATTTTCTGCTGCAGTACTCTGCTCTGCTGCTGCTGCTGCTCTATTGCTACAGGGCTGTGAGGATTCCTTGTTCACAGCAATCTGTCCCTGTCCGGATTGAAGATGAAGATATGGTGAAGAAAGAAGGTGGTGAGTTTGGTGGTGGTGGTGCTGCTGCCATGGATTATTTTGAGCACAAGGGCTTGTGGGGAAGTAACCTAGAGAGAGAAGTCTCTGTCTGTCTCTCTCTCTAGAAATGGTGGTGTTTTCTTTGATGGTCCATTCTCCTCCTGGTGGACCAAGCCTCAGTTCGAGCTTTTTCTCCTCTGAAATTCCATGCCTTGTTTTTTCTGCACTTTTTGTTAGCCATTCTCTGTCTTTTGGAATCAAATCCAGCAACTGAGGACACCCATCCGCTTTTCTTGAATAATCCTCCATTTCTCTCACTAGAATAGTATACAGAGAGAGAGAGAGAGAGAGAGAGAGAGACAAGGGAGAATGATGTGTATGAGCAGTGTCTTCCAAGATTCAGCTAGCACAAGAGGAAGAGAAAGTATGTAAAACAGATGACAACAGCAACACAATAAGATCAAACGATTTAAAAGGGTTGAACAAAAGGGATGGTGAAGAAACTGGCTATCCGAAGCTTAAACTAATGAGAGCCCACATTTTGAGACATGAAAACAAGGCGAAGCCAAAACCTTATCTTCTTGGAAGAAAGCAGGAAACACAGAGCAAAGAGAGCGTGGTGAAGGACGAGAACGAAGATTTTCAGACAACAAACGATGTACATGAAAGGCCCCTAAACCTCAAACGCAACCTCAAGCGGAAAGAGAGATGCGGTATTACTATATAATTTGCTTTTATATGCCTTAACTTTTGAGCGTGCTCGGATTGGGCGTAGTGGGCTGTTTTTTGTCAATCATATATTCATGTCATATCATATCCCCCTCTCTCTCTCTCTTCCCATTTTCTCTCTCTTGAAATCTTTTTGCAGGGTTGAAGAGAGAGAAGAGACAAGGGTAATCTATAACTGAAGAGATTCTTTTCCTCAAAAAAAAAAAAAGAAGCTCTTAAAACTGGAAACGGAATTAGAACAAAATGCACGCAACCAACTACACCACACACTCCAAATTTACTATATAACGTTGTCCAATCCAGCAAGCAAAAGCGTGCTGACTTTCACATCTTTTTTCAAAAAAATTAAAATAAATAAATAAGTGACAAATAAAATATAAGACACGAAGACCAAAAATGTACTCCTAAGACACAAATTCCTTATTAGAAAGATATTACTAGGCTACTAGCACAGTGCTATAAGAACATGCACACTTTACTTGATCAAGACAGCATCTTTAAAGAATTATCTAATAATAATAATAATAATAATAATAATAATAATAAAAGATGTTTGATTCACATTTTTTGCTAATGGAAGAGAATCAGAGTTTAGTGCAACACAAAATTGTGAGATTTGTAATGTGATGATGATCGAAAAGGTAATGTTATATAGTTTATAGTTATTGGTAACAAAATAGTGAAGATTAAACAACCCTTTTTGATTAGTTTTGTGGTAAAAAGTCGAGATTTTTAACACTTAAATTACCATTAACATGACCTAAAGTCTTAAACAAGAGGGAGAGGGCCCTAGTGATTTCTTGGAAATCACTGCTTAGTACTACATCCGTTCAATGATAAGTTACCACATTCTTTTCAGCAAGGATATTAAGAAGAATGATGTTTAAAGGGTAAAAATATAGAAAGTGGTGGAGCCCACAACTTTTTGTGAGAGAGACATATTTACTTATAAGTAAAGTGACCATTTACATCAAGACAATTCAAAAAGTAAATGTGATCACTTATTACGGAATAATTGAGATTGAGAGAGGAGAGAGAGAGAGGATTTGCATGATCCATATTTGCAGGGCGAGGGGCAGTGCAATAAAAGCATGCAGATCCTATGATCTTGTCTGCTAGCTACTTTCATTGATGCTTGGTGTTGCCGTCCACACTCCACAGCGCATTGCAACATCATTTGATCCAACGGCTGTTATTAATTGGAAATGCGATGATCATTGAAATTTTTATTTTCTAATTGTCAGAGGAGAAAAAGGGCAAAGGGAAAAAGGCAAAAGGGAGTATAAAAGGACTTGGGATCGTTGCGTTTTCTATTTTTGTTTTCACATTTGTTGAACTTATAATCAAATATTCGCAAGTAACTAATTTATATAGATGATTTAAATTATACTTTTCAAAACATCAAATAATGATCCTTAATTATTGAAGATGTGAAAACATCAAGCTAGTCTTGAATATGATTCAAGTTTACTCCTCCAATTTCATTTCATGGCTATACAATATATATATGTACCTATTATAAAAGAGCCTTGTTTATAAAATTTAATTTGTCTATTATATCCTTATTATAATATTTTATTATTAGGATTCATTATCAGATGATTATTTTATATTTGACATATATATACACACTATTAAAATCTATCGGTATTACGTGCATCGCACGTACTATTTTACTAGTTAATTAAAAGAACCTAAATTGAACACTTTCCTTTTACTTTCTTGATTTTAGAGGTTCCTAGATTGTAATGATTTTATGATTGGTATTGAAGCATTATAAATTTTGTAGGCAGTCTAAATATCAAAAACTAATTTTATTCCAGTAAGTAGGTTTGTTTTATTGTTCCCTTAAGGTCAAGCAACTTGACTTGCACTATATAAACTGTCCAACACATAAAATAATTAAACTGCAAGATTAAGATCCAAGTTACATTCTTGTATAAAGAAAGTCAAGAAATTATCAATTTGCACGTGTGGATGTTTTAATTTAAGTCAAATATTTCAAAAAAAAAATGTTGACCGAAAATGATGTGTGATGTGTCTATTTAGATCTAATTTCAACTTCACTTTAAAAAAATCAACTAAAACCCTCCCCGGTCATATCATTTCTTCTTATGCTAAAATTCGATATTGTGTGTAATATATTTTCCTTTTTTAAAGAGAGTATTGTTCAATTGAAAAAGATTGTTCTTTTTAAGCTAAAAATGATTAGTTTTGTGGATAAGACTAAAGTTCAAATTAGTATACATGATATAAGGTCAAATATAGAGGTTTATTTCGGTACGTTAACATATAAAATATAATATTTTGGTTATTGGTGATTTTGGATTGTTTTATATATAGGAAATTATGACAAACTGTGTTGTAAGTTCATCCGAACTTGATTTAGTTGATAATTTCGCGAATTCAAATAAATTATTGAAACAATATAGGGGTTCACAAATAATTTTAATTTGGTATTGGAAATATATGATACCCCAGCTAAACCCTAATCTAATAAAATACTACTACTCCCTCCGTTCTTTTATAAGTGTCCCCCACCGTCAAATTACACATACCAAGAAAATAAAGAAATTTACCTATATAACCTTATTAATTACCATCATTAATGTATACATACAACTAATTAACAAATTACTAGAAGCATTAAATAAGGATAAAATTGGAAAAATGTCATTAATTTACTCTCAAATTTTGAAATAGGACACTTATATGGAAACAAAAAATTAAGCTAAATAGGACATTTAAAAAAGAACGGAGGGAGTATACAATAAGTAATATCGAAGATCAAACATTAAATTATCGCAAAATTTTAGAAGAAAAATAATTTCTTTAGTGTTGTTTGCAACAGCTAGAATAAACTAAAAAATAAATATATTTTAAAATAAGCTGTTTGTTATCAATACACACTAATTTTAGTTTCAAAATACATTGATGGCATTAGATTTATGTATAAATTCCATGTATATTGCAGTTTATTACGCATTTACTATATGATTATATTTAATCGATATTATGTCATGGAAATTACTTTAAACTTTTCACGGGTTAAAAACTCATAACTCAAATTTAATCATTTTTTAAAGTTTTTAAATTAAAAGAAACACATACACACACACACGAGTGAACACCTTTCGTTTTATATCTCTAGTAATCGAGACTAGACATACTACTCCCTCCGTCCCGCTATTTCCGGCTCATTTTCCTTTTTGGGCCATTCCTTTATAAATGGTTCGAACCCAAAATAGAAATAATTAACCCTTTAAAAAGTGTGGACCCTACCACTTTTCTATCTTTTATACCTTCTTCTTAAAACATGTGCCCATAAAATATGAGCCGGAAATAGCGTGATGGAGGGAGTATTATTTATTATAACTTTCAAAAGTCGAGATATATTTGACTATTTGAGAAAAGACCACAAAATGTTGGAATAGAAACAAGAAAGTGTAATTAACTTCAAATTTTATCACTAATAAAGAACATAAATTATCATTGAGAGTACATGAATTTGAAAGTCAAATAAACAGCAGTAGAATATTCTATTCACACTGGATTTGCCGCGCGACATACGTGGGAAATGAATTTGCAGCAAAAATAAAACATAGGTAAACTAGTGTCGGATTAGAAATTATTAGCAGTAAAATACGAAAATTAGTAGTAATAATGATTAAGCATGGCGCAATTATTAATTTTTTTTTAAATAATCAAATCAGTAGGATGACGTAAGCAGTGATTAGATGGCGAGGTTTGGACTTATGAGGTCGGCTGCCAGTTTTGGATACTCAGAGACGCTACCCTATCTCTCAGGTGGGCCCACCCCCCTACGATAGCCACGTGTCCCGTTTTTCAATCTCGTTCACGTGGAATCACACGCGCCGCCGCGCGTGGGATTCCAGCAGCCTCTCTTTTGCGCTTTTTTTGGACTCCGGCCACCCAACGGTACAACCAGCTCGACTTTTAGCCCCCGCAAGTCGGCGCTATTATTACGTACTGTGCAGGTGCATTCCGTTCTCCTACTCGCGCCACCTGCGCGTCATGCCACCTTCCAAGTTGGGTTTATGAAACTTTAATATTTTACTTTAGAAATTATTACTCTATTTGTCCTTTGAGATCATCCACAATGAGGTTCAGTGTGTGTGTGTTAATCTAATAGTAGAATGGTTAATGCTAACGACCACTTTCTTACGAGGATTTCAGCCACTTTCTTTTGGTGCATTTTCAGTGCTTACCCTATCTATTTTGAAGTATCTCGCGTGAAGATTTCATATTCGAGTTTTTTTTTCTAACCTTTGCGAGATCTTGTAAAGCTTTCTTTTCAAGGTGGATGTCTTCTAGAGTTTTGGAGTTGGATTCAGCCTTCTTTTTTCCCTTAATTTCTTTTCGCCTCTTTCGCTCATTTCACTCCTTTTGGACAATTAGAATCTGCCTCTGCAACACTAGAATCGCTAGAGAAGCCTTCACCTGCGAGACGAGTGTGTGTCAGCTTCAACTTATCAAACTTTGGAACTTGGCGAAGTATATTCCAAGCTTCTTCATAATTTCAAGTTGTTGTGTTTTGCGAAGTGTAGTCTTTTTCTGCCATTTTGTAAATATCATCGTCGTTACAGCCGTTTTTCCATCTCTTGATGTGGTTATCGTAGATTTCGCTAAACTTCCTCACAGCCCTTGCAAGTCTTCCCCAATGACACTTCAATTGGGAGACACATCGTTTACGAGCAAGGTCAGGATACTTCCAAATTGAATCAATTTTTTGATTGTTGGCAGTGATGGGATCCATGCTTGTATCGCACCAAATACGAATGAGTATCATCGTCTCTTCGTCGGTGTAGAGCCTTCTCGCCAACCCATAATTTGACATAATTTTTTCATAGAATTATCAGTTGTGATACTTATGTTGTGACAAAATTTTTAATGATTCGCGACACTTATTTGGAGACGAAGGAAATATATCTTTCATGTGACATCCGAGAAAAAATACCTACATTTTTATTTTCTTAAATTACTTAAGTGTTTATTTAAAATTAAAAAAAATTACTTAAGTGTTTTTGAATTGTTAGTTGGATATGATGTTGGAAAAATATTACATTTTGAAAATAGATATGGAAATTGGACCAATATTTTAATCATCGCTTACAAATATATTTTGTAAAAGAATACTGATAAATTATCCCACATTTTAGTCATTACTTACAGATATATTTTATAAAAAAAGTACTAATATCTTGGTTATTATATTACCTCCGTCCCACAATAAGTGGCCACATATTTTGCTTTTTGTCTCACAAAAAGCAAAACATGTGGCCACTTATAACGGGACGGAGAGAGTATGAAACTATCTCAAATAATTTAATAAGATTCAAATTTAAGTACAGTACCATATAGCCAAGTCCTATTTTGGATAATGAGCCAGTCCATTGTGGAGCCCCATTGCTTTAGAGCCAGCTCTTTGGGACAAGCCGAGCACGATTGAATTTGTGAAAGGTTGTGCAATGCAAGCGCCTATTAAAAAAAGTTTAATGTTGAATTTGTTCCGTTATCAAAAATATGATCTTTTTATTTATTTTTTTTATTAAAATTTATATATGAATACTAACTCCACTTCATTAATTCAAATTTGTAATTTTCTTATTTTTAATTTATGTATTTTTCTTATTTTTAATTTATATAAAATTTTTACTTTTTAATTTATCTAATTTTTTATTTTTAATTAATGAAATTTTCAATTTTATTAAACAAAAGATGCAAAATTCGATACACTGTTTTTACGTCAGCTCTTATAGCCAATTGTCATGGAAGGTTGGTTCTTAGATAAATTGATAATTTTATAGAGCTAACAACGACACACTGTTTTGATGCTTTAAAATTCGAATTATCTAGTCATTTTCTGAATAGCAACAGTCTCACGCCAAAAGTATTAAGTTATTTGCGAAATTCCATTTTAGGTAATATTTAATGTTTGATTTTGAGATCAAAAATGGAAAGTAGTGAGTCATGCATTGAGTTGGATGGGAGAGAGACTAAGCTCACGCGCCCACGCGCAGGCCAAGTCCAAGACAGTTGGTATCTCCGCGTCACATCACCCAATTGCGTTACAATCCAAAAATAGTAGCAGTAATAAAAATGTCTGAGCAGATCTACATTGTTGGAGAAGCATCGGACGGCCACGGATGGACGACGATATATGGGTGATGGGTGGGGCGAGTGGGAGGCAACTCGTGATTTGGGCGTCAAATCGAAAGCGCAATTTGGGAGGTAGCGAGAGTCGTTGAGCAATGAGTGCGACTCTCTCTCTCTCTCTGATTGGAATTCAGACACACCGCACTACATTAAGAAATAAAGAAGATTTCAAGTCGCCAATCTTATCACATTATTAAATTAAATGGGGAAAATAAAAAACTGTTCCCTTCGTTCATAAAAAATGTGGTTTGATTACCACTCCCTCCGTCCCGCCATAAGTGGCCACATTTCCTTATTAGGCTGCCCATTATAAGTGGCCACTTTCCTAATATGGAAACACCCTCTCTCACACAAAAGATGTGGGTTCCACCACTTTTTATGTTTTTACTCTTTAAACACTCTTCTCCTAAATACCCGTGCCCAAAAGAAAGTAGCCACTTATCATGGGACAGAAGGAGTAGTATTTTTTTACGTCCATAAAATATATGGTCTTTCCTTTTTTATATATAAGTTGTAATACATTCTTTTAAATTTTAAATCTCACAATAAATTAAAAGAGGTGGTCTCTTTCTCCATTCAATAAACATCTATCGAACATTTTTTAAAAATTTATGCCACACAAACCCCACCACACTTATTGTGGACGGAGGGAGTAACATTTTGGGGTAATGGCCTGTGTAATTTCTGGTTTTGCTCTCAACCTAAAGATTCTGCCTGTAAATTCCTCAACTTTCAGTAATTTCTGGTTTTGCTCTCAACCTAAAGATTCTGCCTGTAAATTCCTCAACTTTCAGCAATTTCTGGTTTTGCTCTCCACCTAAAGATTCTGCGTGTAAATCCCTCAACTTTCAATTGTTTCTAATTTTACATCCGAGGTCAAATTTTCCCCAAAGTAATGCTAACACGACCGCCAAAAAAATTGAGTTGGCCAATTTGACCGATAAACAAAACGACGTCGTTTTGGAATTTATTTAATAAAAAATAATAAATTAGATTTATTGCCAGATTTTCTCACTTTTAATCTTTCTCATCTCTCTCTCCATTCCCGTCCAAATTTCCTTCGCCGTCACCACGTTGTGCCCCTTTCGTCACCGCCGCCACAATCCCCTTCTTCAACACCAAAACTACCCTCAAATCCCTCACCAAGAACACCATCGTGAAACCGCCCGACCCAAATCTAATTTATTGTTATTTATTAAATAAATTTCAAAACAACGTCGTTTTGTTTATCGGTTCGAATTGGCCAACTCAAATGTTTTGACGGTTATGTCAGCATTAATTTGGGAAAAATTTGACCTCGGATGCAAAATCAGAAACAATTGAAAGTTAAGGAATTTACACGCAGAATCTTTAGGTGGAGAGCAAAACTAGAAATTGCTGAAAGTTGGGGAATTTAAAGGCCATTACCCCTAACATTTTTGGTATTTCTATGTTTGGGGTTTTATGGTTTTTGTTATTCCACTTATTGTGATTATTTTGAATAACAAATTTTATTCTGATCATGTTAACTAACCATTATTTGGAGGATTATATACATTTTTCTTTAAATTGTTACGGTTAATTTATCGTTAGTCAGAATTAACTTGTTATTTCATGTAACAATTAAGTACATAGATTGAGGCCAGATATATCAGTAGTGCAAGAACTTAATTTACTGCGACCAACAAATATTAGTAAAATGATAATTTTCCCATATTATATGGATCAAAGTGAGATGTACTCCCATATTATAGTAAGCGATCATGTCCCACATATTCGGATATTCCTCTTTTACGGCCATTTACCTTTTTGTTTTTCCAATCACTTCAATTTCAAGTTTGATAGAGACTATGAAAAAGGTCTTTTGTAATCGGACACATCTTAATCAAGTTAAATAATTTTAACCTTTAAACTTTGATGTCATGTCCTCTTTTTTCAATTTATTTTCTAACCTTTGATTTTCAATTTATTGTCGTATCTAAAAATAAAAATGGAAAATAAATAACTATTCTAACCGGGCATTTTGTTCAAAGTTGAGTCTAAATAAAATAGAGCTCTGCTAAATGGCCATATTTATGGCCGGCCATATAGGGCTACATAAGTAATTGCATAAAAATTATAATTAATAAATTTTATTTGAATTATTAATTTACATGTGTACCCATGATATTATTTATGGAAAAAATCAATGCAAGATCATTTCTAAAATTACATTCCAAATCAAATCATTAATTACATCAATAAGAGATTATATTTTTCATTAATTAATATAAAAAAATCAATTTGACCAAATCTAAATTACACTTTCGATTTTTTTTTCCAATAATTATCTTTCCAAATTATATTCATTTTTCATTTTAATTAACAAAATTTTGTTTTCTATTTAAAATATTTGAATTTGTACATGCATGTCATATACAATATGAATTCTTATATTAACAAAATATATTTATGTTTATTTTTGTTCAAAAAGTATATGAAAATTCGAAATTCATCCTAAAACTCGTTTAGATCAATTAGATCCGATCCATATTTAATTTTAATTTTATTCACGTTTAGATCAATTAACTTTAATTTTGAAAACTTAAAAAATATTAGAACACGTTTAGGATCATAAATAATTTCAATAATTTCAATCAACTAAAACACGTTTAGGAATTCAAAAGTAAAGTTGTTAAATTTATAACTTGAATAAAACACGTTTCCTCCCATTAATTAAATAAATTATCATTATCTAAGAAAAAATCAAAATAGAGTCCGGATCTCTCTTTTTTCCCAATTGAATTTTGCTTTACAAAATCCCCTAAAAAAAAATTTGCTTTACAAATTATTTTTATTTTTTTATATCTAATCGTGTGATGGTGATTATTATGATTTTATATATATATATATACACTAGTAAGTAGCCCGTCGAAATTCGACGGGAAATAACTTTATGTTTTAATTTATATGTATATATTTTAAAAATAATTTTATATCTTATTTAAAAGTTGTGATATTGTTCGTGTTAATTATTAATCAAACTTAGAAAATTAATTATTTCACGTATCTAAATTTATATTTAGGAATGATAATGGATCGTGTATACTCATTCATTATATATATTTTTTAAATCTAAATTTGTTTAGAATTTTTCTACATGTTCGTCTTAATCTCGGTTAAAATAGTGATTTTACTGTACATATTCGTCTCAAATCTGTTGAGTAATACTCGATAAAAATACGAACACTCCAAATAAAATTAATTAAAATTAGTAAAAATCATTATTTCTATGTTATTTGAACTGTCTCGTTGGTTTATGCCAAATTACTCGATAAAAATATAAACAAAGTTAATATTAATTAAAATTAGTAAAAAATTATTTCCTTTTAAGTATATTTGAATCATCTCGTTGGTTCATGCTAAATCGATATATTTAATCTTTTCCAAAATGCGGAAAAAAATATGTTTACATCTTCAAAGTAATATTAATTAAACTTAGTAAAAATCCTTCTTTTTATATTATTTGAACCGTCTCGTTGGTTTATGCTAAATTACTCAATAAAAATCTAAACAAAGTTAATATTAATTAAAATTAGTAAAAATCCTTCTTTTTAAGTATATTTGAACCGTCTCGTTAGTTCATATTAAATCAATATCTCTAATATTTGCCAAAATGCGGAAAAAAAATATGTTTACATCTTCAAATTTTTTTGTGCTCTTCTGTAGCTACATATCCTACATTTGATTCAATGTATATACAATGTAGAAAGCACTAATCGAAGTTTTCAGATAAACATTTTTAATCGTCTCGTTAGTTCATGTTAAATCGATATCTCTAATCTTTGCCAAAATGTGGAAAAACATATGTTTACATCTTCAAGTTTTTTTGTATACATATCCCACATTTGATTCAATGTATATATTTTCTAGAAAGCACTAATCGAAGTTTTTAGATAAACATGAATGAAAAAATGAAAAGGATTCCATGTAAGACATGTTGATTAAATATATTTATTTAGTATTCATAGAGAGATTTTCATTTACAAATTTTATATAGATTATTATATATGAATTAAGAATAAAATAAGGATTTTATATGAATGCATTCCGAAATTGTTATTATTTTAATATGCATAATATAAGAAATTAATTAAATAGATGGAAAGATAAATATGAGATGTGATTAATAGATAAACATGTGATATTTCAAGAATATGAAATTAATAAAATTTTAACTAATAGAAATAAAAATTAGAATATGTATGAATTAAAATTAGACAAATTATCAAAATAAAGGAAAATCTGAACGGAGCGCCGTGGATGAGGCATCTTTATTTTCGTATTAGTAATATATATATATATATAAGTTTGATATGTTGCGCGCTTTATATGAGCGATTCTTGAGCGACATCTTCCACGTCATCATTTTCTTTTTTGCTTTTTAATTTAACCCACCACCCCCAACCCCACCCCCGTCTTTGATTCTCTCTATGCTTAATTATGCCATCTTCTCTGTTTCTGCAAGACTGCAACTTCTTTTATTATTTCCTTGCGACTTTGCATTGGATAGTAAGTGCTAATTCTAAAGACCAAGACATCTAGTGGCTTAAATCATTGTTGAAATTAAGTTTCTCCATTTCATAGATTTCAATAATTAATTTTGTTAGTTGTTGATTAGTAAAATCATAAAATCAAACAATAATTTTAATATTGGGTTCAGGGTTTAAGGTTTATTATTTAGAGGAATCATAGAATCACACATTAATTTTAATACTTTTTGCGCTTTTGAACACCTGCAAGTTACTCATAGAAATTAAATTTTGTTTCTGCAATGGCTGATTTTCCATAGCTTTTCGGAACAAAGACAGACGCAAGGGAATCTAAGTAGCTTTTATTTTAATAATATTTTTCATATCAATTTAATAATCTTGATACCAAATATATAAAAGAAAATATTTTCAAATTTAAGTAGTTGAATCTATGCTAAAAATAATATAGGGACATATTAGTACAAAGAAATTCTTCTAACCGGTTCAAATTAAACCGACCGGTTTTTTAAAATTTTAAGGGTATTATGGCTGGCCATATTATGGCCACCTAGATTTATTCAATAAGATAACCCCCAATCAAATATCTAAACATAGACTAGTTTACTTATTTGCTAATTCCAAACTATACATAATACAAAAGTATCTATTATTGAATGTTGTGGCCGGGTCTGATAAATTCACAAATTGGTATTTTTTTTATCTTTTACTTTTTTGCTAAAATTACGATTAAATTGGCAACTATAAAATAATTGACTAAAATATAAATTTATACAAATTTGTGTGTGTGATAGATAGTCGATCCATCCCAACACATAATTTTTCTCATTTTCTCATATATTAAAGAAATGCAGTTAATTGGATGTGGACTTGGTGTTAATGCATTCTCCTTTAATTAGACCGCGGTTCGAATATGAGTATTAAACTAAATTAAGGCTTAAAATAAAAAAGAAGAAAAACAAAGTTACAATTGTCCAATTATTTTGAATAAAGGAGGACCTTATAATAGATTAAAAGTAGCTAGCTTTTCCGATATTTTCTTGCATTCTTTAATTTAAATTTATTGTGAACTCTACACTTTAGTGTAATTCCATATTAATTGGCAAAATTATCAGCTGATTAAATTATACTCAAATGATGAAGTTTCCTAGAAAAGGCTAAAGGTGTTGATAAGATCAAAGGTTGGTATTTTCTCAAATGATATGATGATTCCTTAAACATTATATTCTTGAATCACGTACAATATGATACATTGCATCTATAAAAGGTTCCCAGCAATGGCAGTAAATATAAAATTATATAAAAAAAAAGTAAAAAGTATTTTTTCAACTTATTTTATTTCAGATTAGTTATGATTACTAGGGTTTAAGAAGTCGGATTAGATTTGGTTTTGATAATGACTTCACTTCTTTTCATATTTTATATACATGCAGTCCTTTTTCTTTTTTCATGCGTACATGACTAATCACAATCGGTTATATTCGTTACAAAGAATTATATTTCATAATAATCTCTTTTTTCTTTTGCAAATCACAGTATTATTTATATATATGATCATGTGGTGTAAAGAGTAGCTGTAGCTAGCTCTATTTGTAGTCCAATAATCTGTATTTTAGGTCAAATATATTCATTTATTTTATATAATAGCGTAGTCTACAACTAAATCATATACTCCCTCCGTCCCATGATAAGTGACTACTTTCTTTTGGGCACGAGAATTTAGGAGAAGAGTGTTTAAAGGGTAAAAAGATTAAAAGTGGTGGAGCCAACATCTTTTGTGTGAGAGAGAGTGTTTCCATATTAGGAAAGTGGACACTTATGATGGAACAGCCCAATAAGGAAATGTGGCCACTTAGGGTGTCTCCAGTGGTGGAAACCAGTTTCAGCTTCCAAATCGCCACATCAGCGCCACATCAGCTTTTGGAACCCACCTACTTTTTTATCTAAACACCTTATGGCAATGATAAACGTTTACCTACTTATTTAAAGGGTTACATTTATAATACACATTATCTTTATATATCTATACATAAATTATTAGTTTTGAACTTTAAAATATCATCATTTGCTCGTTTCAAATCTGATTTTTACGATTTTTATGTCGAATAAAAGCTCTCGTCGTGATCTTTAATATAAGATATATGTTCGATATGTTTTAGACGAGCTAATAGGTCCGTATTTATGAAAAACTACAAAAAAATCGAAATGAAAAAGGAGAAAAACAGGAAGAAAAAAAAAAGTCAAAAAAAGGCGCGCCCCACGCGCGCGTGTGCGCGCGCGCCTGGCGCGCGTGTGGTGCACGCGCCGTGGGTGACGCGCCCAGCCGCCCCAACTTCTGCTCCCGGTCGCTACTTTTCTTCCCTTTTCTTCGCTTGCACCCAGTTTCAGTTTTGAAACTGGTTTCCAGTTTCAAAACTGGAAACCAGTTTATTTTCTCCCCAATGGTGTATTTGGTGCGTTGGAGGCACCCTTATAGCGGGACGGAGGGAGTACTAAATATATACTTGAACCTCACATCACTTTGACAGTTGACACCAAGGAATTAGAAAAATGATAAATATAAACCAAGAAAAGTATATAATTCGAAATGAGCCGTGCCCATTTGTAGCGTTAATGCTTAAATTGAAAATAAAAAAAGAAGCCCACTAAAATTAATAATAAAATAAACATAAAAAAAACTCGAAACGAATATATGAATGGATATTATGGGGTCCAGTTTCCTTTGAGAAACGTGGAGAATTTAATCTAGACATGGAAAAAGGTATGGCGACTGAATTATTTTTTCAAGAATTATCGGAGAGAATTAATGCTTCAGATAAATAATTCAATTTTTCTCAAGATCTCAACTACCCACAAAAGAAAATACTACTGCGCTCACTAATTAAGGAAATATATAAAATATATGTCATAAAAAAATAAGTTAGCTCCCCATATTTCCCTCAATTATGACTTAAAGTTAGGTCTACGGACTTTTCTTGCAAAAGAAAAAAGGTTCTTACTCATGGGTTTTAATTTTGTGTATTTATTTAGAAGGATTGCAAGTCAAGTTGTTTGTGCAGCTAGTTCCCTTTATTCGGGACACTTTTTTCTTCCTTCCAAGTTGCTTCAATTTGAATTCTTTCACACTTCATATTTGGTGTCCAAAAAGAAAAGAAAAAAAAAATAAAAGAAAAAAAATAAAGCAACAAAATAAAACAAAGAAAGAATTTGATAATTGGTATAATATATATATATATATATATATATATATATATATATATAGGAATAGCTTCTAGTGAAAAGGCCCCTTAAAGTAAGAAATAGAATAAATCTCAACCCTTCATCCATAATAGATGGATGACCAGATCTGAACAGGGGTGGATCCGGGTCAAACGGGTCGGACCCGGGTCAACCCGTTGACTTTTTTTTTAGTTTCGAAATTTTTTTCTTCGTTTTTTTAATAAAGTGTGGTGCATCTCAATACACTGTGTGATGCATCTCATTTCATGTTGCGGTGCATCTGATTACCCAGTGTATTGCATCTACACATTGTGATGCATCTCATTATACATGGTGGTGCATCTCATTACACATAGTGTTGCATCTCAAAATGCATTGTGGTGCATCTCATAATACATGGAGGTTTATCTCATACACTATATGTGTGTGTATAACTATATCAAAATGAGGGAAAATTTTGAGGTGATTTGGTATGATGAAATCAAACTACTTTTCAAATCATGGTATTCATACCATATCAATAAACAAGTGTTTTGGATTTTTTTTTGTCTCCGCCTTCGGCTCCGATTTTAATTTATAGATAATGATTGTGGCAACATTAATATTTTTTAGCTCGCTCCAAGGCCTTCGGCTTTCCTCGCTCGACTCTTAAAAATATCAAAATAAAAAATAAAAAAAATGAAAAAGAAAATTAAAAAATTGTGCATCCCAATACACTTAGTGGTGCATCTCATTGCACAGTGTGGTGCATATCATCTGACTCTTAAAAAAAATTTGAAAAAAAATTCGAAAGTCAACGGGTTGACCGGGTCCGACCTGGGTCAGATCTGACCCTCTATCCCTTGTAGATCTATGGTGGAGATCTATTGTAGTATCCCGTCTTTCTTGCGTACTAAAATTAATTAATTTACTAAGAAAGATAAGATTTCAGTGAAAGAAAAATTTTCATTTCAGAAAATTTTATCTGGCAGATATATTTTACCGTAAAAATGAGTTTTAATTAAGAATGATCGTCTCGGTTAATCCAAAATGAAGAAGTTTCTACATTTATCAGTAAATGATAAATGTTTGGTCATTAATTGACTAAAAGAAGAATTTAATTTAATTACGTAAATTATCTTTTAAAATTTTAGTTTCGGTCGATTTGAAAATGTTTCAAATCTCCGATTCTTTCTGTGAGATTTTTATCTAGGGTTCGTCAAACCCTAAATTAAATTCCTATGTTGAGAAATTTGAAGTTTGATTAAGGAATAATTAGTAATTAATTAATGATTTAATTAATTATCCTAATTACTATTCATTATAAATATCTAAGATATTTATGATGAATAGTAACCTAAACTTATCTATATATACATCCTCATTATCTTCATCCTCATCCCATCTCTCTCTCTCTAAAAACCGCCTACACACACACATACACACACACTTCAAGATTTTTCATTGATGTGCAAGATTTAAGCTTGAAGATCAAGAGTAATCCATCCCTAAGTGTTAGAAATGTTGGATTTATATTCTTTCAAGCTATAAGCTTAAGAATCATGCTTTAATCATCTAATTTCTTCTTTAAATTTTTTCAAAATTTTGGGAGATATGATTAGATGATGTTGATCTTATAGTATGATGCTTATATGATGTTTATATGATGATTTATGTGATTAAATTAAGCATGAGAAAACCCTAACCCTAAGTTTGAAATTTTCGAAAATTATGAGAATTTGGGAGTTTTTGATTCATGTGTTATATGATTAAATTGATGTTATAATTGAGCTTAATCATCGGCAATCATCAGCTTAAGCTTTGGAATACTGATCTCTCCTTGAGATCCAGCTATCCCTAAGATGCACTTTTGTGTGATATCCAACAGCAGCCTGTACTTTGGCTTGAGAAGAAGCTTTGACATGCTCGCTCTGTACGGCTCTGGGGAGATGAGCATCTCTTTATTGAGGAATTCATCCACTTCTTCACGGCTGTAATCGTCTGGGATGAATCCTCCTTCGCTGGGTAGGTTGAACACCTTTCGTAGCATCTTGTTGAGTTTGATGTTGACGGTTGCTGAGTCAAATTTTCCGTCATCGCCCTCGACAGTCACATCGAATGAAGATGAGTAAAAACCTTCTTCGTCAATGATGTTGAGATAGAATAGAGCGGCTTCTCTCTTTAGCATAAGCTTGGGCATGGAGGTTGCCCACAGTAAGAGACCGGAGTCTATGACGAGATCTACCATCTCTTTGAGTTCTGAAACTGGAAGGTTGGCGGTGGAAAGACAACTTTCAAATGACAACTTTGTCATAAGAACTTCGAACTGGTTCATCCTTGCGGTTGATTTCTTGGGTGCCATTTCTGCAGTCTGTTGATTTTGATCGAGCGAGGAAGTTGCAGACAATGGACAGATGATTTGAAGATTTGAAATTCGCAGAGATAAAGATGGAAGAATTCTGCGTATCTTTTCCATGTATATCACCTGCCATAACGGATCATCGGTTGAGATTGAGACATCTGGTATTCTGATCAACGGCTGGGAGAGATTCACTCATCACGTTCTGACGTGTTTACGGCGAGTGTATTTCAACCGCGCATGAGGCAGTTCAAACGCTTGACATTCTGCCTCGATCCTACCGTGCTTCAGTACTCAGCAGTCTTTAAAATTAATGCGATGGGAAAGGAAACTTATCAAGCAATTTAACTAATGAACATATGTCCGCTTAAATTAGGAATTTGAGATAAATGGACTTAAATAGTATATTCCTTAGAGAAATAAATGCAAGAGACACATTCCTGTCAGCTTGGACCAAAAAGTCAGCTGATGTCGCGGAGGTCTTTTCCTTTGCTTGACTGAGTTTCTCCCTTCAGCTGAGTAAATCTTCTGCTTTTGGGATCCAGCTGAGTTTGTTCCCCCTCAGCTGGATGAACTTTCTTCATCCGGATTGAGCTGATACTAGATGATGGTGAATCCGCTCTACTGAATTCCTTTCTTCTAGATTCTTCTTCTGAATTCTGCGATTTAAGCTTGATCCAGCTTTGATGATGGATATCCTGAGGATGTCCTTTTGATGGATCAGCTGGATTTCTCTTTTGATTCTCCACTCGAATACTATGTTGGATTGAGTTTGCCTTCGGCTGACATCACAGCTGTGTCGATTTCCAGCTTGGTGGAGTTTCCACTGAATTTGATAGTGGGTGACTGACTTTTCTCAGCTGCTTTCTACTTGAGTTGATCGGATTTTCATCACTGGCTCATTTTCTTTGATGATGTCAGCAGGAAAACCGTTCACAATACTTGGTTAGGATCTGTACTCTTGACATATTCTTTGAAGAGCTTTAAGGTGAGTCATGAGCGTTGATCACTGGCTGTCTTTCTTTCACAGCACGTTTGATGACTTCCTCAATTACGTCTGTCCCTTGACCTGTTATCACTCAGATTTGACTTTTGTGAGTGATCTAGCTGGTTGGTCCTTGAATGAGTCCGCTTCTTCTTTGAACCTTGTTGACTTCATTTTCTTCGATGAGGTTCATTTTGTGGCTGGAGTCCGTCAGCTTGATATCCCGTCTGCTGGAATCTTGAAGTGAAGCTCGGTTGATTTCCAGCTTTATAACCAGCTGAGATCCTCCCCAGCTGTCTTTTAAGTTGACCTTGATGTCTGTGCTGGATGACATTGCTGTCTTTAATTGATTCCAGTCAATTGGATTTATCTGCCGCTTTTGAGCTTTGTGTCCAGCTGAGATCCGCTGCTTCTCTTGGTCTTTGAGTTGCCGATCAGTTTTTTTTTTCTGATCGGACTGAGCTTGGAGACCTGGCTTGATTATGTACGACCTCTTTGGTACATCGATGGCTAGGTTCCAGCTGTGTTTGCATTGGCTGGAGCTATTCTTTGATCTGATTTCAGCTTTGGCCATCTTCAAGCTTCTGGTCACTCATTCTTCTGCTTGACTTTCTGAGTTTATGATGATGGGTCCGTTAAAGATAACATCTCACATCATGTCGTGATGCGCACTCAGAAAGCTGTTGAGTTGGAAATTCCAGATCTGATAATCATCGACAGAGAATGTCGGATGTTTCCTGCACAAGGAAGATTCCATGACAGTATGCAATATAATGATTTAAAAAAATTTGAAGCATTGAAGGATCTGTTCAGGTGACCACTATCAGCCATGAAATGCTGACTTGACACAGATACAGTGATCTTTTGAACCACTGCTCTGATACCAATTGTTGGTCCCAAGACGGATACCTTGGTGTAGAGGGGGGGTGAATACACCAAGGTTTAAAAACTTTTCCAAGTTAAAACTCTTTTCAGAGAGTTGGCTGTGTTCGATCCAGCTGGATGATAGCTTGATCGACACAGCTGGGTGTGTGTGTGTATGGAATGTGGTGAATTTGGAAAGTCCGTCTGTTGCTTCAAATTATATTGCAAAGCTCTGTTTCACTTTTCAGTTAGTCAGTTTATGCAGCTTGAAATAATGCTCATGAGGGGTTAGCAAAATGCATAAAACAGAACAGTAAAGAACAAAGCAATTTTAACGTGGTTCGGAGTAATACCTCCTACGTCCACGATCAGGTTCACTGGTAATTCACTACCACTTGGTTTTCAAGTACCAAGCAACTTCACAACTCTAACCCGAGCTGTGTTCCAACAGTTTGCGGGCACTGTCAAGCCTACACCTTCAGTTTCCGGGTACTGAAGAACCTATCCACTCGAATTACACGCTTCGAGCAAGCGTACATTTACCTAACCTTTCTGGGCTTGGGTTTGGGTATGGGTTTTCCAACTGTGAACGAGTTCTTACAATGAAGAACAAGGAGTATGATGAACTCATTCAATCTAGGCTTAAGATGTTTATATTCTGATCTATTCTGCCTAAGACTGAATGTGTGAACAACTAAGAACACAGCTGACTGGCTGGGTGTTCTTGAAAGATATGGCTTTGAAGATTGTTGTTCATTTTTCTGTTTTGCTCTTTTATTGCTTCAGTCGTCTATTTCTTCACCAGTCATCTTTCTTCAATGGAGGAGGAGAGATATATATAGGTGGAGATCCAAACTAGCCGTTGGAAGAGAGCCGTTTGAATCTTACCTACTCTTGTTGACTTCTGGCCTTTATCTACGAAGTAGGTCTGCATCTGCAGAGGCTAGTTCTTCTCTTATTTGACTGCGTCAGACAAGATGTTTTGACATCGGGATCTTGTCTTGGAGAAGGTATTCGTCTTCGAGCTGCTAAGCGTCTTTGCTGTATCTTCAACGTTTTGGACTCTACTGTGTCTTGACTCTGAGCTGTGTCTTAGACCTGTGCTGTATCATCAACCTGAGCTGTGTCTTCAACCTGAGCTGTGTCACTGACCTGAGCTGATTTTTTAGACCTAAGCTGTGTCATCGACACTAAGCTGGGTCTTTTACACTGAGCTGGGTCTTTGACACTGAGCTGGGTTTCCGTCACTGAGCTGGGTCTTGATACTGCAAGATCTTTGACTCTGCTTGGTCTTGCTCTGCTGAGTCTGCTCTGCTGAGTTCTTAAGTTGTCTGCTTAGCTGTGTCTTCTACTGTCTTCATCTGTCTTCAGCGATTCTACCTGTAAACTAAGAAACTCTATACGCTCAAACAGGTGAGCTGAAAAACGCTTAGGTTTGTGCAATCATCTACTCGGTTGGGGTCAGCTGGGTTTTGGTATCCAATCAAAACTCTTATTAATTTTCCCAACACAAATGTTTTTCAAGAAAAGAAAATGCATTTTAACATTGCACAAGTTGTTTTCAAAAAATCCTTGTGCTATGTTCGTAATAATTTATTCAGAGCCAGTAAGCGTGAAGAGAAATTCTTCATTAAGAATTTTGTAAAATTTATAAATTAAAGTTTGTGATTGCTCTACACGAGTTTTGCTCTAAGTCGGGTATCTGTAAAACCTGTAAAGCCTAAAGGGTAAGGTAAGATTAAATCCTTGACAGTATCAATCAATAACTTTAATGAATAAATTATTACGAACATTCTCAATGAAGAAATCATCTTCAAGTAGTTCAGAGAACTACAAGAATAAAGAAATTATCCTTTCTAAAAATTTTGAGAGACACTTACATGGTAAAATTACCAGATATTTCTCAAACTCAAATTTATAAAAAAGGAAGCTTTGAATTTCGAAGCAATTATGTTGTAAAAACAATAGAAAAATCAATCCCCTTAAATGGAGGATTTGATTCTTTCAATTTGCTTACAAAAGATCTAATTGAAGATCATAAATTACAAAAGTTTAAATTCCTTCATCTCGGAATGGTTCAAATTGGATTAAAACCGTTAACAAGAGATGGATTAAATGTTAGTGCTTTAATTATGGTAAGAGACCAAAGGCACTACAACTTTAGAAGATTCTTTATTAGGAATTGTTGAATCATCACTTTGTGATGGCCCAATATTTTTTAGTTGTTTTCCAAATTATACGGTTTCTCTTTCGGATCCACATATTATGGATACTCTTACTCTAAATATAAAAACGAAGGATTTAAAATGAAATCCCTCTGCGAAAATACTTGTTCTTGTTTATAGAATGCTATAAAGTTATGAACACTACTATTTCTAATTATAATATCAATGCTGATCTAATGAGATCTAAAAAAGGAGAAACAACTCTCTTTCTTACGGATACGGCTAAAGAAAATATAGTTGTACCAAAAACTATAGAGTGGAATCGAGTTACTCTTCCGAAGCACGGAGGCTTGAAAATGTAACCTTGTAAAAGAAGAAAATAGAAAACTTCAAAGCATCATTCAGTATGTTGATGGTGATGTTGAAATCAAGTTTGAATCTAGAAAATTTCGTCTAAAATTAGATGAAAACTCTTCTAGAGCTTCTACATCTTCTATTCCTTTATCTGATTTTGAAAAAATAAGTATTTCTGGGATTAATAAAACTCCAGAACAAATATCTCGACCTGAATATAAGGTTGAAATGCCAGAGAGTAGGAATTCTAGGAGAAATCCTGGATCCCCAACTCTTTCTGATATGGGATATAGTAGTAATGTTTTTATGATTAAAAATAATATTTCTTTTTCAAAAGGAATTGAAAAAAGTCTTAATAAGACTAAAAATGTTGAAAAAAGAAAATGGTTTCTTTGTTCTTTATCATCAGGTCAAAAATCTCTTTATACAAAGAGATATGATGAATGGAATATAATAAATAATTCTAACCTAGATTTTTTCCTTTGGTTAGAAAATTTATATTTCCCTCAAAGAAAAAAGGAATTTCCTGATTTTACTAATAAAATCTTTTTATCTGTTTTAGAGAAAAAATATAAAATTTACATTCATGCAACATGTGAAGAAATAGAAGAAATTCATCCACCCTTTTCAACTCTTGTTTTGAAAACAGGAGAAAAAGAAATCTATGCTACTCCTATTAAAACCGAATCTGGAAAAGGAGATTTTTATAATTTAATACAGCAAAATAATTTTACTAATCTTGCTTTACATTCACTAGGTAATCAAACTAATAGGATTGAAGAACTACTTTGTCCTAAACCTATTAAAAAATGTAATAATAATTCTCTTATGATTAAACCTCCACCGAATCTTAAAAAAGAAAATTTCTTATTAAGTTCTAAAAAAGATAATGATTTTCTAGATGGTTTAATCAATAGACTTCAAAAAATTAGTGTAACTGAAAAAGGTGAGAGTAGTTCTAAAATCATCTCAGTTATTACTAAAGAAGAAAATTCTTCAATAGAAACTTCTGATGAAGAAATGCAAATTAATAAAATTGTTAAAGTTTCTAATGTTAAACCGTATTATACAAAAGCTACACCAATTGATCTTCAAATTGAAGAAGGTAAGGATTTTGCTCAATTCAATGGCGAATCTATTACAGAATGGAATATTGATGGAAAATCTGAATATCAGATTAAAACTATTGTCAAGCAAATGCTTATTTATTCCTCTTTGCTAAAATTAAAGGTAATAATGATAGGCAAATTGCTCAAGCTATTATTACTGGTTTTCTTGGTCGGCTACAAGGTTGGTGGGATTTTTATATCTCAAAAGAAGCTAAGAATAAAATTCTTAGTGCCAGTATTAATGATCCTATCTCTAATAGAGAAGAATATGATGTTGTTAATACATTAATTTATACTATTTTATCTAATTTTGTTGGAGCTAATGAACTTCAACTAGATAGATCTCAAAAACAGCTTATGAACCTTAGATGTTCAACACTATCTGATTTTAGATGGTATAAAGATATTTTTATGTCTAAAGTTCTAACTCGCAATGATTGTGGTATGAATTTACGGAAAGAAAAATTTATTTCGGGACTTATCCACTCTTTGCAGAAAGAGTTTCTAATAAACTTAAAACTAAATTTTCTAATGAAAAAGTTGAGTGGGAAAAACTCACTTATGGAGACATATCTGCAGAAATTACTGCAGAAGGAATTGTTCTTTGCAATGATATCAAGCTAAAAAGACAGCTTGAATTGCAAAAGAATGAAAATAGAAATATAATTGGAAATTTCTGTGATCAAATTGGATTACAATCTGAGAATTTTCCTAATAGAAAAAAGAAAAAACATAAGTTTAGAAATAAACAAAAATTTTATCCAAAAGATTCTTCTAAACAGTCTGTTAAAAGAGGATATCCTAAAAGGATAAAAAAGGCTAAAAAAGATGATGATGTTAAGCCTGTTTGCTGGAAATGTGGCAAAATTGGTCACAAAGCAAATAAATGTTATGTTAAAAATAAAATTAATAATCTTAATATTGATAGAGATTTAAAAGAATCTTTATGTAGTATTCTTCTCAATGAAGAAGAACAAGATGATATTTTTGTTAATATTATTAAAGATTATTCTTCTGTTGAATCTTCTAAAAATGAATCAGAAGAAGATCAATCAACACCACAGGATTGTGGTGAATATTGTGATTGTAATGTTTGTCTTATAAAATTTATGGGTCTTGAAATTAATGTTATTTCAAAAGAAGAAAACTTTATTCTTGATCTAATAGATCAAATCATAGATCCTATAGAAAAAAGAAAAGCTATAGAACATTATCTTACTTTATCATCTAGTTCTAATCAAGAACAAAGACAAACTAAACTAACTAAACAAGTTAGTTAAGAAAGAGAATTATACTCTTATCAAAAAATATTAGATAAAGCTAATTTTAGTGAAAGAGAACCCACAATTTCTGAATTAAAAACAGAAATTAATCAGATAAAATCTGAAGTCAAAAACCTTAATGAAAGGTTTGATCTCAAAATCAACAATTGGAAGAATGATTCATCATCATCAGATGAAGAAGATGATGTCATCTCCAATAGAGAAGAAGATTCTAAAATTAATCAAATTATTTTTAAGGATTTAATTTGGGTCAATAAAATTGATCAAATCCGATCTCAGAAATGGTATTCTGAAGTTACTTTGATTATTAACAAAGAATTTACTATTACTATTAATGCACTCCTTGATACAGGAGCAGATGTTAATTGTATTAGTGAAGGAATTATCCCTTCAAAATATTATTCAAAAACTACTCAATTTATTACTGCGGCTAATAAGCAACCACTCATTGTAAATTACAAACTATCAGATGTTGCTATTTGTAACTCAGGAGTTTGTCTTAACACATCTTTTATTTTAATAAAAAATATTTCTACTCCAGTTATTTTAGGAACACCTTTTTTCCAAATGCTTTTCCCCATTAATAAAATTAATGAGAAAGGACCTTTTGCAAAGGTTAGAGGAAAAAATTTACATTTTCCTTTTTCATCGGTTCCTATTACTAAATCTATTAATTTAATTCAAAAAGTTATTAATAATAAAAATAAATTTATTTATTCTCTTAAGGAAGAGATAAATTTTAGAAATATTAAAGAAAAAATTAATTCTGAAAAAATTCAGAATAAAATAAAAAATATTTTTCAACAAATTAATGTTGAAATTTGTGCAGAAGTTCCAAATGCTTTTTGGAATAGAAAAAGACATGAAGTTAGTCTTCCCTATATAGATGGCTTTGATGAAAATAATATTTCCACTAAAGCTAGACCTATTGCTATGAATGAAAGATTATTAAAATATTGTAAAGAAGAAATTGATAGTCTTCTTAAAAAGGGTTTAATAAGACCTAGTAAAAGTCTATGGAGTTGTCCAGCATTTTATGTTGAAAATGCTGTTGAAATCGAAAGAGGAGCTCCAAGACTAGTTATTAATTATAAACCGCTTAATAAAGCTCTTAAATGGATAAAACATCCATTACCAAATAAAAGAGATTTAATTAATCGAATGTTTAAAGGAAATATATTTTCTTCATTCGATCTTAAATCTGGATTTTATCAAATTCTTCTAAAAGAAGAAGATAAATATAAAACTGCTTTTACAGTTCCTTTTGGGCATTTTGAATGGAATGTTATGCCATTTGGTTTAAAAAAATGCTCCAATGGAATTTTAAAATATTATGAATCAAATTTATAATCCTCATATGGATTTTATTTTAGTTTATATTGATGACGTTCTAATATTTTCAGAAAATATAGAACAACATTTTAAGCATCTCAATATATTTATACAAACTACTAAAAGAGCTGGTTTTGCTATAAATATTAAAAAGGTTAAACTTTTTCAGACTAAAATTAAATTCCTTGGTCATTATATTGAGAATAAAATTATTATTCCAATTGAACGGGTAATTTTATTTGCAGATAAATTTCCTGATAAAATAATTGATCTTAATCAATTACAACGTTTCCTTGGTTGCCTAAATTATATAGGTGATTTTTACCAAGATCTTGCACAAGATTGTAAGTTATTATTCCAAAGGTTAAAGAAAAACCTTTTACCTTGGACTAATAAGCATACAGAAGTTGTTTTAAGAATAAAAGAAAGAGTTAAAGAACTCCCATGTTTGTCTATTGCTAATCCTGAAGCATTTAAAATAATTGAAACTGATGCATCTGAAATCGGATATGGTGGAATCCTTAAACAAAAGAATTCCAACGGTTAAAGAAGAACTAGTCGATTCTTACGGAAATTGGAATGACTCTCAAAAGAATTATTCTACTATTAAAAAAGAATTACTTGCCATTGTCAAATGTGTCACTACATTTGAAAGTGATATTTTAAATAAAAAATTTTTAATTAGAGTTGATTGTAAATCAGCTAAAGGTATTCTTTTAAAAGATGTTAAGAATATTGCATCAAAACAAATTTTTGCTAGATGGCAATCCATTCTTGCATGTTTTGATTTTGATATTGAGCATATTGCTGGAAAATCTAATTCATTGATTTTCTAACGAGAGAGAATTCTTGCAGGGCAGAAGCTTGGAACACCATGCTAAAACAACAGTCCATGGGCAAAAGACCAATGGTTAATTTGACTAAAAAGTCAACTTCATCAAATATGGCTAAAAAGCCTTCTCAACATAAATCAAATGATCAACAAAAATCAGATGATGATTTTCTTGATCTAAAAGATTTTCCGAAATTTAATCCTAACAAAGAATTTGAAGAAGATGAAATGGCATATGAAATTCAATATTATCAAAACGCCATCTTCCTTCAAAAGGGTTCAAAAGAAGAAATTAGATACCCATATATTATTTTGGGATATATTAATTGTTTTCCAATTGAAAAAGATCTAAAAGGTCTTTCTCCAAACCAATTGGCACAGAGCTATCTTAATAAAGATATGCTACCAATCTTTGGAAAGAAAAGTCGAGAATATTTTGAAGCAATTCTTAACTTGGCTGGATCTGTTGAAATTCAACATATGGATCGCGGTAAAGAATACGCTTATTCTAAATGTATTATTAAGAAAATTCTTTCTTCCTCAGATTGGGGATTGCCTCTTTATCAAAGCAGGCAACTTGAAATTTATAAAGCACTCCCAAATTTTTATAGCTTTTTTGATTATATTAAAGCTTGGGATAATTTATTTATTTATGAAAATAATGCTAAAAAGCATTCTTGGTGGATTAAATTTGATCTTGATGATGTTACACAATACATCCCCATTTGGTTTTCAACATTTTTCTTTTCATGGGGGGTATCACCTTGTATATTTCCTAAGAAAATAAAAATGATTTGGAAAAAATTTCAACAGGTTAATGACAACCTTGAAAGTCTTAATGCAGTTTTGCAATTTGCAAACTATTACTATGTTCCATGGATTTTAAGATGGGACTATGGTTTGCAAGAGCAAAAAAGAGAAAATAATGAAATTCAATTCACTCCAACAATTTTAGTTAGGAGAATTCTTATCAAATGGTGGCCCAAAGAAGATTTCTTTGGCGAAGGAAAGACTTATGATAGACGAGGAGTTTTGGCTATCAAACCATCTCAACAAATTTACAGAAGTCTCAATGCGGACATTCTTACTTAAAGAACTTTTCAGGAAAATGGATAAAGACTCCATTAATAATATGTGGAAAGAAGTTTTGGAAAAGACAATCCAGAAATTACTAAAGCAAGTTCTTCTTGAGGTAGAGAAAAATATCTCGAATGCGAAATGAAATAAATTGAAAATTTTGAAGAAGCCCAAGATCCCTACGAAGATCTAGTTGCATGAGTTTCTTCTTGAAGGAGAACTACAAAAATAATAACTGCGAAATACGCATATCATCATAGGTTTAGTAGGTTTTTCTTTTTAGATTGTAGGTTACTATTCATGAATAGTTTGTTACTATTTATGAATAGTATGTTTACTTTTTGTCGTTTCTTTTTCTTTTGGCTATTTAATAGCCCGTCCTCAGATGTTTTGAGGACACGCCTTTCTCTGCTTTCTCTGTTTTCTCTGATTTCCTTTCTCTTGTAATATTCTCTTTTCCTCACTACTTTCCTCTCTTCGTATTGTAATAATTCCAGTGTAACGCTCCCCAAGAAATAATGTAAGTTCTTGTTTTATGAATCTTCCTTGCAATTCATATGAATTTTGGAATGCACCGCATGATTATGATTATGTTCATTATAAAAATTATAAATTAACTGTTAGAGATAAAATATCTTCTATTAGAAATTTTATTTCTTATTTAATTGAATGTATTGAAGACTCTGAAATTCCAGAGGTTTAAAAAAGAATATATTTTTATCCTACTCTTAAATCCGCTAAACGAAGCTTAAGACTCTTTGAACAACAAGGGTCTTTATTATCTGCTTAAATTAAGCACTCTGATTAAATATCCTTAATTTTAAGGACATATATATATGCATGTATAGCAAATACACGTATGACATCCTAGGATTGGTGCCACATCAGATCCGACGTGCCCCACGCGTTTCAATACTGAAATTTACATCCCGTAACATTATTGAAACATTGTGTATTAATTTATAAAATTTTTAAAAGTACTCCCTCCGTCCCCAAAAGTGTGGTCCAAATTTGATTATATGTGAGGTATAAAATATTAATTGGACCACACTTTTGGGGGACGGAGTGAGTATATTATTGAAAAAAATATCAAACATTCTGATAAAATATACTCTTGTCATCCCAATTCTGTTAGGTTTTGATCGCGCCATCGCCGTTTTGATGAGAATGGCCGACACACTTCAATGCTTCAACAATACTGCAGCAACTCTAATGCTTTAACAATTCTGCATCAACTTCAGATTTCTGGTTCTTATCTTCTTGTGTATCTGTACAAAGAGCACAAAGAAAACGCAGCAACAAAAATAGGAACGAAGTAAAAAACCAACTAAATAGATATAGAAACGAAGAAGGGGAATTGGAGATATTTGGAATCTCGGCTCAGGTGCGGTTCCTCTCGATCACGCGCAACACAAACCACCACAAAGCTCACGAAGAAGAGATAACCTCCGGCCAACAATAACCATAGCCACCCCACTCAACCCGGTAGCACCTCACGAAGAGAAACGACGACGAAAAACAAATTCAATAGGCTCAAATATCCCGATATCGATGTTAAGAAAAATAAATTGTTTATAATAAAATTGAAAAGAAAAAAAAAAATCTATTTTAATGATATTTTTATTAAATTAAATAAGAGAGAAGAGAGAGAATAATTTTTTGTGCCATAGGGTATCGCGGGGCGGGGCATTATTAGACGAGGAGATGGAAACCATTTGAAAAGTAATGAGCCATCTAAAAAAGTATAGCATCAAATCAGTCTTTTTTTTTTTTTTTCATTTCTACCAAAAATTGTAAGTGGAGGAGTGCATTGGGCTGAGAACTGGGCCGGCCCAAAATATTTAATATGGATTATAGAATCAATTAGCCCACATCAGCCCATGGAATAGTGATTAGGCTTTTCCTGCCCAACTAGAAATTCTCGTAAATAATTTCTATGAGCAATCATATTACTATGTTTGGAATAAGCGAGAACTTAGTTCTAATGATTCAATTTTTTTTATTAAAAATATAAATTTGAGTTTTCAATAATTACGTGCTGTTATATATTTCCAGCATTTATTATTGAAAGTGGAAACCAATCAAGCTTGGTGCATAAAATTTTTCCCAATTGAAATATATATATACTCCCTTCATTTTTGTACAAGTGTTTGTCCCCTTTTAAATGTCTCATTTTAAATTTATAGAGTAAAATGATGATTAACTTCATATTTTATCGTTCTCTTTAATATTATCAAAAGTTGCCATTAAAATTAGAAAACAATAATTATGGATACAAATATAAAATTTTCACACTTTCTACTTACTTGGTATGTGTATTTTTTTAAATGTGACATTTAAAAGAAAAATGGAGGGAGTATATATTGTGAGATGATAGGTCGAAATGGATTAATGAGTAATTTTCATCTAAAGTAAGACCAATTTGAAAGGTTTGACCTGCTTAAATTTACTTTTTACTTTTTTTATTAAAGAATAAAACAAAAATACTTGCCAAATATATGAAAATCAAGCTTGTTTGTTTGTCATAGGGTTGTGCATTGGTTCAATGATTACCTTACTATTTCACAAATCAAATCATACCAAACTGAATTAAATATGTTGATCATTAATTAAATATAACTTTTTAGATATTTTTCCAGCAGAATAAAACTGTTCCCATCCCATATTTGCATGCCTTTCTGAATTTGAAAACACTTAATTTTTTAGCTGAATATGGAAACACTTAATTAGAGTTGAAGGAAAGGGTTGGAACTGCACAGAAATTATTTGGGAATCTTGCTTTGTAGTTTGTAGCCTGTCAATAAGGAATTAAACACCAATCTTTAATGACTGTGGTATAAATAGTACTAATATAATAATTAATTTATAGACCCAATCTGGGTGGGAGATTAAACTTAGTCATTATTGGGAATAATAACAAATTAAGGCTAATAATATCGCATTTAATTGGCCGGTTAGAAATAATTTTATTTTGTCAGCTGCTCCCTCACACAATCAGCCCTTTTCAAAGTTTCTATTCCCCATTTGTCCAAACCTAATTTAAACATCATAAAAATTTCATAATTGGAGTATAATAATATTCCACATTTTAGTTTGAAATTTGAATCCCATTGTATTTGTCTCTCTATTCATTAGACATGACCTCATTAAGTACAAAATTAGCTTACACTAATACCATTGATCCTTAATTAAATCCAACAATACGATATGAGTTCTAAAATGGACAATACATGAGAATTACAATTGAATAACTAGATGATCTCATCTATGTATATTGCTTTTAAAAATATAATTATTTTCCCTCTTTCGTTAAAAAATATCTAATTATAATAAAAATATCTATAAAAAAATGCGCCATGGGTTGCAATTGCATTTGTCATTACGTTGTTTGGCTGTGATATAATTCTTGGAAGTATTGATTTAAATTTGAGAAATGTAGTATTTATTAAAATAATTAATTAATAGGGAGAGTGGCAGTTATTATTTGGGCCCACATGCCATACTCTTGTAATAGTTGTGTCCAGTGCACGTGCAGGCCCACTCAGTCAACCCACCCACAGATGTTTACCCAATTCTAACAAGTCCATGGTAAAAATAAAAATAAAAATAAACCTTTTTATTACTATTTCGTACAGTCTTTAATAAAAGGCCAAAATGCATACAAATTCCTGACTTTTTCTTAAATTCTGGTTTAATTTCAAACTTTTTAATTTTTGCAAAATAAATCTCCACCTTTCAATTTTACTTAATGTTCTCCCGACGACGAATTTGGGTGAAATTCAAAGTGACGTGGCGTTCAAAACGACATCGTTTTGATTTTAAATTTAAAAAAAAAATTAATTAAATGACACATCTATAATTACTGTCACCTCATCATCTCCAACACCTTTCTCTCTCTCTAATCTCCCGAAAACGGCTGCAGCCGGAATCCCATCACCAAGGGTCGCCGGAAATGCGACTGGACAGCCCCGTCGTGAGCCTGAAAACGCGCTGCTCTCTCCGACCTCGGTTCCCGTCGTCCCCGCCGTCGATTGCGCTAAAGCCGCTGCAACCTATACCCGTTCAAGTCGCCGGAAAACGCGACCAATCAGCCACCCCGAACTGCTGCTGCTGCGCATCGATCCAGAGCTCCGGCGCCTCCATTCGCGCGCCACCGTAGCAGATCTGGTGCTGCACCGTGCGTCGCCGGGGACGCGACAACGAAGAGCCACTGCCCTCCTTCGTCCTTGGTTGCCGTCGCCGGAAACGCGCTTCTCGCGCCACTGCGCGGATCTCCTCTTCAGCAGCAGCCATGGAAGTCGTTCGCCACCGCCGGAATCTGCAGATCTGGCGCCTCCGCGCCTCTGCTCCGAACTGCTGCTGCTGTTCGCGACATTGTCGTCGCCGGAAATGAAGGAAGGCGAAGCTGCTGCTGCTGTGCAAAAAATGACAGCCACAGCCCCTTTCCTCCATCTACTCAGAGAGCTTGAGAGTCGGCAGTGAGAGAGATAGAGATATGAGAGAGAGACGAAGGGGAAGAAGATGATGATGTGGCATTAATTGTTGATGTGTAATTTAATTTGTTTTATTTTTTAATTCTTAAAATCAAAACGACGTCGTTTTGAACGCCACGTCACTTTGAATTTCACTCAAATTTTTCGTCGGGAGAACATTAAGCAAAATTGAAAGGTGGAGCTTTATTTTGCAAAAATTAAAAGGTTTGGAATTAAACCAGAGTTTGAGAAAAGGTCATGAATTTATATGCATTTTGGCCTTAATAAAATAAATTAAGTACAAGTCTTCATTTTTCTATCATATTTATATTCTATATTTCGTCTATTACTTTTATTTTAATGCTGTGATCATTCTACTATTTTCCAAGTTTTTATAAGTTTAAATTATGAATAAGCGTCGGAGAATTTCGAGACTTACTAGATAAAAAAAATATAATTGAAAACATAATTTTTGTGAGATATTATAACTTATGGGTGCATTTACTTTGATGGTAAGGGAAAATGAGGGAAAAGAAAATTTTCTCCCTTAAATCTCTAATTTCTTATCCTTTCTTTTTTATAGATTAGAATTTCACCATTTTTTATTCCTTCTTTTGACACCAAGAAGGGAAAATATTATCATGATGTATTTGGTGTGATAATATTTTCTTTCCTTGGAGTGAAAAAAAGAATAAGAAATGGTGAAATTCTAATATATAAAAAAAGAAGATAAGAAATGAGAGATTAAGGGAATAAATTTTTTTTTTCCCTCATGTTTCCTTACCATAAAAGTAGACGCAGACTGTATGTACAATTTATAAAGTTTTCAGAAAATAATAGAATCACGAGCATTACTGAAAAGAAGTATTCTCAATTGGCTGACGTGACTGGAGTTTTATAAATTACATCTCATGTTAAATTATTCATAAATAAGTAATTAAATAATATTAGAGAATCTACAAATATTGCATTACGGATTTAATTGAATTATTTTGAGAATTATATAAAATTCACTCACTATATATGTAATTTGATACGTATGTCTCGGTGTCGGTTCGGTAACGACCATTTTCTTTTACAGTCAAAGTCAACACCGTTAATGATTATTTACCATAGTAAAAAGAAAAAAACAGAAAAAGGTGATTTCCATCGGCAAAAATCTCGTATGCTATAAAACGCGCCAAATTTGTGGGGCCCATCTACAACTGTTCCAAAGCCAAGTGTTTTTTCCCCTTCCCGATGCCAGCCAGACTTCGTTGCCAAAATGCCAACTAATTAAATAAGATTATTCCATAAGTATACTTCTCATGTTAAGATATTATTCCCCACAAATAAAATACTTTTCTTTTAACTTATTTTATTCAGAAAATAATGATTTTATCCGGAATTTCCACTTTTAAACTTTTTTTTTTATGCAAAAGGGCAAGACTATATTCCATACTCCACATGGTCCAGTTGTCGACAACTTTTCTCTTAAAATAATTATGTAGCAAAAAATATTTCGATCGGAATTATTTTTGCTATACTGTAGTTGAAATGATAAATATTAAATAGATACAAAAATCTTTCAAAATCATTCAGGTTGGCTGATAATGCCTAACTGGATATTTATTATGTTAAGATTGGATGTAGAAATCATTTAATGAGAATTCCATTAATAAAGATGCTATTAATTGTTTAGACACTCATCTTAATTTGGAGAGTACTCAGGTTGTTGTTATATTAATAGGTAGCACTAATATAAATGCATGTTTGTTATATTTTGATTTTATTTTTTAAAATTGAAGATGAAAGTAGGTTTCACCATGTGATATCATTTGTACTATCATTTCATGTTTTATATTATTTGTGCTTACATATTATATAACGATAACATACTTTAATATAGAGTATTATCTCAAAATAAATACTCCCTACATCCCACAATAAGTGTTATATACCTAATAATATACTTATTGTGGGACGGAGGGAGTATCATTTCTTTCCACACGCGAACGATTAAATTTGAATGAACTGTCCATTAAAATATTAATGCAAGCATAGATTAATAATTTTTATAAGAAGACAGTGTGTTAATCTTTATATTTCACTAATTGAGTAAAAATAATCATCAAAAGTGTAATAATAATGATGAATTAAGTCAAATATTAAACTTATTGCTTCAATGCCAGTTTAATCAAAAAGTGAGTCTATCTTTCCATTTAAACAAATCTCAAGGTTACTTGTGAACTACAAAAATGAAAAAGAAAAGTGGTTCAGGAAAGACTAGATTAATCTTCTCTCTCTCTCTCTCTCTCTCTCTCTCTCATGGCAGTCGCAGTCGCTTTCTCTCTTTTTACACTGTCCCGTTGCAGTTATCAGTCAGTAATCACTCTACCCCTTATTTTCAGCCAAGAAACAAACAAAAACCCAAAACAGGAAAAATGCTCTGCTCTCACCTCATGCTTCCTTCCTCTTTCTCTCACTTCCTCCATCAAATCTTACTCCATAATTCCCTTTCATAATCCCATTAAATCGGTGTTCTTTCTTCTTCTCGCTCTCCATCGTTGGTCCCTATTGTTTTAGCTGTCATTTATTAAAATATTCGGCTGGCAAATTCAGCAAAGATTCATTTTGGTTTCTGGTTACACTAAAAAGATCCCATTTTTCTTCTTAGACATTCATCAAGATTTGCATCTCTGTTACTGAAGCAAAATGGGTCGTCATAAAGCATCAATCTTGATTGTTCTTCATCTACTACTCAGATTTCATGTCTTTGTTGCGGCAGAATCTCCGATTCCTCTAAATTGTACAGATACAAGTCGTTTATGCACATCATTTCTAGCCTTCAAACCCTCTCCAACTCAGAATCTCCCAGTGATTTTAAGCATGTTTGATGTGTTGCAAGAAGACTTAACCGTTGAAGGCAATGATAGGGGCTACATTTTCATTAAAAAGAACTGTTCTTGCGCTTTGGGGCTGCACAAATACTTGACAAACACAACTTTTACTGTGAGAGAAAATAATGGTTCTGTTTTGGGTCTAGTGAGAGAATCCTATGATGGGTTGGCCTATTTTCCTTCGAATATCACTAGGGCGGCGAAGAGAGGTGCGGTGGTGTCGTTAAGACTTATGTGTGGTTGCTCAAGTGGACTCTGGAATTATTTGATGAGCTATGTGATGCAAGATGGAGATAGTGTGGAGTCTCTGGCTAGCAGGTTTGGAGTGAGTATGGATAGTATTGAGACTGTTAATGGGATTGCTAATCCTGATAATGTAACTGTTGGGGCTCTCTACTACATACCACTGAATTCTGGTATGATTTTGTAGTTTCTGATTATTTATTTATTTGTTTTGTTAAATTCATTGTTGTTTTGTGTTTAATGGATTCTTGTTAAGTTATATGTGATGATGAATTCTGGTGTTAAGTGGCACTTGGTGTTATTGATCTTTGTTTCTAGATTCTTCTTAACAAACAGCAGTTGGGTTGATGAACTTTCTGAACCTAGTGTGTTATAAGAAGAAAGATTTTTTGGCTTTCAAAACCAAAGTGAGATTTGTCTTGTTTAGCATGGTTGCTGATGAAGTAGAGTTGTAGGCTAGTCATTTGGAACAAAACTTCGGCGGCTCTTCTCCTACAGAAAAAGAGCTTATTGGAGGTTGGAGCATTTTGGTATGCAATGGTGGGCGTGGTTTGGTATGCTATCGTGGTAGATCAAATTAGCTTAGATATTATATACAACAAAAGCAAAAACTTAGATCATGGAATGTGAATGTCATGAAGTTGCAGGACGTCGTCTGAAACTCCATAATGTGGGACTAATGTGGTGGCAATTATTAGTCAAATGTGTTTGTGGAAAGAGAGAAGAATTCAGAGATGATCTTTTAATTGCAATGAGGATTTTGAACGGGTATACAATTATTTGCTTGCTGATTCTAACTATCGACTTGGACATACCTTATATTGTAAGAGGGAATTGATGTATACATGTTGTCTTTGATTTGGGCCAACTGACAACCACCTTCACCATGATTCACACAGTGGTTCACCAAGATGGGCTGGGGTTATAGAGTTGAGACTCGAAAGGCTGTTGCTACCAGGTTCTTAGGAGCTAGTAGTGTGATCCGTGTTCTAGATTATATTGTGAAAATCTCGATTTATATAGTTCAGCCTGGAGAAGTTGTCAAGGTCCTCAGTGAATGATTGTGATACTAATACCAATATATGTGAGCTATGTTGTCATGCTTTAGTTTCCAAATCCAGATATGAACAGTTATATGAGGGCGTATATCACTAACTCAAATAACAAGTTTTGTGGAACTGACTAAAAAGTCAAGCAGTCGAAAAACTACAACTAGGTTCATGCTTGCAGCTCTAGTTGGTAGTTGTTGCATGCAAGCACTTTATATAACCTTTGAACATATATTATCTTTGACTGATGAGTCTTCTGAACTTCCATAGTAATGATTTGGTGAGTAGTTAGCACTGCTAGCACTTAGCAGTGCTACTTCTTATTTGTTGTTTGAATTCTTAATATGAGTTGTCATGATATGTTTTCCAAATGCCTTATTTTCCATTCTGACTTTGATTATAACCACATTCAGTTCCTGGGGAGCCTTATCCTGTACAGAATGATACAATCCTGACTCCTGCTCCAGCTCCATCTATTGATAACATTGTAGGTATGTAATTTTCCTCTTTGGATTTGCTCAACTTTGTTGATAGCTTCGCCTGAGATTAGCTATATTCCTCTTCGGATGTGCTCAACTTTTCAACTGTTGTTGGAGTTTGAAACAGTAGTATGAAGATTCATTTTTCGTACATGCACACGAGCAGGAACTACACTATCTACTAATGTGTCATTATTATCTAACATAGCTTGCTTGTACCATCTCATACAGAAACACATGACTCATAAATATATAGTCTCATGTTTTGCAGGAGATCAGGTGAACAAAAACAGTCATGTACCTTATTGGTGGATCATTGGAAGTCTGGCTGTTGGTTTGGCTCTTATTATTTTGGTGGTACTTCTTTTTGTTGTCTTGAGATCATCGGGCTGTTGCAGAGGATCCCTAGAAAGTCAAGCAAAAGACACTGATGGGAAGAGCTCTCACAAATTTCACATTCTGCGAAACACAAGTTTCTGCTGTGCTTCAGGAAGGTCCATATGTTGCAAATTTGGGGACCGGAACCGACCTAATGGGGAATCTAGTAATCGACATATGAATATTCCTACTGGTATAAACATCAAACCTTCTAGATTTTTCCCGTACATTAATGACCAAAAGTAAGAATGAAGCTTTGACTATGGTGCTCGTTTTCTCCAGTTATAGGAACCGATGTCTTTGAGGTGGAGAAGCCATTAGTTTTCACATATGAAGAGATTATGTCTGCAACAGATGGCTTTTCCGATTCTAATCTTTTGGGGCATGGGACGTATGGCTCTGTGTATTATGGCCTCCTTCAGGACCAGGTCTGCTACTCTTTAAAGTTTGCTAATGATGATATCACGCGTCCGATAAGTATTCTGAATAGAGTAAACATGCATGACATTTCAGGAAGTTGCCATTAAAAAGATGACTGCTACTAAGACTAAAGAATTTATGGCAGAGACGAAAGTTCTATGTAAAGTTCATCATTCGAATTTGGTAATGCTGATCACTCTTCTCGGTTCTGTCTCCCAAAGATAAATTAATGTTCTTCACAATAGATTGTTGACTTGTATCAATTTTTTATTTTATTTTTATTTTCATAGGTAGAATTGATTGGTTACACAGCCAGCGGCGATGAACTCTTTCTCATATATGAATATGCTCAAAAGGGTTCACTTCGAAATCACTTGCATGATCCTCAAAACAAAGGTGAGCTTCTAAAAGTATACAAGTATGCCTGTGGATGTTTGCTAGTGAAGGACACGTGTGTTGCACGTCATTCACATAATTTTCGGACAACTTCTGAAAATAAAATTATGATTTAGAACATTTATCTTCCAGAACGTATTCACACATTTATAAGACAGATTCATTAATAAGTCACAGTTTCTGTACTATGGTTCTCTCAGTTGATGCTGAAATATGTTTTCGTGATTTTCGATAGGTCATACATCACTATCCTGGATATTGAGAGTTCAAATAGCACTTGATGCTGCTAGAGGACTGGAGTACATACACGAGCACACGAAACCTCATTATGTACATCGTGATGTCAAAACAAGCAATATTCTACTTGATGGTAGCTTTAGAGCAAAGGTTCATGTTTAATTTTGCCTCAAATGCATGTTACCAGTCAACGTGTTCTGTTACTGCAGCTGATTGATTTTACTTATGTAGATATCAGATTTTGGTTTGGCCAAACTCGTTGCAACAGCAAATGACGGGGAAGAGTCGGTCACCAGAGTTGTTGGAACATACGGTTATCTAGCTCCAGAGTAAGTAACACGTTGATTACTTGCTCTTACAGGTAATCGTTCGTGTTTCCTTTTTCTAGACGATGATTTCACTCATCTTGGTTGTATAGATACTTGAGGGATGGCCTTGCAACGGTTAAAAGTGATGTATTTGCATTTGGTGTGGTGCTATTCGAGATGGTATCTGGAAAGGAGGCCATGACGAGGAGTGCTGAAAGACGCTCATTAGTGTCAATTGTGAGTCGTGGTGAATGATTCATATACAATTTACAAGAAAGCCTAAATTGTCATAGCTACTCGAGTTTCTCTGTGTCGTGTAAGTGTTTACTTGAATGGCTAAACATGCTAATGCTGCTGAAATTTCAGATGGTGGCAGCACTGAGGAACTCACCTGACTCCATGACCATGTCAAGCTTGAAGGATCACGTCGATCCTAATTTGATGGATTTGTATCCCCACGACTGTCTTTTCAAGGTAAATAAAATCTACGTTCACTTGAGCTTCAACCAATTATCAGTTTCTGCTTCGACCGAGAAGAAAAACATATTTTTGAGCGTGTTAATCTTTATTAGGTCGCGATGTTGGCAAAGCAATGTGTCGATGAAGACCCCATTTTAAGACCGGACATGAAGCAAGTAGTAATCTCTCTTTCACAGATATTACTGTCCTCGGTCGAGTGGGAAGCAACTCTCGCCGGTAACAGTCAAGTATTCAGTGGTCTTGTTCAAGGCAGATAGCATGCTTTTCCATGTCCAGAACTGGATCTACAGCTGCAAAATTGCCAGTTTTCATGTCTTTCTATTATGATTATCTGTCTTACTGTGTAGTATGTGTGTATAAAAGCATAGATTTTGATTGCACAGATCATTTTCCCCCCTTTCTTTTCTTATAGAATTCTTTCATCACTTGCTGTTGCAAAATTTTGGATGTGATATATGAGTATTTAAAGCTTAATGTACCCATGGCTTCCTTTTGAAGAGAACTCATACTATATGTATACATTCAACTATGATGTTGAACCTCTATTCTGAGATGATGCCTTTTTCTTGCGTTTTGATCGTCATATTCACGTAGGGATGTCAATACAATCCGAAATGATGAGTTAACCAGAACATATCCCGAGCTACACAGGACTAGCCCGAAAATTGAAAGGGTTCGCCCAATTAACCGAATTTCAGAAAACATGGTATTTTGTCGTAAGATGGTTGTCGAAGAAACTTAAAGATGCTAATATTTATTTTTCAGTGAACTTCCTAGTCTGACTGCGTGATAGAGTTGGGGCAAACCCAAGTGAGTTGGCCTGATTGACATCCCTAAGTGCACGCACGTCATATAAGCTAATGAAACGAAATACAAGATGTAACATAATATGAAACAATTTATACTATAACAAGAAACTCACTATTAGAACATAAGTAAATTTTACAAAATTCTTGTAAATTACTAGTAATTCTTCATGGATACACCACTAACTAAAGCTAGTGGTACCCTTTATTACATGAAGCTGCAAACTATACACATAATCACACAGTGCAAATCTGTAATTAATTGCAGAGAGAAGCCAATATCCTGCGAGGAGGGGTGAATGGCTTCCGTGAGTGAAGAACAGCCAAATTGTCGATCAACAACACATCACATTTCTGCCATGGAATAGCAACGCTTTCCTCTTCCAAGATTCTCAGACAGTCATGGATTATATGATCAGGCAAAGGATTCCCATCTCCAAAAGTCACTGCTTTTTTTGGATCGTTTAGTTTATCTTCCCATCCTGTGTAAGCAGCCACCATGCTGTTGAACCACACCTTGCGCTGCCTCGTCTCATCGTGTTTGATGGCTGGGATCGGCCCCATTATCGTCTTCGCTCCCTCTTCAGTCCATTCCACCTTCATGTTTAACTTAGCAGCTCTGTTCAATGCCAATATTAGGTTGGCTTAATTAGGCCTTTTTAATTTCCCATTATAAAGTTATGATCGATAAAAACATGCATACCTTTCCTCAGCTACGGCCTTATCTTTAGTCAAGAACGTAGATATCCAGCCGCGGCCAATGGGAGAAGAAGGGTCGTCTTCTTCTCCCAGAACACGCGTGTAAATCACTCCGTGCTCCTCCAACCTGTCTACGAACTCTGGGTACTTCGTCTTCATTCTTTCGTACACAATGTGACTGGGAACTATGGGTGTTTCTCCACCGGAGGCGGGCTCTACTTCACAAAAGAAAAACAATTTGGTGGGGTACTTTGGCACCTACTAAAACGTCGTATTAATCAAAATTTTTAGACCATCTCTAACACTTTGCACGAAAATACAGTAGCTTTCAGCTATAGTAATTGTAGAGAAACAATAATTCATCTCAGAAGTCTGCTCTATTTTTATAGCAGAAAAGAAAATTTTCAAAATACACTCTTTTATTTATTTAATTCTGATAATATGCAAAACATATTTCAATTAACGAATGGTAAAAATTAATGAAGCATGTTATAACTGATGATGAATCGAGCCATTTTATGGACTTTCTAAATAAAATGTTTAAATGTTATACTATCTCAATTATAAAGTATGCATGAAAATCAAAACAGAGAGAAACACTATGATCAAAATGAAAAACAGTGAACAGCAAAATCAATCAATTAATATAGTAAAACGAGCAAGAAAATAATGGAAGAAATTAAAAAATTGAGTGAGGGAATTTAATTAATTACCTGAGCCATTTCATGGTGAAAAGGGATTTTCTGATCAGGGGGGGATTCATTAGCTGTAAAAACACGGCCGACGACGTTAGTTCGGGGGGCGGCGCCGCCGACGTACGGCAGCTCCTCGTACCCAAACGCTTCTACGACGTCGTTGAAGTCGGAAGCAGTAGCTAAAGAATCAAAGCCGCGAAACAGAATAGCGCCGTGTTTGTGCAGAAGCGAGTCCAGCCATGGCCTCTGCTCCCTGACGGCCGCCTTCAAAGCAGTCGGACCGACGGAACCTGCCGGAGATAACACGGCGGGGAAAACAACTCCTCCGCCGTGATTTTTCTGATGTGGGATCTTGGTTTCGGTGAAGATGCTAGAGTTTGTGGGCATCTTGTGATTGATTGTTGTTGAATTTTGGATGATTATTTGTTTTGCAATTATTGATGTATGAATTGCCACAGTTGTGATGGTGATAGGTTTTATTACGGCAGTTGAGAAGCTAATCATGCAGAAATTTCGAAACATTTACATTATTTTTCCTCCTCATTTTATTTTGCTTCAATACTATCGTGAGTTGATTTTTCGCTTCTATTAGATGCGCTGTTTACTTGGACGGAAAAGCAGCCAGATTCTGGTATTCAACATCATAAATGACGTGCATGTAGACATAATAAGTCATACGAGGATCAAATACGACAACCCTTAGTGTGCGTGTGTTAGCCTAGTGGTAATGTGATTAATGCCCGGACCAAAGGTCACGGGTTCAAGTCCACCATCACGCGGCCTTTAAAATTTCTTGTAATGTTTATTTAAAAAAAAAATACGACAACGCTTCCTTTGCAATCCCAATTATTGTATATTTTACAATTGGGAGAATATAAAGTATTCATTTGCCGATAAACTCCCTCCATCTTCGAATAAGTTTCCTGAACTGCCAAAATTTTTGTTCCCAAATAAGTGTTATATTGTAGTTTTCAATGCAAATTTTACGATAAATTGTCACATTTTACCCCTTGACTAAGACAAAAGGTTTATTTTTTTTCAGCTTTTTATACAATAATTAGGGATAAAATGTGTCATTTTATCCACCGTCTTTATATACGTATTTTGGCAGCTCGGAATACTTATATATTTGGGACAGAGGAGTATATAACAAGAAGTCAACCAAATAAAAGACTTTGACACAAATATATATATATATAAACGATTACAGATTCAAGATTAATTCGGGTTTCTACGTGCTCATTGTTTCGGTTAAATAACAAAATATATATAACCTTAGGTAATAATCAATTCTAGTAATTAATTATTAACTAAAAATTGTAAATAAAATATTAAAAAATAATAATTAACTTTGAGTAGATTAATAAATCTTAATTAATAATTAAAAAAATAGAATAGATTGAAATTGAAGAAAGAAAATGACGAGCCTTGTCCCGTAAAGAATGACACAATCCCGACTCTCGCTCCAGCTCCATGGTAGGTATGTAATTTTCCGCATCGGATTTGTATTTATTGTGTATTTTTTATGATTTTCATCATTAAGGTACGAAAGTTGTGTTATAGTATTTCAAAAATTAATAAGAAATAAATAAAAGCGAAAAGAAAACATGAAAGAAGGAGGATGCTTAGACTTTAATTAAAGGTGGCTAAACATGATGGTGCTTTATTGAAATTGTTACAATGATAAACATATATTGTTACACAAACACGATAAGCATCTATCGTGAAATTGTTTGATTATGTTTTTAAAGAAATTATTGAAATGTTATTTATTGTAAAATTGTTGTAAAATAATTTTAATAAAAAATTAAATCATACACTGATTTTTATGTTAATCAATAATTAGACAAAAAATACCACTTGAACATAATTAAACCAAAAATAACGTTAATAAGAGTGCTATTATATTTGAGGTAGCTAATTCAAGATAGTATTTAAATATATGTTATCTGAAATAATTTAAGGTAAAAAAACAAATATATTAATACAAGGAATTTGAAAGAAAAAAAAACTAATTATTTCGCTAAATTTAGTAAACTCCGATTACAAAGACCCTTCAAACGGGTGAATGTGTAAAACCCCCGCGCCAGAGTAGACATTTGAATGAGGAGAGAGAAATAAGAACTTTAGTACCGTTGAAGCACTCCAACACACACACACACACACACAAACAAACGCGCAGAGAGAAGAAGAAGAAGAAGAAGCGGATATGCCGAAGAACGCCGACGAATCGAAATCGAAGTCCAAAATGAGGTTGAAATCGACGAGGAAGCCGTTCCGAGACATTTCTAACGCCAAGACAGCCATCAAATCTACCAGTATTTGTAAGAAAACCTCCGAAGATGACGGACGACAAGCGGGAGACGATTCGCTCGATCGCCTTCTCCTCGTACACTCCGATCTATCCTCCCTCATACGACAGGTACTGTAACTCATCCATTGTCGAAATAATTTCAATGAACATAATTTAGGCGTTATTTCTGATTTTAGTTGTTATTATCGTGTGGACGATTTTTGTGAGACCTAGGGTATTATCTGATTCTTTTTGTACGGTAATTTGGTGATTATGTGATGATAAGCTCTAATCTCGATCAGATTTCACTGTTCTGAGTCGATTTAGCTTTGCTAGGCGCACGTGACGTTTGCGAAATGCGAATTTGCTATGTTTAACCGGGGATCCTAGCATGATTTCTGACTGTATAATGCTTTAAGAGGGGAATGAGTTTATCGCCTTTCTTTCTGGTTTGCTTTTCTTTCAAGGAGGAAGTTTTTTTTCAGCAAATGGGTTTAAAATATCGGTGCAGGGATTCTGACATCACTTTGAACTTTTTAGCTACCTGTTTAGCTTCCTGAAGTATGGTTATGATTGCATTATATTGCCAGCAAATCACTCTGTTTCTATGTGGAATGTCTACTATCTTTATACTGCCAGAAATTATACTGCCCAATTGATTTATATTTGGGTGCTCAGAAGTTTAGATGTTGCAGTTCTACAGATGATGTATGGTGTTGTTATCACAAGGAGATAATTTCTTTTCCATGATTACAAATTCATATGTACCTAGGAGTATTAAATCTATATAATAGTCCGTTTACTTAAATGTCTTCTTGGTGAAGATGAGATTGTTTACTTCAATTCATTGATTGGCAGATAGATGAACTAGTTGTCCAAGCACTCCAAATGACAGGCAGTGACAGAAGGAAGGAGATCAAACAATTTGCAGATGTCTTGTCTGATATGCAGACTTCCTTAAAGGTAGATTTGTTGTCTGATTTTTTAGTTTGACACATGTCAGTTCACAATCTTTCAAACTCTGAACGTATTATTCTGCAGCCATGGGTTTCCAGCTTTCAAAAGGCAGTTCTCAGCCAATCCACGGTGCCGGAGAATAATTTGGAGCAGCCAGTGGAGAGAAAGGCACTTGGTGTGTCGAAAGAAAGTTCAAACACCGCCATCGAAAGCCCTGAAGAAACCAAGTGGGAGTCACTTGTCTCTCCATCACCCCTGGTATCCTGGAGGGCTGGGTGCAACACGGAAAGTGGCAGACAATTGTTTCTCCTCACACCAATGCCTCATAAAAAGGCCTTGCCGTCCAAATATCAGGCATCCTCTCTGCGTGCAGTTGAACAGATTCCAACTCCAAAAATGGCTTTTGATATAGAAATGACTAAACCTGCAGTAGACAATCTTCAGACCGTCTCACCAGAAAGAGTTTCAAATACAAATTGCTCTCTGTTTATAATGACTCCACGCATGAAAATGTCACCACCAAAGTCTTGCATTTTGCTCGAGCCAATATCAGCCTTCTCCAGAAAGAAAAGTCAAGTAGTCCATAAATCTACACCTTTTCCTACTGGAATTCACAGCTTCAATGAGTCCCCGGATTCTGAATCATCCAATGATCCATCTTCAGATGACCTGAAGCTGAAGTTTCCTGAGCTCTATGGAATAAAAAAAGAAAATATGCAACAGAAAGTGGTGGCAGAAGATTCACCAAATTGGATTGTCTCACCTCCTAAAACCTGTGTTGTATTGGATCCTTCCAACGAGCCCTTGTTGAAGAAGCAGTCTGATCATTGCCTGCCGTTGAAAACCACTGCAGTAAGTAACCAGGAACGACACTTCCTCGCCATGAAGACAAAAGAGAGTGAAGATGGCCATGCCACTACCTCAAAGAGCCAGCTGCAAGGTATAAAATATAAATCTCTTTCATTTATTATTAAACTGTTGAAGCATAACACACTCAAATTCCAATCAATGTTGCCACTCTATTGTTTCATGGCAGATATTATGCGCACACTTGATTTAGCTGAATTCACTCCGATGATGAAAGAGCCTATGAGCAGCATGAGAATGGGGAAGCATCCAGGGGAGAACACTTTAAAGAAGGAACTGTGGACGAAATTTGAAGCAGCAACGACAACTCGTGGTTTTTGTTACAATAACTCTCTTCAACAAGATACTACCAATAAAGGATTTCTTGACATTTTGGACGAAGCGTCTGATGCATGACTACTTTTGGCATGAGTTTGATTTTGCAGTCTACTAGAAGAAGCAGGTGCATGTTTTTTAAAGTTACTTCAGTGGTACAAAGGAATGTTCATGTACATTAAGTGAGCTTGCTGAAGATCTCTGGAGATGCAAAGATGTTGAGTTCTATCTTCTTACTTTGGTCTAAAGCATATGAGAAAAGATGAATCAAATGAAGTTGGGTATATTTCTGAGGATTGTTAACTATTCTGAAAAATATTATTAGTAATTATTGGTGTTGTGAGAGGGTACTAAAATAACAATCTTTCAGGAAGTTGTCCAAACTTTTTCCGCTGGTCCTGATATTGAGACTACCATTAGAATGTACAGCACAATGACTTAAATAAGATTTACTCAAAATAAATTGTAATCATTCGGTCTCATTGATAATATCCTCTAATTTTTGGGCACCGTTATTAAGACAAGTGTAAAAAGATAAAAAATGATAGGTCATCATCACCTTTAAAGAGTTACTTATTTTTATTTTTGGAAATGAGACGTTATCAGTGGGGCGGACGACAAAGGAAAAAGAACATTGTCAGTGGGACGGAGGGAATATAATATACATTCTCAAATTTTTTTTTGTATAATATACGTGTTTAATATTAAACAATTTCTAAAAAGGATTTATTAGCGTTAATGTGGAAAAATATTTTATATAACGGGCATAAAATAATTTTGGAATCAGATATTTATCTCCATAGGCCAAGAGATCATGCATTCATGCTGAATAAGTTTTGGACTCTTATTAATCGTAATAGATATATATTTTCAATACTAATTTCCACCTAATGAAATGGCCACATATATAACCTTACTTGTTTATTCAAACAATAAATGTTTTTTTTTTCCACGGTTTAAACTTACATTCATCATCCAAGTATTCAATTTTACAGTGGTGTAATTTGAAAGTTATTACATAATAAATGCACATTTTATGTGCCCATTAAGAAACGTAAACTACATGATTTATTTAAATTTTAAAACAAAATCAAAAGATGTATTTGGAGATTAAAATAATGTAAGCAATAATGTTTAATTCCAATTAGAGAGCATATAAATAAAGAAGACCTTAAAACCTTCCCTCCCGTCGACAAGAAGAAAACCCCTTAAACCCTCGCCTCGCTCAGCGCGCTCCCACTCCCGCTCTCTCTCTCTCTCTCTCTCTCTCTCTCTCTCTCTCTCCCACACACACACGCACAAATAAACACACGACACGACACGACACAATACACGCACACAATGGGCGATTCAGTTCAATGGATTAAGCACATCGAGCTGTACGTCAGCTCCACCGCCACTCCGTCCCAACAGGTAAATTCTCCAATTGATTGCGGATAAATATGAATATCGACCGTTATTTTCCGATTACTAATGGAATAGTTACAACAAACTTCTTGTAACAGGCTAAATCATACTAACTCTATGTGCTTTTGTTGTGAACGCACATTGCTTTCTGAAATTTATGCTCTATTGAAATTCTGCTACCGTTGATTACTGAATGTTACTGATGTGAGTGGTTTGTGCTGTGAAAATGAATTACAGGCTGCCAGTGTGGTTTCAGTTGCCACTTTGTTGAAGAAGGGTGTTTTTACTCTCGAAACACTTGTAAGTTCTGTCGTTACAATGTTACGTGTATTTTTAAAATCAATATTATCATATATGCAACTTCATTATCAAATAAATTAAAATGTTTACTCAACATCGTTCTCATCTACAGGTTAAGGAAATGGAGATGTATTTGACTACTACCGATAGCATTATCCGCTCTAGAGGTAATTGTATCTCCGTATTATTACTGTACTTTTTCCAGTTTTTCTACATATCTGCAGTGTTATCTCCGGAAGTTGTCCGAACGATATTTACTTTCTTGATAATTTGAAGATGGTAAACTTTTATTTGGCTGTTGAGAAGATAAGGTGTCTCCGTTAAAGAAAAAATGTATTTTGCCTAGCCTTTGTTTTTGGAAATTCCAATTTAAGGCGTAGTAGATATAATTCTGGATAAAAAGTACCTAATGATATTTTTTCTTGTGCAATTTCAGCATTTTAGTTTTAGCATAATAGCATCTGCTGTGATTAACCCTCAGTCTCACTTAAAGATGCAATATTTTTTATCTAGTTATTTTGTTCATGGAAGATTTGTGCAGTGATTTATGTTAGGCTTTGAGTCAACTGTCTCTGGGAGTCCTGCATTAATAGGAAGCTTTATAGGCTTTAAATCAAGTGTCCTCTCATTTAATCTGGTTCTTCGGTAAGCATAGCTGATGCAAGTGCCTTCATGTGGCATGATTTGTGACTTATGTTGTGGCACAATATGTTTTGCATTGTAACTTACGATTGTTTTTGGAACTTTCTTATGTTGTATCATACATCTATCATTCAGGAATTCTCCTCCTTGCTGAATTGTTGGATCAACTAGCATCAAAGCCCTTGAGTAGCAGTTCAATACATAGCCTAGTAGTATTCTTCACAGAAAGACTGGTAAGTGAACAAGGATATTAGAAGCACTAATCTATCTGCTACATGTTTATTTTACGTACTTTAATTCATTCTATTCTGGGAACATTTTTTCCATTGTACATATAGAAAGCTTAATTTTAGTGTTTGAGGAATGGAGAGAAGTTATGCTAATGCGAAGTATAAAATGCACACCGACTGTACTAGAGACAGTGATGCACTTTCAATGTATGCATCAATATAAATTATAGTGTTCATTTATGTATATATCATTGATCACTATAACTGAATTTGGTGTTAGAGGCTGTGCAGAGAAGCCTTTGGTTCATAATTACCAAGTTTTCTTGGATTCACCCTTCCCATAGGAATATAATTTCTGCAAAGTTGCACAGACACATCGATCGTTTGACATTATATTTTTTTGCACATCTTTTCACATGTTTCATTAAATTTGGCAAATTTTGTGATTGAGCTTCAATTCAATCATTATGAAAGGCAGATAATATTCTTATTTATCAGGCAGACTGGAAAGCATTACGTGGTGCACTTGTTGGCTGTTTGGCTTTATTGAAGAGAAAAGTTGATGTTGGAAGAGTCACTAATTCTGAAGCAAAGGCTGTTGCTGAGTCTTATCTCCAAAATCTGCAGGTGCAGTCCTTGGGCCAACATGACAGGAAGGTAAGTCACAGTATGAAATCTTTGGTTCTCGTGCCTAACATATATGATAATTTTTATTTCACGTCTCATGTTCTTTGCAGCTGAGCTTTCAACTAATGGAATGCTTATTAAATCACTACGCGGGAGCAATAGGGGATTTGGTAAACTCATTTTACTTTCCCTATCTTCTTCTTCTCATTTTTCTCTACCTAAATTTTTAATGCTGAATCTGTCTTCATTGGACTGCCTCATTGCAATTTTTGGAGCAGGCATTAATGTTTGTTGCAACTAGTAAGGAGAAAAAGCAAGGGGTGGAAACTGTTCTTACCCCAGCTCTCCATATTTATTCATTGTCTCCTTGCATGCTTTCAATGTTATCCTGTTGCCTTGTTAATACATGCCCTAGTGACCATATCCCTCCATTTGAGCAATATACATCATTGGACTAAGTGTTCACTAATATTAAAGCAATATCCTGTTAAGATGGTGATTTTTTGAAAGCTTGTAGATTGAAGGACACAATGAGGTTCCCTTGCATGTGATATTTCCAGTGGTTTGGCATTCATAAGGTCCAGAATGGTGCCATAGAGCATTTAAGCTGAATGTTTGATGTACAGCTTTGAATTTCTAATGTTTTTTTATTCATTTTGGCTTGTTCACTGAATCAAGAATCATATTTTGCACTTAAATGTTGTGAGAATCACAGTTCATTTCTGTAGCAATTATAATCTTATCACATGTGCCATCTGGTTTATACTCTTTTAGTTTAACTTTCAGTGACTGCTGCAAGTAGTGCAACTGTGTTTTTAACAATAATTTAACTTTGTCTTGTTCTTTTTTTCCAGGGAGATAACCTTGTTTATGGAATCTGTGAGGCCATTGATGGGGAAAAAGATCCTCAATGCTTATTGCTTGTCTTTCATATAGTGGAATGTATTGCACGACTATATCCTGATCCTTCTGGTCCTTTAGCAAATTATGCTGAGGATATGTTCGAAATTTTAGGCAGTTATTTTCCCATCCATTTCACACATGTGAGAGACCTCTTTACTCTTGTTCTATTTCACATTCCTCGTCATATTTGTCATATCTGTGCTGATGACTCTTATTGCATTAAGCTTTACATTTCATAACCTGAGGTGATAAATTTAGTAGCATGGTTAAAAAATGGTTGTGGTATGCTTAAGTAAAGCTCCTAGATGGAAGTACCATACAAAATTTTCTGTGGAAACACGCTGGTAGCAGGGCTAAATCAATTACTAAACTAAAATTTCTTGGAACAGTTTGAGAGGAATTTAAATCTATGTTTTTTTATTATGTTCATAGAGCTGACTGAAAGAAAATGATATGTATATGTATGTATACGCATGTATGCATGTTCTTCTTGCACTTCGCTTGCATATTTGTAAGTGCATTTAATTTTCCAAAAACATATATTCATAATCTCATATTAGGAAATACATCAATCATTTGACCGCACCTACAGTTCTGTATGTCTTAAGAGTCTGGTGCTATTAGGAGAGAGGGCTAATTTCTTCCTTTTTCCTTGCCTCCCCCCACCTCCCAACTCTTATATGTTTTTCCCCTGTACTGATTTGGTTTTCGATATTTGTCCAGCCAAAAGGCGAGGATGATGACACAAAGAGAGAAGAACTCTCAAGGGCATTGATGGTAAGTAATTTGTTTTATGTTACTTGTTGCAGCCAAAGCTAGATTACTAAATTAATATAATCTTGCTTGGGCCTGGTTTCTTACTTTCTTCTACAGTACTTTTGCGAGCGACCCATTTCTGATTTGAGTCTTGTATATGACTTCTGATGTAGAACGAAAGAAGAATGGTTCTCCATTTCTGATAGTCCAATGTTTATTTCCAGTTTACTGTTTCATATGCTGCATAAATTCTTTTAAGATTAATTTTCTGCAAGTGGATTTAGGAGATTTCACGTTTATTAATAGTTTCTGTCTGAATTTTATTTTTTGATGACCCAACTGTTTTCTTCTTCATTACCTTTTTTCCCATCAAGCATGAAAAGTAGTATAGTCTGTTCATTTTGTTCCACTTGAACATATTATAAAAGCAAACCTGACTTTGCATTCTTTCCATAAACTAACAAATAATTGTGTCTAATCAACTTATTAAAGAATTTCAGGAAATTTTGTGTTGCTGGACTTGAAACTTTATTCCTTTTTACTTGTAGGGGAAACAAGGAATGTCCTTGTCTTTTCCATTTAGTTTGACCTTCTGTTTAAAAAATTCTTGAAAGTCAGATCCATCCTGTGTCCTTGCATGCGGAAATATGATAAGTTCTCACAGCGTATCTGTACTGATGCATTGCATCTCTCAGGCTAAGTGATTTGTGGAATGATGATGCGGTATAAGAACAATAATTTTGAATATCTGAACTTCTATTTTTACTTGAATACTTCTGAAGGCTTCAAATGCTATGGTTCTGGATGGCTTAACATGTTACTAACATTTATAATGGATCCTTAATGATTGAGATGTTGATAAAAAAAAATTTGGCACTTACTTTTGTTCTGGTGTCTTTCAGTTGGCATTTGCTTCTACACCTCTTTTTGAACCTTTTTCTATCCCGTTGCTGCTAGAGAAACTTTCTTCTTCTCTGCCGTCAGCTAAGGTTAGTCTCCCATACAATGCATCTCTGTTTCCTTTTTATACATCTGAAATTATGATTCTTTTAATTTTTTGGAAGCCCTACATGTCCGTCTGCAGGTGGAGTCATTTAAGTGTCTCAGCTATTGCACAATGAAATATGGACCAGAAAGGATGGCAAGCCATGCTGAAGCTCTTTGGTCTTCTGTAAAAGATGCAACATATATTTCACCTCAGTGTACCCTGACTAAGGAGTCTGAATTGTTGGGTGGAATGGGTTTTCAGGATAGTGACATTATGATGCAGGCTTTTATACTCCTGCAGGAAGTTATTCAACAATATGGTGATTTCATTAGTTTAATTTTAGGTGACAATGACATAAATGTCTTTATGAACTCACTGAATCAGTATAAGGAGATTGATGAAATTCCTTCACTAGCAAAACAGAGATTGCATGTAGTTGGTCATATTCTGTCCACTTGTACTAAACCCTCTCCTGCGTTGTGCAATAAAGTCTTCTGCAGTTTCTTTCCGCTCCTCATGGAAGGTCTGGGGCTTTCAGTTGCAAAATCCTCGAATGGCTATGTAGATGAAGATTGTTTTCCTCCAGTAAAATTTAATTTTGCAGCTATTTATCTCTGCATAGAACTTCTTGCAGCATGCAGATATGTGGCTGTCTCCCTTGACAGTTCTACATCAGCCCTTGATTTTTCTCATCAGACAATGTCTACCATGCTTAGCACTTCCTGTAAATCACTAGTGAAAGCATTCTTTTCCCTCTTAAGATCAACAGTAGCTGATCAAAGACCAAGTTCTGATGTTTACTTTGGAGGTTAGCATTTTCTGAATTCTGTCACTGATATGAAGAATATGCTAGTTGTGAACGTGTTGTCTCTGCCAATGGTTGATGTTCATAGTTATATTTATCCCTGCTACTTATGCTAAATTGGATTGACCTAAAATTTGAAAATTTTGGAGTCATATTTTACTTGTCTGGTTAGAAGTATGGATCTGCCAAAGATTCCTTCTTTGCAAAGTGAGTTTCCTATTAGTCTGAAAATAGTGTACATGTTTGATCATGATTATTTTGAAAAATGAGCTCCATTATTTTATATATGTAATGCTTGAGTTATAAAAATAACAGGGAACTTTTGCTCACCTTTTTTCCATTATGACATTCTCTATCACATATCTGGCAAATAATTGTACAGTGGTTTTGTGATACTAATAAAAATTTCTTCTTATGAAAAGAAAAAAATTGAAATTTAATGGTTCAGAAGATATGTTAGCTTCTAGATTTTTCAATATAGGGTTAATAGTTATCCTCCTGCTTCTCTCGCTCGACTTCATTCAATTATTTTTTTCATAGTCAACCTGATTTTAACCTTAAGTTGTTTGAGTTTTCATATTAGCTTTTTTCTGTAGCTCCGTCCTTCCTTTCTCGTAGTCGGGCATTATGAGGGCTCTTTTCAGACATTGAGCAATTAGATGACCTTTAATTAATGTGAGATGATGGAAGACCTTAAAGAAACTAGAGAAATAGTGATAATGAAGAACTTGGAGATGTTCAAGTTGATGGACTCAACCTATTACCTCCCATTTTCTTTTTTAGGACGAAGTTTCTTTGTCAAAATTATGTTATATAGCATGGATTTAGAAAGTAGAAGTCATATTATCATGTTACTGAAGTATGGTTTTCAATATTGTTTGTCTAGAAAAAAATGCTATGAGAATGAGCAATAGGAGTTAACCAAAGAATCTGCTTATTAATAATTCCAGTTATTAGTTGGCTTGAATGTCTAATAATGCCTATTTTCTTTTCCTTCTCTTTAGTCTATGGCCATTGAGCCATTCTCAGAAGAACTTGTGTTGCATGCCCACCCATTTATATGGTTAATATATGAACTTTCTTCAGTTAACTGATCATCCCTTTATAATCTCTATTTTCTTTCTTTTTCAATAAAAGTTGTTTCTTATCACTAAAAAAGCAAGATGATCAGATATGTTTTAAGAAATTTCTAATCAGGGTTTTTTTGATGCAGCAAAACTGGCTTATTCTTTTAATGCTATTTATTTATTAATTTATTTTATTTTTAACAACTGCAGTAAAGGGCCTGGAAATTTTGGGTACATTTCCAGAAAGCTTCCTTCCAGTATCAAAGTCCATATACGACAATATATTGTCAGAATTTGTCAGAACAGTTATTTCTGATAGCAACAAGACATTCTTGTGGACATTGACATTGAAGGCATTGGCAGAAATCGGCTTTTTTGTCAATAAATATCCAGAATCTGAGAGAGCTGTGAGCTTTGAGAGTATAGTTGTAGAAAAGATTGTCTCCCTTATACCTTCTGGTGAATCAGCTATGCCTTTATCGTTCAAATTGCAAGCTGCTTTTGAAATCGGAGGAACGAGGAAGGACTTTATGTTCAGAGTTGTTCATGCGTTATATGCAGCTATATATTCCAATTTTTCAGCTGCTTATGTAAGTATTTTTGTCATCCTGTCAAAACATTAGTTGAAAATATTTTGTTGATAATAGTGCACCATATTATCATTTTGCATCGCAACATTTTTTCTTGGTTGTCTGAATATTTACCAGATCCTTGTCTGTTTCGTCAAAGAATAATTCTGCTATGATTATGCGTGTGATGAATGAGGACATTATGTCGGTTCTTGATGACACTCTGTTTTTCTTTTCTTCCTTATTCTATCGTTGCCTTGTAAAACTTTGTTAACATAATACCAAACAGGATCAAGGGAATCATGAGTCTGGAAAAGTGATGGTCACACTTCTTGATACTTACACCCAAAAGGTGCTTCCATGGTGAGTAAATTTTTGGTTATTGATAATTCTTATATGTTAATGATTCTGGTTATTTGTTTGAATTACTTTATCAATTGACTTGGGATCTTATATCTAACTATTCAATGGACGTGTTTCTTGACATGGCCGGCCCCAGGTTTCTTAAAATTGAAGGTTCTGAGGAAATCCCTCTGAATTTTGCTCTCAGTATCTGGGAGAAGATCGAACAAACTAAGTCCTTAAACCTCAGTCCCCTGGAAATTTCAAGTGTAAGGCAGCCAAATAAAAGTCGGATCTCTCCAGTCTTTTTTGTTTCTTTGTATTATACTACTAGTTAAGTTGGATTTTGTTTGATGAGGAAGCATGTTATCAGGATCTTCTTGGTGCCATAATGACTGCAATGAAGGAGTCCGTCGGGAGTTGTTCAAAGGAGAGCCAGGAGATAATTATTAATAAAGCTTTTGGAGTGCTTTCTTCAAGTACTGTTGTTGGACAGATGGTAAATAAATCTGACAGTTCTCTAGTAAAGGTGGAAGGGTTGCAGCAAACTCACAATCCTGGTGATTCTTCCTGTAGAGATGAGTGGCTTACTTCATTATTTGCTTCAGTTATTATAGGTCTCCGACCTCAAACAAGTATACCAAATGGAAAAATGATTATGCAGTTGTTCATAAAAAGCCTCCTTAAGGGACATGTTCCATCTGCTCATGCACTGGGTTCTTTAGTTAATAAGCTACCATTGGAGATCTCAGGAAAGGACTCTTCTGGAAATCTGACTCTGAACAAGGCACTGGACATGATATCTCCTAGTTTTATGGGGATTTCTCATTATGATAACATTTCTCGAAATGATGGCAGTGGAATTGATTTCAGTAGTTTAAGATTAAATACCTTAAGAATGCAATCAGGGATTAACACCGCAACTGGATTAGCCTGGATAGGTAAAGGATTACTTATGAGGGGGCATGAAAAGATAAAAGATATCACAATGGCTTTATTGAGTTTCTTGACGTTGGATTGTAAAGGTGGAGACTCAAAAGAGCTCCAAATTATTTATGAGAAAGACATGCATCAGCTGAGAACAAGTGCAGCTGATGCATTTCATATCATTATGGGTGACTCTGGAGAATGTCTGAGTCGAGAGTATCATGCAACCATACGACCACTCTACAAGCAACGTTTTTTCAGCATCATCATGCCAATATTTTTATCCTTGGTGATGAAATCTGACACATCACTTGTCAGGTATGAAAGGAAATGACTTGCATATGCAATTGCTTTTTGTTTTTTGTTGGGGGGGGGGGGGTTCTTGTCATTCTGTTTAATTTATGCACTAGTGGCAGCCAATATTCTAATAATTGAGCATCCTGCACTTCACCTCTCATGGACTACCAAAAGAACTGGATTTTTTTGAAGTTTGTTATTAGTCTGATGAATTGCTTTGGTTTAGATTATCTACACGTGTTACATCTAACAAAAACATGTGTATGAACTATGAACATGTGTATGATCATGAACTCTCCTCTGTTAGGTGGTTTTGCTAGTTTTCAATTCATATATCTTGGTTAAGCAGAATTCAAACTTAGTTGAACTGAATGCAGTATGTACTTTTCTGTTTTGATCTAGTCCTGCAAACGCTTCCAGATCTATGCTGTATAGAGCCTTTGCGCATGTTGTGTCTGATACTCCCATGACTGCTGTTTTGACAGAATCCAAAAAGGTTAGCGATATTAATTCACACCATGTCCAATTACTCATGCAATATATTCTACACAATTTTCTTGACATATATGATTTTTCACGCAGATTATTCCTATTTTATTGGATTGCTTGTCCGTGCTGAGCAAGGATGTCGTGAACAAGGAAATTATTTACAAGATGTTACTTGTTATGTCTGGAATATTGCTTGAGAAAAATGGTGAGAGGGGCATCAAGCTTTATTTTTTGGTTGAACTACATTTTGGCTGTCAAATGCTCTAATTTTTCTCGCACTCATTGCCACAGGACAAGAAGCTGCAGTAGAATATACACCCAGCATTATAAACCAACTCATTGATCTGACAGCATATCCGCACATGATGGTATAAATATTTTTCCTCAGCTGCTGATAACTTTCTGAATTGTGTGTGTACTTGTGGCGAAGTTGTTTATTTACTTTTCCTAAAGCTACCGGGTATCATTGAAATGGTAATGTTCAATTTTGGTTTCTACCTTGGGTGTCTTAGTTATTGTTCTTACTAATACCACCCGTAAAGAGTGGGCGGATGGATACATGTGTTGCTCTGGGATATTTTCTGAAGTTGTCATCTTATCCTTGAGAAACCTGCTCCTTTAGCCTATTTCATATTTCTTCATCTATGAGATCTCCATAATACATTCTCAAAGTTCTCTGTCTTCATCTTTGAATTTATGTTTTAACAGTTTCTTCGTTTGTTATGATTTTTCCTTTTTTGAAACCTTTTTATCCAGCATGTGATTTTTGTTAATCAAACTAGTTCTTTGTCTGCAAATAAATTTTTGTTAGCCCTGAGAAGCTCTGTTGTTAGCTTGTGAAAGTGTTTTTTTTCATGTTTTCAGGCTATCCGTGAAACAGCAATACAGTGCCTTGTTGCTATGTCTGAACTTCCCCATACTAGAATTTATCCTTTGAGAACTAAGGTATGAATATTCTTATACTTACACACACACATATAGTGTCTATGCTTAATGCTCGAGCAATCAAAAATCTCAATATGACATTCAACCATTGATTGTGCTATCTATGCATAAATCTTTTCTTTGTTATTGCGTATTTGTTCAACTGGGGGCAGAAAAGCTATAGTTTTATGCTTACAATATTGCAAGCCAGATATTCAAGCTGTAGTTTTTTCATATAAAGTTTGTGGGATGAGGATTTTGTCACTCATGAAGATTATTTTAAGGGCTTCTAAAGTAAACTCATTTCTCAATGCTAGGTTTTACAAGCCACATCAAAGGCACTTGATGATCCTAAGAGGATTGTTCGTCAAGAGGCTGTCAGATGTCGACAGTCATGGTAAGTCTTATTAAGTATTTTAACTTACTATAGTGTTTTGAATCTGCAATCAGATTTTCAGTATTGATGCTTTTTTTATTGTTCTCCTTTTCATTTTTAGGGCTTCAATTGCATCAAGAAGTCTTCACTTCTAACAAACTTGAAGGGTTTTTTTTGTTGCTACGCTGGTAAGATCTGCTGCTTGTTAAATGCAAATCATGTTCCAAGTCAGTAGCTCGCAGCAGCATCTTTTAATTGCACAGGGTATCTTCTTGTTTGAAGAGTAAAGTGGAAAAGTAATTAAAGAAAGTTAGTAATCAAAGTTAAATTTAGATCTTTCTGATTAGGTACCGTGTAAGTTAAGATCGACACCCCCCCCCCCCCCAAGAAAATAAATAAAAATAAATTGTAGAATATATTTATTCTGAAGCCAAGTCATAATCTAATATCCTACTTTGGGTTGATTATTGTTTATGGCCTGACTGGGTTGAGACATTTTAAAAGGAAATTACTGGATGAGTTTATGCTATATGAATGTAAATATAATGATCAGATTAGGTACTTGTTTTCCATATGGTAGTGATTGCATTTCCAGGAAAAAAAGAAAAGAGAAAAGTGATCAATTTGGATAATCTTTCTGTTTATGAAATGTTTTACATGTAATAAACTGTTTTCAAGATAAAGTGGCCTTATACTTTGTAAATTCTGTTTTCTGCAGGTGCATTCTCCCTTTGGGATCTCTGGAATATTCTTGTTTATAACTAGGTTTTTTCACAGTATTTTTGACTATCACATCCTCAAGCTCTAACCTATCAACTGCAGCATGTTTATTTTGGATAGCCTTCACTCTTTTGCAACGTCGTAGAAATTTAAACTCGTATCAAGACATTTGGAAACTTGCCCCTTCTGTAAAGCCCTTGATTTTATTTTGTTTATTCCATTTCCCATGTTATGCTTTTGGAACATGTCTCACTTGTGCTATGAGTGAAGATCCTTCCCAGGTTTTTTGTCGAAAATGTTTGAACCTGGCTAATCATCAGCAGGTTGTGATATATATTAACTGGAATCTGTAGTCCTTTGTAAATATGATTTGTGTTTATTCGAAATTTTCTGTAATCCTTGCTTTTCTTTGTTTAGTTTTGTTATAATCCAAAGGTATTGGATGATGAAAACTGAAGTAATTCTACTGAATCCTAGAAAGTGGTAAGTTAAGATTTGTGTGATAACACAATTTACTCTCCGAATAAGTGTTCTAAACTTGTTCCCGAATGTGTCCTATTTCGAAATTTTATAAAAAATGATTTTAATCTTTCCATTCTACCCTTGTTCGCAATGCAAATTCTTAATTTTGTACTAGGGTAAAAGAGGTAAATTTGCCGATTTATTGGTACATAAGTTTTGACGATTGGGGAATATTTTTTTAGGGTGAGAGATTATTTATATATACACACTGTACGAAGTCTGTTATGCTAACATACCGGAAAACCTCAACAGATCAAAGTGTGCAAAAATGCCAAAAAGTAATGATAAGAAAAGAAAAACGACTTCTAAGAACAATATTTCATCTTATTAAAGCAAGATTGATTGTTCATAACACCAGAAAATCCAGTTTAAGTAGCCAATTTGCATTACAAAGGAAGACGACTCGAGCTTCACAGGTATTTACATTCTCTCATCGGTGGGAGACTCCGTCTCAGATGAATCTTCCGCTCCTTCGTCATCGGAGTGCTGCGATTCGTGCTTCGCAGCTGCCTGCAACACCCTGCTTTGGACGTCGGATGATGAAGGCGACATGGGTAGGCCATTACCATTGCTTCCTAACTTTCCAGCTGCCCATGAAATCGCACGACCACCTACTCTCACTGGAGTTAGCAGCAGCCTGAGAAGTGCACCAATGCTCATGTTGTTTATACAAACGAACACCATAAACTACAAAGAATCGTAAGGGAGAGAGAGAGCGTTGCATGATATTTCATTTCAGATTCCATGTTCTACACTCTCGAATATCAGAGTTTCACGCGTAGGAACATAGAACAGAATCCATAAAGCATGCTTAAGTACTCGATTCTGATACTCAGTGAAGTAAGCCGGTACCTCACATCCCGCTTCAGATCTTCTACGTCTTGGTAAGAAGCAACTCGACGGAATAAACTCTGGCAATAATTTAAAAGGTCAGACAATGCAGAGGTTTGCTCAAATTGATATCCAGAGTAAGTACTGAAAATATGCACCTCATATCTAGCTTCTAAAGAGGAAATACTATGTTCATCATATATTAATTGAAGGTTAATAGTTTCACCATTTTGATATAAACTACATAGAGGTCTCAAAATTTCCCTAACTATCTTAGGTATGTAGATATGTTCTGTTTGGCAATGGCAAATTGTGCAGTAAGTCAAGATTCGACTTTTTTTAAGAATATAGGGGATTTTGAGCATATCTAGTTGAAGACGAGATTCAAGAAACTAACTACCTGGCCCAGACCAATAACACCGATAAATTGCAGAGTCTTTTCCCATTCTGCAGGAAAGGAAATTTTTTTATACAACTTGACATGGCTAATAGATGCTCAAAAATACGTGGAAGATGAAAGCACGTTACCTACTACTGAGTAAGTCGCCACTGCCAGAACCTACATATGAAGAATTAGGCTAGTCAGCTGCATCTTGCATGTTCAAATAAATGTTGCAGTTTATAAAATCTTGCTTCTGATGCTGGATAGAATCTAAAACTGGTGCAATTTTATGGTTTAGCGATTATCTCCCGGGATGGGAGGCATGGATATGAAGTAAGATAGGCTCCTTCATAGGGAAGATTAGAATGTCAATATGAGCCAATTACAATATGAATTGCATGCATAAAATTTGGAACGGATAGAAATATATTGTTAGCCGCATGCAACTCAAAAGAAAATTAACCTAATAAAAACAGAGTAAAGCCTTACCACTCCATACCCAATGGTTTTCAATGGAGTTGGTTTAATTTCCTCCAAGATGGCTTCAGCTTCCTACAAGCAACAATGGTTTTAACTCATTCTAGATATCGACTGGTTTTCGCAAGCACTCATCACTTCAGTTTGAGATGTACTTGCCCCATAAAACTTTGCTTAATAGAGAGAGCAGACAAAAGACTTACCTCGTTGATTATCGTAAGTGCTGTCTCAGGTTTTACCATTTTAACGCATAAGCCACTTTTTATCCAGGAGCGAAAGCCACCTTTCACCAGATAAGGTTTCTGTTGTATGAAAATAAACAAAAAGTTCACTCCAAATATAAAATAAAATGAATTGAAAGGAAAAAAGGTACAAAATAAAATTGCTTTTGTGATAGCCAACTAAATGAACGAATGAAACAATGCCTTAATTCCAAGCTTTCTCAGTGATCTTGCGACACCCTTGGAAAAAGTTCCATCAGCATCCATAACTAAAACTTTAGACCTCTCCTGCATGTATAAAAGTTAGCATGAAAGTTCGTTTCTCATCGTCCAAATTTCAGTATGACCAGTAGCTTTTTAAACATGTAAACATCATTGCATAACATAAAGCTATTAACATGCAAGGCGGAAAGGATTGGAAAAGGAAAACATATTTATCGACATGTTTCATACATCAACTATTTTAAGGTTACGAATAACAGCAGCTAGCAATGTGTATTCAATATCTCTTCCCCCCTTCAGCAACTTCTTCACACAGCTGTCAACCTACAAATTTATGTGCACGTAGAGAGAAAAATTAATAAAAATATCTCACTGTCAATATTTTTTCCGTCTACCTATCTTTCCCCGTAAGAAGATTTTAACTAGGTAAAACTAATGTGAGAAAAGTGTAATTAGTAAAAAGAGTAGAAACCTCAGGAAGTGTCACACTGGCATATCGAAACCGAGCTGCCCTTCGAAGATCAGGAACACCGTCTCTGTCCTTGAAATTCTTTGCACACAGAACAATACAATCAGGAATAGTCAGCAAGAACTATTTTTGCAAGGATTGATCATAATCTTAGGACAGAGTAGTATATCTTTCAAACAAAACAAACCACGTAGCATTTTGTAATACAACGGGCTCTCTAAGTTTCCATTCAAGCAAAAGGTCTGATAAATTTAGAATCTCTTACCTCAGGTCGAATGTCGACAAGTACAGCATTTTCGTTCCCTTGTAAGAGCTCCAAAGCTGACAGAGGAGACAAATCCCCTGCATATCCACTATATTTTACTATCCTATAAGAACCCCTGCACAAATCTGATGAGAAATGTGATTTCTGTTCATTAAAACGAGAGAAAGACAAGATCAGGATTCATTTTCTCAAGATCATTTAGAAAGAATCAAAACAAAAATAAAAACGTCAAAGCAAGATTTATACCATAAAGTCACTGAGAATCCAAGGAAAAGAAGAAACGGAACAAGTGGATCATTAGGGTCTAGACCAAGACTTTCTTCAAATCCTTCCACAGCCAAGTAAACCTTTGCATCAAAATTTTGGAGGGAACTGTTAGAACTGAAGTGGCCTCCAACGAGACAGATAACAACAAGAAGAAGGAAGCATTTTCCAGCCGAATCATTCATTTTTACGAGAATCCAGTTTTTTAGCCATGGGAAGTCAGTTAATGAACCGACAAGATCTCTTACTAATCTCTCATGATGTAAATTAAAATGCAACAATTTAAGCATCAAATAAATCATGTTTTATAGAAATCATTTGACATGTCTTGCACTCGGAAGGCTAGGACTATAAGTGTACCTGTTGAAATGCAGTTCCAGCAGGAATTAATACTTTCCCTACTCTTTCTTCAGATAAACCGAGTGCTTCTCGGACTTGTGGAGGGAGAAATTCCTTTACAAAACTGTAACCATATCCAACAGTTTTGCCTCCCTGTAACAAAGAGTTCTCGAGTACAATAATTGTGCCCCTTAAAACATCAAGTGCAAAAGACCCGGCTCCGCCAGATGCTTCATTTACCTCACTAGATAGCCCAACCAACTTACTACTCACTGATCCTGCAGATTTGTTGATAAACGAGATAATCTCATCGATGGAACTATGAACTGCTTGATTGGTATTTTTCAGAGTAGCAGTCAGTGACGAGGCGACACTATCAGATAAACTGTTCAGAAAATTTTCTCCTCTATAAAATGTATCAGCAGCAGATTCCCTCAATTTTGAAACAATATCAGAAAAATTTGTTTCCAGAAAAGATAGTGAATTTGCATTCATGTTAAATGAATCAAATACCAGATGAGAATCAGTTTGCACAGTTTTAAAAGGCGTAACTGATTCAACATCAGCGAAGCTGGGTAGCACCTCGGTTTTATCAATTACGTTGCTGAGAAAATCCACTAGCTGATCATCTGCAGCAGAGCTGCAAGAGTTCTCCAAAAACATCATGTCATTTGATCCCAAATAGTGTGGCTCATATATTGCTTCAACTTGGTTACTGCTCAGTGCACATTGTCTTAAATTATGCAATCCATTTTGAAACAACGAGCAAGCAATCATGCCCGTAGAGACCAACTGTTTGCTGCTTCCAACATTGTTAAAGTAAAGACATGAAGAAGGTGTTCTTTTAGAGGAAGCTATGTGAAGGTGAACACTGTTCGAGAAATTCATGACAACTTTGTCAAAACTATTGCAGTTGGCATCAAATCTCATCCAATATGGAGATAAAGATTTGAATCCTCCACAAACAGAAACCTGTATGAGAATATGCATTATTTATCAAACTCAATCTAAAACTGTTCTAACTCATTGTCACCAAAATAAATACTATTATTATAACTTCAATTGACTTATGAATTCACAATCCAAGAAAACCCATATACTAGTACTAGTCATAAAAGGGTAAACGGCGTAGAATCAAAATCAACTAATTCCAACATACTATCAACTAATTCACATAAGATACTTCAATACAAAATTCTTAAAGAAAAGGAAAAAACAATATGTTTCGACCTTTGTATTGCAGGACCAGTTGGTGGTCGGTGAGCAGAGCGGCAACATTGCTGCAAATATCACCTAATTTGTTTTCAGATCACTAAACCTCAAAAAATGAAAAATGAAAAACGAAAAATCCATTCTTGCAGGCGATTACCAGACAAAGCTGTTACGTTTCATCGAAATATAGCTATATATATGAATATGAATATGAGGGCAACCCACGAAGAAGTAAGGGTTTTCAAATTAAAATCTTGAAATGGGTTCTGACAAGAATTCAGACAGCAGGTACGATGTTGTAAGAGAAGTACTCCGTTGAAAACAAACAGTACTAAATCGACCTGAAGGAAACAAAGCAGGGGAAGTGGGAAAAACTTGTAACGTATTCGCGTTTCTTACAGTTGAATTAATTCAATATATCTGTAATCTTTTTCTACAGTTGAATTACTTCATTTCTTTTAGATTTTATTTTGATCTTCACCGATCAGAATTAATGCTAAAACTTTTATCATGTTCGTAGTTTTATTTTTCATGCTCTTCCCCCAGCAACTCTCATCTGTTTGTATAATTAATAAAACAATTGAAATTTGGAAAATGTCTTATTTTGTATTTTTCGTTTTGATTTGTCAATCAAATTAAATCTTTTCAAGAATTAGAGTGCCACTATCTCGAAGACATTTCGAGCCGATCGCTCACGTTTATATTCTTAAGTAAAATCCAATTCAGTTAAAAAAAAATTTCCATTTCTATACTTCAGCTTTCATTTTTGAGTTTGGTTAAAAGATCATTGAAATTCTTTAAACACTACTTCAGTTATGTTAAATTTTTCAAAACCCAATTAAATTCGATTCAATATGGTTTTGAATCAAGCATATATTAATTTTACAAAATCCTTAATTATTACTCCCTCCATCCATGAAAAACTTTTTCATTGTGTTTTAATAAATTAGTTAAAATTGTTATCAGTGGAATAAGAGTTCTACTTATTGTTAATGGAAAAAGTAAAATGAAAATTGAAGTTATTGTGAATGGAATAAATGTCTCACTTAATGTAAGTGAAAAAAGTATTAAGTGGAAAAAGTAAAATGAGACTCTTTTCCATAGACAAGTGAATGGAAAAAGTAAAATGGAAATTGAAATTATTATGAATGGAATAAAGGTCTCACTTATGTAAGTGGAAAAAATAAAATGAGACTCTTTTTTATGGACGAGAAAAAATGGGCATATCATCATCGACAATTTTGTCCGAAAGAAGTAAGTGAAGCAATTCAATTTCATTCAGTACTAAAATAATAACACACTTCGGAGTTCATTAATCTGCAATAATAGCATAAGAAATCATAACTAGGGGGAAAATTTGATTGCTCTTTCTTACACTTTTTAACAAGAAATCGTAACACTGATGAAATATTTGATGCCACTTCCATTAGTAGACTACATCTAACAAGTAAGAAACAATGCAAGTTTGGAGGATCAACCCAGGCTACAAAACAAAACAAACAATCGGCACGCTGACCTGGCAGCGAAGTTGCCGTTGCAAGCTCTCAGTAGGTGAAGACGATAGAGCTGTTTAGAACCCGAGGCAAGCCAACAATGACGAGCAGGTTATGGCCTCAATTTGATTTTTGAGATTTTCACAGATCAGTGAGGCTTGGCCCTTTGGGCCACAGTAGTCTGATCAGTCGTCTCGCATATCAGTCTTTCGCCTGGCCTGTGATGCGAGCCGGACATCTCTTTCTCGCTCGAATTCTCGGTAATCAGTACGCTCCAAGAAAGAAACTCTGTCCAGATACTTATTTGAACTTTTCTTGTATGCATCGAGTTCATCTTCCATGCCTTTGTTTTCTTCCTTGAACTCGCCCCAGTCCATCTTTGTCTTATCAAGCACACTGAGTTTAGGTTTCTTTTTTATCTGTTCTAGAACAGCATCAACGGCTGATGTGCTACCTGCTGCACTCTTTCCTTTCTCAACTGCCTCTTTCGAGGCAGCATCAACTAGTTTCCTTACTTCAATTTCCTCACCGGCAAAGTCTCGAACTTCGGTGACCTGCCAGATTAACAATTTACAAATAATCAAGTAAATGTTATATACAATAAACTAAATACCAGTAATCAGAAAGCAGAAAACATCAGATCTTATGGTCCTTGGAGGTGAACATATATCTACGGTCAAATTAAAATCACAAGAAAGTGTAGGAGTACACGATTTTGGAAGTCCTATCACCAGTGAGTAAGTTGACTTCGATTATGGAACCAATGCAAGAAGGAAGCAACACAATATGTTTTGATCCACCAAATATAGATTCACTTTTACAAAGACTTCTAAGTCGAGTATATGATAATGTGGAAGTAATATTTGAAGTGCCAATTAAAATCCCGCCTAAAAAACAGAAAAAGAAAGTAGAATTTGTAAACAAGCACTGATGCTAGAAGAGAAAACACACCTCAACTTTTCCCCTTCCTGTAGTGGCTGAAGCAGCAGCAGCATCCTTAACTGCTGAAAGAGCGGCGGCAGCAAGTTTTTTGGCTTCCTCACTGGAACCATTTTGACTGATGGTGGAATGCTTTTCCGACACCCCTTTTACAGGAGATGGTGTCTTAGTTGATCCCAAACCGAGATATGTCATCCAACCCTGAAAGAGAGGTGTAGGTGATTCCTCACTAAGGTAAACAACAAACATTTTCCTATAATGTACTTAAAGAGAGTGTTTCTCACTGTTGATGACTTCTGCACAGGACTTTTTAGAGTTGACATGCTTTTGTTTGGACTTCGGCTCTCCAAGATGCTTTTAAGAGTCTTTGGAGATGCACCTTTATTCATTTGCTGCCATACAGCATCTACCCGAGCTTTTCTCTCTGTCAAAAAGAGACGCATACAGAATACAATAAGTTTGTCTCAGAGAATATTCAACACAAAATAATGAAGCAAAACGCCAAAGGTTAACATATTATACGAGAGGATTAAAAATAGGACAAAAAGAAACAGCACAACTAACCCGTTTCTTCAGGCTGAGCCAGTGACGCTGGAGCACCTTCTTGCGTGGCCTCTGCACTACTCCCCTCCATCTTTTTCTACACTCCTCTGCACTCGATTGTTTCACGAACTGTCACCAGTGGAACTTACATTACAAAGGAATGATTACAACAAAGAAAAGGCTTTCCTAGAGAGTCCAAGGATCAAACGGTAATCTCATGTCGTCTAGACAGTTGCATGAAAACTCACAATTTTATCGTTCAAGGATAAAATAAATAAACTTAAATATTATAATTAACTACCACAAAGCTGAGCCAAAAAAGACTATGAACACAATGGATACCAATAATTTCAAAACTGTTTAACCTCTATCTGGTTTCATTTACAATTTCTATCCTCTTTTCTCAGAGATAACATGTTGGGTTTTTTTTTAATCAATTATATTGCCATTATTCTAGAATATCAATTATGTCATCCTATTAAATCTCACCACAACAGAAACAATACTACAGCTAAATGAATCTGCCAAATATACTCTCACTTCATATTTTCAACAGTACTGTGCATATTTACAATCTAACTATTACTACAATACATTCTCTAAGAACAAATTTCCCAAAAACGCAGGAAATTAAACCAAACCCAGAAATAAATTACACTAACATAATATCTATGCAGGCACAGCTTGTGGTTGTACATTAGACCAAAAGATGTATATGCAGCAGCAAATAAAACTGGAAGGAAAAAATTACAAACGAAGCAGAATTTACAGAAACGAAAACGAACCCACCGCCCAAATTCAAGGAGAAGGTAAAAAACAGTAAATTGCATCTTTTTGCCTGAGATTAAAGATTAATCCTTAAAAAAAACAACAAATCGGAAACAAAGTTCAAGATTGCAATCAAATTAAGAAGATATTATCAGTGGGAGAAAGGATAGTATTTAACAAAAAAAAAAAACCTGGCGATGCAAAGAGCGGGAGTAGGGTTGGAATCGGCGTAGAAATAAATGGAGAGCTTAAATTCTCTTCGGTCTTCACTCTCCTTTTCTGTTACTCTTATACAATTCACTTATAACAAACTACTGTACTTATATTTTATGGTAGGAATTATCGATTTTTTTATTAAAAAAAAGATTTAATGAATAAATAAAAAGAAGAATGAGGTCAGCACTAAAAATAAGTACGAATCATTTCTCTCAAAAAAAAAAGTTTGACCATATAGTTTTTTTTTATATTGATAAAATTAATATTAATTTAAGATGATTGAATACACCATTTAGTTTAGTTCAAGATATTAATATTTTATTATTTTAGTTATTCTAATTATTTTTAATTAAAAGTCAAAATAATTATATAATAATTTAAAATACTTTTTTTTTATTAATTATTCAATATTAGCGATACGTCAATAGATATTATTTATTGAAAATAAATAAAAAATACAAATAGAATAGAAAGAACTGCACTTTAAAATATACTAGAATACTGCAAAATAGAGTTTATGGTTGGAAATGGCCTAATATCAACTTTAAAATTTATGTTGATTGATTGTTACTATTTTTTTTCTTTTAGTAACATCATATTGTTGACAGAGAGGTCCCACCTTTTTGTGTAGGGTGTCACCTATATGATGATGTAGTGATTTATTTAATAATATACTTTGTGTAATTTTTGGGAAAAAAACTTTTTTTTTTGAGGAAGTCATTTTATCCAATTTGACGTTTTGGGCTGGAAAGTAGATTCATCCTAGATTCATCAATATGGTGTTATCAAAGTTGTAGAAATTTTTTAAATTCTAATAAAACATATCTGATGAGAGTATCTCATGCTAACATTTTTTTTTCTATATATATTTTTGTCTTTTAGAGTCGGAAAAACCAACATACTGTAACTGGGCTTCATTCTTTATTATTCTTTCACGATGTTGCTTTAATATATATATATATATAAGGTTTTTTTTTTTTTGAGGAATAATATATATATAAGTTAAATAAGAGAATTTCTGTCACAACCCCTTCTAAGAATTAGTAATTTTTCTGAAGTAAAACTATTATTATAATGACCCCCTAAAATACAACTGAGAGAGGGAGAGAGAGAGAGCCATGGTGCAGATAAAAAAAAAAAAAACATGTTAAAACTTACTTAGGCATACATAAGCGTGCCGAAAAAAAAAAAAAAGAAAAAAAAAATCCATCTGAGAAGCTGCGATTTGGTGGGTTTTACATTAAACTACGAGAAAACCACACCAAAAATTGAAGCCCATTATGCTGAAGCCCAAGCCCATTAACTCCTTACTTTGAGCGACAGGCCTTCTCAACGGGCCCAATTTGTCTCGCAAACTGCACATACACACGCATAACCCATCAATTATGACGCACTAATTAAAACACAGATACACACGTGGGTGTGTGCGCGTTAAGAAAATTCTTTTGATAATGCTAGGGGAGAGAGAGAGAGAGAGAGAGAGAGAGAGAGAGAGAGAGAGAGAGAGAGAGCAAAAGGGGGACCTGAAAATAGACTTCAAGTTTCTTTCTTAGAGTGGCATATTCCTTCTTCAATTGTTGAAAAGTTCTCTTGCAACTGCCAAAATAAGAAATCATTAATCACAGTTTAGGATCACCAACCAAATAGGACTAGGGTAATCCTTAACATATATTCTCATTTTTTAAAAAATATAATTTACTTGTATAATGAAATTGATGTCACAATTAAATAAAGAGAAAAGTGTAACAAAAAATTACCCATCAGCATTTCCAACTCTGCAGTACTCTCTAAACTGTGTAGACTCACTTTTCACCTTTTTGGCTCCAATGCTGCAATATTACATGCACGGAAGGGGTTATTATCATCCAAAAAAAGAAAGAAAGAAAAAAAAAAGAATATTCTCTGCATGGACAGTAAAGAATCTCAATTACGATCATAGTAAAAAATTATAGATTAATTTTGACACATTTATTTTTATATTGTACCTGGAACTACTGCCCTTGAACTGATGCATATAGCTGTCCAGCTTCGAAAAATCAAGAGGGCTCTTCTCCCTAACAATAAAAAAAAAAAATAAATAAATATGCCAAAGTTTTGTTTAACTTGTACTAACATAATAACATTCATAAAATAAATGTTTTTGTTCAAAGTGTGACAACAAAAATCTTACAAGGCTTGTTCTATATTTTGAATAAGTCGGGCCGAATCGCGGTAGTACAACGTCACAACTTCTTCGACGAAATTGGGATTTGCATCATCTTGCAGCTCTTCAAGCTGAACAAATTGTTCATCCAGATATCCCTGCAAAAGAAAACACAAATTTTAATCAATAAACTTAATTAGAGAAGAAAAAAAAGAAAAAAAAGTAGGTTCCTTTTTGTAGTTATCCAAATGCATGGATGTGGACAGCCTTATACATGACATGAAATCACCAAAAGACAGCTCTCAACTTGCAAGAAAACAGTTGCATATTTTTTCCAAAATTAACTAACAAATTAATAAGATAAAATGCAGCTTAGAGCGAGAGACAGAAATGATTTTAATTTTTTACATGATCAAAAAGGGCTTGCTTCATGTTAGCTAGTTGTCGTCTCTGCATGGTTCTTGGCTGGGCACAGATAATGCAGTAAAAATTCTAGAGAGAGAGAGAGAGAGAGTATGGAGTTGATGGTAGAGAGAGATTGGTGTGTGGTATGGATGGGAAACGAGGTTGGCAATTAGAGGGTTTATATAGTTGTTGGGAGAGAGGGTTTGGTCCCCTCCAATTTACATTTATCTACATGTACGTGCTAGCTAGCATGTTTAATTATATGGTGTTGTGTGAAATTGCATCATGTTGAATAAAGGGTCGGTCTCCGACAATCCACATTAATTTTTCGTCGTCGGAAATTCACGATCTCGTGCCATAAGGAACAACGGACAACGGGCTAAAATTCGTCATAATCTATAATTAACCTAAAATAAAAGTACATGTAGATAAAAGATACATAAAACCGAATTACATAATAAACAAATATACTAACTGAGAAGTGATGTGCTACACATCTTTTGTGAGTAGTACATACTCTCGTTTTGCCCACATTAACATTATTTTATTTAATTTTTTATATTATGTTTTATTCTAGGTAATACTTTAGAAATGATTACAGAGGTCAATAAATTTACAATTACGTAAACATCAAAGTTCCATTAATTTTATTTATTTATTTATGTGAAGTATCTGATTTAATTATTAGATAAATTGGCACAACAGTTTGATGTTACATTTCCAATTTTTACTGTGAATTTATGAATCTTTAAATATTAAAATAAATAGAGAATACTTTTGAAACAGGGTAGTTGACACCTATTTATGATATGAAATGGAATCAGAATTATGATGACAACAAACCCCTCCCCCCCCCCCCCTTCCATCTTTTCTGTTTCATCAATCACTAATTAAAGTTATTGGCGCAAAACTTAAAAAAAAAAAAATGCTATTCTATATTGGAAAATATCATCATATCATAAGATTTTTAATTCAGAATCTCAAATTTGCATTTTTCGATTTTAGCTTCCTTTGCAATCTATCTCCTCAGATAATTTTGGATTCCTAAATCATTATTAGCTTTTCTTCGTGATATCTCTAAATCAATAATCATGAAAGTTAGAAAATAATTTTGGATTCCTAAATCATTATTAAATATTATTTTTATTCTTCTCTTATATAATTGGTACATAAAAATGGAACCAAATATTAGAACTAAGGATCATATTATTACTTACTTTACTCGAGTTCATTGCCAATCTAACGATGGCTCCTAAATTCCTCGAATTTTAATCTCTAATTAATAATGCTAGGACATATATATCATATATATTCCTTCATATAAATTAAATTACCGTATCACGTGTTAGTGTTTATTTGTCCATTCTCTAGCATCATGCATAGGAACAGAGATGGAGCTAGGGGTGGCTGGTGTTGGCGGCCGCCCCCTCAAATTTATTGATTTACTTATATATATTTATCTATTACTAATACGAAAATAAAGCTGTCCCTTCCACAGTGCTCCGTTCAGATTTTCCTTTATTCTGATAATTTATCTAATTTTAATTCATATATATTCTAACTTTTATTTTTATTAATTTCATATTCTTGAAATATCACATGTTTATCTATTAATCACATCTCATATTTATCTTTCCATCTATTTAATTAAATTATTCTATTATACATATTAAAATAATAACAATTTCGGAATGCATTCTTATAAACCCTTATTTTATACATTCTTAATTCATATATAATAATCTATAGAAAATTTTAAATGAAAATCCCTATGAAGACTAAATATATTTAATCAACATGTCTATATGGAATTCTTTTTATTTTTCATTCATGTTTTTCTAAAAATTCGACTATAAAATATATACATTGAATCAAATATGGGATATGTAGTTTAAGAACAAAAAAACTTGAAGATGTAAACATATTTTTTTCCGTATTTTGGCAAAGATTAGAGATATCGATTTAACATGAACTAACGAGACGGTTCAAAAATACTTAAAAAGAAGGATTTTTACTAATTTTAACTAATATTAACTTTGTTTATATTTTTATCGAGTAATTTAGCATAAACCAACGAGACGGTTCAAATAACATAGAAAGAATGATTTTTACTAATTTTAATTAATATTATTTTGAAGATGTAAATATTTTTTTTCCGCATTTTGGCAAAAATTAGATATATCAATTTAGCATAAACCAACGATACGATTCAAATAAACTTAAAAAGAATATTTTTTACAAATTTTAATTAATATTAACTTTGTTTAGATTTTTATCGTGTAATTTAGCATAAACCAACAAGACGGTTCAAATAATATAGAAAGAAGAATTTATACTAATTTTAATTAATTTTACTTGGGGTGTTCATATTTTTACCGAGTAATACTCAACAGATTTGAAACCAGTATGTACAGTAAAGTCACTATTTTAACCGAGATTAGGATGGACATGTAGAAAAATTAATAACAAATTTAGATTTAGAAAATACATAATGATTGAGTATACCCGATCCATTATCATTCCTAATTATAAATTTAGATACGTGAAATAAATTAATTTTCTAAGTTTGATTAATATTTAACGCGAACAATATCATCATTTTTAAATAAGATATAAAATTATTTAAAAAAAAAAAAATATATATATATATATACAAATTAAACATAAAATTATTTTCCGTCGAATTATAAAATTATTTATATATGTATTATAAGAATAATTATAAAGAAATTTGTTAGTTCATTATTCAAGCTCAATCTCAAAATAATTTAAAATTTCTAATTTAAATAGATTGGGTTTTACTTAATTAAATAATATATTGTATCTTTGGATAGATAGAATCAACAATGAGATTTAATTTTGGAGGAGGAAAAGTGATTTTGTTTGGAACTTTTTATATGTGATTGAATATGGCGGAGGGCGGCAATGGTGTTGAATTGATTAAGTGAGAAATGCATGTTTATTATCTAAAATTATATTGTCAAATTTGAAATTAGTTACAGAAGTCTAAATTGGAATATTAACCTTATGTGTTTACTCCGCCATTTCTGTATAATTGGTCAGATTTATTATTAATTATTTTTATTAATTATTACTCCCTCCATCCCAATAGCACAGTCTCATTTCTTTTGGGCACGGTTATTAAGAAACAAGAGTAAAAAGATAAAAAGTGGTAGGTCTCAAGTCTTTTGAAGAGATGCTTATTTCCATTTTTTGAATGAGACCTTGCTATTGGGACAGACGAAAAAAAAAGAGACCTTGTTATTGGGACGGAGGGAGTACTAGGTAATTTATTTTTATAATATTTTTTGAATGTTTGTGTATAAATATGTATAATATTGTGCGGAAAATATTATTAATACTTTGAGAAAGTTCGCCCCCTATATAAAATTCCTGGCTCCGTCCTTGCATAGAAAAGAATTGATCCAAACAAATAAAACCAAAAGTTTGTGCCATAAAAAAGCAGGCTTATAATATAACTATAATTCTTTCATAGAATTTACTGCTAAAGGAAAGAAAAGAAAATGGCATAAAACTCTCAAATCACTAAAAAGGCACATATTGCACGAAGGGACGGATCACTAAATTTTGCCCAACTAATAAATAATTATGAGAACGATACTTGTTGTATGGCAAATCCTATTCCCTAAAAATAACATATACTTAACATATACTTAAATTAAAGCACACGTTCTACAAGTTTCCATATACTTGGATGCCTTGATCACAAGAAATTAATCCTTCATATTATAATATATATATGTTTAGCTTGTTCTAAAAAAAAAAAAATATATATATATGTTTAGCTATCCATTTGTAGATACTTTATCCGTACCTGAATAAGTGTCATATTTGAACTTGTCTCGTACAGTGCGCGTCGAGGCATGAGATGAAGTTCAAATGACAAGAAAATAACTATATAGTAGTATATGTTTAGCTATCACTGTATTATTAAGTATTTTATTACTCCTTATTTCATTTACAAATTTGGGCGTTAAAGTTATTATTAATAGCATGTTCTATGGGGTTTGGATATACTGACACTCATATTCCACTGCTAAATTTATTATTTTAAAATTATTTATTTATTAAAATAAAAATTATGAAATACGAAATATTAAATGCTAAAAAATTGCAAATCCTAACTGCATATAATAAAGTCTAATGAATAATAATATTAAATTAAAATACAAGAAAATGAAATCGAAGGAAAAAAAAGAATTAAAAATTTAAAAGTGAAACACGAGCGGGACCCACCCTTTTGGGATTGAGGGTCCAAACTCCTAACCAAAGGGAGTTCAATGTACATAGCGTGCATTTATGTATTATATACATAGTTTGTAGTGATAAATGTAATGAGGTTTTGGTAAGGTAAGTGGGACTTGGCGTTGGTGGGAGGAGAATAGATTACACACCAATAAAGAAGTATCATCATATCTAGTAGCCAAAAAAGGAAATAAATTAAAATAAATAAAAAAGAAATTAATTAATAATATTGAGAAGTGGCAGCTGCTGCTTCTCCTAAATTCCTAATATAATGATCGATGATTGACAGATGATCTTTTGATGGTCCATTTCAAATATCCATGTCTTGTTTCTACGTGCTTCCATTCTCTCTCTCTCTATCCTTACTCCAATAATTCCAGCAAAAACCTCCTTTTTAAATTAGAAACTGATTATGTGTAGGAGAAGAGATTCTTTCTTTATTCCTCTGCTACGCCACCTCATCACAAGCATGGCTCTTGTATTGACACACTATTTCTTAAAAAGAAAAAAATCATGAAGAATTTCTTGATTAATTTAATTCTACACAATTATATATTATTATTTTGTATACAGATGATAAACACTATATATTTATATATATGTTGTGTTTGTATAAATAAATGTTGAGCAAGATGTACATGTGTGGTCACATCTGATTCTTGTGTGTAAAAGCATGCAGCTAGCAAATAGAAAAAGAAGGTGGAATAATAATGAGTTTTCTGGCAACAAGGTTTTGATTCTGTTTTGCAACCTATCTCCAATGTTGATAAGAATCCCACCTTCCACACACCAAATGCAAATGCAATGCAAATTCAAATTTAAATGCAAATGCAACCCCCCTTCATCTTATTTTGGGAAATCAAAATATCCAAACTTTATGTGTAAGTTGGTTCAATGAATTTAATAATAAATCAATCAATTTGGTAAAGCAAGAGTTTTATTTTTTTAATTTGTGTAATTGGTAGTATAGCCAGTTGTATTGTTATTAACTAGGAATAATATCATTCTAGATCAATTGATCTTTCCATAATTTACCAAGGTATCACCGTATAATTAAATAAAAAAGCATTATAAAGCAGCATAATATTTTTTTATAGATTACAATAGAGTAAAAATGTCAAATAACCACTATAGATAGTTAAAATTAATAGTTGCAACACTTTGTATTCTGGCAATAATAGAGTGAAATGAAGTGTTTTGATTCTGTTTTGCAACCTAACAAGGTTTGTACAAAGTTATGGACCACAACTAGTTGGTGCGAACGAGACGAATGGATTCATTCGTACCAGTCGTACCAAGTTATGATAATACCCGTGGTACACTTGGAACGAATGAAATCCGTTCGTACCACAGTTGCTGTAGAGATTAAAAAAAGTCACGCCGGAGAAGATGATCGGAGACAACTAGAGAACAAATTTGGATAAAAATTTGAACGAAAAACACATCTAAACAACTCTCTTTGTGAAGCATTATCGTTAGATTCTTTAGATCTGAAGTAACAGAGCAGATTGAGGGCGGAATAGATCTGAAAATAGATCTCAAAAAACACATCTGAACGACTGAGAAAATGATGATGGCGAAGGCGGTGGTGGTGGCAAAAAGCATCGAAGAAGATCGGTGGTGGCACTGGAAAATAGAGAGAGAGAGAGAGAGAGAGAGAGAGAGAGAGAGAGAGAGAGAGAGAGAATGACGATGGCAAAGGCGGCAGTGGCAACGGCGATGACGGTGGTGGTGGCGGCAGAAAGCAGCGAAGAAGATCTGTGCTGCGATGGAAGAGAGAGAAAGAGAGAGAGAAGGAGAGTGAGAGAGAGCGAGAGTACATAAATCTGAAAAATCACGGTGGAGAGGAATATATGAGAGAAAAAGTGAGGGTAGAGTTTATTTCTTTAGTTGAGGGTATTGTTGTCTCATCACTTTAAAATCTACTAAAATTTATAACAAATTAAGTTTTTGACAACTTTTATTTTCCACTATCCATAGTGGCTATTTCATATGATAAACTCATTAGAATAATACTTCTTAGTTCTTAATTTTTATGAATTGTAGGTCATAGGAAGAGATCAAATGGTCCATTAATTTTATTCCTGCTAATTTCTTCACTCGGGGTTGTTTCACTCCCACTCGGGTTAATTGCCAAATAAATCAATTGTTATACAAATTTTCAATCTTCATGTGACTTTTAATATTATATTATTTTTTCAATCATATCTAACATCCCCAATTTTTTCCATCGGTAAAACAACGATGTTTATGCTTTACACATGCACCAGACAAACTTTACAGAAAGAAAAAAGAAATTGAAGATGTTGTCATTCCATGTAATTATAACATTCCTAATAATTTGTATGAAAATTACAGATTCAAGTGGAAATTGTGTTATTTGTGAAGATTAACCTTTATATACATGTGTTGGTGTGTGCTAGCTTATGTAAAAATTCCTTAATTTATGCAAATTAAATAGAGATGATTTGTATTTTCCCCTACCAAACAACTAGTATCAAGTGACGGTCAAATCAAATAAGCAATATGACTATATAATTAAGTGTCTCGCAACCACCACCTTCGATTTTATTGGCCAAAATTAAGTCACCGGAGAATATTAGCTCAGCCAAAATTAATTCATTTTACAATAGCCATCGAAGAATCTTACAATCACATGCAAAAAATATATTCCATCGTTGATGAGACTTTTGAGTGATTGATCGATTATAAATTTATTGTTTTAAACACACGATCGATATACATGACTATTGAAATAAAATATGAAAATAATATATAAGTGTAGATTTCAACATCTCTAGAATAAAGTTCAAGCATAACCTTTATCATATGTGTCGCCAAAATCCATTAACCAATCATTACCCACACATTTTTTCTGAAAAATTAATCCTATATCTTAATTTTTGTTTGTGATCGATATTTATTTGGAAGGACAATAGCCTTTTCACTCAATCAATAATTTGGTGAAAGAGAATAATCCAAAAATTGTCGTTTATACGCATCGATGTAATCATATAAAGTGTGGCTTTTAGGTTACTTTCTTGTGAACATTTGTACAGACTACAGATACATATATTCTCATTTCATTTGGAGAGAATTAATTTGGTCTCTCAATTAATTCCAAGAACCCTAAATTTCCTATTTAATTATGATTGAGATGATCATGTACACAATATGTTAAACGAACGAATAACACAACCCTAAATATGTCAAGATCGTCAATAGTTGTCAAACGAGCCACCTAGGTTTAAGGCATTGCACGCACAAAGAGCGTAATCGTAGAAAAAACGTTTAATGAGGCCTATGTAATTTAAATTTTGAATATGAGATTTTATGAAGTCAATTTTCATACGATCAATTTAGTGATGGATGCTTTTACGATTAGAATAAAATATTATTAATTTGACGATTTTATAAGAAAAAAAAAAAGCTGGCACGCTCGGGCTATTTGAGTTGGGCTGAAGCGCCTTTAACTGGCTTTGATTGGGTTAATGGGCTCCTTTGCAACAAATTTTCCTCTATATTTATTTTAAATAATATTTACTTGCTATAAAGATAAAGAATATAATATTAATTATTATATGGAAAAATATAGAATATCAGCCAGAAAAGACTCATAATTAATCGATTGAATTTCAATTTTCTCAAGAAAAAAAGATGATAATTTAAAAAAGAAAAAAACCTCAATTCTTTCGGCCGACGAGAAGGGAGGCAGGACGATAAGAGGATGCAAAAGGGTTTCGTACATTTAGCTTTTGATATTTTAATGCTAATTAATAATTTAAATAAAATTATTAAATAATAACAATAAATAATAGCAGAGAAGGAAATTATAATCATCTTAACCCATTATGAGATACTGGGGTTTTGAGGTGTCTGACCTACTATCTTAATATTTTGGGCTTTTCCTCTCTAGCAGGCCCAATAGAGAACAAAATATCTTTTTTTAAGGGAACAAAATATAAAAAATTAAAATAAAACGCAAACAAATAAGAAAATAAAAACAACATAATCGAACTTCAGCATCTTGGAACGTAGCATTTGTTTGTAACGAGAATAAGTAAATATAATTCATGCACTACCAATTTTTTTTTTTTCTCCGTGGTAGGAACACGCAATCTCTTTCTTCAGTGTGCACTAAGTAAACCCCACATATTGCACTACAAGTTCTTTTTCATCTTTGCTAGGTGCGTGCAGTGCCTTTTCATTTTGGTATGGTGCGGTAGACGTGGCCAAAAAAACCGAAACCGGCGGTTCCGGAACCGGAACCGAACCGCCGGTTCTTCCTATTTTTTAAATGTATTTATCTATATTTATGTTACAATTCATATTTATTTCACCTAAATGTTACGTTAGAATGCATAAAATTATAATTAAATAAGAAAAAGTAGCAAAAAATGAAAAAAAATAAAATAAAATTCCAAAATATGCGGTTCCGATTTGGAACCGTCGGAACCGCGGAACCGAACCGAACTGAACTGAATCTTGCGGTTCCGGTTTGGAACCGAAACCGAAGTGGTCGGCGGTTCGGTTCCGGTTCCCTTGGGGTGGAACCGAGCCGGAACCGAACCGCGGCCACCTCTATTAAAGTGCGGGGAATATCCTAATTATTTGATAATTAGAATTTAATTAAATCCTATCAGAGTTTAACTAAATTTTAATTGTGAATTATTAAATTCTAATTACAGATTATTAAAGCATAATTAAAAATTTAATTAATTCTAATTAATACTCCATTTGTCCACCAAATTTGGGCGTTTAATTCCGTTTTGGGACGTCCACCAAATACATGCATTTTCTATTTTTAAAAATGACCCCACTTATTACTTATAATCTTCACTCTTAATTGACCCACTTATTTACAATAAATACACATTAATTTATACACCAATCAATGTAGATCTTGACTCCACTCACTTTACACTTATTATTAAAATTATTAAAATCCCCTTTCAAAAAAAAAATATTAAAATCCGTGTCACAAAATAATAATGCATGAGTCTTGGTCTTTTGAAAATACCCTCTCATCGTAGCATTTATCCGTAACACGATTAGTATTTCTTTGAGGCATTTTATCAAACAGCTCTTGGGCATCCTCAACAAGCCCATTTCTCATGAAATTTGAGATCTTTTAGTTGAAGGGTTTCAAGTGGAGCAGATCTTGATTTTCTTGTTTCATTAACGGAAACAATGTTTTTCCACCTCATCGTAAAACGATAAAATTGTCATCGTTTTTGCACCGGATACTTTTTTCGTTTGTTATGCCATTTTCAGATTATTAAATAAAATTTACCCACAAAAAGATTATTAAATAAAATTGATGTTTGTTTTTATTTTTATTTTTTTGAGAGCGTAAAATTGGAAAGGTTAAACTCGTGCAAATTGTAGAATCAGAATATCATTAGAAAGTTTTAATAATTGAGTCTAAATTACAAATGATAATTATTATATGAATATAATTTGATGAAGGAAAAGTGGATACAAATATTTTAACGCGCTCTTAGAGCATGCACTACGGCGGTCTCTCAGCTAGCGCACCCCGTTGCAGCGACCTACCAAGTCGCACCCCAGGTCGGTCTTGCGACCGAGCAAGCGACCTGGGTGCTAAATTTTGAATTATTTTTTGAAATTGTTTAATTACAAAAAAATTGACCCAAATGGTCGAAAACTAAACTAAAAAAATTAAAATAATTTTTTAATTTTTCGTTTTTAAATTCTAAATTGTATTGTAATTTTCTAATGTTTCAATACAATTTAATTATTTCTTAATTATTTCGTAATATTTTAATTATAATTATTTTTATTAATCAAAATAAATATAAAACATAGAAATAATATTAAAATATAATTAAAATAATGAAAGACCTGGGTGAGAGACCGGTCCATAGTGGACGATTTAGAGACCGGTCTCTCAACCTTTCTGACCCCACAAAAAGTGCACAAAATATACTAAAATATTGGGAGACGTACCTTTGGGTAGGTCTCCCATAGTGGATGCTCTTAATTTGGATTCAACACGTGTGTTACCCCATGCCCCATTTCCATATATATAGGATGTCAATCCAGCCAGAAACCAATAAGTTGGCATAAACTGATTGAAAAAAAGTAGGGTTAGGGTCGAAAATTTCTAGTTAAAAAAAAATCAATCCGATTTGACTCGATTCGAATAGCCTAATAAAACTGATTCGAAATCGAGCGGATTGACCTGATTGATATATATATATCTCAAAATCCATACAAAAAACAATAAATAAAAACTTTTTCTACCCAAACAAACTTTACTAAATCTCATAAATTTATCCTTTTACTAAAAATTAGCCAATTTGTCTAGGGCACAAATCAATTATTTCCAAAAAAAAAAAACCTGGTCGTAGTTTACCCGCGAAGCGAAGCACAAACATTTTGAATTCTATATATGGTTATATATATAGACCTAGTTTCACATCAATTAAACACCTGATACCACCATATATTTCATTTCGAAAACCTAGAGATAGGGGTGAGCAAACCCGCCCCGAACCCGCAAAACCGACCCGGACCGACGGGTTCGGGGCGGGTCGGTTCGGTTCTAGAGAGATTTTGGTCCGGGGCGGGTTGGAATATAGGGACCGAATTTTGAGCGGGTCGGTTTCGGTTTTAATTTTCCAAACCCGTCAAAACCCGGCCCGAACCGAACATATATATAATAAATATATTTATGTAATTTTGTTATTCTGAAAAAATATATACATATTTCCTTCCTATTACCTAATTGCCCTAATTTTCTAATTTTGAGCGGCGCAACACCACTCACCACTGCACCAGAACGGCAGAAGCCGCAGAACCCACCCCAACCACCGTCAGGCCTTAGCCGCTACCACCGTGCTGTCCGTCTATCGCGGAGCGGCGCAACCCGCCGTCTGTCTCCCTGTCTGGTGTCTCCCGTAGTCCCGTCGCAGTTTTGCACAGAGTCTGAATTCCCGAATCCCCCAATAGGATTCTCATGGAAGATGACTATACGCCTAAGAGGCAAAATCAAAGGCGATTGAATCCGGTGATGCAAGAAGTCGTTAGGAAGGAAGTTCTCAAATGGTTGGATGTTGGGATAGTTTATCCTATCTCGGATAGCAAGTGGGTAAGCCCTACTCAAGTGGTGAGCAAAAAGGGAGGCATGACGGTTACAAAAGATGAGAAGAATGAGTTAACTGCTACGAGGATAGTGAGTGGTTGGAGAGTTTGCATTGATTATAGGATGTTGAATGCCGCCACCAGCAAGGACCATTTCCCCCTCCCATTTATTGATCAAATTTTGGATAGGCTTGCCGGATTTGAGTTTTATTGCTTTCTTGATGGCTATTCGGGGTACAACCAAATCATGATTGCACCCGAAGATAAAGAAAAAACCGCTTTCACATGCCCGTATGGAATCTTTGCTTTCCGGTTCATGTCATTTGGCTTGTGCAATGCACCCGCCACCTTCCAAAGGTGTATGATGGCTATCTTCGACGGGTTGATTGAAAAGGTTATGGAGGTTTTCATGGATGACTTCTCCGTGTTTGGGGATTCTTTTGATCATTGCCTCCACAATCTCTCCTTAGTCTTAAAAAGGGATGAAGAAACCAACCTTGTATTGAATTGGGAGAAATGTCATTTTATGGTGAGAGAAGGTGTGGTGCTCGGGCACAAGGTTTCTAGTGCCGGATTGGAAGTGGATAGAGCCAAGGTTGTAGCCATTGAGAAGTTGCCATCTCTGTCCAATGAGAATGCCGTTAGAAGTTTCCTTGGTCATGCCGGTTTCTATAGACGATTCATCAAGGACTTCTCCAAGATTTCTAAGCCGTTGTGCCATTTGCTTGAAAAGGATGTCACCTTTGATTTTAATGAAGAATGTTTGAAGACTTTTGAACATTTGAAGAAGGCACTTGTGATTGCTCCCGTTTTGATATCTCCGGATTGGTCTCAACCATTTGAGCTCATGTGCGATGCAAGTGAGTAGCCGTCGGGGCCGTCTTGGGTCAAAAGCGAGACAAAATCTTCCGGGTGATCTACTATGCTAGTAGAACCCTCGACAAAGCCCAAGCCAACTATACCACCACCGAGAAGGAAATGCTAGCGGTGATGTATGCCTTCGATAAGTTCCGGTCTTATTTGATTGGAACCAAATCAATAGTTCACACCGATCATACCGCCATCCATTATCTCTTTGACAAGAAAGATGCAAAGCCAAGACTAATCCGGTAGATTCTACTCCTTCAAGAATTTGATATTGAAATCCGGGATCGAAAGGGATGTGAAAATATGGTAGCCGATCACCTTTCAAGAATTGAAAATCCGGTTGAAGGGGAGGAGCTTGGAGTCCCAATTAATGAGAGCTTTCCGGATGAACAACTCTTTCAAGTGCAAGCAAATGTTCCTTGGTATGCGGATTTTGTAAATTATCTTGTTGCCAATGTTCCCCCGCCATCCGACTTGCCCTTGTATCAAAGGAAAAAGTTCTACCACGACGTGAAATTCTATTTTTGGGAGGAGCCCTACTTATATAGAAGATGCGCCGACATGGTTATCCGACGGTGCGTGCCTCAAGAAGAATGGGAGCCGATCATGAAGCAATGTCACTCTTTACTAAATGGTGGACACTTTGGAGCTCACCGAACGGCAATGAAGGTACTTCAATGTGGTTTTTATTGGCCTACAATTTATAAAGATTGCTATGCTTTTGTGAGTTGTTGCGATAGATGCCAAAGGACGGGGGGAATTTCTAAAAGGCATGAGATACCCTTGACGAGTATTGTGGAGGTTGAATTGTTCGATGTTTGGGGCATTGATTTTATGGGGCCTTTTCCCGGTTCTTGTGGATTTCAATACATTTTATTGGCGGTTGAATATGTTTCTAGATGGGTGGAAGCGATCCCTACTCAAACATGCAAATGATGCCAAGGTTGTATTGAAATTTGTACAGAAGAATATTTTGTCAAGGTATGGAGCACCCCGGGCCATAATAAGTGATGGGGGAAGCCACTTTTGCAATAGATGGGTGAATGGTCTCTTGACCAAGTTTGGAGTGAAGCATAGAGTCACCACCGCCTACCATCCACAAGCTAACGGGCAAACCGAGCTTGCAAACCGGGAGATAAAACAAATCTTGGAGAAGACGGTGAATGGGAGCCGAAAGGATTGGGCAATGTTGCTTGATGAAGCTCTTTGGGCTTATAGAACGGCTTATAAGACTCCGCTTGGGATGTCCCCGTATCAATTGGTATTTGGAAAGTCGTGCCATTTGCCCGTTGAATTGGAGCATAAGGCGTATTGGGCGATAAAAAAGATCAACTTTGATTTCAAGAAGGCGGGCCAAGCAAGAATTCTCCAACTCAATGAGTTGGATGAATTTAGGTGTGAGGCATTTGAGAATTCAAGCCTTTATAAGGAGAGAACAAAGAGATTCCATGATAAGCTAATCAAGAAACGGGAGTTTGTACCCGGTGATAAAGTTCTCCTTTTCAATTCTCGTCTATCTCTCTTTCCGGGCAAGTTAAGATCGAAATGGTCGGGGCCGTTCACCATCAAAAAGGTGTTCGAGAATGAAGCCGTTGAATTAATGGGGCGTGATGGTAGCACTTTCATGGTCAACGGGCAACGTGTCAAGGCCTATTTCAAGCAAGAGAAAAAGGAGGAGGTGTTCGTCATCTATCATGACCAAGCATAGAGCCAACCAAGAAGACGTCGAGCTAACGACGTTAAACTTAGCGCTCGTTGGGAGGCACCCCAACAAGGTTAGATTTCATTTTTGCACTAGTTTAATTTTTAGCTTTGTTTCTATTTTGATCTTTATTTTATTTTATTTTCATTTTAAATATCTATATATATAAGTATTTGTCTATAAATATATATAATTATCTTTATAACTTTCTTTTATATATATTTATCTAATTTTTGTAAATATTTTTACTTTTAATTCAGTTTCTCTTAAAAAAAAAAATATGGGCGCGAGTTGTAGGGCGCGGCCGCGCCGGCTCCACGTGAAATTCAGCATCTCGCGCGACCTGGGGCGCGACCATGGGCGCGGGACAAACTGTCGGGACGCATCCCGCGCCCTCCTTCAAATTTCTCCGCCTCCGCCGCGCGGTCTTCGGGCGCGCTGAGCAGCAGCACCCCTTCCCTTTTAATTAAAAAAAAATTCGTCTCTCTCTCCCTCCACTTCTCAAACACACACGCACACACCACTCTCATTCTCCTCCATTTTTATTCTTCTTCTTCCTTTCATCTACCACCAACAATAAGGTATGTCATATTCTATCTCTTAATTCTTGTTCCCTACATGATTTAAGCTTGCTTTGATCGATTTAATTCTTGAAATTTGAGAATTTGAGTGAACTTTGAACCTAGGGCTCTAAATTTCGAAATCTTTGGACATGAATTTTTCTCTAACTTGATGTTATCTATGATGAATGTACATGCCTAGAAACATGGGTTCATGCTTAATTCTTCAATTTGTTGGCCAATTTGGGAGTATTGAAGCAAATTTTGAAATTATGCATATTAGGGCTAGAATTGGGGATTTTCGAATTTGTGCTCTAAATTGTTAAATTGATGCTTCTCATGCCTTGATTATATGCTAATTGTGATGGGCTTGTGCTTAATTGAAAAATCCTTTGAGCTTGATGCGAAAAAATTGTGAATTTTGCTTGAATTTTGAATTTTGAGCTTATGAATTGGGGATTTTGAGTTTTTGTGCTTAATTATGTAAATTAGTGATTGGAATGTGTTCATTTGATGAGAATGGAGTTGGGAAGGTTTATTTTGCTTGGTGTGTGTTTCTAAATTTTAACTTGAAGTTGGGAGATGAAAGTAAAGTAGGAAAAATTGTTTTACTTTATTTTCTTGTTTGGTTGTTCTTAAGAACTTAGAAAATTGGATAATCTTTTACCAACTTGTTATAACTTAGAGGGCGAAAATTTTGAGCTTAGATGTTTATTATAATTGAGATATAATGTCTAAAATCTCTCTATGTTGTAGCATGTTCTTATGCACCAATTATCCTATTTTCTTGATCTTTGGGCACTTTTGAGCTTCAATGTAAATCCATGAACCAAGCATATGCATGACATTAACATGAGGATTGTGTTTTGCTTGTTTAATGGAAATTATAATGGTGCTTTTATTTTGTAATAAATCTCTTTTTATTTGTTTGCTTTTGTTTTATTTTATTTTCTAGGAAATGGCACCAAAGAAAGGAGGAAATGGCAAAAATAAGGCAAGTAGCTCCTCCCAAGCCGAGCGTCAATGGAGACCGGCCGATCACGAGAGCTATGGTATCCATCTCCCCACTCGGGATGCTGTTGAGCATTGGCAAACTTTGTTTGCGGCCAAGATGAAGCCCACACTCTACCCCGATGAAGATTGCATGCGAGCTTTGGGGATAAATGTCGACGTGTGGCGTCTCTTTGAGAGGGTTGGATGGACGTATTTCATGCAAGCTCGATGGCCTACATATGAGCCCCTTGTCCTCGAGGTTTTGAGCACCATGGTCATCCACAAGAGAAAGCAACAAATTGTCAAGATGACCTTTCAAATGGGGAATGAGCAAAGGACACTTAGGCCGGATGAACTCAATGAAATCTTAAGGGTTTCTCTTGGGGGTGTCATGCAACCACCGGGTGAGACGACACATAATGATATGTGGCTTGAGCTAACCACTGATGGCACTCCGTACGTCTCCAATGCCTCCAAGGCCACCGCCATCCATAATCCGGTTTTTCGCTACATACAACGAGTAATAGCCTCGGGACTCTTCAACCGGGATAACAATGGAGGAGTGCTCTAGAAGGAGCTATTTGCCCTTCACTGCATGGCTATGAGCACAAATTTTAATGTTGGAGCTTATTTAATGAAAGTTTTTGAGCATCTACTCTGGCCGGTCTCGTTTATCGGCATTGGTGATTTCATCACTCCTATTGCCGAGTATTTTGGATTCGATCACAACTATGCATACCTTAGTTATTCGGTGATCAACAAGATGCAAATGGTCACTAATGATATGGACCACATCTTTCTCATGCAACGGGATGGCACCTACTTTTCATTACCACCGGTCTCACCACCATTAGTGACCCTACATCAAGAGAAAATTGGAAGATGGTAACTCCTGCACACGCGGCATTGCATGTGATTGATCCACAGACTCCACTTCCTCGCCCCGCTCCTCGTCCCCCAACCGGCAACACCGATCGCCGGCGTACTAGAGAAGATGTTCATGAAGACGAAATTGCATCTTTGACCCACATGATGCATGAAATGCAGCGGACAAGTGAGGCGAGACACGTTACAATGGAGGCCACCATGAGAGAGCATCGACAACAAAGTCATGATGAGTACGTAATCTTGAGAGAGAATGGCCGAGTGATGCAAGACCAATTGTCCCAAATGTTTCAGCTGCTACAACAAAGGAATGCTCAAGACTACCCGTCTCCTTGATTGGTGTCAGGTAGATAAGTAAACCACCTCTTCTCTTTTCAAACTTATTTGTCACCTTTGTGAGAAATAAGTTTGGGGGGTGGGAGAAGCGTGGTTTGCTTATCTTTTATCGTTTATTTTGTTATTTATCTTTCTAGTGTTTCTTTTTAATTGTTGAACTTGGAGTTTGTAGTGTCTAGTTGAGTCAATTTTAAAGCATGTGTTGGGTGAATTGTGACATGACTAATGATGAGAAAGGAAAATTTGGTTTTGATTGAAATTATTGCTTATGTATTTTGATTGATTTGTTGGATATGCTTTGATGAAGCAAGTTTTGACCTCTTAGGTTGTGGATTAAATGAACCTATGTGAGATTTGAGCCTTTGACTATCCGTTGATTATAGTCTTTCTCACTTCTTGTGTGTGAATTGTTTGAGCATGTATTTGTATCTCTAGAACTTGCCATTGTTCTTCCTTGAAAATGAGTAGATGTGCTATAGATTTTGATATGATTAAAGGCCCTCTTTGTTAGCCAAAAATTTCCCTCATTCTTGACCAAAATGATAAGAGCATGATCCTAGTTTGCCCCTTTGAGCCGTCATCTTTTCTTTGATCTAGCCGAATTGGGAAGGGTAGAACTTATGATAATTTGTGAATTTAAGAAATGAGGAGTTGGTGAATAATTGAGATTATCTTGCTCGAATTGTATTGAAAATGGTTAGCCCTTATAGCTCTTGAAAGTAGTTGAAAAATGAGAAGAATGAGATTTTCAAATTCTTGAGAATTGATGAAAGATGAAAAGAGCATTAAAGGGTAGAAATAGCAAGTAAAGAGGAAGCTAGAGCAAGAAAAAGAAAGTAAGTGGAGTGTTGTGCAAAATATGGCAATTGTGGTTGTCGGTTGTTGAAGTTGTTAAATCACATGGGAAGTCACTTTGCCTAAAACTCTCACTCACCCACCAAAGAGCCTCATTACAACCTTGTGAAAGTCCTTTTTGATCTTCATCTTGAAGCACATTGAACAATAGATAGGCTAGACGAATGGCAAGCCTATGGTAGAACTTATGCATGTCATCAAATTGAGTGAAAACACGTCCCATTTATACACTTGAGCGTTGAGTGCTTCATTTTAAGTCTTTGTGTGAGAATCTGAAATCCCTAAGAGGTTAAATATTTGACTTTGTTGTAACATGTTCAATTTTGATTGAGAAATGCATTTGCAATTTTGTTGTTGAAAAGAATAATTTCTGAGGCCCTTCCAATGTCATCGATTCGCCCTTCCATGTTTGTATTTCTTTTCTTTTCTTTTTTGTTGTTTGGGGACAAACAACAGTTTAAGTTTGGGGGGTTGACAAACATGGATTTTTCACGATGTTTTGGGTGCTTTCGATGCCAATTGTTAGTGAAAAATTATGTCGTTTAACTTTTTTCCCAAAGTTAAACCATATTTTGTCGGTTTTTACGCTTGTTTTCTTGTTTTGAAATAATTGAAGGAAAATAGATGTAGAATTAGAGTGAAAGGAGCTTGGAATGAGAAAGAGGAGTTCGATACGAGAACGTGGAAAAAAACGGAGGTCAATTCGGAGTCCGGATGAGGGAGAACGGGCCGAAACAAAAAACGTGCGCAACCGAGAGCGGGATGGGCGCGCGGGCGCGCGGAACGTGCATGAAAATCGCCTCCGGGCGCGGGATGCACGCGCGGGACAATCCTCCGGGGCTCATGTCGCGCGCGGAAGAAGAATTTTCTTCTTCTCCGCTCGACCTAGGGGCGCGACCGCGCGCGGCGCTGCAGAATTCTCCAAAACACGTTTTTGCTTTATTTTTCCACCTCATTTCGGATTTATACTCCATAACACTTTTCTCCCACAAAAAAAACCTATAAATAGAGCTTTTGGGCTCTCTCTTCTAGGTTAAGTTTCACTCCTCCCACCACCCATACATTTTTCACACTTTTACACACACTACCACCATCCACCATTGTTGGAGTTTGAAACTTGGAGAAGAAGAAGTCTAGGAAGAAATATTGAAGATCAAGAGTTGGATTTGTCACTTCACCTCTATTCTCTTGCATTTTAGATGTTTTTATTTCTTGATTTGGGATTTGTGTTGATTATGAACATGGTTGGCTAAATTTCTCTTTCTAGGGATTAAGTTAGACAATTTGTGTGGATTAAAATCTTTGATATTCAAGTATTGTTGAGTTTTCTTTTACCTCCTTGTGTTTGTGGATTTATTTGAGCATTTGGATGTTTTGCAACCATTTAAATGTGTTTGTTATGTTGGTTTGAGGCTCGAGAGAGGGGTGAATCGACATTAGAACCGAGCACAAGGTGTAATATCGCAATAGCCCGAGAGGGTGAGTGGTTTGCAAGGGTAGAGTGATCCTAGGTGCTTTTAGGAGTTATAGGCTTGTGTTTGATTGGAGACAACAATCCTAGCTTGTAATCAACTACTTTAGTCGTCCGAGAGAAGACTCGAGTGAACGAGAGATCGCCTTAGGTAAAGAGATAACAAAACGAGACTTGAGTGTTGGAATTTTAATCCGTTGCAAGTTGTTGATGCTTAGTCCTTAGAATTTCATCTCTCTTAAGTTTTAAGTCATTGTCTCATCTTTGTTTCATATAATTGAGTTCGTTAATTTATTTATTTACTCTTGTTCGTTTAATTTAGTAATTGTCCTTAAAACTCCGATTAGTCTAAATAGGTTAGAACAACGTAGTAATAGTAATCATAAGAGTTGAAAATTAGTCTCCGTGGATACGACCTTGCTTGTCATTTTCTACATATACACCGTACACTTGCGGTTAATATTTACATAATTAAAAGGCGAACAACAACTCAGAAAAATGATAAAAAAAAATTCAATCTCTGTTGATGCATTCCAGCAGCAAATCAATTCGTCCAATTAAACTCGTCGTCGTCTATACATATATACTTTCATGGGAATACCTGTATACATATGTGTGTGTGAGTTTTTCTTTTTTCAAATTTAAATCGTTATATATATAAATGGGAATTTGGAGATATGAGGATTTGAAATAATAGAAAAGCTAGTCGATCAATATATAAGGGTGCTGCTGGACCGTACTACGTAAGTTCTTAATTTATGCATAAACATTCTTGACTTATCTTCATTTTTTTAATTTTTATTTTTTTATGTGGATGAATTGGAGCTTTTTCTCTTTTTTCCAGTAAAATTAATTGGTTGAAACTTGTTTATAAAGGAAAAAAAATGAAAATCAGTAAAGATAAGCTAAAAGACAAATCTTGACAGCTCCAAGGCCAGCGGTGCAATAAAACCAAACGGGATGAAAGAAGCGTTACAAATAAAATAAAATAAAAACTTTCACTTTTGGAAACTAGAAATTAATCTCAAACATTGATTTTTTGATTATACTATATATAATTATATATATTTTTATTTTTTATTTTTTTATGCATGCATATTTAATTTCCTGCTGCATGCATGCCTTCGCCCCTGCATTCTTGACACCTATTTTATCAATCTCTTTCAAGTTCTAAATGCTATATATTCATATATGGCACCGCTAGGAAAAATGTGGGTTTGAATTATTTTATTGTTTGTAATATTCGTATATAATACTTTTAATTATTTTCAAATAAAATCGATTTTAGAAGAGGACATATATCAGAATTTTGACCACTTCAAGTGGAAAATTGAGCAGAATTTAATTTTTTCTGAAGGAGCAATTCCATAATTAATTATGTAGATCAGTATAAAAGATAAATACATATTTTGAAACTGTTACTTATATAACTTGGTGATGAGAGTGAAAGTCGTAGATACTAAAAAAGTGTCACGTTTGCGGCGAGTCTAAAGAAATAGTAGACTCGTGAACTCTACGAAGATGATTGAGTGAAATTATTTTACGGAATTTTTAGTTCATACGTCTTATTTAATATTTTTTGAACTATAGTATTCAAAATTAATATACTTCTAAAATACTCTCAATTTAATGTTTTATAAGAGAACTTTGCCAAAACACATCTTATTTAAAATAATTGCAAAATATTTTAGCATCTAAATTATGGGAAAAAAAAAAGAAGACAAAACACTATCAATATCAAGTGTAATAATCTTCAAACCATAATCCTTAATCCCATTTGAACACAACCCAGATCCTAAAAATACAAACTCAAATAGTCAAATTCCATTTTTTCTTTTACTTCGTCCTCGTTTCACATGCAACATCAAAATTCTATATATTCAACTGTATCTATATATCTATATCAATAGATACCATATTACACAGCGGCAAAAACCAAATTAATTAGCTATTTTAATTTTCTGATAGAATGACACGGTGTTGCTCCCATTGTCACAGCAGCAATGGCCACTCCACGCGGACTTGTCCGACGAGAGGCGGCGGCGGCGGAGGGCTGAAGCTGTTCGGTGTGAGGTTGACGGATGGGTCGTTCATAAAGAAGAGCGCCAGCATGGGCAATCTCTCGCGTTACTCCGCCGCCGCCGATCCGATGGAGGGGTACCATTCTGATGATCTAAATCACAGCTTCGCCGCTCGCCGACCGCCGTTGAGGAAGAAAGGTTTCAGCTTTCCCATTTTTTAGATGATTTATGGAGTTCTTGGAGAAATATTTGATGTGGGATTGCTTGATTTTGCGTTAATTTTACATGTTAGTTGTTTTGCATGTGATGGATATTAGAGCTAAATGTTTGCATGTTAGTTGATTTTGGTGGTTTAATTCTTCCACTTTGCATGTGGGATTAATTGAGTGGATTTAATTGTTGGTGTGTGTGTGTTTTGCATGTATTTGATGTTTGAAGATTGAGTGCAAGAACTAATTTAGTTTGAGCTGGTTCTTAGATTTGTATTGCTGATTGAGGTGAGGTGATTTAGTTTATTTCTTGGTTTGATATTTTTTTGCTTTTGTAAATTTTGCAAATCATAAATCTGGTAGTGATTGATGGTGGTGATTGTATTGGGCATTTGATTACATTTCAGGATATGTTCCAAATTTCCCTATTATGGCCTAAACTAATTGTATATTTGATATTATGTTGTCTAGAGTAATCTGATTGTACCATACATAGAATTTAAGAGGAAGAATTGCAGTTGATTGTGCATCTCACCATATTCTTTTCGTTCTTTTTTGGACTGTATGTTTGGATGAAAGATCTACGGATTTGCAGTTGCAGGGATGTGTTTGATTAGCATAACTTTCAATTCTGAAGTAACAAGATTCTATCTAAGATCACTTCCGATTAGTTCCTTGATACTTGTCGAGTCATTCTTTCTGCTTTGCCCCTGTTACTGGATCGATCTTTTATTGGATGTGAGGATGCTGCATAAAGTATTCTGTCTAGTCATATGATAAAAACTCATATCATTACTGTGTGTGATGGGGTCACACTGATAATGGCAGTTAGATGAGTAGTTGGTTGTGCAACTTTTCTTGTTTTTTGTTTCAAGCATCTGATAACGGCTAGTGTAAAATATTGCAGAATGAGGCTCGAGAAGGTAAGAGTAGACAGTATATAAACAGCAACTGAAATTATGGATCTTCTTTCAATTGAGGCTTTTAGGCACATCTCTACATCCGAATAGTGATATGCATGTGTCTCGTATATTCAATACCTATACTGATTATAGATTCTAAGGGCAACTCCAAAGTCCAAGCCAAATTGTTTCTTTCCAGCAACGGCAAAATTATTATATATCCATATACTTCAATGATTCAATCAGCCTTTTGTCGCCTCAAGAATCTTTTCTTGTACTTTCACTTTATGAACTTTTCTCATATTTTGTCCCTACTTGCATTCCAACTTAGCAGCTAAGAAGCACATGTTTTTGTGATGTCCTAATGTGACTAATAGCGTTGCTGCAAGTGCATTAATGCATGCATATCTTGTATATCCCTGTAATTGAGTCCTCCACATTGATGTATCATGTGTACTACGAAAAATCTTTATCTAGTCGAAGCTGAGATAGCTCATTAAGATAGTCTAAGAATGCATTTATGGCATTTCCAGCATGACTGGACATATATTTGGCATGTCAGAAACCTTTTCTTAGTCATTTATATCAAAATAAACATCATTCAATGTCTTCGTCATATGTATTTTGTGAATAATTTGTCTGATACTTGATTTCTCTAGCTAGGTATCGGCTGCTTATTTTGTACACTTCAAGGATATTTTTTTACCATATAAGTTAATATTGATGGTTAGAGGGTAAAAATAATTCCCCAGAAGCATATGGACAATGAAACTAATAAAGGAAATCCGTACGATGGAATGTTGATCTTCAGTAGTCAAAGATTCTCATGCTGGGAATGAAGGCATAATCGTTCTATATGCAGGAATTCCATGGACAGAAGAAGAGCACAAGCAATTCTTGCTAGGCCTTCAAAAGTTGGGAAGAGGAAACTGGCGTGGCATATCAAGAAATTACGTTCTTTCAAGAACTCCAACCCAGGTTGCTAGCCACGCTCAAAAGTACTTTCTTCGTCAGAGTAATGCAGCTGGGAAAAAGAAACGGCCCAGCCTCTTTGACTTGGCCCCGGACATGGTTAGTCTTATTGCTTTATTTTTTCTTGTAGTAGCAGCAAGTTTTCTTGAGATTTAGCTTATATATGCTGGCTGTCCCTAATGTAAATGTTTCATTTTATTCATTTGAAAGATTGGGGATTCGCTTAGATATATTTCAAAATCAGTAAGATATGTATGAATTATGTTGTGTGAAGAGATTTTTGGTTCGAGTATCAGGAGACAAAGTCATCAATGCCAGAACGGTCTACAAAAATCCAACCTCCTGCAGTTAGTACCGACGATGAAAAACTCATGCTTTCGTCATCTCAAGGAGAAGATATCAACAATCCATTGCCTTCTCTAGATCTTTCTCTCAAACCGGCTTTTACGCCTTTCCAGTTTCAACTATGGCTCTCAAGGATGACGGAGCACAAACATCCCAGCATCATATCATCAGGCCACTGCAAGTTAATCCGAGAGAGACTATGAAAGAACTGGTAGGCATGTCCCAGCTGACTTTAGGAGAGACGACCGGTGTCTGTATTGATTCTTCACGGTTGTAATGATGGGTGCCGGCGAGGCCACAAGAGCAATCAGCAATTCTTGCAAATGCTCTGTTGGCAACACAGATTCATGTGAAGGTCAAATCTGAGTAGCTTTATGGGACTATAATTTCTCTACTTCGATGTATATAAACCTTCTTTTCATTTAATTCATCTCAGATGTAAATAGATAAGATTTTCGTAATCAATGATGGAGATAATGTAGCAATAATGTATAGATTATGTTTCTTCATGGTCCGTCGTGTTCTTTCATTAACTGTTCCTGCCTGGAGGACTTATCCTTGCTTGCATGTTTTACTTGAGTCTCAAAACTCAGCTAGCACTGAAGTTCCAGGTAATTACCGTGGCTGTAATTTTCTAATACAGAAATTTACAAATATTGATTATTATTTGGACTCTGGTCCTCAGAGATGAATCAGAATCTCTCTCTCTCTCTCTCTCTCTCTCTCTCTCTCTCTCTCTCACACACACACACACAAATACACACACACACACACTCACTATCTCTCTCTCTCTCTCTCTCGATACATACACACACACACACACACTCACAGTAGGGATGTTCTTTAAGGACGGCCATGTATTAGCTCATCTATGCTAATACTAAAGGAACCATGCATGCATTGAAAGTCGATTTTCATCATATTGTTTGCTTTTATGCTGAAAAGTGAGCTAATTATATGTATTGAGTGGACAGGATTGAACATTTGATTGATCTCCAGAATCTGGTGAGAGTAGGCTCTGGTGGTGTTCTTCAAGAAGCATAGTCATACGAGGACTACCAACGGAAAGAGGTACTTTATTTGGGGAAGATAATTGCACACGAAGTGTGCCAGCAGCAAAGTAATGCTCTGTGTTATTACTTCAGTTATTTAGTGCAATAAAGTTTAGATATTGAGATTGTCATTATTTTATATCTGTTTCACATTTAACTGTTGTTTTAGACTTTTAGTTTATTTTCATCTTTTATAGCGAGGCTCCTCATGTACATAGTGTATTTCCTCATGTACATAATTGCTCCTCATGCACATAGTGTATTTAAGAATTGTTGTTGTTGTTGATGATGTTGTTGCTGTTTTCTAGCATTTGAAATAAGGGCAAGTTAAGTAGCAACTGTTGTGTGTGATCGTCTCACATGGACGATAACTGGAACTGTACGTCTAGTGATCCTATGATAATGGTTAATAAGTGACATGGAGTCGATTATGTGAGACCGATGATTTTATTTTATGACCAGGTATTTCATTTCCCTTTCAGAACATATTTGGTGACGCTTTCATCAACTGGTGTGTTTAAGGTATGTCTCATTACCTGTTTGACAGCTTTATAATGTCTCATTACTTAATATTTTCAAATCTAAACACTACTAAATGCACCACATATTAGATCCAGAAAAAAAAACATCTTAATTTCAATGATGTAGAAGTTTCAGCATTCTACATGTTAAAAAATCAATAACCTAATTCTAGCGTCTGCATGAAACTCACTGAATTCAATGAGCAACAATAGCATTGTTACAAGAATTCAATGTTAAGAAGGACTGGAAAATAATATGAATAAAAAATGGCGGTTGGATGTGAAAAATGTATTCCAAACTAGGGGGTTCTTCCATCAGTTCAGCGATAGTTATGATATCTGGGGCTGTACATAGAGCTTTCTGCATATTCTACTAGGTTCTGTGGTTGTGGTAGTCGAGTGGCCAGCCCTGTAACACGATAGATGTATCTGAGTATATTTTCATTCAATAAACCGCAATGAAAAATGCATACAAATCCGGGATAGGGATATTACCAAGTTCGTATGCTTTAGCTGCTACTTTGGCTGCTATTTGAGCTGAAATCTTTCTAATGTTTGCAAATGGCGGATATAAGAGTCCCTTTTCCAGGTTCTCTTGGCTAACCTGCGCAGCTAATGCTTCCGCTGTTTCCAGTAACAAGAATACACGTATTAGCATTGTTGGTAATGAAATCTACAAACGACTCTATGATAATGAGTTAAGTTTTCATGGTGTTGCAGACGATTCAAGTGTAAGATGCTCGCGTGAATCGTGTCAAGTTCCTTCCAATGGCATGTTGGGAGAATGATACTAAGTAGTTGATGCAAACAGTTAAAAAAGATTGATATGAAGTTTTGTCAATCTGCAGGGTGATGATCAGGAACTCACAAGCAGCCAGAAGCATGTCATCATGGACGCGAATTGCACCAGACATAATCAAACCGAGACCAAGTCCAGGAAAAATGTACGCGTTATTTGCCTAAACCATGAAAATAGTGATGAAGTTGGTGCAAACAAACCGTGTTGCAAAACAGGAGAATCTTAATAGAGGGGAGTTTAGACTCTACCTGGCCGGAAGCATAAAGTTTGTCGTTATATTCAACTGGGGCAAAGGGACTGCCACTAGCGAAAATGGCTCGGCCCTGAACCGTGATCATAACAGAAGAATTCAGAAATTAAAACAATGAGGACGAAAGATCGCTTGAAGCACCACAACAAAGCATATTCAGATTTGGAAAATTACCTCACTCCACATGTAAGCTTCCTCAGCAGTACATTCAGACTGCGATGTTGGGTTAGAAAGCGCAAGAATAACAGGTTTCTGAAACAAAATAACATGTACTCACGGAGTAAGCCGATTGAATGTTTCCACATTGATAGAAACTGTTGACACATCAACAGTTATAAAATACCTCGTTATACGACGACATGGCCTGAACCACTTCCTTCGTAAAAGTTCTTCCTGCTCCTGATGATCCTATTAGTACTGTTGGTTTAATAGCCTGTTATAGCAAGGCAGGTAAGAAGCCACATTTTGGGCTAAGCTCATTCGTGTTCAGGCAAGAGCTTTTATTTTTGCATGCTCACATACAAATACATTTGAAATTGACTGGTTGGAGAGAATTTCAGACCTTGACAGCATCTAACAAATTTTTGACAGGTTCATGTTCATGAGCCCAGGGCCTCTTGAAATGTTGAAGTGAATCCAAACGAGACCGCACAATCAACCCCTACAACACAAAATCACAAGCAATGAGACCACAGATAGAAAAACAAAACTCAAAGGAAGCACCAAGAGAAGTTACTTTCGAGTCCACAAGCCAAATCTTGCTACGAGCCTCTTCCAATGGGGCACCAGTCTGTGTGTGTGAGAGAGAGAGAGAGAGCTTAAGCAAAGAAGTGAGTGACAATCATTCTAAAGAGAAAAATGCTCTCCTTCCATTAACCTGTTTTGAGATCTGAAGAGCTATGAGTTCTGCAATACCAGTACCAGCCTGCATCAGTAACATTATAACATAATGAGGAAAAACACAATGCCACGAATTAAACCAAGAACAATGACTTACAATAATAGAAAACAGATATATAATTCACTTATTCACGTTCAAAGCAAAACAAGAGAAAAAGAAATGCTGAAATCAGATAAAAAGTACCTCTCCAGCTCCAAGGAATAAGAACGAGTGTTCGGACAAGGATCCCCCAACTAACTTAAGTGATGCCATCAGCCCGGCAAGAACCACTGATGCTGTACCCTGATGCAACCAAAAACGCACAAACGTCTAAATTAATGATCAAAACATCGATAACTTACTACTAACAGAATCAGGCAGCTTCCACTAGGCACTCAACAATAAATCAATAATACGAAAGCACGCACACAACATGAAGCAAAAAAAAAAAATCCTCGAGAAAGACGATGAGAAAAGCAAGTTCAAAATAAGAAAATCACATAAAATGTGAAGGAAGTGAATACGAGTAATTCAACAGTTAGACTAGCTAAGTTTTGGCCCTTAACATGTAGGGTGAGCAATCAAAAGACCAATCACCTGAATATCATCGTTGAACACAAGATGTGTAGATCCATACTTCGCAAGAAGATCAAAAGCATTGTGATTTGCGAAGTCTTCAAACTACACATTTATGGCAGGGGTTAATGTTTAAAGTATCAAAATTCAGAACAAATCAGTAGATAAAAATACTCAAAAACCTACGAACCTGAATGATGACTTTCTCTCCGTATATCTGCTTAACTGCACACATAAACTCATCCAGAAGCTCAGCATACTCCTGATCAAAACAAAAGTTTATGTAAGCTACAGAGAAATGACTGTGTTTAAGGCTTAATTGACAAGCTCGCTAAAGTAACTAATCACTTGCCTGGCCTGTTGCTCTTTTCCTTCGAAGTCCAATATAAAATTCATCGTTCAGCAACTGCTCATTATTTGTACCCACATCAATTGTGACGGGCAAGCACTGAGAGAAATCAAAAGAAAAACAGAATAATCAATTTTGTCGTCAATATTAATTACCAAAAGCAAGCATTATTGATATTATTACTCAAAGAATCACAAATTTCTTTACATTTTTGGGATTTCAGATACAGTTGCTACCTAAGCAGAAAAAAGAATGACAGATGGCAAGGTCATGACGTACTCCGCAACCAGAATTTAATAGATATAAAGTGGTACCATAATGAAGAGCACATCTAACTTTCATCCATTAATAATATGCCAGCGAGAAAGGTAGAAGAAATCATGCGGTTCGTGACAGTACGTAACAAATATTTCAGGCCACTCAAACTTCAATATATAATAAGATACTCAAAAGCATAACTTTGAGCCAATGTGCATGGAAAATGAGATTGTTAGAAGAAAAGACATAATTGTTTGGAACTGTCCTCTAAGAAACAGTAAAAGCAGTCAGGGTTACTACTTACCACAGAAGGGCGGATGCCACCAAGAGCTGTATACAGGGACAGTTTTCCAACGGGTATCCCCATTCCCTGGGGAGATCACAAGAATCATAAAGTAAGAAGATATGAAAGGCACCAAAAAATAAAATTAAACAAAAAATGGGCAAGAAGGGTCATATATTAGGGCTATATTGACATGAAGTTATAGTGTTATATGCTGCATGTTTGTGACGAAACTCACTTGACAAAATCTAAATACAAAAAGAGAAGCAATGACAACCCATCCGTTTACCTGGCACCCCAGGTCTCCTAGTCCCAGAATTCGCTCACCATCTGTCACCACAATAACTTCAATCTTCTTCTCAGGCCAATTTTTCAATACATCGAGTATCCTTCCCCTGTAAAGTACTACCCATAATCAGTTTAAGTTACTGAAAGAGATACACCGGCAACAGGGACCTATCGTACTAGATGGATGCAACATACTTTTCTTTCAGACTGATGAACAGACCCTGAGGCTGCCTAAAAATGCTCCCATATTTTTGGCATGCTTCACCTACAGTTGGAGTGTAGACTACTGGGAGCATCTCCTCGACATAGTCAATGAGCAGCTTGTAAAATAGTCGTTCATTTCTCTCCTAAAAGATAAGAATGAGAGAGAAGAAACAAGCATGTCAGAGCATGGCCATATTGATGCAGGATGAAACATAAATCAAACCAGATAATATATCGACAAATGAAACTTTTATATTGCACATGTGCTAGAGTTCCATTGGTGGCCCATCTCATAATCCAAGACTCTGAATGGCACAGCTAAATCACATAAAACACATATTTAATCACCTGAAGATCCATCATGGCCATGTACCTTTGCAATGGTACTTGGTATTGGCGAATGGTGTGCATCATTTTTTTAACCTTCCCAGAAAAATAGCACAAACAGTTGAGATAAGTCATGAAAGGAAAGAATATAAGAGGTTTTAATCAGATAGTCTACAATGTTAACCTGTAGATCTTGGCTTATCACCACTGGAGGCAGTAGACCACGTAAAAAATGTGCATCCCTCTCTTTCTCATTGAAGGAAAGGCCTTTATTGTGACGGGGATCACGCAACAGTGGATATCCACTGTAAGTGAAAAATATGAACAATAATACAGATGAAGACATCATATCAATAGAAAAATTAAAACACGACATGTGGTTAAAATAGAAAAATAATGACAGGAGCAAAATTTTATAATCCATCACAAGATCATCAATTCAAAATATAATTCCATTTTTCTCTTTCATTTTCATATGAAGCTTTGGGAACTCAAGTAAAATAAAAGGAGATGGCTATTAAGCCACCATCGCCTAATCCCTACCAATACGAAAAAGCGGGCACCTTCATCTTCAGTGCATAAGATTAAAGATAATAAAACACTAACAATACATGAATCCTTATGTCACACTTCCCAACTGGAAAACCGAAAATTACCAGTCAGCTCAAGATAGAGTGCACTAAATTATTCAAATTCTTACACTTTGAAGTAATCAAGAAACTGATAGTATTCACTCTGATCATACCATATTTGTTAGCAACAAACATCATATATATCAATCAGTTCTAAAATAGACCTATAATCAACTGAAAACGCATCCTCAAACATGGATTCCAACCAAATCTCCTGAAAACACGAGAAAACACGCAGACACACCCAACAAGGAGAGAACGGAAATGAAGAATAGATTGATTCATCACCTGGCAACGGTAACAGCCCACGGCGTGACCTGCTGATCCTCCGACGGGCCATCCTCACCGTACAAATCTTCGAGGCCACCACCAACGGCGGATTTCGAGTCTTTCTCAGTCACTGATGATGGAGTGGTGGGAGCATTCTCTCTCATCCCAGTCAAAGTATTCTCCATTAAAACGACATTACCATCTCCTGGTTTGCGATTCGAGCTCGCAGCAGCCACCACCACAGCTGGAGCTCTGATCTTTCTCCGTAGCAAGCTTTTTGAAACCCCATAAACAGAATTATTCTGCGCAATTAAAAAAAACAAAACAAATTCTCAAAACCTCAGATTTCAAGAAGAAAAACAGGCATTTGTACTTTTTTTTTCTTTTCCTTTTTTTATCTTGCGATAGGTGGAAGCAATCCATTTTTAAATACTTCTCTTGATGTTAAGTGAGAAATTAATTTTCCAATCTGGATCAGAAGGAAATACAACCACGAAAACTAACGCATAACGATCGCGAGGCAGTGAAAGATGAACAGCTAGAGAAACTCAAAATGAAGAACAAATGCTCGAAGATTAATTAATGTTACTAATTTGGTATATAATTACCGGAGAGCTGCTTCCGTTTAATGAAAACATGGTAACTGGGATTTTGGTAAAACAGAGTCTTCGAAATGAAGGTATGCAATATGCAGCGTACACAGCAAAAGAAATAGGAGAGAGAAAGGAGGCGAAAGAAGGAAAGATGGTTTGGGGAAGGTAGCTGCTCTTATATACTAGCTCTCTCTCTCTCTCTCAGTATCTCCGGCTTCCATTTTTTATTGGGAAAAGATGCAAATACCCCCTCATGTGACAGCGCCGGACAAATACCCCTGAATTTTGTTTAGGTGCAAATTCACTCTTTCCTAAAGTTTTCGGATGTAATTACCCCCTCGCCGTGACAGAAACTACACTTTCGTTGGCAAAAAAAATATTTTTGATTCATTTTTATTCTTGTGGACCCTTACAATTTCCAAGAATTAATTGGTGCTAAAAACTCAAATTAGGATAAAATTTATTTCGAACCATAAGTCACAACTATCAAAACTCAGGCGAAGCTCTTTAATAATTTGCAATCCAAGCCAACTATTTGTTGTTGACATTGATGATCTCATATTCTTCAAGTGGTCCGTCATCCTGTTTCGTGCAAATTATTGGAGAACCTCACCTGAATTTTGATAGTTGTGAGCTAGGGTTCGAAATAATTTTTTTCCTAATTTGAGCTTTTAGCACCAATTATGTAGTATATAACCGTTGGAAATTGTAAGGGTCCACAAGAATAAAAATGAATCAAAAATATTTTTTTTTATCAACGAAAGTGTAGTTTCCGTCACGACGAGGGGGTAATTGCACCCGAAAACTTTAGGGAAGGGTGAATTTGCACCTAAACAAAGTTTAGGAGGTATTTACCCGGCGCTGCCAACATGAGGAGGTATTTGCAACTTTTCCCTTTTTTATTTTGGTTTGTTTCTTATGTAATTTTTTTTTAATTCCATTTTTTAATTTTGGTTAGTATACTCTCTCACTCTCAGTCTCTCTGTCTCTCTCTGTCTCTCTCTCTCTACATTTTCGTTTTCCACGTTTTTTTTTCCATCACGGTATTTGAAATCTAGTTCCCACCTAGAAATTTCCAAACGCCTTTATTGAATTCTTAATATTTCATTAATTTTTCAAGTAAAAAAGAAAATCATAATTTTTTTTAGCATACATTAATTATCTTTTTATTGGGGACGTGGAGTATCTGATATCATAATAAAATTGCAGGTGAAACTCAATAAATATTTTTATATAGTCAATCGCCCAATGAAGTATAATACAATATGAGAAGCTCACATATACTAAATTAGATGCGTTGTCATTTTCTCCAACTAAAATATTTTTTTAGGCCAAAAGAAAATCCACGGCTTATGCATATATAATTTCCAATTTTGTGTAAACAACTTACAAATTAAATAAAAAATAATCCAACTCAGAAAAAAAAAAATTAAAAAAATCGTACTAGAAATATCTTTTTTTTTTCGTGTAATTTTAACCAAAATACTTCAATTTTTCTAGTACTAATATTTTTTGTTTTGGTCTCAATTGGCCGGCGAGAAATATGGCTTTGGCCCTTACGACAAGCCATTTTTGTAGGAACATTTTGTAAACTAATTTACTCTTGACTTATTCTAACTAACAAAAAATGAATGGGACGATTTATTTCCTTTAATTTACGTATTTGGACTTTGTCCGATTAATCCTGCTACATGAAGAATTTCCCTCTAGATTCGTTCTTGAGAAAACTCAAATAGGATAATATGTTTTTAGATATATTTAATAGATTGACATTGTCTTCTTTTTTCTTTTTTTCATGAGGAGGATTCTGACTCGACTTGTAAGATATGGAAGAATTCAAATTTTTAACATTTTGGATAATAACTTTGGGAAAGTCAATAATTGTTGTAAGGGACGGACTCAAATGGTACATATCATGCATGTTTTATATTTCATCGTGTTGTTAATCTGTATAACTATTTCTATTGTTAGAGGTAATACGATTGTACTGATATAAGTTGTCATTAATTAAGACTCCACCCATCTCAAATATATAGTTCAATATTTTATTTTGGGTTATCTCGAATCTCGATCGTATAGTCACATTACTGTTATTTGGTAAGACAATTATAGTCATACACTGATACACAAATGTCTAATGTGGTATTGGAAATTTACATGCTATATTAAATAAGGATAATATAAGAAGTCCGACTGAATAATTCATTTTCTAAATTATTTCTTAGTTAAACCTAATTTGGAGGCAATAACAATGGCATAAATATCTTAGCAATCTGCGGCTAACAGTCTTGAGAGGCACATTTATTAACCAGAGCAGTTTGGAGGGTGGGTACGCTCATGCTTGTAGTATTAATATTCAATAAATTATTAAATATTAACATAGTAATGTTTAAAATTTTAAAACTTTCACTAGGAACATTAATATTTTTATCAATAATTATATTTACCTAATTTACCAATTCATAAAGGTTTTTTGTATTTTTATTACCCTCTTTAACTTATAAATTGACACATCCCAAAGTCAAGACAACTTTTGGAGATCACAAAATCTATTTGTAAGCCACACATGTACATTTTCTATACCCGATCCGAGATAATCTTAATTTATCTTTATTATGAAAAAAAAAATTGAAAGGGAAACAACTTTTATAAATCATCAATAACATACTTAGCAACATTATGTGTAGCTCTATTCGCCTCTCAACAAATACGAGAAAAACTCCACCATGACCTTCTGCTTAGCAACAACAATTGCTTCGAACCACTCGTCCGAATCTTTTTTAAGAAAATTGAATATCGCATAAACTTACAAACCAACTCGTCAAACATAATAAAAACTATAAATATGTTTTTCAGATTATCCATTATTTTGGAATTGTTTAGTAATTTTATATTTTGGGTCTATGTACTTATTCGCAAATATTTTGTGCACATATTTTTGGCTTATAGATCCTACGAGTTACTATAAAATAGAGAATTAGAGACAGTGACTTTTGATATTTAATATTAATATATAAATTTACGAGCATGTGATTGTATAATTTCGATGGACAATTTTGGGGAAGATCATAATGTAATCACTAAATTCCACATAATTAAAATACACCCCACCACAAAAAATTAATAATAATTTATCACGTCGTAAAACAAATAAAAAATTCCCTAATAATAATAATAATAATAATAATAATAATAATAATTGTGGTTGAAACAACTTTAGTTAGGTTTGGAGGGGTGGGGGCTGCCCAACTTTGATAGTTGTTGAGAAGTAGTGTAACTATAGTCTAAGTTTGGCTTCACTGTTAATTAATAGCTTTGATAGATTATAAGTTGTTAGGATTTTTATTTTCTTTGAAAGGAAATTGTATTAAAAAAATACGTAGAATTCATAATTATTTTTTTTTAAAAGCATTGTAACATATTTTTTTTTAGGGAATTACACGAGGTATATATATAATACTCCCTCCGTCCCATTGAAATTGTCCCTCTTTCCTTTTTGGGCTGTCTCATTTAAATTGTACTCTTTCTAAAAAAGGAAACAATTAACCCTTAAAAATAATGGGATCTACCAATTTTCTCTCTTTTTGTCTTTCTCCTTAATAACCGTGCCGAACAGTAAGTGGACAATTTCAGTGGGACGGAGAGAGTATCAAATAAATCACTACACCACCATATATGTGGAAACTCTACACCAGATAAAGGTGGGATCAACTACACCACACAAAGTGGAAACCACTATACCGTCAAATAAGGTGGGAATATATACACTGCACGCATGCGAGATTGAACCCAATATCTCTTATAAAGAGATAATTAATTTAATTTTAGCTTAACATACTAGCTAGAGTGCTCATAAATTACATGTCTTACGCGTGGGTGAAAAGATTAATGACAATTTTATACGTATTTCCCCTAAAAAATAGATTTAACTTTATTGAAAATTTTAATTTTGATGAGTGAATGTGATGAGAGCAGTGAAATTGACAGTTGAAAACGCGTTGTCGGTTCGCCGCACGAGGTATTTATTAATAATAAGTCACAAATAGCAAACCAAAACAAAACTAAACTATGTGTTTTATTATTCTAACGTTTTATTTTATTTTACATTTTTCTTTTTTTTTGTGTGGAAGAAAGGTGACACAGACATAATGAGATGGACCGGTCCAGATAACACCAAAATGAAAATATTCAACTAGTCCGGTCCCATTTTGATAGCGACAATACAAGATAAATAAATATGCTTCACATTTCTAATACGCCTTTAAATAATCTTTAATGTATGTAGAATTCTTAGGGCTTTACACGAGTCAAACAGTTCGTGAACTATTCAGAGCTCGATTCGAAAAAAGTTCGTTCGAAATTCGTTCGTTTACTAATCGTGAATGAAGCCTCGAACCGAAATTTCGATAATTTTTTCGAATGAAATTTCACTACCTATATTCGGCTCGAATATAAATCCCCTTTCTTCGAGAAAAAAAAATTAAATAAATAAAATTGCAAAGGTCAAAATGCATAATTAATTGAATATGTGGTGGCTATAATTATTGGGTCTAATAAATTAAAACTGAGCCCACATCAGCAAAGCTCAATATTGTGGCAAATCTAATAGGCCCAGTTTCTTACATTCTAAACTGAACCAGATCCTTTCTTACAATATTAGCCTCGTTCGAAAACAAATAATTGAACCAAATAATTTCCTTTTGCCGTTTCGGGAAAAGAATTTTGGAGTACATTGATACTCGCGGATTAATAGATAGTGATCAATTTATATACCGATTTAGTGTTAAGTAGATGTTATATTTGATGGATTATGTTTAGTGAAGCCGGAGGCGGACGTGGATTTCTCCGCTTGCCATCCCTTTTTAATCTACGTCTATTGAGAACTTGACATGTCAATTTTCCATTATTCGAAATTGTGGATTCGAGATATTTTAGTTATAATGTCTAGACGTTGGGTATCGTGTTCAAATATTTATGGAAAAATTGGTAAACGTTTATATTTTCTCTAGAGAATAGGTAGGGGAATCTGTCTTTGAAATGTCTAATTGGCCAAAAAAACCATGATTTTGAATTTTGTCTATTTTGTGAGAATCTGGAAAGTTGGGATAGTTGATGAATAAAATTACCCTTATATGTTCTAATGGATATGTTAAGGAATGAAATATAAAAATGAAATTACTTTAATATAGGATCAACACTTTCTATCTCATGTTTCATGAGAAAATAATGTCAATGTTTAAGAGACTTTCTTGAATCATGGGAGTTAATAACCTGCAAATATGAGCACTGTTTTTCTTTTTCATTTTTAGAGAAGAACTTACAAATACATTGTTGATGCTTGTAAAGAAAACCATTTTAGATTCTCTAGAAACAAATTTTTTATTTTTTATTTTTATTTTTTATTTTATATTTATTTTGCATCACTAGTAGTAGTAGAAGACAGAATGATGATATACAATGGAAAATGCAAGTAAAATTAATAAATATCTTAGAAAATAAAGTTGAAAATGTTTTTGTTTTTGTTTTAACGCTTCTGGAAATTGAGTGTTTTGAGACAGTAAGCATACATGAAGGCAAAGAAAACTGTGAAACCTACCAATACTAGAGCAACTTCTCCCATGAAGTCTAACTTGTATCCAAAATGCTGTTCAATGTAACTTCTAACACTTGGTTTTAGGGACGTCGCCTGCACTATGATCTCGTCCTCAATGTCTCCATACTGTGACACAATCAAGCCGTAGACTGTCCACGCCATTGGACAAATCCAGTAATACCAGATCCACCATTTGGGAATTTTCTGCCATTTTCAATGAGACAAAATTTTACAAGTTTGTTGTATATAGGCCAGTCCTATAATGTTGTAAGAATTCATAGCTTGTTTTGATAGTGTTCACTTACCGGTCCAGGAATGAAGAAGCCCGAGAAGAGATTGAAAAGATAGTAGAACGCGTTGGAAAAGACTGCAGCCATTTGTAGGTCAGGTGTTGCAGAGACAGTCATCATTCCATAGTATGTGAAGTAGAGAAACGAGAAGAAGTTGACGAAGAAGAACCACAAGAACTTCACAGTTTTCCATTCGAAGCTCACCATGGCATACACTATCAGTGTGTAATATGTGGTTTGCACAAACACATACGGTATTTCTGTGATCACCTGCATTTTGATCATATGTTATATTAGCATAATTAACGTTGCATTTTGATCATATGTTAAAGTTAGTTTGAGATTGACTTAACCTGTGCCATTGCATAAGGTAGTACAGAGTACATCCCTGCAGCTCTCTCTCTGTAGAAAATTGTTCTCTCGATGGCTACTGCTGGTTGTACCGTTGCACAGTTGTTTATTCCAAGGAACAAAACTGAAGCATACATGGCTCCAATAACTGTCATAAGGTCATTGTTGTTTTCCCTGAAAAATTTGAGACGGGAGTGGACCGAGTATGTTATACTTATCCAGTTCTGAGACGGAATTTTCTGAAAGTTTTGAGAGTTGGATATGAACCTTTTTGTTCCTACTCTCCAGAATATTGACCCGATTATTAATGCAGCAGCAAAAGTGAAGAAAAATCTTGAAAGATTGTAGTCAGGATTTCTCCAGTAAGTCCATTTTTGCTTCCAGAGGATGAGTCTGAATTGGCTCCAATTTGATTGAGAATATTGTGTAGGAAAATGCAAGTCTTTTGCACCGGGAGGCGGGACGTTTAGCTCTTTAACTAAGGCCTTATTTTCTCTGGAGTAGAAAGAGGAAATATTTCAGATAATGCCTCAGTTTGATATAATGTGAACTATTTTTTGTGTTTGTGGTATATGGACTTACTGATATAAAATTGTTGATTTGTAGTACTCTCCAAAATCAATACCAAGTCGCGCTTCTGTTGCATCTGAGCTCACTTCAAGCATCCACGCTGCTGGATTACGCTGTTGCTCGATTTTTGGAACTCCAGCTACTGCCTGCATTCGGTAGAGTTCTTGGTATATATACAATGAGGGCAAAGCCAAACTGTGTGTGTCAGTGTGATGTACCTCAAAGTAATTGATGACATTTTGGGATTGTTTGCCAAGCTGTCCTGCGTAGATGACTCGACCGCCTCTTTTCATGAGAAGCAACTGATGTATTGCATGAGTATTAGAACAAACAAGTGAGCTGAAAGGTTTGAAGACTTTAAACTTTGATTTTATTTGATGTTTACCTCATCAAAAGCTTCAAATATGTCGATCCCTGGTTGATGTATTGTGCAAACAACAGTCCTCCCAGTGTCCACGGTGTTTCTCACAGTTCTCATAACAATGGCTGCTGCTCTTGCATCTAAACCAGAAGTTGGCTCATCCATAAATATGATGGAGGGATTGGCCACAAGCTCAACTGCTATGGTGAGTCTCTTTCTTTGTTCTGTCGACAATCCAGTGACACTCGGAACCCCTACTATAGCGTCCTTGAGATTATCCAACTCGACTAGATGCATGATTTCACCCACAAAGATCTGTCATTATAAGAATAGATAGCATGAGTCTATGTTTCTTTTTTAGGAAATGAAGTCAAGAGGGAGACAAAGTTCTTGCCATTTTCTCTTCCTTGCTAACTTCTCGAGGGAGTCGAAGGGAAGCAGAATACATCAAGGACTCATGGATAGTTACTTGAGGAGAGTGGATATCATTTTGTTCACAGTATCCCGAAATTCTTGCAAAAGTTTCTTGCTTTTTTGGGAATCCAGATATTCTAATGTCGCCTTCAATATAACCGCGGGTCTTTCTTCCAGCCAGAACATCCATGAGCGTAGTTTTTCCTGCTCCGCTCACTCCCATCAACGCTGTCAAAACTCCCGGCCTAAATGAGCCGGTTAGTTCATGAAGTAGTTGGAGTTTCCCTTCAGTTACTCCTTTTTCCTGCATAACCTGTGGCCTATGTTAGTTTACTGAAATGTAGAAACATATGTTGTGTTGTTATTAACTATAACGGGAATTCTTACCGGGGGCATATCCACGTAGTAATTCACATTTTCAAACGATAGAGCCAAAGGCGTAAAGGGTAGAACCATTCCCCTCTTGTGTGCAGCTCCAACACTTGAATTCTCAATTATGTTTCCTCTGTCTGCCATATAAACATACATAGTTTGAGAAAAAATTGAGAAATGTGACAAAAATCTTTGATTTTACCTTTGTTTTTTCTGTCAGAAGCTGATCTTGATTGGATCAATGAGTCCTTGGAATCAGTTTGTCTATGTCTTGGTGCTTTCTCAGATTTTTCTTGGTGTAATCCCACTGTTGTTGCCTGCTCTTGAGATATCGTACCTTGTGGCTTTTCAAAGGCTATCGAGAAACGGGAAGTAAGCTACTGCAATGGTAAGAAATCTGGTGCAGTAATCATCAACAGAAGCAGCAGGACTTACAGTTTAGGTAGATGAGAGCAATCACAAAGAATATGTTAAAGATGACACTGAACCCCAAGAGAGCAGCTATGCCTATCCAGTACCATTTCTCTTCTGGGAAAACGTCGAATTGCATTAGAACCGCCACTCCTAATCTCGTAACATTATCCGAACCCTGCCATAAAATCAAGAACCTAACTCAAGATTTTGATGTTTTAGATCATAATATAAGATTCATACTTATGTTTTCACACACTCACCAACTTGTTCGTCCATCTTGAGGCGAACATTTCGTTCACTGCAACAGAATTGTAGCCATAACTCAGAGGTGATATCCAGTAACCCCATCTCCACCATATTGGAATTTGATCTGCATGAAGCAACACTTGTGTTAGGATACAAGATTTTATTGTTATTCAATATCATGCTATCAAGATTCAATATTTCAACATTGCCACAATTTGAGCTGCATCTTGCAATTATTCTCTTTTATTTTAGTCTTTAAGATAGCACAGGACATGCGATGTGTACATAGTGTTTAAGACGTTGTACTAACCAACAGGAACGATGAAGCCTCCCAAAAGGAACACGAGCAGAAGAGTAAGAGAGCCACCGGTTTTGGAGATAACCATCGTCCTGCATATCGCTGCAATGAGCCTAAACATCCCTGCAGCCATTTGTTGGATGCAAAATACCCACAAAAATTGCTTAAAGAACCTGAGAAAGAACAAGTTTCTTAATGTTAAGTCTCCATTTTTATACACAATACTAACTCTCTCCAACTTTTTTCTAGGAAGCACAGTATATTAGACTCTGATGTTAGGTTATGTGAAATATATACCTGGAAGGTTGAGGGGCAAAGCCGATTGTGTAGTACGTTGTGACCATCCACACGAAAGATTCAAACAAGGATATCGGTATCCTTAGCAGAAGATGTGGTATGGCAAAGGTCCAAGTTGGATGAAACATTAAATCCCTAAGCTTGTAGAAGACTGGAAGTCTCTGTATAGTGAGTGAGATTTCTACGTATCCGTTGAATGTGTTTATGATCATGCCAAAGACTAGTGCGCCCATGTAGACAGCTCCGTCTTCTTCATTCTGAGCGTTTAATTTAGTCCTCAAGAACACGGTTGATGCAATCATTGCCACAATAATGATTTGGACAGTCTTGAAAACATAGAAGAAAGAGTTTCTCTTTATCAGAAGCCATTCCTTGGCGAAGTTGGCCTTGAGAAGCACTCGTCGTGGAACCAAGTTCTTGTCATAAACTAGAGATGATTTGGGACTTTTTTCCTTCTCATAAGTGATGGAGAGTTCTTGTTGAAGCTGAATGCCAGCATGAAAATGCTTGAATCTTTCTGCAAATTCACTAACTGAGACGTATCTGTATGGCGTCGTCCTATCAGCCCAGTATTGCTTCTGGTCTTTCTTTGATGTCACCTGTTACCAAAAAAAATATATATATGTATATATATCATGCTAACTAATATTAAATATCCTTCTAGTGATGAATTCATCAACTGAAGCAAAGTTGCAGCTTCAGTTGTATGTTGCTGATGAGGACTAAAAAAAATACCTCTTGCAGGAAATCAGCAATTCCCTTTCTTTGAGGACACTTGAATCCATTTGTTCCGAAGAACTCAAGAACATGCTCTCTGGGGCCGTGATAGACGGTCTGGCCCTCCGACAAGAGAATGATGTCATCAAAGAGGTTGAATGTCTCTGGAGCTGGCTGCAGGAGGGACATAAGTATGGTGGCCTCTGTGAGGTGTGCTATTTCTTGCATGCACTTAACCACCTGAAACGTCGTCGAGCTGTCTAGCCCCGTTGATATTTCATCCATGAAAAGTACTTTGGATGGTCCAACAATCATCTCCCCTATAACAACCAGGTAAGAATTATAGTATTGATAACACACATTGCCTTTATTCATTATTTTTGACAGACTATGTTTTAGACTTACCTGTAGTGAGACGCTTTTTCTGGCCTCCTGAAATCCCGCGTAACATCTGATCCCCCACGAGGGTTTCCCGACACTCATCAAGTCCCAGTATCTGCATTATGTGATCATAGGTTGATAACAATGCTGGATGAGTAAAGCTGAGTTCTTGACTAATTTAAATTTTAAACCATTTTTTTTGGCAGATCATACCTTGAGAACATAGTCTGTGATAAGACTGCTTCCGACTCCCTCTAGCGCAGTCGCCTTAGGAGGGATCAAAAGAAAGCTATAAATTAGAATTAGGCCACATTTATCAAGAAAAATGGTTAGAAATTCTCTCATGCTACTACCTTCATAAAAAGATCAGCATCTGCATTTGGATTAATACCAGCTTCTTTTTCCCTTCTTGCAATCTCCTTCAAGAGATCTACAATTAATTGGAAAGAGTTAGAAAAACAAATGTTAGTATGCTAGATCAAAAAGCATAGAATTTTAGTGAAATTGTAAAAAAATTAAAAAAAAAAAAAGTTAGATGATACCATATCTTGATCCAACCCCCTGGCACCTGGCTGAGAAGTCTAGAGTTTCTCCCACGGTCATCTCGGCTACATGAACGTCGTTCTGGCTGACGTACGCTGATGTCTTCTGTGGGACAAATTCCTTCAGCTTATGCCCATTGTATGTGATTTCTCCACTTTTCTGTTCACATGTTTGAAGAGTTCATTCAAAAGGGATTTGCCTCTTTATATTTCTTTGGTAATAGTCAAAGTATGATTGATATTCAAGAAATCATGAAATTTTATATGGTTTAACACACCTTTAAGCTGGGGCTTAATCTGCCTGCAAGAGCCAACAAAAGGGTTGTCTTTCCACACGACGGTGGCCCTAATAGAAGGGTCATCCTACTCATCCGAAAAATGAAAACAAGCTTAAATATTAGGATTTTAACAGTAGAAAATTAGAAATCACTGCATTTTGAGTTCACTTCTGCTTCACACACACACAAAACACACACCTGGAGGGCTTTATGATCCCAGAAATGTCTTTTAATATGTGAAGCTTTGTTCTCTCAGCCAGCTTCACCCCAAAGCAACTCAAAGCTATCTCTGCAATGTTACGCGCAGCATTTGGCAGCGTAGGAAGAGCTCTTTCGCCAACAAAGCAATCCGCCTCAACGGTTAAGTTCTCAAACCTCACTTCTACACTAGCAAGTTCAATCCCTACCCTGCAAAAACAGAATGAGGTAGAAAATAAAATCCATTTATTTATAGTTTCAGTTAATTTAAGCCACTAATCATTTTGTTATGAATTATTAACTTACTCATCAATGAACTCTTGTGTGTCATGTGTATAACTTTCCACATCTTTCTTCATTTTGATTCTCGAAGCTTTTCAAGAACGCAGAATGCTCACTAAATCTATGCTGCGATTAAAGGAGAATTTACGAAGATGAAAAATTGTGCATGATTTAGATGAACTTCTGCATGCTGCTGTTAGAAGGTCACTTTCTAATGAGCATATTAAAATGAGAAGAAAATGCATGTTTTGTTCATTCCATCCATAATCGAGTAAAATATAGTTTTGGAAAGAATGTTGTCATTCCTTGCACAAACGGACGTATAATCAAGATTATATATAACTATATAAACTCAAGATTTTTGTTTTATTATCTGTCACTACTGCTTGTCTGAAGCAAATATTCTTACTATCTGCTACCTTTTCAATTATGCTAGGCTGCTAGTTATAGCAAGCCATTAGACCAAGTTATACCAATTGAGTCTCATGATGAATCTTTAGCTGTTATGTAATGTTGCAGAGAAAAAAGCATATGGAAATCAGAGAGAGAGAGAGAGAGAGAGAGAGGATTTCACTGATGACTCACTCAAAAGTGGTAGTACAACATTTTCTCGCAAAAAAACATATTTGAAAAGAAATTAGAAGAACAATGAAATTATATAACAATGAAAGAGGTGAAATCTACTTACAGTTTGGAAGAATGGAGAGAGAGAGAGAGAGAGAGAGAGAGAGATGTTGCTATCTACTCTCAACATGAAGTGCCTTAATTTCTCTTGCTATTTCATGTATTCTATTACTCCTACTAGTTTAATCTTTCCTCCGAGTTGGATTCCTTTTACTACCAACGATGTTTCATCTTTTATTCCAATACTATTAATACGTACTTATTAAGATAATTCCATTTAATACAAATAGTTGTATGTTGAGAAGAAATTTGAATTTCTAACCATAAATATAATATGCATATATTCGACATAAATGTAATTATGATCTTTCTTGTTTGGGATGGTATCATTGTTGGATGATTACTAATATCCTCCAATATGGTAGCAAATTAAAATAAATTAATTGCAATAATTTCAAACCTAAATTTTCTATAATTATATAAATGTGAAATCACCACCAACCACCACTCGTCTTAAATTACCTATTATTGATCCTCAATTCCCTCTCCATCAACTCAATAAAAGAAAAAAAAAATACTGATTTGGCTTTTTGGATTTTCAAATTTTAGGTAAAAATTTAACTGTCACTTCAAACATTTAAATTCCTTTTTTTTTTAAATTACGATTGTCACAATATTATAGTATTGACCAAATTTTTGTAACTAATTAATATATTTATTTATTTTTACAGCCAAGAAATGAAGAAGCTAGCTGTCAAGGCAAATGGAGGAAGTAGGTAGGAGACTTATGCTATTTCTGCAGCACCATAGTTTGAAAGAGTTTTCACCGGAAAATGTCTCGCAGGAGGAGGAGCAAGAATGCACCGGAAAAGTATGCTATATACAGAAATATGACCGGAAAATGGGGAGCGAGCAATCGGAGAATTCATTGAGATATGATGTGATAAGAAGTCAAATATAAACGGGAGTTAAATAAAAGGAGGCATGAATAATGGGAGAAATCCGAGACCGTACGCAGTGGCGGATCTAGAGACGGACGACCTCGGCAATCGCCCGGCCAAATTTTTTGTTTTTAACTATATTTATATTGAATTTTTTATATTTTTTTTCTACTTTTACATATATAATTGTAAACTCGTCCATCCAAATATATACCAAAGTACATAAAAGTAATCTCGCCCGATGACTTTTAAAATCCTAGCTCCGCTCCTGACCGTACGTATTAGCACAAACATATAGTTGCTTCTGAAAATAAAAACAAAATAATACAACAACGTTCTATAATCAATTTCGGCGAATGGAGCTCTCTTTAGCAGCACCTTTGCCAATTTTACATAAATATTGATTTGGGAAATAATTTAATATCGATAGTCCTAAGATGTATCAAGTCACGAGTTAAATCGTCCCTTGTAGTTGAACCCCATTTGATGACATCCTGAAAAAAAAAATAGAAAAATATAAATCATGCATGTAGACAAAAATAAATCGCAAAAATAAATTCAAAGTAGACAAAAAATATGAAAACACAACTTTTTTATATATTGAATTACTCATTAATTAATTAATTGTCACCACCTCCCAACTTTAAGTCGTCTAAGAACAAAGATGATTCTTAATTTAATTATTTTGTACAATTAAAAGTTACTATAAATCGAAACCAAAAACATACCATGTGGAGCATCGACAAACAGCCAAATAGCTGCAATGTCTCAAGGTATGGAGAAGATTCAAGAAGGACTATAACACCATTAATGTTATGCACATCATCTTCAGCGACCATACGCAGATCTTCTACCTCAGATTGTGGAAGTTTCCAACCATTCGTCGCCATTAACGATACTATCTGATACACACACACACATATATTTCACGAATTAATAATCAAAACACAAACTGTAACATTTTAAATATATATGTCACCGGGTATATAAACTTCAGTAATCGGATCCTCTATTGCAATTCTACATCACATCTTGTCTTACTAAGTGGATGACACGTGGCATGACTAAACATGAGTAAGGTTCAAGATTTTTGGTATATGTTTTTCGTTATATATTTCCTAAATCTTGAACCTTACTTATGCCGGTTATTAAGGCAAGAGGAGATGTCACGGGTTCAAATGATAAATCGAACTGAAATAGAAAAATCGAACCCTGGTGCAGTCTCGGGACAGCTCGAGTTTCTTGACGCGGCGAAGGTCGTGGAAGAGTTCGACGGCATTAGGCACCATCGACCTCCAATCCATACCAGAAAATCCAATATAAGCACTTTCAACTGAAGGGACATCTCTCAGGCGCAAATTTCTCCCAATTGAACAATTATACCCCTCAATTCGCAAATCGCGCATATACGGCGCCGAGATCGCCGGCAAACTTTCACCGGCAAATTTCACCTTCAGGCGACGAAAACTCCGGCCTCCGACCTCCAAACGGTCGAATCCATAACAGCAATCGAGATCCAATGTCTCCAAAAGAGGGCAACCAGATACAATTTCCCCAATTGCTTGCTGCGGCAACTCCACACATTCCAGCCACAACTTCGTCAGAGATCGCCACTCCACCTGCGGCGACGGCGCGACGCAGCAGTTTTCCAACCGCAGCTCCCTCAACGTTGAGTTCGAATATATAATCGGAGATAGACTGTATAAGTGTATAGGGAATTTCGTGCTGTAGCAATCGTCTTTTAGAGACAGAGAGATATTTTTGACTTTATTTTTGGCGGCAAAATCGAGCCAGGAATCGACGTCGGAGGCGAAGCAATCGTCGTAGTAGAAAGAGACGGAGAAGCTGTCTAAAGCAATTCCGCTGCCGCCGCCGCGAAGAGCAAGCGCCGTTTGAACCCTAGCCACGACCCTTCGTATTTCCTCCATCTCCTGACCGCGGCACCACAATGTCAAAGCAGCAGTGTCGGCTACTTCCTTCATACCCAGACGATCGAGAATATCAAGGATTAGGGAATCCGGCAGTGCGATCAGCCGATCTAGATCTATCTCCATGGCGGCGGTGAGTTAGGGATTTTAATTTTGTCAAGGAATTATGATATGAAGAATTTGTGGATGAATGATCATGCAATGGAACTCTAGGGACTTTGGTATTTATTATTTTTTGCTAGGGTTTTTTCCCGGGAGAATCCTCTAAGTTGAAATATATATAATGAATTCCAAAGTTGTTTTGGTATCTACGGATGGCACATGGCAGTTTATGTTGGATCCAGTCCAGATTCGTAGGTTGGAATTCGGATTTGGATTTTTGATTTTTAGTTTTTGAGATTGATATCCAATCCATGAAATTGTATATGTTTTAATTTAATTAACTTTTCCTTCAATCTCATTCAATTTGTCTCATTTTTATTAAATGGACGTCCATTCAATTTGTCACATATTCTCTATGTCCCAATAACATCTCTCTTTCCTTTTTCGTCTGTTCCAATAATAAGATCTCATTTCAAAAATGGAAACAATTAACTCTTCAAAAGGTCTAAGATCTACCACTTTTTATCTTTTTACTCTTGTTTCTTAATTATCGTGCCCAAATCAAAGAGAACCTTGTTATTGGGACGAAGATAGTAAGATCTCATTTCAAAAATGGAAACAATTAACTCTTCAAAAGGTCTGAGATCTACCACTTTTTATCTTTTTTACTCTTGTTTCTTAATAATCGTGCCCAAACCAAAGAGAACCTTGTTATTGGGACGGAGAGAGTAAGATCTCATTTCAAAAATGGAAACAATTAACTCTTCAAAAGGTCTGAAATCTACCACTTTTTATCTTTTTACTCTTGTTTCTTAATAATCGTGCCCAAACCAAAGAGAACCTTGTTATTGGGACGGAGAGAGTATTAAATAAGGAAAGAACTAACCGCTTTCTATTGTTTTATCCTTATCCATAATCTTCGTGCCGAACAGTAACGCGATAAATTGAGTGGGACGGAGGGAGTATAATTTAAACTTGATTTTACTTTATGATTTATCTTTTAGTCAATTGGGGGGTTTAATTACTATAATTTTAACTTGATTAAAATAAATTGCAATAATTTTCAACCCCCTATATTCTCTATAATTATATAAAACCAACCACCACTCATGTCTTAAATTACCGATTGATCCTCAATTCCCTCTCAGTCGACTCAACTAAAGAAAAATACCTTTCACCAGTACAGGATCAAATATACGCATGTATATGTATAAGCACGATGTTTACAATAGATCTTGTCTATGATCAGAGAGACTTTTGGTTCAATCTCTACCGCTCCTATTTCCTCAAGTCATAAAAAAAAATGGATACGGAATTGAATAAATTGCAAGAATGGCTCTCCTGCTTCTCATTCAAGTAAATTAAAAGCAAATAAATTTGCAGAGTGCAATTTCGTACTGAATCTTTGGAAATTAAGCCAATGAAATAAAACCTGATCAGTGTTGTATATGAAACTTCTAAAAAGGGAGAAGGTTAGTTTCATGATTTCACTGTCGAATAAAAGCTATTGTAAGCTGGCAGCTGTACTATATATATCAATTTCAAGAAATTAATAATTAGCATCACAACTTTGAATATCTGTAAAGCAAAGATTTAACTCATACATTTAAAAAAAAAAAAAAAGCAAGCAAATTTATTTAAATAAAGAAAAGAAACCATTAACCAAATGAGAAAAAAAGAAAGAACAAAAAAGTGAAAATGACATGCTTGATTATTCTCAAAATGTAGCTCAAAATCTAGACATTTCCATCATTGCTGCCTCCTTTTCTTTTCCCATCTATATTATACACCAAATCTTTGATGCCAAAAAAATTCACACAAGAGAAAAATAAGAAAAAATCTCGATCAATACTATACTTACTAGCAGAAAATCAAGATCCCAGATGGCCGTGACGCCGGAGCCCCTGCCGCGGATCAACGCCGTGGATTTCCGAGCTCCTCCGCCTTCTCCGGTGGGGCCGGGAAGGCAGTCATCTTTCGCAAACGACGACGTTTTGACGGAATACCTCCAGCAAGCCCTCAAAGTCCCCGACCTAGTTCTGCCAGACCGGGTTTTCCCCCGCCAAAAATCGGTCCAAAACCCGCCAAGACTCGATTTTGAGAAATTGGGTTCGTTAAAAAATGAATTGGGCCTCAAAATCTGTGATCTGATCGCGCAAGTTGGGTGTTTGGAACTGATCAACCATGGGATTTCGCCGGATTTGATGAGGCTGGTTTTGCTTCTCGCCGGCGGCATCTTTCAGATCCCGCCGGAGAAGAAGAAGACGGCGGTGAGGTCGCCGGAGCGGCGATACGGGTTCGAGGAGATCCACGGCGACGAGGAAATTAGAGATCAGAGCGAAGAATTCTTGTGGTGTGATGAAGCAGCCATGAGGTTGGAAATGGAGGGAATTTGGCCGTTTGGATTTTCAAATTTTAGGTAAAAATTTAACTGTCACTTCAAACATTTTTGTTCCTTTTTTTTAAAAAAAATTACGATTGTCACAATATTATAGTATTGACGAAATTTTTGTAACTAATTAAAATGTTTATTTATTTTACAGCCAAGAAATGAAGAAGCTGTCGAGTCAAATGGAAGAAGTAGGTAGGAGAGTTATGCTATTTCTGCAGCACCATAGTTTGAAAGAGTTTTCGCCGGAAAATTGCTCGCCGGAGGAGGAGCAAGAATGCACCGGAAAAGTATGCTATATACAGAAATATGACCGGAAGATGGGGAGCGAGCAATCGGAGAATTCATTGAGATATGATGTGATAAGAATGCTGATAAAAGGATCTGAATTTCCTCATGCATTGAGTTTGCATGTGTGGAGTGGAACAACTGATTTCCATGTTTACTCCAAGAAAGGTTGGGTTTCATTTAGTCCCGGTGAAAATTCAATTGTCGTCGCCGTCGGAGACAAGTTACAGGTAATATTTCTCCTAACTTAATTGTCTGTCGTTCTTTAAAATAGAAGATCTCGTATGATTGACTTAATGAGTATTGCTATTAAGACTATAAAATATATGGGGAAAATGGATAAGAAATTTTAGATGTTGAGTTTATGAAAAGATTTGTTCTTGGAATCTATAGTTGTTTGAGCTAGAGGCTTTTTTTAGGACACTAACTAAGGTCGAGTTCATATTCAGGACAAAAATTTTTTGGGCCGACTTTTTAGGACACCAACTTTTAATTTGTGCGTCCGTAGGACAAATTTCGGCCCGAATGCTTATGTGGAGCCCGAATGCTTATGTGGAATGCCACATAGATAAAAATTTAATTAAAAAAAATAAAAAAAAATCATACACTCTCTCTCACTTACTCACTCATCCCCTTCCTCTCTCTCCTCTCTCTCGTCACTCTCTCCAGAAAACCCACCGCCGCCGTCACAATCCCACCACAACCACTTATTTTCCTTCCCAAAATTTCTTCAAATTCTTTCTTTTACACTCAAATTGAATGCTCCTATTTCTGCACTACAATCACTAGTAGCTGCAGCCCAACCACCCATGAATCTCACCAGTATCGGTAGGAGAAGAGGCGGCGCCGCTGCCGAAACCCCGAGCCGTCGTCGCCAAAGGTGACCTGCATCGATCAGGTGAGAGTGAAGTCACAGAAGAAGGTAAAGCAATGTCGGCGGCGGATTAACCAAGGCCAGTTTCCGGAGTGCGGAGCCGTCGTTCCAACACCAGCAGCGGCGGTCGTGGCACGAGCTGTGCTGCCTTTTCACTGTTGCAGATGCTCGTGCTTCGAAAGGAGAGAGAGATAGAGAAGATCAGGATGAGCGGGAGCGGGTGCTTCGCGGATGAGAACGGGCGTGGGGAGATGTTCGGGAGGTGGCTGATGGAGGTAAATGGCGACGAGGGAGGCGAAACAAGGCGGAACCCCTGCTGTTTCTGTCGACGGTGAGGGAAGGAGTTGGCTAGTGGTGTTGGGCGACGTCGGCGGCAGCGGTGGTGGGCAGTGGTGGAAGAGAAAGAGACGAGAGAAAGAAAGGAAAATTTGGGGGTTTGACACTTGGCCGGAACCCATGCTGCTTCTAATGACGGTGAGAGATCTAGTGGTGTTGGGCGAAGGCGGCGGCGGCGGCGGGGGCATGGTGGGAGAGAAAGAGACGAGAGAGAGGAGAGAGAGGAAAGGGATGAGTGAGTAAAAGAGAGAGAGTGTATGATTTTTTTTAATTAAATTTTTATCTATGTGGCATTCCACATAAGCATTCGGGCTCCACATAAGCATCCGGGCCGAAATTTGTCCTACGGACGCACAAATTAAAAGTTGGTGTCCTAAAAAGTCGGCCCGGAATTTTTTTGTCCTGAATATGAACTCGATCTTAGTTACTGTCCTAAAAAGGCCTCTAACTCATAGTTGTTTCATATCCAGACCCAAATGACTAGTTAGACATAATTATAATTTTATTAATAAATAAGTAATTATATACTGTATGAAAAAATAGGACAAGTATGAAAATAAAAACCTAGCTATCACCTATTTACCGGCCTCATAAGTCAAGACTATATTGGTCCTCGAAAACCAACAAATTAAAAGTCGTTAAAAGTCTCTAATATAAAATATAAATACATTCTATATGATTACATATGCACGTTTCTAGTAGTTCCTCCTAAAATCCAACCATCAAAGTTCAATTATTAATTATTATCATAATTACGCCCAAAAATTTAGGTCATTTCATGATCGACAAACAAAAACATGTAGTAATAAAGATTGATGTAAACAACAGTGTCATGATAATGAAAAGCCTTATGGGGGTCATAAAAATAAAATAATACAAAAGGTGATTTGGGACCATCAAACACCCTTTAAAATACAGTCAATAAAGAAAAAAAGAACAAAGAAAAAAAGCAATAATAGTTGCATGAAGATGTATCTAGCAAGATACTATCATATATTGGGTGTTTGTTTGATTCGATTAGATTGGATTGAGTCTCATGAAGGGTGTTTGGTTGAATTAACTCAACCCTATACTTAATCTCATGATATTATCACGTAGGAGTAATCTTGCATAGTCTTATCCTTATGAGCATTGGCACACAAAGTAACAAAGGAAAAATGAACTTCATTATTATAAATCAAGTTATTGAGTATTTCGAATAAATCCCGAAATTCAAAATTACCCGTTATCCAATAAAAACCTTAAATTCCTAATAATAACCCAAAATCGCCTACACAATTAGTTACAAATGCTTTTTGACAAGCATTTGCCGCAGAAGGTTCGCGAAAATCAAAACCCTATTAATAGATAGGAACACATTCCAACCAATTCCCAAAAAAAATTGTGACAAAATTAATCTCGAGTCAATCTAATTTAGATCAATTTTTACTTATTCCATATTATATTTAGTTTGGCCAACCAAACACCCTACACCATCTTAGTTATGATTATATGCCATTGATGACTTTTCCACCCGTGCAACTCATATAATCATGCTTTTTTAATTAATAAATTAATCCCACATTTTATGTACTTTAATTTACATCCTTTATTATGTTCCTCTAATTTTTTTCTTATTACTAAATCGACATCAAATTATTATTTATTAAATATGTGTTCAATTTTGATGACATGCACACATTTCATTCGAATCTAAGTATTATTTTGTGAGCTCCATCTTACATGGTCCTATGAATAAAGCATAGGTATAAATACTTTAAATGTTTATAAAATCGGTTCATGTATTTTTACTTGTATTGAATCCTCATACTTTCAATTTATTTTGAATTGGGTCCTTACTTTTACTTTTTTGAACTGGTCTTGTACTTTTATTATTACTCCCTCCGTCCCTGATAAGTATGGTCCGTAGGGAGGGGCACGGGTTTTAAGAAAGATGTTAGGTAGATGTGTAGTGAGTGGAGAATGAGACCCACTTTGTTGTAGTGTTAGTTACTTTTAAAGGAATGTAAAATTTTAAGTGGTGTCATATCCATTTAAGGAATGACCACACTTATAGGGGACGGACGAAAAAGGAAAATGAACTACAGTTATCAGGGACAGAGGGAGTATTAGATAAGTTATTCTATTTTCTGCACAATAATATGCATAGTAGATAAGGGGTATAAATGCAATTACATGATGTTATTTTTTTAATTTGTTTTTATTACACAATCCTAATCTTTTGAATTGAGTTCGAGTCTACCGTGACGCAATTTTTAAAAAATTTAATGTTTTTGAATTGATAATTTTGGCAGGGATGGAGTGGTGGACAATATAAACATGTTATGGGAAGGCCAGTCTTCAAAGGTGAAAATGAAAAGTCCAATATTTCAATGGCATTTCTCTATTCACCTCCAAAATTCACTAACTCAGCCAAAGCAGGCAATGATTTTACCATTTCTATCACCGAACAATTCATATTGTGTGTATTAATTACTCTTGTTTATCGATTTCTTACTTATATTTACCATATTCTTGTATAAAAATCAAATATAATTTGGGCCCACAGCCCATAATGATTGGGCTTTGTAGCTTCATAGCCTTCATTATCTGTGTAAGGCCCAAGCCCAAGGGACCTTTTTTTCTTTTTCAGTTTTTCTTTAATTATTATTTTTGAGTGATTTTTAGTTAGACTGAGTTCTCGACAGATTGTATGTTTATTGAAAGTTGACGAATTGTTGATTGTACAGTTTCTCTTGAGATGCTGTAAATAGAACACAATTATTGATATTATTTTAATTAAATTGAGTTGGATCTTCTATTGTTAGTTTAGAAAATAAATTAAAAAAAATCGTATCACATAAATTATCACATTTTTCATTTTAAAGAATAATCATTTGAAACAGTTCACAAGAAGTGTTCATATAGTTTGTGCGAGTCTATGAGAGAGAGAAAAAAAAACACTAATATCATGGATTCTATGTAATAATTCAAAATAGGCATAGAATAAGATAATTTTGTGACTTGCAAATAGTTAAAGTAGAAGTAGTTAAAATAGTGGGGTCAGTAAATAGTGTAATTAGAGGTAGTAATAATTGTGGGTAACTTAAAGGTAATGGTAGTTACTAATGTGACAGTGCTGATGTAGCAAATATCTAGTTTTGATAGAAAATCATAGTGGATGCTCTAAGAGACTAAGTCGTAACTTTTCTCATGCTTGTTTTTTTTGTTACTCATTCCGTCTCCAAATAAGTGTCTGCAGCTGTCAAAATGCGTATATCAAGATAGAAGACAAAATTACTTATTTTACCCATAATTATTGCATGGAAAAATGAAAAGTAAACTTTTTGGCATAAGTCAATGGGTAAATATGACAGTTTGACATAACTTTTACATAGAAATCTGAAATATGAAACTTATTTGGGGACAAAAATTTTGACGGCTCAGAATACTTATTTGGGGACGGAGGGAGTAGTTTCCATTCATCAAATAATTATCAGCACAATTACATCTGGATAAGTGTGTTGCCGCATATGTAATTTAATTAGCATTTTCTTAAGCAAATTATTCAAGTTGATTATGCTAAGTCAAATATTTGATGACCCGAAACAAACTAAACTGCTTCACTAATTTATCTATGCGCGCGCACTTGTGCGGTCCTCCTAATTATTTTTTATTTTTAATTAATTAATTTTAATTATGAATTAGTAAATCTTAATTTTAAGTTAATAAATTCTAATTAACATTTTCAGTTGGAATTAATAAATTCTAAATGAAGGTTAATAACCTCTAATTGAAAGCAATAAATTTTAATTAAAAATAAAAAATCTTATTATGATTGATAAACTTTAATTACTCCCTAATTATTCTCTAATCATCCTAATTAGATTGGACATCCGAACTTACACATATTTTTGCGATTTATCTAATAATTTGAAATCCCAAATAGTCGCAAAATTTGTTAAACTACACTTATATACAATCGTTTTCTTTTTTTAGGATACTTACATGTTTTTCTTTTTTGTCATTGAATAAACAATAGATTTTATTTTATTTTAATCAATTTACTAGTATTTGTTCTCCGTGTCATGCAGAGAAAAAATATAGTATGTCATAAGTTTGAATAACCAAAATATTTTATGTTGAAAATAAGAATGAGTTAATAGTATAAATACATCTTAAGGGAATAACAAAATAATTGAATAACATAAGTCAAAATAATACTAATTCAAATTTCAAAACACAAATATCTAATTTTTAAAGTATATTTAGATTAAAAATAAATTTAACATTTTTAAAATGTGTTGGCAAAGCATATTTGAGAGAGAGAGCGAGTGAGAAATTGCTAAATTTTGTGGGAAGAACACGTACAGATTCAAAATAAAACTGCTACAGTTATCTATTTACAGAAATGCTGTTAATTTTTCCTTAAAATAATAAATTGCCACCATGAAATTGATTTCAATTTGATTTGAAATTAATTGCTAATTAAAAGTTGTCCCACTATTTTGTTGTAATATATACCAATAAAGTTGCTCAATAATACCAATACCAATAGCATAGCATAGAACCATATTAACGTTTGGTATGGGTGATTAGGGTGTATAATATGTCTATGACACCCTAATATCTTGTTTGGTATGAAGTATACGGCCCTTTATAAAGTTCGGGCCCGTATGAATAATACTTACTTTTGTTGTTATGTATACTACCTATTAGGTGGTATAAATAATACTGCAACTAATTATAGCAATAAATTACAATAATTACTATGTGTTGCAGAGAATTTAATACTTCATACCAAACAGAATATTAATTCTTTATATTTATAAGACATCTCAGTCAAACATATCAGGCCTTATCCCATACTTTGTACCAAACGAGCTCTAAAACGTGTAGCACGTAGTCAAAGTCAAAGCAAGATGGTACCTCATCGCATTTGGCATTTATATTAAATTCATATCTGAACATATTAATGCGTCAGATAAAGACATTACGTATTCATTAATGGATTATTATTATTATTATTATTGCATATATTAGGCAATATAATATTTTTGCTCCCATTTCATATATGAAATATAATAATGATTAAAGAATCAAATTATAATGCGGAAGAAGAATTATTCGAATGTTCATTTTATTCTACTTTTTATGTTATCCATTGCTTTTTCTCCAAACAAACTGAAAAATGTAAAAGTAGATATTATTTGGTGCGTAAAATCCGGTGATTGATAAAATAAGTAAGATTTATTTAATGTACATTAATCTAGAAGATAAGGAAAATTAAATAGCAGGTATAATTACATCATCATAAACACAATAATAAAGCAGTAGCAATTGCACTGATCTCACTGTAGAGAACATCTCCCTCTCTCTCTTAAAACCTTTTTTCTCACACAATCAATTAAATTAAAACCTGTCAAAGAAATCTATGTGTATGCGAGTCTGTGAGACTGTGAAGTGACTAAATGAGAATCTGACTCACTGAACACACACACACAGAGAGAGAGAGAGAGAGAGAGAGAGAGATGGATGATGAATTCGAGGCCATGGAAGCTGAAGATAATTCACCTGAGTTCACATTAGCAGAGGTGATTGATTCCTGCTGTTTCTTCTTGCTCAAATAAGAAATGTTTGTTTTTCTGAAGTTCTGTTTTTTTCTTCTTGAGTTTATATTTGTAAAGATTTCATCTTTACTTGATTAAGATGTCAAGAACCTATGTCTTATTACCCCTTCCCATTTTTCATTTGTTTAATCCCGAATAAAAATCTATGCATGCTGAAATATCAACAATCAGAATCATTTTTTTCTGATGAAATTTGAACTTGTTTCTTTTCTGCATTTAGTTTTGTGGGATATTAGAAAAAATGAGTTCTTGCAATGTAGTTCCGCAGCTATTTGGGTATTGGAGTTGGATTTTGGCACCTGGCCCAGATAAATTGCTATAATTAGCTTTCAAAATATGTTTTTGTGTGTAAATTGATGTTTTGTTTTATGTGGAATCCTCTTTTCTTGTTCTTTTTTTGCCTTTTTTGTGGGGTAATAGGCCTTAGTTTGAAGCCTTTAAAATGAGGAAAAACATTTGCTTGCAAGTTGCAACTGGTTATTGATTTATTCCTTGTGATTGGAAAATACAAAAAAAAATATATATATATATATATATATATATATATATATATATATATGAACTTAGGCAAAATGCCAGAAAATTTTGATCTGTTGCTGCTGAAACTGGTTTGAGATGTTTGGTTTGACTGCCTGAGCAGATAATCCAAATGGAGCACTTATTTAAGGAAATGAGAGAGAAAACGATCATCGAAGAGTTCTGCCGTGAGCTCTCCATCAAATTTAAGTGAGCTATTTTTGTCATTTTAGTTATACTTATTATGAATTTATCCAAACAAAAGAATTCTGCTTGTGCCTTTTGACTTCAGTAAGGAACTAGTTTAAATTTTTAGTTCATTAATTGGTTTTCTTGTGCAGTGGTTCCATACACCGTTCCGAAAAAAAGCCTCCTATAAAATGGGAACAGGTCTTTCTTTGAATTTTTTTTTTGTTTGTTTAGTTTATGGTTTATTATCTTTGATTTGTTCTAGCATTTGATTTTTTTTTTTTTTTGTTGTTTCTGTTTATTGTATTGCAGGTGCAAAGTTGGTTCCGTGTTAAACAAACAAATTCGGCAGCTGTAGTTGTCCCGTTTAAACCCAAGAAAGGATCAAAGACTGCTATAATTAAAAAGAGGGCTAAAGGTTGCTCTTTATGTTCCTTCGCAAAATATTATGTTCATTAATATAAATTCCTGTTTAAATTTAATAGATGCATGTTATAATTTTTATTCTTGTAAGTTTACTTCGAAAAAGCTTACTGAAATTTAGTAATGTGTCACTGTATCAACATGTATGTCATGATTTCATCATCTATGTCACTGAGAACTACAATCTCGTTGACATATACAGCCATCTTGAATCGATCCTGGACTCGTAGATTTCCTAATTCGCCATGCCAAGTAGTTAAACTTCTCAATATAGCATGTTTTGGATGCTCTCTACAGTTCTAAAGTTTCATTTTTGACCATTTAGAGATGATAAATTCTTCAAATTTATGGCAGTGCCAACAATTCCTGCAAGTGAAGCAGCAGTTCAGCTCCAAACCTTGATTTTCGAAGCTAGATCAGCTAAGGATTTTGCTTGGTGAGCATATTTAATCTATGTTCGTACACGTTCTATTTTTCTGCCATCATGATATGTTTTTATGAGGGATCCAGATGAACTCGACTTGTGAGTGCATTGACAACCTAGATGTGCTCATAATTATTTGAGGCGTAACTTTTGGAGCCAAGTATTGTATCACATTGCTGCATTAGTATCAACAATCTGACACTCAGTTTCGTTTTCTCTATTCTAAGGTTTGATGTCGCTTCCTTTCTGAGCTACAAAGTCCTTTACTCCGGGGATCTGGTAAAATCCTTCACTTTTGTTTCGTGTTGCTTGCCCTCGAGTTGCCATCTTTTGGTTCGCTTTCTATTATTACTTGTGCATATATTAATATTTGACTTTCTTACCTTGAGAAATCTTTCTTAGTTATAACTGATTAATATTCCTAAATCATTATGATTCCTAAAGGCGATGGTTCTTGAGAATAAACATGTCTTCCTGCAGGCATTTTGTCCCTCGTCCTTGTGAAGCCGATAACCTATTTATATACCTTCTCTGAGTGTATAATCTTGTCGTGCAAACATCTTGATGCTTATGAAATTCCATGTATGTAGATCCGACGTTAGATTAGGAAAGACTCGCTGGTCGTCTTTATATGAAGCGCAAAATTATATTTGCATGCTCAAAATAAGTGAGATGTCATGTACCATTCTGACTATGTTTTGTTAAAATCCTTAAAATTAAAGAATTAAATTTACTCTCATCATATTTGGATACTTGACACCAGCATTTGGCGTTCTGATCTAATCTTTGCTGACATTTCATTTTATCTATTTAAATCTTGTTTTTGAAAATACGACAGGTTGTTCGTGTGAGATTTGCTGGCTTTGGCAAAGAGGAAGACGAATGGGTGAGCGTTAATAAGGCAGTACGGGAACGCTCAATCCCTTTGGAACATTCTGAATGTGATAAAGTCAATGTGGGAGATCTTGTTCTTTGCTTCAGGGTACGATATCGCCTCATTTATTCTCTCTTATTTCCATCCACCATGAGTTTTCTTCTCCGTTGACCGGATACTATCTGTGGCCGTTGATAACCAGGAAACTGAGGATCATGCACTTTACTGTGACGCGCATGTTGTGGAAATCGAGAGGAAGGTGCACGACAGTAGCAGCTGCACGTGTGTTTTTGCAGTTCGTTATGACCACGACAGTCTTGAGGTGTAAATATTTCCTATAACTAATGTTTCATGTTCATGTTGTGCTATATGAGTGTTTATTTGTATTTGTTTGTGTAAAGTTGATGCATTTTTATGTTCCACTCCTAACAGTCGTCCTTTCTCTTGAGTGCAGGCCAAGGTTGCAGCGGAGAGATTGTGTTACAGGCCAACAAAATTGGCATCTAACGACAGCGAGGATCGTTGTAAGCTAGTGCCGTTGCAGCCCACCGGAACGCAGAGCTTGCTGCAGCTGTTCTGAGGATGACAAGGTTTGGTCGAGTATTTGAAAGATTACATGATACACAAGCTCAAAATCGTTCAATCCAACAAAGTTTGCGGTGTTTGAAAGGTTGTAAATGCTGGACTCTAGTGATCTACTTCGTGAGACTTTGATGAACTCTCTAAATAATACTGAAAGTGACTCTCTCTCTCTAAACCGTGCATGTTGCCCATTTATCCCATGATTTTAAATCTACCAAGGTAACACAATTGTGAAGAATCAATATGAGAAGATTAAGTCAGTACTAGTCAATCATTTGTGGCTATAAAGTAAATCATTTTACATGTCCCGATAATTCGAAATGAATTTGGTTTCAGGCAATCTTTCATACTTCTAACTAGAGCTGTACATGAGCCAAACAGTTCGTGAGCTACTTGGAGCTCGGCTCGAAAAAAGTTGGTTCGAAATTCGTTTGTTTACTAATCGAGCCGAGCTCGATAATTTTTTCGAGCCGAGCACGAGCTTACCTATATTCGGCTCGATAAGCTCGCGAACACATTCGAGTTTGATACTAAACGAGCCAGCTCGCGAACATGTTCGCGAGCCTTTTAAACGAACATGTTCGCGAATTTTTCTAATTATTATATATATATTTTTTTTATTTTTAATATTTTTTAACACCAATATTTAATTTATATATATTGATAAATTAATATTTTTTAACTATCATATATATATTTTTATTTTTAATGCTCATGATAATTTAATAATAAATAAAAATAATTGCTATATAATTAATAAAAATAATTTTATTTTTTAATCATTATATTTTTTATTTTTTTTCGAGCCAAGCTCGAGCTTGGTTGTTATATGTCGAGCCAAGCTCGAGCTCAAAACACAAAGCTCGAGCCTTTGAATTTTCTAACGAGCCGAGCTCGAGCAAGCTAGTATTCGGCTCGGCTCGGCTCTGTGTACAGCCCTAGTTCTAACATAAACCTAGTAAACTTTTTGCCCCAACATCCTGAGTGAGAGAGAGAGAGAGAGAGAGAGAGAGAGAGCATGAAGAATATAATAGATTTGCAACCAGTATGGATGTGGAGAGAGCAATAATTCCATACTATTAAAAGAGTAGTAATTTGTTAAAAGAAAACTAGACACATTTGAGGAAAGATTATAAAAAAGCTAATTAAGGCGTTAGGCTCCTTTATGCAAATTCCCTAAGACTACCTTCTGTACTGTGCCTACAACTACTACTAAGCTTGCTTTCTTTTTCTTGCACACCACCTCCTCATTTTCCCTCGACGGTACGGGGCTCCCATGTTCGAGTTGGCTCGTTCAAATCATAACCCCACACGTCGAGCCTCTAGGAAACTGTACGCCCATAGCAAACTGATGCAAGGTATAGATTTTTCGCCCATTTCTCCTGCAACAAAACACTTTCACTTAGTATATATGATAGACATGGTATTATTATTATACCGCAAACAAAGCAATGTACATGTATAATAGAATTTCTCCGAAGCAATATATTGATTGACAGACCAACCTTTACGTGTGTGCTCGGAAATGAGGTCGTACGTAGTGTCTCCTGTGTTTCATCCACTGGTTTTCTTCTTGGTATGCTTAAGACAAGGGCTGCCTGGTCAACAGTTGCTGCTGTTGCAGTTATACGGTATCCATTATCCCAACGTCGATGGATGCCCTCGCTTGGATAAAGAAAATCTAGCTCCACAACCTGTCGGATTACCTATATAATTACGAAATGCCAATACAACATGAAATGGCTATAAAGTTGTTTTGAGCGCGAGAAAAAACCTGGTCCGAAATTCCAGCACCACGAGACATAACCACTGCCCATCTCGTCCCTGATGTAGCCATGGCGGTAACGAAGAAACCTTCCCTCCACTTTTTGTTTATCCACTTGTATGGAAATGCATCGCAAACTTTGTAGGATTGTTGCAAAAACTGTGTGCCTGAATTAGATTTAAATATCTTAATGACCAGATATATAAATATAAAGCGGAAATTTAACTTTCAACTGATAGTCTTGACATTCACCTTTCGACATAACAACTAAGGAACTACCATTGGAAGCTCCTGCAACTGCACTAATGTAGAAATTCTTCTCCCATTGTTCCATTATCCAATCCTGTAAACAGTCCAAAATTAGTGTTATTGTGCCATCGGCTTCAATTAGGATCAAACAGAAAACACAAAAGAACCACAACATATATTCTCAACAATCAATACTTAAAAGAACAAAAACTGCCACCGGCACTTACCTTGTGAAGAAAGAAAGATGACAGTTCGTATACTTGTGTGGAGAAGCCAGTACCAGCATCCATTATTAATGCCCATAAATTTTGACAAGATGCTACAGAACTGATGAATAAGCCATCTTCCGTCCCCTTATCAATGTGCTGGGCAAGCCTCGAATCCAACACATTATAGTGATATCTTCAATAAAAACCCAGAAAGAAATGTAAATTTCGGATTACGGAAGAGCAAACAAAAGAAACATACTATCATAGTTCTTCAAACACCGGTTAACAGTAAATCATAAACAAGCAAACTTACTGGTGAAGTACCTTTAATAGGAAATCACAAGATACAAGAGAAGAATTTAAAGCAAATGTTAATAGTACGAATACCTTTGTTTCATAGGTCTACGAGCATTATATATGCTAACCCACTGTGTTGCAGGCATCCCCATCCGGACTTTCTTCTTAGGTTGCTCATCGTCCTCATCTTCTAAAGTCAGCCTGCCTCTCTTGTGACCAACCTGATAAATAAGCTTCATTTCCAATAAAAACAAAGAAGTATTAGACATGCAGCCAAACAAAACCATATACGAGAGGTTCATTAGATATATTATCGGTGAAGAATAAAACAAGTGATTATAGACACCTTCTGTGCACCCTCTGTGTTGATAGGTCTGATATCTGGATTTGGACCTACTACCCCATCAAAGAGAGAGATACATTTTGCATAGTTAGGTTCCTCATCAAACTTCAAATTTACCACATATTCCACAAACGATTTGAAAGGCTGTGGACAGAAGCAGCAAAGTGCCTCTGGCGATGTTGCCATTTTCTTCTTGCAAACAAGAAATCCTTTATTTTCACCCTATTGAAAAGCAGAAACATATCAGGGGAAAAAAAGAAATGATTACATAAGGGTCTGGAAAGTGCAAAAATCAAATCTTCGAGCACCAGAAGGTAGACAAAAACAAACCTGGTATCCTTGCCAAGGAAGACGTCCCCGCAAAAGGAAGACAAGTGTATAGGCAAGAGATTCTAAATCATCTCTCCGACTACCCGTTCTACCTAAATGAGCATGAACACTGGCATATCGAACAGTACCCCTGAAATTTATTTTCATATTCTAAAGATCAGTACAAACCATGGAACAAAAATTGCAGGAGGAGAAACTTCGAAATGTCTTTAAAACTCAATGCCGTGCATGCATGTACCTGAAAACATCCGGCCGTTGGTCATATTCAACATGCAGACCCGTGTTTCCATCTCTCCATCTAGTAGCTGATGCAAGTAGCTCTTAGTACTGAATTATAATTCCAAAAAAGAAACAAGAATAGAAATTTCATCAAGGCATATGCAAGACATTTACCTAAACCAAGATCAACCAGGAATAACTTCTTCTCATCGGGACTTCCTGACGTACCAAGCAAGAAATTCTCAGGCTTCACATCCCCATGAACATACCTGCCATGTTTGGCATATAAGTCAAGTAATCATTAGTAAGTCCGATGTCAACAAGTAAGCCCACAAGTAAAGCTAAATTTATATCAATTGCATAATATATTTTGATCCACGACATTGGAGAGATCCACTGAGAAAAAAAATCTACTATATCAATCTAACATTTATAAAATACTTTTAAGTATTCACCAACTAAAGTAAGCACCCTGCCATTTCACCACTTATCTATTTTACCTCGCCAAATAACAAAGATCAAACTATATATTCACATCCTAATAAAGCCTCTACGGAAACTTAGTCATTATTTATCTGTCAGAACAACATAAATCTGGCTATAAGAATATCAAACAAAAATGAACAGTGAGCATCATGAAAACACAAACACAAATAAATCACCAAATAATTCAGGTCAATGATTACTTAAAATATCATTGAAAGGATGCTAAGCTTTAGAATACCCGATTAGTACATCCAGCTTCAAACTGGAAGAAAGAGTAACTATTCTTAAATCCTTCAAATAAAACCATAAGAGAAGATAATTGCAGAAAAAAGTAATACAACTAACAAGATGGAAAAAATTTATCAACTTCCACAGATGAAACAAGTCAATGACAGACCCAGAACTGTCAATTATTAAACTCTTAAACTAGATATTCAAAACCCTTACTTCATTTATGCAGACGAATAAAGCAAATATAATAGATCAGAAAAACCACACTTGCACATAGAGAAGAAACCTCACCCTCTTGAGTGCATTTTCTCCAATATAGAAAGTGATTCAATAGCAATGCAAGCCACCATTTCAACCGACATACTGCATTTTGAAAAGTTACAAGTTTGATAAGATGGGAAAACTTAAGATGATCAAATAACAGAAGAACTAAAGAACATATTTCGTGACACTGCTATACTCACGTGTGAGAATTGTTATTCCAAATATCCCACAGGCTTGGTCCAAGCATATCCATGACCTATGCAATCCAAGTGTCCACTTAAGAATATAGAACCTATAAGGAAAAGTAAATGAAGACAAAGAACATTATATTCAATTTTCTTACCATAATATAATAATCACCTTGTCGGCCTTTGTAGTGCACTCGCGGAACACCATGGCTTCCTCCTAGAGTACTGTGAATGATGCAGTACAGATATTAAGAAAAGAGATACATCATATAGTCTAACTGATGCAGAAGAAACTAAAATGCTTACTTGTAAACTTGCCACTCATATGGTGGACCATAGTTACATCCTTTACTATTGCGATGTTCAAATTTTAAGGCCACCTATAAAGATCAATCATATGTCAATTTGGAGCAAGAATATATTTGGTCAATTGATAAAACACAAATAAAATGTGCACATATGTACCTCTATGGCTCCAGAACCCGTCCTTTCATTAATATTAGCACCACTGATGCGGCGACCAACATATACTTGTCCAAAACCTCCCTTGCCAAGCTTTTTCTCAATTCTATATGTTGGTGAACCACCAACCTGAACCTATATTATTTAAAACATCGAAAGAACTTATTTAATGATGATACAAGAAGATTGTTCGGTTCACATTCTGCCAGCAACATTAATTTTGTACAGTACAGAAAAAATATTAATTGTTTTATGCTCTCAAATTAAATGAAACTTAACTTTATACATTCAGTTTTCTAATACAACCAATTTCAAGTCCGGATATCATAAATTTGAGCAACAGTATCTAGGCACAATCCTAAAAACATTACCAAAACAAATGATGTAGTAACAAGTACAATACCAAAAACACATTTATATGGAAAAACCACTTATAACATTGGTAGTCAATCCTACGTTACTGCTACAGAATCATAACAAGAAAACAAACAGTAGTCACAAGCATATGGCTGACATATTCATGTACTCTAGCTTTTTGAACCTTGATTAATTGGCCATAAAGCCAGAAAGCAGGGGTAAAAATCATGCTTTTATCGTATTGGTTGCATTACATGGCTTTACAACTACTGAATATTTTAATTATCATCAATGCCTCCAATATCGATCTTTCAAGATTCCTGTCTTATCGCTTAGATGGTGTTTCGTCATCCTCATACTTTACTCATCCTAATCAATGCCTCAAACACTGATCTTTCAAGATTCCAGTATTGTCCACTATATCATGAAAAAACAGACATCAGCAAATCCATCTCCACCATGTTTCACAAGATCTATTGGTTAAACATCGGAATCAGATAGAAGTTTGTGATTCTTCAACATACAACTCAAGCTGCATGCACAGTCTGAGCACCACTCGCACATTCCAAAGAGCAAGGATGAATTCATCTGCCTCTTTCCAGATAATATACGCATAAAAATTGACTTGCATATATAGTCACATGCATATATAAACAAGTACCCTAAACACAATGAATGCATTCAGATGCCAAATGCAATCTGAAATAAAAGTTAAATCTTTTTCTAGGTCCTCCGTCATAACAAAAGCTTCAAACTTTCAATTCAATAAAACAATCTATGAAATTGAATACATGCACGCAGAAACCATCTTCACTCTTCTGCCCATAATGCACGATAACAAGAAAAACAACGCAAACTATGACCAAAAATTAAATTCCAGAACAACATCATAAAAAAAATAAAATAAAAAATAAAAAAAGCTCACCTTCTCAGGGAGAGGCGTGGAAGCTAATTCATCGTCAGCCGCATTCCCCTTGTCTGGGCTTTTGCCGCCGCTATCATATTCATCCATCGGTTTCTCACCAACCTCCTCTCTCCCCTCCTCCAAAACCCGATTATTCTCTTCAACCTCCTTGACTTCTTCAGGCACTGCTGCCGCTTCCGCCGCAGCAACTATTTTTTCATCAACGGGTGCCGCAACCGCCGCTGCCGCCGCCGCTCTCCTCCTCCTCGTACGCGTAGCTATCGCCGCGTTTTCCTCAGCAGGCTGTTTACTTTTATTATTGTCCCGATTCCGATTATTATCAACGTTGTCGTCGCCCTTATTCTGCAGTGGCTGCTCCTGCTGCTGCTGCTTCCCTCTCCGGCCTCTGCGCACTCCGCCACGCAGCACCGGCATCGTTCATCCTCCAATTTGCATCACCCTTTTCCCTGAATTCACAAAATTTTCAACCCCAAAAAACACACGTCTTCCAATTTCGGCGCAATATGTGTGTGTGTGTATGATAATATATGTGTGTATCCAGTCCACCGAAATTAGGATTAAAATCAGATATTTAGCAATATGAGAAGCAATACTTACCGAGAATATGAATTGAATTCCAGAAACAAAGCGGCGATCAATGTACTGAGAACACTAGAGCTGAAGTGCTTCTTGATCGCTAGGGTTTTTCAAACAGAGTGCGATTATTTGGGGATCTATAGAGAAAGAAAGTGATTGGATTTAGAGAGAGAATTAGAATCGGAAAAAACAGTAGTCGATTTTGCTTTCTCAGAGAAGGGGATGATAGGCTAATGTGTATCTAATTGTACGTATATTTCTTTTAAGGTAGATTTAATAAGAAAAAAATATATTTTTTACAATTCTAAGTGACTCTCGACCGTAGATTCAAATACGATCGGTTAGGATTTAGCCCGGCCAATTTTGGGAATTATTATGTAGAGAGAAGAGGAGACGAATGAAATGACCAAACGACCCTTTGTATTGCAAGTTATTTGCCCCGAAGCGGAGGGCGAATAGGGAAGAGCGACTAGTGGGGCCCCCTTTGAGAATTGTTTAATCTGGGCCGCCGATCTTACAAATGATGGTCCATCGGGGGGTCCACGTGGATCTTCTGCCCACGCTGGGATTTTGTAACGCCGAATCTTTTTTTGTTTTTATTAATTTGTATTTCCTTTCTAAATTCGACGGGAGCAATTAAATCTGACCTGCCAATCGGGCTTGCCCGGCCCGCCAAATACGTGGGCTTATTTGAATTTTTAGCGGCTGATTTGGCGATAGGCGTAACGGGTTGGGCCGTTAGGCTGAGGTTGTTAAGTCGTTTTCTTGTCAAAATTTTAAATCTAGAATCGTCTCAGTATTCTTGTACTAAATTGATGACAAGATGCATAAACGATTCTATTTCGATGGATTTGGGCATTTACTTTGCGTGATATGATAGATTGATAAAATATAAGATTGACTTTATAAAGGATAAAATGATCAAACAAGCTCAAAAATAATCAATTCATCAAAGTAAACGGTAGATTGATCTATATTATTTTTATTTATCTATCATATCACTCAAAGTAAACGTCCCCAACTGTCTTTTAAAAAATATTAACAAATAAAAAAATTATCTTGATAATGTGCCTATAGTGTTCTTATCCATTTTTTTCAATTTTGTTTTTATCCTTCTCCATGTGGGAATGACATGCGGTGTTTTTTATTTTTAAAAAGAAGATTAAAATCATCAAATAAGAACATAATAGATACAATATCCAATCCATTTTTTATAATACCTAAAAGTGTGTTCTAAAATTAAAGTCCAAAAACTGATTATTTTTAAAAAAATAATAATAATATGATCAAAATTTAGTTTAAAGAGATAACAATTTAATTTTTTTTTGGCTTTTTGAGAAAAAAAGAGATAACAAATTTATTGTAATGAAACCTTGGATAACAAAAGTTTGAATAAAATATTTTTTTTCTATTATTACACTTATTAAATTACGTGTACAGAAATTATCTTTCAGAAGTATCAATGTTTTAGATTCAACTCATTGTAATTTACTTTGAGGATTTACAGCTCCGTAACTAGATTATTGAATACGATCACATTAATAAATAAAATTCTTCAATATTATCATCCTTCGAAAGGGAAGAGGTGAACAAATCATATTCCGCCTACTCCATAGTAAATTTATCATCTAACTAGTTTTACACCCGCACGTTGCCCGCCGCATTATTCATGATAATTTGATTACTTTGTTGTGTCAAAATATATGGTGTACGTTAAAATATAATGTAGATATTTGAGATAAAGAGGCAATTTAGATTTTGAATTAATTGCCAAAAAATATACGACCTTTGTTTTTATTCTAATTTTGTACATGATCGTTTAAATCTGTCCAGAAATACACGACCATTGATTTTTTCGCAAAATTTTCCCCCGAATCTATATTTCGCCCTACTTGAATCCAAACTTGCAAATACATAAGAGAACAGAGAGAGATCAAGTGCAATGCGAAATGGAAAAAATAACATGGATGCAAATTGCACAAATCTATAAAGAGCACTCCAGTAGAAGAAGTTGAAGATCCTGCAGATGTTATATATTTGGAAATAAGATTTGAAGAGTTAGGATTTTTTTATTTTTTTTTTACAGTATAGAACATTACCCGATGGACGCTTGAAATTCTAACTCAAAAGTAATGTTTGTGTAAAAGTAAGATTTGAAGTGTAGAAACAATATTATTTTATTGAAACATTGCCACTAGAAATTCCATTTTGCATAGGAGAAAGCTAAAAAGACTGCATTTGCCTATATTGATTGCACTAAAATAAAATAAAAAATAATAAAAAAATATATATGACAAATGGGTGGGAAAATTTTAGTGCTCTTGGTTTTGCTTTTATATATATATATATATATGGAAGAGATCACATGTAAAAGCATTTTCCCGTAAGAAATAAGAAACGATATAGACCATTGATTTTTGTAGATTTACGGTTGTCATTTATCGGTGCATTATAATTGCACATGGAATGCATTATTGTAAGAATGCATTGTAGTAAATCAAAAATACATTATTATGACAGTGCATTGTAATAATCAATAAAATGCATTATTTTAGTAAATAAAATGCATTATTATTATCTTTTACGAGAAAAGTATTTTATATGTGAACCAAACCCTATATAATATCTAGATTTAATCACTTACGAAACATAATCCAATGCATTAACTTATCTAGCCATTAAAAGTTAATGTAAAGAAAAAAAGCAAAGTAAAACTATTCCCAAAGGCCCGTCTAGCTCAGTTGGTAGAGCGCAAGGCTCTTAACCTTGTGGTCGTGGGTTCGAGCCCCACGGTGGGCGCATTTTTTTTCCTAAAATTTTTCTTCAAGACTTATATTTATGAAGAAAAATAATACTCCCTCCGTCCCATTATTGTTGTCTCGTTTCTTTTGGGCACGGGTATTAAGGAGAAGGGTGTTTAAAGGGTAAAAAGATAGAAAGTGGTGGAGCCCATAACTTTTTGTGAGAGAAGTATATTTCCTTTTATGGAAACAGGACAAGAATAACGGGACAGCCCAAAAGGGAATACAAGACAAGAATAATGGGACAGATGGAGTAGTATAAATGAATGAGGCCCGAGTAAGGAATTTAGGCCTTTTCTTCCTTCTTTCTGCCACCACTTCAACATTATGAATGGCCCATCCTTTGTAGTGTCACTTATGAATATTTAATTTTTTTTTTAAATAAGAAGTAACAAATAAATTTGAGTTATTTTAAATATGACTTACGTGCATGAAAAGTTATTCGTGATTTAAATGGATGGTAATTGCTAAATATAAAACAATAGTTTCATATCATATCGATAGTGTATCGAACCATTTGACATTGCTAGTTTTCGTGAATGTGTTCATGCGTGTTTGAACGAGTACTAACTAAACAAATGTAACGATGATATTGTTAGCCATTAAAATTTTTGAAGAAAATGGACGGTTATCGGCCAACTATTCATATGATCATCAGATTTGTCAAAGAATTCATATTTCAACCCATTAACTCATAAATAGTTATACTTATAATTGTAAATAAAACCATGTGCTCTAAGTTAACGGAAGAATAAGTCGTATGTCACCAACAATGAATATGGATACAATTATATGCATAATAAAAAAGATTTAACAATTTCAACCCTTATTAGTTATTTACTCTTTTTTTTTTAACTCAATTTATGTCCTACTTTTTTTGTGGGGATTGTGATCAATTTCTCTTGTTGGATTGTGTCCCAACATTTTTTTTTTTCTTTCATGACAAGAGATTCACAACTGCTATTGGATCGAGATGTGTATTGAGTAAAATATTTATATGTAATAGCTTACAAACTACAACACTAAAAAAAATATAGTGTATAATCGATCTATAAAGTATTTGAACTTGAAATATTGTGTCATACAAATATGCACTTCCTCAATAGATCATTGAGATTTTTGTTTGTGTTCTTAGTTGAATGGGCTTCATGGAATGAATTTCTAAATACTACAAAAATTGTAGTTTTGCTAAATATGTAAATAAGTAAATAGAATTATAAAAAAATAAATAAATAAAAACTCACTCTAAAAAAAATTAGAATAGAGCCATCTGGTGTAATGGGATATTTTAAAAACTACAAATTTAACATGAAAAAATCAAGCAGATTTAGTGCTATGAGTTATAGATATCAAAAGTGCACTAAATTTGTCGCATACACTTCAACTATCCTCCTTAAAAATAAAGTATATACAACTTTGCAAATAAAAGACTTATCTTTAAATCAATGTGTTTTTTCCTTTATGACAAAACAAAGAAATAAAATTAGTGCATCACTAATAATCTCTGCTCCAAGAAACATAAATCCAAAAAGGAATTAAGTGCCCTTATTTTAAGGACGAGTGGTAGTGTGTGGGACTTAAGAAATTTATAAGAAAGTGTTTTTAAGTACTGAAATTTTAAATCTACCAACATTAAACATAAATTCAAATAAGAGTTGCACTCTTGTACAGCCGGCCCGACCCGACCCGCATCGGTCAAAGTTTGACCGTTGACTTTTACGTTTTTTTTCTCCGCATTCACCTCCGATTTTAATTTATACATAATGATTGTGGCAACATTAATGTTTTTTAGCTCGCTCCGAGGCCTTCGGTTCCCCTCGCTCGGCTCTTGGAAAAAAAAATCGAAAAAAAATCAATTTTTTAAAAAAATAAAAATAAATAAATAAAGTCAACGGTCAATATTGACCATTGACCGGTCAACGTTGACCGGATCGTCGGGCCGGCTGTTCCAAATTTCTCGATGATGAAAAAAAATCAAAAATTGCAATCTGATGAGATATTTTGGGTAAACTCAGCATCAAGAAAATCTTGAGCAATAGTCTCGATTTAGAAGACGTTGTAGACATAAGACTCGACTTATCGTGACATTTGATTACAAATGCACACACACTAGACCGCTTGCTTCAAATAAATTACTCCATCCGTCCCACCATAAGTGGCTACATTCTTTTCGGCACGGAAATTAAGGAGAAGGGTGTTTAAAGGGTAAAAAGATAGAAAGTGGTGAGACTCATAATTTTTCGTGAGAGAGATATATTTCCTTATAAGAAAAGTGGCCACTTATCCCGGGACAACCCAAAAAGGAAATGTGGCCACTTATCCGGGACGGAGGGAGTAATTACTTAACACCAAAAGCACGAACTATTGCTGATAAGAATAGATTAATGTGTACACAAATTCTTACGAGTTGTAATAAAGGCGACAGACTTTTGTGTTAATTAATGTTTAAGATTGTGGATAATTAAATTATAATTAACAGCTCAATGTGGATCGATAATATCCTAAGTGGATATAAAGTATTGATACTCAAAGTCCTTTGCGTATGTTTAATTAATTAGGTTGATTGATTGTTGGATAAAAAGATATGCAAAAGGTTGATGTACAACTTCTGAATTATTTGAATTTTGTTTGGCTGCTTTGAATAATGTACTCGTATAATCTATCCCATTTGCGAATTAAAGTACAATCCACAATTTATAAGGAACTCTAATTATTACTATTGTTTTTAGTCTACTCTTATTCAATATTATAAGCAGCAATTACCCTCTTAATAAATAAAGTTCACGAAGTCCTTAGTTAAAATATACACCTGATCCATATATGGAGGTTAAATTATATATGGGCTCGTTTGGTAGGAGTGATTAGGGTGTATAATATGTCTATGACGCCCTAATATTTTGTTTGGTACGAGGTATACGGCCCTTTATAAAGTTCGGTCCGTATGAATAATACTTAATTTTGTTGTTATGTATACTACCTATGAGGTGGTATAAATAATACTGCAACTAATTATAGCAATAAATTACTATAATTACTATGTGTTGCAGAGAATTTAATACATAATACCAAATGGAATATTAATTATTTATATTTATAAGACATCTCAATCAAACATAGGGCTGTCAATTTAGGCCCGGCCCGGCCCGACCCGATTTCGGGCCGGGCTGGGCTATTCATTTCCAGGCCCGGTGAATTTTCGGGCCGGGTCGGGCCGGCCCGAAATGGGCAAAGCTCGGTGGGCTCGGGCCGGCCCGGCCCGGCAAAAAATGCACTATAATTTATATTTCGGGTCGGGCCGGGCCGGGCTGTCCAATTTCAGGCCCGGTCAATTTTCGGGCGGGGCCGGCCCGGCCCGATTTTTCCCAAAAGCCCGGCGGGCTCGGGCCGGCCCGGTAATTTGCCAGCTCTAATCAAACATATAAAATCTTATCTCATACTTCGTACCAAACGAGCCCATAATATATATTATAAAACGTGACCAAGAGATCACAAAGTCGTTGATGAAACCTAATACCGCGTTTGCATTTGCGATCATTGGGGAGCGATCACGGTGATCGTCAGCGGGTGTGCGATCACCCCCAAAGATGGCCGATGTAGATAGTCTTAGAATGCCACAAATTGAATATTCATATTTAGGGGTGTAAATTCGGGTTACGGGTTTTCGGGTAACCCGAACCCGTCCCGTAATTTTCTGGGTATTGGGTACCCGTTACCCGAATTTTTCGGGTACGGAACGGGTTACGGGATAGAGGATTGAAGTTGTTCCGGGTAACGGGTTACCCGTCCAGTCCCGTATACCCGGTCAACTACCCGGTCAACCGTTTATATATTATATTCTTTTTATATTATTCTTAATTATATTTTATGAAATGTTTTACAAAATAGAAAATATGCACGCTGCATCTTTCTCTCTCTCTCACACTCACACTCCCAATTCACAATTTCTCATCTCCTCTCTCTCACACCTTCGTCGTCGTTCCACTGTCATTCAACTCATCCCTCTCTTATTGTTGACGTCGCGCCACTCCTTAGATTTCTTTATTGAAAAAATATGAAGAAAACAGGTAGGAAAATATCCAAAAACAAGTTTTGATATTTTTATTTTTTTTAAAAACGGGTACATACGGGTACCCGATCCCGACCTGCATAAACCCGGTCCGGGTATTGGATACCCGTTTTTTTAAAACGGGACGAGTACGGATAGCAAATTTTGAGAAATTTGGGTACGAGTACCCGGAAATTCCGGGTAGGTTACCCGTCCCGTCCCTGTTCCGAATTTACACCCCTATTCATATTCATATGTAGGAGCCGTAACGAATCATGAAGTACACTTTTGTGTGTGTGGTGTGTGTATATTTAATTAAAGAAAAAAAGAATTCGAAATTACAAAAGTAACACTTTTGATTTGTGCATTCTAAGAGTTCAATAATTGAGCACTAACCCCAACCAGCACTCCATCTTTTTTCTTTTTTTCTTTTTTTAACTTTTCTTTGGGTCACTTTTCATGGACTTTGCTTTAATTCTTAATATTTTGTTTAAAGTCTCTTTAATGTCATTTAATAGATTAAAACCTAAATTACTAAAATTTGCACGCCATTATGCATACACCTGTAATTATTTAACTATTAATTAATTTCTGTAAGTTACTACTACATCAATCAACATTTACATATACCGTTTCAATATTATAATTGATTTTGACGTTTAGACTTTGATAAGTTAATTACGCACATACTAACACGTGCTCATGAAGTGTTTACGTGTTGAAATATTTCATGATCAGCCATCATAATTACACTGTTAACAATAAAATAATTGTTACATAAACATGATTATAGTTTTCACGGTTTAATTAATACACGCCCAATATAGTGCAACAATTATATTAATTATTCATTTTTTTATTTCATTTATTAATGATCATTATTACAGCTAACAGGATGGTTTAAACTCAAGAAAATAATTTTTCTCTTCCCTCAATGATTAATCAGATTTTACTTCTTCTTTTAATAAAAAGAAAGCTACGTGCATGATCATTAGTCACCAAATCACCATTAATCATTTTTATGGGAAGATAGAAATAAAAACTAAAAAATGCATTTACCTGTTTTATTTTGTCAAGCGTAATAAGTAACTAAAAGTTAATAGATCATTGTTAATCAAATGATTTGTTTTATACGAAATATTAAATTTACATTAATTGACGATTCTAGATTTCTAGCACCTATTTACAGGAATGAGGTCGCCTTAAAAATTGAATTTTCACAACTCAATCATAATACGAAACGTTATATGGATTCTTTTACTACTAAAATCGTAATTAAAACATTTCTTTAAGTTACTAAAAAGAAAAGGAAAAAGGATTATTGAATAGCGAATAAATGGTGTTAGTTTAAAGTTAAACGAAAGGACTTGGTTGTTCCTTTTATAAACTTCACAAACCTCGTAATTTAGAGATATTTCTCACTTTTAAAAGAGTGAGTGATCGAAATTAATCTCCAATTCCTCATCCCCGACTAAAAAAATTTAAATAAATAGTCTTCTTTCCCTCTAAAATCAACTTTGTAATATGGTGCATTTTGAAGGAGAAATGAGTGGAAGGTGGGGAGTAGGGAGGGATAGTGATTTAAAGAAATTAATTAAAAGGATTTGAATTATAGAAAATTAAGCTTTTAGGAAAAGCAACTTTATTAGATTGCACAGCTGCACCAATTCCTACTTCAAAAGCTCTTGATTTTTTTGGAACTGTGATTAATTACATGAAATAATGCCCACACAACACCACTAGATATTTCATAATTCATTACCCTATTTATTTTTTGGGCCCCACACATATAAGAGTCGAAGAATTGTGAACGAATATATATTATTTAACAAGTTTGTTTCAATTTTCATAAAGAACTGTTTTATATAGTATATCTACAAAACTTTTCATTATGAATAAAGATTTGAGTTTGAGCTTGATGAAACGAAACAAAAGTTAGTTTGAGAATAGTAATTGAGTTAAATTCGTCAAAATAAATAAATAATACTAGCTTTTTCCATCAGATAGAAATTTAATAATGTATATAGAGTCGAGATTCGATATTTTCAATATGTGATCTTGAATTAAAATATCGAGTTTAGTAGTTCTTGCCACATGGTCGAACAAGTACAAATTTATTTATCTAATTAGTCGTTGAAAAATATCAAATAGACTGTTTAATTACCCATTCATTCTTTGACTTAAAATACAAATAACCACTAATCAATAATTTTGAAGTGACATTTCAGAATGTCATCCAAAATCAATTATTTGCGCCAAAAATGTCAGGCCCTTTTAGTAATTCATCCGTCCCAATTCAATAGGCTACAATGCTCCACCACAGATATTAAGAAAATGAGTTATTTATAATAAAATTTAAGAGAAAAAATAATTTTTTGGAGGGTATTTACTATTTTTGTCTTACCAAATGAGAGAGAATAACTTTTTTGTAGTATAATGTGTAATTTATGAGTTATGTTATGATTATTTATTATATGTTATGGGGTATTATAATTTTTATTTTGCGAAATATCATATTGAAATGGTGCGTCAACTAATGATACGATGTCAAATTTAACCAATGAAATAAATGTTATCTCAAAAAATAATTGAATTCTGTAGTTCCCTTAATGCCTAAGATTATTTAATAATTGTATATTCTCAGGCACCCCACTCCTTTTAGACGTGGCTCAAATTTAGATTCAATCTTTTTATTAGAGAAAATTTGGATATTTTTATTTGAGGTATCTTCATAAGTATATGTGACAATATATTAATTATATCTATATATAGATATATGATACATGTCACATTCATATATAGGTTTATGGGATGAATTAATTAACGGAACTCTAGAAAAGGAAAACTTTCACTGATTATTTATATATCATATTCTGGGAAAATAGTTAACTAAATTATTTGCTAAAGCAATGATCACTCTTCATAATTTACTTGGCACACACAATGTTCAAAATCATCGCTACCGTGTAACAATTTCTCTTACGATTTATTCAAATTGATAACGATGATATTATGTTGAAAATTTTAGATGGTTAAATAATTGAAAATAGAAATTGTATTATTTGTATATTATTTTAAGATAGAGGTTCTTGTCTGAACTTGTATATTGCAATTTGCAACGAACGGTTGCTTGAATTTGAGTAAAAGAGATATATTAAATCAGATACATAAATCTATTTGTAATTATGTTAAGATTATACATTCAAATCCACACATCGCCGCATGTATAAAATGAGCATTGAATTTCAATTTTCAAGTTTCCCCAAACTAAACTGCTTGACTCATTATATCAGCCGGTTTCGAACCGATTGGACCATAAGTGTTTTAGCTAGCTTGACAGAATTTCGAGCAGGACTTACTTGAACTAATCTTGGTTTCGGTATATTCGGGCCTACCCTATTACTCCATCCGTCCCCCAAAAGTGATCTAATTAATATTTTATACCTTACATATAATCAAATTTGGACCACACTTTTGGGGAACGGAGGGATTATAATTTATGTATTTTTTCCGTGTACACTAGCATTTTTGCATGGCAAAATTTTTTCAAACTGATCTAATCTGATTTTGACCTCTAGTCCGATAAACTCGGAGCGAAAGAAATTAAGGTCCGATCACTTTTAAAAGTTCTAATATAATTCACGTATGTCTAAGAGGGGGTCCATCATTTGACAAATTACAAGAAATGGTGGAAAATGAAAAGAAGAGTTTAGTTAGCTTTCTCAAAAGCCGCAACCATGGTGAAATAGAGGGAAATTATATAAAGTGGCTCCAAACAATGGGAAGAAAAAAGCAAGTTAAAAAAGTGACAAGTGTCATACTTTAATTAATTACCTATACTTTTGGCGTTTATTTCGGCATTTTTCTTCCTATTTTTCCATATTTAAAGTTTGAATTTTGAAAAATTACTTGTCCGATTAAAATCACAACGCAGCTTAGTCACTCCTCCACGCCACGTACGTGTCCATGCAAAATGTGCTCAAGAAAAATAAAATTTTAAATTGGGAGTCGGTTATACAAAAATAAAAGCTATAAATTAATCAATATCTAGAATAATAAAACTAATTTAAGGCAGGTATAAAGGCAAAAAAAAGTTACCTTTTATCCAAACGCATGAATAAATTTTCGTAAACGAATATAATTACATAAAGTCCTGATTTAGATGAAACATTTAGAAAAATATTTGAGGAATCCTGACAGTTATTGTTACAACGAATAAAGTCAAAGATTTTAGGAAGTACTCTCCATCGGAACAAATCAAGTTAATTGATTGACTTTGTACCTTTCGTTGAACGGTCAGATTTTGCAGATCAAACGTATGAGTTAATTTAAATTTGTAACATAATTTTGTCGAGCTTGAAAAGAAGGTAACATTATATTTATTTTTTTATGTACTATATTGTTGCGGAAATTTCTTATATTTTTGACGTACTATTAAGATCTTTTTAATTCAACTAATCATTCACTCCCGCAAAGATCTTACATTTAAAATATATATATATATATATCCTTCAATATTAATTACTCCCTCCGTCACATTCGAAGTGGCACGTATTTTTTATTGGGTGATTTCATTCGAAGTAACACAGTCCAAAAAAGAAAACTACTTTCTCACAAAAAGGTAGGGTCCACCACTTTACATCTCTTTATTAACTAATAATTCTTCTTCTTAATAACCTTGCTGAAAAGAAATGTGTCACTTCAGGCGGGACGGAGAGAGTAGTAGTATTATTTAACACCTGAAAATATCATATAATTTCTGCCTTGTAATTTCCTTAATATAGGCTTAATCAAACAATTAATTAGGTCTTACCTCGAGCTAGTTACAGGTCAATAATAATAAACAAAATAAAAGAGGAGATGCACTTTACCATAGTGGAATCTCAGGACAGATCAGTACTCAGTGATTTTGCCTTTGTCGTAATCCCACTACTTAAAAAGCCCATTTTCCCTACCAGAATAGTATATGTATATTCATGCAGATACAACTTTCAAATTTATATATATATCTACTTGTTTTTGTTATAATTAATTAATCGTTATGCACTAATAAAACTTAATTTATGTATTATAAGATTTCCACAATGCCCAAGCATTGGAGTTTGGAAGTGGAGATTTATTGAAAACCTAGCTCCACAAATTAATATTCATGTGTCACAGGCTCGACAAAAGTCATTAACGATATTCAATATCGCATGTTATTGTACTTCACCAACTAATTAAATTAATCATCACATGATATGTAGTACTAGATAGGAATGTTCTCATCTAATCTGTCAATTAGATATTTGTAATATATATTTTTTTTCGTAGCAGAACCTCATATATACAAACATAATGCAGTATATTCTTCTTTCATTTTTCGAATTAATTAATCTTGTTTGTAAACTTCTATTAAATCAGTATAAAAGTTCTTATTAACTTTTCATCACCTAATCGCTCAAAGTAATATACATAGGCTGTCTACATACTTTTTCACATGCACTATTCACAGATTAATTCCATTCATCTTTACAGTACATAGTATATTGTTTTTCTTCTCCATTTTGCGAATCAAAAACATAATTTTTTTTGCACATATTTTTCCTCTAATTTCAGCTAAAATACACCCCAAAAAGGGTTTCATTATTGCATGTACACCATGCACGAAAATCCAAAATTTAGAAACAAAAACAAAAACCAAATATTAATTCTCGAAAATCACCAGAAATTCATCAAACCAAAATCAAGAAAATGGCGATTTGCAGTTCTGCCGCTTCAAATCATTATAGAACTTCATAATAAACTTCTCAGCAGCTTCATCAACATGATTATCTTCATCAACATTGATCAACGGGAACGGCGAATCCGTTATCCTCAGCTGCCTCACCATCGGGCTCGGCCCGAACCCGGGCAGGGCCGGCGACGCCGCCGCGCTGTTGATCATCTCCAGCGCCGCCGCCAGCAGTTCGCCGTCTATGGGCGGCGCCGCCGCGTGCTTGCGCTTGTTGAGGTGGAAGGGGAAGAACTGGAAGGCGGCCGGGCTGTTGCTGCAGCTGAACTCGTACTCGTTTATCGGGACGGCGAAGGAGAGCTTGCGGTCGGCTTGGGATCGGCGGACGGTGGAGGAGGCGGAGACGGCGGCGGCGTGGTGGAACATGAGGTTGTGTATGGCCGCTTTCCCGGCGATCTTGCCGCGCTTCATCATCATGCTCAGATCGGCTAACAGTTTGGCCTTCGAAATGCCTTTTCTCAGCATGAAATAGAACACTCGAACTATGTTCCAGAATTTCTTTGCTATGATTGGCATATTTTGCTCCATTGTTTATTATGTTGAGAGAGAGAGAGAGAGAGAGGAGAGAGGGAGAGATATAGAGAGAGAGGATGTTTGTTTCATGTGATCAAGAGTTGGGATGAGATTGGTATTTAAAGGCCTTTTTCATAGAGAGAGAGAGGGGGGGGGGGGGGGTTACTGAGTTGTACTACGGCTAAAGTGACCTTAGGTTGCACGGAATGTTGAAGCTGTTTAAAAAATGAATTTTGCTTTATTTGCTAAAATACATGGGAGCGCCTGTGGTTTGGAATTAGTTAGGTATAATATTGGGATATTTCTTTTTCGTTTCAAGGTTTATAGGACGTTACGTACAATGGGATCATGCATTTCATGTTTCTTGATTCCATCTGCATTTTCTCTTCTTTTACTTTTATATTTTTTGAGATAAATATATGTGAATGATATTTCATATTATGCATAATATGTTTAGTGCGAAAACATATTATGAAAAGTAATAGTACTTGGAATAAAGGATCTCATTAAGTGTAGAGGGGTTGACTAGGGATTATTAAGTGTACGTAATTAAGGATAATTAATGTTTATTTATCCCCAATTAATTTAGACAATAAAAAAAATTTATCAACCCTAATTAATTAGGATTTATTAAACATTAATGTAATATAATTACTTAATTAAAACCAAAACATAAAATTAAAAAAAATGAATTAATGGGGTGGGTCGTACGGAGTCCACCCCATTATGTTATAGTCAAAACTGATCTGTTTGAGACTTCTTTCTTATTAGTGGATTTTTTTTTAATTGACATGCATTTGAATTTCTCTCGTTATAAAACATCTGATTCTGAAATAATGAATGGTTGTACTTCAACAAAGGCATGGATTCTGGATCCAAATTATTTTTGTAAAATGTGTCCTAGTTTTTAATTTCCAAAGTTGCCCCGAATTAGTCATTGCTGTCTCTAAAGTAGATATATAGGGATCAAAATTTCGAATTGGGGGTTAAGAAAAAAGTTATACTTCCGGAATTTTTTTTTAAATTTCACTAAATTAGTCATGATCTTATAAAGTTTCTATCACTAAATTTAATCAATTAACTTAATTTATTTTAATATATTAACTTCGTTATTTTACGGATTAATTAGAACTTATGACCAATTAAATTGTGGTTGTGGGGAGTATCAAAATTATTCTACGTTTGTTTTATTATGTAAATAGAAATCATTAGCAATCATTATGATCAACACAAATATATTGAAATGAATAAATCTATGCAGCCACATTAACTACCCATAATTTCATTTAATAACAAAAAAAATTGGTTTATTTAAATTTATGGGTTCTAAATGACTTCTAATATTTAAAATATTTAATTTATACAAATTTATCTTGATATATTTGGATTTGGATGTAATATAAATTTCGATAGATATAATAAAGGTAATACAAAGATTTTTGTCGAAAAAAATAAGAAAAAAATATATTTACACTAATCATGATAAAATTTAAGTAAAAAATATAAACATTAACATAAAATACATAATCATACTTTTTATATGAATCAAATATCTAACAAAATTGATCTATTTTCACTTAATCGACCAAATTATGGCTAGCCACATTATGGCTAAATAGCATCACTCTATTGAAATATGCAACCCCCATATAAAGAATGAGGTATAGCGTCCAAACTTCAAATCTCAATACTCCTCGAAAAAAATGTGATTCTATAATCTTGATTTGTGAATAAAAAGACTGGCAAACAGCTGCTCAGTATAATGATAATTTTTTTTAAGTTGATAAATAATGATAAAACAAAACAAAATTTGACCTGCAAATCTTGTCTTTCAGAAATTAATTATCTGTGAAGTTTATTTAATTAGTATCATTGTCTCTGGATCCCTCAGTTTGATCTCGACAATACTATGAAGATTAATCCAATTCTTCATTTGAGATTTGGATAATTATTTAATTAAAATAAAGCAAAACGAAATGACAATGTACTGTAAGTAAGGATTCGCCTTTATTTTTGTCGCAGATCCGCCCCCACTAATTAACGACCGTTAAGATATGATCCGACTCCTTAGATTTAATTAAGTTTTTTATTATATTAAAAAATTCGATCCAGATGCAATTATTCTGGATTATATAGTGTTCATGTGGTTCACTATGTAATATTCTTCAAAATGATATTCTATGTTATTTTGATATTTTCAATCTTATTACCTGATTTGGCTTAAAAATAAATTATATATATGTTCTCAATCTTTATTTCCCATTTAAATTAGATCGATGATGAAAGATTAATTATCGACTTGCATGTGCTTTGAAAAAATCAAATAAAAATGGCAAAAACTCCTATACAACCAACTGTATAGTACGGTGGGTTGTACAGGGTCATCACTTTTTCAGTTTTTTTTTTTCATTTTCATTTTTTTCAATTTTTCAGTTTCTTCAGTTTTTTTTTCATTTATTCAATTTTTTTCATTTTTTTTCTTTTCAGTCTTTTTTTTAAAATTTTCATGTTTTTTCAATTTTTTCAGTTTAATTGATCATCAATTAAGTTTTACTAATTCTTAATTAAAATGTATTAATTCCCAATTAAAATTTATATTAATTAATGCAAAATTTAAAAAAAATGTCAACTCTCTGGGTTGACCAGCCGTACAGTGCGATTGGTCGTACTAGAGTGTGCCTCATTAAAAATACTGCTATCAAATTGTTGCTAATTTTTTAGCCATGAAGCTCTGCATGCAAGTATAAAATTTCAATTTCCTCTGACATTGTTTTCATATTTTGTCTAACCACATGATTATAATCCATAATTGGCAGGGTCTAATGTAAATATTTATATCTACAACACCTTTTATTTCTCAATTTGTCGCGAGATTTGTTTTAATTTTGCTAAATCTGTCAAGATCTGAACTGACGCCTTCTCCAATCCCAAAACGATTAACAGAGATAGATCTGTTGTAATTTAAAATTATACAAAAAGTAAAATAAAAAATAAAAATATTAATCACCTAAAAATATATCATCTTATACGACTTACCTTGGGGATCTGAGTAGGTTACATTTCAAACTGCTTTACATAAATTTAGCTGTAAAAATCTTACAGAAGTAACGAACATGCATAGTAAATTCGTTTAATCATGGAATCTGACTGAACTTAAAAAGGAATTAGTATTGAGAAATAAAAAGGTACTGTTATTAGTAATGATTGAAGCCAAAGTACCAAATGAGAAACGCATTAATTAATTTAATAGTAGGACAAAGTCATAATTGTATGCTGGTTTTTTAACCCTACATTAATTTTGCTTTGTCATTAAGTTGTTACCAAACGTAGTAACCAATTACGTAAGTTTTTTTTTATTTTTTTGAAATAACCAATTACGTAAGTTATTACTCCCTCCGTCCCATGATAAGTGTCTACTTTCTTTTGGGCGCAGGTATTTAGGAAAGAAGTGTTTAAAGGGTAAAAAGATAAAAAGTGATGGAGCCCACATCTTTTGTGTGAGAGAGGGTGTTTCCATATTAGGAAAGTAGACACTTATGATGGGACAACCCAATAAGAAAATGTAGACACTTATGGCGGGACGGAGGGAGTATAATTGTACTTATTATATATTGCAGCGGATTTCTGATCGGTACATAAGTAAAATATGAAATGTGAAAGATTAACAATCTTGAAGACCTGCCAATGAGGCATAACGTATACGTAATGACAAAAACTCCTGTACAGCCGGCCCGACCCGACCCGACCCGGCCGATCTCGGTCAATGTGTGACCGGTCAATGGTCAACGTTGACCGTAGACTTTTTATTATTTTTTTTTATTTTTTTTCAAGAGTCGAGCGAGGGAGCTGAAGGCCTCGGAGCAAGCTAAAAAATATTAATGTTAGCCACAATCATTATCTATAAATTAAAATCGGAGCCGAAAGCGGAGACAAAAATATGAAATTCGTAAAAGACAACAGTCAAACGTTGACCGTTGACCGGTCAATGTTGACCGAGGTGGGTCGGGTCGGATCGGGCCAGCTGTACCGTACAGAAGTATAACTCTAGCTTAATTGGTTAGCTGAGGTACCACAATAGACTCTTCTTAGCCAGAGGTATTGGGTTCAATCACGTATGTATGTTGTGTAGTATATTTCCCACCTTATTTGGTGGTGTAATAATCACATCCTGCATGGTGGCATAATGATCCCACATTTATATGGTGTAGAGGTCCCGCCTATATGGTGGTATAGTGCTTGATTAGATTATATATATACCTTGTAATTCTCTTACGAAACAATCTTGAAGTCATAAGCGGTGCCCGGTAATATATGAAAATCATAATTTTATAGTATCATTTTTTCTTACCCTACCCCGGCCCTTTGTTGTACTACTAGTCTACTACTATCACTTTATATTTTCTTGATATATAAGGAAATTAAACCCAAAAACAATAATTAGGTTAAATAGGGAAAGTATTGTGGAACCCGGCTGGGACCTAAATCATCAACAAACCAGCATCTTTAATTACTTTTTTATTCGAATATTAATTTCTAGGTTTTGTCAATGTTGGGGTTAATTTGTACCCAAAAGATATAAATAAAATAATTTAATTAGACAGAAAATAGTATACTATGTGAACTAATTTACACTTTAACAGAGCTGTTGGAAATTGGAAGTCAGAGAAATTGAGCCGTTGGTCCTATTGGTTTTCCTTAACATTGGAGGTTTCCAATTCCATTATAAGCTTTGAGCAACTTGTGAAGAAAAACCAATAAAACATCATCAAATTAAGACACCAATCATCACCAAAATCCACTTAATTTGATTTTCTCTAGTTGTCTATTTAAAAGTATGTCTAATTTATACATTAATTCATTAAATTTGAGCTATTATAAGTTGCCATAATAACATAAATAGAATATGCGGCACGCAACAATATTTGGGCCAACAACTTCGTCATCCTCTAGCACTCATTTCCACCCTTTATTGAATTGATTGATAGAAATAATTCATATTTTACTTTACTGTTATAACTCATGTATGCATTAATTAATTAACAATATTCTAAAATGAAACTACCCATCTATATATATTCGGATAAAATGGCCTGATATTTAATCGCAATTATTTTTTAAAAGAATACCAAAATGTTTGATAAATTAAACCTAGATTCGGTCCTACATATAGATTGACTAAAATATCAATGATTCATTAACTTAGCATACAAGAATCAAGATATTTAAATAAGGTTAATTGTCAAATGTTCGTTCATCAAGTTTGACTCATTTTGCAAATTTGACACTACTTTTAAAATATTTCAATAGTGGTTCCATACTTTTATTTGTAGTCACTTCAAGTCTTCAACATCTAAATTTATTCAGTGGTGAGACGACGTCGTTTTATGGACAAATTCCGCGTAAAAACATATGGTACGGTGTGAGAATAGCTACTTACAAAATGAGTAAAAAATTGATGATTTATTTTGCAATTAACTCCAATTGTTAAACGTTTGCTCCAAAATTAACTATTCTTAAACTTAGACATGTATAAAATTAAGTGGTTTTGGTAATTATTTTTGGCCCACTAACACAATCCAGCTGTTCACAACCTGCAACAAAACATGGGAAACTAAAAGCTTATAATTAAAGTACTTCACATATATAAAGTCAAGCATGTGGGCTAATTTGTTTGTTTTATGCACTAATTAAGAATGTTAATTAAACTCTCTTAACCCTACTCACTCACTTTTGTGTTCTTTTTTGAAGCATTCAATAACACTTTTCAAACATCACAAATTTCGTACTGGAATTATGGTATTATTGGTCGGAAAACGCTTTTGACTGGGCTCTTCAACTTGTGTTTTGCTAGCGCCAAAAATTAAAGAGAGAGAAAATGTTTATAATTTGAGCAGTTGCAGTTGGAGTTGGAGAGAGAGAGAGAGAGAGAGAGAGAGATTTATTACTCCTACTTATTAATGGAGAAAAAAGTGGGAGTTTAGGCCACAGATCGTTGTTGTTTTATTATCTGTATGCAAAAGGGCTTTCTTGAATTGAATAAAATGTCGGCACGGACTAAAATTTCTTAATTATTTAGCACACTTGGAAATAAAATACGGAGTTATATGGAAAATCCAAAGAAAAAAAAATAGAATGACTGGATTTCGATTTTTTTTTTCCGTGTACTTATGTTATAATCTATAGAGAACTATATTAAAAAAAATTACATATATATACAAGGGTAATGATAAATAGCCATAATGGCTAAGCCATAATGGGGATATTTTGGTAAAATTACATTATTTCGGATTTTCCATTATATAATTGAGTTTTCCTTAATTATATGTATACAATTTTACCCTTGCACAATTTTAGGAAAAAGATTAGGGGAAGATTTGATTTCAAAATTTAAAACTCAAATCATATCTATTTTATAATTAATTCAGATTTATATTACCATAAATTATTTGTATCAATCGTATCCTAAAATGAAGCAAATAATTGGAGTATCATATCATTATTACCATTTGTGATTTGAATCTAATTTTTAGGCGTTTTGGTCAGTTTTTTTTTTCTTTTTCTAATGAATGTTACAATTACACAATTTTAGTATAAAAATTATGTTCAATAATGAAAAATGTTTTCTTAATTTTTGTTAAATTTTTTTAATGATCCATAAATAATTTATTTAATATTGCAAGTATTAAAAAAATATATAAATTTGAAATTGATGATAGTTTTTGGAAAAAAAAATATAAGTTTAAGAACAAAGAACATATTGTGTGACAAAAAATATAGTTAAATAAATTTCTACCTCAAAATATATCGGGGGCAGTCACTTACCTCAGTGACAAATTACATTCAATATAACCTAGATCACTCAGGTTTGATCATCGTTGGTCACGAATATTTCATGTTCTTTTAATTTATTTTTTCATGTTCTTTTAAATTGTTAATATTGATATTTTAATTTATTTTATCTCAATTTTTTTTGAATTAAATAAATAATTGTTGCATTTTATTTGATATCTTGATTGTTACAATATCTTGCATGGGTGTCATTTGTTGGTCACCCTATTTAAAGTCTCATTTTTATAGTTAAATAATTATTCTAAAAATAAAGTCTCATTTTTAAATCATTAAGACAGTGTCGCCGACTACTTAAACAATGCAGTGCACCTTGTAAGTTAAGAGAAAATGGTGAAACAAGTAATATATGTGGTGGTATATATTTTAACGTGCATGTGAAAAATAATTATTTATTTTATTTAATAGATTCAAATAATTTCCATACTTGATGTCTTGATTGTAGGAAATAATTGATATGAAATTATCTAAAACCAAAAATAGATTAAGGGCAAATCAGTCACCATGAAAAATAATTAATTGTAAAAAAATCGAAAATCCTATAAACCGGTTCCCTAAACCCGATCCAAGGGCATTATGGCTAAGCCATTATGACAAAATATCATTTCCCTATATACAATTGCAGTAAATTGACAAACTAAAAATGTTTGTGATTCGTATTTTGCTATTTGGAGACAAGATCGAGCACGACTATCATAATTAAATACAAGCTTAGTTCATTTCAAAATTATTAAGCAAGAATTCAGATGAGTTATTTACTATCAAACTCAAGTTTGATTGGATAAAATACTCGAATTCGAAACCATATTCAAATTGGCTTGTTAAAATTTGAGATGGATATCAAATTAGCTTAAAATCAAATTAAAATTCAACAAACTTGTAAGCTTTTAGCAGCAACGTCTAGCCTTGACGCCAGCTAAGAAATTAAAGGCAATAATTTTCTCGAGCTTAAAATGGCAAAAAAATAGACTTAGCTTTAGAAAAATCTAAACATTAATAGAAAGAAAGAAAAAACGCATGATAAATGATGAAATCGAGTAAAGATAGTAACAGGAAAAGTGAGGCTTTGAAAGTAGGTCGAATGTACTAGAATATTACATTATTACCTCTCAGCTCTCACTAGTGAATTGATTAGTGTGTGTGTGTGTGTACGTACAACAAATCAAATCAAATTATTTGCTACATACATATTTATTTATCGGACATGTAGTTGTTTAGATTTAAATTTATCATATCTTGATTCTAAAAAAAAAAAATATATCAAATTTTGATTCACTATGTACATTCTCTAACTATAATAAGAACTTGATGTGCAAATATTCGATATGATTATCCATTCCGAAAACAATTAAGCATGAATCTCTCATTTATAGAAGGTAAAAATACGCTTCAATCATTGCTACTCTTATATGGAGTTGTTCGGTTCGAGTCCATTGAGTCAATAGAAAAAATTGGTCTAAGCCGAAAAATGCTGGACCGTTTACCTTGGGTTGTGAATTGGCCCAAAATGTAGATTTTTTCGGGCCACCTGACGCATTATGACTTTCGGGCCCAAGGCCCACACGTCAACATATCTAATTGGATCGGACTGACTTGAAAATCTTTCAAGACTATAAAAAATCACGGATCAATCTAACAAAAAATAGTTAGACCGTCATAATCCGATCAGATCAGATCAGATCAATTTTTGATATCTCTATTCTTACCATCCTTAACTCAAAAGAAATTTGAGTAACAATTAGCTAAAGATTGCGAATAAGTGGTCTATTTCAATAGTTACCCTCACTCAAATGATTGATTCTCCCACGGAACACTCCAAACAGGCAAACACCACACTTTCCTTTTCCTTGCCCCCATTATGTTAGTGGTATTTTTGACATTTTGCCTCGTAAAAATAGTAATGTTTTTTATTCATGTTATATGGCAAGAGAGAAGGACACGTGGCACCTGGCAACCTTTGTTGCTAAGTAAACCACCATTGGCAGAAACCAATAAAGAGAGAAATGAGAGAGAGAGAGAGAGAGAGAGAGAGAGAGAGAGAGAGGGAAACTTGTTTGCTTTAAAAGAAACTTTGCAAGAAAGAGAACCATTTTATATTCACCATTAACTCCCCCCTTTTAGTGTGGACCTTTTTCATTATAATTTTTTGCCATATATTATGGAAAAAATAAAACGTTAATTAAAGTATAAAATCATTCCATGAGTTAATACAGTTTTTTCCTTTTCGCAAAATAGTAGCAATAACTGTACATGTATGCAATAAGTGAAAATTGTGCCACTTTTGTATAACTAAGAAAATCTTTACACCCATTGTAATTGGTTGAGAATTAATGTTGGATTTCTGGAGTATATATCTATCACTGATTTTTTTTTTGAACAAATATTACAAGAAATTTTATGAGCCGCGTGACGGTGAACTTGAACCCGTGATCTTTGGCCCGGGCATTAACCACTCTACCACTAGGCTAACACACGCACACATCTATCACTGATTTTACTCTTCTTGTAGCATCTTGCATTTATTCTATACTTACCTACATGTATATAATCATCTTAAAATGAATAATAATAAATTAATATTTCCATGCTATACCACAATAATACACGATACAAATATACTCCAGTCATGCACAATGCAGAAAACCATGTGCCGAGGAAGTAAGAGAGGGGAAGGGTCGTGCCCTACCATGAATATTTTTTTCACTATCGTCAGAATTAATTTTCAGTCTTTATCGTCACAACACATCTGAAGAACGAAATAGTATTTGTGCAAATTTATGAAATAGTGCGACCCGGCCGACCACTAATATTTTCTGCCTTCGCCCTATGTAGTGTAATTATTATGGATTTATAATAAAGAAATATATATGTTCCACGTAATGATCTTTTTATTTGCCGATATTTTCTTCTTCCTTTTTGTAGTGGTCAAATTATGAAACATGGGATGTGACCATATAACTAACAAAAATCAACACGTTCTTGAGTTGCAATTTGCAAGGCAACGAAACTCTGAATTTTGAAATAAAGAGTAGACGAAGAAACGTGAATTAGAAACTAAATAAAGTTTAATTAACAAGGCGTTGAAAGTAAATAAAGTTGGAAAAAGCTAAAAGAAAGTGACTGAGCCGGCCACCTTTAACAAAGCAGCTAGCAGATTAATTTCCCACACTTCTTACAAACAAATAATTGCAACTTACCTTTTCATCATATTTTCTTCTAATTATTTAACAAAAATCCTAATATCTGCCGATAACTACCGTTTGCATTATTAGTAGTTACATGACAAATACTGGTTAGATAATTATTTAGATCGCATATTTACCAAGGGATAAGTATCAATAGGGAGAGCGATGTGTGCCCTAATTGGATATTTTGTGTGCAGTCTTGCTGATATATGTAACGAAAATAAATTGAGATAGTTTTCGACCAAAATCCATTAATTTAATTGATAAAAGAAGATTATAGAGAACAACTCATGATTTGATTTAGGTATCTACATAATTAAATGCTTGGTTTTCGGTCGAAAACCATTAGAAAAATGTGGATGTAGGGAATTGAAGGAGTTTTAATTGAACTGTGAACGTAGAGAGCCCCATAAAAATTGAACCAATTTTTTCAGTTAAAGAAATCTAACTAACTTAGCCAATAAGCAGCCAAACAATAATTGGTTGAAACTATAGATTAAATTTAAATTAACCTTTAGAAGTTTCCATGAAGCTTAAAATGTACTTTCGCTATAGCTCGATGTACAACTCCCTTCTTTTTTGGGCTATAAATACACCCCCTCTTATTTCTCCACTTGTTCAAATCAAACAATTCCTTCTCTCTACAACAAACTCCTCTCCAATCATCAATCAAATTTCCAACATCAAAAAATTTAGATATATACACATATATTCAAGAAATCCAAAACCAAAAATGGAGCAAAATTTGCCAATTATAGCCAAGAAATTCTGGAGTATAGTTAAAGTTGCATATTTCATGTTGAGAAAAGGTATATCAAAGGCCAAATTGTTGTCCGATCTCAGCATGATGATGAAGCGCGGCAAGATCGCCGGCAAAGCCGCCATGCACAACCTCATCTTCCACCACCACCACCACCACCACTCCGCCGCCGCCGAAGAACCGCAGCTCTCCTACCCGGTCCCGTTAAACGAATACGAGTTCAGCTGCCGCAGCACCCCGGCTTACCCCACTTTCCGGCTGCCCTTTCACCTGAACAAGCGCAAGAGCTCCTCCCATGCAGCTGCGGAGCCGCCGCAGCCGAGCGAGAGTGAGTTGTGGGCGGCGGCGGTGGAGATGGCGAGCAGCGTGGCGCCGTCGCCGGCTCTGCCGGGGTTCGGGCGGACGCCGATGGTGAGGCAGCTGAGGATAACGGACTCGCCGTTTCCGTTGAGAGAGATTGAAGAAGATAATCGTGTTGATGAAGCTGCTGAGAAGTTCATCACCAAGTTTTACAGAGATTTGAAGAAGCAAAATGCATAGACCTCTTCATTTTTATTTTATTTTATTTTTTTCCTTTTTTGTTTTCAAGATGTGGAAATGGAAGCATGTTGCAATTTTATGTGATTATGCTATAGATAAATTTCATCAATAGAAATAAAGGAAGTTAAAGGAATTATATATAGAAATGTTTTAGTTTTCTTTTGGTCAAGGATTGTACAAGAAAATGTATTTTAGCAAAATATACAGTTGAATTATGTTTTAATGAGTTATTTAATCATTTTTCTGGAAATACGATAATTATGTATATATATTATAGAGGCAAAATTTGGGATAACCAATATAGATAGTAGAAATTAATAGTTGGCCACCAACTTTATTTGTAGAAATTCTGGCCAACTTTTGGAAATTTGGACCAATTTGCCCTTAGAACCACTATTAACCATCCATCTACTCATTTCATTTTTCATTTTTCAAATTTCATATTCTTTATTTCTGCAAAATATTCTCTCTCTAGAAATCTTATTTTTCTCCATTTCTCCGTCGCCGCAGTCGTACTTTCATTTTGTCGTCGCCGCCGTCGTACTTTCATTCCGCCGTCGCGTCGTCGTACTTCCATTCCCTTCCGCCGCACCTCCTTCGTACTTCAAGTCCAGTCCCCGCGCCACCTTGAACTTTCACATTATGCCGGCCATATTTCAGATCTGACGCCGCACCAGATCCGACCATATTGACAGCTTTCCATTCGGAATCCATGACGTCACATTCCAGATCTAATGTCATGGATGATGTTCGTCTTTGGTCAACCGCATCCCGGTATGCCTTGGCACACCTGGTACGAATGCAACATTCGTACCAGGTGTGCCAAGTCTAAGCGCGGTATGCCCTGGCACACCTGGTACGAATACGTTGCATTCGTACAAGGTGTGCCAAGGCATACCTCGCCTAGACTTGGAACACCTGGTACGAATACACCATTCGTACCAGGTGTTCCAAGTCTAGGCGCAGTATGCCTTGGCACACCTGGTACGAATATGTTGCATTCGTACTAGGTGTGCCAAGTCGCGACGCGCAGTGACGTGAAAAATGCAGAAAGAATACATATGCACGAAGAGGACATCAAGATCTGGAAAATACGACAAGAACATGACATACTAGATCTAGAAAACTCAATTAAAATTAATACATTAAATTCAAAACTGATATCCTTCGACCTGGTTTAGTAGAACTCATAATGATAAAAACCATCAACCTACAATACAACCATCAAACAAGCCAAATTCCAAAATACAATATACATTATTACGATCAAAGCTACATTACAACCATAAAACCAACAACCTACAATACACCATCAAAGAACAAATTTTCAGATGACAGAAGCTATAGATCTGTAGATCTGAATTTCAAAATGACAGAAGCTGTAGATCTGAAAGGGTGAGACGAAGCAGATCCGAAAGTTGTAGACGACGCCACTTTGTAAGGAAGACGACGACGAAAGATGCAGACGGCGCTGGAAGTTGTAGACGGCTCGACGAAAGGGAGAAGAATGATGGAGATCAAAGAGAAAATTTTTGAATCTGAAAATGAATTCTGAAAGAGAAATCCGTCTGTAGCATATTTGTCAAGATTATTAGGGGTAATTTTGTCCAAAATCCTCAAAATTGGCCAGAATTTCTACAAAAAAGTTGATGGCCAACTATTAATTTTCACTAACTATATTGACTAGTCAACATGGTTAACTCTCTATACATGATTAACTCTCTATAGAGATTATTTGCATAGTAATAGACTCCATCTCCGAATTTGGGATTTAAGTACTGAACATATATATTCAAGAATTTAATTCTGTTTACAAAAATTAAAAAAGCTTCTCATCATATCATGGCAGTAATAATGACAGATTTATAAATCACATAATAAATATACCATGTTATTTACAATTTTATTTCCAAAAGTTCTAAAATATTGAAAAACGAGCATCAATTCGGCATAATTTCTACAAACTTTTTTGCAAATTTAGTAAACAGATTCGTACTTGAAATTCGATTGTTAAGATACTTAAAAACACATGCAACATAGAGCAAAAGATTCCAGTTAAGTTATCATCATTTTAGCAATTCAATCCTCGATTTCTATCCATATTTCAATCTCGTATTCTATTTTACCAATAAATCTCCGAGCATCATACATATTGTGCCATTATCGCGACACCCTAAGACTAGCATCAATGAAACCGAACACAAAATTGAAAACAGAAACACAGAGAACTTCATACGATGTCTAATCTTCCTTAAAAAGTATGTTTCCAAAACAGGAAAGATCCATAAACAACTGTATCACCCAAAAATAAAAGTAGCAGCATCCCACAAACACCAAATGTGCTGTAACAGAAACAAAAAAACACGATCAAACAAACGACCAGTTCACGAACATAAAGCAGATGCAATGAGCAGTGTCATCGTCATTCAGGACTTTCCACGCGACTGCTCTCTCATACGAGACGGGCCTGCCCATGCTCGACAAACAGATGCCTCCTTGGAGAGTCGCAAAACCCTGTCGTATGAACGAGTTTGAGATTTTCATGTCAAGAAAAGAGCAGAAGAAGTAACAAGTGTTGGCTGACCTGATTCATTATTTGTGGAAATTCGGAGCAGAGGTTCTTTCGTCCGTGATCATCAAATATCTTCTCCAGGGAGATGTCTTGAAGCGCGACCAGGGTCGTCTCCAGCATGTCGACACCGGCCTGGTTTGCAAATGTGAAAACCGGCACTGCCTGCAGATGCAATGCAGCGAAATCAACACAAGAAACGGATGATGTTGGCAACCAATGATACGCGATAATACACAAGCAAATAAACAGGGTAAATATCACTTTCTAACCCAAAGTATGCACGTTTTTTCAAAAGTCTCGTAATGACCTATTAGTACACAATAAATTGATGCCGTTTTCAAATCTAGGAAGAGCTCACTTTTCCAGTACCAGATAGTCGTGTTGGATAAAAGTCAATTGCTTTTCAAAAGATTTCCGATTGCCAACACAACATTTCAGTATCAGAAAAGTGGGTCCGACCTAGATTCTCTGATATTTTGTCGAGTCTTGCTTGCAACATAAAAGAATCGGTATGAGAATCATTACCTTCACAGAGCAGCACAAAATAGCATCCGAATGATGCCACACAGCTTTAAGGATAGAATCTCTCCCTCCACCACTCGATTTGAGGAGCTCCACACCCATAGAGCTCCTACAAAAGAAACACAACGAGCCTTCATTAACTGGTGAAACGACAGTGCTCGAGGTTCAAGGAAAGTCGAGCTGTAATTGCACCTCGGGCATGAATTACACCCTAACCAATTCACTAGATGCACGAGACATAATGAGTATCACTCGAAAAGAAAATACAGCTCGAAAATAAGACGAGAAGTACCTATAACTTTGGCAGATCCAACGAGCAATGGTATGTGCTTCAGGAGTACCAAGTGGTGACCAAAGACCAGCATGAGGACCCAGACTAGACGGGGAGAGAGCTAATGCCACCCTTTGAACGGATGATATGATGCTACGAACATATTGTCGGGCCATGGATGCCACATTATCTTGCATGTGGCTTTCAAATGCGAATTGGAATGCAATTGTCATGACAGACCTTGTAGCGCCACTGTTACTAGAGAGGCTGTTAGGTGGCTTGTTTCCTGCTGTCCCAGTTTCCAGAGCAGAAGCAAGGTCAAGTGTTCGATTTGGACTGCTAGTTTCCTAGATAAAATCAATCCGACAAAGGATCTATCAACAAGCACTTGAGGGCAAAAAACAAGAAAAGCAACGACTGGAAACTGACCTTGCCCGAATCAAGGGGGATGATGCGAAAACCAGACGGCAATAGTGGAGCATCATCAGCGAAAGAGGCGTCAATAGGGGCAAATATGAGTTCAGAACATGTGCCGACTGCATTTTCATCCATTCCACAACAGAGCTGCCGGACTTCAAGATGAGTACCGGACGAGATAAAACGAAAGGAGAAAAAGAAAAGCAAAGGAATACAGGTATTGCTTTGAAATGCATAATCCTAGCATGTTTAAGGCACAACAAATAGTCTATGGGCAACAGAGAATAGGTGAAAGTCGTCATTTCATCATTCAGACGAAATTTTATGTTGAAATAAGATCCGATTATGATAAGCGCCCTTAAATTTAATAACTTTTACAAAAATGGAATTACTAACATCTTGATAGCTCCATATATCTTATTCAAATAAAAGCTCTAAGAACAGGCAACAACAGGTAAAAAAGTTCGAGCAGAAAGGGAGCGGGTTACTATTGAAATATCAAATCCTAAACGAACATATAGAAATGAGAAGTTCCGCTATCAATGACATGGTACATGCAACGGGTAGGTCCTTTTGTATGATAAAACTACTTCTTTCAGCTTAAAGAACACAGAATGCCTTAATCAAAATCCAAGATCCGGTTGCAGAGGAAAATATGTTTACATTCTCGTGTTAAAAGCAAGAACAAAATATACCTGCAAGAGTAATACATCCTTAGGCATCATCGCGTCTTCAGCAGAATGAGCAATACCTTCCAGTTTAATCACCTCCAGCAGCTATTAAGCATCATCATATCCAAAATATTTGTGTTAAAACAAGATGGACAATACAGCTTTAAACTCGCTACCAAAATGTTCCTCAAATAAAAATCGTAAATAGGCAAGTAAATGTAGAATAAGTGAAAAGACAATTATATACACTTGCCTCTTCAAGCTCAATCGTCTGAGCCAAAGGAAGTATAACTTGGCCCCCATAATTACCAACTTGAGGGCCTAAGAAAGTACAAGGACCGAGTTTAACAGCAGCAGCTGAGTAGGCATCAATGTTGGTGTCTGCCCATTCTGATCTATGCTCTCGCAAAAATCGTAGTAGTATTGCAGGAGGCACATTCTGGAACCAAAAACGAACAGAAGTTTGGTAAGATTACGGCCACGAGCAGTCGCACACAAACACACACTAAGCATCACCTTTAAAATAGATTCTCAGAGGAACAGAATCAAATATCAGTATACATTGAAAAGCTCACTGACCTGTAACAACATAGAGGCTTTGGCACACAGAATAGAATTGCAAATGGAATTATATCCACTTGTGAAAGAGGTATTCAAGCCCATCAATTTTTCAGGATTCGAGTTCACAAGAATTGTGATATCATCGACACCATCATTGTCTATCAACGACCACCCCTCATCACTAAACCCATTGAGAGCCTCATTGAATCCCCTGCAATATAATGATCAAAATGATTATATGCAATTAACGATCATACGGAACAGAATGCATGCACCAAACGGAGAGAACATCCTACCTGCTCAACCTGTGGCTAAGCGCTCGTACAGCTGCTGGTCTTCTGCCACAGTTGTTCGCACTAGATTGTGAAATGTCCAGAGCTATCTGCTTAAGTTGGCGAAGAGCCTGCATTTAGAGAAAAGAAAAAAAATATAAGGGAAGCCATCATTTAGAGCAAAGAACAAAGCATTTTTTTTGCTTATCAAAGTGTTTTGGTGAGTTGAGAATGTAGCATGGAATTGTTACGGCTGTTGTGATCTTTTGAGCAAGCACTGTCGACGATTCATAGAGTGGGCGCAACACCTCAGGAACACTCCATGCCTGATGAATAAATGGCAATACCAACATTTAAGATACAAACAAGCAAGTACGTAGGCAGTAATTCAAGTTCACAATTATGTTTTATAGAACCATCAACAAGACAGTAAGGTAGAGCAGAAGCTAATCATTTCGAGGAAAAACTGTCCAAAACAAAACTTTGTGCAACCATGGCTCAAGAGATAACACCATATCAATGTTCTTTAATATGTTTCTACAACAGATTCATGGTAAATACTCCGCTCAACAGATCAAGACGAATGTGCAGTGTCAGAAATGGCATAATTTACCTCCAAATTCATGTGATCTACAATGTGGATGATTGAGCCTCCTTCACAAGGTCTGATTAGGTAACCACTAGGCAACATCTCGGCTCTCACAAAGTTCGGAACAGGTGGCATGCTTGGACCATTTTGGGTGTTGCTAAGGGACCTTTCACAGACCTGAGCAGAGGTAGCAAAAACAAAGGAATGCAAACTTTTGATGGAACCAATTTCCGTGATATAAAAAACGATAAAAACCAATGTTATAAAAGATTTTTAAAGTTTACATACCACCAAACTGCCATCATCCATAACAGAGGTAAAGCGTAACAACCAAAAATCACGAGCAGGCGCCAAAGTTGTTGGCGCATATAGCTTAATTTTGAAATGCATAGACCCATTAGTGACATGCAAATAAGGCAATAACCAAATGAACCATATATGATAATAGATCTCTACCTGCATGTATAAAAGTTCTACGGTTCCACCATTGGCAGTAGGAAGCACGTTTACCACATCCACAGCTCGGCAATCGCGAAACCATGAAGGTCGATCCTTCAGGATTTCTGCAACCTGGAGCATGTATTGGGAAAAAACAGCACTCTTTAAACTAAAGAAAGATGATACCAGAGGAGCAAAAGCAAACACAGATATAGTGTACTTACTCTGGTGGGTTCTAGGCCAACCAGACCGCAAGCTCGTGCTGCTACGCCAGAGCAACCATGAGAAATAGCAACGATTCCAATGGAATCCGGACCAGGCTAGACAGAATTTACAAAAAAAACTTAGTTGAAAAGCTAACTCAAATTTGCAGCAAGCAGAAATGATATCCAGATGAAATGTATGAACTATGTGCCAGCTATATTTAGCTCTAAAATTTATACATCGTCCATTAAACAAAAAATATAAGCTTATAACACAGTTACGAAGCCACAAGTTTATAGAACATGATTTGGCATAGAAATTTCTGCAGACACGGAAAGTTTAAGAGAACTTGAATACCTTCATTCCAGGCATTTGGACCCACTCAACAGCAGTTCCTGTAGCCTTTGAAATAAACTCTGCTAATGTTTCTTCTGCAATGGACAAAAGCCTAGAAAAATACAAACGAGAGAGAACTCTGTGAGCTACCACAAAAACACACACCAAAAGTTAATTGGGCCATGCAGTAAAATAACAGCATATATACTCTTACTTCCATCGTAAAAAAGCCTAAACAACCATAACTCCCCCTACTAACCCTGCAGGACTTGCATCCATTGGCGGATGCTGAGGCGCCAAGTGGTTCTTTTGACCACTCGTCACCACTGAATCACAGCTCGTGTCTTTAGTAGAAAGTGCATTCTGCGAGGAAATTAGATAACCTTGTTAATTACCAACAAGGATGCTATTTCATATTGCACAAGATCAACCCAAATTTATTGGGTTAAAACAATGATTTCATGAAACTAAGAATGCTGAATTCAGTTCCAAGATTCTCACATTTGGTGTATGCTGTCGAAAGTAACTGTTTTCATACACCAATTGTGATACTTGTTTCTGCAACCTATCATTCTCCTCTATCAAGAGTTTGTTCATAGCTGTCATCTTCCTATTTACACCTTGAAGCCTTGACGCTTCTTTTCTTTGCTTCTCTCTGCATCTGTATCCGAAGAGAGAAGAAAAGTTCAAGATTCTGCCTTCCCAGGACCACAAACATAATTTTAAAGGAACACGTGGAACAAGCAATTCATAAACTATAGCTCATGAAACTTAAACCCAACAAAAGAGAGCATTACAATTACAAATCCACATCATAACCAAAATTAGATCAAAGTCCCCCCACTTTACATGCCTCTTTAAAGAATAAAGACTCTCTACTACACTTACACTACCAATCAACTGTAGTGCTAAAAGCATCAATAATACCTTCTGTTCTGGAACCAGACTTTGATCTGCTTAGGTTCAATGTGGGATAAAATGGGGCAGTCACGAATGAGCTGCTGGCGGCGCATGGAGCTCGGTTTAGGACACTCATGATATAGCCTCTCAAGGGCTTCAACCTGCTCGGGCGTGTAACGCACATACTTCCCATTATCCATGGCAGCAGCATCAGCAGCAGCAGCAGCGGCGGCTGCCCTGCTACTCTCTTTGCAAGACATTGCCATCTTCCACAATGGCAACCTTAACTAATCCAAATGACGAATCAATCCTTATCCCCCTCCCCTAATTCGACCTAATTTTTCTCACTTTACTTCACAACAACCCTAACACTTCTAGGTTTTCTACAAGAACCCTTTTCTCTAGCAGAATCTAAACATTCTAAAACCTCAAGCATAAAACCATAAGTTTGCTTTGCTAATGAACAACTATTCTATATCAAACAGCACAAAACCGGAGAGTATTTCTCAACTGATTCTTTCTATGGATAATTCTGCAAATCTAAAATCTAATAAGGAAAGCATGAAACACAGTGCATAGCAAACAAAAAAGACAGCCCAAATGTAACGGTGGCTAATTTCCCCTTACACCAAACGCGAGAAAAACAAATCCCCTATAATATTATACCGCCACAGAAGCAAAATCAAGAAACACTTGTTCTTCTCTTCATTTCTTGAATCCACCAAACGTTCCTCCAATCCCACCAATTATCCTTCATAATAACTGATTCGATAACCCGACAACAAGATTAAATTAAAGCTGTGAGCTTCACTGTCTGAATCCCAACATAGATAAGCAAACTACACATAACATCTCATAGCTGTTTTCGTGAACTCTGCTTCCCCTTGTCTAAAAACCAAAACTTTCTTCAATGGATGAAAATCCCGTCACATGCATACACACTCATACTTCAAATTTTACTGACATGTAAAACTGGAAAAAGAAAATGTATATATATGTGGATTTGACATTTGAGGGTTTGAAATGAAAGCTGAAAATGAGTAGTTGGTGAAGAAAACAGAAGGGAAAATAGGAAGAGCCCAGATAGTGCTTGGTGGAGCCTTTTTGATTTTCCTGATTGGTTTTTATTTTCAATATGTTGTTTCCATTGGTTCATTTGCTTTTACTTTTTCTCTCTCTCTCTCTGTGGATTCTGTGGTATATATCCGGCTTTAGATTCTCTCTCTCTCTCTCTCTCTCTCTCTCTCTGATACTGTACAGAGTAGGCAGACTGGATTTGGAATATTTCATGAATGGTGACTCTCCGCGGGACTATTCTGTCCTCTTTATGGGGTCAGCATTACAAAAACATTACCCCCTCAATTCATGATATACAACATGCATAAATATTTTTTCAACTGCAAAACTGAGACAAATTTCAAGAGTGGCAAGAGCGTAAAAATGATGGAATGGGAATGGCATAAAGGAGACATAAGAAGAGGGATGGGGAGAGATGGAGAGAGAGAGAGGACACATCATGATGAGGATTTCTGCATGCGTCTCATCGATTCTACTTCTCTGCTCTCTTTTATTGCACCTTTTTACAGTAGGATTTATTATCCTTGTTTTCTAGGAAAAATATTAACAGTACTCTTTAAATAGTAATCCCTCTGTCCCAATAGCAATGTCTCACTTATTTTAGGCCCGATTATTAAGAAACAAGAGTAAAAGTAGAAAAAGTGATAGTCCTATAGCTTTTGAAGAATTAATTATTTTCATTTTTTGGAATGAGACCTTGCTATTGGAACATCTAAAAAAAGAAATTGAGACCCTACTGTTGGGAGGACGGAGAGACTAATAAATACCCACGTAAAGTGAGTTTTAAAGCCTTTTTCTGCAACCCTTTTTAAGCAAGTTTTTGACCCTTTGATTTTCCACATTTCTTGACTTTTTAATGAGCGCAGCGTTAGGTGGCATCTACCACCTATTATTTGTAGTAAAATATTTTTTTTTGTTTTTTTGAACGAAGTAAAATAAAATTTCTAAAAACACGAAACTTGGGTCGCCCTTAATCACTTGGGCTAATTGTAGATTATGGAGTAATTAAAGTTTTCATTAGAATTAAGTAATTTATAATTAAATATTATTAAATTATGATGATAATTTATTATTACTTAATTTGAATTTAATTAAACTTCCTAATAAATCTTAATGACTAATACTCACCATACGCCGACCTCAAGGGAGTCATATTTTACATATACTTACAAGTGTTAAATATGGATTTTCACGTTATTTAAAGTGCATTTGATGTCATATGTGAGTGAAAATCATGTTTGAAACAAACATTTGCCTTAATTTTGTTATTTTTTATTGAAGTTTATTGAAGTTATACACTTGTTTGGGAGTTTTGATTAAATCTCAGGAAAATAAAAGCAAAATTGAAGCAGAAGGATCTCGGATACTGAAGAGGGACTTGATACGAAGTTCTAGAAGAAAACGGAAGACAATTCAGAGTTCGGACGAGAAATAACGAACCAAAAAGGTGAAGGCGCACAGCATGACCCGCGGGCCCCCGGGAAAATTGCTAGCAAACCACATTTTGAAGAAGGGCACCCGCGGTTCGCCATGCGGGCGCGTGCCTGACCACGGGCTGCCTTCCTTGCGCATGTAACAGGCCTACGAACGTGTCGTGGTTGCGTGCCATTGGGCTATTCGAGAAAAAAAATGTGTTTTTACTCTTATTTTCTCCGATTTTTTACTGCACTTTGACTTCTCATTCCTTATTCTCTTAGCCAACACATATAAATGCCCTTTCAAAGCTTAAACCCTATAAGATAACATTCAATTGCTCATCAACACATCTCTTCACACACTTGACACTACCCATTTTTTTCACACGTTACACCAATTTGCACCATTGTTGGAGCTTGAAGAAGAAGAAATTAAAGATTCAAGCTTGAAGACCATCAATGACAATATGATTTGTCACTTATCTCTTGTTTCTTTGTATCTTTGAGTATGATTTTTCTTGATTTGGCATTAGTGTTGAACATGAGAATGGTTGGCTAAATTCCCAAATTATAGGGATTGACTAAGTGGGTTTATAATAGATTGATTTTATTTTTTGACCAATTTATTGATGAATTTTCTTCTATTTCCTTGTGTCTTTGCTTTGATTTTGTGCTTCATTGGTTGGACATCTTTCAAGCATTTTCAAATTGGTGATTGAATCGAAGTTGAAGAGAGGAGATTTGATACTATTGTTAGAAACTGGAGTGTGAATGAATGAAAAAATAAAAGACAATAATAGTCACTAAGATGTACCACAAGGGTTCATACTTGATGACTTCCTTATTAATGCTCTTCCTTATATATAGCTCTAAACTTCCTTTCTCAATCAATGTGGGACAAAGTTTTGCACAAGAACTAACTTTATTTCTTAAACATCAATCTTTAATTATTAATTGCTCATTCACCACTAAATGGTTTTGGACAATTAAATACATTAAATGATAGTGCTCAAGATGTAGATTAAGAATCTACCATTAGTTTTCTCAATAAATAAATTAATTAACATCTAATTAATTAATTTAGAGAACTATAACAACCATTTTTTTCCAACAACTATAACTAGAACACATGGCACATCTTTTGAGCAAACCTAAGTGAAGATATGATAGAGCAAGATTGTGGTAGATTCTGTTAGGGATTTGGGTATAAAATTTGTTCCACCTTTTTTAATTTATAGCCTATAGGCGATTCAAAGAAAAAAAAAAGTGAACAAATTTCTATGACCAAGTCAACTACTCTCCAGCAACCCCATAAGGATGTCAAAAAAAGTCCGGCCCCTGGGCGTCACATTTTTAGGTCCGAAAATTTTCGGACCGGACCGATCTGGTCCGAAATAGGTAAAAGCCCGATGGGCTTGGGCCAGTCCGGCCCGGAAAAATTACACTATAAAACAGTTTTTGGATCGGGCCGGCGTCATATTTTTAGGCCGACGCCTGGCCCGAAATTTTGACACCTCTACCCCTAACTCAGCACGTCGTCACCACACTTACCACCCTCTACCCTCACCTTCCATAACCATAAACCCCCCACCACCCCCGCGTGACGGTGGACTTGAACTCATGACATTTGGTTCGGACATTAACCACTCTATCACTAGGCTAATACACGCACACTTAATTTTCAATTTTTTTTTTTTGGTCTATTGTATATGGCATATACCCCTAAATTTGGCGGCGAATATATTTTTGAATATTAGTGTATGCAGCAATTTAAAATTAAAAGCAGATGCCCACGATCATGAGCAGAAACTAATCACCCGCCAAAGCCCACGCAACGCAACCTATTAAACCCTAAACCTTCACCACTTCTCCACAGCCTCATTTCATCGAACATCTCTTACGCACAAAAACCGTTTCTATCCTTCAGCCGCCGACGCGATCATGGACAAGGACTTCGACGATCTCTTCGATGGCCCGAAACTGGCCCCGGCCCGCTCTTCTCGTTTTGCGCCTAAGGGCTCCAAATTCCAGCCGAAACCCAAAACCGAACCGTCATCATCGTCGGCATCTTCTTCATTGCCCGCACCCAAGAAAGAGGAAGTTGATATCAAGCCCGATGTGAAGCCCAAACTCGAAAGCGGTGCAGTTGCAATGGCTGTCGACCTAAATCTCAGCGAGGAAAAAGTAGACGTGGCAGGAGATTTAATGGAAACTGAAGCAGCGGAGGTTGAAGTTGAGCGTGAAGATGAAGATGGAGATGGAGATGGAGATGGAGATGAAATTATTCGAGAAATGGATGTTTATTTTGCTCCTTCTGTTGATCCTGAAACTCGGGTAAGTAGAGTAGCCATAAATGTTCTTCCATTTGATAAATTTCATACGCACATGCGCATTTTTTTGTTTGTAGTTCATTTTGGTTTGCTGATATATTTTTGTATTGATGATGGAATTCCAATCATGATGCAACATTGTTTATTTTCTCAGTTATATCTGTTTCAATATCCGCTTAGGCCGTTATGGCGGCCGTATGGACTGGATGATAGATGCAAAGAGGTAAGCACAGCTTTCTATACTCAAATGGTGAATTTATATTGGTAATCTTGCTTTTTCTGGGTGCTGAATAGAGAATTGTGTAATATTGCCAAAATTCGTGAAATGCTTTAGGTGAGAGTGAAGGCAACAAGTGCAGAAGTGGAAGTTGATTTGTCCATTGATGTTGATTCCGAGAATTATGATGCGGGTGCTGATCCCAGATTGCAGATGAAGAAACAGGTTCGGCTTTTTAGATGTTTTTACTTATAAATAGTTTTGTAAATTTCTTTTTGTTTTGTTGGGAAGTCACTGTTTACATCATATCTTTGTATTTGGTTTGTTGCTAGACTCTTGCTCTATCATGGAAGCCACCTCAAAACAATGGATACACTGTTGCTGTTCTTAAAGAAAATAAGGCACATTCTTTCATGTCTCTTTGATTTACTGTTTCTTGTATCTCTTGGCGTGTAGTTGGACCCTAACGTCTCTTTCAATGCTGAAATAGTTTGGATCTTCCTCATATTTATTTTTTCTGTTGTGCAGTTACACTTGAATCCTATTCATGCAGCTGTACAACTTCGACCATCGATGCATCATCTCGGGCAGACGGAATCTAAAAAGAAGACTGGTGCTGGGGATGTAGTGAAGTCAGAAGAACATCAGGAAGCGAAAAACCCTCCTAGGATGTCAAAGAACCAGGTTACTTTTCTTTTTTTGATATACTTGTTAGAGAGATTACACATCTCCACTGCATCTCTTTCATTTGTCTCTCTCCTTCCAATTTTCTTCTTTAGTCATATAACTACAATAGTTGATGAGTTCATGAGAGTTTGTATAATCTTCTCATTTTGATTTCCTGTTTAACTAACATGCCTGAAATGTTGTTGTATTTGTACCAATGGGAGACATGTGAGAAGCTTCTTATGGTTCTATTAATTCTTCACGTTTACTATCATATGTTTTTGGTCATCCAGGCACCAAATCCAAAATCTTTACAGAAAGTTCCGGAGCAGACCAAGGATAGTGGAGAGGTATGCGATTGTTCTCTTCCATTCTCTATGATGATATGAACCACGCCATCCTTAATCTTTAAATTTAATTTACGCTTTTAAGTATTGGATTCTCTATTGGTTTTCCAACTAACAAATTTGTGTTATCTAAATTGTTTATGTTTACCGGCAAACAAATGTTGATTTGTAACACTTGATTAAATGTGAATTGCTTTTTCTTGTTGATATATAGATGTACTAGCTTTATAGTTTGTGTCGCAAAAATTCCAAGAAAGTCCAAAGATTTGGAACTGTTTTATGCCTACTTTAGTTATTGTTCTTTTTTTCCTTATCAGGACTGGGTTCCTCTCAAGTACCATAGCACGAGGAGTGACATGGCAGCAGGATACCTTGAAAAAATGATCGCACGAGAAGGCTCACAGATTTACTTTTCCATGAGCTCGTATGCATTCGTACCCATTTTCTAAATGCTCCGTTGACGTCTCTTAGATTAATATGTTTATGTTTTCAGCATTCCGTTTTCTTTTCCTTGTTTGTAGGGGTGACTATCTGAATAGCTTGTGTCCTGGCACTTCCATTGACAGATTAAGTTCGAAAGATCCTCCAATAAGGTATCAATATTTTTTTGGAGGATCTCGTTTTCCTATTTCTTCTTTTCACTTATTATCAAGGAGAAAAGCGATAATCTGCTGGTTCTAGCTGTTCCCAGCTACAATGCATTATTGTGCTGATCAAATATGTCTTTGTACAATGCATTATTGTGCTGATCAAGCTTACAGTCCATCATGCCCAAAAATCTTTTTCTATGGTCTTCTTCTCACGTCGACTTGTTTTGCTTGATGAAGAGTTATTTTACTAGCAAGTTGACTCAAAAGCATCCCCTCTTCACCTGATTGTCTGTTTCTCTTACAAATTAGAAACATGAGTAAATAAGCTTCCTAGATTAATATGGACAAGAAATGAAATATTTTGATGACACAATCTGAGGTGTATGGATGAAGGAGGTGACCTGACCTTCAATTTGTGAATCATTGTTAACCTCAGGATATTTGTTTTCAATCTCGGGCATGTTGGTTGCTGCATCAGATTCTAGTGACTGATGATCATTTCTTGAATCTTGTTGATATGCTCCATTGTCATTTTTTCCTTGGTGAGATGGAAGCTTACACCATTTGCTTCTCATCACTTGCGCTTCATCTATGAACTAATTGCATTGTTTAATCCAGTGTCGTCATATTTCTGTAGCTATACTCTTTACCTGAGTTGTTATTAGCCTAAGTTGCAAAAAGTCAGTTTTATATCTCCTGTTCCTGAGTAGATTTGGGGCAACTGTACATGGGATGATGGTGTTCATCTTATGTTTTGATGATGTTGCAGGTCTTTGCTGGCTAAACCACTAAAAGAACGGTTTAGAACTTGGCTTCTTGAGGTCTGTGACTTATTACCTTCACATTGAAACTGTACATAGCAGATCTTTCACCCCCTATTTTCCACCTTAGGAATTTGCTTTCCTTCTTTTGCATATGTAGACTTTTCTTTCATGCTCGGGTGCAGCTATTATGCTGTTACTGCAAATCAAACAAGCGTTGTAAGAGTGATTAGAAATTTTGTTACCTGTCACTAGCTAGTAGGTAGAGATACTTTATTTTTATTCTTGTCCTTTTTGACAGTAAGATTCTTCTGCCGCCCATATTCTATTTTGTGCCTTAACTATCTTTTGGATATCTATTAGGAAGTACATATTGCCATGAATTGAACTGTGAAAATTCTGGAGCAGGGCCCTCCACTTCATAGATTTGACACTCTGAAGCACCTAGCCCCAGATGAGTCTATTGAAGAGGTGGTAGCAGTCTTGCAGGAACTTGCTGTGTTAGTTCAAGGACTATGGGTTCCAAAAACCTCATTGGTGCGTGGAACAGAAGGAATTGCTGGTGGAGCTAGGGATTTAGTTCTTCTTCTATTTAGCAAGGATGTGATTATTAAAGATGACCAAATGCCTAGTAAGACTCAACTGAAAAAAGCAATGGAAGATGTCCTGCATGGATTTGCTACACAGAGACGTGTCCTTAAAGACTGGAAACTAAAATTGCTTCCAGATTTGAATTTCATAAAACTCAATCCCGCTGTTGTAAAGAAACAACAAGATGAGTGGGAAAGCGTGGAAAAGAAAATCGGTAGTTCTCTTTCTGGAGGGAAAAATGTTACGAAGACTTCAAAATCCTGTGCTCCCACAAACCTTGTAGCATTAAATGGTTCAGATAAACTAGCTGCAGGGACTTCAAGTGGATCAATGCCGAGAAATGTAATGTCAGAAATAGTTCGTGAGGCTATAAAGAAAGCCCTTCAAGAACTTTTTAAAAGTACCAAGACTTGCAGGTGATCTTCTTAACTATTTTGTGTTCCATGTTCTACTTGTTGATCATTTTCTTTTAGGAAAAGTACATATCCCTTTGCCTTTGTTTTTGCGTTTTCCTAGCAATACATGTGTACAAGCAGGCAGGCCCTCTAGATGTAATATAACTTCATAATAGAACAGAGAGTGGCTCGGGATATACAGAAGAGTTGTTAATGCTTGTATTTTGAACTTAGGGACCACTAGTGAGTCATAACATGCGTTATTAGCTTCTTCCCTATTTATATAGATGTTATATATAAGGACCAGTATTTCATGATCAATTGGGACATCCACTTCCATAACCTCTAGCATTCAGAGCCATAAACATGAAATAACTATCTGCCTTAACTGGAACTAAAGTCTTTTTGTGATTTATTGCTATGTCCTTGTTTACCAAAGTAATAATAGAAGATTGCTATCAATTTTATTATTCTTTTCCCTTCTATAGAATACTATCAATTTGATCATTCTTTTCACTTCTATTGAATATGCTCCCATTAGTCATTCATCCTGGAAGATGGGGTAAGAACGAGGGGGGAATAAAAGTTTTTATTCCATTAGTTTACTCAAAGCTAATTGTATCGTTAGGGATCGGTAAAATAATATCTGTCCAATCTAATATTGGTATTTTTCTGTTGCACTATGGGTTTTTACATATAACAATTTTTTCTTCTGTCTCAAAATTCTGTGTTGGTGATACAGTAAAATTTGAAGAAGTTGCCTGGCTTTAGTTTCTATCATTTCCTTTCTACTCTAATTGAGCTGAACAAATTTTTTTTACCTCTCTTGGTATAGTCTAAACAATGCATTTTTGTTACCATGAACATACTGGTAGTCACTGATCATTTGACTGGACTTAAATGTGGAATTCTGAGATATTGCTATCTTCAATAATTTCTTATATTGCTAAAAACAATCAAAGTTACAAACAGCAATATGTTGTCCTTGAAGTAGTATTTCCTTTCTTCTTTGTGTTTATTTTCCCCATTTTATGTGGAACCAAATGGATATACAGGTCAAGAGTGCTTTTTGTGAAGATTTAGTTTGATTTAGTGAGTGAGGGAAATCACACTTTGTGCTGTTGCAGTTTTCAACAAATTAACCAGTGGCTAAGGGAGAAACCAGTTTCTGAGTCTGCACATTCAAAAGGATTCACAAAAGAGGATGTGGTGCAAGCAAACAGTATTGATGCTTTTCCAGATGAGCTTCAGGCAATTATCAGTGAAGTAGCTGTTAACATTCATGGCATATGTGTTCCAAAATCATCACCAGATCATCCAGAATATGATGATTTTAGGTCATCCCTCTGCCCCAGCTTTTTTTCTTGTTCTCGACCATCTAATTTTATTGATGCATGGTACTTTTGTGTGCAGGAAAGTTGTCATTGATCTTTTTCTTGCTGAAGGACCAAATGCTAGGCTTAAGAAAACTCAAATAACTGAGGCTGCAATTAAGAATCTTCAGAACATGAATGAGGTTGCTTATAAAAAGGTAATCATGCTAGCAGTAATGATTATAATAACAATAGGGTTATCATTTAAGATCAAGTAATACAAAATTAGCTATTAGGTTTTGGCTCAGATGTGAGCCTTAATATATCATATTATTGTTACTTTTTGTTGCTGGTGTCTATGAATGAGTATGCGTGGGCAATACTGAAGCTACGCATGTTTGTTATTTTCTGTCTCTATTCTACTGATAGTACTTCTCTATGAGTCAGTTTATAAAAACTATTGCATTCTTGAGTCATTTATAACAATATTATTAATTCAATGTTGAAACTTTCTTATGTAAAATGCTATGGTTGGGAGTTCTATTAGCCGACATAAGATCTAAGCTTGCTAGATTTATGTTTGTTTTCTATGTCAAAGTATAGAGAACTTGTTTATGGGATTATAGCAATTTTTTTCTCTCATTTTTCCAATCTGTTTGATCTTCCATGTTTTCTGCAGGTCTTGCCGGAATTGTGTGTATACCAAGGCTCTGCATGGGTCCTGAAGCGTTGAAGTTGGCCTGGAAAGTTCGCAAAGTACTTTCTTAGGTATTGAAGTACTTACCAATTAGTTGTCTGAAACTAGGGCTGACTTGCAGTCATGTCTCACTAAAAAAGTTTTCTTGAAATGTAGCAAAATATCATGGAGGTCTCCGGTGGTTTTGCTTTCTTGACGACGTTTGCATTACTATATCTGAGTTGCTTTGCTGTAGCTGCTTCTTATCCATACTCATATGCCTATACTATTTTGTTGTTTGTGAATCTAATCTGAAAGATCCTTTTCTACCAGGAAGCAGTTGGTAGTGCTTGAAGTGACGCGAGGCGAGAAGAACACTGCCCGTCGAACCTCTTTTGTCTATAGATTTGATTAAACAAGGGATTAGCTGTACAGTTGGAAGAGGATGCAATGAACAAAATGATTAGGTTTTGCTGCTGCAAATGGTTACTGCACTGATTCTTAGTTTTGAGGTTTTTTCTCTTCGAATTTTCATGTAATTTTTTGTATAGGATGGGTTGCTCTTGTTCTGTTCCCTAAGGATTATTAAAACTAAATTTATGCAATTAGTTTTAGTATGTTGCATTTGCATGACCGGTGGATTCTTAACATTACACGCACGCACACACACACACACATTGATAATAGCATAGTAGTTGTAAGATTATAATAATGCCATCTTTCACTCAAAAATCACATCACTTAACGCGCAACACACTTCTAAATATATCAATTTATTTTAATCACCAAATATATCGAAATTATGTGGGGTAAAATAACACTTTAATATCTCTTTTCAACAATAATAAACTCATAGTATGGATAATTACAATAAAGCACGCATGCTATTAAATTTTTTTATAGGTTTTAAAACGCTATCATTTCAATGTAACAACCAATCAAACCTTTGAAATTATTAAACAATTGTTTAAAAAACGTGATAAAATTTGTGTATTTTAACTCCATTAACCCTATCAAAGATGACTTTCTTGCAAAAAAAAAAAAAACTTTGAAATTAAATTTTAAGGGAAATTTTAAACATAACCCTCATTTTACTCCACATAGCCCTCCATAAAAAATTAATAATAAAATTAATTATAAATGTACTATTATGTCCTTATAGTCCCCACTAAAAATTTAAATAACATAAATCCTAAAAATATATTATCGGTTTATAGCCCTTAGCCACCAGACCAAAAGAACTCGTACGAAGCCATGGAAGAAGAAAAAAGCTCTATCAAGATGCGGCCTTCAACTGTTCGGTGAAATGCACAGAAGAAAAACAAAGAACCTTCAATGAATTAGTTTGTTGCACGCCAAATGTTTGAAAAATAGTACATTTATTTAAAATTTAAATGAGAGCTATAAGGGCATAATAGTACATTTATAATTAATTTTATTATTATTTTTTATAGGGGCTATGTGGAGTAAAATGGAGTTTATGTTTAAAATTTCCCAAATTTTCATCAGCTATATAGGCCGCGTTTAAAACTTTGGAAACTTTGAAATTAAATTTTAAACAATTGATAGCTATATAAAGTCTTGAGCCCAGTCCATTACCATATGTCCTAAATTTCAACCAAGGCACAAATAATTTTTGTGTAACGGCGTCGTTTTAGCGGGTTACTCGTATAAAAAGGAATATAAACTTCGCAGATTTCAGTCAGAGCTCTTCCTCCTCCTCAGGTCAGTCCTAATTTGCTCTTTTGCTCTTCGGAGTGTAATTTTTCTGAATTTATGATTGTTTTGTAATGCACTTCTGTTTATTTGTTTGCTTCTCTTCTCGATCTCATCATCTCTTTGTAATTTGCTGTTTGAATTACTCTTTTATTCAGCAATTGAGAATAGTCCTCGTAATTAGATTGGTGAAATCGATTTGATTATGCGTTCGATTTTAGTGTTCTCGTTTTGTTTCTGACATTCTGAGCTGCGAATCCATGTTTTCTTTCTCCTTTATTTCTTAGAATTTTAGTGCTGAAGAACTGTTGGCCACTTGGTAAATTATTGTTTTTTGTTTTGGTGTGAATTCCCATTAGGCAATCCATATGAGTATGGTCTGTGTTTGATGTTTCTTCTCGTGGAAAACCATAACTGTGCATAAAGTTAATTTTTATTATTTTCTTACGTTGAAGTCGTTTAGTGTAGAAGAGATGAGAAGTGCGAATTCAGAATTCAGTTAAACCTAAATATGAAATTCTGTTATTCAGTCATAATTGTTCAGAAAATGTTTTTCTTAGGCTGAAGTCGTTGAAGGTAGATGAATGGGAGGTGCTAATTGAAGAATCTAGGAAAAGCTAAACATGAAATTCTAGTAATGCTTTGATATTATTAACACTTAATGGAGAAGATATTGTTTCTCTATCAATATTGTTTCTCTATCCAGGCATCCTGTGAATCTTGACTTTTGATTTGCCTTTTTCTATGTTTCCGCGCAATCAAGCATGAGAAGATCTTCTCTTTGGAACTTCAATGCTTTCAGTAGTCACCACGATAATGTTAATGTACTGAGAACAAATCAACAGTCATTGTTGGTTGATATATGTGATATACTTCCTGACTCCTTTTTCTACTTTTTGAGTGTTTTAATTATTTTAATCAATTCTTTCTGGTTTCATGTGGAAAATCCTGTTAAATTGGGAGCCATAATTTAATCAATCTCGATCGTTTTAACCTCTTGGCTCGCATTATCTGATTCCACTCTGAGCTTGTTACTCCTTTACAAATCAAATGATGCGGTATTTTCTTGTTTGCATTTAACATATTGTGTATTTCTAATCACTTAATATCATTTTTCCATTTATTAATTTTTCGTATTTGCAAATTCTGCATTTAATATCCTGATGATAAATGATTCATATCTTGGTGGCAGGTAAACTGAAGTCCATTGTTGGGAGCTAAAGTGGTGGGTGAGATATTGAGTACTTGTGGAATTTTGTGTTTATTTGGAAACTAAACATGCCTGGGCAAAAGATTGAAACTGGTCACCAAGATGTTGTTCATGATGTGGCAATGGATTATTATGGTAAACGTCTTGCTACAGCATCTTCGGACAATACTATCAAAATAATTGGAGTTAGCAACTCAGGATCTCAGCATCTTGCAACTTTGACTGGTCATCAAGGACCTGTGTGGCAAGCTTCATGGGCCCACCCTAAGTTCGGTTCACTCCTTGCTTCCTGCTCTTATGATGGAAAGGTCATAATCTGGAAGGAGGGCAATCAAAATGAATGGGTCCAGGCTCATGTTTTTGACGATCATAAAGCTTCTGTCAATTCTATTGCTTGGGCTCCTCATGAACTGGGCCTTTGTCTTGCATGTGGATCCTCAGATGGAAACATCTCAGTCTTTACTGCAAGATCTGACGGTGGATGGGATAAATCTCGAATCGAGCAGGCTCATCCAGTTGGTGTTACCTCCGTTTCTTGGGCCCCCTCAACGGCTCCTGGTGCTCTTGTGGGTTCTGGTCTACTCAGCGCTGTTCAGAAGTTAGCATCCGGTGGCTGTGATAACACTGTGAAAGTGTGGAAGCTTGACAACGGGACTTGGAGGATGGACTGCTTCCCTGCTCTTCAAATGCATACTGATTGGGTCAGGGATGTCGCCTGGGCTCCAAACTTGGGACTTCCAAAGTCTACCATCGCAAGTGCTTCTCAAGATGGAAAAGTAATAATATGGGTCGCGGTCAAGGAAGGCGATCAATGGGAAGGAAAAGTTCTAAATGATTTTGGAGCTCCCGTTTGGAGGGTGTCGTGGTCGCTCACTGGAAACATCCTTGCTGTGGCTGATGGTAAAAACAAAGTAACTCTGTGGAAAGAAGCGGTAGATGGAGAATGGCAGCAGGCGACTACAGTTGAATAATAAATCTAGTTGGTCTTCTTGTATCTCTTCTATATACAAAACCTTTCTTCGACTGTTGGGCACTTCAGGTATTTTGCTCCTCTTGAGACTGCTTTGCTCTGTTACTGATATGGTATAGTTTAATTTTCATTAACCCTTTGGATTAATTTGATGACTTGCCAATGAACTATATGATAGTAAGTAACTATCTTCATCTAAAGTTGATTCATGGGCAAAATACACTTATGTTCGATTGTTATGTGATTCTTTCCCTTGGACTACCAATTTGCAGTTGTTTTATTGTGCAACGACTTGTAAATTTTTTCAGTTTTTACTGCTTCTTGTTGCATAGTAGGGTCACTTGTGAGATGACGAGCCGGACCTCTCAGTAAACAAAACATATATTCAAGGAAAAAATATTACTCTTTTATCTCGTTTCTATTAATCAATATAAATATAGTGTAGGCTGAAATGTGAGATTTGGGATTGAAGCATATTTAGTAGGTTTAGAAAGTTTCTTTATTACTAAATTATGCTTCAAACACATTTCATTTACTCCCTCTGAGGCTCCGTCTCCGAATAAGTATCGATAAAAATTGTTCCTGAATAAGTGTCTTATTTTAGAACCTTTAAAAAATAATGTCAAATTTCCAATTTGCCCTTATCCTCAATGTAATTTCTTTAGTTGTTCGGTTTTTCATGCAATAATTAAAGGTAAAAAGTGAATTTATCTACCTTTTTGGTATATGATTTTTGACGGCATGGAACACTTATTGGAGAGCCGAAGGAGTTTTAATTTTTCTATGATTTTGGCCTAATAATATCTGAAGGTTTCGAAGTCGTGGCTTTATGCAATTTTGGCCGTTCTCTAAAATTGTCAATTTAATCATGATTGTACTAACGAGGTGTAGTTTCACATAATTAATCAAAATAGTCAAAATGAATTGAGCTGATGGCTGCGACATAAAGAAGCAAAGATTTATTTCAGAATAGATTGTTCCAGCTAGATACCATTATGATTTGATTTTAGAAATAGTTTCCCTTTCCAATAATTTTTTATTGAACCTTTCTTCATTCCTTTTATTGAAAACCAGATTTATGTAAAATGCAATATACCTATTAATCCATTAATACATATATGGATGTTGTGTGTGTTTGCATCCTTATATTATACCCAATGTGGCATCAGTAAAACGACGTCGATTTAAGATCATATCTATATGTCTTTCATGCTTCGCACACATTGGCTAATTTGAACATTTTCACAAATTGACCAAATTTTGCATCCAATTGACCCACCTAGTTGATAATTTCTTTTAGAATGGATCGATCGAAGTAGTAAAAGGTCGCCTAGCTTTTGTAATATTTTTAGCTACTAGGCCAATTACATTTTATTTGCCCCTAAAAAAAATTAATAAATGATATGATATTCTATATGCAGTGGGCAGCAATTAAATGAAATTCAAAATTTGAGCATGATGTGGAATAATAGTCTCATAGTTTACACGAGTTAGATTAATAACTAGTTTTTCAATAGTCATGTAGTAATCTCTCCTCAATTACTCATATAGATACAATCTAGATTCTCACAAATTGATTGCTATGCGATTAATAATAACATATCGATGATATTATGATATTTGCCGAATTACTCCCCCATTCCTAAATAAGTGTTCTGAACTGTCAAATTTTTTTTGTCCTCAAATAAGTGTTGTTGGGAAAATTAATAGAGTTTTGAAGTGATACCAAAACCCAGCTGACCCCAACCGAGTAGATGTTTGCTCAAACCCAAGTGTTTATTCAGCTCACCTGTTTGAGCTTATAGAGTTTCTAAGTTCAGGTGGAATCGCTGAAGACAGCAGAAGACCCACTGCCGAGTACACAAGCAGGTAAGCCAAGTCGAGTGATAAGTAACGTTATCCGCATTCAAGACGATAAAGTTCTTCCGTACACAACAGAGGAAAAGACCCGGCTCGTGTGACAACTCTACACCAAGCGTCAAGAGTCAAGACCTGCAAGAAGTTCAAGACTCGCCCACCACAATGATCCAAAACAGAGTTCAAGATGCTCAGAGTCACCAAAGACAACAGTCGAAGTGAACTTTAGATAAAGTCATATCCGTATCCGGACTATCGTAAAGAACTCGACACCTCGGCGCACCTTCAGAAGTCAAACCTAGGATTGCTTTACGAGGAAATCACAAGACAAGTCAATCCCTGCCGTGTTAGGTAAAGATCCTCGTAACAAACTTCTTTCCAACGGCCAGTTCTAATCTCTCCCTATATATAGAAGTCTTCTTCATCATCGAAAAATGGAGTGACGAGAGAATATATTCAAGAGAGATCAACATACTTCATTGAAGCCAAGTCTAACCAAAGATCAAGAGATCTCTCGTAAAACTTCAAAGATCCACAGAACCTTCATACTTATGAGTGATTATTTATTCTCGGCAGCGTCGAAGCCTCTCCCCACTAGTATCTAGGCATATAATCCTTCCCATCTTAAGCCTAGTTTGAACGAGTTCATCATACTCAAAGTTCTTCATTGTAAGAACTCGTTCATAGTTGAAACCCCCAAACCCAAACCCGAGAAAAGGTTGAAATAGGTAAAGGTACGCTTCTCGCTCGAAGCGCGTAATTCGAGTGTTGGTTCCGTAGTACCCGTAACCATGTGTTAGGCTTCACCGGCCCGTAAACATGCTTCCTAGTTACGTTTCGATACAAGACGCGTAAACTTGTATCCAAAGCCTTTGGAGTGAACCAAGTCGCAACGCTTTGCCGATCGCGCGGTTGTAATACACTCGACGAAAGCACGTCGCGCAAAACGTGATGAGTGAATCTCTCCTGCTCGTTGATCGGAATATCAATCGATTCAATCTCAATCGCCGACCCTATATGGCAAACGGCTTGATATATATGGAAAAGATACGCGAATTCTTCTTCCTTCATCTTTATCTCCGCAAATTTCAAAGATTCAAAATCTTCACATCTATTCTCTCGTAAGTTCTTCGCTCAATCAAATTCTCCAAGTTGCGTAAATGGCGCCAAGAAATCACCAAGTAGGATGAACTAAATTTGAAGCTCTAATGACAAAGCTATCATTTGAGAGTATTCCTCGTCCACCTCCAACCTCCATATTTCGTAGTTAAAAGAGATGGTGGATCTAGCTGCGTTTCCCGGTCTCGCCGTGGGCAACCTCCATGCCCAAGCTTTTGCTAAAGAGAGATGCCGCACTTTTCTACCTCAACATTATTGATGAAGACGGCTTCTCGCCATCTTCATTTGACATGAGCGTCAAAGGCGAAGACGGAAAGTTTGACACGCAACCGTCACCATCAAACTCAATAAGATGCTACGAAAGGTGTTCAACCTTCCCGAGAGAAGGAGGATTCATTCCGCATTATTACAGGCCTCGTGAAGAAGGATGAATTATCCCGGCAACATAGAGATGCTTTATCTCCCCGTGTTCGCATGAGAGCAAGCATGTCAAAGCTCCCGCTCAAGCCAAGCAGTACAAATTTCAACTGTGTCAGATATTACTCAAAAATGCATCTTAGGGATAGCTGGATCTCAAGGAGAGATCAGCATTCCAAAACTCAAGCCGATGATTGCCATGATCAAAGGAGCAAACGTCAACTGGTTTGATTTCCTACTCAACCGACTGGTCAAGGAGTCAGAGAAGATAAAGTTCAAAATTTCTTTCTTGATAGAGCAAAGATGCCTGAAAGGTACACACAAGAAATGGGTCGATTCCCGAACCGTTTCAGAAACGAAGATTCTTTTCCAAAGAATAAGTCTAAGTCAATGATCTTCCGAAGAAGGTTGTACTCGTTGTGAGCAAAAGCAAGAAGGCTACGGCGGGAGTTTAAGGCGGAGGCGAAGTTCCAAATTTTCGAGAAGAAACAAAGAAAGAGGAAGGCAATGATTTTAACCACAAACAGTGGAGGTCCACCGAGAAGAAAAGAAAATGTACTCGTCATTCCAAGTCAAGCTATGGTGATTTTCTCCCCACAACCCAAAGACGTGTCGGCCTTCGATCAATACGGATCAAACATCCCGCGTCGCCGAGATGGGATTGAATGATGGATTGTCATCCGGCCTTTCGCAGGACGAGCCGGATAATCCAAGAAGCTCACCCCACCCTCACCTCCTCTCACCCTTCCGCGTCACGAAACAACCTTCCCCTCCACCCGCCTCCATCCAAAGAGCCATCTCCCTGCAAGAGAAAGGGAAGATATTCAACCTGGCCGAAGCTCCTTCACGACTTCACCGACACCTACGCCGAACCCTCTTCCACGAATCCCGACTCACCCCCAAAACACCCATCACCCAAAGCTCAAATTCTCACGCATAGCGTTGGTCGATACTTTTCACACCAATTGTGAACCCTTTGAACCTCCGCTCCTCAAATCTCCACGAGAATCCGAGGAGGAGAGTGATTCTTCTCGCCCGTCCATCACTCAACTCCGCCGGCTCGGACCTTTATGGAAGCCATGTACGAGGACTTGCGCATCGTGCGGATCAAGAGTGTTCTAACTCGCATCCACCCCGGCGCACCCGCCCATTGCCCTCGTCAAAGTTGGAGATCTCAAGTTCTATCCGGCCACGTAAGATGGCAACTTGGTACCGTAATGAAAGAAATTGGTGATAGAGACTTTCTCCCTTTGAGAAATTGAAGACGGACGAAGCACGCCTCCAAAGACACTTTTGGCTTTGGAAGCCCTGGAGGATGCATACTTGCACCGAATGATCTCATCGTAGGAATTATAGAAGTGTCTCAAAGAATACCCCAAGCCGCACCCATTACCGAAGTCCGGGAATTCGCCAACAAGCTTCTTATAGCAAATGGGACGGGAGACACATTCTCGGAGCCGACAATTCCCTAAAGAAGTCTCACCGAGTTTACCAAGGAAGCTCGTACCCGATGAAACATGTTCTCCGAGGTAATGATCATTGAAGAACCACTTCGTTGCATCAACTCGAACCGCAGGAAGCCGCCCGCGCAGTCCAATTGCCGATGACACTCGCTCACCGGGTCGAGATCGAGGCAAGGTAAAACCTGACGCCCAAGCCGAATCCGAACCCGTACGGATCATGTTAAGCTCTCTGATGCAATGAAGGACGAGATTGCCAAACAAGTCGAGGAAATCCTTTTCGAGATAGACTCAAATCAAATGTTGATACCCTTCTGCGCATCACAACCTATAGAGTCGCAAGTCCATAGCAATGGACCGTCCATTGATGACGTTCACAAACATTCGCTTCGAATTCGCGTTATGAAAGCACCAACTAAGATCTCAAAGTGCAATCTCTTGTTTCTCATCAAATTGATCACTAATTCATCTAGAGAGAGTCCCGAGATCATCTCTCAAACCTTCAAGCTCCAATCGGTTGGCGACGACATTGCAAATCTTTCAAGCCAGCTGGAAGCTCTCAAAAAGACCACTCTCTCCAACAGCTCTGACATCCGCCAACTCTTCAACTTATATAAAGATCTGGATGCTCAGTTCAGAGCTGGAAGCAGCAGCAATGCCCAGCTGAATCTCGTCACAGCTGACAACTCAGTCAAGATCGCTGATGTTGAAGGTATTCTCTCCAAGCTCTCGCCGCAACCGTTGCCAACCTCTCCGCCTCCCTTGTTGATAAAGCTCGCGCAGTCGAAGTGAACTTTAGATAAAGTCGCATCCGATCTCGGACTATCGTGAACTCGACACCTCGCACCTAGAAGTCAAACCTAGGATTGCTTTACGAGGAAATCAAGGAAGAAGACAAGTCAATCCCCGTCGGTTAGGTAAAGATTCAATGCACTCTTTCCAACGGCTAGTTCTAATCTCTCCCTATATATAGAAGTCTTCTTCATCATCAGAAAAAATGGAGTGACGAGAGAATATATTCAAGAGAGATCAACATACTTCATTGAAGGAAGTCTAACCAAAGATCAAGAGATCTCTCAGAAAAACTTCAAAGATCCAGCAGCCTTCATACTTATGAGTGATTATTTATTCTCGTGTGTCAGTCAAGCTCTCTCCCACTAGTATCTAGGCATATAATTCTTCCCATCTTAAGACTAGTTTGAACGAGTTCATCATACTCAAATTTCTTCATTGTAAGAACTCGTTCATAGTTGGAAAACCCCCAAACCCAAATCCAGAAGGTTAGGTAGAAGGTACGCCCGCTCAAGCCGCGTAATTCGAGTGTTGGTTCCGTAGTACCCGTAAACTACAGTTAAGAGCTGCTTCGCCTGTGCCCGTAAAATGCAGTCCGGTTACGTTTCGATACGCACGCGTAGAACTTGTATCCAAACTGAGGAACCAAGCCGCAACGCTTGCTGATCGCGCGAAAAGTCGGCGTTGGTATCCTTAGTGGATTACCAGTGAGGTTTCGATCGCGGACGTACGAGTAGGTTTCTCCGAACCACGTTAAGTTGCTTTGTTCTTTCATGTTTATTTATGCATCCAAACTTAACCCTTCATAAGCATTATTTCAAGCCGCATAAATCTGATTAATCCGAAAAGAGAACGAGCTTTGAAATATATTTGAAGCAACTGTAATTTTGACTTTCCAAAAATCCCACCACATTCCGCATATGCCACCGTGTCGATCAAGTCGTCTTCCAAATTGGATCGAACACAAACTTTCCACTCAAAAGAGTTTTAATTGGAAAAGTTTTTAAACCTTGGTGTATTCACCCCCCCCTCTACACCAAGGTATCCGTCTTGGGACCATCAAGTGTCCTATCGCTAAATTATCACTCAAGGAAAAAAGTTCATTTTTTCAGTTTTCTATATACTCCCTCCGTTCTTTTATAAGTGTCTCCCAACGTCAAATTACAAATATCAATGAAATAAAGAAATTTACCTATGTAACCTTATTAATTATCATCATTAATGTATACATACAACTAAGAAATAAATTACGAGAAGCATTAAATAAGGATAAAATAGGAAGAAAACCACTATTTTACTCTCAAATTTTGAAATATGACACTTATTTGGAAACAAAAAATTGAGCTAAATGTGACACTTAAAAAAGAACGGAGGGAGTAATAATTAAGGATAAAATGTGTTATTTTTTAGTTTTTGACGGCTCGAAACATTTATTTTGAAATATGAGTAAAAATTCAATTTTAAAAAAAAGTCTGAAATCTCACCACACGAAGGGTCACTCATAATCACCCATCATCATATAGAGGATGAATTAGATTATGGTGATTAGCAAAATTCAATTATGTTATTAATTACAGGTAAACCGATCCTTTTCAAGAAAATAATTATAATTATTGTCGCCTATAGTTAGGCCACCCATCAAGGAGAGGGGCACGTGAAAGGATTACCAGCCACGTGACTTCCCTACACGTGCGAACACGTTTCGTTTACTAGACAATGCATTGTGTTGACGCACGTGTGGGGAAGCATCAAAGAAGACGCTCAACTCAAAAACGTAGCCAGCCCAAAAATATCATACAAATAAATTACTACTACTACTACAATAATAATAATAATAATAATAATAATAATAATAATAATAATAATAATAATACAAATATAATAAAATAAAATAAAATAAAATAAAAGTCCATTTCGAGTACAGAAATTGGATTCGAATTTCCAGCTATTGGAATTTTGACCACCGCTGGGTTGGCCTTTTAGGAACAAGCCCAATACGAGAATGGCGTACCACTACGTAGACTTAATTAGATTACTACAATTTCTCCTAAAAAAAATAATAATAAAAAAATAGATTACTACAATTTATACGTACAACTTCTTGTATCTATACATATAGTATACTTCTTGTGAGGAATTTCAACATATTAAAAAGTTTATCACATGCTGGCTGACAATACCCTTCATCTTTGTCACGTGCTTAGTTGGACCCCACGAACTACTCCATATTTAAGAAGAAGATGTATAAAATATTAAAGTGAGGATAGTAATTAATTAGGAAAAGATCTCTCTCTCTCTCTATAGATTATATTTGATGTATAAAGTTAAAAGGAAATACCAACAACGGCTACAGAAATTGTGGTTGTTGAAGGAAAGCTAAAGAAAATAAAGTGTTGACAATTGCCAACTGATTAAGATTAGCTGTAATTAGTTAAATGAGAGTTTATCCATTGGTTGACAGTAAATAAAGTTGATATCGGGATTTGCACTAATCATTCAGACTTAATTGTTTAACTTAAAAGGAACATATAAATCTCAACTCAAAACTCATGTAAAAATTGGAGATCAATTTACTACTAATCGAAAGGTTGAGACAGTGTCTAATTTTGTCGAGATCGAAATGTTGATATTTAATTAATTTTAATATAAATGAAATAGTGTATTTAAAGTATCAATGTTGATTTATAATCTGAAGAAAGTAAACTCGATAATTGTGATGTGCGTGTGTAAAAATACATAAATATATCATGTGTGGGAGTTAGCTTAAATAAGGAATATTGTGTAATAATGATTCAAGGAAATAATTATATTAAGTACGGAGGTTTTTTTTTTTGATGGAAAATAAAATTAATTGCAAGTGTAAGGAAAATGGAGAAGGCCATCCACAATAGACGGGGGCTCATCCCACACATGAGGGTCTAGAAAATCTCTAGCTACTCGAGCAAGCCGATGAGCCGCTATATTTATCTCTCTACAAACATGTTAGCCTATTAGAATCAAGAATTGACTTACAATTTTGAATGATCATCCCAAATTCCGACAAATTGGCCTCTTTGAATAAATTGCATCCACAACAATCTTGTTATCTGATTCAATAATAACTTGTTATAAGCCTCTTGATTTGATCCAAGACAAAGCTTCTTGGAGCCCCATTGCCTCACCTTCTTCGACCGGATAAAAACCGTTGAAACAGACAACTCAGGTTGCAATAAAATTTCCAGTAGCATCTCTTAATATAATTCCTACTCTCGTTTTATTCTGCTCATCAAAGAAAGCTGCATCTATGCCACAATGAATCCATCCCTTTGGGAGATCATGCCAACCCAAGCAACAAATTTGTTGAATATCGCTAGACAAGATAGGATGAATACCTTGTTGTACATGCAACCATTCTTGAAGGCATTGAGAAGCATACAGGTGAGCTCTATAAGTATCAGGAGAAGTATTATTCCAAATAGCTCCATTTCTTTCTCTCCATATTTGCCAAAATAACATGGCCACTTTCTCTTTAACACCATCTGTCGTGAGCTCCATTAATCTAAACATGGCCTCACTAAAAAGTTTCACAACTATACACACACATACGTAATGTAGTACTCGAACAAATTATACACAATTTTAATTAGGACAACGTTAATTATGAAATTTCAATCTTTGCATATGATTCTTTCGTTATTGCGTAGATTTCTTTCTTGAATAATGAGGATAAAATCTTCAATTTCGTTTGTGTGGATTTTTTACGTACATCATGCATGCACTGAGAATTGGTATCAAATTTGAAGAATTACCATATAATTACTCATTGCATTATGTAAACAATTTCCAATTACACAAAACTAACTCTATACAATGAAGATTGATATTTAATTTCTTCACCATGCATGAAAATATTTACTTAAGATGGATATTACTATATTTATGGTTTGAATCATATGTAACGATGGATTCTCGTACCAATTCCACCTTTATTTGTAAAGTGTCATGACATACCAAAATAACCCATGTGATATAAATTGGCCTAATAGTTTGGTCCTATTGCTATATTAGACCAAACGAAAAGTTATCTTTCCATAGCTACTGTTTTGTTATCAATTTAAGTGAAACAACACTAACTATTGGTGCATAATTTCAGTGAATGCAATAAATGATCAGATGCGAACGAGTTGAAATTCGATGATTTAAACTTATAGAGTGATTTTCAATTTTACTTGATTAGTTTAATTCTCCCTCCGTCTCATTCGTCTCGACCTGTTTTCTTTTCGACACGAGTATTAAGAAGAATGAAATCATAAATAATAAAGTGCTAATAAAATGTCTTTTTAGTCAATAAAGTGTTTTTTCTTTGATTTTGCATTTATGTAGAATTAATTAGGACACTAGGTATGCCCTAATTTTGTCCAAAAAAGGAAACATGTCAAGATGAGTGGGACGACCTAAAAAAGGAATACATGTCAAGATGAATGGGACGAAGGGAGTATATACTAATTATTTCACGTGGGTATATAACGAATATCGATTTTTCATAGTCTAGCGAAAATATGTATAATCAACAATATGTCATCACAAAAATCAACTAATTAATACGGTAGCTTATAATCAAGACATATTTTATGCAATGTTTTCATGTATAGACCTAGTTATGATTGAAACGGGACATGATAGTTCAAATATATTGACCTAGCTAAAATTCTCAAATATTATCATTTATTGGAGTAATAGAAAAGTTAATTAATGAGTTATACGCCTTATATTGAACGTGCGATGTACAACTATTAAATTAAATTCAATTGAAACAAAATAATAAACTTATAAAAGGTATGGTATTAGCAAATTGACACCATATCACACAAAGTTGAAATTTTAACTAACTCCACCCACAGACATTTTTTTTTATCTCTGTAGATAGTAAAGAAACAATTTATCAATTCTTATTGGGTGACACGTGGAGCAATCATAGCCGTCGTAAGATCAAATCCGAGCTGTAACCGTCGTGCTGAAACGTGGGTTAAGGAATATAATAACATGTTAAATAGAGGTTAAAATTGTGGGTACGTACCAATTATGGATTAAAAAACTTAGGGGGGGGGGGTGTAAAATTAAATTTTAAAATAAGGGGGGCAAAACACCATTCCCGAGGAAAAATAATTAGAGAGAGAGAGAGAATCCGGCTGTAAACTTGGACACTAATGGTGGAGTCACGGCGACAAAACCTGCTAGATCGATTCTTAAGGGTTGATTTTATTTTTTTTCATTCATTAATAATTATCCAATTACCCCACTTAATTACACCTTTTTCTACACTTTCACCAATATGAGAATTACTCTTTTACCCTTCAGAATATTGAAATTTATTATGGCCAATTGCCAAAGTACGCTGGTTCCACCTCAAAGTGAAAAAATTATGTCGGACTAAAGGTTGTTTGGATTTACTTTACCAATCACAAAAACAATTAGATTAATTTATTTGTTAATGTGATAAATCGACTCTTATATAGTGATAAAGGATCACAGAAATGCATGAACATGGCAATAGTAACATGCAAGTTAGTAATAAATTTTGGCCTTATCAATAAAGCATAGGAAGCAAGATTATTTTATTATTTTTATTTATCAGAAAATGTTTGCTCAGTTATCATAGGCTTCTGAAAATGAGAATCCCAATGCTGAGACTTTTTTAAAAGGTATTTCTAAATAAAGAAAAAATAAAAAAAGATTGGGACTCTTATCATTCAGAGCAAAGTCAGTGGAAGTTAGTGGCTTTTCATGTGAAGCATTGTGCTTTTTAAGGCCATCTCCAGCAGTTCGCACCAAAATACAGCAATTTTAGTAAAAAAATACAGCAAAATCAATAAGTCATTTCCAGCAGTCTGCTCTATATTTTTACACAAAAACAAAATATTCTATTTTTAGTCACGGTTGATGATCTTGAAACATGTGATTACTTCCGATCAGAGCAACAAGATATTATTCGAAAGCGGTAACAAGCCAAAGAAGCCAACACTAGTATTTCTGATATGTTTCAAAATTTATTTTCAGATGGGGTGGGACATTCCGGAGATGGTCTTTATTAGAAATTAAATGTATCGACTTTGTGTTTATGCTTTATTATGTAATTGTATTTTTTTTGTTTATCTTGTATTTTATTTAAATGTATTTTTTAAATAATTTTATGTAATTTTAATGTTGGTATAATATGTTTAGAAATATAACTATAATATTTTGGAACAAAATAATTAAAGAACACAAAAAATAATAAATATAACAAGGAATAATAATTATAACAATAAAATTAATTGCAAAAAGAATAGAGCAATGAATAGTGTTGCTCCAAGTTTGGAGCAACACTATTCAAATCTGTATAATAGAGCAGGATTTTGGTGCTGGGCTGGAGAAGGAATTGCTCCAGATTTGGAGATATGTGAAGATATAGAGATGGATTGGAGATGCCCTAAGTACTCAATTCCAACAAAACTACTCCGGCCGTCCACCATATTTAGGTCACATAGGGTGTGGAACGAGTTTTATTACTTCTTTCATTCCCGAATAAGTGTTCGAATTGTCAAAATTCTTATCTTTAAATAAGTGTCGTATCACAAATTTCTATGCAATATTTAGATTAAATTGTCATATCTATCTATTGATTCAATGTAAAAAGTTTACTTTTTCAATTTTTTCATACAATAATTAGGGTTAAAATGTGTAATTTTGCCCACTATCTTGATGTACGTTTTTTGGTTGCTCGAGACACTTATTCGTGAAGTAGGGAGTACTTTTTTTGTTTTGAAGGGTAGAATAAGATACGGTCGCATTATTTGGATGATTTCTAACTTACGATAAATAATATTTTGTCTCGTATTTTTATTCGTTATTTGTTTATTGGCTATTGTTTAGTATAAATTTGGAACAATTCAAGGTTGAAGAACATTTATCCTTTGGCGCCTATATGATATACATAATAGTGAAACTAGTTATTCTTTGCTTAGATACGTAGCTAAAGTTGGAAGTGTTAAAAAATATCAAAAAGAATCATGAAAATGATAAAATCTAAATATGTGGTGAAATTACTAAAAAGGAAAGGAAACAGAAGCAACTGACTTTACAGAATTAGTAAGTGAAGTGACAAATAATGCATTCATCAAATAATAATTGTTTTTACAACAAAAAATAATAATTAAATCAGAAGGTAAAGAGATACCATAATTTAAAATTAGACCACTGTATTTACATGTATTTCCGATAGTGCCCATAGCTTCACTAATAAAAAACCCACCACTTCTCACCTTCACTTTCAACACAGACACCGTTTGAAAGTAAAATTATCTCTCTCTCTGTCTCTCTATCTCTCTCTCTCTAACTATCTCTCTCTCTCCCTCCTTTTTCTCTCTCTACCGTTACTCCGCTTTTTCTACAGAAGAATTGTGAAAAACTTTAATTCGTAATTATTTATGGAGTATTTCGCCGCTGATTATGCTGAATTTTCGTCGGTGGATAATGGTAATTTCAACAGCAACAATAATAATGGCGTTAATTTCACGGTGGATGATTTGCTCGATTTTTCGAAGGAGGACGAGACGATGACCGACGCGTTTTTCGAGAGCTTGCCGGGGAATTCCGGTGATTCCTCCACTGTTACGGCGGTTGATAGCTGTAATTCGTCGGTTTCCGGCAGCGGAGACGGCCAGTTCAACGGTAATGTTAGCTGCCGCAGCTTTAATGAGTCGCAGTTCTCCGGCAACGAACTCTGCGTTCCGGTAATTTTCTCATTTTCTTTTTTAATATGAATTTAGTGTTATTTGTTTTTTACCTTTTTTTTTGCATGGAATTCCTTGAAACGTGTGCACCATTGTGTACAATCCTTTTTCTTTTTCTTTAATAATATCTCGCCGACAGTCAGGCTCCCGCTTTTCATTGGAGAAGAGTGAATTTTCTGCAAAATAAATTACCGCGAATTTTTTATGGCAATTGTGCGTTTCTTACGCATGGTGAATTTTGAAATTACTGGATGTGTTTTTTCGGGACTGAATTAATATTACTATGATATAATGTTTTCTAAAATTCTTTATACCAAATCATATTTAATTATATTCGACACTTGACATTTTTAAATGTAAAATTAATTTCGATAAATGCATAATTAACAATAAGTCCAATTGTCTCTAACTAACTATTTTTACCTCTCGTAACAAACAGTATGATGATTTAGCGGAGCTGGAATGGCTGTCGAATTTCGTGGAAGAATCGTTCTCAACCGACGACCTCCGCTTCATCCCCACCACCAACACCGCCGCCGCCGCCAAAGCCATCTCGCCGGAGACCTCTTCCTCCGTCATCACCACCCACTCGCCGCCGCCGTCGGTCTTCCCATCCGACGTCTCAGTCCCGGGGAAAGCACGCAGCAAGCGGTCGCGCGCGCCGCCGTGCGACTGGTCCTCCCGCCTCCTCCTCCTCGCCGCCCCGTCGCCGACCCATATAGCGGCGCCGTCGAATAAAAGGGAGCCCACGGAGACCACGGGCCGAAAATGCCTCCACTGCGGGTCGGAAAAGACCCCGCAGTGGCGAACGGGCCCAATGGGCCCTAAGACCCTCTGCAACGCGTGCGGGGTCCGGTTCAAGTCGGGCCGGCTCGTGCCGGAATACCGGCCCGCCGCCAGCCCGACTTTCATCTCGGCGAAGCATTCGAATTCGCACCGGAAAGTGTTGGAGCTCCGGAGGCAGAAGGATGTGCAGAGGCATCAGATGATCAACCACGCTTCGGTTTTCAACGGCTGTGATGAGTTCCTGATTCATCACCGGAGTAGCATTAACGGCCCCGATATGAGGCACATGATCTAGTGTGGTGTGTGTGGGATTTAGTGTACGGAGACTGGTCCCCACCTTGCTAATTTTTAGTCTTAAGTCATAACCCCCAATTTTTCTAATCTTCACTTTGTTTTTATCCCTTTTTAGATATTTGAATTTTTGAAATAGAAGTGGAGGGAGAAGATGATCCAAATTGAATTGTAGAACTTGTAATGCATATTTTTGTTCCTAAATCTTGATTTTCAAACCTACCCTTTTCTTTTGTCTTCCTCTAAATCTTTTTTAAAGGGTCGTTGATTTCTATACTAGTCAAATTATGGAGTGGCTGAACTCGCCAGTATAATATTAATGAAATGAAGTACGAGAAAAGATTGTTAAGTGGAAGTGACTCAAGCTTTGGTGAAAAAATAGTAGTGTATGGAATTGATTTGCTTGTTGAGAAAGTAAAGATGAATATTTTTGGGAGGGTAAGACAAAGTGTGGATGAAGAAATATCAGCTGGAAAGTAGGTTGCAATCATGGGAATGGGGCCATTTGGGGGTGGTCTATTTCTTCAAAGTTTGGGAATTTGCACATGGAGGGGCTTCTTCCTCTCAACCAAATACAATGCCACTTTCACTCTTCTCAATTTTAAGCAACATTTTCATCATAAATGCTGCCAATTGTTTCCACCACTCAAAATAAATCCCCTTGATTGAAAAAAATAAAATAAAAAGAAAGATCAACAAAATCAAAGTATTCAATACTCAATTCGGGATTGTTGGGTGTAAACTTGGTCGAGCTTATTTAATTTAATAGTCTAAAAGGAAATATTGAAAGATAAAAGCTTACTATTTATATTACTTACAAGTATAAAGTCTCAATATATTGGCGTTGCCCTTCAAAATCTTTTTTACTGGTTTGTTAAAAGATGTACATTTGTTAAATAAGTAAATTATAGTATATTTTATAAACACATTTAGTTTGGAACTTAGTGAAAAGAAGTTATCAGGGGGAGCGTAATTCACGAGTATCCATTTATAAATATTTTACATGTTAAGAAAAATTCATCTACAGAATTTATTGTTGACAGAAGAAACTAAATAGAATGATCTATAGAAAAAAAAAAAAAGAATAATCAATTTTCCTATCAGAGGGATATTTAAAATTGTCACGTTACAAGTGTCGCTCGGTTGCGTGTTGAAATTTTCAAATGTTTCTCTATTTTTATCCATGATGATTCCGATGTATAAAATGTTTTTATATTTTAATATATTGTAAAATATTGTTTGAGTTCATACATCTATAAATTCCAGCATATCCTCATACGCAAACGCCTTTTTTAACAAAAAATGTTTAACTATAATTAATTTTGGAATGATTTGTCAATTTAAACACTAATTAAAATTAAAACATGATTTATTTCTAATTACTGTAGTATTTAGTTAGTGCAGTCTTAAGTTGATAAAATACTCACCAAACAAACGTGCCTGGACTCTCGCCACAATCCGTACCAACTCACGCCATGTTAAAGAAAATAAAACCTTAAATTTGCAAATAAATGAAATTTGTTCCGCAAATTATATGATTTCCATTTCGATTTATGTTTGTTGTGTTTGTTGAAAGTAGTAGTTGTATCGAAAGTAGCAGTTGTTGATTCCCACGACATAATAAATTAATAAAAATAAATGAATAATGTCTTTATTTTCTCAATAACACATTCAATTGAAATGAGCTAGTAAAAATAAATATGATGTGACATATTCCAATTACTTATTTAACAAATTTGAACTACATCTTAAATTACCAAGGCAATAAATGTAGTTTTTCTTAGTGTGATGGAGAATCGAGATTTGTACTCGCACCGTTTCTCTCATATTTAAAAATAGAATGAATATTTTAATTCGTAATTACACTAAATGTTATATTAGATCATGACAATATTATTATTGTCTATATTATTAATATATACTGATATAATATATAACAAAATAAAAATAAATGATCTAATATTATAATACCACTGCAAGAGAACTTTTCTTCACCCAAAGATTTGCACTTTTCTTCGCTCTCACATTGTTTCCCCTGTTTCTTTGGCTTTGACTTGTTACCTCAAGAAAGAGAATGCTTCAAACAATTAAAAGATAAATATATATATATATATATATATATATTAAAACATGAAAAAAAAAATCGATTTCTATATATTTTCATTTCTTCGAGATTTTATCCTTACAATTGGCATGTGTATTACCCCACAAGTATGGGGGCACCTCCCTCCAACCTTCTCCTGCCACGTCAGCTCTTACACCAAGTATTAAGGCTAATTAATTCCTTGGATTAATAATTAATACTAAAATAAAGGTAAACGATAACATGGATTTCAGTGATTAATTAACTTAATTAATTAATTAATTATGGGAGGAGTTGTGTAGAGTAAGAGAGAATCGAAGAACATCGTGTGGTGTACGAAGTATAGTTGCATGGAAGTGCGGCCACAATCAAACATGGGAAGATTTCGAGATAAATTTTAAGAGCAAAAGAATAATAGTAACAATAAAGATTTTGTTGTGGTTGTTGATTTTTTAAGATGAATAAATAATTTTGTTTTTGTTTGAATTTATTTTATTTACCTTTTTTGCTGGATTTAAAATTAAGCTAAGGTGTGAAGACATTGGAGCAATATAATTGTCCACCCGTTGCTAGACATTTTGCCTCCCGTGGGGCCCATTATGTCAACCTGCAAAATATTAAAATTTAAATATTAATTTAGTGAGGGCTATTAGGGTGCCCGCAATGGTTGAAACCTGTTTCAGCTTCCAAACCGCCACATCAGCTTTTGGAACCCACCTACTTTTTTTATCTAAACACATTCCACAACAATGAAACTAGTTTCTACTATTTAAAGGGTCCCACTATAATACACACTATCTTTATATATCTACACATATAAATTATAAATATTTATTATATAATTTATAAATTATTAGTTTTGAACTTTAAAATATCATCATTTGCTCGTTTCAAATCGAACTTTTACGATTTTTATGTCGAATTAAAGCTCCCGTCGTGATCTTTAATATAAGATATATGTTCGATATATTTTAGACGAGCTAATAGGTCCGTATTTAAGAAAAAGTAAATTAAAAACCGAAATAAAAAAAAATTAAAAAGAAAACAGGTGAAGAAAAGCAAAAAAAAAAAAATTGGGTCAAAAGTGGCGGCGCCCCCACGCGCGCGTGTAATGCACACGCCAACCAGCGCGCGCGTGTCGCGCACGCGCCGTGGGTGACGCGCCCAGCGCCCACCTTTTCGCTTCTCCTGCTTTGCACCCAGTTTCGAAAATGAAACTAGTTTCCAGTTTCATATTTTAGAACTGGTCTCTTTTTCCCACAATGGTGTATTTGGTGGGTTCCAAATTTTGGAACCCACCGTTGGAGACACCCTTGTTGGGAAAATTAATAGAGTTTTGATTAGATACCAAAATCCAGCTGACCCCAACTGAATAGATGATTGTGCAAGCCTAAGTGTTTTTCCAGCTCACCTGTTTGAACTTATAGAGTTTCTAAGTTTACAGGTAGAGTCGCTGAAGACAGCAGAAGACACAGCTAAGCGGACCCAACTGAGTACACAGCAGGGCAAGCCAAGTCGAGTGATCAGCAACGTTATCCAGATTCAAGACGATCATGTTCATTTAGACACAGCTGTAGGAAAGACCCAGCTTGTGTGGCAACTCAGCTCAGCGTCAAGACCCATCAGAGTTCAAGACTCAGCTCAGCGTCAAGACCCAGCAGAGTTCAAGACAGCTCAGAGTCACCAGCACAGAAGAGTCGAAGTCAACTTGAGATAAAGTCAGATCTGACCTGGACCATCGGGAACTCGACACCTCAACACCTAGAAGTCAGACCTAGGATTGCTTTACGAGGAAATCAAGGAAGAACACAAGACCAACTTGTCAGAAGTTAGGTAGAGATTCAGAACGGCTCTTTCCAACGGCTAGTTCTAATCTCTCCCTATAAATATGAGTCTTCTTCATCATCAGAAAAAAGTGTGAATAGAGAGAATACACAAGAGAGATCAACAGAGAAAGGAGTCTAAACAAAGATCAAGATATCTCTCAGAAAAGCTTCAAGATCCAGCAGTCTACATCCTTCTGAGTACTTATTCAATCTCAGGCTGCTGAAGCTCTCTCCCATTAGTATCTAGGCATAAAATCCTTCCTACCATAAGCCTAGTTTGAACGAGTTCTTTATACTCAAAGTTCTTCATTGTAAGAACTCGTTCATAGTTGGAAAACCCAAACCCAAACCCTTCTACCCATAAAAGGTTAGGTAATGGTACGCTTGCTCGAAGCGCGCAATTCGAGTGTTGGTTCTGTAGTACCCGTAAACTACATGTTAGGCTTCAGCTGTGCCCATAAATAGACTTGTTACGTTTCGATACAGTACGCGTAAACTTGTATCCAGCTTGAGGAACTAAGCTGCAACGCTTGCTGACTGCGCGTAAAGTCAGTAGTATCCTTAGTGGATTACCAGAAGGTTTCTGATCGTGGACGTAGGAGTAGTTTCTCCGAACTACGTTAAATAGGTTTGTTCTTTACTGCTTTATTTATGCATCCAGCTAACTCATCATAAGCATTCTTTCAAGCTGCATAAACTGACTAACTGAAAAGAGAAACAAAGCTTTGTAATATATTTGAAGTAACAGACGGACTTTCCAAAAACCCACCACATTCCGCACATAGCCAGCTGTGTCGATCAAGCTGTCTTCCAGCTGGATCGAACACAACCAGCTCACTCAAAGAGTTTTAATTGGAAATTTTTTTTAAACCTTGGTGTATTCACCCCCCTCTACACCAAGGTATCCGTCTTGGGACCAACAATTGGTATCAGAGCAGTGATTCAAAAGATCACTGTATCTGTGTCAAGTCAGCCTCTTTGCTGATAGTGGTCACCTGAACAGATCCTTCAAAGTTTCAAAATCTTTTTAAAATCATTTTATTGCATACTGTCATGGAATCTTCCTTGTGCAGGAATCTTCCGACATTCTCTGTCGATGATTATCAGATCTGGAAGTTCCGACTCAAAAGCTTTCTGTGCGCACAACACGACATGATGTGGGATGTTATCACTAACGGACCCATCGTCATCATGAAGTCAGAAAGAGAAGCAGAAACCACACCTGGAGCTGAACCAGTACTCCGGCAAGTTGTGAAGCCCAAAAGGGAGTACTCTTCAGAAGAAAGAAGACAAGCTGGATCAGACAGCTACGCTCACAACGTCATCTTCTCAACAGTGACGAACGCTTATCTCAGCAAGATCATCAACTGCGAGACAACTAAAGGGATGTGGGACACTCTAGCCAAGCTCTGTGAAGGCTCAGAGGAAATTCAAGAGAACAAGTTCTCAGTTGCATGCCATAAATTCTACAACTTCAAGCAACTCCCATATGAGTCCATCGAGCAAATGGAGCTCAGATTCTCCAACCTCGTCATCGAGATCGAGACAATCCGAACTGGAAAATATACAGTTCGAGATAAGAACTTGAAAGTTCTTGCAGCTCTCTCCTCAGAATGGTGTACACACAAAGTGGTTCACCAAAGCAGAACTGAACTTGGCAGCATGGAGACGGAAAAATTGTTCTCCATCTTGAAAGCCAACGAATTTGATCTGGGGATCACAAACGGATAATCATCCAGCCAGATGTCTCAACAGAGGTGACTTCTAAAGCAAATGAGACAGCTCTCAGTGCAAATCAAGAAAGATCAGCTCAATCAGCTCAGCTTGGAAGGACCAACAAGGAGCACAGAAATATGAGCAGAGAAGAATTGCACGAAGAAGTTGCTATGCTTGTACGGAACATCAATAGGCTGGAACACAACAAGGAAATGTACAAGAAGATCGTGAAGGTTCATCACGACAAGCAATTCTACGCAAAGAGAACCCCAGCTGAGTTGACCTCCAGAAGAAAAGATAAAGAGCTCAAGTCGAGCAAGATAGAAGATCAAGTATTTTCATCCGACTCAGAAGATGAAGCATTTCATTAAAGATGTCTGCTTCATGGGATTCTCAAACCCAGCTGTGAAAAACCAACACAGCTGGACACACTGCTGAGTACATTGGTCTCAAGAAAAGAATTGAGAAGCAGCAGATGAATCAGCTGGATTTGGGACAGCTGACCTTATTAAAGGAATGAGCCAATGATGAGAAAATCCGCTCAAAGGAAGTAGGATGCAGCTGAGGAAAAAGCCACATACTATCAAATTCAGGGGGAACTCCACCTAGCTGGAAATAGACACGGCTGTGATAACAGCTGAGGGCAAAGTCAATCCAGCAGAATATTCAAATGAAGAATCAAGAGAGAAATCCAGCTGATCTATCAAATGTCATCCTCTGGATATCAAACAAAGCTGGATCAAACGTGGATCGCAGAATCAAGAAGATGAATCTAGCTGAGGGGGAACTCAGTTCAGCAGATTCACCAACAATTTGTATCAATAATTGATCTCATCCCAGTCCAGCAGAATTATCAAGAAGAGCATCCAGCAGGAAATACTCAGCTGGATCACCGTGTTTTATCAAAGAAGGAATCGGACACAGCTGGACTAACTCAGCAGAAACCCCAAGGATTTCAAAATGAATTTATCAATTAAAGGGGGAACTCTACATAGCTGGAAAGAGTCAGCAAAATCGAGAAGAAAACCCAGCTGGATGCATTAACAAAGATAAAACTCAGCTGAAATCTCCAGCTGAAGAAAAACCCGATCCAGCGGAGCAATCAAGCTGATTCTCCAACCCAGCTGACGACATGAAAAGCACCCAAGAGATTTCTCAACATCTGAAGGACACCGTTGTTGGGAAAATTCACACAGAAGCACAACATGCTGAAATCTAAATCAAGATGGTGTGCATTACTTGAACTACTCAATCCGGATGAAGAAAAATCATCCAGCTGAGGGGGAACAAACTCAGTTGGATCTCATAGCTCAGTTCAGTAGGATTACCCAGATGAAGGCTAATCAAGGTTAGGTAAAGGTACGCTTGCTCAAAGCGCGCAATTCGAGTGTTGGTTCTGTAGTACCCGTAAACTATATGTTAGGCTTCAGCTGTGCCCATAAATAGACTGGTTACGTTTCGATACAGTACGCATAAACTTGTATCCAGCTTGAGGAACTAAGCTGCAACGCTTGCTGACTGCACGTAAAGTCAGTGGTATCCTTAATGGATTACCAGAAGGTTTCTGGACGTAGGAGTAGTTTCTCCGAACCACGTTAAATAGTTTTGTTCTTTACTGCTTTATTTATGCATGCAGCTAACTCATCATAAGCATTCTTTCAAGCTGCATAAACTGACTAACTGAAAAGAGAAACAAAGCTTTGCAATATATTTGAAGTAACAGACGGACTTTCCAAAAACCCACCACATTCCGCACACAGCCAGCTGTGTCGATCAAGCTGTCTTCTAGCTGGATCGAACACAGTCAGCTCACTCAAAAAGTTTTAATTGGAAAAGTTTTTTAAACCTTGGTGTATTCACCCCCCTCTACACCAAGGTATCCGTCTTGAGATCAACAACCCTTAAGCTTCAAATAAGGTATCAAGGTCAGTTTATTGTTGTTTTTGTTTTATTTATCGTATTGAAATTAGTTGAGTACGTTATTGCAGTTTTAAACAAGGCTAATTTTGAGATCACGATAATTTGTGTCTAACAAGACTTCGAGATGTTTATATTAAAATCTTAATTTTGTAGTGTAAACAAAATATTAATGTGGAAGGTGTGATGTCGTAAACTTGAGCAGAGAGAGAATTTAAACCGGTTAAATTTTATTAGTTGAGTTTTATGTATTAGGCTCATGTTCGTATTTTAGATAAAGTAATGGAAATGAGTTGGGGTTTTCAAGATTTTAATTTAATACTTTTGTTGATTGGATGTTTATACTTTCATTTATAAAAAATGAAGTCTTGTACTTTTATTTGCATTGTGATTTAACCTTTTATACTATAATTGGCTTCAGAGTTTGCCTTTGCAATTTTACATGAGTATTGAGTCCTCACACTTTTAAATTTATTTAACTTTCGATCTTAATTGGTTTAGAGGTTGAATTAGTTGAATAAGGACCAAATTTAGCGTCAATCAAAGAACAAGCTCAATACTTACAAATAGAAATGTAAATGACCAAATTTATCAATAAGTGAAAGTGCAAGGGCAATGTTTAAAAGATAGCAAACTTTATCCAAAATAAAATTTGAGTCAAATATGAAATTTGTATACTTCCATTTTTTTTTTTTAATAATCGCCACTCTTTATGAAGCCAGAAAACTAATTAATTCAGCTTTAATCCCAACTAAATTAGTTTCACAACTGACCTAAATAGTCCAATTACTCTCACACTCTTATATAGTAGTATAAATCAATTAATCAAGAAACTTGCAATTAAGTCAAGTGTTGAGTATTAATCCCCATAATTAACATACTAATGTGTGTGTATTAAGATATTCACGTACTGCTACTTATATATACGTGTAGGAGCAACCCAAATGTTATATGTGGAATTCGTTATTTCACCAGCTAAATTAGCCCACATAACAATGACAATATATTGTGTATAGTACCCAAACTCAATGATAAACACATCACAAATAATTCCAAATGCTGTACATTTAAATGCTACCAATCAAAATTATTTGACCTATCTTTGCCATTTCAACACACATAATGTCACTAGTCTTGCTAGCCTTTCTAATCTTTTGAAACTAATGTACTTGCAAGTACAATGTATGTGCACCCAAATGAGTACAATACATATGCATACAAGTAGTTTGTATCTACACATGTAAGTATAGATAGTGTGTGTATGGGAGGTGGGGTGGGGGGGTATATAGAGACATGCATGTGGAGTGGGGGAAGATAAAGCACATGGAGTTATGTGAGTGTTTGTGTGCAGTATGATGGTTGGGATAATATATCCAAATGAGATGGCAGTGTGTCTATGTCTAGGGATCTTTACATGTTATTTGCTTAACACAATATTGCAATTATTCATCCCCACCACCTTCATACCTCATTTCTTCTCACATTTACTCCCTTGTCTTTTCCCTTCATTTTCTTTCTTGAAAATTAATTTATGGATCAATCAAGATATATATCACATTTATCTTATAAATAAAATATAAACGCGTATGAATAATGTAATATTTTTATCCTTCGAAAAATCCAAAAGTAAGATTATCATAACGTGACAATCAATCAAATGGATCGTATGGTGTATATCGAGATTAGGAATGTGTGTATTTACGAACTAGCGAGTCCCACATATTACTCAATTAATGATGAAAGGCTTGAATCTTAGAAACTTTCGGTTTAGATGTCCAATCGTTTTGTGAAGCTAGTTTGACAGTTAATGGTCGGAAGAATATATAGTTAAGGAATATTAGGCTATATAATTAAACCAAATAATTTTGGAGGCCCTTCTTAAGCTTATAATCGTTTGTCAGCTATATGTGACAGTGACAAGATAGTTTGGCTCTTTTATCGCAAGATAATTTTTTATGAGATAATGTATGATTATAGTACTTTCAAGGAAAAAAATACTAGCACTACTTTTTAAAATATACTAATTCTAGCACTTTTTGACTTTTTTATCCCTTATTGATTTATTTATTCATTTCAATTATTTCTATTAAAAAAATGTTATGTTCATATATCTTTTATTTAGTTTATTTTTTACCTGTTTTACTTTTATTATTTTTTACCTATCGCATCTCTGAGCTCTCTCTCTGCTCATCTTCCACCATCCAGATCCACTCCTCCGCCGCCTCCACCGCTGTCCCTACCAATTGCCGTCTACCTCTGGCAAGATCGAAGCTCATCTTCTCCACCGCCGCCGCCGCCTTCGTTTCTCTCTCTCTATCGAAACCAAACAGCAGCAGCAAATCCCTAGAGAATTCCGGCGGCTGCCACACCACAAACGCCGTGCCGTCGTCGTTCCACGATATCACCTCGTCCGTCGCCGGATCCTCCACCAGCATGTACATCTTCAGCAAGAACGGCGGCGGCGATTTGGTTGGGTTTGAATCGATTTGGTTCTAGGGCTTTCCTTTTTCTTGCGTTTTTTTCTGAACTTTTTGGGGGTTTTGGTGATGAGGAAGGAGGTGGAGAAGAAGGCGGCGGCGGCGGTGGTGGAGAGAATGTGGTGGGGTTTGGACGGGATTACGGTGGTTCTGGTGAAGAGGCGGAGAAGGGCCATGACGGCGGTGATGGCGGTTCCCATTTTTTTTACGTGAACTCACATTATTTTTCATGTGAATTCGAGTTTTTCACTCTTTTCATTTGAATTTTCATGTGAATTCCCATTTTTTTTCATGTGAATTTCCATTTTTTTTACGTGAATTCACATTATTTTTCATGTGAATTCGAGTTTTTCACTTTTTTCATTTGAATTCCCATGTGAATTCCCATTTTTCTTCATGTGAATTCCCATTTTTTCCACGAGAATTCTCATTATTTTTCATGTGAATTCGAGTTTTTCACTTTTTTCATTTTAATTCCCATGTGAATTCCCATTTTTTTTCATGGGAAATCCGGCGAAACCGCCGTCTTCTTCGTTTCGGCGAGTCTTCGTCCGCCGGTCTCACGCCGGCGACCGGCGTAGTCTCGCCGGAGGAGAAGATGAAAGGCGGTGGTGTTGTTGCTGTTTGGTTTCGATAGAGAGAGAGAAACGTAGAGAGGAGGAGAGTGGGAGAGGAAAAAAAAACAAAATGAAAAATGAAAAAATAGAAAAATAGAAAAGAAAGAGGAAGGGTAAAAATGTACAAAAGTGCTAGAATTTGTATATTTTAAAAAGTAGTGCTAGAATTAAGATTTTCAACCTAAAAAGTGCTAAAATCCCATTTCTCCCATTTTTTATTGTATTGATATATGTCATGAGATGTATATTGTACTAATTAATATACTAGTTAGATATAAGTTTTGTAACATTTGGTTACTTTTAATTACATCATATTTTTTTTCAATTTCTTTATCTACGAATTTAGTTTTTTTTCCCCCCTAATTTCAATTCGATACACCAACGAATTTCGGTAGGGAATTAAATTAATTGCATGGAATCAACAAGAAATGAATTGTTGGCACCTGTTGATAGTAAAAGCTTTCGACTATTATTTTTATGTTTTTTCTGTATACTTGGTGAATTCGTCAGTCATATTATTGAAACTACATTATCAGAAAAACAATCATTATTAGCTAAAAATATATATGATATGTGCCAATTAATCACCTATTAACCAATATGTGCAGTTAATAATAGAGTTGTCAAACTGTTGGGCCGACTCTAGATCACGTCAAACTATTGGGCCTGCCCTCATGCCTCAGGACAAATTTTTTAAGGCCAACCCAACTCAAATACTGGTGACTAGTTTTTCATGATAGATTTGGAAATTTTACAAAATTATTACTCCCTCCGTCTTGCTGTTAGTGGACTCATTTTCCTTTTCGGACTATCCCGTTATTAATGGCTCGGACCCAAAATAACAAAAATTAACCATTTAAAAAGTGTGGACCTTACCACTTTTCTATTTTTTACACCTTCTTCTTAATACCCGTGCCCAAAAAGTATGAGTCACAAATAACGGGACGGAGACCGTATATGAAAGTCAAAATTGAAAAGGTCGTAACCACGTGAGAGTTAAGAGGGGTGGTTGGTTGGTTACTTGCACATGTAATAACAAAGATTATGAGTTGGAATGTGTTTATTAATTACAATTTTATTTGGGTAAAGGTGAAATTAGGCACATGCGCCTATATATATGGTAGCTTATACTTCTTCAGTTCTTTTCTTTCACCACTTGTCTTCATTTTCTTATTTCATTAAACCACCTAATTCCAACCTTTACTTTTATTTCAACTCATATAATTTTTTACTTTTTTTCTAGAGCGGATTGATAAAAAAGTTGCTCTTTTATATATGTGTGTGTAACTTTCCAAGTAAATGTACTGACTAATATTTTTTTTTGTTATATAATGGAAAAATATCTTGCATGGTGCCTATTAAATTTGAGAATTTTTTTTGAACAAATATTACAAGAAATTTTAAAGGCTGCGTGACAGTGAATTTAAGAATTTAACATGTCTCTAGTGTTCATACTCCTCATTAATGCGGATGATATGTAAATGTATCAAAATACCCCTAAGTAGTTGATCTAATGACCAAACAAATATTTGATTTATGCCTTTATTTTTTGGTATTGAATAGATCATATTCATGTAGTAATTTAACCCCCCACACACAATCCTAAATAAATATTCTCTGGTGGACCAAGTGTTAGTGAAAGTGTGATAGAATTGTTGCGTTATAATCATACTATTGTAGCAACATAATAATATACGATATTATTTTTATTTAGTGAAAGTGTCGAGTACTTCAATCTCACATTATCATAATAGAGTTGAATTAAATTTTAAATAATCATACTACACATTATGCAACTCTATGATCAATCAAAATATGTAAAAAAAACTCATAGCGACAACAAACTACATACTTCATAAAAAATATGTTATTCTAGAAATGTATGCACTCTCGATTATACAACGTATAATGAGAAAAATAATTATAAATATTTTAGATACCACAACGTGTTAGGATAGTTAATGAGAGAAATAACTATACGAGGAAGAATTAATATTGTTTTTTTTTATTTGGGAAAAAAGGAGTGGTATAGATTGAATCCAAGACCTCTCTGATCACAGACAAAAATTAATATTGTTTTAAAAAGTGGGAGTCGAGGTTTATGTAAATGTTAAATCATATTGGAAAATAGTGCAAATTTAGAAAAGTTGAATTTCCCAAAAATAAATATGTACCATTGTGTGGTGTAGATAATATATATATTTCGTGTAATTTCTTAAAAAAACAAAAAGAATACCGCTTTATAAATTCCTAAATCGATACCTTGTGGCTAAGTTAAATGTCACAAATGAATTCATTTCAAATTTTCAATTCAAAATTTGGACATAAAACCAAATTTCAAATAACGGTTGTATTAGTTTACGTCAAGAGCCCAAATATAATCAAGGAAAGACGAAACTACCCTCTGATAGTTTCATGCCAGTCGGCAGTAGTAATTGATATTCTGAAGGATAGTTTAGTACTTACGGAAAACTCCTAAAATTTCAAAATGTTAAGCGTCGATAGCACGCGGTTCCCTATAAAAATGAAAAAGGGATATTTAAATAATATTAGGGTTTTTCATATCTTTGCTCTGCACAGTGCTTTTAGGGGGAAATATTTTCTTAAAACCCTCCAAATTCAAAATCCCCGTCACTAATCTTTACCGTTGCCACAATTAGGTGATTGAATTTATGTTTATTCATTACCAAATCGTGTTATTGCTTATTTACGTTATAGGTTCTGTTGGATGGATGTTATACAGTTTTGAAATTTTCAATTATTGTCGCGGTTCATGTTTCTAGCTTTCTGTTCGATTTTTTGTTTACCATGAGATGTTTGCTTGTTATGCTTAGCTCAGTTATGTTTGTGTTTGAAAATTTGGTCATATATATGACTATTTTTATGCATTATCGTATTTTTTGGATAGCATCTGCGGGGTTTAGGGATTCATGAATTATTTCTTGATGAATTATGTTCAAGCCCATTATGAGTGCTGTTGGGATGGAGTTATTGTTTATATATTGTTTCTGCATTTATCTAATCAGTATAGAGATTCATGCTACGGTGATTTGGTATAAGAACCATAGAAGAGAATAATTTTGTTATGATGGATACATGATGTAGTAACTGTTTTCTTGTGTTAATTCATGATAAACAAATAATTACTGGGTTGCAATTGTAGATTTTACTCTATCTTTCTGGGCTCCCTAAGATTTCATTAATTTTGCATATGCAGGGAGGCACATAGACAAAATGAGCACTAGTGCCCGCAGAACACCCAAATCTGGGAGGCAGTCCCTGTTTTTTCAAGATTTAGCAACACCCGTGTCGTCAAGACGATCTGGGGGAAAGTTCACAACCCCAGGTCAGGCAGCTGCTGTTTCAGCTCTATGGCGTGAAAATTTTTCCAACTCCGATCTTCCTCCTCCTCCAGTTTTTACCCTTGAAGACCGCTATGATCTTTCTCCAGAATCAGGGATTCCTGACTATCCAGTGTCTCCAGAAGTAAGATCAGATCCTAGAACCCCAGTACAAGGTTTTGGCAGGGACCTTTCAACTCCTAAGAGCAAATCAGATGCGAGCACTTCATATGCTGGAGCAAGCAAGCAGGCACAGCAGCAGAGTCAGCAGAGCCCTATGATCAGTTCGAGCTGGTGGTCACCTGCCAAGACTGGTAGTAGTGCCGAGCAAGAAGATAAAGGGAAAGGTTCACCTGTTGAAGGTGTGGTTCAACCTGGCGCCTTGATTACACTGCCACCACCTAGGGAGGTTGCAAGGCCTGAAGTGAAGAAAAGTCTAGTACCTGTTGGCAACTTGAATGAGGAGGAATGGGTCACTGTCTATGGGTATGAATTGATTCTATTTTTCCCCCCTCTTTTTTACGACTTCTGATGTGGAATTTATTCTGGAGAATTATACCACTGAAAAAGATATGTAGTACCAAGTTATGATAATAATGCATAGTTCATACTTTCTTTTATATGTCTGGCAGTAAATTTAGCTTGTGAATAGGGTGGCTCGTTCTTTTGATTATCCTGGTATTCATAAGCTGAACTATGATTGTCTCGTGTTAAATTTTGTTTAGATGTGTTGTTGGATAGTTACTGTATCCTTCCTTTGCATGATTAGATTGGTTTCGTCATGTACACTTTCTTTGTGGCATCAAGTTCATCTCTCTATATTACCAGCTGGTGTACCATCAGCTGCTCCTTTGACACAATTTTGTTGATCTGCTATTTTATCCCCTTTTCCATTTACTTCTGCATTCTTTCCCTCACTGTCATACCATAAGTCTTTAAGACTTTTCCAGTATCTGAGTGCACAACATAATGATAATGTGGGCAATGGGCATGTTGAAATACATTTAAGCAGTTTGTTATATGGCATCAACTGGATTACTTGCTGGTTTTCCCATGATCAACTTTACATTATAGTTGCACTGGAAATATTATGCCTTTCCATTTATTCATCACTTAGAGTTGAAATTGAAAGTATCTTACTACTTTTGTTTTAGAGTTTTGATGTTTATCTCGAATTTCATGTCCAGGTTTTTGCCAGCTGACACAAATCTTGTCTTGCGGGAGTTTGAAAAATGTGGGGTGATTTTGAAACATGTTCCTGGCCCGAGAGATGCTAATTGGATGCACATTTTATATCAGGTTCTTTCCCCACTACTAGAAGCTGATGTGCTTTTCTTTTATTATTGTTACTTCTTGTGAATATTTTTGTTATTAATGTGATTTATCGGAGAATGCCACTCTGTTACGTTTATGTTATGCAAGAACACCTAGTTACCTTTCATTCTTGTTGAGAACGTTTGCTGCTTGCATCCATAATCTAGAAGCCTGCACTTTTCCTTTCTAGAAATTTGTGGCGGTGTGGTTTTATGAGTGTTTAATTTAAGTTGTTCTGCATTTTAAAGGTTTCTGCATTATTTATTTCAAATCAACTTGCTCTTTGCCTTATGTTTTAACTCATTCAAACTAACATTTCTTTTTTTGACATCCATTCCCTATTTGTGCTTATCTTGAAATATAGGCCTGCATCAGGGTGTGTTTGGTTTCTCCCAATCTGCTCTCCGAAACATTTTGCTTTTGTTGCAATGTCAAACTTACTTGCTAGGACGTGTCTTTTTAAAAAGCTAGAAATATTAATGTTCTTGACATTGAAGTTTTGGGCCTTTTGGCGCTGCAACATACATCCACTTATTGGACTAATCACCTTAAATTCACTTGCATCTTCATTTAACTTGCATGCTTTAGAATCTTGAGAATATATGTTTACTCTGGTTAAGGTTATAAATTTAAGTCTTACGTGGTACTTTAGGCACTGGAAATGAGTTAACTTGAAGAATTTATGAGATTTTTTGTTGGAGAAATGGACTGACTAAATATTCTTTGCGTTTAATGCATGAGATGTACGTGTCATCTATAAGTTATAGTGTCATTTTGGCCTGTTATATCTTCATTGAGGCACGGTTAGCTTTTCGACTTTACTGTACAGAGTAGGCACAATATTTGGCAATCTCATCTTTTCATATTAATTCTTATTGACTGGAGGATGAAATGAACTAGATCTTCATGCTTAATCAATAGCCATAACACATATATTATCAAACAGTTAGATTGGTGGATTGATGGCCTTTTACTGCTGCTTTTTGAACTCAATAAAATTGCTTCTTTAGGTTTCAATGAACTGCTGGACATGCCTACTTTATTGTCTCTGATCTAATGGGATATTAAATTATTGTTGCAGAATCGTTCAGATGCTCACAAAGCACTCAATAAAAATGGAACGGAAATAAATGGTGTTCTTATAATTGGAGTGAAGCTTGTTGATCCAATGCAGCGACAGGCCCTAAATGAGAAACTCAACAATAAAGGATTTATGACATTACCACCTGCCCCTTCAAATAGAAATCCGGAGTCGAATGGTTTCAAAGTCTCTCCTTACCCTTACTATCTCCAGAATGGCAGTTCTAGTGCTCGGCAATCATCTGGGACCATGGCCACTCCTGCAAAATCAGTGGTGTCAAAAATTGTGGACTTGATGTTCGGTGTCTAGTAAGTCTATAAAATGCAATCACCAGTTTGTGTAGCTTGCAATTTTATCGACCTCTATCTATGATGCATTCAGCCTGTTTTGGTGCTTTGTGGAGGATGGCAAATGTGTGACTATGTGCGGCAGAACTCATTGATACACAGCTGATAGTTGAGATTACTTATATTATATTCCATTGTCTATAGCAGATATAATTCGATTTAAGAGTTTTACTTTTGTCTGTGAAGCTCATGGAGATGTAGGGGTGCCATCTGTTGTAATGACGATTTTGTAATACAGATCCAAAGAATCCTTGACATTAAATTTGCAGATTTTTATTATTATCTTTAGATTGAAGTATTATTATTATTATTATTTTATTATTATTATTATTATTATTGTTATTATTATTATTATTATAGATAATTGCTTGAAAATTTATATTATTGCTTCCAATTAATCTCTTAATGCATATTATTTATTGTTTTTATTTTTTATTATCTTATTGTTTTTTTTTTTGTATTAACTAATTAACTAATGCATTTTAATTGATATGTTGATGCATATTAAGTGTATTATTTTAGTAATTATTTATTTATAGTGATTGTTACTCATAGCTGCTCTAGAAACGTAAAAGAAATATTCTACAATCCATATAGAACCGATATAATAGAATCACATTATATCATTATTCTTAAATTAATTACATAATAGGAATGTAATAGATCTTCAAATTGTATAAATTAAAGCTCTATATATAAGTCTCATCACATAATTTATTTTTTCAAATATAATTTTGAGTAAGCAATAAAAACAAGGCAAAATGTACAAATTTAGTCCGGTATATCTACAATGTGACAATTTTAACCTGACCTTATCACAATACCAATTTTTATCCGATAAATGTAATTTTTTGATAATTTTAGTTGATTACTAATTTTCGGCGCCGAAAATTTGCATTGACAACATTAATTAATACGCATCGGCCACGTGTGATAAAATGATATCGTTTCATTTTTAGGTTCTTACAAAAAGTGATAAAAAATACATCATTTAAACCCAAAGTCTTGTAAAAAATACGTAAAAATCATCATACATAGAATTTTCACTTACGAAACGACAGTGTTTTATTACACGTGACTGACGCATGTCAATTAAAGTTGCTTATGCAATTTTTCGACATTGAAAATTAATAATTAACTAAAATTATCACAAAATTGTATTTATCGGGTTGAAAATTAATACTATTATTATGCTAAAATCGGATTAAAATTGCCCATGTTATGAATTTATTGCGCTAAATTTGTGCATTTTACCTTTAAAGAAACACTCATCGATTTTAGCGTACTGTAACTTCACGGGCAGTAGTCAATCCATTTGACCCCTTAATCCCCTCTCCGTCTCCCGCCACGTGTTCTCTCTCTCTCTCTCTCCCTCTCCCCGCCTTGAAACTATAAACACGGCTCTGCTCTACTCTCTTCCGCTCCAACCAGAGCAATTAATCCCACAAACTATAAACTACAAAAAATGATTAACGGGCCGAAGAGCGGGCCGGAGGTGAGCATCCAGCTGCCGGAGACCAAGATCACCAGCGAGAGCGGCCCGCTAAGCGGCCCATTGGTCTCACTGCGGCCGGGAAACCGGATCACCCCCGCCCGCCGGAAAACTGACGTCATGCACACCATGATTCGGCTGCTCTGCTTCCTGACTAGCGTGACGGCGCTGTCGGTGATGACCACCGCCAAGCAGGCTTCCACCATCTCTCTCTACGGCTTCAGCTTACCTCTCTACTCCAAGTGGTCCTTTTCCGACTCCTTTGAGTAAGTCTTTTTTTTTTTTTTTTAAATTATTTTTCCACCACATTTTCAAATAATTATTATTAAAGTTTGGAGAAGAAAGAATAATTCGATTGTCTTTATTTATTTTTTCTCGGTGAGGAAGTTTTCGAATGTCACAATTTACTCTGTTTTCGTAGTATTTTTTATTAGGTATATGATTCAAATGTAAGAATAAATATTTATTTGCATTATTTGAGAGACGAATGGTTTTTAAATTTTAGAATTGCTAGTGATGAAGTAAAAAGGAGCTATTAAATCATGTGGTGTAATTCTTGGCGCAGAGTTTTTTTTCTTTTGGAAGAAACACACTTTGAACAACTTTTGGCATAGTGTAAATTAAATTAGCAATAGTAAAATATACTATTTGTTTTCTTGTTATTAATTTGTGAGTGGCTATTTATACTAATGGAGACAAATTCGGTTATTCCTCCGTGATTTGCGGCAACAGACTGAATAAAAACAAGAGCCCGTGAACCACCAAGCAGTTCAAGTTGTTTGTTTGGACATACAATAGTATTATTCATAGTTGTTTGTCACCAAATAATATTAATTCCAACTTTTATTATGAGAAAAAATTAAAATGAGCAAGATTGTGAGAAAAGGGCTTGACTAAATATTGTTGATTAATTATGAGGTGATGAAAAAGATGTTGAATATTGAAATTAAGCAATGCAATATGGATGAGGTAAGCAAAAATTAAGGGTAGTTGAGTAATGTGATGTTTGTGGATGAATAGGTATCTGGTTGGTGTATCAGCAGCTGTGGCACTTCATTCCTTGCTCCAATTCCTTATCAACGTCTCCAGAATGCTGCGAAAATCGCCCCTCGTCCCTTCTAGGAATCATGCATGGCTCATTTTTGCTGGAGATCAGGTAATGAAAATCTCATTTGCCAAATACCTATATGTGTTATGTGGATTCTAATGATTTGTCATCAAACATTCAAACCGAAGCAATGCCTGCAAGATAACGTTGTTGTTGTTGCTGTTGTTGTCGTGCATCGTCTCCCATTAGTCCTCCGATCCAATTGTTGTATAGGTTTGAGAAAATTAAGGTTTCAACTTTCAAGATTTGAGCATCATTGGCATGGGAATGTAGATGGAACAGTTGGGAGTCCATGTTCAGAACGATGTTACAAATATATGTACCTATAGGTAGGGATGTCTATCGGGCGTATCCTCATCTTTTTTTATCTATTCGGATCAATCTGTCAGTTTAGGGCTGGATTGACATCTCTAGGACCAACTCACCTGATTTCTGGCCCGCCTATCTGATTGTCGGAACATTCAGTTTGGACCAATCATGTTGAACTTTTTTTTGAACTAGAAATTTTCGGCCCTTAAGCCTTCTTTAGTACTTCAGTCTATTCGGGTCAACTCATTAGTTCCTCAGTGGATTGAAATCCCTACCTAAATGACTGTTGTCTTAAGATGACCTAGTAGTTATACTTCAACTAAATCCTCTATTGCATAATCGTGCGTTACATCTGCGGACAATCACCATTCTCGTGATTTTTCATAAACAAAATCCGGGATCTCTCGACACGTGACCCCGATAGATAGATACATCAACAGACGCTGCACAATTATGCAATAGAGAATCTGACGTACATTTGTGGTTGCAGGTATTTGCATACGCGGTGATGAGCGCAGGATCAGCAGCATCAGGCGTGACGAACCTGAATCGAACAGGCATCCATCATTCGTCGCTGCCGAATTTCTGCAAGCCTCTGCATGTCTTCTGCGATCGCGTGGCCGTTTCCATCGTCTTCACATTCTGCACCTGCTTCTTATTAGCCATTTCTGTGGTCCTTGATGTTCTTTGCCTCTCCAACAACTAAACCTTTTTCAAATATTCACATTTTTCCATTGTCGTCGTTTAATTGCTGCTCGTGTCATAGCTAGTAATCCTCTTCATCTGTCGTAGTCGATCAAGATTCTCACTAACTTTGCCTCTCATCATATATCTATTTATATTTATATTTATATTTAATAAAACGGAGGTTGGTTCTACTTGGATTCAATCTTGATACGTCATCGTTGACGTTTCACGAGATCCTCTGCTATCAACTGTGTTATTTATGACCCGTCGTTCAACAATCATAAGAACATCTTACCGGATGGTAGTAAGATAATACGTAATTTAATTGTTTTATTGATCATTCATTATGATCTCGATATATTTAAAGTAAAATATGTCAATCAACGGGCTACTTAATAGTTTTATTGCATACGAATGTCGATCAGAAAAATTGAAAACACAACCAACTGGTCCACAATTTGGAGTTTCGAACACCTCTTATAATTTGAAGCTCCGAGATCGAATTGGCGTCAGAATTTAAAGCTCAGTTAACAGGTCTAAAAATACGAGTAAATAAATTATGATTCGATCAAATATTTTGGAGGGACACTCTCAGACGACCGGTCTTACGGGTAAGACCAGATGCGGTCAAACAGGGTCAAAACGTTGACTTTTTTTTTAAATTTGATTTTTCAAAATTTTTTTTTTCCGCCTTCGGCTCCATTTTAATTTATAGATAATAATTGTGGCAACATTAATATTTTTTAGCTCGCTCCGAGGCCTTCGGCTCCCCTTGCTCGACTCTTTAAACAAAAATTTAATAAAAAAAAATGAAAAAAAGAATAAAAAGAAAACTGAAAAAAAAAGAATAAAAAATCGAAAAGAAATCAGACAAAAAATTAAAAAGTCAGGCGAGTGTGTTACACGCGCCCGTTAAAAAAAAAAATTAGTTTGGCGCGTGGACACGACCGACTTAAGGGTGGATAGATGGCGTGTGTGATGCACGCGCCCGACGCGCGTGGGCTCGGTCGTACGTACGACCGGTCTTACCGGAGTTTTTGTCAATATTTTGATACTAAACTCTGAAGATTTAAACTTTTCACAACATAATATATTCGGATCCGATTTACTTCCGGGCTGATCCGTTCAATAAGAACCGGCCCAATAGCAAATCGAAGCCCATTTTAAAGTAAATGGGTTTGCCACTTTTAATGAATATCGAAATTTTTGAAAGCTAATAATGATAATGTTTTCTCCGTTTGGGCTACTGCCGCCGGTTAATTATCTCCTTCTCCGCCAAGCTGCCGCCGCGGCGCCGGCGCTCTAGCCCTCTTTTCGTTTTCTCCAAAAGTAGAAATTATTGACTCATAGATTGTGCTTCGATTCTGAACTATGCTGTTGTTCGATTGTTTGTTTTCCCTCATGCGATTAACTTAACCGCTTCTCATGGCTACTACTAAATACAGCTTCAATCCATGGCTCACGAGCTCAATACCTCTCCGCTCCCGCCCAAAACGCCATAAACTCAGAAACCTAATTCCAATTTCTTGCAATTCGAGTGAGAACTCAGAAAATGTGGATGAATCGAAATCGAAGAGAACTCCATTGGAATTAGTGAAGTTCTCGGTAACAATGACGGTAATCTCGGCCTCACTTCCGCAAGCCGCTTCCGCCGCGCCGAGAGTATCGGAGAAGAAGCGATTAGGGAAAAAAACTGAGTCTTTGAGCCCAGAGGAGTTGCAAAAATGGACGAAGGGGCTGCCTGTGGTATCCCAGCGGCTTCCTTACAGCGAAGTCTTGGACTTGAAGAGAGAGAATAAGGTTAAGCACATTGTTAAGCCTCCGAGCGCGGCGCTGCGGCAGCGGCCGGAGGTGGTTTTGGTGGTTATGGAGGATAATAAGGTGGTTAGGGCAGTGTTGCCTTCAGCTGAGTGTGATTCCAACTTCTGGCAAGAATGGGATGAGCTGAAGACTGATAGTATCTGTATGAATGCGTATAGTCCGTCTTTGAAGAAGCCTGATATTCCAGAGCCTTATCTTGGATTCTTGTCGAAGATTCCGACATGGATGTTTTCATTGGTGAAGCAGAAGCCTCAGTCGAAGAAGGCGTTGGAGCTGAAGAAGATGAGGGAGGATTTTAAGAGGAGCAGAAATGAAGAGATGGCGAAGATGAGGGAAGAGAGGGAGATGATGGAGAAGGAAATGAAGATGCAGAAGAAGATGGAGGCGAGGGAAAAGAGGAGGGAGATGAAGAAGGTGAAGTATGCGGAGTCGTTGAGGCAGGCGCGTGAGAGCTCAGAAGACATGGCCATAATATGGGATAAGTTAGCCAGTGATTCGAATGTGGCTACAGCTCTTGGTGTTTTTTTCTTTTACATTTTTTATCGCACCGTCGTTCTTAACTATAAGAAGCAGAAGAAGGATTATGATGATAGGCTGAAGATAGAGAGGGCGGAGGCCGAGGAGAAGAAGAAGATAAGGGAGTTGGAAAAGGAAATGGCGGGAATGGAATATGCTGATGATGATGAGGAAGGAGAAGGAGGAGCTAAGGGGGAAGACAATCCTTACTCGAAAATGGCAAAACAGTTTATGAAGTCCGGTGCTCGTGTCCGACGGGCGCAGAATAGGAGGCTTCCGCAGTACTTGGAGAGAGGGATGGATGTGAAGTTTACGGATGTTGCAGGGCTTGGGAAAATCCGGCTTGAGCTTGAAGAGATTGTTAAATTCTTTACACATGGCGACATGTATCGCAGGCGTGGCGTCAAGATACCAGGTGAGGTTACATTGCGTAATTGCTAAACTCGTTTCTAATTGTCTTATGTTGATCCAATGTGTGGACAGGTTTTTAGTGTATACATGTGGCATCTATGAGAGGTTTAACTATCATGCATTCTTACCTTTGTGTTGGTTTATAGTTTAAAGTCTATTTGGGAAACCTTCACATATAATCTACATGTGTTCTTGAACTTTGATCGGCATCAACTTATCTTTGTTTATTTAAAACTTGTTGCAGTTCTTACATATTTAAAAAAGTGACTAGTAGTTTGCATTTGGGATGTAAAATATATATGGTATGTGTGACAATTTGATTGAGGAAGTAGAGGAAGCTTCGAACATTAACAAATCAAACATTTTTTTTTTAAATTGTATGTTCTTACTTATGTTATCTTTTCTTATATATTGCCTAATGTTGGGTTGGAATAAATCAGGTGGTATACTTCTTTGTGGTCCTCCTGGAGTTGGGAAGACATTATTAGCAAAAGCTGTTGCTGGTGAGGCAGGTGTAAACTTCTTCTCCATCTCTGCATCTCAGTTTGTTGAAATATATGTGGGAGTTGGTGCTTCTCGTGTTCGAGCGCTCTATCAAGAAGCTAGGGAAAATGTGAGATTTTCTCTTCTTTTTATATGATTATGGTGATTGGTGGACTTCTTTGCATAGGATTATTATTCATTATGTCAAATGATGGTAATCTTTACTTGATTGCTCGTTAATTCTACTATTCGCTCCTTTTGTCATTGAGGCTTTGACTACATTTTCTGAGAATTTGTTGTCATCAAAGACCTTGCATTGTCGATTTCTTACTTTCACAGAGCTCATATTTGTAAGTAGGTTATCTGCTTCTGGTAATGTGATGTGAGTGAGACGTATATTTGCAGGCTCCATCTGTTGTTTTCATTGATGAACTGGATGCTGTTGGAAGAGCTCGTGGTTTGATCAAGGGGTCTGGTGGACAAGAACGTGATGCTACCTTAAATCAGGTAACCTTACACATATTGCATTTCTTATAGTTGTGACATGATAAAGGTCAGAGTTCACTCTAATTTACAATACTGTACCAATCCTTCAGCTTCTCGTATGCCTGGATGGGTTTGAAGGCAGAGGAGAAGTCATTACTATTGCTTCTACAAATAGGCCAGACATTTTGGATCCAGCACTTGTGAGACCAGGGAGGTTTGATCGGAAAATATACATTCCCAAGCCTGGGGTGATTGGCCGTGTTGAAATTCTGAAGGTGCGGTTTGTTGCCTGCATGGATTCTTCATGTATGTGGCCAGATGTACATTCTATGGATTTTAATGCACATATTCATTGCTGCTTGATTGATATCTAGACACGCTACCTCTATCCTGAGTTGATTATTTGGGGATTGCAGTTGTTAAGATTTGCTAGTTTATAATTCATATATACCAACCAGATACTATATTATCTATGTAGTCTCACTGTTTGGTCTCAGGTTCATGCTAGGAAGAAACCGATGGCCCCTGATGTGGATTACTTGGCTGTTGCGACGATGACTGATGGAATGGTTGGTGCTGAGCTGGCCAACATCATTGAGGTTGCTGCTATCAACATGATGCGTGAAGAAAGAACCGAGGTATTTCACTTGAAGCAATGCTTGGCAGGAATATAAATACAAATTAATGTGGATCACGTAATTTCATCCTAATATTAAAAATTGGCACAGATTGTCAGTTTGTCATATGCGATGAGTTCTTTTATATGTATAAACTGCATGTTCTTTATTTGTGCTTTTCATCATTGATGTTTTCCATAACTGCAAAATTCATGTGCTTGTGACAGATTACTACTGATGATTTGGTACAAGCTGCGCAAGTAGAAGAAAGAGGAATGCTAGATAAAAGAGAGAGAAGCCCCGAGATTTGGAAGCAAGTAGCTATAAATGAGTCCGCAATGGCTATAGTTGCCGTCAATTTCCCGGATCTTAGAAATATTGAGTTTGTATGTTCTGCACTTTTCAATTTCAGTTGCTTCTTTATGGTGACTCTAATTTTTACCTTATAGTATGCATTCCTTATTGTCAAAAAGAAGTTATGAAAATTCTGTTGATCAAGGGGCATTTCTAAAGTACTTATTATGTTAGCTGTAATTTTCTTTCTCATTTTACGTCGACTACTATTTGAGTCTTTGACAGCACAAATTTCTGTTCTCGTCAGGTGACAATTTCTCCCAGAGCTGGACGAGATTTGGGTTATGTACGTGTGAAAATGGACCACATTAAATTTAAGGAAGGAATGTTGAGGTATCTCCCTGTTAATCCGTCAATTGAACATTATTTGATCGTCATATTTCAGCATAAAAGTCGGATAATATGTACCTTAAAACACTTGTCTAGATATGATTTCATCAAATATGCATAGTCTAGAGGAGTGTGAAATTCTCTCTTTTAGTACCTCAGGTTTATTGCTAGACAATCACTTTTCTTGATGTTCTTACAGAGCTCAGTTTCCCGTTGCATCCGTTCCCATTTATATGAATACATGCATCTGCTACACTTTATCATTAAATTTGTTTCAGCCGGCAGTCTCTCTTGGATCACATCACTGTCCAACTTGCACCGCGTGCAGCTGATGAGCTCTGGTATGGGGAAGATCAGGTAATAATACCCTGATTAACAAATTTCAGATTAATCTACCATTGAAATGAGCTTTAAATATACAGTTATGTTCTTTATAAGGCGGTATAAGTATAATCTGATGATGCCCATTATCTATAATTCGGTTTCTAATTGTCCTACTGTTGCTTTGATTTTATTCAGTTGAGTACGATCTGGGCAGAGACAGCAGATAATGCTAGATCTGCTGCACGGACCTTAGTTCTTGGCGGCCTTTCCGGGAAGCATTATGGTTTGAACAATTTCTGGACTGAAGAGAGAATAAATGTAAATTTTATTCTATATCTTAGCTTCAGCAAAAATTTAATCCCTTAATTCTTGTTCACGGAGCTTTAATTTTTTATGGCCTTTCTGAAAAGCATCACGTCTCAAGCAATTTCTTAACTGAAGATGAAATAAATGTAATTTGCCTGACATGAATTTTGATTTCAGGAAATTGATTCAGAGGCACTACAAATACTTGAAGCCTGTTATGAACGTGCAAAAATGGTACTATATGAAGAGATTATGATTTGCAACATTTCTGGACAAGCTAATAAGATTTTGTTCCAAATTTGATGCAGATTCTTGGGCAAAACCGCGAACTTTTGGATGCTGTTGTCGAGAGCCTTGTGGAGAAGAAGAGTTTAACCAAGCAAGAATTCTTCGACTTAGTTGAGTTGCATGGATCTCTACAACCTATGCCGCCTACGATACTTAATATGAGGGCCGCCTCACAGTTGAAATTGCAGAGTATCATGGCAGACACCGTGGAAGCAGCTCGTTGAAACGTTTATTCACCGATTTTCCTGGTATTATCAATTACGGCTTTAAAAGTATAAACAATTTGGTATATTGATACTCAACCTGATCATTTGATTATAAAATTACATGTGTTTCTTCTTTTCTTATATACATTTTGTTCAAAAGCTATATTTCTCTTAGGTTGACATGTACTCCTTCCATTTCCAAGTTTGGTGATATTGTGGCTAGTTATCGTAATTTAGTTGCTGAGTCTACGATTTTCACTGTTAACCTTGTTTGTCATAGTGCCAATTATGTGATACCTAGTTTAGCTAGGGCTGCTCGTATATGTTTGAGCCCTCATGTTTGTGTCGAGCCTCCCCCCTTTGTGGATGCCTTCTCAAAACTTGTTGTTTTTGCTGCTCTACGTAATTTAAGTGCTCTTCATTTTTTTCAGATCTAATAATAATAAACTGAACCACCCTGAGATAGGCTTGGGATACTCTGATATAAGAGTTGAAATTAGGATTCACAGATAAATGTTTTTGACTTGTTTTCCTTGAAGGCTCTTAATAGGTTATTATTTTGATCCTGATTCTTTAAAACTGTCTTTTCTTCTGTTTCAGGCAAAAATCATTTTCCACCACCACATGCTTTTGGAAGAGGTTGTGTATTAGCGATGAAAACATGATGACTGGTGTCTCAGATGAGACGACGGGGGCCTCAAAGCTTCCGTTGAGCGGGAATCAATGGAGATACGTTCTCCATCGATAAAGGATGAACTCCGTCGTCCCTAAGATACCAACGAGCGGGAATCAATGGAGATACGTACTTTGTTTGTTCTTTCACTTTGAATCCCGACAACACTTTCTAGGTCGTGTTACTATATGTCTGTTGATACCGATTTGTCAACTGTAGAAAAGGTTGTAGCATATGGAATGATTGAGGTTTATATCTAATCTTAATAAATAGAAGAAAACGGTATTAAAGAAGCAATTCCACTTTGTCAAAGTCAATTAATGAAGGATATTGTCTGGTATATTTAAAATCTTATATACAAAGATTAAAAAATCAGAATGAAATAATGAACTTTTTTTTTTTTTTTTTGATATCGCGAACCCATGCCGCTACTTTTGGTACAAGACTGGTAAACCCACGGCCTTGCGCAATAGCCTGCAAACCACACAAGGCAGGTAAACCACACCATCCAAGTACATGTGTGACATGTTCGACCTATAGAGGTGTTAGTGAGGATTGAACCTGAGACCATTCAATCCCAGACAGTCCACTCTACCAATAGGCCATCCCCAAGGGGACTGAAATAATGAACTCTCATATTTACATAACGTGTCGCTACTTGAGTTTCTAAATATTCTTAAAGAAAGGCGATAACCTCTTTAGTTTCTCCCTTGGAATACAAAATGTAGCATAGTGGTGTCGGCGATAGGCATATTGCCGTTTGGAAATGATTTATCAAGAATTTTTTTTTATTTTTAAAATTTATATAATATATAAATTATGAATTTTTCTCTTTAAAATATCCTAACTAATTCTTTTGAACTCCGATTTTTATGATTTTTATGATTTTTATGTTGAATGAAAGCTCTCGTTGTGATCTTTAATATAAGATAGTATATGTTAAATATATTTTATTAAAATTTTAGACATCGAAATGTCGAAAAACTAAACGAACCACGAAATAAAAAGAAAATATATAAAAATAAAAGTATTGATTTCTTTCCCCACCAATAGGGATGTAAACGAATCGAATCGAATATCATTGTAAATGAATCGAATTCATAAAACCATTTACGAATTCGAATTCGAAACATATTCGAATATTAAATTTGATTTGAATTCGAATATTCGAATAATTTAACGAATTCGAATCGAATATCGAATCTATATAGAAAGGAGATGAAGAACAAATTTCCATAAATCTGTAAAGGAATGCGATGAAAAACGATAATAAGAAGGACAAATTGACAAAAATTTTCCAATTAAAGATCGGTTTACCCGATCTCAAATCTCAGCTGACTTGATCGAATTGCTGATGTGGGCAAATACTCAGACGAACTAAACCACGTCGTTTAATTAATTATATAAATTAAAAAATAGTATACGGAAAATAAATCAATAAATACAAAAAATTAAAAAAATAGATTGTCTCTACTGTTCATCATCTCTCTCATATTGTCAATCTTTCATCTTTTCCGGCGACCATTCCCATTTCCTCTCCTCTCTCTCATCTCTATCTCTCTCGTCACCATCTCCAGCCCAAACTTTATCCACCGCCACAGCCGACACCAATCATCTTTCCCCTCCTCTGTATCTATCTATTTGCTAAAAAAATTGTCTCAACTCCTACATTTCTCTACCACCACACACCCGCAGTCCTCATCTTCCCAGATCTGGCTCGACCATATTAGAGGACGTCGACGGCGACCCTCATTCTCCAATCCCCAATTCAATCACGAAATACAGAAGAAAATGGCGGATCGAGGTTTTCATCCCACTCCAATTCAAACTCTATTTTGAGGATGCTGTCGAGAACTCCGAGAACATCGCCTTGGCACTCCGGCTGGAAATCCTCGCAGTGGCGGGCGGCGGCGGCGCTGCATTCCGGGATGAGGTGGACGGGATTCTTGATGAGCTTGCATTCAAAAGAGCAGCAGCTGTAGTTGGGAAGATTTGGGGGAGGGCGGACTTTGAGAACCGAGATGTGGGAGGAGGAATCGGAGACCCGAAATGATGACCCGTAAAAAGAAATGGAGCTGTTGAGAGTGGAGATGGTGGGGGCGGAGCTGCAGTTACGGTGAGGGCGTGGGGGAGACGGTGAGGGAAGCGGAGTTGGGTTCGCAGTAGAGGAGAGAGAAAGAGAGGTTGTTAATGGAGATGGAGGGCGGAGGGGGAACAACAGATTTGGAAAGAGGGATGGAGGTAGCTTGAAGAGAGCGAGAAGATGAACAGTGAAGAAGAAGTGGAGAGAGAGAGAGTTGACCGAAGAAGAAGTGAAGAAGAAATGGGAGGTGGTGATGTGTAATTTTTATTTTTTTAAGAGATGATGTGTTAAATTATTATTTATTTATTTAATTTTATTTGATCAAAACGACGTTGTTTTGTTTTGATCATTTTAATTGTCACATACTCCTTATTAAGCCACGTGTATGTCATATCATCAATAGTTTTGCCGGAGATGTTCATTGGGAGCAAAATCAGAAAGATAGTAAAGGTTGGGGATTCTCACGCAGAATCTTTAATTGACATGCAAAACGAGAATTTGAAAAAAGTTCGGGGATTTTGTGGCAATTTGCCCTAATAAGAATGATGGTAGATGCGAGACAATGTAAAATAGTTAGATGTGAGAGAAAGACGGTGACTTACATCCGCACCAATGAAGATATTATAGTTAATGCAGTACATATCCCTTAAGGAAAATTTTGACCTTATTTTAAAATGGGCTTAAAGATGAGTCAAACAACACATTTTAATTTGTAGTTTAGTTTATATTTATATGTATATATATATTTGTGTATATATATCTATATAAATATGTATTTGTAAATATTAAATATATATGTATATAATCGAATATTTTCGAATATCAAATCGAATATCATGATTTTGAATTCGTATTTGATAACTAATCGAATAGAAAAAAATATTTGATAACTAATTCGAATCGTAACTTTTCGAATTCGAATATCAAAAATTCGAATCGAATATCAAACCGAACCAAAATTATTCGATTCGTATACAACCCTACCCACCAACCCTCTCCCCCCACTTGTGCTTGGAAACACGCAACCCCCTCCCTTGCATAGTATCCTGCATTCTCCTCTCCACTCACGCGCGCCATGGCCCACCTTTTGCTTGGAATCCTGCTGCCCAACTTCGCACCTATTTCCTTGCTTCCATTTTATGGAAGCTGCTACAATGGTGAGATCTAGTTGAGTTCTATTTTTTGGAACCCAACCATTGGAACCATCCTAAGCATACAAAACTTGGCTTTGCAATAAACGTACAACACAAATACATCATCTATTGCAATGACGTGTAATAATCTGAATATATAAGTATGGTAAGTAGGATTTATTCCAGTCAATTATGATATATAATTATATCCAGAGCGATATATACCATAATCCAAACAGAGACAATAGACAATAAAAAATCCGAATCGGTGACGAACGAAGTTTCCCATCTCCACACAAAAAAAATAAAAACATCCGAATCGGTGACGAACGAAGTTTCCCATCTCCACACAAAAAAGAAAAAAGAAGTTTCCTATAGCCACACAATAAAGAAAAAGTCCCATGTCTACTTATATAATTAATTATACTTGAATCGATCGCGAGTGGACTATATATATTTCATTAGTGACATTCATTAATTCTCCTAAGTGCATATATCAAGTCATCTGGAACAAATCGTTAGTCAACAGTATTATTTCATTACATTTTCCTCCAAATAATTCATTTGACGAATCTAATCTCCACACAAAATAAAATGTGGGACAAATCAACTGGAGAAATTAGCAACGTCAACGGCAACGGCAGCACACCAGCGCTCCAACCACCACGCTCCAAGACTAGGAATTCTTCTAGAAGCCTCGTCCGATCAGTACTTCGCCAATGGCGGGAGCTGGCGGCCCGATCATTCGCCGAGAAGCTACAATCAGAGCCAACGACGACGCAGAATAGCAATACCCAGGGCCAGCCTCCCGCCGTCGATGACAGTAGGATCTCCGAGGAAGAACAGAGTAGAAACCCTAAAAAGAGAGAGAAACAGATACGACAACGACAGCGAAAGGCGAGAGAGATACACACGGAGGCGCTGCACAATACCAGAGATACTATCACCCTGGTCGCGATGCTCATCGCCACCTTCACATACAACGCCGGAGTTAACCCCCCGGGCGGAGTTCATCAAGATAGCGACAGCCCTCTGAATGGGACGGCGGTGGCCGCCCGGAAAACGGCGTTCAGAGTGTTCTGGGTCTGCAACAACGTGGCGTTGTTCGTGTCGATCTGTATCGTTCTGGTCATGGTCAGCATCATCCCGTTTAGGAGGAAGGCGCTTATGAGGATGCTGAGTATGGCTCACAGGGCGGTGTGGGTGGCGGTGTCATTCACGGTGTCGGCGTATGTGGCGTCACAGTTTGCGATCATGCATCCGCCGCCGCGGCTGAGGGGTTTGCGGTGGACTAGCGTGTTCCTGCTGTCGGTGTGTTGTGGTTCGTTAGGAGCCGTGTTTGTGGGTGTGGGGGTCATGTGGGTTAGGCACAGCTTGATGAAGAGAAAATGGCGGGAACAGAACCCGCGGCGGCGGCGGCGGAGCAGGCAGCAGTCGAGGAGGAACAAGGTGGAAGAATTTATAAGTCAGCTGCCGGCCGCGGATGCGGAGGAGTCTGAACGCGGCGATGAGAGAGAGAATTCTTCCGATTTCAGCTCCGAGGATTCGGATATGGCTTCTTCGCGTGAGCGAGGATATCATACGTATTAGGAAATCACGGCCGTTGAATTTTTCTTAATTAATAAAGAGGGAGACTTTGGGTCAACCGGTGAGTGATTTTTTAAAAAATTATATTTTTTTCCATATTTTTTAAAATTAATTTAAACTTTAGTTGGGGATTAATAAACTTGAATTGAATTGGGAATATTAATAAACCTCAACAATTGGACGTGTCTGTATTTAAAAAAAAATTATTTCAGGAGCTTGCATTGCACGCGCCCCTCTAGGCCGTCCATTCGCGAGTTAGATGCACGTAATGTATGTGCGTGGGCTTAGTTGTACGGTGTGATTAGCTGCATCTAAGTCTTTATCATTAATAAATGATCTGTGTTGTATTTATATAAAATTTATGTATTTTTTTGACATGGGGAAGGACGAGCGGTAGAGTTTGAATCCGAAACCTCTCTGTTCACATATTTATTACCGCTTGGATGTCCCCAAAGAGACAAAAATTATCATGTACTTAATTATACGATTGGTGATTAAAAGAGGGGATCCCACTCGTTATTTATTTCAATTACAACTTTAGCGATCTTGCTTCTATGTTTTGCAATTTTGTTGTATCACACTAACTAGAGGATCTCAAGTGCTACTCGCATTTGCTAGTAAAATTTATTTTTGGAAAATCATTTTAAATTATCTTACTTACAAAAAAAGCTTTTTCTATTTTCAAAATAAATTGCAACTCTAACCATTTTGAATGTTTATAAAACTAAAATATCCCTTTCAAAGAAAAACATATGCCTTACTCTTCACTCTGCAGCCTCCCTCCACAAAAACTAAGCATCGTCTCCTTGACAAATCTGTTACCGACGAATATTCTGATTGTTGGTCGGAATTCTGTGTTATTTTCTCGACATAATTAAATAATGCATGGAATTGACCACAAGATATTTGTTTCAAATTGCGATTGATCAATTTTGTTCAACATTGCACTTGATGCATGTTTTTAGAGGTTGTAATTAAAATTTACTTGACCAAGAAGTATTTCTCCATTTTTTTGGCGAATGCATGATTTTCTGAAGGAAAGATTAAGAAGATGATAAATGTAATATGGTGGGAATATTTTTTTTTTCGAGTACTGTAATTGCAAAAATAGAATGATTATAAATTAAAATTATATAGTAATTGCACTATTGCAGAATTGCCAAAATTAAGCCAATTAACCATATTCTATGATTCTGTTAAAAAAAAACACATATTTTATGATTTCCAATTTCAAGGACCGAGTCAAAACACATTTTGTACCACGACACATAACCACCAATAACCGCCGTGCTCCACCACCTCCCTCTCCCCTTTCAGATAATCCCAACTACTACTATAATTATACCACGACAAATTAACCTTGCTTTTTTATTGCGACAATATTTGATTAACATTACAACATGGCTTCTTTCATGTGTTTCTGCTTTACCACTTTGTTCTTCCTAATCCTCACTGCTTCCGTTCCGGCGGCCATCACGGCGGAGGAGTTCAAGGTCGGTGGCGACGACGGTTGGCGCCTTCCCGCCGCCGATGAAACTGACATGTACAAAAAGTGGTCCGAACCCTTGAGATTCCACGTTGAAGATTCTCTACGTAAGTTCATTTCTACTTAAATTTAATATGAAGTACTCCTCATTGTAGATGAAAAATACACACAATGTATGTGAAAAATGAGCAATTTACATATAGAGATATAGCAATTAAACTTGTTTCCAATTTTCTTACTAGATTTGACCAAATTCTAATATATTAGTAATTCTTTATTTTGAAAATTGAAGGTTTTGTGTACAAGAATGATTCGGTAATGGTGGTGGACAAATATGGATACTACCACTGCAACTCAACCAATCCGACCTCAGTGTTTAAGGATGGAAACACGGTGATAAATCTGGAGCGACCCGGACCCGCGTATTTCGTAAGTGGGGACCCGGATCACTGCAAGAACGGGCAGAGGCTGATGGTGGAGGTGATAACGCTGCACCCGATTTCTCGATCGCCGCCGCGGCCGACGACGGATGAATCCCCCGCACCGTCGCCGTCCGGAGTAGGATCTTCCTCGGTTGTGCCTCAATTGGTTTTGTTTTATCTATTTGTTATCACGGCCTCCGTTTACATTTAAGTTGTACTACTTAAGTCAAGATTCTAGGAAGTTTAACTTGTTTGTTGTTCTTGTGTTTGAATGGTTTTTGTGTGTGTGTGTTTTTTAACATTACGGATGATTTATTATTCGGGCTTGTTTTTCATTACATCTATTAGATAGATCTATCAATCTATGTATCCATGTTGAGGTATGTTGATTTCTTGTTTTTTATTTTTATTTTTATTTTTAATGTTGGATGTCCTCGTATTTTACTAGCTCATGACAATGATGGTGATACTTTGTGAAATGTAGAATTCTTCTGGCAATAGTTTGTTGGATCATTTAATTGAGCAATTTTGACACTCCAACTCCATGACTATTTTTTTCATGCATTGTCGATTCTCACACATTCAAATTGTGACATCTTTGTTATTAAAAGAAAAGAATTCAATAAAACGTCGAAGAGCTTCAATGAAAGATTGAGTTTGTTGAAATATTATGAGGTACTACTAGTGTTAATATATAACTGATTTTTGAATGTTAAAATCTAATTAATTAATATAGTATTATGACTTCATAAATTGGGTAGAATTTTTTTTTTCTTTTTTGAGGGGATATTGGGTAGACTTGTTAATTTACCTTTAAAGATATTTATATTAACATAAGTTACATTATTAATATATAAGTTCCTAGTGCACCGGATACATGACAAAGTTAATGGGAATCCGAATTCCCTATCCACCCCATACAACACAATACGTATAACCTCCAGCTACGAGGGCAGTCTCGTCATTTCATTACATTCCCTTGCGCACTATAAAAATACCTTCCCTCACAACTTTTTCTGCAGCTCAAGCACACGCCGTCACACAGTCACACACTATAATCACACAGAGAGAATATTTCCGTGATGGAATTACGAAGAAACTAAGTATATTGGGTGTTTTGATCTATTGAAGAGACAGAAAGCCGGCCTCGGCTCGACATGATCTCGGATTACGCCGCTCGATTTCTGATTCTTCAAAGAGATCATTAGAAAAACTTAGTTTCTTTGTGAGATCCATGATGAAAATCTTCTCTTCGGTGTGATTTTTGTGCGTCTTCTTCGACCTCCATAATTCCATTGCCCTAATTATATAATCTTTGATTTACTACACCAACTCACCTGTGTAGTGTAGATTAATCTGTGCCTTTTTCTCTTTTCATTAATTTTAATCCACGCATTGGACGTGGTTTGATTAATTATTGTTATTCGTTGGTCTTATAATTTGGAGATAAATTCTGTTGTCTGATGCATTTTACCGCAACCAGAAGCACACATATTATTTTCTCTGTTAAATTCTAAAATTTGGAATAACACTTGATGTGGAGAGGACGCCTAAATGTAAATGGATCTGATCCGCCACCATACGCAAAATTAACGATAAAAATATACAATTAGGATTTATAATAATTTTTGGCATTTACTTTATATTTTCTAGTAATTTTTTTTTTGAAGGATCTAGTTAATTTTTTGGATCTCGGGCGACGGATGCGTCCCCGCACCTTGGCCGTAAAATTGGGATGAAATATTTTTACTAATTTCATTTTTTTTAATATATATTTCTCTGTTTTACTAATTTGACTACATGAATCCAAATTGATGAAATTGTGTATGTAGTTGAACCTTAGGCAGCTGCAAATGTTTGTCCTTATTCAATAGTCGATATTATATATTCCTCCAATGTTTTTCGACAATTTATTTGATTATGATAGAATCTTCTCCATTTTGATATTTGTTTTTACAGTCATGATAATCCTTCGATGTAGTTATTTACGATTAAAAATCAAAATATAGTTTTTAATAAACATTGATGGTGAATATCCTCCTACCTTACAATGACGGCGATTCTTTGTGAAATTCTTCTGTACAATAGTTCGTACATCATTTAATTTGATCACATTTGAGCAATTTTGACACTGTCCAAGCCTCCTACTCCATGGCTATTTCTTTCATGCATTGTCGATTCTCACCATTCAATTTTTGACATCTTTCAATCGAGGTAGTTAAATAAACATTTGAAAAATATACTCTAAAACCCTACTTTAGCAGCAAATCAGTTAGCAAAACATAGTAATTTTTTAATGAATAAATCTAATAATTAAGATAGTAAAACAAAAAAGATGGTACTATCTATGACTTCATCAAAATTGTTCTCAACTTTTTATTTTATTTTTTATTTATTTATTTACTGCGCACAATTGTTAAGTTACCTTTAAATTTATTTATATTACCATAATTTACATGCTTCATGCTTTGCCATAATATATAGTGGGTTGGAAGTTGGATAATAATATAATATGCTTCATACTTTCCCTCATAAAGTTTGTTAGTGGGAATCCAAATTCCCTATCTACCGCATAACGTCCTGCTAAAATGGGTAGTTTCGTCATTTCGGTATATTCCTCTGTCGCGCACTCAATCCCTCTTTCGCACAGCAGATTTTTTCCCTATAAAACTACCTTTTTCTGCAGCTCAAAACACACTCTCTCAGAATCTCACACTCTCTCACACGCATAAAAATCACACAGATAGAGAAAATTTTCTTCATGGATCCGAGGAAGAAACTGAATATTCTGGTTTTCTATTGTGCGTTTTGATCTATTGAAGAATCAGAAAGCTGGTTCTCGAACATCATCGGCTCGGCGTGATCTGGAGAAGATGAGTCCCATTCCGATGCCGGAGACCAGGAGCGGCTTATGTACGACTGCTCCGGCGAATCATGTCCCTGCGCTGAGAAGATTTTCCCGATCAACTGTCCACGACTGCTTTCTCATGGTGATTTTCGGATTCGGAATTTTTTAAAATAATTTTTCTGAATTTATTAATAATTTGAGATTGGAGTGCTTATGATGGTCGAGATGGCGATTTGGTTCTCGACGTTTAATTTTGACGGAGTTAGCGGTTTACTTTGAAATTGCTATTTGGTTATGGATGTTTAATTTGAGAGGATTTGTTTGACTGAGTTTCGTGAAACTAAACATGTGTATAAGGAAAATCTTCTCAGCGGAGGGACATGATTCGCCGTAGTAGTTAAATATTAGCCGCTACTCGTCTCCGGCATCAGAATCAGACTCATCTTCTCCTCCCGAGATTAGGCCGAGCGCCGATGGATCTTCGACAACTGAAATGATTTCTAATTCTTCAAGAGATTTATCACAACACACAAATAGAAAATCTAGAATGCTCGGTTTCTTCGTCAGATCCTTGAAAAAAATCGTCTCTCTCGGTGGAAATTTTGTGCGTGTGAGAGAGAGTCACATCTTCGACCTTTTGATTTGCTACACCAACTCAACTGTGTTGGTTTAGATAGTTTTTTCTGTTGAAAAAATGGTTATTATAGCTCTCCAAATTAATTAATTAAATGTTAATTAATTTATTTGTTGAGAAAACTAATGGTAGATTCTTAATCTACGTCTTGAGCACTATCATTTAATGTATTTAATTGTCCAAAACCATTTGGTGGTGAATGAGCAATTAATGAAGAATTAATGATTAAAGATTGATGTTTAAGAAAGAAAGTTAGTTCTTGTGCAAAATTTTGTCCCACATTGGTTGAGAAATGAAGTTTAGAGCTATGTATAAGGAAGAATATTAATAAGGGAGTCATCAAGTATGAACCTTGTGGTACATCTTAGTGGGCTCAAGTGTTGGTTCTTTTGGGCTTAACCATGATTCCTCAACTTCGACGAGCACGTACACGTCGCAATGGGCGCTTTGAGGCGCACTTGGCACTTCGTTCAAATGGGACCCACATTTGATAGATTTCATACACAGTCGACACATTTTTCGAGTCTAGGAGACAACCGCCATATTTGATTGCATATATACATCTCATATAGAATCGAATCTAGGAATAGCATACTCGTCCCGAGTATCCGTCTGTTCGCCGAAAGATCGAACCTCTTTGTGCAGTCGTTCATCTTGTTAAATCGTTGTATCTTGGAAGCAATTGCAGAAGTTCCGCCAGCACAGAAATAGCGGTGCAAATTGCTTTACGGAAATAGAGTCTAACTCTAGCATCGATTTAGTATTATTGTCTTTTATTTTTCGTTCATTCACACCCCAGATTCTAACAACCGTAAAGTAATTTATTTTTAAAGTGTGTTCTGTTCGAAAATGCTGACTCGTCGTAAGACGCAAGATGTTCCTGTTTCCATGTTCGATGGAGATTTTTTCAAAGAATGGCAGGAAGAGATGATGGCTTTTCTAGTCGTCATTCAATTGGCAAACTTGGTATCCCAATCCGCGCCAACAGTGGACGAGAATGCATCGGAGGAGTTGAGGAGAAAGCAAACTCACGAGTGGATTGACAACAACTTCAAATGTCGGTACATTCTCCTTGATCGACTTACTCCTTCAATTTATTCTGTCATCTCTCATTTTCAAAATGCTCGAGACATTTGGAATACGTTGGAAGCTCTGTATGCTTCCAAACGTTTCAATCCAAAAAGAAGGAGAATAATCAAAGGCCAAAGTATCGAGGGGTTTAATATGAACGATGAACCCAAAACTCTGATGGAAGCTCTGTCTAGGCCTGATGCTCCATTTTGGAGAGAAGTCATCTACGATGAAATGAGTCACATCATTGACAACATGGATGCAATTTTGAAGAATTACACATGGGAATTAATTGATGACGCTATTCATGCCTTTCCTTTGGGATACGAGTGGAGCTTCTCAAGGAAGTACAATGCCGATGGTTCGATTGACAAGTACAAAACGCGTTTACTTGCAAAACGCTTCAAGATCAAGGATGATCTGTATGATTAGTCTGTGTAGACGAAAGAAGGCCTATATGAGGCTTCTTTGTTATGTACATATTGTAAATATGTAATAGAATGCATTATATAAATAAAACCTTCAAGTGAAAGCTAAACATATACTCCCTCCGTCCCGTTAAACTTGGACTAGTTCTTTTGGGCACGAGTATTAAGAAAAAAGGTAATAAGTGTAAAAGTTATGTTTAGTGTAGTTTGTATATATTATTTTATTATTGCTAAAGTGTTTTTTATTGATTTTTCAGTGTTTTTTATTGACTTTTCAATCCTATAGTATTTTTATTGACTTTTCAGTGTTTTTCATTGACTTTTGGGCTTAATTAATTTACTAATTGAGCCCTAATTATTTCTATAAAAGGAAACATGCCAAGATGAGTGTGACGTCCCAAAAAGGAAAACAGGCCAAGATGAGTGGGACAGAGGGAGTATATAGATTATATGTTGTAAAGCTTCGTGTACTTGTAAATAAATAAATGGTACATGTTCTTATAAGCTTTGCTTGTTCATTTTATAGTAAATGAAACAACTTGATTCAAGTCTACTTCTAGTAGAAACAAAATCAAGACAATGTATAAGAATGATGTTTAATATTTACTACAAGTATACAAATTAATGGTTTTAACCATTAAAGTATCGAAGTACACAAACTAATGGTTTTTTAACCATTAAAGTATAGAGAAAATAAAAAGGTCTACTTTTTATCTCGGAAAAACCCTTTTATAAAGTTAACTTATCCTTTATAAAAGAAGAAAATCTATCAAGTGCAAATAGATAGTCTACATTAAAGTAGTGAAGTTTATAAGATATCAACAATAAGCTCACTTCAATGTTTAGAACTTCGTGTCTTAAAGTAATCAATGTTTGATGATGGGAGATGATTACTTATGACAAAAGACTATAAAAGATAGTCGCTATAATGTATGTTCATAGAAATGGACTGATACGTTATAAAAGCTGACTACGTATCTAAAATAGATACACAACAAACATTGAAATGTGGAGGTATCAAAATGATACAAATCATGAAGTAAATCAATACTTCAGAGATTTGACTAAAGAGTCAAAATTTGAGAAAATAAAGCTTGGTTACTAGAATCAAATGAGAATATCTTGAGTAAACTCTTCGTTGGAAAGATCACTATGACACATTGTCTTGTTAAAACTTCCGGTTTGAAAAGTATTACTAAGATGATTAAGTCGTCTAGTAAACTTGTTCAATTGGTAAGGTTGTTAAAAGACAAATAAGATGTCAAACAGTAATTTCCTTCAAGAAATACTAAGATAAATTCTAGTACATAAGGAAAACGTTATTAAGGAAAAGAACTCTGTTCTTCTTTAGATGGTGAAACTAGAATGATTCAATATATTCTAGTATTTATGTGTGTTGGAAATATAACCAAGATATAAATGCGTCGTATAGTAAACATTAATTGTGAAATGCTACTATGACAGATAAGACCATCTAATATATGAATATCAAGGAAGACGAAACGTCATACAGACTTTATATTCTTCCTTGAGTAAATAATTGATCATAAGTACAATGTATATTGACTATGGAAAAGTCAAAATACATTAAGAATGGTTACTCAGTACAATGTACATTGATAATGGGAAAGTCAAAATTACATTAAGAGTAGTCACTCATATAATTGAAAAAAAAATGATCAATTATGCAGTAAGGGGAATAAGATGGAAATCCAAAAATAAAGAATATTCATAGTGGTAACTCAACCTTGATGACTGGAGATCCCAAGAACTTGGTTCAATGAGACAACTAAATTATGAATGTTCAGTTGTGCACTTGGAAAAAACACAACTTGAAATCTATTCTCGAAACTGCCCAAGTGCAAAAACATGCTGAAGGTGGTAAGGATAAGCTTTATAAGCTTTTAATGATTCCTAAAGTCTTAAAGAAAGTCAAAGTATGGCATGATACTTCAATAAGAGATCACCTATATAAGTGTGAAGTGGGGGCCGCTTCAAACTACAACACTTATTAATCCAAGATTTGGTCCAAGGCCGAAATGAACACAACGTGAGAACAAAAAGATATCAGATTTATTATTGTGTGTATGTGATTGTCTTGGTTTACACAAAAGCAGACTGGTTCAAGACATCGTGTTCACCGAACTGCGAGTAAATCCGATCACATTACACTAAGGAAGGTTCAAAGCAAAAAACTACATATCCCAATGCAATAATAGTTCGTCGGGACGTAGTAGTTTTTGCATTTGTATTAATCGTCATTCATGTGGGGGATTGTTGGAAAAATGGTTATTATAGCTCTCCAAATTAATTAATTAAATGTTAATTAATTTATTTGTTGAGAAAACTAATGGTAGATTCTTAATCTACATCTTGAGCACTATCATTTAATTAATGTATTTAATTGTCCAACACCATTTAGTGGTGAATGAACAATTAATGATTAAAGATTGATGTCTAAGAAAGAAAGTTAGTTCTTGTGCAAAATTTTGTCCCACATTGGTTGAGAAAGGAAGTTTAGAGCTATATATAAGGAAGAGCATTAATAAGGGAGTCATCAAGTATGAACCCTTGTGGTACATCTTAGTGGCTCAATTGTTGGCTCTTTTGGGCTTAACCATGAGTATGTGTACGTCGCACTTGTCGCAATGGGCGCTTTGAGGCGCATTTGATGAGCCAATATTATTTTGGCTAAACGACTCGAACACAAGTGGCATGGGACATGGGTTGCAGTTGACGTGGCGGTTCGCACGGATGTGGAAGGCCTAAGTGTGTGTCGTACGGTACGGTCGGTCACACAGTGCGGTTGCGATTGGGCTCAGGGCATTATCGCCTTGCCACATGTCGCACCGAGAGGAGGCGCCTCTTCTGTGTAGACACATGTCACTCCACCATGGGCTACTCGTCACAACCGCACCATACGCACCCTTTCGGAACTGTCACCTCCAATCTATAAATGGGACCCACATTTGATCGATTTCATACACAGTCGACATATTTTTCGAGACATTCGAACACGAGTACAATTCTATTGCATATATACATCTCATATAGAATCGAATCTAGGAATAGCATACTCGTCCCGAGTATCCGTCTGTTCGCCGAAAGATCGAACCTCTTTGTGCAGTCGTTCATCTTGTTAAACCGTTGTATCTTGGAAGCAATTGCAGAAGTTCCGCCAGCACAGAAATAGCGGTGCAAATTACTTTACGGAGATAGAGTCTAACTCTAGCCTCGGTTTAGTATTATTGTCTTTTATTTTTCGTTCGTTCACACCACAGATTCTAACATTTTCATGTAATTTAGTATCACATTTTGTAAAATAAATCAATTTTATCTCAAGTATAAATAACTCAGTTTAATTGCTTCTTAATTTCATTTAATTAAATCATATAATTGCTTCTTCGTATTGTCATACACTCATACATAACGTTATGAAACAATTTTGCTAATATTATGAGAGTAAGAAAAAGACAACTACTTGTGCAAAAAGTAGAGAAAAGAGTCCAAACTCGCGCGATGCCCCACACTGTCCGTACATCATATGGTGCATCAATTTTAGCATCACAAATTTTAATAATTTTGGTTGATTGGACCAAAATGGAATGAAATGCAGGTTTTTTATGGATGGATCAAAATGGAATGCACATTCAGACGATATATATACATATATCAAGACGACCGAGAAAGAAAACGAAGGAAGCCCGAAATGCCGTTGTCCGAAAACAACGGAGAAATCGAAATGGAAGGGATTCGAGGAGAAAGTATTTTTTTTCTCGAAATTGCTTCAACGTAAGGAGTTAAAATTATTTTATACTAACGATTTTATGAGAATCGAAAATAGAAGTAGGAAATAAAAGTCCTACAAAAAAACACTCGTCAATAATTTAATTATTAATTTTATGATTTTTCTTACTTTTAGTGATTAGTCATTACAGTAGTTAAGATTTAAGAATTTAGATTGAAATTCACAAACAAGCAAAATGGCCAAAAGTCACTACAAGAAATCCGCTCATAGACTACGGGTATTACCCGTAGTCTATGTGATATGAAAACCGTAGAGATTGATGGTGTAGTCTATGCTCCTGGGCATAGACTACGGGTTTAAAACCGTAGTCTATAATGTATTAAACACTACGGTTATTACCCGTAGTCTATTCATTTCAAACTGTAGTATTAGGTTATCCAAGACTACAGTTTGTGATTAAAAACCGTAGTCTTTGGTTCACAATAGACTACGGTTTCAACCTGTAGTTAAATCTTGAAGTCACTGTTGTCTGTAGTTTTCTTAGACTACGGTATTTTCAAGAAACCGTAGTCTTAGATATTTTATAGACTACAATTGTTTTCAATAGTTGTAGTTAATTTGTTATAAAGACTACAGTTTTCGTTTTGCAACCATAGTTAATTTACATTTTAATTCTAAAATCTGTAAATTTGAAATCAATTTATAAAAACAGAAATTTTATATATTTAAAATTGAAATTTCCCAATACAAATTACAAACATCCAAAATCATTACAATTTCATATCGGGAATCCGAAATATAAGTACGTAACATCACAATATCGTTAAAAAAAAATACTAAAACTTGTTTATTTCTTATTCCCCTACATCCTTGATCTAAAACCTATTTGAAATAATCTCACCAACACAGCATGTCCAACATTGATCAATAGCTCAAAACGGGTCTCCAACATCTTCATGGTCTCCAACATCTTCATGGTCTCCAACATCTTCCTCACGCCAACATAACACACCTACAATATATTCCAATACGTCTGAATTAATTCACTTTCCACAAAAATTACCAACACTTCATCAAAGGTTGTGACACAATCAACACTTCAATTTCAAACAACATTTGACCTTAATTCCAAATACTTCATCAAGAAGATAACAACTAGAAATTAAATACACAAGAATAATATATAAAGAATAAATGATTAAGATAAAAATAGAAAATATATAAACTATATTATATTTACTCACGCTAGAGCTGTCCAATTGCCTTGCTGCTGCAAACTAGACCACAAAATCTTGTTAATCGCACTTGGAACTATCCATGCTACTGCAATGCAAGCACCAAACAAGTTGAACTCTAAGTCTGTAACAGTTGCAACAACCACACCGAATGAGACAACAATGAGAGCAACAACCTAAATATGTCAATTTGAAAGTGTAAATGTACAACATATCTATCTCCATATAAGCTACTCGAGTAAAACTATGTTTGCATATTACCTTGCTAAATTATATATATAGTTGGATAAGGACCTGTTATGCTTCAAGCTCGTATTAGCAAGTCCAGAGGCAAAAGCCATAACAGCACCCAAACCAAACAATGAGAAGAAGGGTGTAATTTTAGACGGTGGAGCCGGCGGCAACGAGAATGCCTTGAAAATGGCCAGCAAGATCTAAGCAGTCGTGTAGTCGTTGTAAATAGAACCTCTGAGTTCTTTCAATGTTCGTCCTGGTTGAACGGCACCAGGAGACTAAAATTAGATGATATAGGTATAATACAACTATCTCAAGAATCCAAAATCAAAAATTTGATAAATGCCAACAACTTGAGAGGCTGGAATTAGGCCCTTAATTATAAATATGAAGAACCACTTAGAATCACATGTTTATATAATTACTCCACATTACATGTTCGAGTTGCATATAACTATGTAATAACATGAATGTTGAATCAGAAATTCGAACGTGTGGAAATTATACTCATGTTTTGTCTGCAAAATAACAGTCATCTACAAGAAAAGGCATCACGAACGAGCCTTAAAAACTACCACGAAACAGGTCGAGACAAACCACGTTTAGCTATTTCATTTCGTTAAAAAAAACATAGTTGCATACGAAAGTCTTATAGCTGGTGAAGTGACAGACGGTAATGAAAACAACCTGTCTTCAGACTGAAACTTCCTTGATCGTTTCAAGCTGCAAATGAAAGAGCAACACTAAATCATTCTCGTTCGTATTAACAGTAACCGAAAACCAAAATAACCAACTGCATGAACATGAGCAATATATACACAGAAGATAAACATGAAAAGAAGCATAAATAATTATTCAACAAAATACATCTTTAAAGAAAATGAATTAGCAGGCCATCCCAGAGCAAAAATTAAATGCCAAATTATGATGAAATTTTAAGTAGAAAAAAGTACCAAGTACATATACATATATTATCTGACATATTAGATTATAGAGAGAGAAAGAAGAGATGAGGCCTGGAAGAGAGAGAGGGAGATCTAGACTACCTAGGGCTGTGCAGTCGGTCCAACCCGGACCGACCCGTCCAAACCGAGAACCGATTTTTATACCGCAAGGAGTTCAGTCTAGGAGGAAAAACAGATCAAGTCTCTCTCTCTCTCCTACACACATTTATTTTCTTATACGGTTTTTGATGTTGCAGGAAGGAAGAATGATTGAGGAAGAACATATAGGCGGGTTGAAAGAAGTCGAACTGATCAGAAGTAGAATTAATGTTTATTTTGGCTGCGACAACAAGGAATATATATTCGAATTTTAATTCTACTAGTATGTATATATAATATGACTATGTAAACTGTATGTATAGATAACTATTGCAGTTGCAATATATTAAGATTTTACTGTTGTTTTATTTGCATTTCCATCAAAGTTTGGTTTTATATAATCATACTACAATCTGAGATAAACTACCAACATAATCAGATTGTGAATACTCCTAATGATTCAGTAGATTCCTCCTAGAATTAAAACAAACATATATTCTTAATTAATCACAACAAAAGATGAGCACCTAGTGTCTACCAGTCCAACTAACAAGAGATACTACTTACATTAGGTAGCCCAACGGCAAGAAAAGCATCATTATTCATCACCAAAATTAATTCAAATCCAAATCAACCAATTTAACATAATAACTAAGTTATCAATCTAACAATCTGATTCAGACTCAATTTCTCAAAATTCAGACTCAAATTACATTGAATTAACAATCTGACCTACCTCCCAAGCTAAATTCAACCCCAATTCAAGCACTAATTCGAGCAATAATCTGACCCAAATTCGAGATAAATTCGAGCCCTAATTTGTAAAAAATAAAACTGAATTCGATTTATGGACTTAGGGTTACCTTAAATCTTAATTCGAGCCCTAATTCGAGGGTGGGAGCAGGTCGGCGCGCACAGTAGGAGTCAGACGGAACGATGGCCGACGGCGGCTGGCGAGCGAAGAGATGAGGGCTGTGGAGGCGGAGGCGGAGGTGGGGACGGGGACTGTGAGATAGGACGACGGACGGCCACGGCCTCGGTGGCGGCGAGTGGCAACTGATGAGGTGAGGTGGTGCAGCGCTGGTGCCGGTGAAGGAATGCAAGAGTCGAGAGAGAGAGAGTTTGTTGTGTGGAGAGAGGTCGCTGCCAGAAATTGAAAGAAGCGAGAGAGAAGAAGCGTGATATGAGACATGGAAAATTTTGGGGAAGAAAACTATTTAAGTCTATAAAATTGCATTAATAATGTACAAATAAAAACAAGTCAGATGATAAGATATCTAAATGTGTTGACCTGGTGGTAAGATCAAAGAAATTTTTTAAAGGCCATCCGAGTTCGAAACTCGTCAGCAACATATATTTTTTTAATTTTTTTTCATAAAGACTAAGGTTCAATCAACATTTTAGAGAACACCGTAGTCTTGTGCTACCTCTACACATGTATAATTTTTTTTTAATTTTTTTTAATAAAGACTACGGTTCAATCAACACTGTAGAGAACACCGTAGTCTTGTGCTACCTCTATACATGTACACTACGGTAGACAAACCGTAGATAAATTACAAGAACATAGACTACGCAATAGACTACAGATGTTTTACAACCGTAGTCTTTGAACAGTTAAAACACGCTCATAGACTGCGGTTATGTAACGACCGTAGTGCTTGATAATCATAGACTACGGTTTTGACGCAACCGTAGTCTATAGAAAAAAAAATGCGCTCATACACTACGGTTCGTCTTAAAAATCGTAGTCTGTAGAAAAACACTACGATTTTTTGAAAAACCCGTAGTCTATACACCGTAGTCTATGAACAGATTTCTTGTAGTGAGTGGAACAAAATATTTAGCTCACAACGCCTTTGCAACCCTAAAAAAAAGACTTATTTTCTAAATTCTTGCGTATCAATCTTGGGTTCTAATATTGGGCTGCAATGTGGCCCACATAAAAACCCAAGAGACAAAGAATTGGGCTCTTAAGCCCATGTTATTATTACTATTTTATTATTGGCTAAAATGCATACAAATTTCTGAGCTTTTATCAAATTCTGGTTTAATTCCAAACCTTTTAATTTTTGCAAAATAAATCTCCACCTTTCAATTTTGCTTAATGTTCTCCCGACGACGAAATTGAGTGAAATCCAAAGTGACGTGACGTTCAAAACGACGTCATTTTGATTTTAAATTTTAAAAAAAATAATAATTAAATGACACATCTATAATTATTGCCACCTCATCATCTCTAACACCTTTCTCTCTCTCAAATCTCCCTCTCTCTGTAGCACAGTCGACACTCCATCACCGCCACCGCCTTTGATTCCGCCGCCCCCAGATCCAGCGGCACAAAGATTTAACGCCCGAACCTAACTCCGCACGTGGCGCCGTGGCGACCGGAGTAGATCCAAATTTTGAGATGCAGTTTTTCAGAGGTAGAGAATAGAGATGATTTCCCCGTGAGCCTGTCGAGATCGGATTTTGTGAGGTGGGCCGTCGCCACCGGAGTCTGTGAATTGGCGTCGGGAAAGTTGCTGTTGTTCTCCGCCTGCTTCGAATCGAGATTATCGCTGATCCCTCTGACGCCCGATCCTGAATCCAACGGCTGCTGTACCCTAGCTGATTGGGCGGCGGCGCGCCTCCACGACGACGATTGGATCTAGAGCAGCGGTGACATTAATTATTGATGGAGGGCCGGCATGAGAGATGGAAAAGAGAGAGAGCTTGAGAGTCGGCAGGGAGAGAGAGAGAGATGAGAGAGAGACAAAGGGGAAGAAGATGCTGATGTGGCATTAATTGTTGATATGTAATTTAATTTGTTTTATTTTTTAATTCTTAAAATCAAAACGACGTCGTTTTGAACGCCACGTCACTTTGAATTTCACCCAAATTCGTCGTCGGGAGAACATTAAGCAAAATTGAAACGTGGAGATTTATTTTGTAAAAATTAAAAGGTTTGGAATTAAACCAGAATTTGAGAAAATGTCAGGAATTTGTATGCATTTTGGCCTTTATTATTTTATTTTATTTTTCTTTCGCTTTTTACTGAGTTTATCTTATTTGGCCCTTTTCCATTTAATTTCAGAAAATGGCCAACGGTGATTTTTTATGACCAAGACAATTTTTTATGCAATTTCAGAAAATGACAATCGGTCAATTTTTAACTTTTCCCCGACTATTTTTGCTTATAATTGGTGGTTTGAGATTATATATAATTTTTAAGTTGATACAATTTTTACGACGAACTACGGTAATAAAAATCCCATTCTACGGTCGATATAATTTTAGTTGTGTTCCAAGATTATATAAAATGGCTATGATAGTTGGCGTTTGCCTTGTCAAAATGAAATCGCCAAAATCAGACAAATGATGACAATTAGCATGTCATGTGACTATATAACAAAAGAATTGAAAACCCATGAAATTAACATTACAAAGAAGAATATACACAACACACAACATGAAAAGTTAACTGTCGCAGCCCGACTTAGAATGAAGATAACCAAGCCGGTGGGTCCCACGACGTACACAATTTATGATTAACCAAGGAACAAGATAACGACCCAGTTATCCAACAAAAACCCATCATACAATAAATCATACTTTCAAGTCAAACTAAAATAGCCGAGAATGGTCAAAAGACAACACCATCTCGTATCAGAGTTTAGCAACGGAAACAAGGTTTATCAAGTCATAGCTTCAACATCACACTAAGACAACAATTACTGAATAACTTCAAAGTGTTGCAGCGAAAACCAACATGACATATCTTTGATTATATGTATGAAGACATATAACCCTGCTCAACATCAACCAAGTTTCAAGAGGTCAACAACAAAAGTCCGCGCAGCACACTCCATCTTCATCCAAGCTAGCCTGCACATTTTAGAAATAACGTGCAGGGCTGAGTACTTTTGTACTCAGTGGACACATGCCAAAATAATTGAAAATTTGCTACTTAGAGCTATAGATTGATTCTTGCCATAAGCGTAGCACAAGTAACTTTTATAAACAAACCTGTGCATGCTCAAACCTTTTCCTTTCATTATAAGTGACTGCGCAGTCAAAATACTTATCATGTATGTACCACATCTACTATAACTTTTGAGTGTTGAGAAGTAGGCCTCCTTCTCAAACACTTGTAATCGTCCCACCATAAAGGAAGGCTCCCGATTACCACATAGTGTACACAAATCCTACATTACGTAGGACCGAATTCGTCTTTCTTTGGTAGATGATATCATACAAAAACTTCAAAAATTGGCAAGTCAATCACTTTGAAAATCATCACACACATATATATATAATCATAATATCACATTCTTTATTTCTTTAGTTCAGAAAGCCCACCTGAATTGAAGCTACTTTAACTACACTTTTGCTTCTCGGCTTTTCCCTCAATTTACGGTCCCGCTCGAGCCTTCATTTAAGAATTTGATTTTAACATAAGAGCGAGAAGAATTAAACAAAGAAATGAGGGATGCTGCTGCCATAATACGAATTCTCTACTTCGACTCGACTTTCTAGGATTTTCTCACGGCAAAGTAAAACTTAACTTTTCTAATTACTTTTTCTACTTTACTTAACTCTTTAATCGATAACTAATCGATCACAACATCAGGAAACACTTAGAAACATAAAATCACATATTTCATCATTTAATCTCATACTTAAGCATATAAACACTTTATTAACATTTAAACTCATACTATTTACATCATTAAACACTTAAGCTTATCATATCATTCATAACATCATATCATAAAAAAAATAAACATTTCATTTCTTCATATAAGCATCTCATTAATCATTAAGCTCTTTCTTTATTTATTTTAGCATATAAAAAAAATGCTTAAGCTCTTTGATAACATTTAAGCTTAACATTATATTATCAATATATGTCTTTGACATGTAAGCTCATTAATGACGTATCATTAATTCTTAAACTCATCATTAACGTATCATTAGGAAAAATTAGCTAACATTTTAACTTTTGAGTTTACGGAAGAAACAAGCGAAAACAAGTTGAGCAAAGATCAATTTGGATAAATCAAAATTTGGAAAATCAAAGCTAGTGGAAAAAGCGAGTTATCTGGAGCCGAGCTAGCTAGAAAAACTAATTTAGAAAAAAAATTTATTGGAAAAGCTTAAATTGGAAAAGCTGGAAAATTCTTAATCCAGTTAATCCATTGCCAGGATCAATTATTGGTCAGTAGTAATTCAGTGGCAGGTCAGTTGAGTAAATCCATTGATCAGGTAAATCAATTGGGGTAAATCAAGGTATTGGTAATTCAATTGAATCAGTGAGTGAATCCAGTGAGTTCAGGTAATTCAGTAGTGAATCCAGGATGAGTTAATCAAGTAATTTGGATCCATTGTGTTAATCAAAATTTGTTGGATCAATTTGTGTTAATCAAAATTTTGGATCCAGCTGACTTAAGCTAGCAATTAAACTCCAGAAACTCTCAATTTCAAGACAATAAATTTCGAATTTCTTACAAATTAGGCCAGGGAGTTTCAACTCATTTAATTCATGTATAAACATGTTCAAAAACATCATATAAGCTCAAATTAAACATCAATTCAAGCATGTAAGATTAAATAAAATATTCTTAGTTTTAGCCCTTAATTTCGGCCCTTTTTAAATTAATTAACAAATGATCAAGCTAGCTAAATTCAATCACTAAACATGTTTATATACATCACATGAACTCATATAAATCATCAATTTGATCATGAAATTCAACAATAAAAAATCCCTAATTTATTCATTAATTTTCGGTAATTCCAAAATAAATAAAAGGGTCTTGAATCTTTGATTAATTCCAACATTAAACATGCTTAAAATAATTTTCTAAGCTCAAATAATCCATCAATTTAATCATCAAGCATCAAAATTAAAAAGCCTTTATTTTTCCATATTTTTCATAAATTTTGAAAAAGAAGATGGATTTTTATGCTCAATCTTGAGCTAAGAACTTGATTAGTGAAAGATCTAACCTTCTTGATTAATTTGAATGCTAGTTTCTTTGATTTCTTGAGCTTGGTGAAGCTTCTTCAATGAAGATTGTGTGTGATTGAGTGTGTGTTGCCGTGTGTGTGTCGAGAGTTTGAGGGAGAGCAAATGAGGATGAAGATGGATGCAACACACTTAACTAATAGCTAAGTCTAAATACATTGAACTTAAACACACGTATGTAGCATGCTAATCTTGACTAATCTCTTCATCATCATTGCATTTTGGATAAGGTGTGGTGTCACTCCCTTATTAGTTAGTAATTTGACTTAGTGTTATAATATCTAAATTAAGATATTATGAATTAAATTTAATACTAACAATATCTTATAATTTATTCTCTTAGATATTGTTAGATTAAATTAATTAGAAATTAATAATAAAGCTTATAAGACAAGCTTTCTTTCTTAGGAATATTATGCTTCAAAAATTAGCTTAATTAATTTATTAAACATTAAGCATATAAATCTTACTTTAATTGATTAATTAATTCTCTAATTAATTAATCAAACATCCAATAAACAATCATCACAGCTTTAATTAAAAAGCTTTCGAACTTATAAAAATTATTTGGGTTTCTCAAACCCTAATATAAGCTTTCTCAAGAAATTTTCGGAAATAAAATCCGGAACTAAAATAATTTGCCGGAGAAATTTTATGATTTCCGGAGAAATTAAATCTTCCAAAACTAACACATACTTCTCAGATAATATCAAATATATATAAGCACGCAATCATAGATACCTTCATTATCTCATTTCGGATTAACCGGAATGAGAATAAATCTTAGAAACTTTGAATTCGGCAAATTAGTACTGCCGAAAAATTTTAATTGCATGAACTTATTTTCTTAATAAGTTCTCGCATTTTAATTATTCTAAATAATTATCTTAATTATTTACTAAGATTAGTTATGAAAAAGCGGGGTATTACATTCTCTCCCCCTAAAAATAAATTTCGTCCCGAAATTTGCTTACCTCAAAGGAAAAGCTCGGGATACTTCTCTTTCATTTTATCTTCGAGCTCCCACGTAGCTTTCTCTAGCCCGTGGTGCCTCCATTTAACTTTTACTGAGGCGATCAATTTATTTCTTAACTGATGGACCTTTCGATTCAAGATCGCTTCTGGTTTCTCCTCATAACTGAGGTCTGGTTTTGAAACCACTTCTTCTTGTCAAATAACATACTCAGGATCGAACATGTATTGACACAACTGGGATACATGGAATACGTTATGCGAATTCTCAAAGCTTGGCGGTAATGCCAGCTTATATGCTACTTGACCAATCCTTTCCAGGATTTCATACGGTTCTATGTAACATGGCTTAAGCTTTCCTTTTACGCCAAAACTATAAATTCTTCTCGAAGGCGAAACTTTTATAAACACTTTATGTCCTACTTCAAATTTTAATTCGGATATTCGAGAATCTGCATAAGATTTTTGACAATCTTGCGCTTCTTTAATTCGCTGCTTAATTTGGCAAACAATCTTGATTATTTCTTCTACAGCATCGGGCCCTAAAACTTTTCTTTCACTTATTTCATCCCAAAAAAAACGGGGACCTACATTTTCTTCTTTAAAGAGTTTCATAGGGTGCCATGCCAATCGTCATCTGATAACTGTTGTTATATACAAACTCAACGAGAGGTAAAACTTGCTCTCATTAGTTACCTCGATCTAATACAATAGTTCTGAGCATATCTTCTAAGATTTTAATTATCCTCTCGGACTGACCATCCGTCTGAGGATGAAAACGATCTTGAAATTTAAATTGGTACCCATCTTACTTTGTAAACTTCTCCAAAAACGGAGGTAAACTTATTTTGATACGAAGTGATCAATATGGGCATGCCGTGCAATCGCACTATTTATTGAACATATAGGCGAGCTAATTTACCCAATCCATATGTTTCTGGAATTGGTATAAAGTGAGCAGATTTTGTTAGTCTGTCCACTATTACCCATATAGCTGTATTTCCTTTCTTAGACTTAGGTAACCTAGTTACAAAGTCCATAGTGATACCATTCCATTTCCATTCTGGAATTTATAACGGCTGGAATTTTCCATAAGGCCGTTAATGTAAAGCCTTAACTTGCTGACAGGCTAAACATAGCTATACAAACGAAGCTATATCTCGCTTCATTCCTTCCCACCAAAATTTTTGTTTCAAGTTTTGATACATTTTGGTGTTTCCGGAATGTTTGTATAAGACGTTTCATGAGCTTCTCTCATGATCTCAGCTCTTAATTCTTCTTTATCTGGAACACAAATCCTTTCTTTAAATAGAAGAGTATTATCTCCAGCTTCACAAAAATCTTCTGCTTTTTCTTTGCGAATCTTAAGTCGCAAATTCTCTAACTTTTCATCTTTTCTTTGAGCATCTGAAATTCTCATTTTCAAATCTGGAGTTATTTCCAAAGCTGCAATTAATTGCTCTGTAAATTGTGATTATAAAACCACTTCTATTTTAAGCTTTCCAAACTTTTTAATAAGTTCTTTTTCTTGAGTAAGCAGAAATCCTAACTCGGTTCTGCTCTTTCTGTTTGGAGCATCAGTTACTACGTTTGCTTTTCCTGGGTGATAGTAAATTTTGCAATCGTAGTCCTTTACTAATTCGAGTCATCTTCTTTGCCTCATATTCAACTCTTTTTACTCAAAAAGTATTTGAGGCTCTTATGATCCAAAAAGATCTCATACTTGGCTCCATAAAGATAATGTCTCTAAATTTTTAAAGCATGCACAACTGCTGCTAGCTCTAAATCATGGGTTGGGTAATTCTCTTCATGAGGTCTAAGTTGTCATGATGCATACGCAATAACTCTGCCATCTTGCATCAAGACACAATTCAATCCATTCCTTGATGCATGCGTATACACGGTAAAATCTTTGCCTGCTTCTGGCACTGCTAAAACTGGAGCAGTGGTTAGCTTTTTTTTAAGCTCTTGGAAACTTTCTTCGCATTCAGGAGACCATTTAAACTTCAATTCTTTCTTGAAAAGTTGGGTCATTGGCCTTGCTATCTTAGAGAATCCTTCAATGAATCTCCGATAGTAACCTACTAGACCCAAGAAACTACGATTCTCATAGGGTGACTTTGGAGATCTTCGTTCTTGAATTGCTTGAACTTTAGAATTGTCTACTTTAATTCCTTCGGAAGAAACAACATGACCGAGGAAATTTATTTCTTTTAGCCAAAATTCACACTTGCTGAATTTGACATATAACTTCTCAGATCTTAACTTTTCTAAGACAATTCAAAGATGCTCTTCATACGCTGTTTCACTTCTTGAATATATGAGAATGTCATCAATAAAGACTATGACAAATCTATCCAAGAATTCGTGAAAAACTCGATTTATGAGATCCATGAATACTGCCGGAGCATTTATCAATCCAAACGACATTACTACAAACTTGTAGTAGCCATATCTCGTTCGAAAGGCAGTTTTTGGAATGTCTTCTTGACGAATCTTCAACTGATGATAGCCAGATTTTAAATCAATCTTTAAGAAAACACTGGCTCCTGCGAGTGATCGAACAGATCATCTATCCTTGGCAAATGATACTTATTCTTCAATGTCAATTTGTTTAGTTCTCGATAGTCTATACACATTCTTAGACTACCGTCTTTCTTCTTGACAAACAAGATTGGTGCTCCCCACGGGGAAACACAAAGCTTGATAAAACCAAGATCAAACAATTCTTGTAGCTGGATCTTTAGTTCCTGAAATTCTTTTGGGGTCATTCTATATGGCGCCTTTGATATTGAAGCTGAACCAGATTAAAGGTCAATGGTAAACTCCAATTGCCTGTCTGGGGTAATCCTGGCAAAACTTCAGGAAATACATCTTTGAATTCTCGGACTACAGCTACGTCATCGATTTTCTTCTCTTGTTTTTCATCTTTGTTGAGGTAAACAAGATATACTTGCACATCTTTTCTTCTCAACAATCTTCTTGCTTGAATTACCGAAATAATCAGCATTCCTCTCTTGCTTCTCTCTTTTTCGAAGAATAAAGTTGACTCTTTTCACGGGATATGAAAAGAAATCTATCTTTGCTTACACCAAATGATGGCAAAGTTCTCAATTAACCAATTACTTAGTCGTTATTTGCGTCGGTGAAGTTTATGTTTCTCAATTTCTCGAGTTTCAAATTGAAAAGTGTTGCAAAAGAAACTGTTTAGCGGACAAAAAAAATACCAACAGGTGTCAGACATGGAAAAGCGTGGAGGAGAGCGGTTGGCATCACCCAACTAGTGACCGCTGAAATTCCATCCGGCGCTGGAAACTGGCAGCCAACAGTCACTAGACTCCAACGGTCGTTGGATCGCTTCGCTGAAGAGGCAGCTAGCGATCGCTGGCTGTCAGCCGGCGCTGGCTTGCCGTTCTCTAAAACAGGTCCAACCGGCATTGGAAACCAGCCGACGGTGGACATCAATTAGTAGCGCTTTCTTGCGCAATTTTAAATGCACTCAGCAAGGCCTTTTTTTTTTTTTTAAAACATATTCTCACATTCTCTCTCGATGGACAACAGTAGACTCTTGAACGGCAGCATCACACGAAATTTACTCTTCTTCACTTACCAATACATTCCCAAAATGATGTCTACGTGCCACATTCGAATTAGATTTAGGGTTTTGGCTGACATCTTAAGGGAACCAATCTCAAATTCTAGATTAGGGCAAACATGCGTGACTGGGTAGTTTTACCTACCGGGGTCGATACTCTTAAGTTCTGGCTATCTCTTTCTATTTAAGGCCAAGAGTATCTACGCATGCAAAAGAATGTGATGCACCAGTATCGAAAAGATTTATAACAGGTACATCATTTATCTGACCCATACCCGCCAGATTGCCCTGATCTTTGACACTCGCTTTCTGCTCAAGAGCAAAAACTTTCTGGTGATGATGCTGCTCTTACTGCGGTGTTTGCTACTTCAGCTTCTGCTGCTGAGGCCGAGGAATTTGACGTTGACGCTGCTGCGTCTGTGGGACTTCTTGGCTTTTAAGTGTGGAGGCTGATACTGATTATGTTTTCTCCTCCAGTCCCTTGCTGCCTATTTGAGCACTGATAATAATAATGCCCTGGTTGCCCATATGCAGAGCAGATGTTACTTCCTATTTTGCGAATTCCCTGGTGCATTTTTCCACACTTAGGGCTGCAGAAATTCCTTGCTGTCTCTGAGACAAGCTACCTTGATCAACCACATCAGGTCTATATTTTTCTTGAGTCGATTGTTGTTGACTCTGCTCATGTCATGGCTTCTTGCTAGGTTAATTCCTAGCATTCCACTTCATTTTTCCCTTTTGAAACTGGCTTTGGTGCGAAGATTGCGGTTTAACAGCCGCTGGGGATTGAATCGGGGGAGGTGCTGGAGTCTGGACTAACTTCTCTGGATGCATAGCCAGCTCCATATCTAAAGCTCGGTTTAACGCTTCAACATAAGTCAAAACACTTTGACTTGCTAGTACTATTCTTTATGTCTTGCCTGAGTTCGAAGAAAAAGCTCAGACATCTTCTTGTCCGAATCAACTTTGACAGGGCGAAACAGGCTAAGTCACATTATTCACGGACATACTCTGACTCTTATCTTTTTTTTTTCTTTTTTTTTCTTGCTTTAAATTTACGAACTCACTTGACTTCTGCTTGCAAAAGCTTTTCGAAACATCTTTCGAAAAGGGCTTCATTGGACACCCAAGTGAGATTTTCAAGCTGCTCGGGTAAGTCTTCTGGCAAGCTTCCCACCAGCAGTCTGCAGATCTTTTCAGCTGATATGACATACATGCGAGACACTCACTATCATCACATCTAGATTCGCTCTAAAGCACGAATTCATTCTTCCACTTCTGACGGATTTCCTCTTCCGTCGAAGGTCGGGGGTTTTTGTCGAAGAAATAATTCTTCGATTCTCTTCTCAGGCTGAGGAGGTAGGGTAGGATCTCGCTGCTCTTCTTCTACTTCTTCCTCTACCCTATTTCTTCTTTGGCATTCTAGTTTTTAAGAAACTATAAAACTATCACGAAATAACTTTATTCTTATCGAGCTTTGCATTTAAACACCTTTTTATCTTATTCTATATTGCATAAGCAAATACTTCACAAGCGAATTCTTAAATCGTAGATCTTAACATTCAAGAATTCACATCACATCATAATATAATCACTTACATAACTTCACTTAGTAGTCATGTAATAGCAACATAACTTAACTTTATAACTTTTCTTAATCATTATTAAAGCACTCAGCTTTATATCTTTTCTTAATTAGGCAATCATTAATAAAGCACTCGGCTTTATAAACTTGTCTTAAATAGCAGCAGAATAACTTGACTTATAAATTGACAGAATAAATTATCTGTCTTTAATAACTTGACTTTATCTTCTAAAGAAATCTCATTTTCTTTCATTCTTAATTTATTTTCACAACATTCTTTATACTTTCATCTCATTATTTAACTTTCCTTAATAACTCAACTTTTAGCTTCTAAAGAAATATTTTCTTCTTTCATTTTCATGAAAGCCTTTACTTCCTTCCTTCATCATCTTACTTATCTTTCCTCATACTTTTCTTTTCTCATAGAGCATCATTACTTCACATCTTACACTTTAAGGAAGCATCAACTTAATTTAAATAACATCTTTAATCCTTTTTCTTCATATAACTTCTTTTCTTACTTATGCTTTCCTTTTCTTCATACTTCATCATATCTCTTCGTATTACTTAAATACTTTAGGAAAACATCAAATTATCTTAAATAACTGCTTTGGTCATTTTTCTCAATATACTTGAAAAATTGCCTTTTTGAGGTCTTTTCAAAAGAAAGGATTTATATACAGCAAAAGCTATCCCTAGGTCATCTGTGATGTTAGGACATCACACAAAAATATCATTAGTGGTACGGACTACTACTCCGTTACAGATCTAACTACGTCATATTATGCATCAAATATTCACACACACATTTTTACATCATCATCACTTTCATAACTTTAACTTAATAATCACGCAATAGCGAAGTAACTTAATTTCATACACTTTTCTCTGCTTGGCAATCAATATTAAAGCACTTAGCTTCATGGACTTTTCTTAATTATTCAAGTAGCAACAAGCTAACTTGACTTATAACCTTAACAATTAAACAATTGTCAGGAATAATTTAACTTTCTTTACTTAACTTTAAACATTTAACACATCAATCATAACTTATTTCAAAAAAATTCTCATTCTTTACTTTCTCACTTCATTTCATTAATTAACTTCATTATGGAGGCGGAAGACCCATATTACTGAGTTTCTAGCTATGTGGGTTGATCAGGTCCACATAACAGGCCGTCAGTCACATGGAACTTCTGTCTCGTACGTTCAACAATCTTGTCATACGGGATTACAAACTCTTCAAGAAAATTCAAGGTTCTTTTAGAGATTTGCGTGAAATTGCTACTCCCGTATTATTTCCTAATTTCAAAGACTTCCACGAATCGAGTCTTCACTTAAATAACGTCTTTCTCATCAAAAAGAGTAAATGGAATGTCTATGCTTTACTCTTCATAAGGCATCAAAACTTTACAATATATCTTCAAACTTTAAACTTTTAATCTTTAGAAAACTTTTAATACATACCTGACTTTGCTGGATGATGAGATGAGGTGCTGGACTTTTGTTGTTTAAGACTTAACTAGTCTAGGGGTTCAAGTCTAGACTAGACTCAAGAGAAAAATTTTAGACTTAGAGCAGACAAGCTGCTCTGATACCACTCTGTCGCAGCCCGACTTAGAATGAAGATAACCAAGCCGGTGGGTCCCACGACGTACACAATTTATGATTAACCAAGGAACAAGATAACGACCCAGTTATCCAACAAAAACCCATCATACAATAAATCATACTTTCAAGTCAAACCAAAATAGCCGAGAATGGTCAAAAGACAACACCATCTCGTATCAGAGTTTAGCAACGGAAACAAGGTTTATCAAGTCATAGCTTCAACATCACACTAAGACAACAATTACTGAATAACTTCAAAGTGTTGCAGCGAAAACCAACATGACATATCTTTGATTATATGTATGAAGACATATAACCCTGCTCAACATCAACCAAGTTTCAAGAGGTCAACAACAAAAGTCCGCCCAGCACACTCCATCTTCATCCAAGCTAGCCTGCACATTTTAGAAATAACATGCAGGGCTGAGTACTTTTGTACTCAGTGGACACATGCCAAAATAATTGAAAATTTGCTACTTAGAGCTATAGATTGATTCTTGCCATAAGCGTAGCACAAGTAACTTTTATAAACAAACCTGTGCATGCTCAAACCTTTTCCTTTCATTATAAGTATTTGCGCGATCAAAATACTTATCATGTATGTACCACATCTACTATAACTTTTGAGTGTTGAGAAGTAGGCCTCCTTCTCAAACACTTGTAATCGTCCCACCATAAAGGAAGGCTCCCGATTACCACATAGTGTACACAAATCCTACATTACGTAGGACCGAATTCGTCTTTCTTTGGTAGATGATATCATACAAAAACTTCAAAAATTGGCAAGTCAATCACTTTGAAAATCATCACACACATATATATATAATCATAATATCACATTCTTTATTTCTTTAGTTCAGAAAGCCCACCTGAATTGAAGCTACTTTAACTACACTTTTGCTTCTCGGCTTTTCCCTCAATTTACGGTCCCGCTCGAGCCTTCATTTAAGAATTTGATTTTAACATAAGAGCGAGAAGAATTAAACAAAGAAATGAGGGATCTTTGCTGCCATAATACGAATTCTCTACTTCGACTCGACTTTCTAGGATTTTCTCACGGCAAAGTAAAACTTAACTTTTCTAATTACTTTTTCTACTTTACTTAACTCTTTAATCGATAACTAATCGATCACAACATCAGGAAACACTTAGAAACATAAAATCACATATTTCATCATTTAATCTCATACTTAAGCATATAAACACTTTATTAACATTTAAACTCATACTATTTACATCATTAAACACTTAAGCTTATCATATCATTCATAACATCATATCATAAAAAAAAATAAACATTTCATTTCTTCATATAAGCATCTCATTAATCATTAAGCTCTTTCTTTATTTATTTTAGCATATAAAAAAAATGCTTAAGCTCTTTGATAACATTTAAGCTTAACATTATATTATCAATATATGTCTTTGACATGTAAGCTCATTAATGACGTATCATTAATTCTTAAACTCATCATTAACGTATCATTAGGAAAAATTAGCTAACATTTTAACTTTTGAGTTTACGGAAGAAACAGCGAAAACAAGTTGAGCAAAGATCAATTTGGATAAATCAAGCCGATTTGGAAAATCAAAGCTAATTGGAAAAAGCCGAGTTATACGGAGAACCGAGCTATTTGGAAAAGCAATGGTGAAAAACTAATTTATTGGAAAAAGAGAATTGGAAATTGTGGAAAAAAATGAAACCGAGTGGACCAGTTGAGTTAATCCAATTGGGTCCAATGGGTAATTCCAATGGCCAGTCAGTGAGTAAATCCAGTGGCCAAGTCATAGGTAAATCCATTGGCCCAGGTTGGTAGGTAATTCAGTGAGTGAATCCAATTGGCGAGTTCAGGGTAATTCAGTAATGGTCAGTTGAGTTAATCAAAATTTGGATCCAATTTGTGTTAATCATTTGGTAAGGTCAATTTGTGTTAATCAATTTGGATCCAGCTGACTTAAGCTAGCAATTAAACTCCAGAAACTCTCAATTTCAAGACCATAAATTTCGAATTTCTTACAAATTAGGTCAGGGAGTTTCAACTCATTTAATTCATGTATAAACATGTTCAAAAATATCATATAAGCTCAAATTAAACATCAATTCAAGCATGTAAGATTAAATAAAATATTCTTAGTTTTAGCCCTTAATTTCGGCCCTTTTTAAATTAATTAACAAATGATCAAGCTAGCTAAATTCAATCACTAAACATGTTTATATACATCACATGAACTCATATAAATCATCAATTTGATCATGAAATTCAACAATCAAAAATCCCTAATTTATTCATTAATTTTCGGTAATTCCAAAATAAATAAAAGGGTCTTGAATCTTTGATTAATTCCAACATTAAACATGCTTAAAATAATTTTCTAAGCTCAAATAATCCATCAATTTAATCATCAAGCATCAAAATTAAAAAGCCTTTATTTTTCCATATTTTTCATAAATTTTGAAAAAGAAGATGGATTTTTATGCTCAATCTTGAGCTAAGAACTTGATTAGTGAAAGATCTAACCTTCTTGATTAATTTGAATGCTAGTTTCTTTGATTTCTTGAGCTTGGTGAAGCTTCTTCAATGAAGATTGTGTGTGATTGAGTGTGTGTTGCCGTGTGTGTGTCGAGAGTTTGAGGGAGAGCAAATGAGGATGAAGATGGATGCAACACACTTAACTAATAGCTAAGTCTAAATACATTGAACTTAAACACACGTATGTAGCATGCTAATCTTGACTAATCTCTTCATCATCATTGCATTTTGGATAAGGTGTGGTGTCACTCCCTTATTAGTTAGTAATTTGACTTAGTGTTATAATATCTAAATTAAGATATTATGAATTAAATTTAATACTAACAATATCTTATAATTTATTCTCTTAGATATTGTTAGATTAAATTAATTAGAAATTAATAATAAAGCTTATAAGACAAGCTTTATTTCTTAGGAATATTATGCTTCAAAAATTAGCTTAATTAATTTATTAAACATTAAGCATATAAATCTTACTTTAATTGATTAATTAATTCTCTAATTAATTAATCAAACATCCAATAAACAATCATCACAGCTTTAATTAAAAAGCTTTCGAACTTATAAAAATTATTTGGGTTTCTCAAACCCTAATATAAGCTTTCTCAAGAAATTTTCGGAAATAAAATCCGGAACTAAAATAATTTGCCGGAGAAATTTTATGATTTCCGGAGAAATCAAATCTTCCAAAACTAACACATACTTCTCAGATAATATCAAATATATATAAGCACGTAATCATAGATACCTTCATTATCTCATTTCGGATTAACCGGAATGAGAATAAATCTTAGAAACTTTGAATTCGGCAATTTAGTACTGCCGAAAAATTTTAATTGCATGAACTTATTTTCTTTATAAGTTCTCGCATTTTAATTATTCTAAATAATTATCTTAATTATTTACTAAGATTAGTTATGAAAAAGCGGGGTATTACATTAACAGACAATATAAGATTAGTCAAATGAAATGTTTGAGAAAATGAGGGAGAATATGGAAGCGTGTTGATTAATTTAACAAACATTAATCCAAAAAGGGGAAGATAATTAAATGAATTATGCGTCCGATTGGAAATAAAGGACAATTATTGGGATAAATGTAAACCCACCTATGATCCTATATATGTCATTTATTTATTACGCGTGTGTTTGGTAACAAATTGACAAATGCCTATCATAGATTTATTGATAAATTCGAGACATACTACAATTGTACTATAAATTTGGTGGACTATAAGCATAAGTATTTATATTTCATTATCACTGATTATTGATATTTTTGATCACTTTCATTCACTGTTTACTTATTAGGTGATAGTTTCAAGGTGCTTAGGTGATTTTAAAATATATAATAATAATACTTATTCATACATATCAAGAAACGAAAACAGAAAAATACAAAATAAAAGTTGTAGAAGAATTTGCTAAGAAGAACCCCAAGAATTGCAAATTAAAGAAAATTCAACTTGTTGATTCTTGTCAATTCTTACTAATTAAACCTCAATTAAACACAAAATCAAATGGCCTAAAACAGTCAAATTAAATCTGAGCATGTACGAGCATATAAAAGTTATAATTTTTTTTAACAAACCCTCATTATTGGGGGAAACTATATCCACAAATCAAGAATTTATCGACCCTCATTATTACCTGCTCGAATTGAAATCTACACGAAAACTCTTTCTTTTGTTCTCTCTTTTCTTGAATATTAAATCCACGTATTGCATTCTTTTGCTAAAATAAATATAGACATTGAAATTTATGTAAACACAAATAAGGCAAAGTAATAATTTCGTAGATTTGACTTATAACCGCACATTACCGATTTACCTACTTACACTCTCTCATCCATAACTGTACTAATTCACAAACTTAATCTCACAAAAATAAAAAGATATTTTATTTTATTTTTTAAATCAATTTCCATGTAATACTTTCTGTCTGCTCATCTCTTACGATTAAAACTCAAATTTCATTCACAGTCAGTACGTAATTTTTCAATACGAGTATATAAAGTCTGTAATTTATACTTCAGTCGTCTCCATTGATATTATTAATACTTCCTCCGTCCCAGGATAAATGGCCACATTCTTTTCGGCACGGGTATTATGGAGAATGATGTTTAAAGGGTAAATAAGATAGATAGTGGCGGAGCCCACAACTTTTTGTGAGAGAGACATATTTCCTTATAAGGAAAGTGACCACTTATCCCGGGACAACCCAAAAAGGAAATGTGGCCACTTATATATTGCGGGACGGAGGGAGTACTATATAGTAGCAAATATTATTTTATAACTTGTATAAAAAAAGAGAGGAGATGAAATCTGTTTTGTAGGCAGTAACAGTATATGTTAGATCAAGTATATTTGTAAGGTTTAGAAGAAAGCATGCATTTTTATTTTATTTTTTTATTTGAAAGAAGCAAGCATTTATTAGGTAATGAGTATTGTGATACACCACACATGCATGCTCTATAAATAAAGCCATCAATCAGCCTTTGTTTAAAGCAACCAATCACTTCTGCTCTCTCTCTCTCTCTCTCTATCTCTCCCTCTCTGATCTCGGATCTCTCCGGCCTTACAATGGCGCTGCTTGGGATAATGGCGTTGATCTTCTCTATGATTGCACTTCACCGTTTTGGAGTGGAAGGCGCCCAAAATGTTACGATTACTGTGTTGGAAAGTGCTCGTGCCAAAGGAGCAGGTAATAATTAATTAATAGTATATATACTTAATAACTACTTTGTTGTAATTGTAGTTTTATTTTTATTTTTAATTGCTATATATGTATAGTTTGCCTTGACGGCAGCCCGCCAAGTTACGCCCATAGTCCAGGATTTGGAGATGGAGCTAACAACTGGCATGTCCATCTACAGGTATATATATTTATATAGGGAGCAGATTTGATAAGAATACATATTTTCTTTTCTTTTCTTTCCTTTTTTTTATATATTTATTTTATTATGGCTTATATTTTGATTAATTAGAGTAACAATTTGAAGTTGCAATAATATAATGTAGGGTGGTGGGTGGTGCTGGTCAAGTAGTTATTGTTTCGATAGGTCAGCTAGTGTTATGGGAAGTAGCACTAAGCTTATGAGCACCTACGGTGGACAAAAACAATTCGACGGCATGCTTGAAAATAATGCCACATTTAATCCCGGTAAAATTAATAAACATATACTATAATTTTGCATCTCTTTATATCTCCTAAGTTCAAATATATAATATAATTTTAATTTAATGGTTTCAAAATATATATAAATGAATATTTCAGATTTCTACAATTGGAACGTCGTCTTCGTTTTCTACTGTGATGGTTCGTCGTTCATGTCAGATGTAGAGGAGGTAGATCCGGTAAGTTTAATTAATTAATTCTTTTGTGCTTCACTATATATGAAATTAATTAGTATTTAAAAATAAAAATGCTAATTTATGTGAATATTGTGTGTGTGTGCGTGCTAGGTGTACAACATCACATACAGAGGTGCAAGGATCTATGATGCTGTGATGGAGGAGCTTCTACAAAAAGGAATGAAAAACGCTAAGAATGTACGTAATTAATTAATTATGCATAATTTTCCCCATTAATTTGTAATTAATCATAGTAGGCTAGCTTTATATATTAGTGCATTAATTAATGTATTTATGATCTAAATTATGCAGGCTCTACTGTCAGGCTCTTCAGCGGGAGGCTTAGCCGCAATTCTACATTGTGACAAATTTAGAGCATTGTTTCTCAACAACAATAATTATAATACTAGGGTGAAGTGCTTATCCGATTCTGGATTTTTTATCCAAGGGTACGTAATTAATTACAAACTTAAGCTTAATTAATTAATTATCTAGTTATTGTTCAACTTTTAATTTATATATATCAAACATGCATAATGCTTGAACTAAAATGTTTTCTTTGATTTAATACTATATACTAATTATTAACAGAGAGGATTTTCTTGGAGCTGATTGGAGAGAAATTCGGTTCTCTAGTGTGATATCAACACATGTACTCTTCTATCCTAAATTCCCTCTTAGTTAATTTCTTAATAAATACTAACATCCTCAATTATATTAATTTTTCCTCATTAATTAATTCTGCTGCATGCATATATAGGGGTTGGCGAATTTGTTACCCACATCATGCACAAGCAAATTCAGTCCGACTCTGGTATAAACGTATTGAATAATTATTTCTTTTACACACAATTATATATAATTAATGCAAATACATATCCCTCATAATTAATAAGTTAAATCATTTTCATTTTGTAGTGTTTATTTTCTGAAAATTTGGTCCCAGATATTCAAACCCCACTCTTTCTGATCGAATCAGCCTTTGACAAATTTCAGGTAAGATTATTATTCTTCGGTGAAAGTAATTACATGTTCACTGCTTTACACACACACACAAATATATATATATATATATATTGATTACCTTGATAGATTAATTTGTTTTTCAATCTAATTCTTGTCTCAGATTTCGGAGCAGTTGTTTTCTCCTAACAATATAAGTAAGAGATGGTTTAATTGCACCAAGAACAACTTGATGCATTGCAATTCGACTGAGATCAAAATAATGAAAGGTATATATCTACAGATTTGTCACATTAATATCTTCAATTTTGGACTGAAATTTAAGAAGCCAGCTCTCACAATAATTTCTCAATTAATTTTTGTTTAGAATTCCGGACCATATTTATAAAGACGCTGAAGAATGCTATGAGTGATAGCTCTTCAAACAGAGGTTATTTTGTACACAGTTGCTACCAACATGTCCATATACTAACAAAGGACTACTCCACGTGCTCATCTTTGATTGGAAGCAACGTACTTGCTAATAAAGTAAGACAACATCATATTATAGTATCTAATCTAATATTCATTGTTTTTCATATCATATACACACTAAAATTTAATTTAATTTAATTTAATATGTACATTTGCAGACGGTGGCGCAAGCTGTGGGCGATTGGTATTTTGATCGAAGCAATTTCGAGGAGATAGACACTCACAATGACTTGCCACGAAATTGCAGCAGAACCTACCCCGGCCAGTCTTTCGGCCCTGATTTTGAAGAAAAATGTAGTCATGCTCTTCACCCTAATGTAATTAGCCCTTAGTTTATTACTAGCAGGGATTTACGTGCGTTGCACGTATTATTTCTCATTTTAACATGATTAGTTTACTACAAATAGTATTATATTTGATAAGAATTATTTATATTTAGGCGAATGAAGACTTCTAATGCAATAAACCTCTTAAGATAATTATTAAAATAATTAATTGCTGATTGAATATAATTCAATTATATATTAAATTATTCATAAGTATACAATATTACATTATTACCCTTAAAGTGAGTATATTAGAGGGATATAATAGGCAACGCATATTTTGTAAGAATAGACTCTTTTATAATAGGTGTAGATTATTATGAATGAAAAAGGGCTCAAGTTTTGGGTAAATTAATATTTAATGACTTGTTCACATATGTATCTTCTTTCTAGACCTCTGTTTCTTACTAAAAAATTAAATTAAGGCTTCAACACAGATCATATCTTAATCATAATGCAAATGAAAAAGAAATGTGATGGTACATGGCAGAAACAACAAATTTTAAGAAATGGATGCGAGCTGATATCTTGTAAATGAGATGTGGAAACTAATAGTAGTAATTTTTTTTTTTTTTTGAAAGCTTGCCTTTCTCATATATATCGTGTCTTGATAAGAAGACAAACTCAAGAAAGCTTTGGCACATTGAGAATTTCAAACACGTCTCACTTGATAAAAGACTTTGTATATATATGTTGGTGGTTTGAGATTAATTTTTAAGTTGAGATATAACACGTCTCACTTGATAAAATGTTCTCATTTAGTACTATTAAAGATAGTAATACCAAATAAATTAAATCATAATGGAGACAAATTAAAACAACGTGATTTTATTGAAGTTATAAGCTAATAAATTTATTGATTTTTATGAATAGTGTGCGAATTTAAGTGATGATAAATACATACACATGTAGGTTTCGACTCAGATCATTTAATAAAAATGTAACGAATCAATCTAGTCTGGTTGTATTTATAAGAAACAATACCAATGAATGTTTGAACAAAGACAACAAGGATTCAAAAATTTATCTAAATTAGTTAGCTAGCATGAGTCCCAAATCAAATACCGCGATTCAAATGATGATAATTTTGGTGGTAATGAGCGGATATTGGTTGTTAATTACTATTAATGTGTCAGAAGCAGAAAATAGTAAGGGTAAAATCGACCTAAAAGAGTGCTACAAGAATTGGCCATCAGAATGCTACTCTCCATTATTTGATGAAATATGTCGCTCTCCTGCACATTACCCTTCAGTTAGTATTTGTTGTGATCGCATATTTACGAAAACGATTAGTTATGATTGCTACTTTGCAATTGTTGATGACATCAAAGCTCACAACATATGCCAAGAACCGGGTTTGGTGGGGGCCACGGCTGCCGAGGTTTACTATAATTGTATATCATAGTTCATTAATTAGTTTTATTAATAATACTACTAATATTTATTTATGAAAATAATATAATTGTATTTGCTCTGCATGCAATGCACCCATTCTGGATTTTACGTTTAATTAAACTATCAAAATATAATTAGCTTTAAATTTCTCATTATACAATACAATATGGTAAAATATTTTCAATGCTAAAAATATGAATTACACATAGGGTGACATGTTTTCATGAAAAAATAATAACAATTGACAACAAATTAAACGAGGGAAATGTTTGTCATGCATTTTTATGATCAATTAATAATATTTTACAAACAAATACGATTTTGGTAGCTAAGATTTTCAGTATCACATGTTTCTATATGCATGCTTGTTTTTATCCATGCATCGAAATAACAAGGGTTTAATTTAATCTACATAATAGAATATATATATATATATATATATATATATATATATGTGTGGAATAAGCTGTTGACGGGTGCTTAATTTAATTTTGCGGTTGGCGGGTGCTTAAGCGTACTCCAACACCCATCTAGATCCGCCCCTGGTCATGTGACTATATAACAAAAGAATTACAAACCCATGGAATTAACATTACAAAGAAGAATATACACAACACACAACATGAAAGGTTAACAGACAATATAAGATTAATCAAATGAAATGTTTGAGAAAATGAGGGAGAATATGGAAGCGTGCTTGCTGGATTAATTTAACAAACATTAATCCAAAAAGGGGAAGATAATTAAATGAATTATGCACAAATAAAGAATTTACCGACCCTCATTATGCACAAATAAAGAATTTACCGGCCCTCATTATTACTTTGGGGAAACTATATCCACAAATCAAGAATTCACCGACCCTCATTATTACCTGTTCGAATTGAAATCTACACGAGAACTCTTTCTTTTGTTCTCTCTCTTCTTGTTTTTTTTTTTTTTGTTAAACTGCATTCTTTTAGATTTGCTAAAGTAAATATAGAGATTGAAATTTGTGTAAACATGCACAAATAAGGCAAACTAATAATTTCGTAGATTTGACTTGTAACCGCACATTGCCGATTTACCTACTTAGTACTTACATCTCTCACCCATAACTGTACTAATTCACAAACTTAATCTCACAAATATAAAAAAGGTATTTTATTTTATTTTTTAAATCAATTTCCATGTAATACTTTATGTCTGCTCATCTCTTATGTACTCCCTCTGTCCCATTGAAATTGTCTACCTTTTCTTTTTAGGTTGTCCCATTTAAATTGTCTTGTTTCCTAAAAAAGAAATAATTAATTATTCAAAAGTGATGAGACCTAACCATTTTTTCTCCTTTTGTCTTTCTCCTTAATAATCGTGTCGAACAGTAACATGACAAAATGAGTGCGACAGAGGGAATAGCATTACGTAATTCTTCAATATGAGTTTATAAAGTATGTAATTTATACTTCAGTCTCCATTGATATTAATACTATAGAGTAGCAAATATTATTTTATAACTTGTATACAAAAACGTATTGATTAACTATTTGTTTTACACACAATTATATATAATGCAAATACATATCCCTCATAATTAATAAGTTAAATTATTTCCATTTGTGTAGTGTTTGTTTTCTTAAAATTTGGTCCTCACACTCTTTCTGATCGAATCAGCCTTTGACAAATTTCAGGTAAGATTATTATTCTTCGGTGAAAGTAATTACATGTTCACTGCTTTACACACACACACACACATATATATATATATATATATTGATTACCTTGATAGATTAATTTGTTTTTCAATCTAACTTGTCTCAGATTTCGGAGCAGTTGTTTTCTAACAATATAAGTAAAAGATGGTTTAACTGCAGCAAGAACAACTTGATGCATTGCAATTCGAGATCAAAATAATGAAAGGTATATATCTACAGATTTGTCACATTAATATCTTCAATTTTGGACCGAAATTTAAGAAGCCAGCTCTCACAATAATTTCTCAAATAATTTTTGTTTAGATTTCCGGACCATATTTATAAAGCCGCTGAAGAATGCTATCAGTGATAAATTATATTCCGGACCATATTTTTAAGTTGAGACATAACACGTCTCACTTGATAAAATGTTCTCATTTAGTACTATTAAAGTTAGTAATACCAAATAAATTAAATCATAATGGAGACAAATTAAAACAACGTGATTTTATTGAAGTTATAAGCTAATAAATTTATTGATTTTTATGAATACTGAATAGTGTGCGAATTTAATTGATGATAAATACGTACACTTGTAGGTTTCGACTCAGATCATTTAATAAAACTGTAACGAATCAATCTAGTCTGGTTGTATTTATAAGAAACAATACCAATGAATGTTTGAACAAAGACAACAAGGATTCAAAAATTTATCTAAATTACTTAGCTAGCATGAGTCCCAAATCAAACACCGCGATTCAAATGATGATAACTTTGGTGGTAATGAGCGGATATTGGTTGTTAATTATTAATGTGTCAGAAGCAGAAAGTAGTAAGGGTAAAATCGACCTAAAAGAGTGCTACAAGAATTGGCCATCAGAATGCTACTCTCCATTATTTGATGAAATATGTCGCTCTCCTGCACATTCTCCTTCAATTAGTATTTGTTGTGATCGCATACTTACAAAAACGATTACTTATGATTGCTATTTTGCAATTGTTGATGACATCAAAGCTCACAACACATGCCAAGAACCGGGTTTGGTGGGGGCCACGGCTGCCGAGGTTTACAATAATTGTATATTATAGTTAATTAATTAGTTTTCTTAATAATAATACTAATAGTATTTATTTATGAAAATAATATAATTGTATTTGCTCTGCAATGCAGCCATTCTGGATTTTACATTTAATTAAACGATCAAAATATAATAAGCTTTAAATTTTTCATTATACAGTAAAATCTAATAAAATATTTTCAATGCTAAAAATATGAATTGCACAAAGGGTGACATGTTTTCATGAAAAAAATAAACAATTTACGACAGAACGAGGGAAATGTTTATGTCATTTTTATGATCAATTAATAATATTTTACAAACAAATACGATTTTGGTAGCTATAAGACTTTTAGTATCACATGTTTCTATATGCATGCTTGTTTTTATTCATGCATCGAAATAACGAGGGTTTAATTTAATGATTAGGCCGAGCGCCGATGGATCTTCGACAACTGAAATGATTTCTAATTCTTCAAGAGATTTATCACAACACACAAATAGAAAATCCAGAATGCTCCATGGAGAAAATCGTCTCTCTGTGGGGATTTTGTGCGTGTGAGAGAGTCATGTCTACCAACTCAACTGTGTTGGTTTAGATAGTTTTTTTCATGTAATTCAGTATCACATTTTGTAAAATAAATCAATTTTATCTCAAGTATAAATAACTCAGTTTAATTGCTTCTTAATTTCATTTAATTAAATCATATAATTGCTTCTTCGTACTGTCATACATATACATAACGTTATGAAAATTTTTTGCTAATATTATGAGAGTAAGAAAAGGACAACAACTATTGGTGCAAAAAGAAAAGAAAACAGTCTCCAAACTCGCGCGATGCCCCACACTATCTGTACATCATATATATGGTGCATCAATTGTAGCATCACGAGTTTTAATAATTTTAGTTTAATGTAGCATATGGTAATGAGAGGATCTCATATCTTGTGAGTGGATGGAATTTTAGTTTAATAATTTTAGTTTAATGTGATCCATCTACATACGATATGAGAGGATCTCATATCTTGTGAATGGAAATAATGACTATAAATAAAAGATGCACGCTTTGAAATCTACACGAAAACTCTTTCTCATCATTCTCTCTCCTCTTCAACATTAAATCCACTCTTAAAACAAGAGAACTATGACAAACAAACACGTATTGCGCATTCTTTTAGATTTGCTAAAATAAATACTCCCATAGAGATTGAAATTTGTGTAAACACATAAAGCAAACTAATTAATTTCGTAGATATATTTGACATGTGTATAACCACACATTGCTGATTCACTCATAAGTCTGTACTAATTCACATCACAGCATATTTTCAAATTTGGTTTAAATAAAAAAGGTATTTATTTCTATTTTTATTTTTTTAATCAACTAGTATATTGACTCGTGCGTTGCACGGCAATGATCATATATTTATTGAAATAAATTTTAAATAACCATATAAATTCATTTTATGTAAAACCAATTAAAGATAGTTGTTAGTTTGTTCGTAGTTGAGAATTCATAGCTCGTAGAAGAAAATCTTGAAAATTATGTATAATCTGTTAAATTAATTCTTAAGAATGATGGATGATTATGTGGACGTGAATATAATAGAATGTAAGAATTAATTCACCAAATGTCTTGAAAATTATGTATAATCTTTTAAATTAATTCTTAAGAATGATAAATGATTATGTGGACATGAAATATAATAGAATGTAAGAATTCATTCACCAAATGATTTTATATATAGATATTGCTATAGTTTAATGTATTCGACACATATGTAGGAGATTTATATGCATGTGTATGTTAATTATATATTATTTATATGAAATGTATAATCAATATCAGAGAGTAAAATTTGTTAGTGATTTTAAATCTACCAAGTATGTATATCATAAATTTATGAAAGCAAAAAGTACAAGCTGAAATTAGATTAAAACACTAATATCAATCTGAAAGTAGAATAAAAAAACTAATACTAATCAGAAATTAGAATTAAAAAACTAAACTGATCTGCAATTTGAAAATTTGGAAGAGAGCAATTTTTTATATATTGTTTGTTCTGATGAGATGTGCGTACATCTCAGACTCACAATTATGAAAATATGATTTTTTTTTTCCTCTGGATTTCCCATCATCATTTTGTTCTCTCCTTCATGGTCAAGAATCCATGATCAAAACGGAAAATTCTGATTTTGCGCTAAACTACTGGTAAAGATCTGGTTAATATCGAAATGTATATTTCACATATGAATAAAGTTGGGAAATCTGGTGGCTTTTCATAATTGCGTGCGTGCGTGTGTGTATAGATATATAAAGTTGGGAGATATGGTTTGCATATATAGTAGCTTTTCACGAAAGGATATGTTTGTTAGTATTTGATATATATTTTCAAAAATTAAATTCATTCTAGATAAGATCAAAAACTGTGTTTTAATGCATTATATAGATTTCCATGTAATTACTTGTTAAACCAGAACCAACCTGAACATCTATGTTCATCTCTTTTATAGCAGTTATTACTATAGAAACTTAAATCTCATTCATAGTCAGACTGAATCTAGTTGTGCATAATGAAGGCGTCCAAAATGTTACAATTACCGTTTTGGAAGTTGATCAACTCTCCAAAACGGTAATTGTACGTTTTGGACGCCATCAACTCCACAACTTTGCTGTGCAATCACTGAAAAGATCAACATGATTAACATGAGAGAGAGAGAGAGAGGGATTGCTTAAACAAAGATTGATTGATAGCCTTATTTATAGAGCAAGCATGTGTAGTGCATCGCAATACTCATTACCTAATAAATGCCTGCTTTCTTATAACAATAATACTTTTTGGACATATATGTCCGGACATAAAAGGGTATATTAATAATTTTAACTTAAGATTTATCTAATAAAATCATTTTAATCAATCATTTTATCTAATATTTTCATAAATACCTTTTATGATCAATCATTTTATCTAATATTTTCATAAATACCTTTTATCATCAATCATTTTACATTATTGCTGCTTCGTTTTATGCTCAAAAGTATGCAACTTTTTACCTTATTTCACGATTAATCTTTTTCAATATTATTAATATATTACCACTGATACAATTTTCTAATATGCATCTACCCAATTTTCTTTTTCATATTACTCCCTCCGTTCTTTTTTAAATGTCCTATTTAGCTTAATTTTTTGTTTCCATATAAGTGTCATATTTCAAAATTTGAGAGTAAATTAATGACATTTTTTCAATTTATCCTTATTTAATGCTTCTAGTAATTTGTTAATTAGTTGTATGTATACATTAATGATGGTAATTAATAAGGTTATATAGGCAAATTTCTTTATTTTCTTGGTATGTGTAATTTGACGGTGGGGGACACTTATAAAAGAACGGAGGGAGTACTTATTATTATTTTCTTTTAATTACAAAACTTATGTCCGGACATTTATGTCCGAATAGGATCACTCTTTTTATAAACCTTACAAATACTCATCACTTGATCGATCTAACATATGCTATATTTCTGCATTCTTTTAGATTAATGTAAATTTAATGAAACGATTAATAGTAGCTCAATAAATTAATTTTCTATTTAGCCATCTAAATTCCGCATTTGTGGCAAACATGACTAAGGTAAATATTAGGAAAAGGTCAATCAAATTTAATTAATTATGGTTTCGCCATCTTTTTTGTACGTAATTAATTTATAATTCCAAGGCAATCATGAGGGTTAGGTTAAATTCACTACTTTAATTAATTTAATGTAATACATTTTTCGCACATATATAGGCATGGTGGTATTAATTCATAATAATATTGAACTAATTAATAATTTTAAGTTAATCATCATTAAGTATGAAAGAATATATCCTTATAGTTTATATTCCTTCTAAATTAACTAATTAACTACATTTGGTGGATGGTTTATGTTTCATAGAGCTTCTTTAATTTGCATCTTAGATAAAATCACCTTGCAATTGCTACGAACCGCCCACTTTTTACTTCCCAAAAAAGCCACATCATACTTTTACATCCACTGATCCACAAGAGATCAATTATTTATTTTAATGTTCATTTTTTTTTTAAGCATCATTTCTTGGGTTTGTTAGTCACATCACATGCTATTCGTCCTTTGCACTGATTTTGGCAATTTCATCTGACAAGCCAAACCAATTAAATATTGATTGATTTTGTTACACATCATATATACTTTATTTGCTTATTCGATGGATATTTATGTTTTGTCGAGTTGTGTTTATAATTGTTTTAGGCTCTATTGAATGTCAAATTAAGTAATAATCCTAAAAATGACACATGAAGCAATATATATATATATACATATATGTGTGTGTCTAGGACCGCCTTTTTATTAAGGAAACAATTAACAAGGAAATGAATATAGGGATATTGAAATTTGTGTATGCCTCTTTGCTCTTCATCCATTTTACTTTCTACCAATGAGATATTAAGTTGTAAGGAGTTGATATTTGGTGTAAGTGGAAAAAATGAATAAAAATATAATTAAAATAGATTGTACAGAAGTCGCAATAATTTGGGAAAGTTATGGGTTGATATACTTGTTTGCTGCTAAAAAGTTTGGTATGTGATGCATGCAAGGGATGGTCCAAAATTTATAGCTATATATTTCACGATATTCACCTATACTGATTGGATCCTTCATTCAATTCAAATATATAATTCAACCCATCACGAATCATTATTCAACGAAAATGGAATTACACAAAAAAAAAAAAAAATACTTGGGAAAAGTTAAAATTTCATATCCGAGGCCATTGAAAAATTGAAAACAACCGCGATACTTAGGTTTCGACCCAGATTATTAAATAAAGTTGTAACGAATCAAATCTAGTTCGATAGTATTAATGAGAAGCGATACCAAGAAATATTTCAGCAAAGGCAACATGAATAAATAAAATCTTAATTAGCATGAGTCCAAAACTAGATACGTTGTTAATTAATGTTTCAGAAGAAGTTGGAGAAAGGTAGTATTAGTAACGGTAACATCGACCTACAAGAATTGGCCGTACAATGGAGCGGCTTGTGTTGATATTTTCTGTGATTGTTGCACTGCAAAGTTGTGGAGTCGACCGTCGAGGGCGCCCAAAACGTCACCATCACCGTCTTGGAAAGTGCTCTTGCCAAAGGAGCAGGTAAATTAGTATAGACAAAAACTCTTGTACGACATGTCGCACAGTGCGATCGAGCCCACGCGCCCGTATGGACGGTCCAGATAGGCGCGTGCCAGACACGCACCCTACCAGGTGCATAAGATGCACACGTCCTTCTTTTTTTTTCTTTTTTTTAAGACGGGTGCATGCATCATACGCGCCAGCCTTTTATTTTTTATTTTATTGAATTTTTTTCATTTTTTATTTACAATTAGGGATTTTTAATCTTCAATTAGAGTTTATTAATCCACACTTAGGATTTATCAATTCCCAATTAGAGTTTATTAATCTCAATCAGGAGTTATTAATTTCTAATTGAGATTTATTAATATTAATTAAGATTTATATTAATTAATTAAAAAAAGTCAACTATACTTAATAATTACATTTTGTTTGTATCTTAATTTTTTCATAAAGAACGGTTAATTTATAGACTAGCTTATAGTCAGAGACGATATTTCTAGCTTTTAATCGAAAACGGGCTTGAGTGACTAAGAGATTGCCCTAAATAAGTCGATTCAATCTTAAATTGGTTAAAATGAGTAAAGTTTAATTATGAACCTATCGAATAAAGTTTGACCTCCAGGATAGCTTCCTCTTTGATTTCTTCTCCTGTTTTAATTGGTTATTGTTTAAGTTTTTAATTGGTTTTAATTGCTTGAATTTAATTTATTAAACAACCCTCATTAATCAATTAGTCTAGATAGATTAAAATAACCTAGAAATAGTACTCATTGTTTTTTAAACTAGTTTTCGTGAATACGACCTTGCTCACCGGATATTATAATTACACAGTACACTTCTGAATTGTAATTACTAAAAAAAAGGACGAACAAGTATTTGACATGCACTATTGTAGGGGACGTCTAGTGCGTGTTAATTATTGATTTTTGGCATATATATATAGTTTGCCTCGACAGCACCCCCCACCAAGTTACGCCTATAGTCCAGGATCTGGAGATGGAGCTGACAACTGGCATGTCGATCTACAGGTATATATATATATATATTCTTTATTTTATAATATATAGATGATTTCATAATATATAAATGATTTCAGATTTCTACAATTGGAATGTCTTCTTCATTTTTTATTGTGATGGGGCGTCGTTTATGGCAGATGTCGAGGAAGTAGATGCGGTAATTAGTTCAATTCTTTTTTATTTGACTATGAAATTTGGATCGAATCCTCTACTCTCGATTGTGTTTCATCATTTGTTCCATTCGTTAGATTATTGACATTTGACGATTTGAAGATAATATACCCTAATTAGATGGAATAAATCATAGTCATGCAAAATGTCATTCAACCAATGGAAGGAATACAGAATGAAACATAAATTGAGAGTAGGAAATCCGAATTGGAAATTTGGGAGGTGTATTTAAAAAATAAAAGTACATATGATGTGCAACAAAATCAATCAATAATTAATTGTGTTAATTTGGAGATATTATTAAGTTTGGCTTGTCAAAATGAAATTGCGAAAATCAGTGCAAAGGACGAGTAGCATGTGATGTGATTTACAGCCCCTTGAAATGAACATTAAAATGAATAGGCTGATCTCTTGTGGTTGTGAAAGTATGATGTGGCTTTTTTGGGAAGTAAAAAATGGGTGGTTCGTAGCAATTATATTGCAAGGTGATTTTTTTTCTAAGATGCAAATTACAGAAGCTCTATCAAACATAAACCATGCATCCACCCCAAAATTTATTAATTAGTTGATCTACAAGGAATATAAACTACAACGACTCTTTCTTGCTTAAATTTATTAATTAGTTCAATTCTATTATTATGAAAGTATTACATGAAAAACAATGAGATATACTCCATCAGTCCCCGAATACGTGTCACGGGTCGCCAAAATGTGTAGACCAAAATATTGGGCAAAATGATTCAATTTACTTCTAATTATTGTATGGAAGATCAAAAAAGTAAATCTGTTGCCTTGACTAAAAGGGTAGATTTGGTATTTTAGCACAATTTTTATATAGATGTGACACTTATTTGGGAATAAGAATTTTGGTGGATTGTGACACTTTTTTGGGGAATGGGGAGTATTGAATTAGATGAAAGTAGTGATCATTTATTCAATTGACCTAACCCTCATGATTGCCTTGGAATTATAATTAATTATAGAAAAGATGGCAGAACCATTAATTGATTGACCTTTTCCCGATCTTTACCCAAGTCATGGTTGCCTTGGAATTACAAATGAGGAAATATGGTCAACTAGAAAATTAATTGTGTTAGTGCATCTATACGCGCACATTTTCTCTATTATGGTTTGGCATTTTATGTATTCAAAATCGTAAGAGTTTTGGTTCTAGAAGGTTGTTCTTTCCGCTGCTGAATGTCCTCGTTGTGGACTTTCTAGAAGACTGGCTAATTATGGAAACTTCGTATGGTACACGTTTCTTATAAAGACAGAAAGATTGCATGGATTTGGTGATGGACGCAATCTTTATTATATGATAATATATCTTCAGAGATATCATTGGAGATTGAAGATATATATGGAGACAGGATTTTGTTTATCCTATTCAAGGAATCTCTCCTAGGGTTTCCTAATGATGGCAGACATATAAGAAGACTTGAAGGTCATTATTGAAGTGTGCCGATTTTGTTCTCTCAAGCTTTTATGAGTTTTGAGGGTTGAGTCTGTCATAGGTTTTTCTGCTAGAGTTCTTGTGTTCACAGTCTAGTAGAGGTCCTGTCTAAACACTAGTCTATTTAGTGGTTCATTCGTTGAGAAGGAACAGGTGTCATCTGCCGGTGACTGTAAGCCTGACTTTGAGTGTTTCTCTTAGTATAGTTCACACTTGAAAAGGGGAGTGGTAAACAGGTGAAAATAGGCGTCACAAGGTGATATCCTTTCGTGTAAGTTCCTCAGTAATCTCTGCTCCGAAATAGTGAACTATTTCCTTGGGCTTTGCCCCCAGATGTAGGTGTTTTATCACCGAACTGGGTTACCAACTTTTGTGTTGATTTACAGTTCGTTTATATTCTGCACAACTAAACAAACATGTTCTTTAGGTTGTTCTTTATGACTAAGTCACTGATTTAGAAATTTCAATTGGTAACAGAGCGGGTCACTAGTAATTTCTATCAGGTGTTTGATCTTGGAGCTTTCTAAATCTGCGTGTCTTGTGTTTGTTTTTATTCTCTTGTGCGAGATGGGATCATTGAAAGAAGGAGGATCTGTTGTTCGACCACCTTTGCTTGATGGGTCGAATTATGCTTATTGGAAAGTGAGATTAAGCTCATTTGTTCGCTCAATTGATGAAAAAGCATGGAATGCAATTGAGGATGGATGGACTGTTCCAGTCGATACAGATGGTAATCCCAAGCCAAGGAGAGATTGGACTCCTGTTGAAAATTCAAATTCTGGAATGAATCAAAAGGCATTGAATGCCATTTTCTCGGCTGTAAGTGTTGATGTTTTCTCTCTTATATCAACATGTCAAACTGCAAAGGAGGCTTGGGATACTTTGCAAAGCACGTTCGAAGGGAACCAACGTGTAAAAGGCCAAAGATTGCAACAACTAATTACTAAGTTCGAGATGCTGAAAATGGAAGATCATGAAACAATTGCTGACTTTCATGGTAAACTCAGAATGATCTCAAATGAAAGTTTTGCTTTGGGTGAGAAGATGTCTGATGAGAAACTTGTCAGAAAAGTGTTAAGATTGTTGCCTAAACGATTTGACTACAAAGTTACTGCAATTGAAGAAGCAAGAGAACTTACAACTATGAAGTTAGATGAGCTTATTGGTTCCCTCAGAACTTTTGAGATGGGTATGCGTGAAGAAGATAGTGAGAAAAAGAAAGAAATTGCTTTTGTTGCTGACTCTCGGAAATACTCTCGGGTACATGCTCCTCAGGATACTCCTCAAGGTGAAGAAGAATTGATTGAATCGATGGCATTACTGTCCAAAAACTTTGGAAAAGCAATGAAGTTCTATAGAAAGAAAAGGAATCAGAATTCTACGTCTAAGGATTCAAACTCTTCTTCTGGTCAAAATAAAGAAAAAAATTAAGGGGTGAAAGAAATAATTTGTCATGAATGTGGTGGAAAAGGACATATACGTCCAGAGTGTGCAAATACCCTAAAAAAGCTAAATAAGTCATTTATAACCACTCTCAATGATGAAGAGGATGATAACAGTGGTAGTGAAGATGAAGGAAAGAATTTTGCATTCACTGCTATTGTAGGTGCAAAAGAAGATCATAATGACAACTCTTCAAAGTCCATTGAAGAGAGTGATGGTGAGGAAATGACAGAGGATGCTTTGATAGAGGCCTATGAACAGATGCATCAAAAATATATCATGATTATTGAAGTTAACAAGAGTTTGAACGAGCAACTTCTAGTTATTAAGAGAGAACGAGATATGCTGAAAAGTCTCAATGAAAATCTTCTAAAGAAACCTGTGGAGCAGCAGATCAACAACGAAAGTGCTTCTAGTGAACTTAACCACTTGAAGAAGATGGTCAGAATGATGAACAGTGGAACTGCCAAATTGGATGAGATTCTTGAGAGTGGAAAAAGATTTGATGACAAGACAGTTCTTGGCTATAAAATTGAAAGTTCAAAAGAAAGTGAAGAACACATCAAAACTGTGAGATTTCAGACTAACTATATCAGGGGACGAACTAAGAGTGTCCCTAAGGGAAGATCTAGTACTCCCAAAAGAGCAAGTCAACTTGTATGTCACTATTGTGAAGTACCTGGTCATATTCGACCCAATTGCAGAATGATGGAAGAGGATAAGATCCGTATGATGCGAAGAAATTTTCCACGTTCTCCCCCAAGAAGAGGTCGAAACTATCAGAGTTATGTTGCTCATACTACTCTCATATCCGAAACTGAGAGCAAATGGTATTTTGACAGTGGATGTTCACGTCATATGACTGGAAAGTCATCAAATTTGATAAATCTGGAAGATGTTTGTGGAGAGACAGTTACCTTTGGAGATGGAAAAACGGTTAATGTTGTTGCTCAAGGTCTTCTTAATATTCCTGGCGTTCCCCCATTAAAGAATGTCTTTCTGGTGGACGGCTTAAGAGCTAATCTCATAAGTATTAGCCAATTGTGTGATGCAGGGTACTATGTCAAGTTTGATCAAGAGAAATGCGTTGTTGCAAATGATTCAGAGGTCTTTCTCACAGGGAAACGATCAGCTGATAATTGTTATTTGGTTGGTTCTAACTCAGTATGTCATTTTTATAAAGTGAATCCTACTGAAGTGTGACATCAAAAGATGAGACATACAAGTTTCAGGAATTTGAGAAAACTTATCAAAACTGAGGCTATTACTGGTATCCCTAAATTGGATTTTATTCAAAATGGGATTTGTGGTCCATGTCAAAGTGGAAAGCAGACACATGTTGCTCACAAGAAGGTTCAGAGTGTGACCACATCAAGGGCTCTTGAATTACTGTACATGGATTTGGTGGGTCCAATGCCCGTTGAAAGTATTGGTAGAAGAAAGTTTGTTTTTGTGTGTGTTGATGATTTCTCGAGATTCACCTGGATTGATTTTCTTAGAGAAATGACAGAAACTTTTGAAGCTTTTAAAAAGCTTTATCTAAGGCTGATCCACGAGAAAGACACTACTGTCAAGAGGATAAAGAGTGATCATGGTACTGAGTTTGAAAATAAAGAGTTCATTGCGCTCTGTAATGAAAGAGGAATACATCATGAATATTCTGCGCCTAAGACTCCACAACAGAATGGAGTTGTAGAGAGGAAGAATAGAACTCTTCAGGAAATGATGAATGCAATGATGAAGGGAAGAGATGTTGCTCCAAGATTCTGGGCAGAGGCGATGAACACGGCATGTCATATCATAAATCGTGTTTATGTGAGGCCAAAGACCACTCAAACACCATATGAGATTTGGAAAGGTAAGAAACCAAATGTGAAATACTTTCACATCTTTGGAAGCATTTGCTATGTTCTCAATGATAGAGATTACAGGAAGAAGTTCGACGATAAAGGTGTTGAGGCAATGTTTCTGGGTTACTCAAGTAATAGCAGAGCCTATCGAGTCTTCAATAAAAAGACGAAGACAATCATGGAATCAATTAATGTGGTTTTTGAAGACGACATTGTTCCTCAGGTTGATAAAGGTCCAGATGATGTTCTTTCTGTTGAAGTGGACAAAAATTCTGATGAAGAGACAGAAGAGTCAACTGAAACAAATACTCAGGCCAGTATAGGCTCAGAATCCACTGAGTTGTCAACTGATGTTCCTATAACTCAAGTCACTAATGAAGAAAGGGATCATGATGAAGTTGATCAATCTGTTTCTAATCAATCTGTCATTGCATCAAATGCGGCAGAACCATCCAAGCGTGTGAAGAAGAATCATCCAGTAATTAATGTTATTGGAGAGGTTACTGCTGGAATAACAACTAGAGGGAAAAAGAAAGACTACTTAAAGATGATTGCTAATCTGGCCCTTATGTGCTATATATCCAAGATGGAGCCGAAGAATGTTATAGAAGCTCTTAAAGATGAGGATTGGATAGCTGCTATGCAAGAGAAAGTTCTTCAATTTGTAAGGTGTCGTGTTTGGATTCTAGTACCTAGACCTCTTAACGTCAACATCATAGGTACTAAATGGATCTTCAAAAATAAGCATGATGAGATTGGTTTCATTATTCGGAATAAGGCAAGACTTGTTGCTCAAGGATATGCTCAAATCGCAGGAGTTGATTTTGGAGAGACTTTTGCTCCAGTTGCAAGAATGGAATCCGTCCGTCTCATGCTTGGAATGGCATGTGTGCTAAAGTTCAAGTTGTATCAAATGGACGTGAAAAGTGCCTTTTTGAATGGAAATCTTTATGAGGATGTCTATGTTAGTCAACCAAAAGGATTTGAAGATCCTGAACATCCTGGGTATGTTTACAAGCTAAGGAAAGCTTTGTACGGTCTCAAACAAGCACCAAGGGCATGGTATGATCGGTTATCGCAATTTCTTATTTCTAAATGATATAGGCGAGGAACTGCTGATAAGACTTCATTTGTCAAAAATAAAGGCGAAGATATTATTCTTGTTCAAGTATACTTTGATGATATCCTCTTTGGTTCTGTGTCACAAGATTTGGTCAACGAGTTTGTTGAGCACATGAAAGAAGAATTTGACATGAGCTTGTTTGGTGAAGTGAATCTGTTTCTCGGACTTCAGATTCAGCAGAAAGAAGATGGACTCTTTGTCTCTCAAAGTTTGTATGCAAAGAATCTTGTTAAGAAGTTTGGGTTGGAGAATTCAAAGCCTAAAAGGATTCCGATGGGAACATTATCAAACTCACCAAGGATGAGCATAGCAAACCAGTAGATCAGATGTTATATCGTAGTATGATTGGAAGTTTGTTGTACCTTACTTCAAGCAGACCTGATATCAGTTACAGTGTAGGGGTGTGTGCTCGATTTCAAGCACAACCTAAGGAGAGTCATCTAAATGCGGTCAAGAATATTTTGAAATATATTAAAGGTACAACTGACTTCGGTTTATGGTATTCTACTAACACGTCTTCTTGTTTAGTAGGATATTGTGATGCGGATTGGGCAGGTTCTGTGGATGATCGCAAAAGTACTTCAGGCGGTTGTTTTTATCTAGGTAACAACCTCATTTCATGGTTTAGTAAGAAGCAGAATAGTATCTCCTTATCTACTGCTGAAGCAGAGTACATTGCAGCTAGTAGTTGTTGTACTCAACTAGTTTGGATGCAAAAGATGTTGGCTGATTTTGGATATTCTCAAGAAGATATAACCATTCTGTGTGACAATAGTAGTGCTATAAGCATAGCCAAGAATCCAGTTCAACATTCCAGAACTAAACATATTGATATACGATATCATTATCTCAGAGAACTTGTTGAAGATGGTGTTCTAAAGATGGAACATGTTGGCACTGAAGATCAACTTGCAGATATTCTGACAAAGCCACTTGATGCTGAGAAGTTTGAAAATCTTAGGGCCTCTCTTGGCCTATGTATTCTCTAAAATCTTTTATCTAAAAAGATTTTGGAGGCAAAATTTGGGATAATCAATATAGATAGTGGAAATTAATAGTTGGCCACCAACTTTATTTGTAGAAATTCTGGCCAACTTTTAGAAATTTGGACCAATTTGCCCTTGGAACCACTATTAACCATCCATCTACCCATTTCATTTTTCATTTTTCAAATTTCAGATTCTGTCTCTCTCTAGAAATTCTATTTTTCTCCATTTCTTCCGTCGCCGCCGTCGTACTTTCATTTTGCCGCCGTCGCCGCCGTCATACTTTCATTCCGCCGCCGCGTCGTCGTACTTCAATTCCCTTCCGCCGCACCGTCTTCGTACTTCCAGTCCAGTCCACCGCGCCGCCTTGAACTTTCACATTCTGCCGGCCATATTCCAGATCTGTCGCCACACCAGATCCGGCCATATTCACAGCTTTCTCTCCGGAATCCATGGCGTCACATTCCAGATCTAATGTCATGGATGGTGTTCGTCTTTGGTCAACAGCATCCTGGTATGCCTTGGCACGCCTGGTACGAATGCAACGTATTCGTACCAGGTGTGCCAAGGCATACCGCGCTTAGACTTGGCACACCTGGTACGAATGGTGTGTATCCGTACTAGGTGTGCCAAGTCTAGGCGCGGTATGCCTTGGCACACCTGGTATGAATACGTTGCATTCCGGTGTGCCAAGGCATACCGCGCCTAGACTTGGCACACCTGGTACGAATAGTGTGTATTCGTACCAGGTGTTCCAAGTCTAGGCGCGGTATGCCTTGGCACACCTGGTACGAATACGTTGCATTCGTACCAGGTGTGCCAAGTCGCGACGCGCAGTGACGTGAAAAATGCAGGAATAACACATATGCACGAAGAGGACGACAAGAACATGACAGACTAGATCTAGAAAACTCAATTAAAATTAATACACTAAATTCAAAGCTGATATTTAGATTAAAAACCATCAATCTACAATACAACCATCAAACAAGCATAAAACCAACAACCTACAATACACCATCAAAGAACAAATTTTCAGTCGACAATACACAGATCTGCCGGAGAAGATGACCGCAGAAAGCTGCCCACGCCGGAGAGAGAGATAATACATAGATCTGGACGAGAAATTCTGTAGTTGAGAGAGAATCGTGGAACTCAAAAACAGAGAGAGAAAATACATAGATCTAGATCTAGATCTGGATGTTAGACGGCGCCACTTTGTAAGGAAGACGACGACGGAAGATGCAGACGGCGCCGGAAGTTGTAGACGGCTCGACGGAAGGCGGAAGGGAGAAGAATGATGGAGATGAAAGAGAAAATTTTTGAATCTGAAAATGAATTCTGAAAGAGAACCGTGAATAGCATATTTGTCAAGATTATTAGGGGTAATTTGGTCCAAAATCCTCAAAGTTGGCCAGAATTTCTACAAAAAAAGTTGGTGGCCAACTATTAATTTTCACTAACTTTATTGACTAGTCAACATGATTAACTCAAGATTTTGTTTGTATATTAGTTCTCGTTTGTTGCTTTTTGGTTCTTGCATTTATTTTGCATTTTTTTAAGTTTGGTGGAGTTGTGGTTTGAAGTATTTGCTGAAGTTCGTTTCAGTGGATATAAACTGTCTCTTATGACTTTTGAGCTTCTCGAGATTTCTGGCGCCCGAATTTCAACCGTTGCTTCAGTATTTGTCTTTGAAATTCGAATTTTGTTTTTCGGGATTTATTCTCTCTCTTGGAGATTTTGGAAGATCTTTTTTCTTCCTTATAATTTGGGATTTCTCTTGATTTATCCTTTCGAAGTTGTGCGTTCCAGACATTGCTCTCTTTTCTTCCATGGCTTCTCGCGATTTTTCTCCTGCTCGCTCTTCTGGTGTCTGCACATGATGATTCTTTTGAGAAACTTATGAATCAGGTTCCTTCGGTGGTTCGAACCTATTCTCGTGGGTTCAAGCGCAAATCCAAGTCTGGTGGTTCTGATTTGTCGTCGGCCGAATCGAACGACAGTGACGATGCTATTCCTCTCTCACAATGCCGTCGTCGTGTTCTAGGCAAGATTTTTTGTGGTTCTGTTCCGGTGGTTGCACAGATTTCCAAGGTGGTCAACCCATCTGTTTGTGACAAAGGAAAATCAGTTGTTGTTGATGTTGTTCATTCTCGTGCACGAACTCGCGCTCAAACTGCTCATCTCCAGGCGGCGAGGTCGAAGAAGTCAATGAAACAAAGGGTTTATGTTCCTCCTGAAGACTCAGTTACTGTGGTTGTCACTTCTGGATCTGAGAACTCACAGTCACATGGTGCTGCTAATGATAGTATCGGTATCGATAATGACGATTTTACTTTTGGTGATGCTCCTCCTTCACCAGTCATTCGAGGTAATGTTCGATTACCTATTTTTCATTCGGATCATTTTAAGGATTTCTGGAAACCCGTGATTGGTCGTCACCTGATTCGAGAGCGGTTTGTGACTAAGGAGTCTATTGGATCTGAGATTTTCTCTTGTTTGGAGTTGGTTGGTCTTGCGAAAACTGTTTTGTCTACCCCTGTGTTTGTGCCTCGAATTGTTCTTGAATTCTATGCCAATTTGTCCAAGGGTATGTGTGATGCAAATTCTAAAAATTGTTTTCGGGCTTTTGTGCGTGGCGAATACTTTGATTTCTCTCCGGGTATTATTGATGCTTTTGTTGAAAGGGATTCCGTTGTTGAGGATGATGATTTTTTGGACTTGAATGTGGTCGCTATGGAGCTTACTGGTGGTTCTCGGACCGTGTGGCCCGGTACGCGAAATTTGAGAGCTTCTACTTTGTCTTTAAAGTATTCTGTTTTACATAAGCTCGCTATCAATAATCGGTTGCCTTCCTCTCATCGGTCTTCGGTAAATTCCAAATTAGATCGCTTGTTGTTCTAAGATTGGCACGGGACGTCCTATTGATTTTGGGAGGCTTGTTTTTTATACCATTTGTCTGCATGCTGAGTCTAAAAGAAAGAATATACCGCTCGGATATCCTTGTCTTATCTTTGGTATACTTCTAGCTCAGTATGATATTGTTGCTTCCAAGGATGTTTATGTTTCTTCGCTAGAACCTTTTGCTATCAGTAGCAAGCTGTTTGACCGAAAATTTCATGTTCGTGATGTGCCTCTTCCTGGACATGATGCTGATGATGTTCCATCCGGCGTCGATTCTGCTATTAGTGTTGTTCTACAGACTCGCATGATTCAAGAGCTTAAATCTGAGATTATTCATCAACGACGTGTTGTCAAAGAAGCTATTTCTCGCAAGCTTGCTTTGGAGAGTCTTCTTGCTGATATGGAGGCTTCTCTTAAGCGCCCTGCCGAGCGGGATGTCGATGTTTCGGCTCAGCGCTCTCCTTTTCTTGATGATGCTGTCTTTGCTGATTCTGCTGCTTCTGCTGACGGGACTGAGGTTGTTGGTGACGATGAGGTTGTTGCCTCTCTCGATGGCACTGAAGTTATTGGTGATAGTGATGCTTGATTGTGTTGGTTTTTGCTTGTTCTTAGCATTTCTGTGTCCAAAAAGGGGGAGTAGTTTTTGCTGTTGGTTTTTGCTTCTTTTGGTTTTCATGCTTGTTTGTTCTTTGTAGCAACTCTGTGGATGCAGTAAGTAATGAAGACGTAATGAAGTATGTTTTCTCTACGAAGTTTCCATGTTCTTGTTTTGTTCTACCAAGGGTTCTTGAACTCAGGGAGAGTTTATGATGTCCTCAACGGAGTTAGTTCATTGTCTTGTTCTATGATTTTTGTCTACATAAATGCCAAGGGGGAGATTGTTAGTGCATCTATACGCGCACATTTTCTCTATTATGGTTTGGCATTTTATGTATTCAAAATCGTAAGGGTTTTGGTTCTAAAAGGTTGTTTTTTCCGCTGCTGAATGTCCTCGTTGTTGACTTTCTAGAAGACTGGCTAATTATGGAAACTTCGTATGGTGCACGTTTCTTATAAAGACAGACAGATTGCATGGATTTGGTGATGGACGCAATCTTTATTATATGATAATATATCTTCAGAGATATCATTGGAGATTGAAGATATATATGGAGATAGGATTTTGTTTATCCTATTCAAGGAATCTCTCCTAGGGTTTCCTAATGGTGGCAGACATATAAGAAGACTTGAAGGTCATTATTGAAGTGTGCCAATTTTGTTCTCTCAAGCTTTTATGAGTTTTGAGGGTTGAGTCTGTCATAGGTTTTCCTGCTAGAGTTCTTGTGTTCACAGTCTAGTAGAGGTCCTGTCTAAACACTAGTCTGTTTAGTGGTTCATTCGTTGAGAAGGAACATGTGTCATCTGCCGGTGACTGTAAGCCTGACTTTGAGTGTTTCTCTTAGTATAGTTCGCACTTGAAAAGGGGAGTGGTAAACAGGTGAAAATAGATGTCATAAGGTGATATCCTTTCGTGTAAGTACCTCAGTAATCTCTGCTCCGAAATAGTGAACTATTTCCTTGGGCTTTGCCCCCAGATGTAGGTGTTTTATCACCGAACTGGGTTACCAACTTTTGTGTTAATTTACAGTTCGTTTATATTTTGCACAACTAAACAAACATGTTCTTTAGGTTGTTCTTTATGACTAAGTCACTGATTTAGAAATTTCAAATTGAGCTACTCCTAATCCTTTCATTAGTCCACAAATATCTAAAGCATGCAGAAATATGTTGGATCAAGTGATGAGTATTTGTAAGGTTTAGAAGAAAGCAGCCATTTATTAAGTAATGAGTATTGTGAAACACCATGCATGCTCTATAAATAAGGCTATAAGACTTTGTTTAAGCATTCTCTCTCTCTCTCTCTCCGGTCTTACAATGGAGCTGATTGTGTTAATCGAGTCGGTCATATCTGCGATTGCACTGCAAAGTTGTGCAGTCGACGGCGCCCAAAATGCTACAATCACTGTGTTGGACTGTTGTTGCCAAAGGAGCGCATGTAATTAATAAAACTACTTAATATATAATTAATTACTTTGTTGTTTATATTTTTATTTTTTTTTATTTTTTTTTCATAAAGATTGGTTAATTAATTATTTATTTTTATTTGGTATGTATAGTTTGCCTCGGCGGCAGCCCGCCTAGTTACGCCTATAGTCCAGGATTTGGAGATGGAGCTGATAATTGGCATGTAACTATATATATATATATATATATATATATATATGAAACATAAACCATGCATCCACCCCAAAATTTATTAATAATTGTTGATCTACAAGGAATATAATTAACTATTTCTTTTACACAATTAATTATATTTTTCCAGAATATACATATTAATTCCACATAATAAGTTAAATTTCATATCCACTTGTAGTGTCTATTTCCTGAAAATTTGGTCCAAGATGTTGAAAACTCCACTCTTAATTTCTGATCGAATCAGCCTTTGACCAATATCAGGTAATTAATTGTTTTTTTGGTGAAAAATAATGTTTGTTGGTTTACATTTGCAGACGGTGGCGCAAGCTGTGGGCGATTGGTATTTTGATCGAAGCAATTTCGAGGAGATAGACACTCACAATGACTTGCCACGAAATTGCAGTAGCACCTACCTCGGCCAGCCTTTCGGCCCTCATTTTGAAGAAAATTGTAAAACAATTAATTAATTAGCTCTTAGTTTTTTTTTATAATTATTATTGGCGTCTTAATTATTACTTTCTTATGTTATTGTACGTATTGTAGAGTGAATCAATTAATGAATATCATCTAAGATGCAATTCCAAAAAAAAAAAAAAAGAATATCATCTAAGATGATAATAAAAGGAAATTACTCACATTCCCAATAGGAAATTATTCTCATATCTCAATGTAAAAGAGGATCGAGCTATGACAATCACGTTATGAAATGAAAGTTATCTGAATTCTCTCTCTTTATTGTGTTTTCTTTTTAATTTGGAGTTTGAGCTTTTTCGAAAAGCTACACTATCGATACAAGATCGCATCAAATCACCAAAAAAGCAAACTAATAATTTCAAAACTGTACTATTTCAAAACTTAATTGCATCATATTCCAATTCAGCAAAAGTATATTATAGATGAGATATTTTATTCGATTTTTGAAATCAATTTTCAAGTTCTTCATTGCAGTACGTAGAAACTTGAATATTATAACGTTCATAGTCGGTAATTCTTCATTGTTGGAGAGCTTGCCTTTCTCGTATCGTGTCTTGATAAGACAAACTCAAGAAAGCTTGTCACATTGAGAATTTCAAATACGTGCATTGTTTACTTTAAAATATTTTGTATATAATTGGTTGTAATAATTTTTAAGTTGATATAATTTTTACGACGACCTACGGTAATAAAAATCTCATTCTACTGTCGCGATATATATATATATATATATATAGGGGTTGGTTTATGTATAAAATACTTTTCCCGTAAAATATATATAATAATAATAATGTATTTTATGTATTATTACAATGCACTGTCATAACAATGCATTTTTTACTTACTACAATGCATTGTTACGATAATGCATTCTATGTTCAATTATAATGCACCGGTCAATGACAACCGTAGATCTACAAAGATTAATGGTCCAAATCGCTTCTTATTTCTTACGGTAAAAAGCTTTTATATATGATCTATATATATCTCTCTCTCTCATGAACTGGTGTCGAAATAATTGAAGAAAGAATGATATCTATCGAGTAAGCAAATAAAGTACGATGTGCATTAAAATCAATATTAAGTTGTGCTCCAAGACTATATAAAATGGCTATGATAGTTAGCGTTTGCCTTGTCAAAATGAAATCGCCAAAATCAGACAAATGATGACAATTAGCATGTCATGTGACTATATAACAAAAGACTTACATGCAAACCCATGAAATTAACATTACAAAGAATAATATACACAACACACAACATGAAAGGTTAATTAACAGACAATATAAGATTAATCAAATGAAATGTTTGAGAAAATGAGGGAGAATATGGAAGCGTGCTTGTTGGATTAATTTAACAAACATTAATCCAAAAAGGGGAAGATAATTAAATGAATTATACACAAATCCACAAATCAAGAATTTACCGACCCTCATTATTACCTGTTCGAATTGAAATCTACATGAAAACTCTTTCTTTTGTTCTCTCTCTTCTTGAATATTAAACTGCATTCTTTTAGATTTGCTAAAATAAATATAGAGATTGAAATTTGTGTAAACATGCACAAATAAGGCAAACTAATAATTTCGTAGATTTGACTTGTAACCGCACATTGCCGATTTACCTACTTAGTACTGACATCTCTCACCCATAACTGTACTAATTCACAAACTTAATCTCACAAAAATAAAAAAGGTATTTTATTTTATTTTTTAAATCAATTTCCATGTAATACTTTCTGTCTGCTCATCTCTTATGTACTCCCTCTGTCCCATTGAAATTGTCTTCCTTTCCTTTTTGGGTTGTGCCATTTAAAAATTGTCTTGTTTCCTAAAAAAGAAATAATTAACCATTCAAAAGTGATGAGACCTTTTCTCTTTTTGTCTTTCTCCTTAATAATCATGTCGAACAGTAACATGACAAAATGAGTGCGACGGAGGGAGTAGCATTACGTAATTCTTCAATACGAGTTTATAAAGTATGTAATTTATACCTCAGTCTCCATTGATATTAATACTATATAGTAGCAAATATTATTTTTTAACTTGTATATAAAAACGTATTGATTAACTATTTCTTTTACACACAATTATATATAATGCAAATACATATCCCTCATAATTAATAAGTTAAATCATTTCCATTTGTGTAGTGTTTGTTTTCTGAAAATTTGGTCACAGATGTTCTAACCCCACTCTTTCTGATCGAATAAGCCTTCGACAAATTTTAGGTAAGATTATTATTCTCACACACACACACACACATATATATATATATATTGATTACCTTGATAGATTAATTTATTTTTCAGTCTAACTTGTCTCAGATTTCGGAGTAATTGTTTTCTTCTAACAATATAAGTAAAAGATGGTTTAATTGCACCAAGAACAATTTGATGCATTGTAATTCGACTGAGATCAAAATAATGAAAGGTATATATCTACAGATTTGTCACATTAATATCTTCAATTTTGGACTGAAATTTAAGAAGCCAGCTCTCACAATAATTTCTCAATTAATTTTTGTTTAGAATTCCGGACCATATTTATAAAGACGCTGAAGAATGCTATCAGTGAAAAATTATATTCCGGACCATATTTTTAAGTTGAGATATAACACGTCTCACTTGATAAAATGTTCTCATTTAGTACTATTAAAGTTAGTAATACCAAATAAATTAAATCATAATGGAGACAAATTAAAACAACGTGATTTTATTGAAGTTATAAGCTAATAAATTTATTGATTTTATGAATAGTGTGCGAATTTAAGTGATGATAAATACGTACACATGTAGGTTTTGACTCAGATCATTTAATAAAACGGTAACGAATCAATGTAGTCTGGCTGTATTTATAAGAAACAATACCAATGAATGTTTGAACAAAGACAACAAGGATTCAAAAATTTATCTAAATTAGTTAGCTAGCATGAGTCCCAAATCAAATACCGCGATTCAAATGATGATAACTTTGGTAGTAATGAGCGGATATTGGTTGTTAATTACTATTAATGTGTCAGAAGCAGAAAGTAGTAAGGGTAAAATCGACCTAAAAGAGTGCTACAAGAATTGGCCATCAGAATGCTACTCTCCATTATTTGATGAAATATGTCGCTCTCCTGCACATTCTCCTTCAATTAGTATTTGTTGTGATCGCATACTTACAAAAACGATTACTTATGATTGCTATTTTGCAATTGTTGATGACATCAAAGCTCACAACACATGCCAAGAACCGGGTTTGGTGGGGGCCACGGCTGCCGAGGTTTACAATAATTGTATATTATAGTTAATTAATTAGTTTTCTTAATAATACTAGTAATATTTATTTATGAAAATAATATAATTGTATTTGCTCTGCAACGAATGGGGAATCAATTTATGACGCTGCACCCATTGATCGGAATTTTACATTTAATTAAACGATTAAAATATAATTAGTTTAAAATTTTTCATTATACGATAAAATCTAGTAAAACATTTTCATTGCTAAAAATTTGAATACGCATAGGGTGACATGTTTTCAAGAAAAATAATAACAATTTACAACAAATTAAACGAGGGAAATGTTTGTGTCATTTTTATGATCAATTAATAATATTTTACAAACAAATACGATTTTGGTAGCTAAGATTTTCATTATCACATGTTTATATATGCATGCTTGTTTTTATTCATGCATCGAAATAACGAGGGTTTAATTTAATCTACAGAATAGAAATATATATATATATATATATATATATATATGTGTGTGTGTGTGTGTGTGTGTGTGTGTGGGATAAAAATTAGTCAACTAACAGTAATGGCAATATTTTATCAAGATTAACCCTAGCGCCGATGGATCTTCGACAACTGAAATGATTTCTAATTCTTCAAGAGATTTATCACAACACACAAATAGAAAATCCAGAATGCTCGGTTTCTTCGTCAGATCCATGGAGAAAATCGTCTCTCTCTGTGGGAATTTTGTGCGTGTGAGAGAGTCATGTCTACCAACTCAACTGTGTTGGTTTAGATAGTTTTTTTCATGTAATTCAGTATCACATTTTGTAATACCCAGTTTTCTTAAATAATTAAATCTAGTATTTCTTTAATTAAATTAAGAGAATGAAGATGAAGAAAAATTCCCTTTTTAATAATTTTATTCGGCAACCTTAAATTTTTGCCGAAAAAGTAGAATTTAATTATGTTTGTTTCGTCTCGGGTAAACCGAAACGAATTAGATTTATGTTTATTGAATTGTGCATTTAGGCATGATTTTTAATTGAGAAAATTATGAATTTAATTTTCTTAATTTATTTTATTAGTAATTTATGATTAAAAATAATAATCTTATTTATTTCATAAATAATTCGTTTCTCAGCATTTTCTTACGAGAATTTGCATTAGGGTTTGAGATTCCCTAATTGATTTTTCTATATCAAGAAAATAGAGATTGAAGTTATGACGAACAAGTTTAGTAATTAATTGATTAAATTGAGCATTTAATTAATTAATTAACCCTAATTATTGCATAAGCAATGACCTAAGCATGTTGACTAAGTTAGTAGCTATTAAGTGTGATTAGCAAGCCATATCTCAGTCCATTTCCATCGAGAAACAGCAGCAAATACAGCAGCACGCATTTCACACACACTTCATCATTTGATCTCCAATTTTTGAGCTCAAATTCAAGTGCTAATCATCTCCAAATCAATTATTAAGGTAAGATTAATGTTTAGTTCAAGATATAGCTCAAAAACAAGCTTAGACCATCCTATTTTCATCTTTCATAATTTTCAAAAATTTTGCCAAATGTTAGTAGATGATGTTAATTTTAACTTATGATGTTCATGTTTAGGATGCATGATAGATCATTAATTCATGCTCAAATCAAACCCTAACCCTAATCTCATAATTTTCGAAATTTATGCTAAAATGAGGATTTTTCAATTGTGATTTTAGATGATCAAATTGATTGAATAATTGAGCTTAGATAATTATTCTAAACATGTTTGATGTTGGAAGTAATCAAAGAATCAAAACCCTTCTATGACTTTTAATTATAGCCGAAAATTATGATTAAAATTAGGGGTTTTTGATCTTGATGTTCTTTGATTAAATTGATGTTTAAATTAAGCTTATATGATATTATTAAGTATGTTTATGCATTGAGTTAATTGATTAAATAATAATTATTCCAATTTTTGGAATTTTAGAAATATTAGGGTTCTTAAGATTAGGGCTTTTTGATTTTAATGTTGAATGATGAAATTGATGATAGAATTGAGCTTATGATATTTATTTAAGCTTGTGGGAATTTTGTTAGAATTTTTGGAGCTCAATTTCATTAATTTCAAAATTTTCAGCTTTTAAAATAAATTAAAAATAATTATTCTAGAGCTTAAATGGATTAATTGAGTTTACAATTAATCTCTAGAATATTAATTAAGTATGTTGTAATTTGAAATGGATAAAAATAAGCAAATGTGCCCTATTTCTTTAAAAAGTCGAAATATATATATATTAGGGTTTTGATTTTTATCCGATTAAATTAAGTAATTAAGCTATAAATATAGCTTATAAATTAAATTAAGATGTTGGGAATTGATTAGAATGAAATTGGATATTTTATCCTAACTTTATAAAAGGGCTGAAAATAATTAAAGAAAATTTAATGATTATTTGATTTTTAATTAAGTAAATAATCATATATTTGATTTCTACAATAAAAATTAAGTATTGTGGAAATTTTCAGAATTTTAATACGAAGTATTAAGAATTTTCTATTTTCCGGCTATTTTTCTAAGTTAAAGGTTTATATGTGTACATGATCTGGATTGATAATATGATTGAGTAATTATGTTTATTATGTTAAAAGATGTAAGTAGATTTAAATTGAGAATTTTCAGAGCTCGTTTGTCGAGTCAAATCCGTTTCGTATTTGAAGATATGAATAGTAATTAATGTATGATTATGTTAAGTGTGATTTTGGTTAGTGATGAGTTAAGATAGAGTAAGAGCGTTTAAGAAGTTAAGTTAGAAATTCTCAAGTTTCGACGTAGAATTTCGATGTAAATTAGAAGTTAAGAATATCGAATTCGTTTATTCGATAATAGTTAATTCTCGTTCTGAATTCGTGAATTCTAGTTCGAATGAAGGATCGAGTGGAAGTGTGAATCCGAGAATTCAGAATCGATAAAGGTTAAGTCCAAAGCTTCAGTTATCAGGTGGGCTTTCTAAACAAAGAAATGATGAATGCTATATATATATGATTATATATATGTGATGTTTTAAATTGATTAACTTGCCAAATGTTTTAAGTTTTTGTATGATACCATCTACTGAAGAAGGACGAATTCGGTCCCGCGCAAGGTGGGATTTGTGTACACATTAGTAATCGTGAGTCTTTCTTGATGGAAATTTGGTTACATTGGTAATCGTGAGCCTTTCTCTGATAGACCGGTTACAAGTGATTGAGAAAGAGGCCTCTTTCTCATCACTACTATTTATAGTAGATATGGTTCATACTTAATGAGTATTTTGACTGCAGTCACTTATATCAAAAGAAAGTGTTTGAGCAAGCACAAGTTTATTTTCAAAAGTTACTTGTGCAATGCTTTATGGCAAGTTTAATCTATAGCTCTAAGAAGCAAGTTTTCAAATGTTTTTGGCATGTGTCCACTGAGTACTTCGTACTCAGCCCTGCATGTTATTTCTAAAATGTGCAGGTTAGCTCGGATGAAGATGGGAGTGTGCTTGGACGGACTTTTGTTGGTTGAGTCTTTTGAAAGTTGTTTAAACTAGAGTTGAGTCATATGTCTTCATACATATGATTCCCTATGTTTTTCCGCTGCAATACTTTGAAATATATGTTGAAGTATGAAGCATGTTCTCGACTTTGAAGTCGTTAAAGTTATTTGTTAAGGTTTCAGCTGCAAACTTGTTTTAATTTGAAAATAAGTTGTCAATCCTTTGTTGAGATCTTTTAAATCATACGACCCTCTTTTATCGTGCTTTCTTGATCTAATGGACTTCTTGTCGATATTGATCTCTTGGCATCGTTGGTCGTACGATACTAATTGTTGGTTGGAATTGTCGAGCATGTTATTGATTTCTTGTTAAGCATGTTCGTTGAAATGTCGTTCAAGAATAAGTTCAATTCCCGGTATCGTTGTTTATTAAGAATAGTTTGTCAAATGTTTGGTTTTGTTGGATAACTGGGCCGTTATCTATTCCTTGGTTAATCATAAATTGTGTACGTCGTGGGACCCACCGGCTCGGTCATCTTTATTCTGAGTCGGGCTGCGACAGAGTGGTATCAGAGCAGCTCGTCTGCTCTATGTTTAAACTTTCTATGAGTAGTCTAGATTTGAATTTCTAGACTAGTTAAGTACCAACAACTAAAGTCCAGCACCTCATCTCATCCGACAAACCAGGTACGTATTTGAAAGTTTCCTATGTTTAAAAGTTTAAAATTTGAAGTTCCATGTGACTGACGGACTGTTATGTGGACCTGATCAACCCACATAAGTAGAAACTCAGTAATATGGATCTTCCGCTTTCATAATGAAGTTAATTAAAGTGATGAAGTTATAAAGTTTGAGATATATGAAATTGTGTTGAGGTTTTGAGTTTTTTTTTTTAATGAGTTTGTTTTTGTGCTGATTGATCGTAAGCTAGACGATGAATCAGTTGTGTAAGAAGTTGGTTGTTTGTTTTTGAAAAGTATAGTGAGCTTGGAAGCAAAATTTGCTTCTTGAATGACGAGGCCATTAAAGAGTTTCAGTAAATGCGTATTAGCTATGCAGAGATATTAGCAGAGTTTGAGCCGTTTCCATTGTGTTTAGACGAATATTAGTGAGAGTAATATTTCAGGAGTTTTCAGAATAGTAAAGTTGGTTCCTCTTCTTCCCGACGAATGGATGGAGCAGGATTGCAGGATTCGATATTCAAGACGACCCAATTTCTTTTCTCGTTCCTCAAGAGAACCCTGAAACCGTTGTTTCTCCTCATCCTAATGATTATAGTTTTGATAAAAACAAAATTATTTCTTAGCCGTTGTTGAATGGCTATGTTTCATCTCCACCTCTAACAAATATTTTGCTTCTGTTCCCAAGCCTTCTGCTTCGGTGAACAATTTGATTCAGTTCCCTCTATTGATATAGTTCCATTAGATCCTTCTTTGGATACTCTTCAAGGTTTGAATTCTTCAGAGCTTGATTATTTCTTTGGAACTCAGCTTGCTTCTTTCATTTTCACGAGAGGAGTACGTCCGGACCACGTCGCCATAACAATGACGAGGATACCATTGACCTCGAGGTCGGAGCAATCGAAGAATATTCTCATCTTCGTCGTATGTCGTTTAGCTATCTAGGGTTTTAGCCTAGTTTTAGATCTTTTGGGGGTGTGGTCGACGTGAGTGTTGTCCGTTTGACGTTAGGTGAAGTGGAGAAAGCCGAGGAGAGTACCGAGTCTGAAAGTGAGGAAGAAAAAGAAGAAGAATATCCATTAGAGGATGAGCAGAGAGAGAGTTCGAGAGTGATATTAATTTAATAGATTATTAATCGAACAAATTTTACGCTTTGTCGTTTTAAAGTTATATGATTGTTTAGTAGGTTTCGTAAAAAGATGCATAATATGTTAAGTTTTTTTTAAAGATCCAATAGCGATGAAGAATTCCGCTCTGAGAAAGTATATTTTGCGTGATGTCCTAATATCACGGTTAACGCAGGGAGTTTTTATTGTTGATAGGAATCCCTCGTTTTTGTAAAAGTCCTCGAAGAGGTAAAATTTCCGTTATGAGAAGAAGTATAGCCAAAGCGGTCATTTTAGAAAATTTCTGAGTTTTGTACTTATGTCGGAAATTATTTCTTAAAAATGAATTAATGAAACGAGAATTTTTGAAGTAAAATGAAGTTTATTTTAGTAAATAAAAGCGTTAAACAAGAATTGAAAGATAGAAAATTCGTTGAGAGCATAAAGAATCGAAGGAGAAATTTTTTTAGTCAGAGGTCGCTCAAAAATATTACAGGGAATGAAGTGAGAGACCGCTTGATGTCAGAGACCGCTGAAAATAATACAGGGCGAGAAGTCAGCCATCTCCTAGACTCAGCGCTCGCTGAAGGAAGCAGGACCCCAGAACTCAGCGTCCGCTGAGGTCGAGCGGTCGCTGACCATGGCAGGTCAGCCGCGGCTGAGTCCCAGCGGTCTCTGACCTGGGCGGCGGCTGTTCTGCCACCTTTTACTCCGGAGGCCATAACTTCCTGCTCGTTTAACGGAATTCAGATCCGTAAATTGGGTTAGAAACTAGACATCCGTGGCTTTCTAATGGTACCTTGCACGCCCCCTGGTTCTAAATATTCTGTTCTGAAATTTAGTTTTAATCTGCTATAATTGTGCAGATTTTTCTATAAGTTATTTCTTCCAAGTTTAATTAATTTATCTTGATTTCTTGGAACTTTCTAAACCAAATTTTGCTCGTTGTTATGAGTTTGAGATCCTTTACGTGACGAACTTTCGTAAGCGAGATGATGAATTAATTGAAAGCAAGGCGATGGTTTGTTTTTTTTGGAATGAAAAGCGAACGCGAGATATCATTGGGAAGCAACAACGAGACGAAGTTGACTGAAGAAAAAGAAGAAAAATGAGTATGAAAAAGAGAATTAAAATAAGTAATGAAGAATGAAAACATAGCTTAAAGTATAGAAAAAAAAAATTTCCGTTGTTCGTTCTTCATCCGTCGTCCGTTTCGTTCTTTGTTTGTTTCGTTGTCGTTCGTTATTCTTCTCTTTTGTTAATCACATTCTTGTTATGTTTTAGAACGAGATTGAGATGAATTAATATCTCAAAAGAATTAAACAATGAAGTTAATGTCTCAGGATAACGTTATTCCTTTCTATTTTGTTAGGAATACGTGAGCTAAAATTTTATTTAGTCTTAGTTATTCGATTTAATTAAGGTTTGGGATTCTTTCATTACCCAACCTACTTCTCGGATTATTAATCCTGTCATTTTCTTATTCAGTTAAATGCGTCAGTTTTGACCTCAGAAATTTTTATTTTAAGGATTTAAATTAATTTTAGCCTTTCGCGCAGAGGTGATTTATTTTCTCTTTCCGAGGGTCCTTAATATTATCAACCTATGAATATTAAGTTTTCTTTCGCTTCCATTTCTCCGATTTAGCAAAAGGAGCTTGAAGCGGGATTATTCTAACTAAATCACAACGATAATAATAATAATATGACGACCTCGACAGCAATTTAGCTACTAAGAAGATGGACTGTTTGGCCCAACTTCGACGTGTTCCTCCCCATAAATAAAGTTACGAGGTCAGTTTCTCGTCAACACCTGTTGCGGATACTGAAGATAAATTCAAGCTTAACTTGGGCAGAAATGTGATCGTCGAAGAAGAAGTAACAGAAAAAGATGATTCAGAAGTCGATAGTTTAGATTTCGAGAATACGTTTAAATTAAAGAAGAAAAACTTTCCAAGGACGACCAGTAAAGAGTCGGCCTTTTTAATTATTGCCAGTTTTGAGAGCGTGAAAGAAAGAAGTAGTATAAATGCGGAAATGTGAGTTTTAAATAGAACATATGATGCATAGTTTAACCTTAGATTTTTCGATAACAGATTAGTATTTTGTACCGTCACTATTATGCTAGTGTGATGCTAGAACATCACAATTAAGATAAGAATAATTTATCTTTTGATAGATTACTTATCTTGAAAAGATCTCAAAGAGGAAAAATTTTTCCAGTGCATGAAAGAATGACTAAAGCGGTCATTTGGTTCAGTTGATGAGTTCCTGATGTTATATGCATAAGAAAGATAAGAAGTTATTATGCTTTGATAAACATCAAATAAGTTGAAGGATAGCTGTCAATATGAAGCTAGAGCTTGAAGAATAATGATTTTATGAATATAAGCTGAGTATGAAAGAAGTAAGTTGCTTGTCAAGAGTTTTAAGTTAAGTTAAGTATTTTGCGAATTGTTTGAATGAGTAAGAAAAGTTTATGAAGTTGAGTATTCTGTTGTTGATTGCTAAGATGAGAAAAGTTATGAAGTTAAGCTGTTATGTTATTGCTTAATTATTAAGTTAAGTTATGAAAGTGATTATGCTATGATGAGATTTGATTTGCTTGAAAGTTAAGTTCCATGATTGGAACTATTACTATGTGAAGTAAATGCGCTTTTATGATGAAGTTTGAAATGTGAAAGTGCCTAAAACTTTCAAGTGAAATTATTGATGTTTTAAATAAAGCAAATCTCGTTTAAACCCTTGCGCGTGATAATTAGAATGCTAAAAAAAAAGAATCAGAAAAGAAGAAGAGCAGCAAGAACCTACCCCATCTTCTCTATCTAGGAAGAGAATTGAAGAACTTTATCTTCGTTAGAATTTTCCAAACTTTTGACAATAGAGGAAATCTATCAGAAGAAGAAAAATAGATTGTGCGTTAGATCGAATCTTTAAGTTATTCGATGTGATGACCACGAGCGTCTCACATGCATGTCGTATCCGTTGGAAGAATCAGCATCCTACTGGTGGGAAGCTTGCCAGAAGATTTATTCCAAACAGCTCGAAAATATCTCTCTTGGATGTTTAAATAGCCTTTTTGAAAGATATTTCGAAAAGCTTTTGTAAGCAGAAGTAAAGCTAGTTCGTAAATTTTAAAGCAAGGAAAGAAGAAGATGGCAGAGTTTGTTAAATTTTTTTTTTTTTGACCTAGCTCGTTCTGTCCTTGTCAAGTTGATTCGGGCAGGCAAGAAGATGTCTGAGCTTTTTCCTCAGACTCATTCCAGATATAAAGAGTAGTTCTAGTAAGTCAAAGTGTTTTGACTTACGCTAAAACGTTAAGCCGAGCTCTGAATTTGGAGTTGGCCTTGCAGCCAGAGAAGCTAGTCCAAAATCCTAGCACCTTCCCCATTTAAAGTTCAAACTCCAGCAACCATCAAACCGCAATCTTCGTGCTAAGGTCAGAAACCGAAGAGAAAAAAAAAAGGTGGTCAGAATTCTGAGAAAAAAAAAATGGAATGCTGAAAGTCAATCTAGCAAGAATCCTTAACAAAGACAAAGTCAGCAGAAATCGTTTAACTCTAGAATAGTTTAGATCGTTTTTCATAGGGTAAGATTGATCATCTCTAAGACTGCACAAGACCGCAAGGATTTCGTCCGTACCAGAGCCCAAGTAAGCAGCAAGAAGAAGATGGAAGAAGATCATAGCAGTAGCAGCCCTGCGTCTGAAGGCCATAGAAGAAGTTCCAAGGCCGCAACAGCACCAGAGTCAAGCGCCCCGTCCTCAGCAGCAGCAGCTAAAATAGTAGCAACCATCGCAGCAAGAGTTGCATCAATAGCATCAAAGAATTTTTACTTTAGATTAGAAAGCAAGCGTTAGAGACCAAGGTAATATGGCAGATATATGCCAGCTCAGAGGTGTACCAAATATTAATTTTATTTGGTACTGATGCATCACATTCTTTAATATTGAGTGCATGTGTAAGTACTCTTGGCCTTAAAATAAGGTGAGCTAGTCAGAGCTTAAGAGTATTGATCTTGGTAGGTAAATCTACCTCAGTGATGCATGATTGCCCTATTTGGGAACTTGAGATTAGATTTCCTTATGATGCCAGCTAAAATCCTAAATCTATTTCGATTATGGATGTAGATATCATTATGAGGATATACTAGTTAACCGAGAACCTTGCCACCATTTGGTGCCAGCAAAGATATATCTCTTTCCAGTAATCTGGAAAAGAGTCAACCCTATTCTTTGGAATGGAGAGAGAACTAGAAAAAAAAATATACCGATTATTTCGGTAATTCAAGCAAGAAGGTTGTTAAGAAGAAAAGAAGAATAAGTATATTTTAGTATCTCCATAAAGATAAGAACCAAGAGAAGAATATTGATGATGTTGCTGTAGTCCGAAAGTTTAAGGAAGTTTTTCCTAATGTTTTGGACATGACTACTTTAGATAAGGCAATTGGAGTTCATCATCGACCTTACATATGGTATAATTCCAATATTACAATATTTATAATGTTTCGAAGGAATTGTAAGAATTGAAGATTCAGTTAAAAGAATTGCTCGACCTTGGTTTTATTAATCTAGTATTTCCCGTGAGGAGCCCCAATCTTGTTCGTCAAGAAGAAAGACGGAAGTATAAGATGAGTATGAGCTAACGAGAATTTAGCAAGTTGAAAATAAAATATCCTTTGCTAAGGATAGATGATCTGACAAATCAACTCTGAGGAGCTAGCGTTTTCTCAAAGATTAATTTGAGATCTAGCTATCATCAGCTAAAAATTTGTCAAGAAGATATTCCAAAAAACCGCCTTTTAAATAAGGTATGGCCACTACGAGTCTGTAGTAATGTCATTTGGAATAATAAATGCCCCAGCAGTATTCGTGGATCTCATGAATTGAGTTTTCCATGAATATTGGAATAGAATTGTCATAGTCTTCTTCGATGACATTCTTGAGTATTCAAAAAGTGAACCGGAGTATAAAGACCATCTCCAAATTATCTTAGAAAAGCTAAGATCTGAGAAATTGTATGTTAAATTCAGCAAATGCGAATTTTGGCTAATAAAAGTAAATTTTCTCGGACTTGTTCTTTCGAAAGAATTAAAGTCGACACTTCAAAGTGCAAGCAGTCCAAGATTGGAAATCACCAATCTCACACTCGGAAATTGGTAATTTCTTGGGTCTAGCAGATTACTATCAGAGATTCATTGAAAGATTCTCCAAGATAGCAAGGCTGATGACCCAACTTCCGGAAAAAAAAAAAAAAGAATCGAAGTTCAAATGGTCTTTTGAATGCAAAGAAAGTTTTCAAGAACTTAAGGGAGATAATCACTGCTCTAGTTTTAGCATTACCAGAAACAAGAAAGGATTACACCGTGTTTACGGATGCATCAAAGAATGGACTAGTTAGTGTTCTGATGCAAGAAGGAAAAATAATTTCTTATGTGGCACGACAACTCAGACCTCATAAGATAAATTACCCAACTGATGATTTTAATGAGCTGTAGTTGTATACGCTCCGAAGATTTTGAAATATTATCTGTTGGAGACAAGTGTGAGATCTTTGCAAATCTCAAAAGCCTCAAATATTTTTTTTTTCAAGAAAAAGAGTTAAGTGAGGCAAAGAAGATGGCTCGAGCTAATAGAAAACTACAGTTGTAAAATTTCCTATCATCCAGGAAAAACAACCGTAGTAGCTAACGCCTTAAGCAGAAGGAGCAAACCCGTGTGGGAAAGTTTAAGCCATCAGATATCCCAATTTGGAAGTAGGATGATATTACCATGGACTTGTAACCAGGTTACCTAAGTTCAAAAGAGAGAGGATACAACTATTTGGATGATTTTGATCAGATTGTCAGAATCTACTCATTTCATGCCAATCTCAGTAATGCTTGGATCAAACAAGCTAACTCAGTTGTATGTTCATAAAATTGTGCGAGTGCACGATATGCCTAAGTCGATTATTAGATCAATATTCTATGTTTACCTCCTGTTTTGGAGAAGCCTGCAAAGTTAAGTGAGCATCAAAGTTGAATGTTATCATCATCTTTCATCCTCAGACGGATGATCGATTCAAGAGAATAATTTAAATTTGCAAGATATGTTCAGAACTGTTGTGCTAAATTGAAATGACCAGTGAGAGCAAGTTTTTCTTCTCATTAATTTCGCGTACAACAACAGATATTAAATGCCGATCGTCATAACGCCATATGAAGCTCTTTAAGGAAGAAGTGTCGATCCCTACTTTTATATAGTTGAAGTAGGTGAAAGTCAAGTATTAGATTCCGAAGCTGTTGAAGAATTCATCAAGATAATTCGCCAAATCAAACAATGGGCTAAAGAAGAGTAAGTTGGCCAAAAGTCTTATGCTGATACTCGAAAATCAAAGATAGAGTTCGATGTTGAAAATAAAGTTTTTCTGAAAGTTTATCTTCGAGAGAAATCCTTCGTTTTGGCGTGAAAAGAAATCTTAAGTTTTGTTAAATAGGACCGTATGAAATCCTGGAAAGGATGGGTCAAGTTATGTTCAAGCTGACTTTACCGCTAAGCTTTAGAAATTCGCGCAACATATAATGTATTCTAGTTGCGCCAATGCGTGTTCGATTCCAAGCACGTTATTTAAGAAGAAGAAGCAACCTTAGACCCAGATCTCAGTTTTGAGATAAACCTAGAACCAATTTTGGATCGAAGGATCCATTAGCTAAAAAGTTAAATCGATTGTGCTAGTAAAGATTAAGAGGAGCCGATGGCTCAGAAGAAGAAATGTTGAAATTGAAAGATAAAGATGAAAGAAAGGTATCCCGAGCTTTGTCCTTGTGATAAGCAAATTTCGAGACGAAATTTATTTTTAGGGGGAGAGAATGTAATACCCAGTTTTCTTGAATAATTAAATCTAGTATTTCTTTAATTAAATTAAGAGAATGAAGATGAAGAAAATTCTCTTTTTAATAATTTTATTCGGCAACCTTAAATTTTTGCCGAAAAAGTGGAATTTAATTATGTTTGTTTCGTCTCGGGTAAACCGAAACGAATTAGATTTATGTTTATTGAAATGTGCATTTAGGCATGATTTTTAATTGAGAAAATTATGAATTTAATTTTCTTAATTTATTTTATTAGTAATTTATGATTAAAAATAATAATCTTATTTATTTCATAAATAATTCGTTTCTCAGCATTTTCTTACGAGAATTTGCATTAGGGTTTGAGATTCCCTAATTGATTTTTCTATATCAAGAAAATAGAGATTGAAGTTATGACGAACAAGTTTAGTAATTAATTGATTAAATTGAGCATTTAATTAATTAATTAACCCTAATTATTGCATAAGCAATGACCTAAGCATGTTGACTAAGTTAGTAGCTATTAAGTGTGATTAGCAAGCCATTTCTCATTCCATTTCCATCGAGAAACAGCAGCAAATACAGCAGCACGCATTTCACACACACTTCATCATTTGATCTCCAATTTTTGAGCTCAAATTCAAGTGCTAATCATCTCCAAATCAATTATTAAGGTAAGATTAATGTTTAGTTCAAGATATAGCTCAAAAACAAGCTTAGATCATCCTATTTTAATCTTTCATAATTTTCAAAAATTTTGCCAAATGTTAGTAGATGATGTTAATTTTAATTTATGATGTTCATGCTTAGGATGCATGATAGATCATTAATTCATGCTCAAATCAAACCCTAACCCTAATCTCATAATTTTCGAAATTTATGCTAAAATGAGGATTTTTCAATTGTGATTTTAGATGATCAAATTGATTGAATAATTGAGCTTAGATAATTATTCTAAACATGTTTGATGTTGGAAGTAATCAAAGAATCAAAACCCTTCTATGACTTTTAATTATAGCCGAAAATTATGATTAAAATTAGGGGTTTTTGATCTTGATGTTCTTTGATTAAATTGATGTTTAAATTAAGCTTATATGATATTATTAAGTATGTTTATGCATTGAGTTAATTGATTAAATAATAATTATTCCAATTTTTGGAATTTTAGAAATATTAGGGTTCTTAAGATTAGGGCTTTTTGATTTTAATGTTGAATGATGAAATTGATGATAGAATTGAGCTTATGATATTTATTTAAGCTTGTGGGAATTTTGTTAGAATTTTTGGAGCTCAATTTCATTAATTTCGAAATTTTCAGCTTTTAAAATAAATTAAAAATAATTATTCTAGAGCTTAAATGGATTAATTGAGTTTACAATTAATCTCTAGAATATTAATTAAGTATGTTGTAATTTGAAATGGATAAAAATAAGCAAATGTGCCCTATTTCTTTAAAAAGTCGAAATATATATATATTAGGGTTTTGATTTTTATCCGATTAAATTAAGTAATTAAGCTATAAATATAGCTTATAAATTAAATTAAGATGTTGGGAATTGATTAGAATGAAATTGGATATTTTATCCTAATTTTATAAAAGGGCTGAAAATAATTAAAGAAAATTTAATGATTATTTGATTTTTAATTAAGTAAATAATCATATATTTGATTTCTACAATAAAAATTAAGTATTGTGGAAATTTTCAGAATTTTAATACGAAGTATTAAGAATTTTCTATTTTCCGGCTATTTTTCTAAGTTAAAGGTTTATATGTGTACGTGATCTGGATTGATAATATGATTGAGTAATTATGTTTATTATGTTAAAAGATGTAAGTAGATTTAAATTGAGAATTTTCAGAGCTCGTTTGTCGAGTCAAATCCGTTTCGTATTTGAAGATATGAATAGTAATTAATGTATGATTATGTTAAGTGTGATTTTGGTTAGTGATGAGTTAAGATAGAGTAAGAGCGTTTAAGAAGTTAAGTTAGAAATTCTCAAGTTTCGACGTAGAATTTCGAAGTAAATTAGAAGTTAAGAATATCGAATTCGTTTATTCGATAGTAGTTAATTCTCGTTCTGAATTCGTGAATTCTAGTTCGAATGAAGGATCGAGTGGAAGTGTGAATCCGAGAATTCAGAATCGATAAAGGTTAAGTCCAAAGCTTCAGTTATCAGGTGGGCTTTCTAAACAAAGAAATGATGAATGCTATATATATATATGATTATATATATGTGATGTTTTAAATTGATTAACTTGCCAAATGTTTTAAGTTTTTGTATGATACCATCTACTGAAGAAGGACGAATTCGGTCCCGCGCAAGGTGGGATTTGTGTACACATTAGTAATCGTGAGTCTTTCTTGATGGGCTGGTTACATTGGTAATCGTGAGCCTTTCTCTGATAGACCGGTTACAAGTGATTGAGAAAGAGGCCTCTTTCTCATCACTACTATTTATAGTAGATATGGTTCATACTTAATGAGTATTTTGACTGCAGTCACTTATATCAAAAGAAAGTGTTTGAGCAAGCACAAGTTTATTTTCAAAAGTTACTTGTGCAATGCTTTATGGCAAGTTTAATCTATAGCTCTAAGAAGCAAGTTTTCAAATGTTTTTGGCATGTGTCCACTGAGTACTTCGTACTCAGCCCTGCATGTTATTTCTAAAATGTGCAGGTTAGCTCGGATGAAGATGGGAGTGTGCTTGGACGGACTTTTGTTGGTTGAGTCTTTTGAAAGTTGTTTAAACTAGAGTTGAGTCATATGTCTTCATACATATGATTCCCTATGTTTTTCCGCTGCAATACTTTGAAATATATGTTGAAGTATGAAGCATGTTCTCGACTTTGGAGTCGTTAAAGTTATTTGTTAAGGTTTCAGCTGCAAACTTGTTTTAATTTGAAAATAAGTTGTCAATCCTTTGTTGAGATCTTTTAAATCATACGACCCTCTTTTATCGTGCTTTCTTGATCTAATGGACTTCTTGTCGATATTGATCTCTTGGCATCGTTGGTCGTACGATACTAATTGTTGGTTGGAATTGTCGAGCATGTTATTGATTTCTTGTTAAGCATGTTCGTTGAAATGTCGTTCAAGAATAAGTTCAATTCCCGGTATCGTTGTTTATTAAGAATAGTTTGTCAAATGTTTGGTTTTGTTGGATAACTGGGTCGTTATCTATTCCTTGGTTAATCATAAATTGTGTACGTCGTGGGACCCACCGGCTCGGTCATCTTTATTCTGAGTCGGGCTGCGACACATTTTGTAAAATAAATCAATTTTATCTCAAGTATAAATAACTCAGTTTAATTGCTTCTTAATTTCATTTAATTAAATCATATAATTGCTTCTTCGTACTGTCATATAGTCATACATAACGTTATGAAACAATTTTGCTAATATTATGAGAGTAAGAAAAGGATCTCATATTTTGTGAGTGAAAGTATCATACGATAATTTTAGTTTAATAATTTTAGTTTAATGTGATCCATCTACATACCATATGAGAGGATCTCATATATTGTGAATGGAAGTAATGACTATAAATAAAAGATGTACGCTTTGAAATCTACATGAAAACTCTTTCTCATCATTCTCTCTCCTCTTGAACATTAAATCCAGTACTCATAAAACAAGAGAACTATGACAAACAAACACGTATTGCGCGCATTCTTTTAGATTTGCTAAAATAAATACTCCCATAGAGATTGAAATTTGTGTAACCACACATTGCTGATTCACCTACTGACACTCTCCACTCATAAGTCTGTACTAATTCACATCACAGCATATTTTCAAATTTGGTTTAAATAAAAAGGGTATTTATTTCTATTTTATTTTTTTAATCAATTTCCATGTAATTACTTGTTAAAACTGTAACCAACCTGAACATCTATGTTCATCTCTTTTATAGCAGTTACTATAGAAACTTAAATCTCATTCATAGTCAGACTGAATCTAGTTGCGCATGATGAAGACGTCCAAAATGTTACAATCACCATTTTGGACGTTGATCAACTCTCCGAAACGGTGATTGTACGTTTTGGACGCCATCAACTCCACAACTTTGATGTGCAATCACTGAAAAGATCAACATGATTAACATGAGAGAGAGAGAGATTGCTTAAACAAAGGTTGATTGATAGCCTTATTTATAGAGCAAGCATGTGTAGTGTATCGCAATACTCATTACCTAATAAATGCTTGCTTTCTTATAAACCTTACAAATACTCATCACTTGATCGATCTAACATATGCTATATTTCTGCATTCTTTTAGATTAATGTAAATTTAATGAAACGATTAATAGTAGCTCAATAAATTAATTTTCTATTTAGCCATCTAAATTCCGCATTTGTGGCAAACATGGACTAAGGTAAATATTAGGAAAAGGTCAATCAAATTTAATTAATTATGGTTTCGCCATCTTTTTTGTACGTAATTAATTTATAATTCCAAGGCAATCATGAGGGTTAGGTTAAATTCACTACTTTAATTAATTTAATGTAATACATTTTTCGCACATATATAGGCATGGTGGTATTTCATAATAATATTGAACTAATTAATAATTTTAAGTTAATCATCATTATGTATGAAAGAATATATCCTTATAGTTTATATTCCTTCTAAATTAACTAATTAACTAGATTTGGTGGATGGTTTATGTTTCATAGAGCTTCTGTAATTTGCATCTTAGATAAAATCACCTTGCAATTGCTACGAACCGCCCACTTTTTACTTCCTAAAAAAGCCACATCATACTTTTACATCCACTGATCCACAAGAGACCAATTATTTATTTTAATGTTCATTTTTTTTTATTTTTTTAAGCATCATTTCTTGGGTTTGTTAGTCACATCACATGCTATTCGTCCTTTGCACTGATTTTGGCAATTTCATTTGACAAGCTAAACCAATTAAATATTGACTGATTTTGTTACACATAATATATACTTTTATTTGCTTATTCGATGGATATTTATGTTTTGTCGAGTTGTGTTTATAATTGTTTTAGGCTCTATTGAATGTCAAATTAAGTAATAATCCTAAAAATGACACATGAAGCAATATATATATATACTAGTGTGTAGCCCGTCGAGCATCGACGGGGAATTACTTTACTTTGTAATTTATGAGTATAAATTTTAAATTTTATATCAAAGTGACATTATTGCAACAATTCATTAGAAGAATGTTACACGATTATATCGAAATTTTCAAGTTACTCGAGTGATTGTACCCATTTTTTTAATCTAAAATCATCAAATTCGTACTTGTCCTAAACTCGAATCACAATTTTTATATCTGCACTTGTCCCAAATTAGGAATGTCAATAGGTTGGGTACCTACCCATCAAGCATTTCTCAAGCTTGAACCAGTTTAGATTTTCTTTATCTATACTTGTCTTAAATCCGATTAAAATTAACTTCTACTCAAACCGTCCCAAACTCATTGGATAATACCCGTTAATTACATGCTTAAAAATTCAAATACTACTTAATCAACATTAAATAGTAAAAATAATAAAAAATTATAATTAAATTAAAATATCAATATAAAATTTTATTAAAATATATCTCAAAACAAATACGTACTAATGAAATATCTAACATGCGTGTTATACAATCAATATCTCATAAAGTGTTCAAATAAGATTACAAAATTATTTATAAATCAAACTAATTCATTGTCATCCCTACCCAAACCTGTTTAAAAAGGAAACTTCATTACTTGTAACTGTCATGTCCCAAATCCGTAAAAAAATGAACACTACAATGTAAATATTAATTACAGATAGTAGAAATAACAAAAAAATATAATTGAAATATAAAAAAAGAATAAAAGTTACTATCTACGATACTTCATGGCAAGTGAAAATCACAATAACGAAACCATATCCCTACTCATACAATACAATCTATAAAATCGAAGTGTTCATACACAAATATAAATATTTTCAAATCCATCAACTTAGTATTTTCGTCTTTCACATCTTTAATAATTATTGTCTATTTCAAAATGGTTCTCTAAACCCAAAAAATCAAAATCCACCACCATCACCGCCCATGCTAATCAACTCAACCTCATGTGGCACCGCAATTTTCTCATGTTGTTGAAGAAACAAGGTTGTTGCTCATGCTCTTACACTTCAGCCTCGTAATAGTCCTCGTCGCCTCCTTCACTAAAATGAAATTTTATCACTCGTCTATCCAAACTTGTATAGTAATACCCGTTTAATTATTCAAAATCATTTGAATTTCTAAATAATTAAATATACGTTGTTACAATAATTGATTATACGTCTCATTAAAAGTTGAACATTACAGAAATAAATAATAATAATAATAATAATAATAATAATTTCCAGTATACTTAATGTTGATTTCTTAGAACACTTAAGAAGGTAATATCGAGGTAAATTTAGTTTTCGGCCCTAACCCTCTTTTTTCGGTCTATTCGGATCGACTCGTCCATTTTGGCTACATTATCATCCCTACCTATCGAGCTCGATTACGAATAACAATGGATCGGGTACTCACCCATTGAATATTTTTCAACCCGAAACAAAATTTCCTTATCCATACCTATCTCAATTCTGATTATAAAATAAACTTTATTATCTGTACTCATCTCAAACTTGTTGGGTAATATATGTTAATTACCAACTCACTCGGATACATTCATTCGAGTTTAGAAATTTTTGGTTCTAATCTTACTTTTTCTCAGTCAATTTGGGTCAACCCGTCGATTTCATGGCTAAATTCACATTCATACCTATCAGACTCATTTAGGAATCATAATGGGTCAGGAGCCCTCAATTAAATATTTTCCACCATGAATGTAAATTTTTTTATATGTACTCATCTCAAATCCAATTAAAACAGAGACTTTACTATATCCGTACACTATAAAGCACATTAACTACTAAAATCTCTAGTGAAAATCGTTAATAAATTTTTAACTACAACTTCTAGCTCTTCTTTTATTTTCAACAATATTTGTCCATGCTTAGTTTTAAGGTTTTGATGTAGGACATGTTCATGAAGGCTTTATCGTTAATTTCTTTTATAATTAATATATATATATATATATATATGGATAATAATAATTTTTATTGTCTCTATTATCATTTTAATAGCCTGTATTTTAGACGAATATATTGGTATATTAAGTTAATTCGAGCACCGTTATTAAATCAAAATATATAGTTCTTGTATTGAGAAAATAATTGAATATTGTATGCAAATTAATTGAGTTTATAAGTTCTTATTTAAAACTAATAATTAAGTCTTGCTGTAAAAAAAAAAAAGAAAAGAAAGATAAACTCTTAGTAATTGTCAAAGAATCATTAATTCTTGATTAAAAATGTGGCAAATTAGTACAAAATGTGGCTCAACAAAATGTTATGTATGATCAAAATGATGTCATTTTAATTCAAATAAATAAAAATAAAAGTGATCTAAATCTAATTAAAAGCGAAAAATTAAATACAATAGAATAGGAGAATCAACAATTGTACATTATCTTTTTTATCCTTCGTCTTTTCTACCACCATCACCTACATATCATAATAGTTGTTTTCTCCATTGTCGGCGACTGTTTCGACATCTATCACTATGATGCCCATTAACTCATTAACATCTCTATGTCCCAACTCTTATCTTCTCTAGTCTTTTGCTAAACAATATTCTTCACCAAAAGTAATTCTTTGTTGAGTAACCACAATAGAATACATGATTGTTTCAACGACGAAAATATGGTAGTATTACTCATTTAGTGTATAGAAATACACATATGCATCTAAATATTAATTTTTAAAATTATAATAAAATATTTTTTACATAAAAAATATAATTGTTTTTCTTTTATAATATGTAGATATAAAAAAACACACATATAATTCATATGGATAAAAAAGAGAACAAATTTTGTATATCTTATAATATTATATTTTTGCAAATTACTTTACTGGTTATATGTCTCAACACTTATTGTTAGAAAATATAATAAAATCTTAAAAAAAAAAGAAAATATAATAAAATTTATTAATTTTGCAAATTAAATAATGTCTAAATTAATAATATGGTCAAATTAAAATTTTCAAATAAATAAAACTATTTATTTTTTGTTCAACTCAATAATAATTTTTTTTGTAGCATACATTTCTCATTAAAAAAATGATAACATCATATATAAATCTTACCTAGTTAATAACTAAAGAAAAAAAATGACAAAAAACTTATTAAATATAAAAATTACTTTGATTCAATGAGAAATTTTGAGTCGTGGTGATATATATCCCAAATCAATCATCCTACATATACAACACCAATTGTGTTGAGCTTAGCCTCCACTGGGACTATGTTCATTATCAAAAGTTGACATTGAACCAAATTATTAGCAAATTTAATGCATGCTAAAAAATTAACTGCGTGTTTAAATCGATCCGAACACAACATCTCAATTCCTCTCCGGTTTTTCTATCTCGTGAATATACAAATTCTAGAAAAATAAAAGAAGTTTGTCATGCACTCAGTTTCATTCCATATAATATAATTGCATCTAATCATAGTCTACAATCTACATTCTCTCCTCCAAACTTGTCGATTCGTGATGAGTAGCTAGCAATGTCTTGTTCCTATGACAAAATATGTTGACATCCTGCTATAATATGTACATTCACGCATGCTAACAAACAATTAACAATACAATATCCTAAAAAAATAATTAACATTACAATAAATTCAAAATCAAACTGAAATTAAAAAATATTGATAGATTATGATTAAATCAGAATCAATGAAAAGTAGTAAAGATTAATATTCTAAATAACTAATAAAATATATAAAAGGTGATTAATACTATAAGATTCACTTGTAATATACAATTACATTCAAAAAATTCAAAATGGATAGAAAACATACAAAACTAAAGAGAAATCATGTAAATACATCAATTTTGCTACATGACTATGTGATGAAGGCGTTGCCGCAGTGGCAGTGTTGATAGACGCATAACAATTTCCTATGACACCTCTTTCATATATGATCATGCATGACGTTAGATCAAAACTTGTGTTGATAGATGTTACAAAATCTAGACGCCAATATTACTCTTGTCTTGATAACATCTTTCATATCACTTCGTATTTCATTTGAAAATAATGTGAAATGAAAGAGTACAAAGAGCGGAGATGTGTTAATATTTTTGGTTTCGAAAATCTTAAATATAGACACAACATATTATAAAAAAGAAAAAAGAAAAGAGTTTAATTAGTTACCACAAATCATGCTTTGTAACGTATATATTAATTAGTTGATTATAATTCATTAAATTACAATTACGATATACCATGTTTTTATATCAATATAAACAATTATTATTGCATTATCAAAATTAAATTGAACTAATTAAGGAACTTAAAGAAATTTAATCATTTAATATATGATAATTATTGCCATGATTTACGAAAGGTAAAAATGAATCAACAAATTACATGAACTCATATTAAATTAAATATATTGTATATATAAAAATTATTGGATAATTAATGTCCACGATTAGCAATGGTTGGAGTTAATTAGATAATATGGCCGAAAATATTATATGAGTGGACGGAACCTATTAACAGTCGGTAAAGGAAATCTTGATTTGTAGCACTAATTAATAAGAGAGAAAACAAAAATTTTATTCTATTTTTGTTTGTTGGGTAAATAAATTTACGGAAATTTTAATGAGTAGATGTAAGAGAGATTCAATTATAATAAATTAGTAACGTAAGCTAAAAACTAAAAGGTAATATTACTTGTGTTACCAAATTGATCAAATAAAAAATGAAATAGATTTATAGAAACTGAAAAGATTTACTATTGATAAGAAAAATTGAAGTAATAACATATTTATTAGAAAAATTAGATAAATATCAAAGAAAAATTATGGACTTGCCACATCAGCATGAAGATGAATATGGAGACATGAAAATGTTTTGCTATTTATAATTGGTTTCGTTTGTGTATTATTAGTTTGGAAGACTGTAAATCACTGTCCTTGGATTTGGTAAGCATTTTTTTTATTTGGACATTCTTTGTAAGTTGATTAATATTTTGGAAAAATTAAAAATTAAATCAAAAATTTTACCCATTTTATAATCATGATACGAAAAAAGTAAATTTATTTGAAGATAAAAAAAGTGTTATGAATTTTTTGACAAATTTGGCGATATCAATCTTCTCAAATGAACCCCTAAAAAATCTTCTCAAATGAAAAATAAAAAATAAATAATATATTGGTCTTGAGTTATTAACTAATAATAATAAATTATTAAAAAAACATTGATCTAGAAAATTATGAATACGCTATATAAATTGATTATTGTAAAATTTGTCTTGAAAATGATATCTGTTGCTCGATCTAGAAGTATCCATGTAGGAATAGACTATGAAAAACACAAAAAAAAATATTGTATAATTAATTAATTTTTAGCTATTAAATTAATGCAATTAAGAGAATAAGGAATCATTTGTTCCTTCCAGTTACACTGTAAGCCGCAATAAAATAAAGAATTACAAATATAAGGAATTGCTCAAAAAACTTTAACTATTGAAAAATATAAGGAATCTAACATCATCTTATTCACCAGATTTGAAATTTTTCCTCTCTATCAAAGAACTCTTTCTTTGGCCAAGAACAATTTGGTGTTTCGAATGCTTTGAAGTGTATGAGTGAATTTATTTGTGAATTTGTCAAATATATAGTAAAAAAATACTTTAAAATAAGGAAATAAATTAATGTTGCTATAAATTTTAATTTTGTAACGGTTTTTTATTAATTGTATGATTGTCAATTATTAATGAATAATTGTGATATACCAAATTTAAACTAAAAGTTGAGATTCTAGATAATTAAAAAATAAAAATTCTAGAAATGCCACATCATCATGAAAATGGTTTTGGTGGCTTAAAAATGTTTTGTTACTAGTAATGCACCCGTGCGATGCCCGGGATAAGTTGAATTTTGTTTTTTTTTTTATAAAACAATATAAATATGAGTAAGTAAATATGAGCAATGAAAGTATCAATTCTAAGAAATTTTCTTGTAAACGATATTCGTCGTACATGCACTATTCTTATTATATTTGTCGCATATCAGGATCTTCAAACTACTTCGACTTCGTACTCTTGATATAGCGTCGTATAATTGATCATGGAAGAATACTGATTTTTTAAGAAAAAGCCCCACGTGTGATAAACAATTGTCTTTGACTTTTTGTTGATTGTCAAAGTAGAGAAATAGAGTGTGTGTGTATTAGCCCAATGGTAGAGTGGTTAATATCCGTGCCAAAGGTCACGTGATGGTCCCTGAGCTGGGTACTTGGTGTAGAGGGGGGGTGAATACACCAAGTAGATTTTTCGAAACTTTTTCAAGTTAAAACACAGAGTTGGTGAGCTCAGTTATTGATCCAGCTGGGGAGGGTCAGCTGGGTAAATAACTCAGCTGGCGGTGCGGAAAGTGGTGGTTTGAAAACTTAGCTCGGTTACTTAGAAAAACTCAGTTTGAAAAGATTAACTTAACGTTTTCAGCTTAGTCAGGTTGTGCAACTTTTAGAGAGACACAGCTGTCTTTGGAGAGCAGCTGTGTGTGCAGTTTTGAACAAATATGCAATGATATGAAGGAGTTAGTACACAGCTGAAAATAAAGCAAAAGTAAAGAGAGAGTAAGAAGCACGCGAGTTTTTACGTGGTTCGGAGTAACACCTCCTACGTCCACGACCAGGTTCACTGGTAATCCACTACCACTTGGTTTCCAAGTACCAAGCAACTTCACAACTCTAACCCGAGCTGTGTTCCAACAGTTTGCGGGCACTGTCAAGCCTATACACCTTCAGTTTACGGGTACTGAAGAACCTAACCACTCGAATTACGCGCTTCGAGCAAGCGTACCTTTACCTAACCTTTCTGGGTTTGGGTTTGGATTTGGGTAAGGGGTTCCAACTATGAACGAGTTCTTACAATTAAGAACTTCAGAGTATGATGAACTCGTTCGAAATCTAGGCTTAAGATATACAATGAGTTTGGCCTAGGGAACAGACGAAAAACTAAGCAGTTTCTTAACTAGAAACACTTTAAGATAAAGTGTTCTTTGATCTATGTAGAACTGCTTGAGAGCTTTTGAAAGAATGATGATTTCAGATAATGAAAGCTTGTAGAGAGTTTTTCGTGTCTGATCCTGAGGTTGAAGACGGGTTTATATAGGTAGAGATTCAAGACTAGCCGTTGGAGGAGCCGTTTGAATCTTACCTACTCTTCTTAAATACAAGATCTGTCGTTGGCCTTATCTGCACCTGTCTTCATTTGTGTCACATCCTAGGTTCTGAAGTCTAGGATGCTGATCTGGCAATCCCTCATTGGTCGAGGTAGGTTGACTTCCTCTGATTCCGGGATCTTCTGCCTTTAGAGCTGGCTTTTGAATTCAGAGCTGGACTGTCTCGAAGTGGAGTCTACAGAGATAGTTCCTTTGTTCTGTCTGGTGGACCATTGTGTTTTGAACTCGGCTCGAATTCTCTTCACTTGATCGAGCTCGCCGGATCATTCAGCTGAAGGTTGACGCCTGCTGTCTTTTGCTAGCTGACTTCCAGCTGTGAACACAGCTGGGTCGACTGCTGTCTTCCGCTTCCTTAACCTGTAAACCTAGAACATCTAAGGCTCAAATAGGCGAGCTGGAAAACACTATTTAGGTTGACGCGATCATCTATTCGGTTGGAGAATCAGTTGGGTTTTGGTATCAAATCGAAACCTTATAATTTTCCCAACAATTTCCCCCTTTTTGATGATGCCAAAACCTAACTGAGACAACTTATGACGCAGAAAAACTTGTGTTTTATTAATGTAAGAAAATACATTATAACACAGGAAAAAGAAAGAAGAAAAAAATCTTCAAATCTTCGCCTTCAATCCTTGATCTTCGATCCCGATTGGTCGGGTCTTCTCTTCTGCATCCGTTGCTTCTTTCTTTTGACTCGTCTCTTCTTCAGCTGATTCTGATTCAGCTGGTTCCTCTAGCTCAACAGTTTGCCTCTTCATTGACTTGTTTCTCTTCTCCCTTACTTCCCCCTTTTTGGCATGATCAAAACAGGGTGGGAGATATACACCATCGGCTGTTGCGATGTTTTAGTTTGGCGAAACTGTGGTTTTCAGCTCTGAGCAGCGAGGTTTAGAGTCTAAGTGGCTCAGCTGTTGTATTAGCTGGCTCTTCTTCAGTTGCATTAGCCTCAGCTGTGATTGCAGACACAGCGTCCTTGGCTTGATTCAATGGGGCGGTCAGTGAGTGCTTGGAGGGATGAGTTAGCACGGGAGATAGCATCTTCGAGTCGGGCATAACTTCATTCCTTGCAATTTTGCTTCTTCGTACTTCTTAGATTGAATGTGAAAGTCCGATTCAAAGCATTTGAGGGACTTGTATTCAGCTCATATCATCATCATCCATTGCAGTGTTCGTTGGTGGGTGATGTTTCTCATTTGAGCTTGGTGCGGGGACTTGAGCATCTTTTATTGAAAGATCTCGAAGATGGTGTCCTGTGGAGTGAAGGAAGCGAGGAGAAGGCGGTTGAAGTATCCCATCTGTCTTGGGGTTTAAGCTTGGTTGTTCAGCTGGAATACTCCGTTGCGGTGTTGGTGATGATTATGTTTACGCATGGACGTGAACTTCTCTTCCACCGTAAGAAACGACCGCTTGTGGGTCTTCTGCTCCTCGGAGAGTGATTACGAATTCTCTCATAATGTCAGCTGGCTTCTCTGCTGACTGACTGAGCACCTTTGACTTGAGTCTTCGGTTTGAAGACAGTGCTTCAGTATATTTTGTCTCCTCAAGTTGTCTCCGATTCCCAGTGGGACGGAGTTAGATGCATGCTGCTTTGTCTCCTGCATCTTTTTCTGTGCCTCCTGTGGTGGAGCAAGAGCTTTGACGTGACTGCTCTTGAATACTCCGGTTTTATCAACATCTGGTCCAGGTCTGTTGACGTTGATTTTTGCATCCCAGGGAGTTGTGTGTCCCGTTCTCTCTTTTATGTTGAGAGAAACAGTGGGGCTGAGGAGGTCTTTTTCCTTTGTCATTCCCAGAAAGTTTTCTGCACCTTCCTGGTGGATGACGTTCTTGAGCTTTGCAGTCTCCTACTGCGCTGGCCTAGTTCTGTCGATGAGCTTCACTTTCTTCTGGACTTCCGTCTTCTTTGAGGTTCTTGAGAGTTAAGCAACTCTTATCTTGAAGCTTTGACAGATTCTTCAAGTTTGATCGGCTTCGGGAGATATCTTTCTGGATTCCATGTTCTTCTTCTGTATCTTTTGTTAGTAGAAACAAACAATACCAATTGATGGAAATAAGAAAGAATGCTAAAAAACTTTCTAGGGTTGATGCGTATATCTTCTAGCATATTTAAAGAGTTTTCTTGATGAATGGACGATCAAGATTTGTCTATTGATAAGAAGATCTACGACTGGGAGTGATTCTCGCGTCATGTCAATTTCTTGATTAGAAGATGTGAGTTAATGCGCGAGAGAGAACGGTTGAGGCGTTTTGACTTTTGCCTCGAAACTCCCATTATTCAATTCTTTGCAGACTTTTAATTAAGATTGATTAGAAATGACAAGATGTGAGTTGACAGAAAACAGATTGAGTAGGTGTAATTAATGTTGTTGCAAACCTCTCGGTGATCATTGTAGTCGGTGATACCTCGGTTGAGTGGGTGTCTTTGGGTCATCGTGGTTCCAATTTGGTTCCCCCTCATTGAATAATCCTTTCCTTTCGGCATACGGTTTAGTTGAATTCTTTCTCGGTGATATCGGTGACATTGATTCTGAATTTCGATTATTGCTTGCATTCAGTGGATCTCTTCCATTCAATTTGGAGTCTCTTGGAATTTGGAGTCTGCTTCCATTCAATTTGGGTCTTCTTCCATTCGGGTCTGTTCCGTTCAATTGAGTCTGCTTCCATTCAGTGGTCTTCTTCCATTCAGTGGTGAAGCATCGTCCGGGTTGAGAAGTCCAAGTAATCCGTACGACATTTTGAATCTTGCTTCTATCGGCGGTTTTGTGAGAATATCGGCCTTGTATGTCTGTGTGAATTTTCTCAACAATCACATCCTTCTTTTCTACGTGATCTCTAATGAAATGATGTCGTACGTCTACATGCTTGCATCTTGTGTGAAGTACTGGATTCTCTGAAATGGCAATCGCACTTGAGCTATCACAGAAAATTGGAACCTGTCCAGTTTTTACTTCATAGTCATCCAGCTGATGTTTCAGCCAGAGAATTTGCGAGCAGCAGCTTCCAGCGGCCATGTATTCTGCTTCTGTAGTGGAAGTTGCGACGCACGTTTGTTTCTTTGAAAACCATGAAATCAACTTACTTCCTAAGAACTGACAAGTTCCTGAAGTTGATTTTCTGTCCAATCGATCTCCAGCGAAGTCTGAATCTGAGTATCCAGTCAGCTGTAGATTGTCTTCAGCTGGGTACCACAACCCAACATTCTGAGTTCCTTTGAGATATTTGAGAATGTTCTTGGCTGCTTGCATGTGTGCTTCCTTTGGATCAACTTTAAATCTGGCACACACTCCGACTGCGAAAGAGATGTCTGGACGACTTGCTGTTAGATACAGCAGGGATCCTATTATCCCTCTGTATTTGCTGGAGTCAACTGACTTCCCTTCTATTCCAGGTTCAATCTTCCAGTTGGTGTTCATTGTAATCTTTACTGTTCTGCTGGATTGAACTCCATACTTGGCGATCAAATCTTTCACGTATTTGGATTGATTTATGAAGATCCCTTCTGAAGATTGCTTGACTTGAAGTCCTAGGAAGAAACTCATTTCTCCCATCATGGACATTTGGAACTTCTCTGACATCATCTCTCCAAATCTTTGGCATAAGAAGCTTGATCTTGATCCAAAGATGATGTCGTCTACGTAGATTTGAACAACCAGGATATCTTCTCCTGACTTGATGGTGAAGAGAGTTCTGTCTACTGAGCCCTTCTTGAATCCTTTGGATATGAGAAAATTTGACAGAGTGTCATACCAAGCTCGAGGTGCTTGCTTCAATCCATAAAGAGCCTTCTTTAGCTTGTAGACTTTATTTCCTTCTACTTTGAATCCTGGAGGTTGTTCAACGTAGACATCTTCTTTGATTTCTCCATTTAAGAATGCACACTTCACATCCATTTGATAGACCTTGAATTTGTGATGTGCTGCAAAGGCAAGAAATAGTCTGATTGCTTCCAATCGTGCTACTAGAGCAAAAGATTCTTCGAAGTCAATTCCTTCCTGCTGAGTGTAGCCCTTGGCAACGAGTCGAGCTTTGTTTCTGATGACGACTCCCAGGGTATCCATTTTGTTCTTGAATATCCATTTGAGTCCTATGACTTTGACTTCTTGGGGTCTGTCGACTAATTCCCAGACACAATTTCTGAGGAATTCGTTCAGCTCTTCTTGCATGGCATTTGTCCAAGGCACGCTCTTCAAAGCTTCGAGAATTGATTGAGGCTCTGGCACTTGAGCTACGTAACACGCCATTAGAGCTGTGTCTTCATCATAGACCGTCAGTTCTAGCTCTACTGAGAGTTGAGCTGTGTCAGCTGCTTCTTGATGATCCGATGAAGCTTGAGCAGCTGAGCTTCTGGTTTTGACTTGGTCAGATGGTTCTCCAATGATTGCTGATGATGGATGATCTTCAATCCAGCTTCTCCTCTTATGAATTTCTTCTTCCAATTGATTGATGCTTGACGTGGCTAAATTTCGTCTGACTTGTAGTTGCTCTTGAGAGTTTGGCTCTCTTTGATTTAGATTTTGAGGAGACTTCTGTAGAGGCTCAGCTGGAGATGGAGCTGGGGACTCAGCTGTGTTTGGATTCCCAGCTGATGATGTTCCCCCTTGATTTGGCGTTGAAGCTTCTTCTCGATTTCCAATTTGGTGGAGCTTCTTGGTTGATTTGAATTTCCTCCTCTGGCTCATTGTCCCAAATTAATGGTTCGGCCAGATTCCTGATTCTATTCTCTTGAGCCCTTGTCTGAATCAATCTTGAAGATTCTCCTACGCTTCTTCGTTTGATAGAATCTCTATATTCGAAGGAGGATTCGTCAAAGGTAACATGTGGAGTTACTTCGACTATTTGAGTTCTTCTGTTGAATACTCTGTATGCTTTACTCACAGCGGAGTAACCAAAGAATACTCATCGGTCTGTCTTTTCGTCGAACGTTTTGAGCTGTGTCTTCCCATTATTGAGGATGTGACATTTGGATCCGAATACCTTGAAATATCCAATGTATGGTATTCTGTTGTTCCATAGCTCATACGGTGTCTTTCCTTGCCTTGATGTGAGTAGGGAGCGATTCTGAGTGAAGCAAGCTGTGTTGATTGCTTCAGCCCAGAACTTCTTTGGAATGGCAGAGCTAGCTAGCATTGAGGTAGCTGCTTCCTTGAGAGTTCTGTTTCTTCTTTCTGCTACACCATTCTGCTGAGGTGTGCGAGCTGCAGATGTTTGGTGTTGAACTCCGTTCTTCTCGCAAAAATCATAAATAGTTTCATTTAGAAACTCCGTTCCACGATCTGATCTTATTGCCATTATCTTGCACTCCTTCTGTGTTGATAGTCTTTCCAGCAGGATAGGCAGCTTAGTTCTGGTTTCGCTCTTCTGGTATAAGAATGATACCCATGTGAATCTTGAGAAATCATCCACAACGACCAGAGTATATTTTCTGCCATTGAAGCTTGCTGGAGTAACCGGACCAAAAAGATCCATGTGAAGAAGTTGAAGAACTCGATCAGATGACTGAGCTGGCTTGAGAGAGAATGAAATTCTTGTTTGCTTTCCTTGTTGACACGCGCTGCACATATGACTTTTGTCAAATACTTGATCTGGAATTCCATTAGCGAGCTGGTTCCTAGCCAGTTTGTTAATTGTCTTGAAGTTGAGATGATTCAGCCGTCTGTGCCACAGCCAGCTGACTTCATTGCTGCTTTTTGATACAAGACACGTCTCCGGAGGGCTGCTGTTCCAGTCAGCGAAGTACATATTTCCTTCTCTTTTCCCTCTTAGGAGTATCTGCTTGGTTTCCCTGTGCTTCACTGTGCATCCCTGTGCATCAAACTTGACAGAAAAACCGTTGTCGCAGAATTGGCTAATGGAAAGCAAGTTATGTTGCAATCCTTGTACATAAGAAACATTTGGGATTATAACATTTCTAGTTTTAAATGTACCATAACCTTTGGTTAGGCCTTTGGAGTTATCACCAAATGTTACTTGTGGACCTGTATGCTCAATATACTCCTGGAGTAGATGCTTTATGTGCGTCATGTGCTTGGAACATCCACTGTCCAAGTACCAAAGCGTTCTCATCGACTCCTCAGAGATGCGTCGATTCCTTGCAACCTAAACAAAAAGTTAAAATTCAGGTACCCAGTTTTAATTGGGTCCTTGTGGGTTAGACAGAGATCCTTTGACGACCCAGATCTGCTTGATGACTCGAATTGGGTCATTTGATCTGATAATTCTCCCAGCTGAGTCGATGTACACATTCATTGTGTTCTTCTGTTGTTGCTGGCGGGGTCTTGATCTTCGTGTCTTCTTGTTTTGTTGTCTGGATTTCTTTTGGTTTCCAACTGTGTGCCTAGCTGAGACGTTCCTTAGTCTCTGCTGTCTCATGTGATACTGTGGCTGGAAATGATTATCCAGCTGATACTCGTATGAGTGGTATCCAGCTGGGTATCTCTGATATCTTGGTTGATATCGATCAACGTGCTGGTGCTGTGGCTGGTATCTGTAAAATCCAGCCTGTGGTCTTCGTTGAGGTTGAGCACGTTGCTGTCTGAGTTGGGCTTGAGGTTGTCGCACAGCTGACCTTCTTGATGTCTGCTGTGTTCTCGACGGAGTTTGAGACTGTTTCACAGCTGTTCTTCTTGACGTCTGCTGTGTTCTCGACGGAGCTTGAGAATGTTTCACAGCTGTTCTTCCCGACGCCTGCTGTGTCCTCAACTGTTGATGCTGAGCTGCTGGGATTGAAGGTTCAATTGCACGTACAAACATAACCTTTGTTCCACTTGTGGAGGCAATGTTTGAGGCATCCTTTGATTCGTTGTATCCCAGTCCCGCTTTGAGTGCTGCTGGACGCTGAGCACTAATGATCTCGTCCATTGTTGACGTGGCTTTGATGAGAGCTACTATCTTTTTAGATAGTACCTCTTCGGTGCTTTTCAGCTCAATGATCTCAGCTGACTTCCTTTCCGATTCAGCTGTGACCTTTTCCACATCTTCTATCAGCTGTTTCTTCTCAGTGTTGAATTCCTTCATCAGCTGATCTTGTTTCACTATTTTGTCTTTTAGTGAAACGACTTCCTGTTGGAGCTGAGTTGTATCAGCTGTGTCTGATACTTTTGTCTTTTCCAGTTCCGCCTTCAGCTCGGCATTCTCACACATAATGACGTCAAGGATCTCTTGAAGCTCCTTGGAATCGTTCATTACTTTCTCTACTAGACTCCAATCAGGTAGTCCAGATTCTGAGTCCTGTGTAGAGTGTTCGTGTGATGGTGAGATGTTAGATAGATTTAGAGTTCGAGACGTTACCTCATCTTCATCGATGCCGTCTGTTTGTCCCATGAAGCATGTATCCCAATCAGGTTCATCATGGGTCATCAGGGCTTCTTCTTCCGAGTCTGAAAATGGCATGCCATCCATTTTCTTGCACTCTGATTCTTCATCAGCGATATAAGCTCTCCTTCTGTCAGCTGCCTTAGCTTTTAATTGGTCTTTGTCTTTCTTGGATAGCTTTGGACAATCTTGTCGGTTGAAGCAACCTTCACCTGTTCGTTGGTCTGCTGACTTCTCATCAGCTGCTGCGTACTTATCTCTGTAAGTCCTAAAGAACTTCTTGTATTTGCCCTTGCTGGTGTTGAGTCTGTTATAATTTTTCACCATCATGGCAATTTCTTCGAGTAGCTCCTCTTTGCTCATATCCTTTTTGTCCTTCTTCATCTTGGAGGACTCAGCTGACTTGACATGAGCTGACTTTTCAGAGTTGGCTCTGAAAGCTATTTCTTTTGGAGCTGGGGTGAGTTCTCCGTCATTCTGTTTGCTTGAAGATTCTTCTTGAGTGATCTTCAAGTTGTATTCGTTGGCTTTTAAGAGTGAGAACAACCTTTCTGTAGATAGATCACCCAAGTCACTTCGACTTTGGTGAACTACCTTGTAGGTGTTCCATTCAGCTGAAAGAGCTGAAAGAACCTTTAGATTCTTTTCCCGCTGGGTATACTTCCCAGTTCTGATTGTCTCTATCTCAATGACTATGTTTGAGAACCTTAGCTCCATCGCTTCGATGGACTCGTTGGCTAGCTGCTTGAAGTTGTCGAATTTTTGGCAAGCTATTGTGAATTTGTTTTCTTTGATTTCTTCAGATCCTTCACATAGCTTGGCAAGTATTTCCTACATCTCTTTGGCTGTCTCGCACTTGATGATCTTACTCAGGTAGGCGTTTGAGACTGTTGATGAGATGGTGTTTCTTGCGAAGCTGTCCAGACCAGCTTGCTTTCGTTCTTCTGACGAGTAATCCTTCTTTGGCTTGAGAATTGGCCGGTATTCTGGTTGTCTTCCATCATGAGCAGGTACGAGTTCATTTCCTTGTTTATAAATAAGGATGGGTCCGTCTGTGATGACGTCCCACATCATGTCGTGATGTGCACATGAAGCTTTTCAATCCGAATTTCCAGATTGCATAGTCGTCTACCGAGAAGTGGGAGATTCCGTTAAGATAAGAATCCATAGACATGTGCAGTATGTAATAAGATGAGTTTTTCTGAAAAACGGATCTGTTCAGTTGACCACTGACACAGAGTGTCAAGAGAGATCTCTTGATACAGAAACGGTGGTCTTTTGAACCACTGCTCTGATACCAATTGATGGTCCCTGAGCTGGGTACTTGGTGTAGAGGGGGTGGTGAATACACCAAGTAGATTTTTCGAAACTTTTTCAAGTTAAAACACAGAGTTGGTGAGCTCAGTTATTGATCCAGCTGGGTAAATAACTCAGCTGGCGGTGCGGAAAGTGGTGGTTTGAAAACTTAGCTCGGTTACTTAGAAAAACTCAGTTTGAAAAGATTAACTTAACGTTTTCAGCTTAGTCAGGTTGTGCAACTTTTAGAGAGACACAGCTGTCTTTGGAGAGCAGCTGTGTGTGCAGTTTTGAACAAATATGCAATGATATGAAGGAGTTAGTACACAGCTGAAAATAAAGCAAAAGTAAAGAGAGAGTAAGAAGCACGCGAGTTTTTACGTGGTTCGGAGTAACACCTCCTACGTCCACGACCAGGTTCACTGGTAATCCACTACCACTTGGTTTCCAAGTACCAAGCAACTTCACAACTCTAACCCGAGCTGTGTTCCAACAGTTTGCGGGCACTGTCAAGCCTATACACCTTCAGTTTACGGGTACTGAAGAACCTAACCACTCGAATTACGCGCTTCGAGCAAGCGTACCTTTACCTAACCTTTCTGGGTTTGGGTTTGGGTAAGAGGTTCCAACTATGAACGAGTTCTTACAATTAAGAACTTCAGAGTATGATGAACTCGTTCGAAATCTAGGCTTAAGATATACAATGAGTTTGGCCTAGGGAACAGACGAAAAACTAAGCAGTTTCTTAACTAGAAACACTTTAAGATAAAGTGTTCTTTGATCTATGTAGAACTGCTTGAGAGCTTTTGAAAGAATGATGATTTCAGATAATGAAAGCTTGTAGAGAGTTTTTCGTGTCTGATCATGAGGTTGAAGACGGGTTTATATAGGTAGAGATTCAAGACTAGCCGTTGGAGGAGCCGTTTGAATCTTACTTACTCTTCTTAAATACAAGATCTGCCGTTGGGCGTATCTGCACCTGTCTTCATTTGTGTCACATCCTAGGTTCTGAAGTCTAGGATGCTGATCTGGCAATCCCTCATTGGTCGAGGTAGGTTGACTTCCTCTGATTCCGGGATCTTCTGCCTTTAGAGCTGGCTTTTGAATTCAGAGCTGGACTGTCTCGAAGTGGAGTCTTCAGAGATAGTTCCTTTGTTCTGCATTTGGACAATTTGTATTTTGAACTCGGCTCGAATTCTCTTCGCCTTGATCGAGCTCGCCGGATCACTCGAGTGAAGGTTGACGCCTCTTGTCTTTTGCTAGGCGACTTCCACTCGTGAACACGGTGGGTCGATCGTTGTCTTCCGCTTCCTTAACCTGTAAACCTAGAACATCTAAGGCTCAAACAGGCGAGCTGGAAAACACTATTTAGGTTGACGCGATCATCTATTCGGTTGGAGAATCAGTTGGGTTTTGGTATCAAATCGAAACCTTATAATTTTCCCAACATCACGGGTTCAAGTCTACCGTCACGCGGCCTTTAAAATTTCTTGTAATGTTTGTTCAAAGTAGAGAAATGGACAGTTGTACATCAACTTTTACATCCCACGTCTTCTCCGTCATCATCATCGACTACTCTCATAGTCGTCATCTTCACCATCATCGGCGGTGTATCAAACATCCACCACTATGATGGCCATTATCTCCTTAACTTCCCCCTCCCCCTTCCAGCTCTTCTCCATTAGCCTTATCCTCAGCGCAATCTACTTTACCAAAAGTAGCTTTCCATAACGTAAACACAATAGCTTGCATGATTATCTTCATCGCCTCCCCCATCATGAACCATGCTATTGTCAATTTTAACTATTGTGTTGAAGAAAAAAAGCTACAGTCTGCAACAAAATCGTAAAAAATCGGAACTTTATCAAAAAAATAAATAATAAATAGATGAACTTTTCAGTCTCACTTCTAGATACATAAGCATGGAGCACCCTAGAGGCCCAAATTCACACATCCAAATGTAACGCTCAAATGAAAATTAGATACGTTGTTAATTAATGTTTCAGAAGAAGTTGGAGAAAGGTAGTATTAGTAAGGGTAATATCGACCTACAAGAATTGGCCGTACAATGGAGCGGCTTGTGTTGATATTTTCTGTGATTGTTACACTGCAAAGTTGTGGAGTCGACCGTTGACGGCGCCCAAAACGTCACCATCACCGTCTTGGAAAGTGCTCTTGCCAAAGGAGCAGGTAAATTAGTATAGACAAAAACTCTTGTACGACATGTCGCACAGTGCGATCGAGCCCACGCGCCCGTATGGACGGTCCAGATAGGCGCGTGCCAGACACGCACCCTACCAGGTGCATAAGATGCACACATCCTTCTTTTTTTTTATTTTTTTATTTTTAAGACGGGTGCATGCATGATACGCGCCAGCCTTTTATTTTTTATTTTATTCATTTTTTTTCATTTTTTATTAACAATTATGGATTTTTAATCTTCAATTAGAGTTTATTAATCCACACTTAGGATTTATCAATTCCCAATTAGAGTTTATTAATCTCAATTAGGAGTTATTAATTTCTAATTGAGATTTATTAATATTAATTAAGATTTATATTAATTAATTAAAAAAAGTCAAGTATACTTAATAATTACATTTTGTTTGTATCTTAATTTTTTCATAAAGAACGGTTAATTTATAGACTAGCTTATAGTCAGAGACGATATTTCTAGCTTTTAATCGAAAACGGACTTAAGTGACTAAGAGATTGCCCTAAATAAGTCGATTCAATCTTAAATTGGTTAAAATGAGTAAAGTTTAATTATGAACCTATCGAATAAAGTTTGACCTCCAGGATAGCTTCCTCTTTGATTTCTTCTCCTGTTTTAATTGGTTATTGTTTAAGTTTTTAATTGGTTTTAATTGCTTGAATTTAATTTATTAAACAACCCTCATTAAGCAATTAGTCTAGATAGATTAAAATAACCTAGAAATAGTACTCATCGTTTTTTAAACTAATTTTCTTCGTGAATACGACCTTGCTCACCGGATATTATAATTACACAGTACACTTCTGAATTGTGTTTACTCAAAAAAAAGGACGAACAAGTATTTGACATGCACTATTGTCGGGGACGTCTAGTGCGTTAATTATTGATTTTTGGCATATATATATAGTTTGCCTCGACGGCACCCCCACCAAGTTACGCCTATAGTCCAGGATCTGGAGATTGAGCTGACAACTGGCATGTCCATCTACAGGTATATATATATATATATATATATATATATTGTATTTCTTTATTTTATAATATATAAATGATTTCATAATATATAAATGATTTCAGATTTCTACAATTGGAATATCTTCTTCATTTTTTATTGTGATGGGGTGTCGTTTATGGCAGATGTCGAGGAAGTAGATCCGGTAATTAGTTCAATTTTTTTTATTTGACTATGAAATTTGTATCGAATCCTCTACTCTCGATTGTGTTTCATCATTTGTTCCATTCGTTAGATTATAGATTATCGAATTCTTAGCTTTCAGTTGGTCTTTATCTTTCTTGGACAGCTTTGGACAATCTAGCCGGTAGTGTCCTGGTTCCTTGCAGTTGAAACAACCTTCTTCTGTTCGTTTGTCAGCTGACTTCTCATCACTCTTTGCGTACTTGTGTCTGTAAGTTCTTGCGAACTTCTTGTATTTGCCCTTGCTGGTGTTGAGTCTCTTGTAGTTTTTGACCAGCATGGCTATTTCTTCAGGTAGCTCTTCCTTGCTCATGTCCTTCTTATCCTTCTTCGATGACTCAGCTGACTGTATGTATGCGGATTTTTCAGAGTAGGCTCTGAACGCAATCTCCTTTGTTGTAGGTGTCAGCTCTCCATCATTCTGATTGCTTGAAGATTCTTTCATGGTAATCTTCAAGTTGTATTCGTTGGCTTTGAGCAGAGAGTATAATCTTTCAGTTGAAAGATCACCTAAGTCACTTCGACTTTGGTGTACCACCTTATAAGTGTTCCATTCAGCTGTGAGCGCTGAAAGAACTTTTAGATTCTTTTCTCGCTGGGTGTATTTCCCAGTTCTGATGGTTTCTATTTCCACCACTATATTGAAGAATCTGAGTTCCATCCCTTCGATGGACTCGTTGACCAGCTGCTTGAAGTTATCAAACTTCTGGCATGCAATCGTGAATTTATTTTCCTTTATCTCATCCGACCCTTCGCATAGCTTTGCTAGGGTTTCCCACATCTCCTTTGTTGTTTCGCAGTTGATGATTTTGCTGAGGTAGGCGTTGGAGACTGTTGAGGATACGGTGTTCCTCGCGAAGCTGTCTAGTCCAGCCTGCTTCCTTTCTTCTGAGGTGTGCTCACCCTTTGGCATGGGAATGAGTTGATATATTGGTTGTCCACCATCTTGAGTTGGAACAAGCTCATTCCCTTGTTTGTAGATGATGATGGGTCCGTCTGTGATGACGTCCCACATCATATCGTGATGCGCACAGAGAAAGCTCTTCAGTCTGAACTTCCATATTGCATAATCATCTACCGAGAAGGTGGGAAGATTCCTGTTAAGATAAGAATCCATGGAAATATGCAGTATGTAATATTATGAGTTTTTCACAAAGAGGATCTGTTCAGATGACCACTGACAGATTGTCAAGAGAGATCTCTTGATACAGAAACGGTGGTCTGTTGAACCACTGCTCTGATACCAATTGATGGTCCCTAAGCTAGGTATTTGGAGTAGATGGGGGGTGAATACACCAAATAGATTTCTGAAAACTTTTTCAAGTTAAATAACAGAGTTGGTGAGCTCAGTTATTGATCCAGCTGAGGAGGGTCAGCTGGGTAAATAACTCAGCTGGCGGTGCAGAATGTGGTGGTTTGAAAACTTAGCTCGGTTACTTAGAAAAACTCAGCTTGAAAAGATTAACTTTATGTTTTCAGCTTAGTCAAGTTGTGCAACTTTCAGAAAGACACGGTTTGTCTTTGGAGCAGCTGCGTATGCAGTTTTGATCAAATATGCAATGTTATGAAAGAGTTAGTACAAAACTGAATTTAAAAAGAAAGTAAAGAGCACACGATTTTTACGTGGTTCGGAGTAACACCTCCTACGTCCACGACCAGGTTCACTAGTAATTCACTACCACTTGGTTTCCAAGTACCAAGCAACTTCACAACTCTAACCCGAGCTGTGTTCCAACAGTTTGCGGGCACTGTCAAGCCTACACCTTCAGTTTCCGGGTACTGAAGAACCTAACCACTCGAATTACACGCTTCGAGCAAGCGTACCTTTACCTAACCTTTCTGGGTTTGGGTTTGGGTATGAGTTTTCCAACTATGAACGAGTTCTTACAATGAAGAACAAGGAGTATGATAAACTCGTTCGAAATCTAGGCTTTAAGATATACAAAGATTTTGGCCTAGGGATTTGACGAAAAACTAAGCAGTTTCTGAACTAGAAACACTTTAAGATAAAGTGTTCTTTGAACTATGTAGAACTGCTTGAGAGCTTTTGAAGGATTGAGGATTTCAGAGAATGAAAGCTTGCAGAGAGTTTTTCGTATTTGATCCTGAGGTTGAAGACGGGTTTATATAGGTAGAGATTCAAGACTAGCCGTTGGAGGAGCTGTTTGAATCTTACCTACTCTTCTTAAATTCGAGATCTGCCGTTGGGCGATTCTGCACATGTCTTCATTTGTGTCACATCCTAGGTCCTGAAGTCTAGGATGCTGATTCGGCAATCCCTCATTGGTCGAGGCATGTTGTCTTCCTCTGAAGCCGGGATCTTCTGCCGGGATCTTCTGCCTTTGGAGCCGGCTTTTGAATTCAGAGCTGGATTTGGGCAAACTGACTTGAAGTGATGTCTTCAGAGTTAGTTCCCTTTGTTCTGTACAGCTGGACCGGCTGTGTTTTGAACTCAGCTCGAGTTGACTTCTGCTACAGACACAGCTGGATCGTGTGCTGTCTTCCGTTTCCTTAGCTGATTCCTGCTGTAGACACAGCTGGGTCGACTGCTGTCTTCCGCTTCCTTAACCTGTAAACCTAGAAAATCTAAAGCTCAAACAGGCGAGCTGGAAAATACTATTTAGGTTGACGCGATCATCTATTCGGTTGGAGAATCAGTTGGGTTTTGGTATCAAATCAAAACCTTATGATTTTCCCAACAAATTGTGTTAATTTGGAGATATTATTAAGTTTGGCTTGTCAAAATGAAATTGCGAAAATCAGTGCAAATGACGAGTAGCATGTGATGTGATTTACAACCCCTAGAAATGAACATTAAAATGAATTGGCTGATCGATCTCTTGTGGTTGTGAAAGTATGATGTAGCTTTTTTGGGAAGTAAAAAATGGGTGGTTCGTAGCAATTATATTGCAAGGTGATATTTTTTCTAAGATGCAAATTACAGAAGCTCTATCAAACATAAACCATGCATCCACCCCAAAATTTATTAATTAGTTGATCTACAAGGAATATAAACTACAACGACTCTTTCATACTTAAATTTATTAATTAGTTCAATTCTATTATTATGAACGTATTACATGAAAAACAATGAGATATACTCCATCAGTCCCCAAATACGTGTCACGAGTCGCCAAAATGTGTAGACCAAGATATTGGGCAAAATGATTCAATTTACTTCTAATTATTGTATAGAAGATCAAAAAAGTAAATTTGTTGCCTTGACTAAAAGGGTAGATTTGGTATTTGATGGTCCCTGAGCTGGGTACTTGGTGTAGAGGGGGGGGTGAATACACCAAGTAGATTTTTCGAAACTTTTATCAAGTTAAAACGGAGTTGAGTGAGAGCTCAGTTATTGATCCAGCTGGGGAGGGTCAGCTGGGTAAACAACTCAGCTGGCGGTGCGGAAAGTGGTGGTTTGAAAACTTAGCTCAGTTACTTAGAAAAACTCAGTTTGAAAATATTAACTTATCGTTTTCAGCTTAGTCAGGTTGTGCAACTTTTCGAGAGACACAGCTGTCTTTGGAGAGCGGTATGTGTGCGATTTTGAACAAGTATGCAATGATATGAAGGTGTTAGTACACAGCTGAATATAAAGCAAAAGTAAAGAGAGAGAGATAGAAGCACGCGAGTTTTTACGTGGTTCGGAGTAACACCTCCTACGTCCACGACCAGGTTCACTGGTAATCCACTACCACTTGGTTTCCAAGTACCAAGCAACTTCACAACTCTAACCCGAGCTGTGTTCCAACGGTTGCGGGCACGTCAAGCCTATACACCTTCGGTTGCGGGTACCGAAGAACCTATCCACTCGAATTACGCGCTTCGAGCAAGCGTACCTTTACCTAACCTTTCGGGTTTGGGTTTGGGTATGGGGTTCCAATCGTGAACGAGTTCTTACAATTAAGAACTTCGGAGAATGATGAACTCGTTCGAAATCTAGGCTTAAGATATACAATGAGTTTGGCCTAGGGAACGGACGAAAAACTAAGCGAGTTTCTTAACTAGAAACACTTTAAGATAAAGTGTTCTTTGATCTATGTAGAACTGCTTGGGAGCTTTTGAAAGAATAATGAATTCAGATAATGAAAGCTTGTAGAGAGTTTTTCGTGTCTGATCCTGAGGTTGAAGACGGGTTTATATAGGTAGAGATTCAAGACTAGCCGTTGGAGGAGCCGTTTGAATCTTACCTACTCTTCTTAAATACAAGATCTGCCGTTGGGCGTATTCGCGCTGTCTTCATTTGTGTCACATCCTAGGTTCGAAGTCTAGGATGCGATGCGGCAATCCCTCATTGGTCGAGGTAGGTTGACTTCCTCTCGATTCCGGGATCTTCTCGCCTTTAGAGCCGGCTTTTGAATTCGTAGCCGGATCGTCTCGACGTGTAGTCATCGAGAAAGTTCCTTTGTTCCGCAATTTGGACCAGCTGTGTTTTGAACTCAGCTCGAATTCTCTTCAGCTTGATCAGGCTCTGCTGGATCACTCAGCTGAAGGTTGACGCCTGCTGTCTTTTGCTAGCTGACTCCAGCTGTAAACACAGCTGGGTCGACTGCTGTCTTCCGCTTCCTTAACCTGTAATCCTAGAACATCTAAGGCTCAAACAGGCGAGCTGGAAAACACTATTTAGGTTGGCGCGATCATCTATTCGGTTGGAGAATCAGTTGGGTTTTGGTATCAAATCGAAACCTTATAATTTTCCCAACAATTTCCCCCTTTTTGATGATGCCAAAACCTAACTGAGACAACTTATGATGCAGAGAAACTTGTGTTTTATTAATGTAAGAAAATACATTATAACACAGGAAAAAGAAAATCCTTCAGTCGGCTGGGTCTCCTCTTCTGCATCCGTTGCTTCTTTCTTTTGACTCCTCTTCTTCAGCTGATTCTGATTCAGCTGGTTCCTCTAGCTCAACAGTTTGCCTCTTCATTGACTTGTCTCTCTTCTCCCTTACTTCCCCCTTTTTGGCATGATCAAAACAGGGTGGGAGATATTCACCATCGGCTATTGCGATGTTTTAGTTTGGCGAAACTGTGGTTTTCAGCTCTGAGCAGCGAGGTTTAGAGTCTTAGTGGCTCAGCTGTTGTATTAGCTGGCTCTTCTTCAGTTGCATTAGCCTCAGCTGTGGTTGCAGACACAGCGTCGCCCCTTTGATTCAGTGGGGGCGGTCCGGTGAGTGCTTGGAAGGATGAGTTGGCACGGGAGACATCATCTTCTGAGTCGGGCACAATCTTCATTCCTTGCAACTTTTGCTTCTTCAGACTTCTTAGATTGAATGAGAAAGTCTGATACAGCACTTGAGGGATTTGTATTCAGCTCATATCATCATCATCCAGCTGCAGGTGATCGTTGGCTGGGTGAAGTTTCTCATTTGAGCTTGGTGCAGGGACTTGAGCATCTTTTATTGAAAGATCTCGAAGAAGGTGTCCCTGTGGAGCTGAAGGAAACTGAAGAGAAGGCGGTTGAAGTATCCCATCTGTCTTGGGATTTAAGCTTGGTTGTTCAGCTGGAATACTCCGTTGCGGTGTTGGTGATGATTATGTTCAAGCAGGGACGTGAACTTCTCTTCCACCGTAAGAAACGACCGCTTGTGGGCCTTCTTCTCCTCGGAGAGTGATTACGAATTCTCTCATAATGTCAGCTGGCTTCTCTGCTGACTGACTGAGCACCTTTGACTTGAGTCTTCGGTTTGAAGACAGTGCTTCAGTATATTTTGTCTCCTCAAGTTGTCTCCGATTCCCAGCTGGGACGGAGTTAGATGCATGCTGCTTTGTCTCCTGCATCTTTTTCTGTGCCTCCTGTGGCGGAGCAGGAGCTTTGAAATGACTGCTCCTTAATACTCCGGTTTCATCAACATCTGGTCCAGGTCTGTTGACGTTGATTTTTGCATCCCAGGGAGTTGTGTGTCCCGTTCTCTCTTTTATGATGAGAGAAGCAGTGGGGCTGAGGAGGTCTTTTTCCTTTGTCATTCCCAGAAAGTTTTCTGCACCTTCCTGGTGGATGACGTTCTTGAGCTTTGCAGTCTCCTTCTGCGCTGGCCTGGTTCTGTCGATGGGCTTCACCTTCTTCTGGACTTCCGTCTTCTTTGAGGTTCCTGAGAGTTAAGCAACTCTTATCTTGAAGCTTTGACAGATTCTTCAGGTTTGATTGGCTTTGGGAGACATCTTTCTGGATTCCATGTTCTTTTTCTGCATCTTTTGTTAGTAGAAACAAACAATACCAATTGATGGAAATAAGAAAGAATGCTAAAAAACTTTCTAGGGTTGATGCGTATATCTTCTAGCATATTTAAAGAGTTTTCTTGATGAATGGACGATCAAGATTTGTCTATTGATAAGAAGATCTACGACTGGGAGTGATTCTCGCGTCATGTCAATTTAATGCGAGAGAAAACGGTTGAGGCGCTTTGACTTTTGCCTCGAAACTCCCATTATTCAATTCTTTGCAGACTTTTAATTAATATTGATTAGAAATGACAAGATGTGAATTGACAGAAAACAGATTGAGTAGGTGTAATTAAAGTTATTTCAAACCTCTCAGCTGATCATTGTAGTCAGCTGATACCTCGGTTGAGTGGGTGTCTTTGGGTCATCGTGGTTCCAATTTGGTTCCTTGAATAATCCTTTCCTTTCGGCATCTGGTTTATTTGAATTCTTTCTCGGTGATATCGGTGACATTGATTCGATTTTCGGTTGATTGCTTGTATTCGGCTTGGTCTGCTTTCATTGGTAGGTTCATTTCCGTTCATTGGTCTTCCCATTCGGTAGGTGAAGCATCGTCTGGGTTGAGAAGTCCAAGTAATCCGCACAGCATTTTGAATCTTGCTTCTATCGGCGGTTTTGTGAGAATATCGGCCCATTTGTATGTACGTGTGAATTTTCTCAACAATCACATCCTTCTTTTCTACGTGATCTACGATGAAATGATGTCGTACGTCTACATGCTTGCATCTTGTGTGAAATCTTGGATTCTACGATATGGCAATCGCACTTGAGCTATCACGAAAATTGGAACTGTCCAGCTTTTTACTTCATAGTCATCCAGTGATGTTTCGACGGAGAATTTGCGAGCGCGCCTTTCCACGGCCATATATTCTCGCTTCGTCGTGGAAGTTGCGACGCACGTTTGTTTCTTTGAAAACCATGAGATCAACTTACTTCCTAAGAACCGACAAGTTCCCGAAGTTGATTTTCTATCCAATCGATCTCCAAATGAAGTCCGAATGCGAGTATCCGGTACCGTAGATTGTCTTGTTTAGGTACCACAAACCCCAACATTACGAGTTCCTTTGAGGTATTTGAGAATGTTCTTGGCTGCTTGCATGTGTGCTTCCTTTGGATCAACTTGAAATCCGGCACACACACCGATTGCGAAAGAGATGTACGGACGACTTGTCGTTAGATACGGCAGGGATCCTATTATCCCTCTCGTATTTGCCGGAATCACCGACTTCCCTTCGGTTCCCGGTTCAATCTTCCAGTTGGTGTTCATTGGAATCTTTACGATTCGCTTGATTGAACTCCATACTTGGCGATCAAATCTTTCACGTATTTGGATTGATTTATGAAGATCCCTTCTGAATATTGCTTGACTTGAAGTCCTAGGAAGAAACTCATTTCTCCCATCATGGACATTTGGAACTTCTCGACATCATCTCTCCAAATCTTTGGCATAAGAAGCTTGATCTTGATCCAAAGATGATGTCGTCTACGTAGATTTGAACAACCGGGATATCTTCTCCGACTTGATGGTGAAGAGAGTTCTGTCTACTGAGCCCTTCTTGAATCCTTTGGATATGAGAAAATTTGACGAGTGTCATACCAAGCTCGAGGTGCTTGCTTTAATCCATAAAGAGCCTTCTTTAATTTGTAGACTTTATTTCCTTCTACTTCGAATCACGGAGGTTGTTCAACGTAGACATCTTATTTGATTTCTCCATTTAGGAATGCACACTTCACATCCATTTGATAGACCTTGAATTTGTGATGTGCTGCAAAGGCGAGAAATAGTACGATTGCTTCCAATCGTGCTACTTTGGAGCAAAAGATTCTTCGAAGTCAATTCCTTCCGCCGAGTGTAGCCCTTGGCAACGAGTCGAGCTTTGTTTCGATGATGACTCCGGGGTATCCAACTTGTTCTTGAATATCCATTTGAGTCCTATGACTTTGACTTCTTGAGGTACGTCGACTAATTCCCAGACACAATTTCTGAGGAATTCGTTCAGCTCTTCTTGCATGGCATTTGTCCAAGGCACACTCTTCAAAGCTTCGAGAATTGATTGAGGCTCTGGCACTTGAGCTACGTAACACGCCATTAGAGCTGTGTCTTCATCATAGACCGTCGTTTCTAGCTCTATCGAGAGTTGAGCCGTGTCACCGCCTCTTGATGATCCGATGAAGCTTGAGAACCGAGCTTCGGTTTTGACTTGGTCGAAGGTTCTCCAATGATTGCGATGATGGATGATCTTCAATCCATCTTCTCCTCTTACGAATTTCTTCTTCCAGTTGATTGATGCTTGAAGTGGCTAAATTTCGTCTGTCTTGGAGTTGTTCTGGATTTAAGTCTTGAGAGATTGATTCTCCTTGATTTGGATTTTGAGGTGACTTCTGAAGAGGTTCAGCTGGAGATGGAGTCGGGGACTCGGTGTTTGGATTCAGTCGATGATGTTCCCTTGATTTGGCGTTGAAGCTTCTTCTCGATTTCCATTGGTGGAGCTTCTTGGTTGATTTGAATTTCCTCCTCTCGGCTCGTTGTCCCAAATTAATGGTTCGGCCGGATTACGATTCTATTCTCTTGAGCCCTTGTCCGAGATCAATCTTGAAGATTCTCCTTCGCTTCTTCGTTTGATAGAATCTCTATATTCGAAGGAGGATACGTCAAAGGTAACATGTGGAGTTACTTCGACTATTTGAGTTCTTCGTTGAAAACTACGTATGCTTTACTCACAGCGGAGTAACCAAGGAATACTCCTCGGTCTGTCTTTTCGTCGAACGTCTTGAGCTGTGTCTTCCCATTATTGAGAATGTGACATTTGGATCCGAATACCTTGAAATATCCAATGTATGGTATTCTGTTGTTCCATAGCTCATACGGTGTCTTTCCTTGTCTTGATGTGAGTAGGGAGCGATTCTGAGTGAAGCAAGCTGTGTTGATTGCTTAACTTCTTTGGAATGGCGAGCTAGCTAGCATTGAGGTAGCCGCTTCCTTGATAGTTGTTTCTTCGTTCGCTACACCATTCGCCGAGGTGTGCGAGCTGCAGATGTTTGGTGTTGAACTCCGTTCTTCTCGCAAAAATCATAAATAGTTTCATTTAGAAACTCCGTTCCACGATCTGATCTTATTGCCATTATCTTGCACTCCTTCTGTGTTGATAATCTTTCCAGCAGGATAGGCAGCTTAGTTCTCGTTTCGCTCTTCTGGTACAAGAATGATACCCATGTGAATCTTGAGAAATCATCCACAACGACCAGAGTATATTTCCTGCCATTGAAGCTTGCTGGAGTAACTGGACCAAAAAGATCCATGTGAAGAAGTTGAAGAACTCGATCAGTTGACTGAGCTGGCTTGAGAGAGAATGAAATTCTTGTTTGTTTTCCTTGTTGACACGCGCTGCACATATGACTTTTGTCATATACTTGATCTGGAATTCCATTAGCGAGATGGTTCCTAGCCAGTTTGTTGATTGTCTTGAAGTTGAGATGATTCAGCCGTACGCCAGTGACTTCATTCTGCTTTTGATACAAGACAAGTCTCCGGATTCTTGTTCCAATCGAAGTACATATTTCCTTCTCTTTTCCCTCTTAGGTGTATCGCTTGGTTTCCACGTGCTTCACTGTGCATCCCTGTGCATCAAACTTGACAGAAAAACCGTTGTCGCAGAATTGGCTAATGGAAAGCAAGTTATGTTGCAATCCTTGTACATAAGAAACATTTGGGATTATAACATTTCTAGTTTTAAATGTACCATAACCTTTGGTTAGGCCTTTGGAGTTGTCACCAAATGTTACTTGTGGACCTATACGCTCAATATACTCCTGGAGTAGATGTTTTAGGTGCGTCATGTGCTTGGAACATCCACTGTCCAAGTACCAAAGCGTTCTCATCGACTCCTCAGAGATGCGTCGATTCCTTGCAACCTAAACAAAAAGTTAAAATTCAGGTACCCAGTTTTAATTGGGTCCTTGTGGGTTAGACAGAGATCCTTTGACGACCCAGATCTGCTTGATGACTCGAATTGGGTCATTAGATCTGATAATTCTCCCAGCTGAGTCGATATACACATTCATTGTGTTCTTCTTTTGTTGCTGGCGAGGTCTTGATCTTCGTGTCTTCTTGTTTTGTTGTCTGTATTTTGTTTGATTTCCAGCTGTGTGCCTAGCAGAGACGTTCCTTTGTCTCTGCTGTCTCTGATGTTGTGGCTGGAAATGATTATCCAGCTGATACTCGTATGAGTGGTATCCAGCTGGGTATCTCTGATATCTTGGTTGATATCGATCAACGTGCTGGTGATGTGGCTGGTATCTGTAAAATCCAGCTTGTGGTCTTCGTTGAGGTTGAGCACGTTGCTGTCTGAGCTGAGCTTGAGGTTGTCGCACAACTGACCTTCTTGATGTCTGCTGTGTTCTCGACGGAGTTCGAGACTGTTTCACAGCTGTTCTTTTTGACGTCTGCTGTGTCCTCAACGGAGCTTGAGAATGTTTCACAGCTGTTCTTCCCGACGCCTGCTGTGTCCTCGATTGTTGATGCTTTGAAATTTCTTTGGGGTTGAAGGTTCATTTGCTCGTACAAACATAACCTTTGTTCCACTTGTGGAGGCAATGTTTGAGGCATCCTTTGATTCGTTGTATCCCAGTCCCGCTTTGAGTGCTGCTGGACGCTGAGCACTAATTATCTCGTCCATTGTTGACGTGGCTTTGATGAGAGCTACTATCTTCTTAGATAGTACCTCTTCGGTGATTTTCAGCTCAATGATCTCAGCTGACTTCCTTTCCGATTCAGCTGTGACCTTTTCCACATCTTCTATCAGCTGTGTCTTCTCAGTGTTGACTTTCTTCATCAGCTGATCTTGTTTCACTATTCTGTCTTTTAGTGAAACGACTTCCAGTTGGAGCTGAGTTGTATCAGCTGTGTCTGATGCTTTTGTCTTTTCCAGTTCTACCTTCAGCTCGGCATTCTCACACATAATGACGTCAAGGATCTCTTGAAGCTCCTTGGAATCGTTCATTACTTTCTCTACTAGACTCCAATCAGGTAGTCCAGATTCTGAGTCCTGTGTAGAGTGTTCGTGTGATGGTGAGGTGTTAGATAGATTTAGAGTTCGAGACGTTACCTCATCTTCATCGATGCCGTCTGTTTGTCCCATGAAGCAAGTATCCCAATCAGGTTCATGATTGGCCATCAGGGCTTCTTCTTCCGAGTCTGAAAATGGCATGTCATCCATTTTATTGCACTCTGATTCTTCATCAGCGATATAAGCTCTCCTTCGGTCAGCTGCCTTAGCTTTTAAATGGTCTTTATCTTTCTTGGACAGCTTTGGACAATCTTGTCGGTAGTGTCCTGGTTCCTTGCAGTTGAAGCAACCTTCTTCAGTTCGTTTGTCAGCTGACTTCTCATCGTTCTTTGCGTACTTATCTCTGTACGTCCTGAAGAACTTCTTGTATTTGCCCTTGCTGGTGTTGAGTCTGTTATAACTTTTCACCATCATGGCAATTTCTTCGAGTAGCTCCTCTTTGCTCATATCCTTTTTGTCCTTCTTTATCTTGGAGGACTCAGCTGACTTGACATGAGCTGACTTTTCAGAGTTGGCTCTGAAAGCTATTTCTTTTGGAGCTGGGGTGAGTTCTCCGTCATTACATGCCTTGAAGATTCTTCTTGAGTGATCTTCAAGTTGTACTCGTTGGCTTTTAGGAGTGAGAACAATCTTTCTGTAGATAGATCACCCAAGTCACTTCGACTTTGGTGAACTACCTTGTAAGTGTTCCATTCGGTGAAAGAGCCGAAAGAACCTTTAGATTCTTTTCCGCCGGGTATACTTCCCGCTTCGATTGTCTCTATCTCAATGACTATGTTTGAGAACCTTAGCTCCATCGCTTCGATGGACTCGTTGGCTATTAGCTTGAAGTTGTCGAATTTTTGGCACGCTATTGTGAATTTGTTTTCTTTGATCTCTTCTGATCCTTCACATAGCTTGGCGAGTGTTTCCCACATCTCTTTGGCTGTCTCGCACTTGATGATTTTACTCAGGTAGGCGTTTGAGACCGTTGAAGAGATGGTGTTCCTGCGAAGGCATCCGGACCGACTTGCTTTCGCTCTTCGGAAGAATATTCCTTCTTTGGCTTGAGAATTGGCCGGTATTCCGGTTGGCCTCCATCATGAGCGGTACGAGTTCGGTTCCTTGTTTATATATAAGGATGGGTCCGTACGAAATGACGTCCCACATCATGTCGTGATACGCACAAAGGAAGCTTTTCAATGCGAATTTCCAGATTGCATAGTCGTCTACCGAGAAGGTAGGGAGATTCTGTTAAGATAAGAATCCATAGACATGTGCGGTATGTAATAAGATGAGTTTTTCGAGAAACGGATCCGTTCGATTGACCATCGACACGGAGCGTCAAGAGAGATCTCTTGATACGAGAAACGCAGTGGTCTTTTGAACCACTTTGCTCGATACCAATTGATGGTCCCCGAGTGGGTACTAGGTGTAGAGGGGGGGTGAATACACCAAGTAGATTTTTCGAAACTTTTATCAAGTTAAAACGGAGTTGAGTGAGAGCTCGATTATTGATCGAATTTGGGGAGGGTCGGCTCGGGTAAACAACTCGGTGGCGGTGCGGAAAGTGGTGGTTTGAAAACTTAGCTCGATTACTTAGAAAAACTCGGTTTGAAAATATTAACTTATCGTTTTCGGCTTAGTCGGGTTGTGCAACTTTTCGAGAGACACAATTGTCTTTGGAGAGAGCATTTGTGTGTGCAGTTTTGAACAAGTATGCAATGATATGAAGGTGTTAGTACACAGCTGAATATAAAGCAAAAGTAAAGAGAGAGAGATAGAAGCACGCGAGTTTTTACGTGGTTCGGAGTAACACCTCCTACGTCCACGACCAGGTTCGGTAATCCACTACCACTTGGTTTCCAAGTACCAAGCAACTTCACAACTCTAACCCGAGCTGTGTTCCAACGGTTGCGGGCAGCATCAAGCCTATACACCTTCGGTTGCGGGTGCCGAAGAACCTATCCACTCGAATTACGCGCTTCGAGCAAGCGTACCTTTACCTAACCTTTACGGGTTTGGGTTTGGGTATGGGGTTCCAGCGTGAACGAGTTCTTACAATTAAGAACTTCGAGAGAATGATGAACTCGTTCGAAATCTAGGCTTAAGATATACAATGAGTTTGGCCTAGGGAACGGACGAAAAACTAAGCGGTTTCTTAACTAGAAACACTTTAAGATAAAGTGTTCTTTGATCTATGTAGAAGCTGGCAGGAGCTTTTGAAAGAATAATGAATTCGGATAATGAAAGCTTGTAGAGAGTTTTTCGTGTCCGATCACGAGGTTGAAGACAGGTTTATATAGGTAGAGATTCAAGACTAGCCGTTGGAGGAGCCGTTTGAATCTTACCTACTCTTCTTAAATACAAGATCCGCCGTTGGGCGTATCCGCACTGTCTTCATTTGTGTCACATCCTAGGTTCTGAAGTCTAGGATGCTGATCTGGCAATCCCTCATTGGTCGAGGTAGGTTGACTTCCTCTGATTCCGGGATCTTCTGCCTTTAGAGCTGGCTTTTGAATTCAGAGCTGGACTGTCTCGACGTGTAGTCATCAGAGAAAGTTCCTTTGTTACGCACGTGGACCATTGTGTTTTGAACTCAGCTCGAATTCTCTTCAGCTTGATCAGGCTCTGCTGGATCACTCAGCTGAAGGTTGACGCCTGCTGTCTTTTGCTAGCTGACTCCAGCTGTGAACACAGCTGGGTCGACTGCTGTCTTCCGCTTCCTTAACCTGTAATCCTAGAACATCTAAGGCTCAAACAGGCGAGCTGGAAAACACTATTTAGGTTGGCGCGATCATCTATTCGGTTGGAGAATCAGTTGGGTTTTGGTATCAAATCGAAACCTTATAATTTTCCCAACAGTATTTTAGCACAATTTTTATATAGATGTGACACTTATTCGGGAATAAGAATTTTGCTGGCTTGTGACACTTTTTTGGGGACTGGCGAGTATTGAATTAGATGAAAGTAGTGATCATTTATTCAATTAACCTAACCCTCATGATTGCCTTGGAATTATAATTAATTATAGAAAAGATAGCAGAACCATTAATTGATTGACCTTTTCCCGATCTTTACCCAAGTCATGGTTGCCTTGGAATTACAAATGAGGAAATATGGTCAAATAGAAAATTAATTGAGCTACTCCTAATCCTTTCATTAGTCCACAAATATCTAAAGCATGCAGAAATATGTTGGATCAAGTGATGAGTATTTGTAAGGTTTAGAAGAAAGCATCCATTTATTAAGTAATGAGTATTGTGAAACACCATGCATGCTCTATAAATAAGGCTATAAGACTTTGTTTAAGCATTCTCTCTCTCTCTCTCCGGTCTTACGATGGAGCTGATTGTGTTAATCGAGTCGGTCATATCTGCGATTGCACTGCAAAGTTGTGCAGTCGACGGCGCCCAAAATGCTACAATCACTGTGTTGGACTGCTGTTGCCAAAGGAGCGTAGGTAATTAATAAGAATACTTAATACTCCCTTCGTCCCATGATAAGTGGCTACTTTCTTTTGGGCACGGGTATTTAGGAGAAGAGTGTTTAAAGGATAAAAAGTGGTGGAGCTCACATCTTTTGTGTGAGAGAGAGTGTTCCATATTAGGAAAGTGGCCACTTATGATGGGACAACCCAATAAGAAAATGTGGTCACTTATGGCGGGACGGAGGGAGTATATAATTAATTACTTTGTTGTTTATATTTTTATTTTTATTTATTTGTTTTTCATAAAGATTGGTTAATTAATTATTGATTTTTATTTGGTATGTATAGTTTGCCTCGGCGGCAGCCCACCTAGTTACGCCTATAGTCCATGATTTGGAGATGGAGCTGATAATTGGCATGTAAGCATGTGTATATATATATATATATATATATATATATATATATATATATATATATATATATATGAAACATAAACCATGCATCCACCCCAAAATTTATTAATAATTGTTGATCTACAAGGAATATAATTAACTATTTCTTTTACACAATTAATTATATTTTTCCAGAATATACATATTAATTCCACATAATAAGTTAAATTTCATATCCACTTGTAGTGTCTATTTCCTGAAAATTTGGTCCAAGATGTTGAAAACTCCACTCTTAATTTCTGATCGAATCAGCCTTTGACCAATATCAGGTAATTAATTGTTTTTTTGGTGAAATATAATGTTTGTTGGTTTACATTTGCAGACGGTGGCGCAAGCTGTGGGCGATTGGTATTTTGATCGAAGCAATTTCGAGGAGATAGACACTCACAATGACTTGCCACGAAATTGCAGTAGCATCTACCTCGGCCAGCCTTTCGGCCCTCATTTTAAAGAAAATTGTAAAACAATTAATTAATTAGCTCTTAGTTTTTTTTATAATTATTATTGGCGTCTTAATTATTACTTTCTTATGGTATTGTACGTATTGTAGAGTGAATCAATTAATGAATATCATCTAAGATGCAATTCCAAAAAAAAAAAAAAGAATATCATCTAAGATGATAATAAAAGGAAATTACTCACATTCCCAATAGGAAATTATTCTCATATCTCAATGTAAAAGAGGATCGAGCTATGACAATCACGTTATGAAATGAAAGTTATCTGAATTCTCTCTCTTTATTGTGTTTTCTTTTTAATTTGGAGTTTGAGCTTTTTCGAAAAGCTACACTATCGATACAAGATCGTATCAAATCACCAAAAAAGTAAACTAATAATTTCAAAACTGTACTATTTCAAAACTTAATTGCATCATATTCCAATTCAGCAAAAGTATATTATAGATGAGATATTTTATTCGATTTTTGAAATCAATTTTCAAGTTCTTCATTGCAGTACGTAGAAACTTGAATATTATAACGTTCATAGTCGGTAATTCTTCATTGTTGGAGAGCTTGCCTTTCTCGTATCGTGTCTTGATAAGACAAACTCAAGAAAGCTTGTCACATTGAGAATTTCAAATACGTGCATTGTTTACTTTAAAATATTTTGTATATAATTGGTTGTAATAATTTTTAAGTTGATATAATTTCTACGACGACCTACGGTAATAAAAATCTCATTCTACTGTCGCGATATATATATATATATATATATATATATATATATAGGGGTTGGTTCATGTATAAAATACTTTTCCCGTAAAATATATATAATAATAATGCATTTTATGTATTATTACAATGCACTGTCATAACAATGCATTTTTTATTTACTACAATGCATTGTTACGATAATGCATTCTATGTTCAATTATAATGCACCGGTCAATGACAACCGTAAATCTACAAAGATTAATGGTCCAAATCGCTTTTTATTTCTTACGGTAAAAAGCTTTTACATAGGATCTCTTATATATATATACATATATATATATATATATATATATATCGTGAACTGGTGTCGAAATAATTGAGGAAAGAATGAATATCTATCGAGTAAGCAAATAAAGTACGATGTGCATTAAAATCAATATTAAGTTGTGCTCCAAGACTATATAAAATGGCTATGATAGTTAGCGTTTGCCTTGTCAAAATGAAATCGCCAAAATCAGACAAATGATGACAATTAGCATGTCATGTGACTATATAACAAAAGACTTACATGCAAACCCATGAAATTAACATTACAAATGTCACAGCTCCAAATCCCGAGGGACGGCTAAGCCGGGGTGCGACTAGGGGTTGGAATTAAGCAGCGGAAAAGAAGGGGGAATCAACGAATAAAAGACTATGATATCATTATTGAACAATGATACAAAATTAAAGTGTATGGAGTTATCCAAAGTGAGACAATCTCGAAGGATTTCTCGATATAAAAGTTCAGTAGTTCTAGGGTTTTTAGTACACAGTACTAAACCGAATATCACGTGATATGAAACATCATAGTGTCTTGCAGCGGAAAAAGACGTAGATTGACTTCACGTATGAAGACATGAAGTCAGGGCTTTACTAGCTTTACTGATGTAAAGAATAACTCAAGACATCCGCCGTCACTCGTCGCTCAATCTGCACATTTAGAAAACATATGCAGGGCTGAGTACAACGTACTCAGTGAACACTTGCCAAAACATATAATAGGTTTTATATATTAATCATGCATCTCCACAGTAACACACATGGGTTTTGCAGAAAAAGCCCGTGTTTACTAAATCATTTTCATACTTGTACAAGATTTTCATATCAATTCATCAAAACCATATCTGAAATAACGCCGGGGAAGAAGGCCTTCTTCCGCGAACGCAACTCACCGTGGTTGGTCGCCCCTCAACAGGGTCCATACTCACGGCTACCGTGTACACTAATTCTGGAAAGCACCCTTTTGGCTAACTCAGAATCCGATCGATTATAACAGTTGGCGAACCAACACAGATAGGCATAAGAGAATCCATAAAATAATTATTTTATGCATGATAATCACTTTAAAACATACTTTTAAAGTATTTCGAAAACAGAGCAAAGCTCGAGTTATTTAATATATAGAAAAACCCACCTTAACAGTTTACAGAACGAATTACCAAGCTTCCGTCTTCCGTCCTTTCTTCTATGCACGATCCTTTTATCGTAAATAAACAAATCTTAGTAAATTGGTCCAGACGGAATTGAAACTATAACTGTCTCGATAACTTGATTAATCTTTTAAGGCTTTGGCATTTTATTAATATATTATTAATAAAAAGGAATTTTAAGAGTTTTCAAGTTGGTTTCCAACTTGACTGTTACTCGAAGTTTAAAACGTTCATAACAAAAGTCAATGATCAATATTGACTTAGAAGTTTTCAAGAAATCAAATAAATTGAGTAAACTTGAACAAAATTAGAAATTGAGAATTTCTGCACAACTGCAGCAGATTAAAACTTAAATACAGAACAGTGTATTTCGAATCTGAGAATGGGCAATGCATCATTACAAAGCCTTGAATGTATATTTTAACGCCCAATTTACGGATCTCGTAAATATTAAACGAGTATTTTAATTAATTAATTTAAGCCCGGCCCAACTCTCGGCCCACTTAATTAATTAATCTGCCCAATTTTCGGCCCACTCTTCAATCAAACCAGCCCACCAAACAAAAAATACCCAAGCCCAACTACTATTATAAAATATATATTATATATATATATATATATATATCTATCTATCTAGTAATCTCTCTCTCTCCTCACTTCTCACGTCTCTCTCTCTGCTCTTTTCTCCTTTCATTTTTTTTTTCTTCCTCCCACAGCAGCCTCCTCCCCTCCTCTTCTCCGGCGCGCTTTGCCGCCGCCGCCGCCTGCACTTCCGACGTTGCCACGACGTCCTTTTCTTCCACTCTTTCTCTCTCTCTGGTCTCGACGGCAGCAGCTAGGGCTGTAAACTAGCCGAGTCGAGCCGAGTATTGAGCTACTCAAACTGGACTCGATTAAATATTCATTTGCTCGAGCTCGACTCGAGCTCGAGTCGAGTTTTTGCCATCGTGATCGAGCTCGACTCGATCCAAAATTATCGAGCTCGAATTCGGCTCGAGTTCGACTCGTCAAATACTCGATAACGAGGTATTCGAGCTCGAGCCAGACTCGTCAAGAACTCGATTATAGCTCGATACATGTTACTCGAGCTCGAGCTTGAGCTCGCTTAAAGCTATTTTTTTAATTTTATATACAAAACTCGATTATTAGACTCTCGAACAAGCTCGACTAAAACTCGATTTGTAGGCTCGCAAACATAATCGATTGTAGGCTCGCAAACATGCTCGATTAAATACGAGCCGAGCATGTTCGTGAGCCTGTCGAATCGAGCAATACGATGCTCGAACTCGGCTCGATAAACTTATCGAGCTCGATTTCATGCTCGAACTCGACTCGATTAGTTATCGAGTCGAGTGCCGAACGAGCTTTTTTCGAGTCGATCGCCGAGTAGCTCACGAACAGCTTGACTCATTTACAGCCCTAGCAGCAGCACCGCTGCCGTCTTCTTGCGGTTCCAGCGAGCTCCGCCGCCGTCTCCATCCATCTCCCACCTTCCTCTTTGTTTTTAACCACAAACCCTCAAATCGAAAATCCTAGATCCCTAAATTGAAAACCCCCAAATTTCTGAAATTCACTCCTCTTTTTCTCTCGACTCCGGCGAGTGAATCACCACCTCCGTGAGCCCGTAGCCGGAGTGTGGATGACAGCAGCAGCCGTAGCCGCCTCCGCCGCTGCCGCGGACCGCCATCAGCTCCCTGCCGCCGTGCCGCGCCGCTGTGGCGCCGTTGCTCACGTCAGTGGATGACTCAATTACTCGAGATAAATAAGAACATGGGAGTTTCTTATTTTTTTTCTAAGTTCTCGAATTAAAACTGTAATCAGTGATTGTTTTCTAAATTCAAATTTGGTGTAAACTGGACTGTGGTTATTTTATTGAACAACACTAAATTCATAGTTGGGATAATTCTTGTTCTCTGATCGTTGTTTATTTTGTTGGGAATTTCTAGAGCAGAGGTATAATAATGGTGAAATAGCTTGAATTTACCTTGTCTGGTTTGTGAATGAGTTTCAGTGAAAGGCTTTTGTAATCATCTTGTGACTGAATCCAATCCCAGCAAAGCTTCTGCTTCTTTTTCTTCATATTTTTGTTATGATTTTGATTGTGTAATATTGTGGTTTGAATATGAGAAATGGTTTGGATATAAGAAGCATAAGGATGGGGTTATGTGATGAAGCTGCGAAAATGATAAATTAAATCTGACAGGTTTGAAATTAAAAGATTACATATGATTTCAACTTATCTAGCTTTAATTTACAGACGCAACTAGGAATAGGTAATTACTTTCATTAATATATATTCATTTGGGAATTACTCAAATATAACCACTTTTTAAAAGTAAAGTTCAACCTTAGCCACTTTTTTTAAAATGAGCAATAATGGTCTCTCTTACTATATTGTCCTTCAATGGTCGTGTATGCATAGTCGTGTGTGCTGGTCGTGTATGTTGATATGGTTGTGTATGCATGGTCGTGTGTGCTGGTCGTGTGTGCATGGTCGTGTATGTTGGTATAGTCGTGTGTGTTGATCGTGTATGCATGGTCGTGTGTGTTGATCGTGTATGCATGGTCGTGTGTGTTGATATGGTCGTGTATGCATGGTCGTGTGTGTTGGTCGTGTGTGCATGGTCGTGTATGTTGATATAGTCGTGTGTGTTGGTCGTGTATGCATGGTCGTGTGTGCATGGTCTTGTAATTTTCCGACGACTTTTCAGCGAATTTTTTTTGGAAAAGCACACGTGTGTGTTTATCGTGTGTGCATAATCGTGTATATTGATATGGTCGTGTATGTTGGGCGTATGTGCATGATCGTATAATTTTCTGGCGATATTTCTGGCGAAGCACACACGACCAACTCACACAACCAGCATACACGATCATATCAGAACACACGATCATGGTGGTGTATGCATGATAGTGTATGTTAATATTTTAATATGTGATTTGATACTTTTTGCATTAAATTGACAATACGAAAACTTATTTATTGAGATATTTTATAGAATTGCTAAATTGACTTCAAATATAAGCATGGTTAGTGTATGATTGTCGTGATTGAGTGTTTAACATAAGCATACACGACCTCATATGTTATTTGTCGTATATGCTAGTCGTGTGTGGTGCATTTTTTTTTTATATTTTTTCTCATGTGGTCATATGTATTCATGCATAGTCTTTTCTATTTTTTAAGGAGAAAAATATTTTTGAAAAGCCTCCAACGAGCATACACGACCTCACATGTTATTTGTCGTGTATGCTAGTCGTGTGTGGTGCATTTTTTATGTTTTTTCATTATTTTCCTGTGAACATATGTATTCATGCACAATTATTTCTATTGTTTAAGGACAAAAATATTTTTGAAAGCACTCCAACGAGCATACACGACCATATTGGTCGTGTGTGCTTTGATGAAAAATACATACACGACCATAGACACACGACCAACACACACGACCATATTAGCACACACGACCATGCATACACGACCATGCATACACGATCATATTGGTCGTGTGTGCTTCGACAGAAAATGCATACACGACCAGCATACACAACCATATCAGCACACACGACCATGCATACACAACCATATTGGCCGTATGTGCTTCGACGGAAAATTTTCGTTTGAAAGTTGCTGGAAAATTTTGCCGAAAAAAAGTTGCTAGAAAATTTGCACACACGATCATGCATACACGACCAGCACACACGACCATGCATACACGACCATATTTGTCGTGTGTGCTTCGACGGAAATTTTTCGTCGGAAAGTTGCCTGAAAATTTTCGCCGGAAAAAAGTCATCAGAAAATTTGCACACACGACCATGCATACACGACCATATTGGTCGTGTGTGCTTGGACGGAAAATTTTCGTCGGAAAGTTGCCGGAAAAAAGTCATCAGAAAATTTGCACACACGACCATGCATACACGACTATATTGGTCGTGTGTGCTTCGACGGAAAATTTTCGTCGGAAAGTTGCCGGAAAATTTTCGCCGAAAAAGTCACCGAAAAATTTGTCGGAAAATTTGGACACACGACCAGCACACACGACCATGCATACACGACCAGCACACACGACCATGCATACACGACCAAGAAGGACAAAACAATAAATTTACCAATAAAATCCCAAAAACTGGCCATATTTGATCGTTTTAAAAAAAAAGGCTATAGTTACACTTTACTTTTGAGAAGTGGTTATATTTGCTTTTCACCCTATTCATTTCTAAGTTGTTTTAATTTGCTTAAATTTATTGGGCTAAATTGTATTTATTGGGCCTAAATTTAATTAAGCTTGTGGGTTATAAATAAAATGAAAGGTTTTGGGCCTAATTCACAAAAATTATTACTTGGCCCATTGAAATTATATACCCACTATTTACTCTTATCGAATTATGGATTAATAATTATAATTCGATCCGATACTCGCCTCCGAAGTTTGAAAATATTTGGTTGTAACAACTTAAGAATGCAAAAGTTTTAATTAATTAAATAAAATTAATTAAGCGCGATATTAGAAAAATCGGGGTATTACAACAAAGAAGAATATATACAACACACAACATGAAAGGTTAATTAACAGACAATATAAGATTAATCAAATGAAATGTTTGAGAAAATGAGGGAGAATATGGAAGCGTGCTTGTTGGATTAATTTAACAAACATTAATCCAAAAAGGGGAAGATAATTAAATGAATTATGCGTCCGATTGGAAATAAAGGACAATAATTGGGAGAAATGTAAACCCACCTATGATCCTATATATCCTATATATGTCATTTATTTATTACGCGCGTGTTTGGTAACAAATTGACAAATGCCTATCATAGATTTATTGATAAATTCGAGACATACTACAATTGTACTATAAATTTGGTGGACTATAAGCACAAGTATTTATATTTCATTATCACTAATTATTGATATTTTTTATCACTTTTATTCACTGTTTACTTATTAGGTGATAGTTTCAAGGTGCTTAGGTGATAATAATAATAATAATAATAATAATAATAATAATAATAATAATAATAATAATAATAATAATAATAATAATAATAATAATAATAATAATAATAATAATAATAATTCATACATATCAAGAAACGAAAACGGAAAAATACAAAATAAAAGTTGTAGAAGAATTTGCTAAGAAGAACCCCAAGAATTGCAAATTAAAGAAACTTCAACTTGTTGATTCTTGTCAATTCTTACTAATTAAACCTCAATTAAACACAAAATCAAATGGCCTAAAACAGTCAAATTAAATCTGAGCATGTACGAGCATATAAAAGTTATAATTTTTTTTTAACAAACCCTCATTATTGGGGGAAACTATATCCACAAATCAAGAATTTACCGACCCTCATTATTACCTGCTCCAATTGAAATCTACACGAAAACTCTTTCTTTTGTTCTCTCTTTTCTTGAATATTAAATCCACGTATTGCATTCTTTTGCTAAAATAAATATAGAGATTGAAATTTGTGTAAACACAAATAAGGCAAAGTAATAATTTCGTAGATTTGACTTATAACCGCATATTACCGATTGGGTAGTGATATTCGGCCACCCGGTGGCCAGCCACTATCCGGTTCTTTTGCCAAAAACCGGTCGGCTCAATTGTTATTTTTGGTCGGTTTTTTTAGTATTTTTTTTGTGTCAATTATGTCTCCAATCTAATTTCCCTCCATAATCTTTCATTTAGACGCCAAATCTATCTACATTATTTCTCCCTCTCTTTTTTTCCCTCCAAAATGGCCGAAATTTATTTATAAAATTATTAAATATTTATTTTAGAAAAAAATCTTTTTTATGTCAATTAACATATATAATACTATTAAAATGATATTAAATCGATTTCATAATATTCCTACCGCTATAAATAATTAAAAAAATTATAATATATTTTATATTTAATTAGATTTAATATAGCAACATATATTTTTTTCTAATTAATATTTATAAAGCAAATGAAATTTCATTAATTCAATTTCATAATATTCCGACTACAAGTTGAATATTAAAGAAAATAAATTAAATTAAATCAAATATTTTTTTCTCAATTAATATATATAATAAATTTTAAAGTAGATTAATTCGATTTCAATGTATAGTATTTAATTTAAATTAAATTTAGTTTAATTTCGACTACTATAATGAATTTAAAATTTAAAAAAAATAATATTCCTTGGAAATACTATACAAAATATCTATCGCCTAACTAATTATTTTCCTCCCATGTATTAGTTCCTAAATTAGTGGGATTATATTAGGATAATATTTTTTTCCTCCCACGAATTAGGTCCTAAATTAGTGCGATTATATTAGGATTATATTTCCCTCCACAAAATACAAAATAATTTCGAAAATAAACTAAAATTCGAAATATGATTTAATTTTGAAGAATCCCTAATTTGGTGGAAATTAGGTATAATAATGGAAACAAAATCGACAATTAATTATGGATAAAAATCAATCACAAAATAATATCCAAAATAAAATAAAATTCGAAATATGGATTTAATTTTGAAGAATCCCTAATTTGGTGGAAATTAGGTATAATAATGGAAACAAAATCAAAAATTAATTATGGATAAAAAATCAATCACAAAATAATACTGAAAATATAATAAATTTCAAAATATGATTTAATTTTGAAGAATCCCTAATTTGGTGGAAATTAGGTGATGGTCCCAAGACGGATACCTTGGTGTAGAGGGGGGGTGAATACACCAAGGTTAAAAACTTTTCCAAATTAAAACTCTTTTGAGTGAGCTGGCTGTGTTCGATCCAGCTGGAAGACAGCTTGATCAACACAGCTGGTTGTGTGCGGAATGTGGTGGGATTTTGGAAAGTCCGTCTGTTGCTTCAAATATATTGCAAAGCTTTGTTTCTCTTTTCAGTTAGTCAGTTTATGCAGCTTGAAATAATGCTTATGAGGGGTTAGCTGGATGCATAAATAAACAGGAAAGAACAAAGCAACTTAACGTGGTTCGGAGAAACTACTCCTACGTCCACGACCAGAAACCTCTGGTAATCCACTAAGGATACCACTGACTTTTCGCGCAGTCAGCAAGCGTTGCAGCTTAGTTCCTCAAGCTGGATACAAGTTTACGCGTACTGTATCGAAACGTAACCAGACTGTTTACGGGCACAGCTGAAGCCTACATTCAGTTTACGGGTACTGAAGAACCTAACCTGTAGTTTACGGGCACTACAGAACCTCAACCTTAACTTAACCTTTTTCGGGGTTTGAGTTTGGGGTTTCCAACTATGAACGAGTTCTTACAATGAAGAACTTTGAGTATGATGAACTCGTTCAAACTAGGCTTAAGATGGGAAGGATTATATGCCTAGATACTAGTGGGAGAGATCTTCAGCAGCCTGAGAATGAATAATAACTCATAAGAATGACGGCTGCTGGATCTTGAAGCTTTTCTGAGAGATCTTGGTCTTTTGTTAGACTTCTTTCTCTGTTGATCTTTCTTGTGTATATTCTCTCTCTCACTTCTCTGTGAAGATGAAGAAGACTTCTATTTATAGGGAGAGATTAGAACTAGCCGTTGGAAAGAGCCGTTCTGAATCTCTACCTAACTTCTGACAGGATTGACTTGTCTTCTTCCTTGATTTCCTCGTAAAGCAATCCTAGGTCTGACTTCTAGGTGCTGAGGTGTCGAGTTCCTGATGATCCAGATCAGATCTGACTTTATCTCAAGTTCACTTCGACTCTGCTGTGTCTTTGGTGACTACGAGCATCTTGAACTCGCCGGATCTTTGACGCCGAGCCGAGTCTTGAACTCGCCGGGTCTTGACGTAGAGGCCGAGTTGTCACACGAGCCGGGTCTTTCCTACATTGTGTCTGGAAGAACTTGATCGTCTTGAATCTGGATAACGTTGCTGATCACTCGACTTGGCTTACCCTGCTGTGTACTCAGCTGGGTCTTCTGCTGTCTTCAGCGACCACCTGCAAACTTAGAAACTCTATAAGCTCAAACAGGCGAGCTGGAAAAACACTTGGGTTTGTGCAAACATCTATTTGGTTGGGGTCAGCTGGGTTTTGGTATCTCTTCAAAACTCTATTAATTTTTCCAATAATTTCCCTCTTTTTGATGATGCCAAAACCCCAAGTTGGAAAAACAAAATTGCTTCCCCCTTAACAGGAAACGGGGATTCAAAGGATTAAACATTCACAGCAGGTAAACATATTCAGAGCCTGGACAAAGAGAGATTGTCTTCAGGTTGATTTTGATAAAACGAACTTTTCATTAATAGGAAGAATTATTACAATTCTCTAATTACAAAAGTTCAAAAAGAACATTCCCAGTTGGCTGGGTCTTCAGCTTTGCTGCTTCCTTTGTTCATCAATTTGATGGTCAGTCTTGAGACCATATCTATTGAAGATGAACTCTTCCAGCTCCTTCCATTCAGCTTGATTTTTTTATTTTGAAATTCCTCTTTCTCCAGCCCAGTGATTAATTTCTTTGATGATTTGGGCCTTGTCAGGAAGGTTCGTTCCAGCTAGAGATGGAGGCTTTAACTGTTTGACTTTTGGAGCCTTCAGCTGAATGTTGTTACTCTTGGCATATAGGGCAATTGATCTTGCCATCATTGGATCTGTCTCATGAAGTTCGAGGAAGTAATCCTGGAAAGCAGTTTCTGGATCCATGCCTTTGAATTGATTCAAGTAGTAGAATTCTTTGATGAATTCTGATTTGCAACTTTCCCAGTTTTCATTGAAATCGTCTGGTTCTTCTTGTCGGCTGAGGCTAGTTGGATTTGTTTCTTCTTAGCTTGCCTGTAGCTCTGCCTTTTCTTCTTCTGCTTTTTCTCAGCAGGCTTGAGCGATTCAGCTTTCTTCTTAATAATTTTATCCAGCTCTTGCATTTCTTTTCTTTGCTCGTTGTGGAAGTTACACAGCCAGTGATAGTCTTTGTATTCTTCAGGCTTGTGTCCACATGCTTTGGCAAGAACAACCATCTTTTCTCTCCATGTCTCTTTGACTGCTTTGGCTGGTGCAGTTGGCTCTGTCTCTTCTTCATCCAGCTCTTTGGCAAAGTCGTCGATTTCCCTCTGAATTTGCTGCACAGGTTCCCCCTTAGCTGCAGCTTCCCTCTCACTTGTTTTTCCAGCTTCATTCTGATCTTTCCCCTTTTTGGCATTATCAATAAGGGAGGCAGAGAGGTTGGCAACTGTTGCGCTGAGCTTGGAAAGAATACCTTCAACATCAGCGATCTTGACTGAGTTGTCAGCTGTGACGAGATTCAGCTGGGCATTGCTGCTGCTTCCAGCTCTGAACTGAGCATCCAGATCTTTGTACAAGTTGAAGAGTTGGCGGATGTCAGCACTGTTGGAGAGAGTGGTCTTTTTGAGAGCTTCCAGCTGGCTTGAAAGATTTGCAATGTCGTCAACCAGTGGAGCTTGAAGGTTTGAGATGATCTCAGGGACTCTCTTCTCTAGATGAATTGACTGATCAATTTGTTGAGAAACGAGAGATTGCCTAAGATCTTGACTGGTGCTTTCTGGAAGATTTTGAGCAAAATTATGGACTTCATCGATTGTCCGCTGTTGTTCTCGAACTTGACAGTCGAGAGCTGAGAATCGCATGACGACGTCGACTTGAGACTTCAGTCTGTCCTGAAAGAGAATTTCTTCAACCTCTTTGGATATTGCTTCTTTCATTGCGGTTGAGAGCTTGACAGCTGAGTCAGTTTGAGTTCCAGATTCAACATGACTGGGTTTGTCTGCCTCGATCTCGACCAGTGAGCGAGTGTCATCGGCAAGTGGACTTTGTGGGGCAGCTTCGGTAGGCTCAACTGTTGCATTAGTTGGATCTTCTTCAATTATTATTGCCTCAGCTGTGTCGGCAGGGACAGCTTCCTTGGCAAGTTCAGCTGCGACTTCTTTGGATTTGACAGCTCCAGAAAATGTCTCTCATCCAGCTGCTATAAGGAGCTTGTTGGCAGATTCCCAAATTTCAGCTGGGTGCGGCTTGGGGTATTGCTAAGACACTTCTATAATTCCTCTGATGAGATCATTCTGGTGTAAGTATGTGATGGTCCCTGAGCTGGGTACTTGGTGTAGAGGGGGGGGTGAATACACCAAGTAGATTTTTCGAAACTTTTATCAAGTTAAAACGGAGTTGAGTGAGAGCTCAGTTATTGATCCAGCTGGGGAGGGTCAGCTGGGTAAACAACTCAGCTGGCGGTGCGGAAAGTGGTGGTATGAAAACTTAGCTCAGTTACTTAGAAAAACTCAGTTTGAAAATATTAACTTATCGTTTTCAGCTTAGTCAGGTTGTGCAACTTTTCGAAAGACACAGCTGTCTTTGGAGAGCAGCTGTGTGTGCAGTTTTGAACAAGTATGCAATGATATGAAGGCGTTAGTACACAGCTGAATATAAAGCAAAGGTAAAGAGAGAGAGATAGAAGCACGCGAGTTTTTACGTGGTTCGGAGTAACACCTCCTACGTCCACGACCAGGTTCACTGGTAATCCACTACCACTTGGTTTCCAAGTACCAAGCAACTTCACAACTCTAACCCGAGCTGTGTTCCAACAGTTTGCGGGCACTGTCAAGCCTATACACCTTCAGTTTACGGGTACTGAAGAACCTAACCACTCGAATTACGCGCTTCGAGCAAGCGTACCTTTACCTAACCTTTCTGGGTTTGGGTTTGGGTATGGGGTTCCAACTGTGAACGAGTTCTTACAATTAAGAACTTCAGAGTATGATGAACTCGTTCGAAATCTAGGCTTAAGATATACAATGAGTTTGGCCTAGGGAACAGACGAAAAACTAAGCAGTTTCTTAACTAGAAACACTTTAAGATAAAGTGTTCTTTTATCTATGTAGAACTGCTTGGGAGCTTTTGAAAGAATAAAGATTTCAGATAATGAAAGCTTGTAGAGAGTTTTTCGTATCTGATCCTGAGGTTGAAGACGGGTTTATATAGGTAGAGATTCAGGACTAGCCGTTGGAGGAGCCGTTTGAATCTTACCTACTCTTCTTAAATACAAGATCTGCCGTTGGGCGTATTTGCACCTGTCTTCATTTGTGTCACATCCTAGGTTCTGAAGTCTAGGATGCTGATCTGGCAATCCCTCATTGGTCGAGGTAGGTTGACTTCCTCTGATTCCGGGATCTTCTGCCTTTAGAGCTGGCTTTTGAATTCAGAGCTGGACTGTCTCGACGTGGAGTCTTCAGAGATAGTTCCTTTGTTCTGTACAGCTGGACCAGCTGTGTTTTGAACTCAGCTCGAATTCTCTTCAGCTTGATCAGGCTCTGCTGGATCACTCAGCTGAAGGTTGACGTCTGCTGTCTTTTGCTAGCTGACTCCAGCTGTGAACACAGCTGGGTCGACTGCTGTCTTCCGCTAGCTGACTCCTGCTGTAGACACAGCTGGGTCGACTGCTGTCTTCCGCTTCCTTAACCTGTAATCCTAGAACATCTAAGGCTCAAACAGGCGAGCTGGAAAACACTATTTAGGTTGGCGCGATCATCTATTCGGTTGGAGAATCAGTTGGGTTTTGGTATCAAATCGAAACCTTATAATTTTCCCAACAATTTCCCCCTTTTTGATGATGCCAAAACCTAACTGAGACAACTTATGATGCAGAGAAACTTGTGTTTTATTAATGTAAGAAAATACATTATAACACAGGAAACAGAAAGAAGGAAAAAAAATCTTCAGTCTTCAGTCCTTCAGTCAGCTGGGTCTTCTCTTCTGCATCCGTTGTTTCTTTCTTTTGACTCGTCTCTTCTTCAGCTGATTCTGATCCAGCTGGTTCCTCTAGCTCAACAGTTTGCCTCTTTATTGACTTGTCTCTCTTCTCCCTTACTTCCCCCTTTTTGGCATGATCAAAACAGGGTGGGAGATATACACCATCGGCTGTTGCGATGTTTTAGTTTGGCGAAACTGTGGTTTTCAGCTCTGAGCGGCGAGGTTTAGAGTCTTAGTGGCTCAGCTGTTGTATTAGCTGGCTCTTCTTCAGTTGCATTAGCCTCAGCTGTGATTGCAGACACAGCGTCCTTGGCCTGATTCAGCTGGGGCAGTCCAGCTGAGTACTTGGAGGGATGAGTTGGCACGGGAGATATCATCTTCTGAGTCGGGCACAATCTTCATTCCTTGCAACTTTTGCTTCTTCAGACTTCTTAGATTGAATGAGAAAGTCTGATACAGCACTTGAGGGATTTGTATTCAGCTCATATCATCATCATCCAGCTGCAGGTGATCGTTTGCTGGGTGAAGTTTCTCATTTGAGCTTGGTGCAGGGACTTGAGCATCTTTTATTGAAAGATCTCGAAGAAGGTGTCCCTGTGGAGCTGAAGGAAACTGAAGAGAAGGCGGTTGAAGTATCCCATCTGTCTTGGGGTTTAAGCTTGGTTGTTCAGCTGGAATACTCCGTTGCGGTGTTGGTGATGATTATGTTCAAGCAGGGACGTGAACTTCTCTTCCACCGTAAGAAACGACCGCTTGTGGGCCTTCTGCTCCTCGGAGAGTGATTACGAATTCTCTCATAATGTCAGCTGGCTTCTCTGCTGACTGACTGAGCACCTTTGACTTGAGTCTTCGGTTTGAAGACAGTGCTTCAGTATATTTTGTCTCCTCAAGTTGTCTCCGATTCCCAGCTGGGACGGAGTTAGATGCATACTGCTTTGACTCCTGCATTTTTTTCTGTGCCTCCTGTGGCGGAGCAGGAGCTTTGAAATGACTGCTCCTTAATACTCCGGTTTCATCAACATCTGGTCCAGGTCTGTTGACGTTGATTTTTGCATCCCAGGGAGTTGTGTGTCCCGTTCTCTCTTTTATGTTGAAAGAAACAGTGGGGCTGAGGAGGTCTTTTTCCTTTGTCATTCCCGTAAAGTTTTCTCGCACCTTCCCGGTGGATGACGTTCTTGAGCTTTGCAGCCTCCTATCCGCTGGCTCGGTTCTGTCGATGGGCTTCACCTTCTTCTGGACTTCCGTCTTCTTTGAGGTTCCTGAGAGTTAAGCAACTCTTATCTTGAAGCTTTGACAGATTCTTCAGGTTTGATTGGCTTCGGGAGACATCTTTCTGGATTCCATGTTCTTTTTCTGCATCTTTTGTTAGTAGAAACAAACAATACCAATTGATGGAAATAAGAAAGAAAAAAAACTTTATAGGATTGATGCGTATATTTTCTAGCATATTTAAAGAGATTTCTTGAAGAATGGACGATCAAGATTTGTCTGTTAATAAGAAGATCTACGACTGGGAGTGATTCTCGCGTCATGTCAATTTAATGCGCGAGAGAGAACGGTTGAGGCGCTTTGACTTTTGCCTCGAAACTCCCATTATTCAATTCTTTGCAGACTTTTAATTAATATTGATTAGAAATGATAAGATGTGAGTTGACAGAAAACAGGTTGAGTAGGTGTAATTAAAGTTATTTCAAACCTCTCAGCTGATCATTGTAGTCAGCTGATACCTCGGTTGAGTGGGTGTGCTGGGTCATCGTGGTTCCACCTCAGCTGAATAATCCTTTCCTTTCAGCATCTGGTTTAGCTGAATTCTTTCTCAGCTGATATCAGTGACATTGATTCTGATTTTCAGTTGACTGCTTGTATTCAGCTTGGTCTGCTTTCATTCAGCTGGGTCTGCTTCCATTCAGCTGGGTCTGCTTCCATTCAGCTGGGTGAAGCATCGTCTGGGTTGAGAAGTCCAAGTAATCCGCACAGCATTTTGAATCTTGCTTCTATCAGCGGTTTTGTGAGAATATCAGCCCGCTGTATGTCTGTGTGAATTTTCTCAACAATCACATCCTTCTTTTCTACGTGATCTCTGATGAAATGATGTCGTACGTCTACATGCTTGCATCTTGTGTGAAGTACTGGATTCTCTGAAATGGCAATTGCACTTGAGCTATCACAGAAAATTGGAACTCCGCCAGCTTTTTACTTCATAGTCATCCAGTGATGTTTCACCGAGAATTTGCGAGCGGCGGCTTCCGGCGGCCATATATTCTCGCTTCGTCGTGGAAGTTGCGACGCACGTTTGTTTCTTTGAAAACCATGAAATCAACTTACTTCCTAAGAACCGACAAGTTCCCGAAGTTGATTTTCCGTCCAATCGATCTCCGGCGAAGTACGAATCGAGTATCCAAATACCGTAGATTGTCTTCTCCGTGGGTACCACGGCCCCAACATTCGAGTTCCTTTGAGGTATTTGAGAATGTTCTTGGCTGCTTGCATGTGTGCTTCCTTTGGATCAACTTGAAATCTGGCACACACACCGACTGCGAAAGAGATGTCTGGACGACTTGCTGTTAGATACAGCAGGGATCCTATTATCCCTCTGTATTTGCTGGAATCAACTGACTTCCCTTCAGTTCCAGGTTCAATCTTCCAGTTGGTGTTCATTGGAATCTTTACAGTTTTGCTTGATTGAACTCCATACTTGGCGATCAAATCTTTCACGTATTTGGATTGATTTATGAAGATCCCTTCTGAAGATTGCTTGACTTGAAGTCCTAGGAAGAAACTCATTTCTCCCATCATGGACATTTGGAACTTCTCTGACATCATCTCTCCAAATCTTTGGCATAAGAAGCTTGATCTTGATCCAAAGATGATGTCGTCTACGTAGATTTGAACAACCAGGATATCTTCTCCTGACTTGATGGTGAAGAGAGTTCTGTCTACTGAGCCCTTCTTGAATCCTTTGGATATGAGAAAATTTGACAGAGTGTCATACCAAGCTCGAGGTGCTTGCTTTAATCCATAAAGAGCCTTCTTTAGTTTGTAGACTTTATTTCCTTCTACTTCGAATCCTGGAGGTTGTTCAACGTAGACATCTTCTTTGATTTCTCCATTTAAGAATGCACACTTCACATCCATTTGATAGACCTTGAATTTGTGATGTGCTGCAAAGGCGAGAAATAGTCTGATTGCTTCCAATCGTGCTACTGGAGCAAAAGATTCTTCGAAGTCAATTCCTTCCTGCTGAGTGTAGCCCTTGGCAACGAGTCGAGCTTTGTTTCTGATGACGACTCCCAGGGTATCCATTTTGTTCTTGAATATCCATTTGAGTCCTATGACTTTGACTTCTTGAGGTCTGTCGACTAATTCTCAGACACAATTTCTGAGGAATTCGTTCAGCTCTTCTTGCATGGCATTTGTCCAAGGCACACTCTTCAAAGCTTCGAGAATTGATTGAGGCTCTGGCACTTGAGCTACGTAACACGCCATTAGAGCTGTGTCTTCATCATAGACCGTCAGTTCTAGCTCTACTGAGAGTTGAGCTGAGTCCACTGCCTCTTGATGATCCGATGAAGCTTGAGCGGCTGAGCTTCTTGTTTTGACTTGGTCAGAAGGTTCTCCAATGATTGCTGATGATGGATGATCTTCAATCCATCTTCTCCTCTTACGAATTTCTTCTTCCAGTTGATTGATGCTTGAAGTGGCTAAATTTCGTCTGTCTTGGAGTTGCTCTGGAGTTAAGTCTTGAGAGATTGATTCTCCTTGATTTGAATTTTGAGGTGACTTCTGAAGAGGTTCAGCTGGAGATGGAGCTGGGGATTCAGCTGTGTTTGGATTTCCAGCTGATGATGTTCCCCCTTGATTTGGCGTTGAAGCTTCTTCTCGATTTCCAGCTGGTGGAGCTTCTTGGTTGATTTGAATTTCCTCCTCTGGCTCATTGTCCCAAATTAATGGTTCGGCCAGATTCCTGATTCTATTCTCTTGAGCCCTTGTCTGAATCAATCTTGAAGATTCTCCTTCGCTTCTTCGTTTGATAGAATCTCTATATTCGAAGGAGGATTCGTCAAAGGTAACATGTGGAGTTACTTCGACTATTTGAGTTCTTCGTTGAAAACTCGTATGCTTTACTCTACGGAGTAACCAAGGAATACTCCTCGGTCCGTCTTTTCGTCGAACGTCTTGAGCCGTGTCTTCCCATTATTGAGAATGTGACATTTGGATCCGAATACCTTGAAATATCCAATGTATGGTATTCGTTGTTCCATAGCTCATACGGTGTCTTTCCTTGCCTTGATGTGAGTAGGGAGCGATTCGAGTGAAGCAAGCCGTGTTGATTGCTTCGGCCCGTAACTTCTTTGGAATGGCGAGCTAGCTAGCATTGAGGTAGCCTGCTTCCTTGAGAGTTCGTTTCTTCTTTCTGCTACACCATTCGCCGAGGTGTGCGAGCTGCAGATGTTTGGTGTTGAACTCCGTTCTTCTCGCAAAAATCATAAATAGTTTCATTTAGAAACTCCGTTCCACGATACGATCTTATTGCCATTATCTTGCACTCCTTCGTGTTGATAATCTTTCCGGCGGGATAGGTAGCTTAGTTCTCGTTTCGCTCTTCGGTACAAGAATGATACCCAAGTGAATCTTGAGAAATCATCCACAACGACCGAGTATATTTTTACGCCATTGAAGCTTGCGGAGTAATCGGACCAAAAAGATCCATGTGAAGAAGTTGAAGAACTCGATCGCTGATCGAGCCGGCTTGAGAGAGAATGAAATTCTTGTTTGTTTTCCTTGTTGACACGCGCCGCACATATGACTTTTGTCATATACTTGATACGGAATTCCATTAGCGAGCTGGTTCCTAGCCGGTTTGTTGATTGTCTTGAAGTTGAGATGATTCGCCGTCGTGCCACGGCCAGTGACTTCATTCTTGCTTTTTGATACAAGACAAGTCTCGAGGGTCATTGTTCCGGTCCGAAAGTACATATTTCCTTCTCTTTTCCCTCTTAGGAGTATCTGCTTGGTTTCCCTGTGCTTCACTGTGCATCCCTGTGCATCAAACTTGACAGAAAAACCGTTGTCGCAGAATTGGCTAATGGAAAGCAAGTTATGTTGCAATCCTTGTACATAAGAAACATTTGGGATTATAACATTTCTAGTTTTAAATGTACCATAACCTTTGGTTAGGCCTTTGGAGTTGTCACCAAATGTTACTTATGGACTGTACGCTCAATATACTCCCGGAGTAGATGCTTTAGGTGCGTCATGTGCTTGGAACATCCTTTGTCCAAGTACCAAAGCGTTCTCATCGACTCCTCAGAGATGCGTCGATTCCTTGCAACCTAAACAAAAAGTTAAAATTCGGGTACCCAGTTTTAATTGGGTCCTTGTGGGTTAGACAGAGATCCTTTGACGACCCAGATCTGCTTGATGACTCGAATTGGGTCATTTGATCTGATAATTCTTCCAGCTGAGTCGATATACACATTCATTGTGTTTTTCTTTTGTTGCTGGCGTGGTCTTGATCTTCGTGTCTTCTTGTTTTGTTGTACGTATTTTGTTTGATTTCCGGTTGTGTGCCTAGCCGAGACGTTCCTTTGTCTCTGCGTCTCGATCTTTGTGGCCGGAAATGATTATCCGGTGATACTCGTATGAGTGGTATCCAGTGGGTATCTTTGATATCTTGGTTGATATCGATCAACGTCTTTAGTCTTGTGGTGGTATCCGTAAAATCCAGCTTGTGGTCTTCGTTGAGGTTGAGCACGTTGCTTTGTCCGAGCCGAGCTTGAGGTTGTCGCACGTACCGACCTTCTTGATGTCCGTTGTGTTCTCGACGGAGTTTGAGACATTTCACCGTTCTTTTGACGTCTGCTGTGTCCTCAACGGAGCTTGAGAATGTTTCACAGCTGTTCTTCCCGACGCCTGCTGTGTCCTCGATTGTTGATGCTGAGCTGCTGGGGTTGAAGGTTCATTTGCTCGTACAAACATAACCTTTGTTCCACTTGTGGAGGCAATGTTTGAGGCATCCTTTGATTCGTTGTATCCCAGTCCCGCTTTGAGTGCTGCTGGACGCTGAGCACTAATGATCTCGTCCATTGTTGACGTGGCTTTGATGAGAGCTACTATCTTCTTAGATAGTACCTCTTCGGTGATTTTCAGCTCAATGATCTCAGCTGACTTCCTTTCCGATTCAGCTGTGACCTTTTCCACATCTTCTATCAGCTGTTTCTTCTCAGTGTTGACTTTCTTCATCAGCTGATCTTGTTTCACTATTTTGTCTTTTAGTGAAACGACTTTCTGTTGGAGCTGAGTTGTATCAGCTGTGTCTGATACTTTTGTCTTTTCCAGTTCTGCCTTCAGCTCGGCATTCTCACACATAATGACGTCAAGGATCTCTTGAAGCTCCTTGGAATCGTTCATTACTTTCTCTACTAGACTCCAATCAGGTAGTCCAGATTCTGAGTCCTGTGTAGAGTGTTCGTGTGATGGTGAGGTGTTAGATAGATTTAGAGTTCGAGACGTTACCTCATCTTCATCGATGCCGTCTGTTTGTCCCATGAAGCAAGTATCCCAATCAGGTTCATGATTGGCCATCAGGGCTTCTTCTTCCGAGTCTGAAAATGGCATGTCATCCATTTTATTGCACTCTGATTCTTCATCAGCGATATAAGCTCTCCTTCGGTCAGCTGCCTTAGCTTTTAAATGGTCTTTATCTTTCTTGGACAACTTTGGACAATCTTGTCGGTAGTGTCCTGGTTCCTTGCAGTTGAAGCAACCTTCTTCAGTTCGTTTGTCAGCTGACTTCTCATCAGCTGCTGCGTACTTATCTCTGTAAGTCCTGAAGAACTTCTTGTATTTGCCCTTGCTGGTGTTGAGTCTGTTATAACTTTTCACCATCATGGCAATTTCTTCGAGTAGCTCCTCTTTGCTCATATCCTTTTTGTCCTTCTTCATCTTGGAGGACTCAGCTGACTTGACATGAGCTGACTTTTCAGAGTTGGCTCTGAAAGCTATTTCTTTTGGAGCTGGGGTGAGTTCTCCGTCATTCTGTCTGCTTGAAGATTCTTCTTGAGTGATCTTCAAGTTGTACTCGTTGGCTTTTAAGAGTGAGAACAACCTTTCTGTAGATAGATCACCCAAGTCACTTCGACTTTGGTGAACTACCTTGTAAGTGTTCCATTCAGCTGAAAGAACCTTTAGATTCTTTTCCATTGGGTATACTTCCCGATTCGATTGTCTCTATCTCAATGACTATGTTTGAGAACCTTAGCTCCATCGCTTCGATGGACTCGTTGGCTAGCTGCTTGAAGTTGTCGAATTTTTGGCACGCTATTGTGAATTTGTTTTCTTTGATCTCTTCTGATCCTTCACATAGCTTGGCGAGTGTTTTCCACATCTCTTTGGCTGTCTCGCACTTGATGATTTTACTCAGGTAGGCGTTTGAGACTGTTGAAGAGATGGTGTTCCTTGCGAAGCTGTCCAGACCAGCTTGCTTTCGCTCTTCGGAAGAATATTCCTTCTTTGGCTTGAGAATTGGCCGGTATTCTGGTTGGCCTCCATCATGAGCAGGTACGAGTTCATTTCCTTGTTTATAAATAAGGATGGGTCCGTCTGTGATGACGTCCCACATCATGTCGTGATGTGCACAAAGGAAGCTTTTCAATCTGAATTTCCAGATTGCATAGTCGTCTACCGAGAAGGTGGGGAGATTCCTGTTAAGATAAGAATCCATAGACATGTGCAGTATGTAATAAGATGAGTTTTTCTGAGAAACGGATCTGTTCAGTTGACCACTGACACAGAGCGTCAAGAGAGATCTCTTGATACAGAAACGGTGGTCTTTTGAACCACTTTGCTCGATACCAATTGATGGTCCCCGAGCCGGGTACTTGGTGTAGAGGGGGGTGAATACACCAAGTAGATTTTTCGAAACTTTTATCAAGTTAAAACGGAGTTGAGTGAGAGCTCGATTATTGATCCGGTGGGGAGGGTCGGTGGGTAAACAACTCGGTGGCGGTGCGGAAAGTGGTGGTATGAAAACTTAGCTCGATTACTTAGAAAAACTCGGTTTGAAAATATTAACTTATCGTTTTCGGCTTAGTCGGGTTGTGCAACTTTTCGAAAGACACGTTTGTCTTTGGAGAGCGGTGTGTGTGCGATTTTGAACAAGTATGCAATGATATGAAGGCGTTAGTACACGGCTGAATATAAAGCAAAGGTAAAGAGAGAGAGATAGAAGACGCGAGTTTTACGTGGTTCGGAGTAACACCTCCTACGTCCACGACCAGGTTCACTGGTAATCCACTACCACTTGGTTTCCAAGTACCAAGCAACTTCACAACTCTAACCCGAGCTGTGTTCCAACAGTTTGCGGGCACTGTCAAGCCTATACACCTTCAGTTTACGGGTACTGAAGAACCTAACCACTCGAATTACGCGCTTCGAGCAAGCGTACCTTTACCTAACCTTTCTGGGTTTGGGTTTGGGTATGGGGTTCCAACTGTGAACGAGTTCTTACAATTAAGAACTTCAGAGTATGATGAACTCGTTCGAAATCTAGGCTTAAGATATACAATGAGTTTGGCCTAGGGAACAGACGAAAAACTAAGCAGTTTCTTAACTAGAAACACTTTAAGATAAAGTGTTCTTTTATCTATGTAGAACTGCTTGGGAGCTTTTGAAAGAATAAAGATTTCAGATAATGAAAGCTTGTAGAGAGTTTTTCGTATCTGATCCTGAGGTTGAAGACGGGTTTATATAGGTAGAGATTCAGGACTAGCCGTTGGAGGAGCCGTTTGAATCTTACCTACTCTTCTTAAATACAAGATCTGCCGTTGGGCGTATTTGCACCTGTCTTCATTTGTGTCACATCCTAGGTTCTGAAGTCTAGGATGCTGATCTGGCAATCCCTCATTGGTCGAGGTAGGTTGACTTCCTCTGATTCCGGGATCTTCTGCCTTTAGAGCTGGCTTTTGAATTCGAGCCGGATCGTCTCGACGTGGAGTCTTCGAGAGATAGTTCCTTTGTTCTGGTTGGACCATTTGTGTTTTGAACTCGGCTCGAATTCTCTTCGCCTTGATCGAGCTCTGTTTGGATCACTCGAGTCGAAGGTTGACGTCTGTCGTCTTTTGCTAGGCCGACTCCGTGTGAACACGGCTGGGTCGTCTTGTCTTCCGCTAGCCGACTCTGCCGTAGACACGGTGGGTCGGCTTGTCTTCCGCTTCCTTAACCTGTAATCCTAGAACATCTAAGGCTCAAACAGGCGAGCTGGAAAACACTATTTAGGTTGGCGCGATCATCTATTCGGTTGGAGAATCAGTTGGGTTTTGGTATCAAATCGAAACCTTATAATTTTCCCAACAGTATGCATCCTCCAGACTTCCAAAGCCAAAGGTGTGCTGGAGGCGTGCTTCATCTGTCTTCAATTTCTCATAAGAGAAAGTCTCTATCAGCTGCTCATTCTGGTACCAAGTTGCCATCTTGGTAGCCAGATAAAACTTGAGTTCTCCAACTTTGACGAGGGCGATGGGCAGGTGCGCTAGAATCGGATACTGAGTTAGAACACTCTTGATCCCTGCAATGCGCAAGTCCTCGTACATGGCTTCCATAAAGGCTGAGCCAGTGGAGTTGAGGGATGGAGAGGCAGTAGAATCACTCTCTTCTGATTCTGAGGTGTTTTGAGGAATAGGTTCAAATGGGTTCACAGTAGGCTGTGAAGAAGTATCAGCCAAATGCGTGGGCGATTGAATTTTGGGTGAAAGTTGTTTTGGGGGTGAGCTGGGATTAGTGGAAGAGGGTTCAGCTTGGGTGTCAGCTGGCTGTGAAGGAGCTTCAGCCAGTTGAATATCTTCCTGCTCTCTTATAGGAGATGGCTCTTTGGTTGGAGAGCTGGGTGGAGGGGAAGGCTGTTTCGGCGGAAAGCTGTGAGGTGGTGAAGGTTGGGGAGAGCTCCTTGGATTATCCAGCTCGTCCTCTGAGCTGGATGACAATCCATCATTCAATCCCATCTCGGCCAGGATGTTTGATCCGTATTGATCGAAGGCCGACACTGGCTGTGGGGAGAGAATCACCATTGCTCGACTTGGAATGACATCTATTTTCTTTTTCTTCTCGAATTGGACCTCAAATTTGGTTTGAGAATCAGCCTTCCTCTTTCTTTGTTTCTTCTCAGCTGGAACTTCTGCCTCTGATCCTTCCAGCTGCTTCTTGCTTTTACTCACAGCAGGCTGCTTCTTCAGAAAATCATTGACTTGACTTATTCTTTGGAAAAGAATCTTCGTTTCTGGAAACGGTTCTGAATCAGCCCACTTTACTGTGTGTCCTTTCACAGCTTGCTCTATCAAGAAAGAAATTTTGGAGCAGAGATACAGTGGCTCTGTGGATGAGAACGTCGTCCTGGTGGAGTTGAACTTGATCTTCTCTGACTCCTTGACCAGACGGTTGAGTAAGAAGTCAAACCAGTTGACGTTTGCGCCTTTGATCATGGCAATCATCGGCTTGAGCTTTGGAATGCTGATCTCTCCTTGAGATCCAGCTATCCCTAAGATGCATTTCTGCGTGATATCCAGCAGCAGCCTGTACTTTGGCTTGAGCAGGAGCTTTGACATGCTTGCTCTGTATGGCTCTGGGGAGATAAGCATCTCTCTGCTGAGGAATTCATCCACTTCTTCATGACTGTAATCATCTGGGATGAATCCTCCTTCTCTGGGTAGGTTGAACACCTTTCGTAGCATCTTATTGAGTTTGATGGTGACGGTTGCTGTATCAAACTTTCCGTCTTCATCTTTGACGATCATGTCAAATAAAGATGAGTAGAAGCCGTCTTCGTCAATGATGTTGAGGTAGAAAAGTGCGGCATCTCTCTTTAGCAACAGCTTGGGCATGGAGGTTGCCCACAGCAAGAGACCGGAGTCTGCAACTAGATCCACCATCTCTTTTAACTCTGAAACATGGAGGTTGGAGGTGGACAGAATACTCTCAAATGATAGCTTTGTCATTAGAGCTTCAAACTGGTTCATCCCTGCGGTTGATTTCTTGGGCGCCATTTCTGCAACTTGTTGAATTTGATCGTGCGAAGAACTTGCAGAGAATAGATGAAGATTTTGTATCTTTGAAATTTGCAAAGATAAAGATGGAGGAGGAAAGAATCCGCGTATCTTTTCCATATATATCAACTGCCATATAGGATCAACGGTTGAAATTGAATCAGTTGATATTCTGATCAACGGCTGGGAGAGATTCACTCATCACGTTTTGCTGACGTGCTTTCGGCGAGTGTATTACAACCGCGCGTGAGGCAGTTCAAACGTTTGACGCTCTGCCTCGGTCTGCCCGTCTTTGCAGTACTATGCAGACTTTATAATTAATGCGATAGGAAAGGAAACTTATCAAACAATTTAACTAAGGAATGTCTGTCTGTTTAACATAAGAATTCAAAATAATTGGACTTTATATAGCATATTCCTCAGAGCAATTATTGCATGAGACGCAAACCGGTCAGCTTGGACACAGTATCCAGCTGATATCACCGCGGTCTTCTCCTTTGTTTGATTGACAGTTCTCCTCAGCTGAGTATTTGGAGATTAGCTTGAATTTCCTTCAGCTGAGTTCCCTTTATCTCTTCGACTGATGTCCAGCTGAGCTTGATTCCCTTTTTGGCTGGGAAATCCTTCTGAACTGAGCTTTGGGATCCAGCTGAGTTTGTTCCCCTCAATTTGGATGAGCTTTTCTTTGTCCGGTTTGAGCAGTCCAAATAATCCACACATTATTTTGATTGCTCCGCTGGATCAGGTTTCCCTTTAGCTGGTGATACCAGCTGAGTTTTATCTCGGTGAGTGCATCCTGTTGGGTATTCTACTTGATTTTTCTGAATCTTTCCAGCTATGTAGAATTCCCCCTTGATATGATAGTAGGTGGCTTTTTCTTCAGCTGCATCCTACTTCTTTGAGCGGATTTTCTCATTAATGACTCATTCATTTGATAAGGTCAGCTGTCACAAATCCAGCTGATTCATCTGATGCTTCTGAATTCTTCTCTTGAGACCAATGTACTCAGCTGTATGACTGGCTGAATCTTCAGTTTTGTATCCAGCTGTCTTTATTTCACAGCTGGTCCCAGTCATCCTCATCTGAGTCGGAGAAGGAGATTTGATCATCATCCGTTTTGCTCGATTCGAACCTTTTATCCTTTCTCCGGGAGGATGACTCAGCTGGGTTTCTCTTTGGATAGAGTTGCTTGTCGTGATGAACCTTTACGATATTCTTGTACTTTTCCTTGCTTTGTTCCAGCTGATTAATGCTCCGTACAAGCATGGCAACTTCTTCGTTCAAATCTTCTTTGCTCATAATTCTGAGCTCCTTGTTGGTCCTTCCAAGCTGAGCTGATTGAGCTTCTTTCCATGGCTTGATCCTCAGCTCTGCTTCATTCATTCGGCTGGATGAATCTCTGCTTGAGATCCCCAGATCAAATTCGTTGGCCTTCAAGATGGAGAACAATTTTTCCGTCTCCATGCTACCAAGATCAGTTCTGTTTTGGTGAACCACTTTGTGTGTACACCATTCTGAGGAGAGAGCTGCAAGAGCTTTCAAGTTCTTATCTCGAACTGTATATTTTCCAGTTCGGATCGTCTCGATTTCGATGACGAGGTTGGAGAATCTGAGCTCCATTTGATCAATGGACTCATAGGGGAGTTGCTTGAAGTTGTCGAACTTCTGGCATGCAACTGAGAATTTGTTCTCTTGAATTTCCTCTGAGCCTTCACACAGCTTGGCTAGAGTGTCCCACATCCCCTTAGCTGTCTCGCAGTTGATGATCTTGCTGAGATAAGCGTTCGTCACTGTTGAGGAGATGACGTTGCGAGCGTAGCTGTCCAAACCAGCTTGTCTTCTTTCTTCTGGAGAGTACTCCCTTTTGGGCTTCACAACTTGCCGGAGTACTGGTTCAGCTCCAGGTAAGGTTTCTGCTTGTCTTTCTGATTTCATGATGATGATGGGTCCGTCAGTGATAACATTCCACATCATGTCGTGATGCGCACTCAGAAAGCTTTTGAGTCGGAACTTCCAGATCTGATAATCATCGACAGAGAATGTCGGAAGATTCCTGCACAAGGAAGATTCCATGACAGTATGCAATATAATGATTTTTTAAAAAAATGAAACTTTGAAGGATCTGTTCAGGTGACCACTATCAGCAAAGAGGCTGACTTGACACAGAAAAAGTGATCTTTTGAACCACTGCTCTGATACCAATTGATGGTCCCAAGACGGATACCTTTTTCGGGGTTTGAGTTTGGGGTTTCCAACTATGAACGAGTTCTTACAATGAAGAACTTTGAGTATGATGAACTCGTTCAAACTAGGCTTAAGATGGGAAGGATTATATGCCTAGATACTAGTGGGAGAGATCTTCAGCAGCCTGAGAATGAATAATAACTCATAAGAATGACGGCTGCTGGATCTTGAAGCTTTTCTGAGAGATCTTGGTCTTTTGTTAGACTTCTTTCTCTGTTGATCTTTCTTGTGTATATTCTCTCTCTCACTTCTCTGTGAAGATGAAGAAGACTTCTATTTATAGGGAGAGATTAGAACTAGCCGTTGGAAAGAGCCGTTCTGAATCTCTACCTAACTTCTGACATGATTGACTTGTCTTCTTCCTTGATTTCCTCGTAAAGCAATCCTAGGTCTGACTTCTAGGTGCTGATGTGTCGAGTTCCTGATGATCCAGATCAGATCTGACTTTATCTCAAGTTCACTTCGACTCTGCTGTGCTGGTGACTCTGAGCTGTCTTGAACTCTGCTGGATCTTTGACGCTGAGCTGAGTCTTGAACTCTGCTGGGTCTTGACGTAGAGCTGAGTTGTCACACGAGCTGGGTCTTTCCTACAGCTGTGTCTGGAATAACTTGATCGTCTTGAATCTGGATAACGTTGCTGATCACTCGACTTGGCTTACCCTGCTGTGTACTCAGCTGGGTCTTCTGCTGTCTTCAGCGACCACCTGCAAACTTAGAAACTCTATAAGCTCAAACAGGCGAGCTGGAAAAACACTTGGGTTTGTGCAAACATCTATTTGGTTGGGGTCAGCTGGGTTTTGGTATCTCTTCAAAACTCTATTAATTTTCCCAACAATTTCCCTCTTTTTGATGATGCCAAAACCCCAAGTTGGAAAAACAAAATTGCTTCTCCCTTAACAGGAAATGGGGATTCAAAGGATTAAACATTCACAGCAGGTAAACATATTCAGAGCCTGGACAAAGAGAGATTGTCTTCAGGTTGATTTTGATAAAACGAACTTTTCATTAATAGGAAGAATTATTACAACTCTCTAATTACAAAAGTTCAAAAAGAACATTCCCAGTTGGCTGGGTCTTCAGCTTTGCTGCTTCCTTTGTTCATCAATTTGATGGTCAGTCTTGAGACCATATCTATTGAAGATGAACTCTTCCAGCTCCTTCCATTCAGCTTGATTTTTTGATTTTGAAATTCCTCTTTCTCCAGCCCAGTGATTAATTTCTTTGATGATTTGGGCCTTGTCAGGAAGGTTCGTTCCAGCTAGAGATGGAGGCTTTAACTGTTTGACTTTTGGAGTCTTCAGCTGAATGTTGTTACTCTTGGCATATAGGGCAATTGATCTTGCCATCATTGGATCTGTCTCATGAAGTTCGAGGAAGTAATCCTGGAAAGCAGTTTCTGGATCCATGCCTTTGAATTGATTCAAGTAGTAGAATTCTTTGATGAATTCTGATTTGCAACTTTCCCAGTTTTCATTGAAATCGTCTGGGTTCTTCTTGTCGGCTGAGGCTAGTTGGATTTGTTTCTTCTTAGCTTGCCTGTAGCTCTGCCTTTTCTTCTTCTGCTTTTTCTCAGCAGGCTTGAGCGATTCAGCTTTCTTCTTAATAATTTTATCCAGCTCTTGCATTTCTTTTCTTTGCTCGTTGTGGAAGTTACATAGCCAGTGATAGTCTTTGTATTCTTCAGGCTTGTGTCCACATGCTTTGGCAAGAACAACCATCTTTTCTCTCCATGTCTCTTTGACTGCTTTGGCTGGTGCAGTTGGCTCTGTCTCTTCTTCATCCAGCTCTTTGGCAAAGTCGTCGATTTCCCTCTGAATTTGCTGCACAGGTTCCCCCTTAGCTGCAGCTTCCCTCTCACTTGTTTTTCCAGCTTCATTATTACCTGCTCGAATTGAAATCTACACGAAAACTCTTTATTTTGTTCTCTCTCTTCTTGAATATTAGCATTCTTTTAGATTTGCTAAAATAAATATAGAGATTGAAATTTGTGTAAACATGCACAAATAAGGCAAACTAATAATTTCGTATATTTGACTTGTAACCGCACATTGCCGATTTACCTACTTAGTACTTACATCTCTCACCCATAACTGTACTAATTCACAAACTTAATCTCACAAAAATAAAAAATGTATTTTATTTTATTTTTTAAATCAATTTCCATGTAATACTTTCTATCTGCTCATATATGTAATCTATTAGAGTTAGTTTGTGCAAGGATATGCCGATCAACTATCTGCGGTTGGTCAAGTAGTTTCTGATGATGAGCTCATCATGTATCTTCTCGCAGGTTTTGGTATTGAGTACGGGGCCTTGGTTGTCAACGTTATGCAAAGCAAGGATCGTAAATCTATTCAGGAAGTGTAGTTTGCCTTCCAAGCTTATGAAAATCGTCTTTTGCAACAGCACACCACTTTATTTGCTCCATCTGCTAATGTTGCTTATCGTGGTGGTTTTCATCGTTCAACGTCCACTAGCAAAGTTGTTTGTCAGCTGTGTGGTCGCACCGGTCACGTTGCCATCAAATGCTTCTAAAGATTTGATATCCATTTCACTGACAACACAAATTAGAATCAACAGCAGGCATTTCTTGTAGACATGGATCAGAATATTATGCAGGAAGCTGATCATGGCGATAATGCTTGGTATGTTGACAGTGGAGCCACATCTCACATCACCAATGATCTGTCCAACCTTCAGCTGAGCACAAGCTACACAGGCACATAAGATCTCATGGTTGGAAATGGTATGAAAGTCCTTATCACCTCTGTTGGTTCTACTCATCTATCTATACCACATCATTCATCTCATCATTCTCTTCTCCTAAATAATATCCTTTATGTTCCTCAAATAACCAAAAATCTCATTAGCATATCTCAATTTACAAGAGATAATAATGTCACTATTGAATTTAATCACAACTCTTGTTTTGTCAAGGACAACCTCAGCCACAAGATCCTCCTGAAGGGAGCTCTCTCTAATGGCCTATATCAATTAGATCTCTCATCCTTATATGCCACGAAGAACCTTTCCAGTTCAGTCACCACAGGTCAAGACCATAAACATAAAGTTGCTTCCTATTGTTTAGATTCCTGCTTTGTCATCTGTAGCATTAAAAATCAAAATGTTCCTAAGCAAGTTCATGTTGCCCTTTCAGCAGTTAGTAATATCAATTTGAATGTTCTTCATCAGTCTCTAGGACATCCCAGTGCTGCTGTATTAGGAAATGTTCGTAAAACGTTACAGATTCCATTCAATATAAATAATTTGCATTTATGTGAAGCTTGTAAGATTGGTAAACTTCATCAAAAGCCTCACATTACTCAACCTGTTAAGACAACCAAACCCTTTCAATTAGTCCATTCTGATTTATGGGGCCCTGCATATGTTCCATCTACATTAGCTTACAAGTATTACATCATTTTCGTAGATGATTTCACTCATTATACTTGGATCTATCCTTTAACTCTTAAATCCCAAACTGTTGTAATTGTGCAAAACTTTGTCAGCATGATCCAATGTCAATATCACACACTAGTTCAATCCTTTCAATCCGATTGGGGTGGGGAATACAGAACTTTAGTGTCTTTCTTTCAATCCAAAGGTATTCACTTTTAGCACCCATGTCCTTACATTCACTCTCAAAATGGAAGAGTCGAACGAAAACACCAACATGTAGTTGATGTTGGTCTTACTCTCTTAGCTCAGTCATCTATGCCCTTCACTTTCTGGTGGGATGCTTTTCAGGCTGCAACATTCTTGATAAACAGACTTTCTTCTGCCACTCTAAACCATTTATCTCCTTTTCAGTCCCTCTTTCACTCAAAACCAGATTACACCATTTTAAAGGTCTTTGGCTGTGCTTGTTATCCTTATATCAAACCTTACAATGCACACAAACTTCAATTCAGATCCACCAAGTGCATTTTCCTTGGATATAGTGATTCTCACAAGGGTTATAGATGTCTTAGTGCCTCAGGAAAAATCTATATAGCAGATACTGTGGAATTTAATGAGCAAGAGTTTCCTTATTCAACTATGTTTCCATCATCTTCATCTGATCTTCCCTCTGTTATTAATCATCTAGCTCCCCTTCTCATTTTACCTCTTCCAGTTCATAATCACCAGTCATCATCACACTCCTCTGCTTTCATAAGCTCTTCATCATCTTCTGCTACATCATCTCATCACTTATCATCTGCATCCATCTCTTCTGCTTCAGAATCAAATCCATCTTCTTATGATAATATTACCTCTTCCTCTGAGCCACATTCATCTCCATCACCACCCCCACCATCATCACCTTCCATTACTTACACAAATAGTCATGCCATGATCACCAGAGCCAAGCATGGGATCTTTAAACCTAAAAGCTATGTATTCACAAGATCATCTCAGCTACCTACTCAGCAAGCTTCTAAGTTGCCTCCTTTACCTCAAACTGATGATGATTCCTTGGCTCATCCCGGGTGGTTTGAGGCCATGAACAAGGAATTTCAAGGTATAAAGAAAAAGGGTACATGGTTGTTAATTCCCCCCTCCCCTCTTTACAAAGTTATATCTAACAAGTGGATCTTTAGAGTGAAAACCTTGTCTGATGGAGAGTTGGACAAACTCAAAACTAGGCTGGTGGCTAGGGGCTTTGAACAACTTGCAGGAGTAGATTTCTTTGAGACCTTTAGCCCAGCAGTCAAACATTCTACTATCAGGCTTATATTTGCTCTTGCTGCTATGAATGGCTGGTCCATTCAACAAATTGATGTACAAAATGCTTTTCTGAATGGAGATCTTGATGAGCCTATATATATGTCTCAGCCCAAGGGCTTTGAAGATCCAGAACATCCTGATTATATATGCAAGCTACAAAAGTCTCTATATGGGTTAAGACAGACACCTAGGGCCTGGTACGAGAAACTCAAAAGCTGTCTATGTCATCTTGGTTTTCAGAGATCCACTTCAAATTTTTCTTCATTTTACATGAGAGTCAAAGGTGTTCTTATTATTGTTCTCATCTATGTCGATAATATCTTGATCACAGGAGATAGTCATACTGAGGTAATAGAGCTTATTGAGTTGTTACATGAGCAGTTTGCACTTAACACTTTGGGGGAGATACACTATTTCCTTGGTCTGGAAGTTGTCAAATCTGGAAATACTTATTCGGTTTGTCAACAGAAGTATCTTCATGAGCTGCTACAGAAAACTAAGATGAGTGATTGTCATCCCTGTTCTACACCTATGACACCAGCTACAAAGCTAAACAAAGTGGATGGTTCAGTCTTTGAAGATCCTTCTCTTTACAGAAGTACAGTGGGCGCTTTACAGTACCTTACTTTAACTCGGCCAGACATTGCTTTTGTAGTAAACAAGTTAAGCCAATTTCTCAAAGCTCCCACAAATCTCCATTGGACAGCTTGCAAAAGATTATTGAGATATCTTAAGGGAAGCGCACGGACTTGCTCTTCAGTTTACACCCTCCTCCTCTTTTTATCTTGAAGCATATACAGATGCTGATTATGCTAGTTGTCCAGATGACAGAAGATCAACAAGAGGTCACTGTGTATTTTTTGGAAATAATTTGGTGGTTCGGAGTTTCCAGAAACGAGTGTCGTTTCCGGAAGCATGCGAATACCGAATATAGATCCTTAGCAAATGTTACTACATAATTGGTATGGTTAGATGCAGTGTGCAAAGAGTTGGGGGTTTCAGTTTTGCCTCCACACAAAATTTGGTGTGACAACTCAAGTGCGGTTGCTTTAGCTGCTAATCCTGTATTCCATGCCAGAACGAAACATATAGAGGTGGACATTCATTTTGTAAGAGAAAAAATAAGTGACAAGCTTGTTGAGGTTGGTCACATCCCAGCTGAAGATCAAATTGCTGATTTATTTACTATACATCTTTCTGCTTCGCGATTTCATTTGCTTAGAGACAGGTTGTGCCTTCATTCTCCTCATGGACCCGGTTAAGCAAAAATCAGAAGAAATATGTTTGGGAGTATATTAGAGTTAGTTTGTTGTTTAGTTTTTCTCTCATGCTGAGTCAGCAAAGTCAAAGTTATGATTAGTCAAAATTAGTTAGAGTTAGCTAGAGTAACCGTCTTCTCTTTAGCTCGTTTATATATATTTGTCTTCTGCTTTGTAAAAGTTTCAATTTTTTTAGAAAATCAATACAGAAAATATCTTTGCTCTCTTCTCTCTCTTCTTTCTCTTTCTTCTCTCTTCTTCCTCATTGTTGTTCATCTTGTTTCTCATTCTCTTTAACATACTCCATCTGTTCCATTGAAATTGTCTTCCTTTCCTTTTTGGGTTGTCCCATTTAAATTGTCTTGTTTCCTAAAAAAGAAATAATTAACCATTCAAAAGTGATGAGACCTATCCATTTTCTCTCTTTTTGCCTTCCTCATTAATAATCGTGCCGAACAGTAACATGACAAAATGAGTGCGACGGAGGGAGTAGCAGTACGTAATTCTTCAATACGAGTATATAAAGTATGTAATTTATACTTCAGTCTCCATTGATATTAATACTATACAGTAGCAAATATTACTTTATAACTTGTATACAAAAAGAGAGGAGATGAAATCTGCTTTGTAATAGGCAGTATATGTTAAATCTATTTGTAAGGTTTAGAAGAAAGCATGCATTTTTATTTTACTTTTTTATTTGAAAGAAGCAAGCATTTATTATGTAATGACTAATGAGTATTGTGATACACCAGTAACACCACACATGCATGCTCTATACATAAAGCCATCAATCGGCCTTTGTTTAAAGCAACCAATCACTTCTGCTCTCCCCCCCTCTCTCTCTCTCTCTCCCTCTCATTCTCTCTCTCTTTGCCTTACAATGACGCTGCTTGGGATAATGGCGTTGATCTTCTCTATGATTGCACTTCACCGTTTTGGAGTGGAAGGCGCCCAAAATGTTACGATTACTGTGTTGGAAAGTGCTCGTGCCAAAGGAGCAGGTAATATTTAATTAATACTAGTATATACTTGATAACTACTTTGTTGTAATTGCAGTTATATTTTTATATATATTTAATTTTTCATGAAGAATGGTTAATTATTGGTTTTTAATTGCTATATATGTATAGTTTGCCTCGACGGCAGCCCGCCAAATTACGCTCATAGTCCAGGATTTGGAGATGGAGCTGACAACTGGCATGTCCATCTACAGGTATATATATTTATATAGGGAGCGGATTTGATAAGAATATATATTTTCTTTTCTTTTCTTTTTTTAATATATTTGTTTTATTATGGCATATATTTTGATTAATTAGAGTAACAATTTGAAGTTGCAATAAAAAAATGTAGGGTGGTGGGTGGTGCTGGTCAAGTAGTTATTGTTTCGATAGGTCAGCTAGTGTTATGGGAAGTAGCACTAAGCTTATGAGCACCTACGGTGGACAAAAACAATTCGACGGCATGCTTGAAAATAATGCCACATTTAATCCCGGTAAAATTAATAAACATATACTATAATTTTGCATCTCTTTATATCTCCTAAGTTCAAATATATAATATAATTTTAATTTAATGGTTTCAAAATATATATAAATGAATATTTCAGATTTCTACAATTGGAACGTCGTCTTCGTTTTCTACTGTGATGGTTCGTCGTTCATGTCAGATGTAGAGGAGGTAGATCCGGTAAGTTTACTTAATTAATTCTTTTGTGCTTCACTATATATGAAATTAATTAGTATTTAAAAATAAAAATGCTAATTTATATGAATATTGTGTGTGTGTGCGTGCTAGGTGTACAACATCACATACAGAGGTGCAAGGATCTATGATGCTGTGATGGAGGAGCTTCTACAAAAAGGAATGAAAAACGCTAAGAATGTACGTAATTAATTAATTATGCATAATTTTCCCCATTAATTTGTAATTAATCATAGTAGGCTAGCTTTTATATATTAGTGCATTAATTAATGTATTTATGATCTAAATTATGCAGGCTCTACTGTCAGGCTCTTCAGCGGGTGGCTTAGCCGCAATTCTACATTGTGACAAATTTAGAGCATTGTTTCTCAACAACAATAATTATAATACTAGGGTGAAGTGCTTATCCGATTCTGGATTTTTTATCCAAGGGTACGTAATTAATTACAAACTTAAGCGTAATTAATTAATTATCTAGTTATTGTTCAACTTTTAATTTATATATATCAAACATGCATAATGCTTGAACTAAAATGTAATCAGCTTTTGACAAATTTCAGGTAAGATTATTATTCTTCGGTGAAAGTAATTATATGTTCACTGCTTTACACACACACACACATATATATATATTGATTAATTACCTTGATAGAATAATTTGTTTTTCAATCTAATTCTTGTCTCAAATTTCGGAGCAGTTGTTTTCTCCTAACAATATAAGTAAGAGATGGTTTAATTGCACCAAGAACAACTTGATGCATTGCAATTCGACTGAGATCAAAATAATGAAAGGTATATATCTACAGATTTGTCACATTAATATCTTCAATTTTGGACTGAAATTTAAGAAGCCAACTCTTCACAATAATTTCTCAATTAATTTTTGTTTAGATTTCCGGACCATATTTATAAAGACGCTGAAGAATGCTATGAGTGAGAGCTCTTCAAATTAATAGAGGTTATTTTGTACACAGTTGCTACCAACATGTCCATATACTAACAAAGGACTGCTCCACGTGCTCATCTTTGATTGGAAGCAACGTACTTGCTAATAAAGTAAGACAACATCATATTATAGTATCTAAATCTAATATTCATTGTTATTCATATCATATACACACTAAAAATTTAATTTAATTTAATTTAATGTCACAATGACTTGCCACGGAATTGCAGCAGCACCTACCCCGGTCAGCCTTTCGGCCCTGATTTTGAAGAAAAATGTAGTCATTCTCTTCACCCTAATGTAATTAGCCCTTAGTTTATTACTAGCAGGGATTTACGTGCGTTGCACGTATTATTTCTCATTTTAACATGATTAGTTTACTACAAATAGTATTATATTTGATAAGAATTATTTATATTTAGGCGGATGAAGACTTATAATGCAATAAACCTCATAAGATAATTATTAAAATAATTAATTGCAGATTGAATATAATTCAATTATTAAATTATTCATAAGTATACAATATTACATTATTATCCTTAAATTAAGTATATTAGAGGGATATAATAGGCAATGCATATTTTGTAAGAATAAACTCTTTTATAATAGGTATAGATTATTATGAATGAAAAAGGGCTCAAGTTTTGGGTTAATTAATATTTAATGACTTGTTCAGATATGTATCTTCTTTCTAGACCTGTTTCTTACTAAAAAAATTAAATTAAGGCTTCAACACAGATCATATCTTAATCATAATGCAAATGAAAAAGAAATGTGATGGTACATGGTAGAAACAACAACTTAAAATGGATGCGAGCTGATATCTTGTAAATGAGCTGTGAATATTAATGCTTGATAAAATGTTCTCATTTAGTACTATTAAAGTTAGTAATACCGAATAAATTAAATCATAATGGAGACAAATTAAAACAACGTGATTTTATTGAAGTTATAAGCTAATAAATTTATTGATTTTTATGAATAGTGTGCGAATTTAAGTGATGATAAACACGTATACATGTAGGTTTCGACTCGGATCATTTAATAAAACTGTAACGAGTCAATCTAGTCTGGTTGTATTTATAAGAAACAATACCAATGAATGTTTGAGCAAAGACAACAAGGATTCAAAAATTTATCTAAATTACTTAGCTAGCATGAGTCCCAAATCAAACACCGCGATTCAAATGATGATAACTTTGGTGGTAATGAGCGGATATTGGTTGTTAATTATTAATGTGTCAGAAGCAGAAAGTAGTAAGGGTAAAATCGACCTAAAAGAGTGCTACAAGAATTGGCCATCAGAATGCTACTCTCCATTGTTTGATGAAATATGTCGCTCTCCTGCACATTCTACTTCAGTTAGTATTTGTTGTGATCGCATATTTACAAAAACGATTACTTATGATTGCTATTTTGCAATTGTTGATGACATCAAAGCTCACAACACATGCCAAGAACCGGGTTTGGTGGGGGCCACGGCTGCCGAGGTTTACTATAATTGTATATATAGTTAATTAATTAATTTTCTTAATAATAATACTAATAGTATTTATTTATGAAAATAAAATAATTGTATTTGCTCTGCAATGCAGCCATTCTGGATTTTACATTTAATTAAACGATCAAAATATAATAAGCTTTAAATTTTTCATTATACAGTAAAATCTAATAAAATATTTTCAATGCTAAAAATATGAATTACAAAAAGGGTGACATGTTTTCATGAAAAAAATAAACAATTTACGACAAAACGAGGGAAATGTTTATGTCATTTTTATGATCAATTAATAATATTTTACAAACAAATACGATTTTGGTAGCTAAGACTTTTAGTATCACATGTTTCTATATGCATGCTTGTTTTTATTCATGCATCGAAATAACGAGGGTTTAATTTAATCTACAGAATAGAAAAATATATATGTGTGTGTGGGATAAGCTATTAGCGGGTGCTTAATTTAATTTTGCGATTGGCGGGTGCTTAAGCGTACTCCATCACCCATCTAGATCCGGCCCTGGTCATGTGACTATATAACAAAAGAATTACAAACCCATGAAATTAACATTACAAAGAAGAATATACACAACACACAACATGAAAGGTTAACAGACAATATAAGATTAATCAAATGAAATGTTTGAGAAAATGAGGGAGAATATGGAAGCGTGCTTGTTGGATTAATTTAACAAACATTAATCCAAAAAGGGGAAGATAATTAAATGAATTATACACAAATCCACAAATCAAGAATTTACCGACCCTCATTATTACCTGTTCGAATTGAAATCTACATGAAAACTCTTTCTTTTGTTCTCTCTCTTCTTGAATATTAAACTGCATTCTTTTAGATTTGCTAAAATAAATATAGAGATTGAAATTTGTGTAAACATGCACAAATAAGGCAAACTAATAATTTCGTAGATTTGACTTGTAACCGCACATTGCCGATTTACCTACTTAGTACTGACATCTCTCACCCATAACTGTACTAATTCACAAACTTAATCTCACAAAAATAAAAAAGGTATTTTATTTTATTTTTTAAATCAATTTCCATGTAATACTTTCTGTCTGCTCATCTCTTATGTACTCCCTCTGTCCCATTGAAATTGTCTTCCTTTCCTTTTTGGGTTGTGCCATTTAAAAATTGTCTTGTTTCCTAAAAAAAGAAATAATTAACCATTCAAAAGTGATGAGACCTTTTCTCTTTTTGTCTTTCTCCTTAATAATCATGTCGAACAGTAACATGACAAAATGAGTGCGACGGAGGGAGTAGCATTACGTAATTCTTCAATACGAGTTTATAAAGTATGTAATTTATACCTCAGTCTCCATTGATATTAATACTATATAGTAGCAAATATTATTTTATAACTTGTATATAAAAACGTATTGATTAACTATTTCTTTTACACACAATTATATATAATGCAAATACATATCCCTCATAATTAATAAGTTAAATCATTTCCATTTGTGTAGTGTTTGTTTTCTGAAAATTTGGTCACAGATGTTCTAACCCCACTCTTTCTGATCGAATAAGCCTTCGACAAATTTTAGGTAAGATTATTATTCTCACACACACACACACACATATATATATATTGATTACCTTGATAGATTAATTTATTTTTCAGTCTAACTTGTCTCAGATTTCGGAGTAATTGTTTTCTTCTAACAATATAAGTAAAAGATGGTTTAATTGCACCAAGAACAATTTGATGCATTGTAATTCGACTGAGATCAAAATAATGAAAGGTATATATCTATAGATTTGTCACATTAATATCTTCAATTTTGGACTGAAATTTAAGAAGCCAGCTCTCACAATAATTTCTCAATTAATTTTTGTTTAGAATTCCGGACCATATTTATAAAGACGCTGAAGAATGCTATCAGTGAAAAATTATATTCCGGACCATATTTTTAAGTTGAGATATAACACGTCTCACTTGATAAAATGTTCTCATTTAGTACTATTAAAGTTAGTAATACCAAATAAATTAAATCATAATGGAGACAAATTAAAACAACGTGATTTTATTGAAGTTATAAGCTAATAAATTTATTGATTTTATGAATAGTGTGCGAATTTAAGTGATGATAAATACGTACACATGTAGGTTTTGACTCAGATCATTTAATAAAACGGTAACGAATCAATGTAGTCTGACTGTATTTATAAGAAACAATACCAATGAATGTTTGAACAAAGACAACAAGGATTCAAAAATTTATCTAAATTAGTTAGCTAGCATGAGTCCCAAATCAAATACCGCGATTCAAATGATGATAACTTTGGTAGTAATGAGCGGATATTGGTTGTTAATTACTATTAATGTGTCAGAAGCAGAAAGTAGTAAGGGTAAAATCGACCTAAAAGAGTGCTACAAGAATTGGCCATCAGAATGCTACTCTCCATTATTTGATGAAATATGTCGCTCTCCTGCACATTCTCCTTCAATTAGTATTTGTTGTGATCGCATACTTACAAAAACGATTACTTATGATTGCTATTTTGCAATTGTTGATGACATCAAAGCTCACAACACATGCCAAGAACCGGGTTTGGTGGGGGCCACGGCTGCCGAGGTTTACAATAATTGTATATTATAGTTAATTAATTAGTTTTCTTAATAATACTAGTAATATTTATTTATGAAAATAATATAATTGTATTTGCTCTGCAACGAATGGGGAATCAATTTATGACGCTGCACCCATTGATCGGAATTTTACATTTAATTAAACGATTAAAATATAATTAGTTTAAAATTTTTCATTATACGATAAAATCTAGTAAAACATTTTCATTGCTAAAAATTTGAATACGCATAGGGTGACATGTTTTCAAGAAAAAATAATAACAATTTACAACAAATTAAACGAGGGAAATGTTTGTGTCATTTTTATGATCAATTAATAATATTTTACAAACAAATACGATTTTGGTAGCTAAGATTTTCATTATCACATGTTTATATATGCATGCTTGTTTTTATTCATGCATCGAAATAACGAGGGTTTAATTTAATCTACAGAATAGAAATATATATATATATATATATATATATATATGTGTGTGTGTGTGTGTGTGTGTGTGTGTGGGATAAAAATTAGTCAACTAACAGTAATGGCAATATTTTATCAAGATTAACCCTAGCGCCGATGGATCTTCGACAACTGAAATGATTTCTAATTCTTCAAGAGATTTATCACAACACACAAATAGAAAATCCAGAATGCTCGGTTTCTTCGTCAGATCCATGGAGAAAATCGTCTCTCTCTGTGGGAATTTTGTGCGTGTGAGAGAGTCATGTCTACCAACTCAACTGTGTTGGTTTAGATAGTTTTTTTCATGTAATTCAGTATCACATTTTGTAATACCCAGTTTTCTTAAATAATTAAATCTAGTATTTCTTTAATTAAATTAAGAGAATGAAGATGAAGAAAAATTCCCTTTTTAATAATTTTATTCGGCAACCTTAAATTTTTGCCGAAAAAGTAGAATTTAATTATGTTTGTTTCGTCTCGGGTAAACCGAAACGAATTAGATTTATGTTTATTGAATTGTGCATTTAGGCATGATTTTTAATTGAGAAAATTATGAATTTAATTTTCTTAATTTATTTTATTAGTAATTTATGATTAAAAATAATAATCTTATTTATTTCATAAATAATTCGTTTCTCAGCATTTTCTTACGAGAATTTGCATTAGGGTTTGAGATTCCCTAATTGATTTTTCTATATCAAGAAAATAGAGATTGAAGTTATGACGAACAAGTTTAGTAATTAATTGATTAAATTGAGCTTTTAATTAATTAATTAACCCTAATTATTGCATAAGCAATGACCTAAGCATGTTGACTAAGTTAGTAGCTATTAAGTGTGATTAGCAAGCCATTTCTCACTCCATTTCCATCGAGAAACAGCAGCAAATACAGCAGCACGCATTTCACACACACTTCATCATTTGATCTCCAATTTTTGAGCTCAAATTCAAGTGCTAATCATCTCCAAATCAATTATTAAGGTAAGATTAATGTTTAGTTCAAGATATAGCTCAAAAACAAGCTTAGATCATCCTATTTTAATCTTTCATAATTTTCAAAAATTTTGCCAAATGTTAGTAGATGATGTTAATTTTAATTTATGATGTTCATGCTTAGGATGCATGATAGATCATTAATTCATGCTCAAATCAAACCCTAACCCTAATCTCATAATTTTCGAAATTTATGCTAAAATGAGGATTTTTCAATTGTGATTTTAGATGATCAAATTGATTGAATAATTGAGCTTAGATAATTATTCTAAACATGTTTGATGTTGGAAGTAATCAAAGAATCAAAACCCTTCTATGACTTTTAATTATAGCCGAAAATTATGATTAAAATTAGGGGTTTTTGATCTTGATGTTCTTTGATTAAATTGATGTTTAAATTAAGCTTATATGATATTATTAAGTATGTTTATGCATTGAGTTAATTGATTAAATAATAATTATTCCAATTTTTGGAATTTTAGAAATATTAGGGTTCTTAAGATTAGGGCTTTTTGATTTTAATGTTGAATGATGAAATTGATGATAGAATTGAGCTTATGATATTTATTTAAGCTTGTGGGAATTTTGTTAGAATTTTTGGAGCTCAATTTCATTAATTTCAAAATTTTCAGCTTTTAAAATAAATTAAAAATAATTATTCTAGAGCTTAAATGGATTAATTGAGTTTACAATTAATCTCTAGAATATTAATTAAGTATGTTGTAATTTGAAATGGATAAAAATAAGCAAATGTGCCCTATTTCTTTAAAAAGTCGAAATATATATATATATTAGGGTTTTGATTTTTATCCGATTAAATTAAGTAATTAAGCTATAAATATAGCTTATAAATTAAATTAAGATGTTGGGAATTGATTAGAATGAAATTGGATATTTTATCCTAATTTTATAAAAGGGCTGAAAATAATTAAAGAAAATTTAATGATTATTTGATTTTTAATTAAGTAAATAATCATATATTTGATTTCTACAATAAAAATTAAGTATTGTGGAAATTTTCAGAATTTTAATACGAAGTATTAAGAATTTTCTATTTTCCGGCTATTTTTCTAAGTTAAAGGTTTATATGTGTACGTGATCTGGATTGATAATATGATTGAGTAATTATGTTTATTATGTTAAAAGATGTAAGTAGATTTAAATTGAGAATTTTCAGAGCTCGTTTGTCGAGTCAAATCCGTTTCGTATTTGAAGATATGAATAGTAATTAATGTATGATTATGTTAAGTGTGATTTTGGTTAGTGATGAGTTAAGATAGAGTAAGAGCGTTTAAGAAGTTAAGTTAGAAATTCTCAAGTTTCGACGTAGAATTTCGAAGTAAATTAGAAGTTAAGAATATCGAATTCGTTTATTCGATAGTAGTTAATTCTCGTTCTGAATTCGTGAATTCTAGTTCGAATGAAGGATCGAGTGGAAGTGTGAATCCGAGAATTCAGAATCGATAAAGGTTAAGTCCAAAGCTTCAGTTATCAGGTGGGCTTTCTAAACAAAGAAATGATGAATGCTATATATATATATGATTATATATATGTGATGTTTTAAATTGATTAACTTGCCAAATGTTTTAAGTTTTTGTATGATACCATCTACTGAAGAAGGACGAATTCGGTCCCGCGCAAGGTGGGATTTGTGTACACATTAGTAATCGTAAGTCTTTCTTGATGGGCTGGTTACATTGGTAATCGTGAGCCTTTCTCTGATAGACCGGTTACAAGTGATTGAGAAAGAGGCCTCTTTCTCATCACTTCTATTTATAGTAGATATGGTTCATACTTAATGAGTATTTTGACTGCAGTCACTTATATCAAAAGAAAGTGTTTGAGCAAGCACAAGTTTATTTTCAAAAGTTACTTGTGCAATGCTTTATGGCAAGTTTAATCTATAGCTCTAAGAAGCAAGTTTTCAAATGTTTTTGGCATGTGTCCACTGAGTACTTCGTACTCAGCCCTGCATGTTATTTCTAAAATGTGCAGGTTAGCTCGGATGAAGATGGGAGTGTGCTTGGACGGACTTTTGTTGGTTGAGTCTTTTGAAAGTTGTTTAAACTAGAGTTGAGTCATATGTCTTCATACATATGATTCCCTATGTTTTTCCGCTGCAATACTTTGAAATATATGTTGAAGTATGAAGCATGTTCTCGACTTTGAAGTCGTTAAAGTTATTTGTTAAGGTTTCAGCTGCAAACTTGTTTTAATTTGAAAATAAGTTGTCAATCCTTTGTTGAGATCTTTTAAATCATACGACCCTCTTTTATCGTGCTTTCTTGATCTAATGGACTTCTTGTCGATATTGATCTCTTGGCATCGTTGGTCGTACGATACTAATTGTTGGTTGGAATTGTCGAGCATGTTATTGATTTCTTGTTAAGCATGTTCGTTGAAATGTCGTTCAAGAATAAGTTCAATTCCCGGTATCGTTGTTTATTAAGAATAGTTTGTCAAATGTTTGGTTTTGTTGGATAACTGGGCCGTTATCTATTCCTTGGTTAATCATAAATTGTGTACGTCGTGGGACCCACCGGCTCGGTCATCTTTATTCTGAGTCGGGCTGCGACAGAGTGGTATCAGAGCAGCTCGTCTGCTCTATGTTTAAACTTTCTATGAGTAGTCTAGATTTGAATTTCTAGACTAGTTAAGTACCAACAACTAAAGTCCAGCACCTCATCTCATCCGGCAAACCAGGTACGTATTTGAAAGTTTCCTATGTTTAAAAGTTTAAAATTTGAAGTTCCATGTGACTGACGGACTGTTATGTGGACCTGATCAACCCACATAAGTAGAAACTCAGTAATATGGATCTTCCGCTTTCATAATGAAGTTAATTAAAGTGATGAAGTTATAAAGTTTGAGATATATGAAATTGTGTTGAGGTTTTGAGTTTTTTTTTTAATGAGTTTGTTTTTGTGCTGATTGATCGTAAGCTAGACGATGAATCAGTTGTGTAAGAAGTTGGTTGTTTGTTTTTGAAAAGTATAGTGAGCTTGGAAGCAAAATTTGCTTCTTGAATGACGAGGCCATTAAAGAGTTTCAGTAAATGCGTATTAGCTATGCAGAGATATTAGCAGAGTTTGAGCCGTTTCCATTGTGTTTAGACGAATATTAGTGAGAGTAATATTTCAGGAGTTTTCAGAATAGTAAAGTTGGTTCCTCTTCTTCCCGACGAGTGGATGGAGCAGGATTGCAGGATTCGATATTCAAGACGACCCAATTTCTTTTCTCGTTCCTCAAGAGAACCCTGAAACCGTTATTTCTCCTCATCCTAATGATTATAGTTTTGATAAAAACAAAATTATTTCTTAGCCGTTGTTGAATGGCTATGTTTCATCTCCACCTCTAACAAATATTTTGCTTCTGTTCCCAAGCCTTCTGCTTCGGTGAACAATTTGATTCAGCTCCCTCTATTGATATAGTTCCATTAGATCCTTCTTTGGATACTCTTCAAGGTTTGAATTCTTCAGAGCTTGATTATTTCTTTGGAACTCAGCTTGCTTCTTTCATTTTCACGAGAGGAGTACGTCCGGACCACGTCGCCATAACAATGACGAGGATACCATTGACCTCGAGGTCGGAGCAATCGAAGAATATTCTCATCTTCGTCGTATGTCGTTTAGCTATCTAGGGTTTTAGCCTAGTTTTAGATCTTTTGGGGGTGTGGTCGACGTGAGTGTTGTCCGTTTGACGTTCGGTGAAGTGGAGAAAGCCGAGGAGAGTACCGAGTCTGAAAGTGAGGAAGAAAAAGAAGAAGAATATCCATTAGAGGATGAGCAGAGAGAGAGTTCGAGAGTGACATTAATTTAATAGATTATTAATCGAACAAATTTTACGCTTTGTCGTTTTAAAGTTATATGATTGTTTAGTAGGTTTCGTAAAAAGATGCATAATATGTTAAGTTTTTTTTAAAGATCCAATAGCGATGAAGAATTCCGCTCTGAGAAAGTATATTTTGCGTGATGTCCTAATATCACGGGTAACGCAGGGAGTTTTTATTGTTGATAGGAATCCCTCGTTTTTGTAAAAGTCCTCGAAGAGGTAAAATTTCCGTTATGAGAAGAAGTATAGCCAAAGCGGTCATTTTAGAAAATTTCTGAGTTTTGTACTTATGTCGGAAATTATTTCTTAAAAATGAATTAATGAAACGAGAATTTTTGAAGTAAAATGAAGTTTATTTTAGTAAATAAAAGCGTTAAACAAGAATTGAAAGATAGAAAATTCGTTGAGAGCATAAAGAATCGAAGGAGAAATTTTTTTAGTCAGAGGTCGCTCAAAAATATTACAGGGAATGAAGTGAGAGACCGCTTGATGTCAGAGACCGCTGAAAATAATACAGGGCGAGAAGTCAGCCATCTCCTAGACTCAGCGCTCGCTGAAGGAAGCAGGACCCCAGAACTCAGCGTCCGCTGAGGTCGAGCGGTCGCTGACCATGGCAGGTCAGCCCCGGCTGAGTCCCAGCGGTCGCTGACCTGGGCGGCGGCTGTTCTGCCACCTTTTACTCCGGAGGCCATAACTTCCTGCTCGTTTAACGGAATTCAGATCTGTAAATTGGGTTAGAAACTAGACATCCGTGGCTTTCTAATGGTACCTTGAACGCCCCCTGGTTCTAAATATTCTGTTCTGAAATTTAGTTTCAATCTGCTATAATTGTGCAGATTTTTCTATAAGTTATTTCTTCCAAGTTTAATTAATTTATCTTGATTTCTTGGAACTTTCTAAACCAAATTTTGCTCGTTGTTATGAGTTTGAGATCCTTTACGTGACGAACTTTCGTAAGCGAGATGATGAATTAATTGAAAGCAAGGCGATGGTTTGTTTTTTTTGGAATGAAAAGCGAACGCGAGATATCATTGGGAAGCAACAACGAGACGAAGTTGACTGAAGAAAAAGAAGAAAAATGAGTATGAAAAAGAGAATTAAAATAAGTAATGAAGAATGAAAACATAGCTTAAAGTATAGAAAAAAAAAATTTCCGTTGTTCGTTCTTCATCCGTCGTCCGTTTCGTTCTTTGTTTGTTTCGTTGTCGTTCGTTATTCTTCTCTTTTGTTAATCACATTCTTGTTATGTTTTAGAACGAGATTGAGATGAATTAATATCTCAAAAGAATTAAACAATGAAGTTAATGTCTCAGGATAACGTTATTCCTTTCTATTTTGTTAGGAATACGTGAGCTAAAATTTTATTTAGTCTTAGTTATTCGATTTAATTAAGGTTTGGGATTCTTTCATTACCCAACCTACTTCTCGGATTATTAATCCTGTCATTTTCTTATTCAGTTAAATGCGTCGCTTTGACCTCAGAAATTTTTATTTTAAGGATTTAAATTAATTTTAGCCTTTCGCGCAGAGGTGATTTATTTTCTCTTTCCGAGGGTCCTTAATATTATCAACCTATGAATATTAAGTTTTCTTTCGCTTCCATTTCTCCGATTTAGCAAAAGGAGCTTGAAGCGGGATTATTCTAACTAAATCACAACGATAATAATAATAATATGACGACCTCGACAAAGAATTTAGCTACTAAGAAGATGGACTGTTTGGCCCAACTTCGACGTGTTCCTCCCCATAAATAAAGTTACGAGGTCAGTTTCTCGTCAACACCTGTTGCGGATACTGAAGATAAATTCAAGCTTAACTTGGGCAGAAATGTGATCGTCGAAGAAGAAGTAACAGAAAAAGATGATTCAGAAGTCGATAGTTTAGATTTCGAGAATACGTTTAAATTAAAGAAGAAAAACTTTCCAAGGACGACCAGTAAAGAGTCGGCCTTTTTAATTATTGCCAGTTTTGAGAGCGTGAAAGAAAGAAGTAGTATAAATGCGGAAATGTGAGTTTTAAATAGAACATATGATGCATAGTTTAACCTTAGATTTTTCGATAACGTATTAGTATTTTGTACCGTCACTATTATGCTAGTGTGATGCTAGAACATCAGAATTAAGATAAGAATAATTTATCTTTTGATAGATTACTTATCTTGAAAAGATCTCAAAGAGGAAAAATTTTTCCAAAGGCATGAAAGAATGACTAAAGCGGTCATTTGGTTCAGCTTGATGAGTTCGATGTTATATGCATAAGAAAGATAAGAAGTTATTATGCTTTGATAAACATCAAATAAGTTGAAGGATAGCTGTCAATATGAAGCTAGAGCTTGAAGAATAATGATTTTATGAATATAAGCTGAGTATGAAAGAAGTAAGTTGCTTGTCAAGAGTTTTAAGTTAAGTTAAGTATTTTGCGAATTGTTTGAATGAGTAAGAAAAGTTTATGAAGTTGAGTATTCTGTTGTTGATTGCTAAGATGAGAAAAGTTATGAAGTTAAGTTGTTATGTTATTGCTTAATTATTAAGTTAAGTTATGAAAGTGATTATGCTATGATGAGATTTGATTTGCTTGAAAGTTAAGTTCCATGATTGGAACTATTACTATGTGAAGTAAATGCGCTTTTATGATGAAGTTTGAAATGTGAAAGTGCCTAAAACTTTCAAGTGAAATTATTGATGTTTTAAATAAAGCAAATCTCGTTTAAACCCTTGCGCGTGATAATTAGAATGCTAAAAAAAAAGAATCAGAAAAGAAGAAGAGCAGCAAGAACCTACCCCATCTTCTCTATCTAGGAAGAGAATTGAAGAACTTTATCTTCGTTAGAATTTTCCAAACTTTTGACAATAGAGGAAATCTATCAGAAAAAGAAAAATAGATTGTGCGTTAGATCGAATCTTTAAGTTATTCGATGTGATGACCACGAGCGTCTCACATGCATGTCGTATCCGTTGGAAGAATCAGCATCCTACTGGTGGGAAGCTTGCCAGAAGATTTATTCCAAACAGCTCGAAAATATCTCTCTTGGATGTTTAAATAGCCTTTTTGAAAGATATTTCGAAAAGCTTTTGTAAGCAGAAGTAAAGCTAGTTCGTAAATTTTAAAGCAAGGAAAGAAGAAGATGGCAGAGTTTGTTAAAAAAAAAATTTTTTTGACCTAGCTCGTTCTGTCCTTGTCAAGTTGATTCGGGCAGGCAAGAAGATGTCTGAGCTTTTTCCTCAGACTCATTCCAGATATAAAGAGTAGTTCTAGTAAGTCAAAGTGTTTTGACTTACGCTAAAACGTTAAGCCGAGCTCTGAATTTGGAGTTGGCCTTACAGCCAGAGAAGCTAGTCCAAAATCCTAGCACCTTCCCCATTTAAAGTTCAAACTCCAGCAACCATCAAACCGCAATCTTCGTGCTAAGGTCAGAATCCGAAGAGAAAAAAAAAGGTGGTCAGAATTCTGAGAAAAAAAAAATGGAATGCTGAAAGTCAATCTAGCAAGAATCCTTAACAAAGACAAAGTCAGCAGAAATCGTTTAACTCTAGAATAGTTTAGATCGTTTTTCATAGGGTAAGATTGATCATCTCTAAGACTGCACAAGACCGCAAGGATTTCGTCCGTACCAGAGCCCAAGTAAGCAGCAAGAAGAAGATGGAAGAAGATCATAGCAGTAGCAGCCCTGCGTCTGAAGGCCATAGAAGAAGTTCCAAGGCCGCAACAGCACCAGAGTCAAGCGCCCCGTCCTCAGCAGCAGCAGCTAAAATAGTAGCAACCATCGCAGCAAGAGTTGCATCAATAGCATCAAAGAATTTTTACTTTAGATTAGAAAGCAAGCGTTAGAGACCAAGGTAATATGGCAGATATATGCCAGCTCAGAGGTGTACCAAATATTAATTTTATTTGGTACTGATGCATCACATTCTTTAATATTGAGTGCATGTGTAAGTACTCTTGGCCTTAAAATAAGGTGATCTAGTCAGAGCTTAAGAGTATTGATCTTGGTAGGTAAATCTACCTCAGTGATGCATGATTGCCCTATTTGGGAACTTGAGATTAGATTTCCTTATGATGCCAGCTAAAATCCTAAATCTATTTCGATTATGGATGTAGATATCATTATGAGGATATACTAGTTAACCGAGAACCTTGCCACCATTTGGTGCCAAAGAAAGATATATCTCTTTCCGCAACTGAAAAGAGTCAACCCTATTCTTTGGAATGGAGAGAGAACTAGAAAAAAAAATATACCGATTATTTCGGTAATTCAAGCAAGAAGGTTGTTAAGAAGAAAAGAAGAATAAGTATATTTTAGTATCTCCATAAAGATAAGAACCAAGAGAAGAATATTGATGATGTTGCTGTAGTCCGAAAGTTTAAGGAAGTTTTTCCTAATGTTTTGGACATGACTACTTTAGACAAGGCAATTGGAGTTCATCATCGACCTTACATATGGTATAATTCCAATATTACAATATTTATAATGTTTCGAAGGAATTGTAAGAATTGAAGATTCAGTTAAAAGAATTGCTCGACCTTGGTTTTATTAATCTAGTATTTCCCGTGAGGAGCCCCAATCTTGTTCGTCAAGAAGAAAGACGGAAGTATAAGATGAGTATGAGCTAACGAGAATTTAGCAAGTTGAAAATAAAATATCCTTTGCTAAGGATAGATGATCTGACAAATCAACTCTGAGGAGCTAGCGTTTTCTCAAAGATTAATTTGAGATCTAGCTATCATCAGCTAAAAATTTGTCAAGAAGATATTCCAAAAAACCGCCTTTTAAATAAGGTATGGCCACTACGAGTCTGTAGTAATGTCATTTGGAATAATAAATGCCCCAGCAGTATTCGTGGATCTCATGAATTGAGTTTTCCATGAATATTGGAATAGAATTGTCATAGTCTTCTTCGATGACATTCTTGAGTATTCAAAAAGTGAACCGGAGTATAAAGACCATCTCCGAATTATCTTAGAAAAGCTAAGATCTGAGAAATTGTATGTTAAATTCAGCAAATGCGAATTTTGGCTAATAAAAGTAAATTTTCTCGGACTTGTTCTTTCGAAAGAATTAAAGTCGACACTTCAAAGTGCAAGCAGTCCAAGATTGGAAATCACCAATCTCACACTCGGAAATTGGTAATTTCTTGGGTCTAGCAGATTACTATCAGAGATTCATTGAAAGATTCTCCAAGATAGCAAGGCTGATGACCCAACTTCCGGAAAAAAAAAAAAGAATCGAAGTTCAAATGGTCTTTTGAATGCAAAGAAAGTTTTCAAGAACTTAAGGGAGATAATCACTGCTCTAGTTTTAGCATTACCAGAAACAAGAAAGGATTACACCGTGTTTACGGATGCATCAAAGAATGGACTAGTTAGTGTTCTGATGCAAGAAGGAAAAATAATTTCTTATGTGGCACGACAACTCAGACCTCATAAGATAAATTACCCAACTGATGATTTTAATGAGCTGTAGTTGTATACGCTCCGAAGATTTTGAAATATTATCATTGGAGACAAGTGTGAGATCTTTGCAAATCTCAAAAGCCTCAAATATTTTTTTTTTCAAGAAAAAGAGTTAAGTGAGGCAAAGAAGATGGCTCGAGCTAATAGAAAACTACAGTTGTAAAATTTCCTATCATCCAGGAAAAACAACCGTAGTAGCTAACGCCTTAAGCAGAAGGAGCAAACCCGTGTGGGAAAGTTTAAGCCATCAGATATCCCAATTTGGAAGTAGGATGATATTACCATGGACTTGTAACCAGGTTACCTAAGTTCAAAAGAGAGAGGATACAACTATTTGGATGATTTTGATCAGATTGTCAGAATCTACTCATTTCATGCCAATCTCAGTAATGCTTGGATCAAACAAGCTAACTCAGTTGTATGTTCATAAAATTGTGCGAGTGCACGATATGCCTAAGTCGATTATTAGATCAATATTCTATGTTTACCTCCTGTTTTGGAGAAGCCTGCAAAGTTAAGTGAGCATCAAAGTTGAATGTTATCATCATCTTTCATCCTCAGACGGATGATCGATTCAAGAGAATAATTCAAATTTGCAAGATATGTTCAGAACTGTTGTGCTAAATTGAAATGACCAGTGAGAGCAAGTTTTTCTTCTCATTAATTTCGCGTACAACAACAGATATTAAATACCGATCGTCATAACGCCATATGAAGCTCTTTAAGGAAGAAGTGTCGATCCCTACTTTTATATAGTTGAAGTAGGTGAAAGTCAAGTATTAGATTCCGAAGCTGTTGAAGAATTCATCAAGATAATTCGCCAAATCAAACAATGGGCTAAAGAAGAGTAAGTTGGCCAAAAGTCTTATGCTGATACTCGAAAATCAAAGATAGAGTTCGATGTTGAAAATAAAGTTTTTCTGAAAGTTTATCTTCGAGAGAAATCCTTCGTTTTGGCGTGAAAAGAAATCTTAAGTTTTGTTAAATAGGACCGTATGAAATCCTGGAAAGGATGGGTCAAGTTATGTTCAAGCTGACTTTACCGCTAAGCTTTAGAAATTCGCGCAACATATAATGTATTCTAGTTGCGCCAATGCGTGTTCGATTCCAAGCACGTTATTTAAGAAGAAGAAGCAACCTTAGACCCAGATCTCAGTTTTGAGATAAACCTAGAACCAATTTTGGATCGAAGGATCCATTAGCTAAAAAGTTAAATCGATTGTGCTAGTAAAGATTAAGAGGAGCCGATGGCTCAGAAGAAGAAATGTTGAAATTGAAAGATAAAGATGAAAGAAAGGTATCCCGAGCTTTGTCCTTGTGATAAGCAAATTTCGGGACGAAATTTATTTTTAGGGGGAGAGAATGTAATACCCAGTTTTCTTGAATAATTAAATCTAGTATTTCTTTAATTAAATTAAGAGAATGAAGATGAAGAAAAATTCTCTTTTTAATAATTTTATTCGGCAACCTTAAATTTTTGCCGAAAAAGTGGAATTTAATTATGTTTGTTTCGTCTCGGGTAAACCGAAACGAATTAGATTTATGTTTATTGAATTGTGCATTTAGGCATGATTTTTAATTGAGAAAATTATGAATTTAATTTTCTTAATTTATTTTATTAGTAATTTATGATTAAAAATAATAATCTTATTTATTTCATAAATAATTCGTTTCTCAGCATTTTCTTACGAGAATTTGCATTAGGGTTTGAGATTCCCTAATTGATTTTTCTATATCAAGAAAATAGAGATTGAAGTTATGACGAACAAGTTTAGTAATTAATTGATTAAATTGAGCATTTAATTAATTAATTAACCCTAATTATTGCATAAGCAATGACCTAAGCATGTTGACTAAGTTAGTAGCTATTAAGTGTGATTAGCAAGCCATTTCTCACTCCATTTCCATCGAGAAACAGCAGCAAATACAGCAGCACGCATTTCACACACACTTCATCATTTGATCTCCAATTTTTGAGCTCAAATTCAAGTGCTAATCATCTCCAAATCAATTATTAAGGTAAGATTAATGTTTAGTTCAAGATATAGCTCAAAAACAAGCTTAGATCATCCTATTTTAATCTTTCATAATTTTCAAAAATTTTGCCAAATGTTAGTAGATGATGTTAATTTTAATTTATGATGTTCATGCTTAGGATGCATGATAGATCATTAATTCATGCTCAAATCAAACCCTAACCCTAATCTCATAATTTTCGAAATTTATGCTAAAATGAGGATTTTTCAATTGTGATTTTAGATGATCAAATTGATTGAATAATTGAGCTTAGATAATTATTCTAAACATGTTTGATGTTGGAAGTAATCAAAGAATCAAAACCCTTCTATGACTTTTAATTATAGCCGAAAATTATGATTAAAATTAGGGGTTTTTGATCTTGATGTTCTTTGATTAAATTGATGTTTAAATTAAGCTTATATGATATTATTAAGTATGTTTATGCATTGAGTTAATTGATTAAATAATAATTATTCCAATTTTTGAAATTTTAGAAATATTAGGGTTCTTAAGATTAGGGCTTTTTGATTTTAATGTTGAATGATGAAATTGATGATAGAATTGAGCTTATGATATTTATTTAAGCTTGTGGGAATTTTGTTAGAATTTTTGGAGCTCAATTTCATTAATTTCGAAATTTTCAGCTTTTAAAATAAATTAAAAATAATTATTCTAGAGCTTAAATGGATTAATTGAGTTTACAATTAATCTCTAGAATATTAATTAAGTATGTTGTAATTTGAAATGGATAAAAATAAGCAAATGTGCCCTATTTCTTTAAAAAGTCGAAATATATATATATTAGGGTTTTGATTTTTATCCGATTAAATTAAGTAATTAAGCTATAAATATAGCTTATAAATTAAATTAAGATGTTGGGAATTGATTAGAATGAAATTGGATATTTTATCCTAATTTTATAAAAGGGCTGAAAATAATTAAAGAAAATTTAATGATTATTTGATTTTTAATTAAGTAAATAATCATATATTTGATTTCTACAATAAAAATTAAGTATTGTGGAAATTTTCAGAATTTTAATACGAAGTATTAAGAATTTTCTATTTTCCGGCTATTTTTCTAAGTTAAAGGTTTATATGTGTACGTGATCTGGATTGATAATATGATTGAGTAATTATGTTTATTATGTTAAAAGATGTAAGTAGATTTAAATTGAGAATTTTCAGAGCTCGTTTGTCGAGTCAAATCCGTTTCGTATTTGAAGATATGAATAGTAATTAATGTATGATTATGTTAAGTGTGATTTTGGTTAGTGATGAGTTAAGATAGAGTAAGAGCGTTTAAGAAGTTAAGTTAGAAATTCTCAAGTTTCGACGTAGAATTTCGAAGTAAATTAGAAGTTAAGAATATCGAATTCGTTTATTCGATAGTAGTTAATTCTCGTTCTGAATTCGTGAATTCTAGTTCGAATGAAGGATCGAGTGGAAGTGTGAATCCGAGAATTCAGAATCGATAAAGGTTAAGTCCAAAGCTTCAGTTATCAGGTGGGCTTTCTAAACAAAGAAATGATGAATGCTATATATATATATGATTATATATATGTGATGTTTTAAATTGATTAACTTGCCAAATGTTTTAAGTTTTTGTATGATACCATCTACTGAAGAAGGACGAATTCGGTCCCGCGCAAGGTGGGATTTGTGTACACATTAGTAATCGTGAGTCTTTCTTGATGGGCTGGTTACATTGGTAATCGTGAGTCTTTCTCTGATAGACCGGTTACAAGTGATTGAGAAAGAGGCCTCTTTCTCATCACTACTATTTACAGTAGATATGGTTCATACTTAATGAGTATTTTGACTGCAGTCACTTATATCAAAAGAAAATGTTTGAGCAAGCACAAGTTTATTTTCAAAAGTTACTTGTGCAATGCTTTATGGCAAGTTTAATCTATAGCTCTAAGAAGCAAGTTTTCAAAAGTTTTTGGCATGTGTCCACTGAGTACTTCGTACTCAGCCCTGCATGTTATTTCTAAAATGTGCAGGTTAGCTCGGATGAAGATGGGAGTGTGCTTGGACGGACTTTTGTTGGTTGAGTCTTTTGAAAGTTGTTTAAACTAGAGTTGAGTCATATGTCTTCATACATATGATTCCCTATGTTTTTCCGCTGCAATACTTTGAAATATATGTTGAAGTATGAAGCATGTTCTCGACTTTGGAGTCGTTAAAGTTATTTGTTAAGGTTTCAGCTGCAAACTTGTTTTAATTTGAAAATAAGTTGTCAATCCTTTGTTGAGATCTTTTAAATCATACGACCCTCTTTTATCGTGCTTTCTTGATCTAATGGACTTCTTGTCGATATTGATCTCTTGGCATCGTTGGTCGTACGATACTAATTGTTGGTTGGAATTGTCGAGCATGTTATTGATTTCTTGTTAAGCATGTTCGTTGAAATGTCGTTCAAGAATAAGTTCAATTCCCGGTATCGTTGTTTATTAAGAATAGTTTGTCAAATGTTTGGTTTTGTTGGATAACTGGGTCGTTATCTATTCCTTGGTTAATCATAAATTGTGTACGTCGTGGGACCCACCGGCTCGGTCATCTTTATTCTGAGTCGGGCTGCGACACATTTTGTAAAATAAATCAATTTTATCTCAAGTATAAATAACTCAGTTTAATTGCTTCTTAATTTCATTTAATTAAATCATATAATTGCTTCTTCGTACTGTCATATAGTCATACATAACGTTATGAAACAATTTTGCTAATATTATGAGAGTAAGAAAAGGATCTCATATTTTGTGAGTGAAAGTATCATACGATAATTTTAGTTTAATAATTTTAGTTTAATGTGATCCATCTACATACCATATGAGAGGATCTCATATATTGTGAATGGAAGTAATGACTATAAATAAAAGATGTACGCTTTGAAATCTACATGAAAACTCTTTCTCATCATTCTCTCTCCTCTTGAACATTAAATCCAGTACTCATAAAACAAGAGAACTATGACAAACAAACACGTATTGCGCATTCTTTTAGATTTGCTAAAATAAATACTCCCATAGAGATTGAAATTTGTGTAACCACACATTGCTGATTCACCTACTGACACTCTCCACTCATAAGTCTGTACTAATTCACATCACAGCATATTTTCAAATTTGGTTTAAATAAAAAGGGTATTTATTTCTATTTTATTTTTTTAATCAATTTCCATGTAATTACTTGTTAAACCAGAACCAACCTGAACATCTATGTTCATCTCTTTTATAGCAGTTACTATAGAAACTTAAATCTCATTCATAGTCAGACTGAATCTAGTTGCGCATGATGAAGACGTCCAAAATGTTACAATCACCATTTTGGACGTTGATCAACTCTCCGAAACGGTGATTGTACGTTTTGGACGCCATCAACTCCACAACTTTGATGTGCAATCACTGAAAAGATCAACATGATTAACATGAGAGAGAGAGAGATTGCTTAAACAAAGGTTGATTGATAGCCTTATTTATAGAGCAAGCATGTGTAGTGTATCGCAATACTCATTACCTAATAAATGCTTGCTTTCTTATAAACCTTACAAATACTCATCACTTGATCGATCTAACATATGCTATATTTCTGCATTCTTTTAGATTAATGTAAATTTAATGAAACGATTAATAGTAGCTCAATAAATTAATTTTCTATTTAGCCATCTAAATTCCGCATTTGTGGCAAACATGGACTAAGGTAAATATTAGGAAAAGGTCAATCAAATTTAATTAATTATGGTTTCGCCATCTTTTTTGTACGTAATTAATTTATAATTCCAAGGCAATCATGAGGGTTAGGTTAAATTCACTACTTTAATTAATTTAATGTAATACATTTTTCGCACATATATAGGCATGGTGGTATTTCATAATAATATTGAACTAATTAATAATTTTAAGTTAATCATCATTATGTATGAAAGAATATATCCTTATAGTTTATATTCCTTCTAAATTAACTAATTAACTAGATTTGGTGGATGGTTTATGTTTCATAGAGCTTCTGTAATTTGCATCTTAGATAAAATCACCTTGCAATTGCTACGAACCGCCCACTTTTTACTTCCTAAAAAAGTGTAGTATCCAGTCTTTCTTGCGTACTAAAATTAATTAATTTAATAAGAAAGATAAGATTCCAGTGAAAGAAAAAAAATTTCGTTCCCGAAAATTTTATCCGGCAGATATATTTTGCCGTAAAAATGAGTTTTAATTAATTTTTATCGTCTCGGTTAATCCGAAATGAAGAAGTTTTTACATTTATCATTAAGTGATAAATGATTAGTCATTAATTGACTAAAAGAAGAATTTAATTTATTTAAGTGATTTAATGCGTAATTTATCACTTAAATTTTTAGTTTCGGTCGATTTGAAAATGTTTCAAATCTCCGATTCTTTCTGTGAGATTTTTATCTAGGGTTCGTGAAACCCTAATTGATTTTCCTATGTTGAGAAATTAGAGGTTTAATTGAGGATTTAGTTGTTAGTAATTAATTGAATTGATTAGAATTTTAATTAATTAACTAATCTAATTATTTCCTAAATATCTAGATATTTTTTTTTTAAGATAAGGTTTATTCTTAAGAATATTCCTAATTGACTTTCAAAGTCTAATTAATTAAATAATTAATTAACCTATGCTATGTATATATATATATGCATCATTTCACTCAATTCCTCTCATCTCTCTCTCGCCAGTTCTCTCTCAGAACGGCAGAACACTCACACACTTTCACACACTTAAATCCTTCATTTAAGTCTTCATAATCCAAGCTCCAAGATCAAGGTTTCCATCCAAACCAATTTCCAAGTTATTAATCAAGGTAAGATATAAGTTTAATTCAAGTTTATAGCTTAAAAATAAGCTTTGATCATCTTATTTTTAAATTCCAGATTTTTCGAAAATTAGGATTTAATTAGTAGATGATTATGATCTTGATTTTTGATGTTTAATTCATGCTTGGGATGCATGATAGATCATTGATTCAAGCTTAATTAAACCCTAACCCTAATTATTTGAATTTTCGAAAATGAAGGAAGAATTAGGGGTTTATAAATTTTGATGATGGATGATCAAATTAATTGATTATTTGAGCTTAGATAATTATTCTAAGCATATTTGATGTTGGAAGTAATCAAAGAATCAAAGTCCTTTTATTATTTTCAAAATAGCCGAAAATATTAATTAAAATCAGGGGTTTTTGATCCTTTGATCTTATGATCAAATTGATGATTTCTATGAGCTCCTATGATGATTATAAACATGTTTGATGGTTTGATTTATTAAGATTTGAGAAATTTCAATTTAAATTAACATGATTGGAAGTGATTAGAATGAAATTTGGATTTTAAATTCTTAATTTATCAAAAGGACCGAAATATATATATGTACAATAAAGCCATGTATTTGATTTTAATGAAGAAAATAATGATAGAATTGGAATCTACGTTAAAAATTAAGTGACGTAGAATTTTTCAGAATTTTAATACAAAGTTTTGAAATTGAGAGTTTCTAGAGTTTAATTTCTTGATTAACCCAGCTGGACCAAGTCAGCTTGATTAACTCAACAACTCGATCACTGAATTAATGGACCAAGTCAGCTTGATTAACTCAGCTGAACTCGAATTGGAATTACCAATTGACCCACAATTGGATTTACTCACTGAACTCGATCAATTTGGAATTACCACTGGACCCGATCCACTGGATTTACCCAGCTGGACCCAATCAGCTGGATTTACCCAGCTGAACCAGTCAGCTGGATTAACTCAGCTGGGTCCAGCCAGCTCAGTTTTCCAGCCAGCTCAGTTTTCCAAATAACTCAGTTTTTCCAGCTAGCTTGATTTTCCAGACAGCTTGATTTATCCAGCTGAATTCTTTGATCGACTTGTTTTCAGTTGTTTCTTTCGTAAACTCAAAAGTTATAATGTTAAGCTTAAATGTTATCAAAGAACTTAAGCATTTTTGATGTGCTAAAATAAATAAAGAAAGAGCTTAATGGTTAATGAGATGCTTATATGAAGAAATGAAATATTTTTTTTATGATATGATTAATGTTGACAATAGTATAAGTTATAAGTCAATAAATATTAATGAAAAGATGGAAGGGTTAGAAGTAAAGTATATGTTTGCTTATGTCTTTAGAAGTTCTTTTCGAATAGTGAATGATTAAGAGCTAATGATGATTTTAAGTATTAATGACACACTAATGATGAATTAAGTGTTAATGATACGTCATTAATGAGTTAATATGTCAAAGACATATTTTGATAATAATATAATATTAAGTTTAAGTATTATCCAAAAAGTTTAAGCATTTATATTATGCTTAAATAATTAAATGAAAAGCTTAAGTGTTAATCAGATGCTTATATGACTAAATGAGATGTTTATTTGTTAAGGAAATGTTTATGTGATAATGATACGATAGTATGATAGATGGCAAGCTTAAGTAATTAATGAAGTTATTAGTACGATTTTAACTGTTAATTAAGTTAGTTAAGAGCGTTTAAGAAGTTAAGTTAGAAATTCTCGAGTTTCGACGTAGAATTCCGAAGCGAATTAAGTTAAGAATATCGAAGTTGTTTATTCGATAGAAATTATTCTCGTTTTGAAGTTCGTATTTCCATTTCGATTAAAGGAGCAAGTGGAAGTGGAAGAAGCTGAAGCGTAAAGCACAAATTTAGCGAGCGTTAAAGTTAAGACAAAAGCTTAAGTGTATCAGGTGGGCTTTCTAACCAATGAAATGACGAATGAAGTTATATGATTATATATGAGATGTTTTAAAAATGATTGACTTGCCAAATGTTTAAGTTCTTGTATGTTACCATCTACTATAGCAAGACGAATTCGGTCCTACGCAAGGTAGGATTTGTGTACACTATTTTGTAATCGGGAGCCTTCCGAAAGGAATGGACGATTACAAGTGTTTGAGAAGGAGGCCTCCTTCTCAACACTATCATTATGTGATTATAGATCTGGTACATACATCCTAAAGTATATGTCTGGCCAGACAAACATGATTTACAGAAAAGAAGAAGTTGAGCATGCACAGGTTTATTTTTGAGAGACAAAAATTACTTGTGCTTATGCTTTATGGCAAGTTTAATCTCTAACTCTAAGAAGTAAGTTTCAAAATATTTTGGCATGTGCCCACTGAGTACGAAGTACTCAGCCCCGCCTATTATTTCTAAAATGTGCAGGTTAGCTGGGATGAAGATGATCGTGTGCTGGCGGACTTGTTGTTGTTGTTATTATTTTACTAATGTTAAGAGTCATTTTGATGAGCTTAGAACCTAGAATATATGTCTTCACACATATATTCTCTCGTTTTTCCGCTGCAAGATTATGATATTGAGATTAGTATAAGTTGATGAAGTGTTGAAGTCTGAAGTCTCGAACTATGTTTGTTATCTTATTTTGACGTCTAGCCAATCTAATTATCTATATAATAGTTGTTCGTTATATTGGAAGTTCAGTCTTATTACAACTGATTTTATCGTGCTTTCTTGATCCTGAAAATCAGCTCATTTCCTTCATGGTTGTTGTCATTAATCTGGTTGATGAGATTATTGATTTTCGAGCTTATTTGAGATTGTATTTGATGATATGCATATTTTAAAAAAAGAGATCAAATGTTCGTTTCATTAATCTCGAGTTACGCATGTCATAATTATCCTAAGTTTGATGATTTGTCGAGCATGAGTTGCCTTGTTTGCTCTTAAATAATAGCAGGGTCGCTATCTTAATCCTTTTGTTAATCATAAATTGTGTAAGTCGTGGGACCCACCGGCTTTGTCATCTAATTTCTAGGCCGGGCTGCGACAGAGTGGTATCAGAGCAGGTCTGTTTGCTCTGAGTCATTATTTCTTAAAAGTCTAGTCTAGTTTGAAACCCTAGACTAGTCGAGAGCAAAGTCTATTGCTCTAAGTTCATATTTTTTTTTAAAGTCTAGTCTGGTTTGAGTTCTAGACTAGTCAAGTTTGAACAACAACAAAAGTCCAGCACCTCATCTCATCCGGCAAACCAGGTACGCATTTAAAAGTTTCCTATGATAAAAAGTTTAAAAATTTGAAGTTCCATGTGACTGAGGGACTGTTATGTGGACCTGATCAACCCACATAGCTAGAAACTCAGTAATATGGTCTTCTGTCTCCATAACGGAGTTAATTAATAAGATGAAGTTAGAAAGTTTGAGAAATATGAAATTGTGATGTGGATTTGAGATTTTAATGAGGTTGTTTTATGATTGAGTTGTTTAAAGTAAGTTTTAACAATTGCAAGCAAGACAATTGTACGTTTTTGGGAAGTTTCGTGAGCTTGGTATCACCTATGGAAAGGAAAATTAGTTTCTCTAAGTGACGAGGCCATGAGAGAGTTTTATCAATATGCGTATAAGTTACACGGAAGCGTTAGCAGAGTTTTTAGACGTTACCATCATGTGTGGATGGAGCAGGATTGCAGGATCCAATGCATCAAGACGATCCAATTTCTTTTTTTTCATTTCTCAAGAGAACCCTGAGCTCGTTGTTACTACTCATCCTAATGATTATGGGTTTGATGTAAAACTCATTTCTTTCTTAGCCGTTGTCGAATAACTATATTTCATCTTCACCCTTATCGAATGTTTTGCTTCTGTTTCCAAGCCTTCTGCTTCGGTGAACAACTTGGTTCAGCTCCCTCTATTGATGTAGTTCCATTAAATCCTCCTTTGGATACTCTTCAAGCTTTGAATTCTTCAGAGCTTGATTATTTCTTTGGAATTCAGCTTGTTTCTTTCGTTTCTGCGAGAGGACTACGTCTGGACCGCGTCGTCATGTCAGTGACGAGGAGATCGTTGACCCCGAGGTCGGAGCAACCGAAGGATATTTTTATCTTCGTTGTATGCCGTTTAGTCATCTAAGATTTCAAACCTAGTTTTAGACCTTTTTCGGGTGTGGTCGACGTGAGTGTTGTCCGTTTGACGTTAGATAAAGTGGAGAAAGCCGAGGAGAGTACCGAGTCTGAAAGTGAGGAAGAAAAAGAAGAAGAAGATCCATTAGAGGATGAGCAGAGAGAGAGTTCGAGAGTGGCGTTAATTTAATAGATTAATAATCGAACAAATTTTACGCTTGTTTAGTAGGTTTTCGTATAAAGATGCATAAAATGTTAAGTTTTCAAAGATTCGGTAGCGATGAAGAATTCCGCTCCGAGAAAGTAGTTTTGCGTGATGCCCTAAAATCACGGTTAACGTGGGGAGTTTTTATATAGAGAAAAATCCCTCGTTTTTGAAAAAGTCCTCGAAGAGGTAATTTTTTTTTTCCGTTATAAGAAGAAGTATGGCCAAAGCGGTCATTTTAGAAAATTTCCGAGTTTTGTATTTATGTCGGAAATTATATCTTAAAAATGAATTAGTGAAACAAGAATTTTTGAAGTAAAATGAATTTTATTTTTAGTAAATAAAAGTGTTAAAACAAGAATTGAAAGATAGAAAGTTTGTTGAGCGCATAAAGAATCGAAGGAGAAATTTTTTTTTTAGCCATGAAAGTGAGCGATGGCTGCACCTCAGAGATCGTTCAAAAATAATACAGGGCGAGAAGTCAGCCATCTCCTAGACTCAGCGCTCGCTGAAGAAAGCAGGACGCCGGAACTCAGCGTCCGCTGAGGTCGAGCGGTCGCTGACCCCGGGAACCTGAAGTCAGCCATGGCTGAGCTTCAGAGACCGCTGACCATGGCAGGTCAGCCGCGGCTGAGTCCCAGCGGTCGCTGATCTGGGCGGCGGCTGTTCTGCCACCTTTTACTCCGGAAGCCATAACTTCCTGCTCATTTAACGGAATTCAGATTCGTAAATTGGGTTAGAAACTAGACATCCGTGGCTTTCTAATGGTACCCTGCACTTCCCCTGATTCCAAGTATTCTGTTCTGAAATCCAGTTAGAATCTGATACAGCTGTGTAGATTTTTTCTGCAAGTTCTTTCTTTCAAGTTTAATCAATTTATTTTGATTTTTGGAACTTTCTAAATCAAATTTTGCTCGTTATTATGAGCTTGAGATCCTTTATGTGACGAACTTTAGTAAGCAAGATGATGAATTAATTGCAAGCATGGCGATTGTTCGTTTTTGGATATTAAAGTGAATGCGAGATATCGTTGGGAAGTGAGAACGAGATGAAATCTACTGAAGAAAAAGAAGAAAAATGGGTATGAAGCAGAGATTTAAAATAAGTAATAAAAGAATGAAAACATAACTTAAAGTATATATAAAAAAATATATTTCCGTTATTCGTTCATCATTCGTCGTCCGTTTCATTCTTTGTTTGTTTCGTCCGTCGTTCGTTATTCTTTTCTGTCGTTAATCACATTCTTGTTATGTTTTAGAACGAGATTGAGATGAATTAATATCTCAAAAGAAGTAAACAATGAAATTAATGTCTCGGGATAATGTTATTCCTTTCTGTTTTGTTAGGAATACCTGAGCTAAAATTTTATTTAACCTCAGATTATCCGATTTAATTAAGGTTTGGGATTCTTTCATTACCCAACCTACTTCTCGGATTATTAATCCTGTCATTCCTTATTCAGTTAAATGTGTCAGTTTTGACCTCAGAAATTTTTATTAAAGAATTGGATTTAATTTTAGTCTTTCGCGCAGAGGTGATTTATTCTCTCTTTCCGAGGATCCTTAATATTCCCAACCCTACGAATATTAAATTTTCTTCCGTTTCCATTTCTCCGTTCTAGTAAGGGAGCATGAAGCGGGATCATTCTCCCTGTGTCATGAGAATAATAATATAATGACCTCGACATCAATCCAACTACTAAAAGGATGGATTGTTTAACTAACATCAACGTGTTCCTCTCCAAAAGTCAAGTTCAAGGCTAGTTTCTCATCGACACCAGTTGCGGACATTGAAGATGAAGTCAAGCTTACCTTGGTCTGAGATGTTATCGTCAAAGAGGAAGTAGCAGAAGAAGATGATGTAGAAATCGATAGAGTAGAATTCAATAATGAGTTTAATAAAGAAGAAAAGTTTTCCAAGGACGACCAATAGAGAGTCGACCTTTTTAATTATTTTGAGAACGTGAAAGAAAGAAGTAGTATAAATACGGGAAATGTGAGTTTTTAAGTAGAATATATGATGCATGGTTTAACCATAGATTTTTCGGTAACAGATTAGTATTCTGTACCGTCACTATTACGCTAGTGTGATGCTAGAACATCACAATTAAGATAAGAATAAGTTATCTTTTGATAGATTCCTTATCTTGAAGAGATCTCAAAAGGGAAAATCTTCCAGTATATGAAAGAATGACTAAAGCAGTCATTAAGTTCAGTTGATGAGTTCTTATATGCTTAAGAAAAATAAGAAGATATGATGCTTTGTGAAGCAGAAAGTAAGTTGACAGTAAATTGTCAAGATAAAGTTAGAGTTTAAAGAATAAGAATTTTATGAATATAAGTTAAGTATGAAAGAAGTAAGTTGCATTGCCAAAAGTTAAAAGTACGTTAGGTTATTTTGCGAATTGTTTGAATGGTTAAGAAAAGTTATGAATTTGAATGTTTTGATGTTGATTGTCAATATGAGAAAAGTTTATGAAGCTAAGTTGTTGTGCTATTGCTTAAGTATTGAGTTAAGTTATGAAAGTGATTATGCTATGATAAAATTTGATTTACTTGAATGTTAAGTTCCATGTTTGGAACTATTATTTTGAGAAATAACTGCTTTTATATTAAAAGCTTAATATGTGAAAAGTGCTTAAACTTTCAAGTTAAATTCTTGATAATGTGATTGTATGATGATGAGAATGAATCGTTTGATTCATTATTTATGATGAGGATGTTATGTGCTAAAGATGTGAATAAGAATTTTATTAAGTTTTAAAAATCAAGGAAGTTTTATTCCGTTTAAAGAAAATAAAATTCTTCGGAAAAATCCTTGCGCGTGTTAATTAGAATGCCTTTTAAAAAAAAAAGTAGAAAAGAAGAACATCAAGAACCTTTTTCCGTCTCCTCAGCCTGAAAAGAGGATAAAAGAACTTTTTCTTCGTCAAAATCCCCAACTTTAGACGGGAGAGAAAATTCGTTAGAAGCTGAAGAGTGGGTTTGATCGTTAGAAAGAATTTTTTTTGGGTTCTTCGTTTTATGATCAAGAGCGTCTTACGTGCATGACCTACCAGCTCAAAGGATCTGCGGATCATTGGTGGAAAGTTCGTCAGGAGACGTATACCCCGAGCAGCTAAAGATTTAACTAGAGAATAATTCAAGAATACTCTTTTCGAGAATTATGTCCCAAGAAGTTATCACAAATAAAAGAAGAATGAGTATGCCAATCTTAAGCAAGGAAAGAAGTCGGTATCCGAGTTTGATCGATAGTTTTATGATCTCACTCGTTTCGCCTAAGATGAAGTACACACAGATAAGATAAGGTCTGAGCTCTTTCGAGCCGGACTACGTCGAGAAATAAGAGTCGTGCTACTCAGTTAGAGTGCATTGATCTATGCAGAAGTAGTGCATTGAAGATCAAGAAAATTTAACAGGTTTAGGTCAATCAAAAGGCGTACCTGTTATAATCTTATGGGTACATCGCATTCATATAAAATGCATGCGTTAATAATCTTGATCTAAAACGTAGAACGTGCTAGGCGAAATCTAAGAATAATTACTCCGAGGTGAACCTACCTCAGTTACTCTTGTTTGTCCTAAATTAGAGTTGAATTAGGACTTCTTTAAATGATAGTCAAAGCCTTAACCTAGATTAAAATGTGAATTGTTGATATCATTCTAGGAATGGATTAGTTAACCGAGAATTTTGTAACCATTCGATACAAGTAGAGACAAATCTCTTTTCAGCCATCTAGTCAAGATTAGAAATTATTCTGACGTCACAATCTGCAGAGCAGATGATAGCAGCCATGGAAGTAATTCCAAATTTAAGAACAAGGATTTCTAATGTTCAGAGAAAAGATGAAAAGTTAGAAAAGTTTGAATTTTAGTACAACCCTTCATCCTCAAAGGGATGGTCAATCAGAAAGAACCATTCAAATCTTAGGAGATATATTAAGAATTATTGTTCTTGATCGAAGAGATCATTGGGAGCAAATTTTACCTCTTGTTAAATTTGCTTATGACAACAGTTACGGAATGTCAATAGGCATGGCACCCTATGAAGCCTTCATGGAAGAAAATGTCAATCTCCGCTCCCTTGAAATAATGTGAGCGAGAGAAAAATGTTAGGGCCGAAGTAATTAAATAAATGATAGAGATTGTGCGTCAAGTCAGAAAAAAAAAAAAAAAAAAAAAAAAGGTCGTCAGGAATTTTTTTTAAGACACGTGAAGATCAACGTTAGAGTTTGAAGGGGAAACCTTTACAAAGAAATTCATTGTTTGGTGTTAAAAGAAAATTTACTCTCGCTACATAAGACCGGTAGGAAATTCTGAAAAGAATAAGTCAAGTAGCGGATAAGCTAGCTTTATCGCCGAGTTTTAGAAGTACATATAACGTGTTCCATGTATCTCAGTTGCGACGATACATGTTTGACCCTAAGCACGTTATCCATCAAGAAGAAGTGATCTTTAATCCAGATCTTAGTTATGAAGAGAAGTCAAAAGCGATTTTGGATCAAAAAGGTCCAGCAGCTTAGAAATAAGTCAATCGTGTCAGTTAAGATCACGTAGAATCATAATGGTTTAGAAGAAGCCACTTGGGAGTTAGAAAGTAAGATGAAGGAAAAGTATCCCGAGTTATTCCAAGATGTAAATAAATTTCGGGACGAAATTTATTTTTAGGGGGAGAGAATGTAGTATCCCGTCTTTCTTGCGTACTAAAATTAATTAATTTAATAAGAAAGATAAGATTCCAGTGAAAGAAAAAAATTTTCGTTCCCGAAAATTTTATCCGGCAGATATATTTTGCCGTAAAAATGAGTTTTAATTAATTTTTATCGTCTCGGTTAATCCGAAATGAAGAAGTTTTTACATTTATCATTAAGTGATAAATGATTAGTCATTAATTGACTAAAAGAAGAATTTAATTTATTTAAGTGATTTATTGCGTAATTTATCACTTAAATTTTTAGTTTCGGTCGATTTGAAAATGTTTCAAATCTCCGATTCTTTCTGTGAGATTTTTATCTAGGGTTCGTGAAACCCTAATTGATTTTCCTATGTTGAGAAATTAGAGGTTTAATTGAGGATTTAGTTGTTAGTAATTAATTGAATTGATTAGAATTTTAATTAATTAACTAATCTAATTATTTCCTAAATATCTAGATATTTTTTTTAAGATAAGGTTTATTCTTAAGAATATTCCTAATTGACTTTCAAATTCTAATTAATTAAATAATTAATTAACCTATGCTATGTATATATATATATGCATCATTTCACTCAATTCCTCTCATCTCTCTCTCGCCAGTTCTCTCTCAGAACGGCAGAACACTCACACACTTTCACACACTTAAATCCTTCATTTAAGTCTTCATAATCCAAGCTCCAAGATCAAGGTTTCCATCCAAACCAATTTCCAAGTTATTAATCAAGGTAAGATATAAGTTTAATTCAAGTTTATAGCTTAAAAATAAGCTTTGATCATCTTATTTTTAAATTCCAAATTTTTCGAAAATTAGGATTTAATTAGTAGATGATTATGATCTTGATTTTTGATGTTTAATTCATGCTTGGGATGCATGATAGATCATTGATTCAAGCTTAATTAAACCCTAACCCTAATTATTTGAATTTTCGAAAATGAAGGAAGAATTAGGGGTTTATAAATTTTGATGATGGATGATCAAATTAATTGATTATTTGAGCTTAGATAATTATTCTAAGCATATTTGATGTTGGAAGTAATCAAAGAATCAAAGTCCTTTTATTATTTTCAAAATAGCCGAAAATATTAATTAAAATCAGGGGTTTTTGATCCTTTGATCTTATGATCAAATTGATGATTTCTATGAGCTCCTATGATGATTATAAACATGTTTGATGGTTTGATTTATTAAGATTTGAGAAATTTCAATTTAAATTAACATGATTGGAAGTGATTAGAATGAAATTTGGATTTTAAATTCTTAATTTATCAAAAGGACCGAAATATATATATGTACAATAAAGCCATGTATTTGATTTTAATGAAGAAAATAATGATAGAATTGGAATCTACGTTAAAAATTAAGTGACGTAGAATTTTTCAGAATTTTAATACAAAGTTTTGAAATTGAGAGTTTCTAGAGTTTAATTTCTTGATTAACCCAGCTGGACCAAGTCAGCTTGATTAACTCAGCTGAACTCAAATTTGGAATTAACTCAAATTGACCAAGTCACTTGATTAACTCAGTGAACTCGTCAATTGAATTACTCAAATTGACCCACTGGATTTACTCAATGAACTCGATCAATAGAATTACCAATTGACCTCCAATTGATTTACTCACTGAACTCGGTCATTGGATTTACCCACTGGACCAATTGGATTTACCAATTGGGACTCAATTGGATTTACCTGTTGAACCCCGTCAATTTGGATTAACTCAAATTGGTCCAAATCCGGTTTTCAAACCACTCGATTTCCAAATAACTCAGTTTTTCCAGCTAGCTTGATTTTCCAGACAGCTTGATTTATCCAGCTGAATTCTTTGATCGACTTGTTTTCAGTTGTTTCTTTCGTAAACTCAAAAGTTATAATGTTAAGCTTAAATGTTATCAAAGAACTTAAGCATTTTTGATGTGCTAAAATAAATAAAGAAAGAGCTTAATGGTTAATGAGATGCTTATATGAAGAAATGAAATATTTTTTTTATGATATGATTAATGTTGACAATAGTATAAGTTATAAGTCAATAAATATTAATGAAAAGATGGAAGGGTTAGAAGTAAAGTATATGTTTGCTTATGTCTTTAGAAGTTCTTTTCGAATAGTGAATGATTAAGAGCTAATGATGATTTTAAGTATTAATGACACACTAATGATGAATTAAGTGTTAATGATACGTCATTAATGAGTTAATATGTCAAAGACATATTTTGATAATAATATAATATTAAGTTTAAGTATTATCCAAAAAGTTTAAGCATTTATATTATGCTTAAATAATTAAATGAAAAGCTTAAGTGTTAATCAGATGCTTATATGACTAAATGAGATGTTTATTTGTTAAGGAAATGTTTATGTGATAATGATACGATAGTATGATAGATGGCAAGCTTAAGTAATTAATGAAGTTATTAGTACGATTTTAACTGTTAATTAAGTTAGTTAAGAGCGTTTAAGAAGTTAAGTTAGAAATTCTCGAGTTTCGACGTAGAATTCCGAAGCGAATTAAGTTAAGAATATCGAAGTTGTTTATTCGATAGAAATTATTCTCGTTTTGAAGTTCGTATTTCCATTTCGATTAAAGGAGCAAGTGGAAGTGGAAGCTGAAGCGTAAAGCACAAATTTAGCGAGCGTTAAAGTTAAGACAAAAGCTTAAGTGTATCAGGTGGGCTTTCTAACCAATGAAATGACGAATGAAGTTATATGATTATATATGAGATGTTTTAAAAATGATTGACTTGCCAAATGTTTAAGTTCTTGTATGTTACCATCTACTATAGCAAGACGAATTCGGTCCTACGCAAGGTAGGATTTGTGTACACTATTTTGTAATCGGGAGCCTTCCGAAAGGAATGGACGATTACAAGTGTTTGAGAAGGAGGCCTCCTTCTCAACACTATCATTATGTGATTATAGATCTGGTACATACATCCTAAAGTATATGTCTGGCCAGACAAACATGATTTACAGAAAAGAAGAAGTTGAGCATGCACAGGTTTATTTTTGAGAGACAAAAATTACTTGTGCTTATGCTTTATGGCAAGTTTAATCTCTAACTCTAAGAAGTAAGTTTCAAAATATTTTGGCATGTGCCCACTGAGTACGAAGTACTCAGCCCCCGCCTATTATTTCTAAAATGTGCAGGTTAGCTGGGATGAAGATGATCGTGTGCTGGCGGACTTGTTGTTGTTGTTATTATTTTACTAATGTTAAGAGTCATTTTGATGAGCTTAGAACCTAAAATATATGTCTTCACACATATATTCTCTCGTTTTTCCGCTGCAAGATTATGATATTGAGATTAGTATAAGTTGATGAAGTGTTGAAGTCTGAAGTCTCGAACTATGTTTGTTATCTTATTTTGACGTCTAGCCAATCTAATTATCTATATAATAGTTGTTCGTTATATTGGAAGTTCAGTCTTATTACAACTGATTTTATCGTGCTTTCTTGATCCTGAAAATCAGCTCATTTCCTTCATGGTTGTTGTCATTAATCTGGTTGATGAGATTATTGATTTTCGAGCTGATTTGAGATTGTATTTGATGATATGCATATTTTAAAAAAAGAGATCAAATGTTCGTTTCATTAATCTCGAGTTACGCATGTCATAATTATCCTAAGTTTGATGATTTGTCGAGCATGAGTTGCCTTGTTTGCTCTTAAATAATAGCAGGGTCGCTATCTTAATCCTTTTGTTAATCATAAATTGTGTAAGTCGTGGGACCCACCGGCTTTGTCATCTAATTTCTAGGCCGGGCTGCGACAAAAAGCCACATCATACTTTTACATCCACTGATCCACAAGAGACCAATTATTTATTTTAATGTTCATTTTTTTTTATTTTTTTAAGCATCATTTCTTGGGTTTGTTAGTCACATCACATGCTATTCGTCCTTTGCACTGATTTTGGCAATTTCATTTGACAAGCTAAACCAATTAAATATTGACTGATTTTGTTACACATAATATATACTTTTATTTGCTTATTCGATGGATATTTATGTTTTGTCGAGTTGTGTTTATAATTGTTTTAGGCTCTATTGAATGTCAAATTAAGTAATAATCCTAAAAATGACACATGAAGCAATATATATATATACTAGTGTGTAGCCCGTCGAGCATCGACGGGGAATTACTTTACTTTGTAATTTATGAGTATAAATTTTAAATTTTATATCAAAGTGACATTATTGCAACAATTCATTAGAAGAATGTTACACGATTATATCGAAATTTTCAAGTTACTCGAGTGATTGTACCCATTTTTTTAATCTAAAATCATCAAATTCGTACTTGTCCTAAACTCGAATCACAATTTTTATATCTGCACTTGTCCCAAATTAGGAATGTCAATAGGTTGGGTACCTACCCATCAAGCATTTCTCAAGCTTGAACCAGTTTAGATTTTCTTTATCTATACTTGTCTTAAATCCGATTAAAATTAACTTCTACTCAAACCGTCCCAAACTCATTGGATAATACCCGTTAATTACATGCTTAAAAATTCAAATACTACTTAATCAACATTAAATAGTAAAAATAATAAAAAATTATAATTAAATTAAAATATCAATATAAAATTTTATTAAAATATATCTCAAAACAAATACGTACTAATGAAATATCTAACATGCGTGTTATACAATCAATATCTCATAAAGTGTTCAAATAAGATTACAAAATTATTTATAAATCAAACTAATTCATTGTCATCCCTACCCAAACCTGTTTAAAAAGGAAACTTCATTACTTGTAATCGTCATGTCCCAAATCCGTAAAAAAATGAACACTACAATGTAAATATTAATTACAGATAGTAGAAATAACAAAAAAATATAATTGAAATATAAAAAAAGAATAAAAGTTACTATCTACGATACTTCATGGCAAGTGAAAATCACAATAACGAAACCATATCCCTACTCATACAATACAATCTATAAAATCGAAGTGTTCATACACAAATATAAATATTTTCAAATCCATCAACTTAGTATTTTCGTCTTTCACATCTTTAATAATTATTGTCTATTTCAAAATGGTTCTCTAAACCCAAAAAATCAAAATCCACCACCATCACCGCCCATGCTAATCAACTCAACCTCATGTGGCACCGCAATTTTCTCATGTTGTTGAAGAAACAAGGTTGTTGCTCATGCTCTTACACTTCAGCCTCGTAATAGTCCTCGTCGCCTCCTTCACTAAAATGAAATTTTATCACTCGTCTATCCAAACTTGTATAGTAATACCCGTTTAATTATTCAAAATCATTTGAATTTCTAAATAATTAAATATACGTTGTTACAATAATTGATTATACGTCTCATTAAAAGTTGAACATTACAGAAATAAATAATAATAATAATAATAATAATAATTTCCAGTATACTTAATGTTGATTTCTTAGAACACTTAAGAAGGTAATATCGAGGTAAATTTAGTTTTCGGCCCTAACCCTCTTTTTTCGGTCTATTCGGATCGACTCGTCCATTTTGGCTACATTATCATCCCTACCTATCGAGCTCGATTACGAATAACAATGGATCGGGTACTCACCCATTGAATATTTTTCAACCCGAAACAAAATTTCCTTATCCATACCTATCTCAATTCTGATTATAAAATAAACTTTATTATCTGTACTCATCTCAAACTTGTTGGGTAATATATGTTAATTACCAACTCACTCGGATACATTCATTCGAGTTTAGAAATTTTTGGTTCTAATCTTACTTTTTCTCAGTCAATTTGGGTCAACCCGTCGATTTCATGGCTAAATTCACATTCATACCTATCAGACTCATTTAGGAATCATAATGGGTCAGGAGCCCTCAATTAAATATTTTCCACCATGAATGTAAATTTTTTTATATGTACTCATCTCAAATCCAATTAAAACAGAGACTTTACTATATCCGTACACTATAAAGCACATTAACTACTAAAATCTCTAGTGAAAATCGTTAATAAATTTTTAACTACAACTTCTAGCTCTTCTTTTATTTTCAACAATATTTGTCCATGCTTAGTTTTAAGGTTTTGATGTAGGACATGTTCATGAAGGCTTTATCGTTAATTTCTTTTATAATTAATATATATATATATATATATATATATGGATAATAATAATTTTTATTGTCTCTATTATCATTTTAATAGCCTGTATTTTAGACGAATATATTGGTATATTAAGTTAATTCGAGCACCGTTATTAAATCAAAATATATAGTTCTTGTATTGAGAAAATAATTGAATATTGTATGCAAATTAATTGAGTTTATAAGTTCTTATTTAAAACTAATAATTAAGTCTTGCTGTAAAAAAAAAAAAGAAAAGAAAGATAAACTCTTAGTAATTGTCAAAGAATCATTAATTCTTGATTAAAAATGTGGCAAATTAGTACAAAATGTGGCTCAACAAAATGTTATGTATGATCAAAATGATGTCATTTTAATTCAAATAAATAAAAATAAAAGTGATCTAAATCTAATTAAAAGCGAAAAATTAAATACAATAGAATAGGAGAATCAACAATTGTACATTATCTTTTTTATCCTTCGTCTTTTCTACCACCATCACCTACATATCATAATAGTTGTTTTCTCCATTGTCGGCGACTGTTTCGACATCTATCACTATGATGCCCATTAACTCATTAACATCTCTATGTCCCAACTCTTATCTTCTCTAGTCTTTTGCTAAACAATATTCTTCACCAAAAGTAATTCTTTGTTGAGTAAACACAATAGAATACATGATTGTTTCAACGACGAAAATATGGTAGTATTACTCATTTAGTGTATAGAAATACACATATGCATCTAAATATTAATTTTTAAAATTATAATAAAATATTTTTTACATAAAAAATATAATTGTTTTTCTTTTATAATATGTAGATATAAAAAAACACACATATAATTCATATGGATAAAAAAGAGAACAAATTTTGTATATCTTATAATATTATATTTTTGCAAATTACTTTACTGGTTATATGTCTCAACACTTATTGTTAGAAAATATAATAAAATCTTAAAAAAAAAAGAAAATATAATAAAATTTATTAATTTTGCAAATTAAATAATGTCTAAATTAATAATATGGTCAAATTAAAATTTTCAAATAAATAAAACTATTTATTTTTTGTTCAACTCAATAATAATTTTTTTTGTAGCATACATTTCTCATTAAAAAAATGATAACATCATATATAAATCTTACCTAGTTAATAACTAAAGAAAAAAAATGACAAAAAACTTATTAAATATAAAAATTACTTTGATTCAATGAGAAATTTTGAGTCGTGGTGATATATATCCCAAATCAATCATCCTACATATACAACACCAATTGTGTTGAGCTTAGCCTCCACTGGGACTATGTTCATTATCAAAAGTTGACATTGAACCAAATTATTAGCAAATTTAATGCATGCTAAAAAATTAACTGCGTGTTTAAATCGATCCGAACACAACATCTCAATTCCTCTCCGATTTTTCTATCTCGTGAATATACAAATTCTAGAAAAATAAAAGAAGTTTGTCATGCACTCAGTTTCATTCCATATAATATAATTGCATCTAATCATAGTCTACAATCTACATTCTCTCCTCCAAACTTGTCGATTCGTGATGAGTAGCTAGCAATGTCTTGTTCCTATGACAAAATATGTTGACATCCTGCTATAATATGTACATTCACGCATGCTAACAAACAATTAACAATACAATATCCTAAAAAAATAATTAACATTACAATAAATTCAAAATCAAACTGAAATTAAAAAATATTGATAGATTATGATTAAATCAGAATCAATGAAAAGTAGTAAAGATTATTATTCTAAATAACTAATAAAATATATAAAAGGTGATTAATACTATAAGATTCACTTGTAATATACAATTACATTCAAAAAATTCAAAATGGATAGAAAACATACAAAACTAAAGAGAAATCATGTAAATACATCAATTTTGCTACATGACTATGTGATGAAGGCGTTGCCGCAGTGGCAGTGTTGATAGACGCATAACAATTTCCTATGACACCTCTTTCATATATGATCATGCATGACGTTAGATCAAAACTTGTGTTGATAGATGTTACAAAATCTAGACGCCAATATTACTCTTGTCTTGATAACATCTTTCATATCACTTCGTATTTCATTTGAAAATAATGTGAAATGAAAGAGTACAAAGAGCGGAGATGTGTTAATATTTTTGGTTTCGAAAATCTTAAATATAGACACAACATATTATAAAAAAGAAAAAAGAAAAGAGTTTAATTAGTTACCACAAATCATGCTTTGTAATGTATATATTAATTAGTTGATTATAATTCATTAAATTACAATTACGATATACCATGTTTTTATATCAATATAAACAATTATTATTGCATTATCAAAATTAAATTGAACTAATTAAGGAACTTAAAGAAATTTAATCATTTAATATATGATAATTATTGCCATGATTTACGAAAGGTAAAAATGAATCAACAAATTACATGAACTCATATTATATTAAATATATTGTATATATAAAAATTATTGGATAATTAATGTCCACGATTAGCAATGGTTGGAGTTAATTAGATAATATGGCCGAAAATATTACATGAGTGGACGGAACCTATTAACAGTCGGTAAAGGAAATCTTGATTTGTAGCACTAATTAATAAGAGAGAAAACGCAAATTTTATTCTATTTTTGTTTGTTGGGTAAATAAATTTACGGAAATTTTAATGAGTAGATGTAAGAGAGATTCAATTATAATAAATTAGTAATGTAAGCTAAAAACTAAAAGGTAATATTACTTGTGTTACCAAATTGATCAAATAAAAAATGAAATAGATTTATAGAAACTGAAAAGATTTACTATTGATAAGAAAAATTGAAGTAATAACATATTTATTAGAAAAATTAGATAAATATCAAAGAAAAATTATGGACTTGCCACATCAGCATGAAGATGAATATGGAGACATGAAAATGTTTTGCTATTTATAATTGGTTTCGTTTGTGTATTATTAGTTTGGAAGACTGTAAATCACTGTCCTTGGATTTGGTAAGCATTTTTTTTATTTGGACATTCTTTGTAAGTTGATTAATATTTTGGAAAAATTAAAAATTAAATCACAAATTTTACCCATTTTATAATCATGATACGAAAAAAGTAAATTTATTTGAAGATAAAAAAAGTGTTATGAATTTTTTGACAAATTTGGCGATATCAATCTTCTCAAATGAACCCCTAAAAAATCTTCTCAAATGAAAAATAAAAAATAAATAATATATTGGTCTTGAGTTATTAACTAATAATAATAAATTATTAAAAAAACATTGATCTAGAAAATTATGAATACGCTATATAAATTGATTATTGTAAAATTTGTCTTGAAAATGATATCTGTTGCTCGATCTAGAAGTATCCATGTAGGAATAGACTATGAAAAACACAAAAAAAAATATTGTATAATTAATTAATTTTTAGCTATTAAATTAATGCAATTAAGAGAATAAGGAATCATTTGTTCCTTCCAGTTACACTGTAAGCCGCAATAAAATAAAGAATTACAAATATAAGGAATCGCTCAAAAAACTTTAACTATTGAAAAATATAAGGAATCTAACATCATCTTATTCACCAGATTTGAAATTTTTCCTCTCTATCAAAGAACTCTTTCTTTGGCCAAGAACAATTTGGTGTTTCGAATGCTTTGAAGTGTATGAGTGAATTTATTTGTGAATTTGTCAAATATATAGTAAAAAAATACTTTAAAATAAGGAAATAAATTAATGTTGCTATAAATTTTAATTTTGTAACGGTTTTTTATTAATTGTATGATTGTCAATTATTAATGAATAATTGTGATATACCAAATTTAAACTAAAAGTTGAGATTCTAGATAATTAAAAAATAAAAATTCTAGAAATGCCACATCATCATGAAAATGGTTTTGGTGGCTTAAAAATGTTTTGTTACTAGTAATGCACCCGTGCGATGCCCGGGATAAGTTGAATTTTGTTTTTCTTTTTATAAAACAATATAAATATGAGTAAGTAAATATGAGCAATGAAAGTATCAATTCTAAGAAATTTTCTTGTAAACGATATTCGTCGTACATGCACTATTCTTATTATATTTGTCGCATATCAGGATCTTCAAACTACTTCGACTTCGTACTCTTGATATAGCGTCGTATAATTGATCATGGAAGAATACTGATTTTTTAAGAAAAAGCCCCACGTGTGATAAACAATTGTCTTTGACTTTTTGTTGATTGTCAAAGTAGAGAAATGGAGTGTGTGTGTATTAGCCCAATGGTAGAGTGGTTAATGTCCGTGCCAAAGGTCACGTGATGGTCCCTGAGCTGGGTACTTGGTGTAGAGGGGGGGGTGAATACACCAAGTAGATTTTTCGAAACTTTTTCAAGTTAAAACACAGAGTTGGTGAGCTCAGTTATTGATCCAGCTGGGGAGGGTCAGCTGGGTAAATAACTCAGCTGGCGGTGCGGAAAGTGATGGTTTGAAAACTTAGCTCGGTTACTTAGAAAAACTCAGTTTGAAAAGATTAACTTAACGTTTTCAGCTTAGTCAGGTTGTGCAACTTTTAGAGAGACACAGCTGTCTTTGGAGAGCAGCTGTGTGTGCAGTTTTGAACAAATATGCAATGATATGAAGGAGTTAGTACACAGCTGAAAATAAAGCAAAAGTAAAGAGAGAGTAAGAAGCACGCGAGTTTTTACGTGGTTCGGAGTAACACCTCCTACGTCCACGACCAGGTTCACTGGTAATCCACTACCACTTGGTTTCCAAGTACCAAGCAACTTCACAACTCTAACCCGAGCTGTGTTCCAACAGTTTGCGGGCACTGTCAAGCCTATACACCTTCAGTTTACGGGTACTGAAGAACCTAACCACTCGAATTACGCGCTTCGAGCAAGCGTACCTTTACCTAACCTTTCTGGGTTTGGGTTTGGATTTGGGTAAGGGGTTCCAACTATGAACGAGTTCTTACAATTAAGAACTTCAGAGTATGATGAACTCGTTCGAAATCTAGGCTTAAGATATACAATGAGTTTGGCCTAGGGAACAGACGAAAAACTAAGCAGTTTCTTAACTAGAAACACTTTAAGATAAAGTGTTCTTTGATCTATGTAGAACTGCTTGAGAGCTTTTGAAAGAATGATGATTTCAGATAATGAAAGCTTGTAGAGAGTTTTTCGTGTCTTATCCTGAGGTTGAAGACGGGTTTATATAGGTAGAGATTCAAGACTAGCCGTTGGAGGAGCCGTTTGAATCTTACCTACTCTTCTTAAATACAAGATCTGCCGTTGGGCGTATCTGCACCTGTCTTCATTTGTGTCACATCCTAGGTTCTGAAGTCTAGGATGCTGATCTGGCAATCCCTCATTGGTCGAGGTAGGTTGACTTCCCTACGATTCGGGATCTTCGCCTTTAGAGCCGGCTTTTGAATTCGTAGCCGGACCGTCTCGAAGTGGAGTCTACAGAGATAGTTCATTTGTTCCGTGTTGGACCACGTGTTTTGAACTCAGCTCGAATTCTCTTCAGCTTGATCAGGCTCTGCTGGATCATTCAGCTGAAGGTTGACGCCTGCTGTCTTTTGCTAGCTGACTTCCAGCTGTGAACACAGCTGGGTCGACTGCTGTCTTCCGCTTCCTTAACCTGTAAACCTAGAACATCTAAGGCTCAAATAGGCGAGCTGGAAAACACTATTTAGGTTGACGCGATCATCTATTCGGTTGGAGAATCAGTTGGGTTTTGGTATCAAATCGAAACCTTATAATTTTCCCAACAATTTCCCCCTTTTTGATGATGCCAAAACCTAACTGAGACAACTTATGACGCAGAAAAACTTGTGTTTTATTAATGTAAGAAAATACATTATAACACAGGAAAAAGAAAGAAGAAAAAAAATCTTCAAATCTTCAGTCTTCAATCCTTCAGTCTTCAGTCCCAGTTGGCTGGGTCTTCTCTTCTGCATCCGTTGCTTCTTTCTTTTGACTCGTCTCTTCTTCAGCTGATTCTGATTCAGCTGGTTCCTCTAGCTCAACAGTTTGCCTCTTCATTGACTTGTTTCTCTTCTCCCTTACTTCCCCCTTTTTGGCATGATCAAAACAGGGTGGGAGATATACACCATCGGCTGTTGCGATGTTTTAGTTTGGCGAAACTGTGGTTTTCAGCTCTGAGCAGCGAGGTTTAGAGTCTAAGTGGCTCAGCTGTTGTATTAGCTGGCTCTTCTTCAGTTGCATTAGCCTCAGCTGTGATTGCAGACACAGCGTCCTTGGCCTGATTCAGCTGGGGCAGTCCAGCTGAGTGCTTGGAGGGATGAGTTAGCACGGGAGATAGCATCTTCTGAGTCGGGCATAACTTCATTCCTTGCAATTTTGCTTCTTCAGACTTCTTAGATTGAATGAGAAAGTCTGATTCAGCATTTGAGGGACTTGTATTCAGCTCATATCATCATCATCCAGCTGCAGGTGTTCGTTGGCTGGGTGATGTTTCTCATTTGAGCTTGGTGCAGGGACTTGAGCATCTTTTATTGAAAGATCTCGAAGATGGTGTCCCTGTGGAGCTGAAGGAAACTGAGGAGAAGGCGGTTGAAGTATCCCATCTGTCTTGGGGTTTAAGCTTGGTTGTTCAGCTGGAATACTCCGTTGCGGTGTTGGTGATGATTATGTTTACGCATGGACGTGAACTTCTCTTCCACCGTAAGAAACGACCGCTTGTGGGTCTTCTGCTCCTCGGAGAGTGATTACGAATTCTCTCATAATGTCACCGGCTTTCTCCGATCGACCGAGCACCTTTGACTTGAGTCTTCGGTTTGAAGACAGTGCTTCAGTATATTTTGTCTCCTCAAGTTGTCTCCGATTCCCAGCTGGGACGGAGTTAGATGCATGCTGCTTTGTCTCCTGCATCTTTTTCTGTGCCTCCTGTGGTGGAGCAAGAGCTTTGACGTGACTGCTCTTGAATACTCCGGTTTTATCAACATCTGGTCCAGGTCTGTTGACGTTGATTTTTGCATCCCAGGGAGTTGTGTGTCCCGTTCTCTCTTTTATGTTGAGAGAAACAGTGGGGCTGAGGAGGTCTTTTTCCTTTGTCATTCCCAGAAAGTTTTCTGCACCTTCCTGGTGGATGACGTTCTTGAGCTTTGCGATCTCTCATCGCGCTGGCCTAGTTCTGTCGATGAGCTTCACTTTCTTCTGGACTTCCGTCTTCTTTGAGGTTCTTGAGAGTTAAGCAACTCTTATCTTGAAGCTTTGACAGATTCTTCAAGTTTGATCGGCTTCGGGAGATATCTTTCTGGATTCCATGTTCTTCTTCTGTATCTTTTGTTAGTAGAAACAAACAATACCAATTGATGGAAATAAGAAAGAATGCTAAAAAACTTTCTAGGGTTGATGCGTATATCTTCTAGCATATTTAAAGAGTTTTCTTGATGAATGGACGATCAAGATTTGTCTATTGATAAGAAGATCTACGACTGGGAGTGATTCTCGCGTCATGTCAATTTCTTGATTAGAAGATGTGAGTTAATGCGCGAGAGAGAACGGTTGAGGCGTTTTGACTTTTGCCTCGAAACTCCCATTATTCAATTCTTTGCAGACTTTTAATTAAGATTGATTAGAAATGACAAGATGTGAGTTGACAGAAAACAGATTGAGTAGGTGTAATTAATGTTGTTGCAAACCTCTCAGCTGATCATTGTAGTCAGCTGATACCTCGGTTGAGTGGGTGTGCTGGGTCATCGTGGTTCCAGCTGGTTCCCCCTCAGCTGAATAATCCTTTCCTTTCAGCATCTGGTTTAGCTGAATTCTTTCTCAGCTGATATCAGTGACATTGATTCTGAATTTCAGTTGACTGCTTGCATTCAGCTGGGTCTGCTTCCATTCAGCTGGGTCTGCTTCCGTTCAGCTGGGTCTGCTTCCATTCAGCTGGGTCTGCTTCCATTCAGCTGGGTCTGCTTCCGTTCAGCTGGGTCTGCTTCCATTCAGCTGGGTCTTCTTCCATTCAGCTGGGTGAAGCATCGTCTGGGTTGAGAAGTCCAAGTAATCCGCACAGCATTTTGAATCTTGCTTCTATCAGCGGTTTTGTGAGAATATCAGCCCGCTGTATGTCTGTGTGAATTTTCTCAACAATCACATCCTTCTTTTCTACGTGATCTCTAATGAAATGATGTCGTACGTCTACATGCTTGCATCTTGTGTGAAGTACTGGATTCTCTGAAATGGCAATCGCACTTGAGCTATCACAGAAAATTGGAACCTGTCCAGTTTTTACTTCATAGTCATCCAGCTGATGTTTCGACGGAGAATTTGCGAGCGCGGCTTCCGGCGGCCATGTATTCCACGTAGTGGAAGTTGCGACGCACGTTTGTTTCTTTGAAAACCATGAAATCAACTTACTTCCTAAGAACTGACAAGTTCTGAAGTTGATTTTACGTCCAATCGATCTCCGGCGAAGTCGAATACGAGTATCCAGTCATTGTAGATTGTCTTCAGCTGGGTACCACAACCCAACATTCTGAGTTCCTTTGAGATATTTGAGAATGTTCTTGGCTGCTTGCATGTGTGCTTCCTTTGGATCAACTTGAAATCTGGCACACACTCCGACTGCGAAAGAGATGTCTGGACGACTTCTTTGTTAGATACGGCGGGGATCCTATTATCCCTCCGTATTTGCTTTGGAATCAACTGACTTCCCTTCAGTTCCTGGTTCAATCTTCCAGTTGGTGTTCATTGGAATCTTTACAGTTCTGCTGGATTGAACTCCATACTTGGCGATCAAATCTTTCACGTATTTGGATTGATTTATGAAGATCCCTTCTGAAGATTGCTTGACTTGAAGTCCTAGGAAGAAACTCATTTCTCCCATCATGGACATTTGGAACTTCTCTGACATCATCTCTCCAAATCTTTGGCATAAGAAGCTTGATCTTGATCCAAAGATGATGTCGTCTACGTAGATTTGAACAACCAGGATATCTTCTCGACTTGATGGTGAAGAGAGTTAAATCTGCGAGCCCTTCTTGAATCCTTTGGATATGAGAAAATTTGACAGAGTGTCATACCAAGCTCGAGGTGCTTGCTTCAATCCATAAAGAGCCTTCTTTAGCTTGTAGACTTTATTTCCTTCTACTTCGAATCCTGGAGGTTGTTCAACGTAGACATCTTCTTTGATTTCTCCATTTAAGAATGCACACTTCACATACATTTGATAGACCTTGAATTTGTGATGTGCTGCAAAGGCGAGAAATAGTCTGATTGCTTCCAATCGTGCTACTAGAGCAAAAGATTCTTCGAAGTCAATTCCTTCCTGCTGAGTGTAGCCCTTGGCAATGAGTCGAGCTTTGTTTCTGATGACGACTCCCAGGGTATCCATTTTGTTCTTGAATATCCATTTGAGTCCTATGACTTTGACTTCTTGGGGTCTGTCGACTAATTCCCAGACACAATTTCTGAGGAATTCGTTCAGCTCTTCTTGCATGGCATTTGTCCAAGGCACGCTCTTCAAAGCTTCGAGAATTGATTGAGGCTCTGGCACTTGAGCTACGTAACACGCCATTAGAGTTGTGTCTTCATCATAGACCGTCAGTTCTAGCTCTACTGAGAGTTGAGCTGTGTCAGCTGCTTCTTGATGATCCGATGAAGCTTGAGCAGCTGAGCTTCTGGTTTTGACTTGGTCAGATGGTTCTCCAATGATTGCTGATGATGGATGATCTTCAATCCATCTTCTCCTCTTACGAATTTCTTCTTCCAATTGATTGATGCTTGACGTGGCTAAATTTCGTCTGACTTGTAGTTGCTCTTGAGAGTTTGGCTCTCTTTGATTTAGATTTTGAGGAGACTTCTGTAGAGGCTCAGCTGGAGATGGAGCTGGGGACTCAGCTGTGTTTGGATTCCCAGCTGATGATGTTCCCCCTTGATTTGGCGTTGAAGCTTCTTCTCGATTTCCAGCTGGTGGAGCTTCTTGGTTGATTTGAATTTCCTCCTCTGGCTCATTGTCCCAAATTAATGGTTCGGCCAGATTCCTGATTCTATTCTCTTGAGCCCTTGTCTGAATCAATCTTGAAGATTCTCCTACGCTTCTTCGTTTGATAGAATCTCTATATTCGAAGGAGGATTCGTCAAAGGTAACATGTGGAGTTACTTCGACTATTTGAGTTCTTCTGTTGAATACTCTGTATGCTTTACTCACAGCGGAGTAACCAAAGAATACTCCTCGGTCTGTCTTTTCGTCGAACGTCTTGAGCTGTGTTTTTCCATTATTGAGGATGTGACATTTGGATCCGAATACCTTGAAATATCCAATGTATGGTATTCTGTTGTTCCATAGCTCATACGGTGTCTTTCCTTGCCTTGATGTGAGTAGGGAGCGATTCTGAGTGAAGCAAGCTGTGTTGATTGCTTCAGCCCAGAACTTCTTTGGAATGGCAGAGCTAGCTAGCATTGAGGTAGCTGCTTCCTTGAGAGTTCTGTTTCTTCTTTCTGCTACACCATTCTGCTGAGGTGTGCGAGCTGCAGATGTTTGGTGTTGAACTCCGTTCTTCTCGCAAAAATCATAAATAGTTTCATTTAGAAACTCCGTTCCACGATCTGATCTTATTGCCATTATCTTGCACTCCTTCTGTGTTGATAGTCTTTCCACGGGATAGGCGGCTTAGTTCTGGTTTCGCTCTTCTGGTATAAGAATGATACCCATGTGAATCTTGAGAAATCATCCACAACGACCAGAGTATATTTTACGCCATTGAAGCTTGCTTTGGAGTAACCGGACCAAAAAGATCCATGTGAAGAAGTTGAAGAACTCGATCGATGACCGAGTCGGGCTTGAGAGAGAATGAAATTCTTGTTTGCTTTCCTTGTTGACACGCGCCGCACATATGACTTTTGTCAAATACTTGATACGGAATTCCATTAGCGAGCCGGTTCCTAGCCGGTTGTTAATTGTCTTGAAGTTGAGATGATTCGGCCGTACGTGCCACGCCACCGACTTCATTGTCGCTTTTTGATACAAGACACGTCTCCGGAGGGCTCGTTCCGCCGCCGAAGTACATATTTCCTTCTCTTTTCCCTCTTAGGAGTATCTGCTTGGTTTCCCTGTGCTTCACTGTGCATCCCTATGCATCAAACTTGACAGAAAAACCGTTGTCGCAGAATTGGCTAATGGAAAGCAAGTTATGTTGCAATCCTTGTACATAAGAAACATTTGGGATTATAACATTTCTAGTTTTAAATGTACCATAACCTTTGGTTAGGCCTTTGGAGTTATCACCAAATGTTACTTGTGGACCTGTATGCTCAATATACTCCTGGAGTAGATGCTTTATGTGCGTCATGTGCTTGGAACATCCACTGTCCAAGTACCAAAGCGTTCTCATCGACTCCTCAGAGATGCGTCGATTCCTTGCAACCTAAACAAAAAGTTAAAATTCAGGTACCCAGTTTTAATTGGGTCCTTGTGGATTAGACAGAGATCCTTTGACGACCCAGATCTGCTTGATGACTCGAATTGGGTCATTTGATCTGATAATTCTCCCAGCTGAGTCGATGTACACATTCATTGTGTTCTTCTGTTGTTGCTGGCGGGGTCTTGATCTTCGTGTCTTCTTGTTTTGTTGTCTGGATTTCTTTTGGTTTCCAACTGTGTGCCTAGCTGAGACGTTCCTTAGTCTCTGCTGTCTCATGTGATACTGTGGCTGGAAATGATTATCCAGCTGATACTCGTATGAGTGGTATCCAGCTGGGTATCTCTGATATCTTGGTTGATATCGATCAACGTCTTGGTCTTGTCGGTATCCGTAAAATCCGGCTGTGGTCTTCGTTGAGGTTGAGCACGTTGCTGTCTGAGTTGGGCTTGAGGTTGTCGCACAGCTGACCTTCTTGATGTCTGATGTGTTCTCGACGGAGTTTGAGACTGTTTCACAGCTGTTCTTCTTGACGTCTGCTGTGTTCTCGACGGAGCTTGAGAATGTTTCACAGCTGTTCTTCCCGACGCCTTTCTTTGTGTCCTCAACCGTTGATCTTGAAATTTCTTGGGATTGGAGGTTCAATTGCACGTACAAACATAACCTTTGTTCCACTTGTAGAGGCAATGTTTGAGGCATCCTTTGATTCGTTGTATCCCAGTCCCGCTTTGAGTGCTGCTGGACGCTGAGCACTAATGATCTCGTCCATTGTTGACGTGGCTTTGATGAGAGCTACTATCTTTTTAGATAGTACCTCTTCGGTGCTTTTCAGCTCAATGATCTCAGCTGACTTCCTTTCCGATTCAGCTGTGACCTTTTCCACATCTTCTATCAGCTGTTTCTTCTCAGTGTTGAATTCCTTCATCAGCTGATCTTGTTTCACTATTTTGTCTTTTAGTGAAACGACTTCCTGTTGGAGCTGAGTTGTATCAGCTGTGTCTGATACTTTTGTCTTTTCCAGTTCCGCCTTCAGCTCGGCATTCTCACACATAATGACGTCAAGGATCTCTTGAAGCTCCTTGGAATCGTTCATTACTTTCTCTACTAGACTCCAATCAGGTAGTCCGCATTCGAGTCTGTGTAGAGTGTTCGTGTGATGGTGAGATGTTAGATAGATTTAGAGTTCGAGACGTTACCTCATCTTCATCGATGCCGTCTGTTTGTCCCATGAAGCATGTATCCCAATCAGGTTCATCATGGGCCATCAGGGCTTCTTCTTCCGAGTCTGAAAATGGCATGTCATCCATTTTCTTGCACTCTGATTCTTCATCAGCGATATAAGCTCTCCTTCTGTCAGCCGCCTTAGCTTTTAATTGGTCTTTGTCTTTCTTGGATAGCTTTGGACAATCTTGTCGGTAGTGTCCTGGTTCCTTGCAGTTGAAGCAACCTTCACCTGTTCGTTGGTCTGCTGACTTCTCATCAGCTGCTGCGTACTTATCTCTGTAAGTCCTAAAGAACTTCTTGTATTTGCCCTTGCTGGTGTTGAGTCTGTTATAATTTTTCACCATCATGGCAATTTCTTCGAGTAGCTCTTCTTTGCTCATATCCTTTTTGTCCTTCTTCATCTTGGAGGACTCAGCTGACTTGACATGAGCTGACTTTTCAGAGTTGGCTCTGAAAGCTATTTCTTTTGGAGCTGGGGTGAGTTCTCCGTCATTCTGTCTGCTTGAAGATTCTTCTTGAGTGATCTTCAAGTTGTATTCGTTGGCTTTTAAGAGTGAGAACAACCTTTCTGTAGATAGATCACCCAAGTCACTTCGACTTTGGTGAACTACCTTGTAGGTGTTCCATTCGGTGAAAAATTTGAAAGAACCTTTAGATTCTTTTCCATTGGGTATACTTCCCAGTTCTGATTGTCTCTATCTCAATGACTATGTTTGAGAACCTTAGCTCCATCGCTTCGATGGACTCGTTGGCTAGCTGCTTGAAGTTGTCGAATTTTTGGCAAGCTATTGTGAATTTGTTTTCTTTGATTTCTTCAGATCCTTCACATAGCTTGGCAAGTATTTCCCACATCTCTTTGGCTGTCTCGCACTTGATGATCTTACTCAGGTAGGCGTTTGAGACTGTTGATGAGATGGTGTTTCTTGCGAAGCTGTCCAGACCAGCTTGCTTTCGTTCTTCTGACGAGTAATCCTTCTTTGGCTTGAGAATTGGCCGGTATTCTGGTTGTCCTCCATCATGAGCAAGTACGAGTTCATTTCCTTGTTTATAAATAAGGATGGGTCCGTCTGTGATGACGTCCCACATCATGTCGTGATGTGCACAAAGGAAGCTTTTCAATCTGAATTTCCAGATTGCATAGTCGTCTACCGAGAAGGTGGGGAGATTCCTGTTAAGATAAGAATCCATAGACATGTGCAGTATGTAATAAGATGAGTTTTTCTGAAAAACGGATCTGTTCAGTTGACCACTGACACAGAGTGTCAAGAGAGATCTCTTGATACAGAAACGGTGGTTTTTGAACCACTGCTCTGATACCAATTGATGGTCCCTGAGCTGGGTACTTGGTGTAGAGGGGGGGTGAATACACCAAGTAGATTTTTTGAAACTTTTTCAAGTTAAAATACAGAGTTGGTGAGCTCAGTTATTGATCCAGCTGGGTAAATAACTCAGCTGGCGGTGCGGAAAGTGGTGGTTTGAAAACTTAGCTCGGTTACTTAGAAAAACTCAGTTTGAAAAGATTAACTTAACGTTTTCAGCTTAGTCAGGTTGTGCAACTTTTAGAGAGACACAGCTGTCTTTGGAGAGCAGCTGTGTGTGCAGTTTTGAACAAATATGCAATGATATGAAGGAGTTAGTACACAGCTGAAAATAAAGCAAAAGTAAAGAGAGAGTAAGAAGCACGCGAGTTTTTACGTGGTTCGGAGTAACACCTCCTACGTCCACGACCAGGTTCACTGGTAATCCACTACCACTTGGTTTCCAAGTACCAAGCAACTTCACAACTCTAACCCGAGCTGTGTTCCAACAGTTTGCGGGCACTGTCAAGCCTATACGCCTTCAGTTTATGGGTACTGAAGAACCTAACCACTCGAATTACGCGCTTCGAGCAAGCGTACCTTTACCTAACCTTTCTGGGTTTGGGTTTGGGTTTGGGTAAGGGGTTCCAACTATGAACGAGTTCTTACAATTAAGAACTTCAGAGTATGATGAACTCGTTCGAAATCTAGGCTTAAGATATACAATGAGTTTGGCCTAGGGAACAGACGAAAAACTAAGCAGTTTCTTAACTAGAAACACTTTAAGATAAAGTGTTCTTTGATCTATGTAGAACTGCTTGAGAGCTTTTGAAAGAATGATGATTTCAGATAATGAAAGCTTGTAGAGAGTTTTTCGTGTCTGATCATGAGGTTGAAGACGGGTTTATATAGGTAGAGATTCAAGACTAGCCGTTGGAGGAGCCGTTTGAATCTTACCTACTCTTCTTAAATACAAGATCTGCCGTTGGGCGTATCTGCACTTGTCTTCATTTGTGTCACATCCTAGGTTCTGAAGTCTAGGATGCTGATCTGGCAATCCCTCATTGGTCGAGGTAGGTTGACTTCCTCTGATTCCGGGATCTTCTGCCTTTAGAGCTGGCTTTTGAATTCAGAGCTGGACTGTCTCGAAGTGGAGTCTACAGAGATAGTTCCTTTGTTCTGTACAGCTGGACCAGCTTTATTTTGAACTCAGCTCGAATTCTCTTCAGCTTGATCAGGCTCTGCTGGATCACTCAGCTGAAGGTTGACGCCTGCTGTCTTTTGCTAGCTGACTTCCAGCTGTGAACACAGCTGGGTCGACTGTTGTCTTCCGCTTCCTTAACCTGTAAACCTAGAACATCTAAGGCTCAAACAGGCGAGCTGGAAAACACTATTTAGGTTGACGCGATCATCTATTCGGTTGGAGAATCAGTTGGGTTTTGGTATCAAATCGAAACCTTATAATTTTCCCAACATCACGGGTTCAAGTCTACCGTCACGCGGCCTTTAAAATTTCTTGTAATGTTTGTTCAAAGTAGAGAAATGGACAGTTGTACATCAACTTTTACATCCCACGTCTTCTCCGTCATCATCATCGACTACTCTCATAGTCGTCATCTTCACCATCATCGGCGGTGTATCAAACATCCACCACTATGATGGCCATTATCTCCTTAACTTCCCCCTCCCCCTTCCAGCTCTTCTCCATTAGCCTTATCCTCAGCGCAATCTACTTTACCAAAAGTAGCTTTCCATAACGTAAACACAATAGCTTGCATGATTATCTTCATCGCCTCCCCCATCATGAACCATGCTAGTGTCAATTTTAACTATTGTGTTGATGAAAAAAAGCTACAGTCTGCAACAAAATCGTAAAAAATCGGAACTTTATCAAAAAAATAAATAATAAATAGATGAACTTTTCAGTCTCACTTCTAGATACATAAGCATGGAGCACCCTAGAGGCCCAAATTCACACATCCAAATGTAACGCTCAAATGAAAGCCGGAAGATAAGAATGACTTTATTTGTGTTGGTAAATTTTCAATTTTGAATCATAAAATTTACTGGATCATTTATTGTTGTGTATGTGATCCTCTGTTTCAAGTTGAAAATTGATGTGGCTATAATTTTCGTTCTCATTTTGGGGAAATTTGGAGCTTGTACGATTTCGAAATTTCCATAAACTTAATCTAACAGTCTGAATTTATTAAATAGACACATTTAGTTCACTGTTTTTAACTATGAAGCTACGAAAAACGACCATTAAACTCATTAACTCATTTGAGCTTCTGCAACAAATTACAGTTGATCTTATTAAATACTTAAGTAATTCATTATGTTACCAACAAACCAAATACTGTATGTACTAATCCTCGTTATTGTGATCCAAAATTCTTACATGAAAATGGTTACAAATTAATAGACTTATCATTTACTAATACTGTACGAAAATGCTCAATCTATAAATATATATAGGTTTTAATTTATTAATTAACATATACATAAATTAATTGCAAAAAAATCATTTTATGGAAATGGAAATGTATACAGTGATTAGGATATTAGTAGATAGCTTAGAGCAATTAATAAAAAAAAAGGCCATCTTAGAACAATTAAACAAATAAATCTAAAAATATAACTAACATACAACAAAAATGTAATACTGCATCAAAACTAAGAAGGATAATAATAATAGTAGAATAATAAACCTCCCTCAACAGAATTTCAAAACATTCCTAAATAACGCATGCTAAGATAATTGTCTTGCGTAAAAAAAAAACCAACATAATTCAAAAACTTCACATAATTAAAACCTGTAAGATAATATTTATATATATTTAAAAGACCATACACTTGTAATTTAGGAAATTGATTGGGCATTCATTATAATTTCACAACGGATTAGGTAATTTGCTCATAATAATGGTGACCAATTTCACAATTAATTAGGCATTCATTGACTTAATGTATATATATAGCTCAATCTACTTGTCTGGATTGGCGCTTAAATATATTTTAAGGCTATTCTTTTAAAATCCAGCCATATAGTCCGCCCTTAAAATTATGATATTTATTTTCCTTTGAACCAAAAATTATGATATTTATCAACTTATATTATTTCTTTCAATAATTCTAATAATTTAATACTTTGTATTAGTTAAAATAACTTCAGTCACAAATAAGCTAGACAATGTTTTGTTTAATTAAGTTGTTCAATTGAGACTTATGAAGCATATGTCATATTCAATCGGAAAAAGCTTACATGGACAAAATAATTAATTTATGCTACCTTTGAATATTATTGAGATAAAATAAAAACAATGATAGACTGAAATATACAACAAAATGAGAAGGAAAAATAGAAATCTTTAACCTTCTAAAGAGACATATACATGCTTATATATAATAGGGATAGATTTTTATGGATGTCATTGTATTCCTTGGCAAAGTATTTGATGAAGTTGTCGCTCCCAAATGTTTAGGAGATCTGATCTTTCTCCAAGATAGCGATTCTGCTAGGAGTTGATGTACGCATTGTTTATTTGAAAAAACTATACATCAAATGCTCTTTAGGCGGTAACATTTTTGTTATCAATCATGTTTTCTCTAATCGAAAAGGTTGAAATGAAGGAGTACAACGAATATGAATTGTGAATGAAATTGTTTGCATAGTTCTAGAATTTATAGGTAGAAAATAGTATAAAAATAGAAATTTTATTATTATAATTAATTTTTTTCACAAATTATGCCTTTGTAACGTCCAACATTAATTACTTGATTGGTAAATATTAATGAACAATTAAGATAATAAAAATTAAATATATTATTTCCAAAAATGGAATAAAAATAACTAAAAAAGAAAGTTACTATAAATGGCATACCGGGCTTGCTTTTATATATTATAAAGATTAGGAATTGATATGCGTGTCTAGGACTGCCTTTTTATTAAGGAAACAATTAACAAGGAAATGAATATAGGGATATTGAAATTTGTGTATGCCTCTTTGCTCTTCATCCATTTTACTTTCTACCAATGAGATATTAAGTTGTAAGGAGTTGATATTTGATGTAAGTGGAAAAATGAATAAAAATATAATTAAAATAGATTGTACAACAGTCGCATTAATTTGGGAAAGTTATGGGTTGATATACTTGTTTGCTGCTAAAAAGTTTGGTATGTGATGCATGCAAGGAATGGTCCAAAATTTATTGCTATATATTTCACGATATTCACCTATACTGATTGGATCCTTCATCCAATTCAAATATATAATTCAAACCATCACGAATCATTATTCAACAAAAATGGAATTACACAAAAAAAATAGTTGGGAAAAGTTAAAATTTCATATCCGAGGCCAATGAAAAATTGAAAACAACCCACAATGCAAAGGAATTAAGGAAATGTGATACATATATGGTGGGTCGGATTCGGATCCATAATAAAGCATAATTTGAAGATCCAAAAAATTAAACTACGATTTTATTTAGTTATAAGTTAACATATATATTTATTGATTTAAATGAAATAGTTTGTAAAGTTTAAGATGATGATAAATACGTGCATGTAGGTTTCGACTCAGATTATTAAATAAAGTTGTAACGAATCAAATCTAGTTCGATAGTATTAATGAGAAGCGATACCAAGAAATATTTCAGCAAAGGCAACATGAATAAATAAAATCTTAATTAGCATGAGTCCAAAATTAGATACGTTGTTAATTAATGTTTCAGAAGAAGTTGGAGAAAGGTAGTATTAGTAAGGGTAATATCGACCTACAAGAATTGGCCGTACAATGGAGCGGCTTGTGTTGATATTTTCTGTGATTGTTGCACTGCAAAGTTGTGGAGTCGACCGTTGACGGCGCCCAAAACGTCACCATCACCGTCTTGGAAAGTGCTCTTGCCAAAGGAGCAGGTAAATTAGTATAGACAAAAACTCTTGTACGACATGTCGCACAGTGCGATCGAGCCCACGCGCCCGTATGGACGGTCCAGATAGGCGCGTGCCAGACACGCACCCTACCAGGTGCATAAGATGCACACATCCTTCTTTTTTTTTATTTTTTTATTTTTAAGACGGGTGCATGCATGATACGCGCCAGCCTTTTATTTTTTATTTTATTCAATTTTTTTCATTTTTTATTAACAATTATGGATTTTTAATCTTCAATTAGAGTTTATTAATCCACACTTAGGATTTATCAATTCCCAATTAGAGTTTATTAATCTCAATTAGGAGTTATTAATTTCTAATTGAGATTTATTAATATTAATTAAGATTTATATTAATTAATTAAAAAAAGTCAACTATACTTAATAATTACATTTTGTTTGTATCTTAATTTTTTCATAAAGAACGGTTAATTTATAGACTAGCTTATAGTCAGAGACGATATTTCTAGCTTTTAATCAAAAACGGACTTAAGTGACTAAGAGATTGCCCTAAATAAGTCGATTCAATCTTAAATTGGTTAAAATGAGTAAAGTTTAATTATGAACCTATCGAATAAAGTTTGACCTCCAGGATAGCTTCCTCTTTGATTTCTTCTCCTGTTTTAATTGGTTATTGTTTAAGTTTTTAATTGGTTTTAATTGCTTGAATTTAATTTATTAAACAACCCTCATTAAGCAATTAGTCTAGATAGATTAAAATAACCTAGAAATAGTACTCATCGTTTTTTAAACTAATTTTCGTGAATACGACCTTGCTCACCGGATATTATAATTAGACAGTACACTTCTGAATTGTGTTTACTCAAAAAAAAGGACGAACAAGTATTTGACATGCACTATTGTCGGGGACGTCTAGTGCGTTAATTATTGATTTTTGGCATATATATATAGTTTGCCTCGACGGCACCCCCACCAAGTTACGCCTATAGTCCAGGATCTGGAGATTGAGCTGACAACTGGCATGTCCATCTACAGGTATATATATATATATATATATATATATATATATATTGTATTTCTTTATTTTATAATATATAAATGATTTCATAATATATAAATGATTTCAGATTTCTACAATTGGAATATCTTCTTCATTTTTTATTGTGATGGGGCGTCGTTTATGGCAGATGTCGAGGAAGTAGATCCGGTAATTAGTTCAATTTTTTTTATTTGACTATGAAATTTGTATCGAATCCTCTACTCTCGATTGTGTTTCATCATTTGTTCCATTCGTTAGATTATAGATTATCGAATTCTTAGCTTTCAGTTGGTCTTTATCTTTCTTGGACAGCTTTGGACAATCTAGCCGGTAGTGTCCTGGTTCCTTGCAGTTGAAGCAACCTTCTTCTGTTCGTTTGTCAGCTGACTTCTCATCAGCTGCTGCGTACTTGTCTCTGTAAGTTCTTGCGAACTTCTTGTATTTGCCCTTGCTGGTGTTGAGTCTCTTGTAGTTTTTGACCAGCATGGCTATTTCTTCAGGTAGCTCTTCCTTGCTCATGTCCTTCTTATCCTTCTTCGATGACTCAGCTGACTGTATGTATGCGGATTTTTCAGAGTTGGCTCTGAACGCAATCTCCTTTGTTGCAGGTGTCAGCTCTCCATCATTCTGATTGCTTGAAGATTCTTTCATGGTAATCTTCAAGTTGTATTCGTTGGCTTTGAGCAGAGAGTATAATCTTTCAGTTGAAAGATCACCTAAGTCACTTCGACTTTGGTGTACCACCTTATAAGTGTTCCATTCAGCTGTGAGCGCTGAAAGAACTTTTAGATTCTTTTCTCGCTGGGTGTATTTCCCAGTTCTGATGGTTTCTATTTCCACCACTATATTGAAGAATCTGAGTTCCATCCCTTCGATGGACTCGTTGACCAGCTGCTTGAAGTTATCAAACTTCTGGCATGCAATCGTGAATTTATTTTCCTTTATCTCATCCGACCCTTCGCATAGCTTTGCTAGGGTTTCCCACATCTCCTTTGTTGTTTCGCAGTTGATGATTTTGCTGAGGTAGGCGTTGGAGACTGTTGAGGATATGGTGTTCCTCGCGAAGCTGTCTAGTCCAGCCTGCTTCCTTTCTTCTGAGGTGTGCTCACCCTTTGGCTTGGGAATGAGTTGATATATTGGTTGTCCACCATCTTGAGTTGGAACAAGCTCATTCCCTTGTTTGTAGATGATGATGGGTCCGTCTGTGATGACGTCCCACATCATATCGTGATGCGCACAGAGAAAGCTCTTCAGTCTGAACTTCCATATTGCATAATCATCTACCGAGAAGGTGGGAAGATTCCTGTTAAGATAAGAATCCATGGAAATATGCAGTATGTAATATTATGAGTTTTTCACAAAGAGGATCTGTTCAGATGACCACTGACAGATTGTCAAGAGAGATCTCTTGATACAGAAACGGTGGTCTGTTGAACCACTGCTCTGATACCAATTGATGGTCCCTAAGCTAGGTATTTGGTGTAGAGGGGGGGTGAATACACCAAATAGATTTCTGAAAACTTTTTCAAGTTAAATAACAGAGTTGGTGAGCTCAATTATTGATCCAGCTGAGGAGGGTCAGCTGGGTAAATAACTCAGCTGGCGGTGCAGAATGTGGTGGTTTGAAAACTTAGCTCGGTTACTTAGAAAAACTCAGCTTGAAAAGATTAACTTTATGTTTTCAGCTTAGTCAAGTTGTGCAACTTTCAGAAAGACACAGCTGTCTTTGGAGAGCAGCTGCGTATGCAGTTTTGATCAAATATGCAATGTTATGAAAGAGTTAGTACAAAACTGAATTTAAAAAGAAAGTAAAGAGCACACGATTTTTACGTGGTTCGGAGTAACACCTCCTACGTCCACGACCAGGTTCACTGGTAATTCACTACCACTTGGTTTCCAAGTACCAAGCAACTTCACAACTCTAACCCGAGCTGTGTTCCAACAGTTTGCGGGCACTGTCAAGCCTACACCTTCAGTTTTCGGGTACTGAAGAACCTAACCACTCGAATTACACGCTTCGAGCAAGCGTACCTTTACCTAACCTTTCTGGGTTTGGGTTTGGGTATGAGTTTTCCAACTATGAACGAGTTCTTACAATGAAGAACAAGGAGTATGATAAACTCGTTCGAAATCTAGGCTTTAAGATATACAAAGATTTTGGCCTAGGGATTTGACGAAAAACTAAGCAGTTTCTGAACTAGAAACACTTTAAGATAAAGTGTTCTTTGAACTATGTAGAACTGCTTGAGAGCTTTTGAAGGATTGAGGATTTCAGAGAATGAAAGCTTGCAGAGAGTTTTTCGTATTTGATCCTGAGGTTGAAGACGGGTTTATATAGGTAGAGATTCAAGACTAGCCGTTGGAGGAGCTGTTTGAATCTTACCTACTCTTCTTAAATTCGAGATCTGCCGTTGGGCGATTCTGCACATGTCTTCATTTGTGTCACATCCTAGGTCCTGAAGTCTAGGATGCTGATTCGGCAATCCCTCATTGGTCGAGGCATGTTGTCTTCCTCTGAAGCCGGGATCTTCTGCCTTTGGAGCCGGCTTTTGAATTCAGAGCTGGATTTGGGCAAACTGACTTGAAGTGATGTCTTCAGAGTTAGTTCCCTTTGTTCTGTACAGCTGGACCGGCTGTGTTTTGAACTCAGCTCGAGTTGACTTCTGCTATAGACACAGCTGGATCGTGTGCTGTCTTCCGTTTCCTTAGCTGATTCCTGCTGTAGACACAGCTGGGTCGACTGCTGTCTTCCGCTTCCTTAACCTGTAAACCTAGAAAATCTAAAGCTCAAACAGGCGAGCTGGAAAATACTATTTAGGTTGACGCGATCATCTATTCGGTTGGAGAATCAGTTGGGTTTTGGTATCAAATCAAAACCTTATGATTTTCCCAACAAATTGTGTTAATTTGGAGATATTATTAAGTTTGGCTTGTCAAAATGAAATTGCGAAAATCAGTGCAAAGGACGAGTAGCATGTGATGTGATTTACAACCCCTAGAAATGAACATAATGAATTGGCTGATCGATCTCTTGTGGTTGTGAAAGTATGATGTAGCTTTTTTGGGAAGTAAAAAATGGGTGGTTCGTAGCAATTATATTGCAAGGTGATATTTTTTCTAAGATGCAAATTACAGAAGCTCTATCAAACATAAACCATGCATCCACCCCAAAATTTATTAATTAGTTGATCTACAAGGAATATAAACTACAACGACTCTTTCATACTTAAATTTATTAATTAGTTCAATTCTATTATTATGAACGTATTACATGAAAAACAATGAGATATACTCCATCAGTCCCCAAATACGTGTCACGAGTCGCCAAAATGTGTAGACCAAGATATTGGGCAAAATGATTCAATTTACTTCTAATTATTGTATGGAAGATCAAAAAAGTAAATTTGTTGCCTTGACTAAAAGGGTAGATTTGGTATTTTAGCACAATTTTTATATAGATGTGACACTTATTCGGGAATAAGAATTTTGCTGGCTTGTGACACTTTTTTGGGGACTGGCGAGTATTGAATTAGATGAAAGTAGTGATCATTTATTCAATTAACCTAACCCTCATGATTGCCTTGGAATTATAATTAATTATAGAAAAGATAGCAGAACCATTAATTGATTGACCTTTTCCCGATCTTTACCCAAGTCATGGTTGCCTTGGAATTACAAATGAGGAAATATGGTCAAATAGAAAATTAATTGAGCTACTCCTAATCCTTTCATTAGTCCACAAATATCTAAAGCATGCAGAAATATGTTGGATCAAGTGATGAGTATTTGTAAGGTTTAGAAGAAAGCATCCATTTATTAAGTAATGAGTATTGTGAAACACCATGCATGCTCTATAAATAAGGCTATAAGACTTTGTTTAAGCATTCTCTCTCTCTCTCTCCGGTCTTACGATGGAGCTGATTGTGTTAATCGAGTCGGTCATATCTGCGATTGCACTGCAAAGTTGTGCAGTCGACGGCGCCCAAAATGCTACAATCACTGTGTTGGACTGCTGTTGCCAAAGGAGCGTAGGTAATTAATAAAAATACTTAATACTCCCTTCGTCCCATGATAAGTGGCTACTTTCTTTTGGGCACGGGTATTTAGGAGAAGAGTGTTTAAAGGATAAAAAGTGGTGGAGCTCACATCTTTTGTGTGAGAGAGAGTGTTCCATATTAGGAAAGTGGCCACTTATGATGGGACAACCCAATAAGAAAATGTGGTCACTTATGGCGGGACGGAGGGAGTATATAATTAATTACTTTGTTGTTTATATTTTTATTTTTATTTATTTGTTTTTCATAAAGATTGGTTAATTAATTATTGATTTTTATTTGGTATGTATAGTTTGCCTCGGCGGCAGCCCACCTAGTTACGCCTATAGTCCATGATTTGGAGATGGAGCTGATAATTGGCATGTAACTGTACAGGTATATATATATATATATATATATATATATATATATATATATTTATATATATATATATATGAAACATAAACCATGCATCCACCCCAAAATTTATTAATAATTGTTGATCTACAAGGAATATAATTAACTATTTCTTTTACACAATTAATTATATTTTTCCAGAATATACATATTAATTCCACATAATAAGTTAAATTTCATATCCACTTGTAGTGTCTATTTCCTGAAAATTTGGTCCAAGATGTTGAAAACTCCACTCTTAATTTTTGATCGAATCAGCCTTTGACCAATATCAGGTAATTAATTGTTTTTTTGGTGAAATATAATGTTTGTTGGTTTACATTTGCAGACGGTGGCGCAAGCTGTGGGCGATTGGTATTTTGATCGAAGCAATTTCGAGGAGATAGACACTCACAATGACTTGCCACGAAATTGCAGTAGCATCTACCTCGGCCAGCCTTTCGGCCCTCATTTTAAAGAAAATTGTAAAACAATTAATTAATTAGCTCTTAGTTTTTTTTTTATAATTATTATTGGCGTCTTAATTATTACTTTCTTATGTTATTGTACGTATTGTAGAGTGAATCAATTAATGAATATCATCTAAGATGCAATTCCAAAAAAAAAAAAAAAGAATATCATCTAAGATGATAATAAAAGGAAATTACTCACATTCCCAATAGGAAATTATTCTCATATCTCAATGTAAAAGAGGATCGAGCTATGACAATCACGTTATGAAATGAAAGTTATCTGAATTCTCTCTCTTTATTGTGTTTTCTTTTTAATTTGGAGTTTGAGCTTTTTCGAAAAGCTACACTATCGATACAAGATCGTATCAAATCACCAAAAAAGTAAACTAATAATTTCAAAACTGTACTATTTCAAAACTTAATTGCATCATATTCCAATTCAGCAAAAGTATATTATAGATGAGATATTTTATTCGATTTTTGAAATCAATTTTCAAGTTCTTCATTGCAGTACGTAGAAACTTGAATATTATAACGTTCATAGTCGGTAATTCTTCATTGTTGGAGAGCTTGCCTTTCTCGTATCGTGTCTTGATAAGACAAACTCAAGAAAGCTTGTCACATTGAGAATTTCAAATACGTGCATTGTTTACTTTAAAATATTTTGTATATAATTGGTTGTAATAATTTTTAAGTTGATATAATTTCTACGACGACCTACGGTAATAAAAATCTTATTCTACTGTCGCGATATATATATATATATATATATATATAGGGGTTGGTTCATGTATAAAATACTTTTCCCGTAAAATATATATAATAATAATGCATTTTATGTATTATTACAATGCACTGTCATAACAATGCATTTTTTATTTACTACAATGCATTGTTACGATAATGCATTCTATGTTCAATTATAATGCACCGGTCAATGACAACCGTAAATCTACAAAGATTAATGGTCCAAATCGCTTTTTATTTCTTACGGTAAAAAGCTTTTACATAGGATCTCTTATATATATATACATATATATATATATATATATATATATATATATATATATATCGTGAACTGGTGTCGAAATAATTGAGGAAAGAATGAATATCTATCGAGTAAGCAAATAAAGTACGATGTGCATTAAAATCAATATTAAGTTGTGCTCCAAGACTATATAAAATGGCTATGATAGTTAGCGTTTGCCTTGTCAAAATGAAATCGCCAAAATCAGACAAATGATGACAATTAGCATGTCATGTGACTATATAACAAAAGACTTACATGCAAACCCATGAAATTAACATTACAAATGTCACAGCTCCAAATCCCGAGGGACGGCTAAGCCGGGGTGCGACTAGGGGTTGGAATTAAGAAGCGGAAAAGAATGGGGAATCAACGAATAAAAGACTATGATATCATTATTGAACAATGATACAAAATTAAAGTGTATGGAGTTATCCAAAGTGAGACAATCTCGAAGGATTTCTCGATATAAAAGTTCAGTAGTTCTAGGGTTTTTAGTACACAGTACTAAACCGAATATCACGTGATATGAAATATCATAGTGTCTTGCAGCGGAAAAAGACGTAGATTGACTTCACGTATGAAGACATGAAGTCAGGGCTTTACTAGCTTTACTGATGTAAAGAATAACTCAAGACATCCGCCGTCACTCGTCGCTCAATCTGCACATTTAGAAAACATATGCAGGGCTGAGTACAACGTACTCAGTGAACACTTGCCAAAACATATAATAGGTTTTATATATTAATCATGCATCTCCACAGTAACACACATGGGTTTTGCAGAAAAAGCCCGTGTTTACTAAATCATTTTCATACTTGTACAAGATTTTCATATCAATTCATCAAAACCATATCTGAAACAACGCCGGGGAAGAAGGCCTTCTTCCGCGAACGCAACTCACCGTGGTTGGTCGCCCCTCAACAGGGTCCATACTCACGGCTACCGTGTACACTAATTCTGGAAAGCACCCTTTTGGCTAACTCAGAATCCGATCGATTATAACAGTTGGCGAACCAACACAGATAGGCATAAGAGAATCCATAAAATAATTATTTTATGCATGATAATCACTTTAAAACATACTTTTAAAGTATTTCGAAAACAGAGCAAAGCTCGAGTTATTTAATATATAGAAAAACCCACCTTAACAGTTTACAGAAATTAATTACCAAGCTTCCGTCTTCCGTCCTTTCTTCTATGCACGATCCTTTTATCGTAAATAAACAAATCTTAGTAAATTGGTCCAGACGGAATTGAAACTATAACTGTCTCGATAACTTGATTAATCTTTTAAGGCTTTGACATTTTATTAATATATTATTAATAAAAAGGAATTTTAAGAGTTTTCAAGTTGGTTTCCAACTTGACTGTTACTCGAAGTTTAAAACGTTCATAACAAAAGTCAATGATCAATATTGACTTAGAAGTTTTCAAGAAATCAAATAAATTGAGTAAACTTGAACAAAATTAGAAATTGAGAATTTCTGCACAACTGCAGCAGATTAAAACTTAAATACAGAACAGTGTATTTCGAATCTGAGAATGGGCAATGCATCATTACAAAGCCTTGAATGTATATTTTAACGCCCAATTTACGGATCTCGTAAATATTAAACGAGTATTTTAATTAATTAATTTAAGCCCGGCCCAACTCTCGGCCCACTTAATTAATTAATCTGCCCAATTTTCGGCCCACTCTTCAATCAAACCAGCCCACCAAACAAAAAATACCCAAGCCCAACTACTATTATAAAATATATATATATATATAGTAATCTCTCTCTCTCCTCACTTCTCACGTCTCTCTCTCTGCTCTTTTCTCCTTTCATTTTTTTTTCTTCCTCCCACAGCAGCCTCCTCCCCTCCTCTTCTCCGGCGCGCTTTGCCGCCGCCGCCGCCTGCACTTCCGACGTTGCCACGACGTCCTTTTCTTCCACTCTTTCTCTCTCTCTGGTCTCGACGGCAGCAGCTAGGGCTGTAAACGAGCCGAGTCGAGCCGAGTATTGAGCTACTCAAACTGGACTCGATTAAATATTCATTTGCTCGAGCTCGACTCGAGCTCGAGTCGAGTTTTTGCCATCGTGATCGAGCTCGACTCGATCCAAAATTATCGAGCTCGAATTCGGCTCGAGTTCGACTCGTCAAATACTCGATAACGAGGTATTCGAGCTCGAGCCAGACTCGTCAAGAACTCGATTATAGCTCGATACATGTTACTCGAGCTCGAGCTTGAGCTCGCTTAAAGCTATTTTTTTAATTTTATGTACAAAACTCGATTATTAGACTCTCGAACAAGCTTGACTAAAACTCGATTTGTAGGCTCGCAAACATAATCGATTGTAGGCTCGCAAACATGCTCGATTAAATACGAGCCGAGCATGTTCGTGAGCCTGTCGAATCGAGCAATACGATGCTCGAACTCGGCTCGATAAACTTATCGAGCTCGATTTCATGCTCGAACTCGACTCGATTAGTTATCGAGTCGAGTGCCGAACGAGCTTTTTTCGAGTCGATCGCCGAGTAGCTCACGAACAGCTTGACTCATTTACAGCCCTAGCAGCAGCACCGCTGCCGTCTTCTTGCGGTTCCAGCGAGCTCCGCCGCCGTCTCCATCCATCTCCCACCTTCCTCTTTGTTTTTAACCACAAACCCTCAAATCGAAAATCCTAGATCCCTAAATTGAAAACCCCCAAATTTCTGAAATTCACTCCTCTTTTTCTCTCGACTCCGGCGAGTGAATCACCACCTCCGTGAGCCCGTAGCCGGAGCGTGGATGACAGCAGCAGCCGTAGCCGCCTCCGCCGCTGCCGCGGACCGCCATCAGCTCCCTGCCGCCGTGCCGCGCCGCTGTGGCGCCGTTGCTCACGTCAGTGGATGACTCAATTACTCGAGATAAATAAGAACATGGGAGTTTCTTATTTTTTTTCTAAGTTCTCGAATTAAAACTGTAATCAGTGATTGTTTTCTAAATTCAAATTTGGTGTAAACTGGACTGTGGTTATTTTATTGAACAACACTAAATTCATAGTTGGGATAATTCTTGTTATCTGATCGTTGTTTATTTTGTTGGGAATTTCTAGAGCAGAGGTATAATAATGGTGAAATAGCTTGAATTTACCTTGTCTGGTTTGTGAATGAGTTTCAGTGAAAGGCTTTTGTAATCATCTTGTGACTGAATCCAATCCCAGCAAAGCTTCTGCTTCTTTTTCTTCATATTTTTGTTATGATTTTGATTGTGTAATATTGTGGTTTGAATATGAGAAATGGTTTGGATATAAGAAGCATAAGGATGGGGTTACGTGATGAAGCTGCGAAAATGATAAATTAAATCTGACAGGTTTGAAATTAAAAGATTACATATGATTTCAACTTATCTAGCTTTAATTTACAGACGCAACTAGGAATAGGTAATTACTTTCATTAATATATATTCATTTGGGAATTACTCAAATATAACCACTTTTTAAAAGTAAAGTTCAACCTTAGCCACTTTTTTTAAAATGAGCAATAATGGTCTCTCTTACTATATTGCCCTTCAATGGTCGTGTATGCATAGTCGTGTGTGCTGGTCGTGTATGTTGATATGGTTGTGTATGCATGGTCGTGTGTGCTGGTCGTGTGTGCATGGTCGTGTATGTTGGTATAGTCGTGTGTGTTGATCGTGTATGCATGGTCGTGTGTGTTGATCATGTATGCATGGTCGTGTGTGTTGATATGGTCGTGTATGCATGGTCGTGTGTGTTGGTCGTGTGTGCATGGTCGTGTATGTTGATATAGTCGTGTGTGTTGGTCGTGTATGCATGGTCGTGTGTGCATGGTCTTGTAATTTTCCGACGACTTTTCAGCGAATTTTTTTTGGAAAAGCACACGTGTGTGTTTATCGTGTGTGCATAATCGTGTATATTGATATGGTCGTGTATGTTGGGCGTATGTGCATGATCGTATAATTTTCTGGCGATATTTCTGGCGAAGCACACACGACCAACTCACACAACCAGCATACACGATCATATCAGAACACACGATCATGGTGGTGTATGCATGATAGTGTATGCTAATATTTTAATATGTGATTTGATACTTTTTGCATTAAATTGACAATACGAAAACTTATTTATTGAGATATTTTATAGAATTGCTAAATTGACTTCAAATATAAGCATGGTTAGTGTATGATTGTCGTGATTGAGTGTTTAACATAAGCATACACGACCTCATATGTTATTTGTCGTATATGCTAGTCGTGTGTGGTGCATTTTTTTTTTATGTTTTTTCATCATTTTCATGTGGTCATATGTATTCATGCATAGTCTTTTCTATTTTTTAAGGAGAAAAATATTTTTGAAAAGCCTCCAACGAGCATACACGACCTCACATGTTATTTGTCGTGTATGCTAGTCGTGTGTGGTGCATTTTTTATGTTTTTTCATTATTTTCCTGTGAACATATGTATTCATGCACAATTATTTCTATTGTTTAAGGACAAAAATATTTTTGAAAACACTCCAACGAGCATACACGACCATATTGGTCGTGTGTGCTTTGATGAAAAATACATACACGACCATAGACACACGACCAACACACACGACCATATTAGCACACACGACCATGCATACACGACCATGCATACACGATCATATTGGTCGTGTGTGCTTCGACAGAAAATGCATACACGACCAGCATACACAACCATATCAGCACACACGACCATGCATACACAACCATATTGGCCGTATGTGCTTCGACGGAAAATTTTCGTTTGAAAGTTGCTGGAAAATTTTGCCGAAAAAAAGTTGCTAGAAAATTTGCACACACGATCATGCATACACGACCAGCACACACGACCATACATACACGACCATATTTGTCGTGTGTGCTTCGACGGAAATTTTTCGTCGGAAAGTTGCCTGAAAATTTTCGCCGGAAAAAAGTCATCAGAAAATTTGCACACACGACCATGCATACACGACCATATTGGTCGTGTGTGCTTGGACGGAAAATTTTCGTCGGAAAGTTGCCGGAAAAAAGTCATCAGAAAATTTGCACACACGACCATGCATACACGACTATATCGGTCGTGTGTGCTTCGACGGAAAATTTTCGTCGGAAAGTTGACGGAAAATTTTCGCCGAAAAATTTGTCGGAAAATTTGGACACACGACCAGCACACACGACCATGCATACACGACCAGCACACACGACCATGCATACACGACCAAGAAGGACAAAACAATAAATTTACCAATAAAATCCCAAAAACTGGCCATATTTGATCGTTTTAAAAAAAAAGGCTATAGTTACACTTTACTTTTGAGAAGTGGTTATATTTGCTTTTCACCCTATTCATTTCTAAGTTGTTTTAATTTGCTTAAATTTATTGGGCTAAATTGTATTTATTGGGCCTAAATTTAATTAAGCTTGTGGGTTATAAATAAAATGAAAGGTTTTGGGCCTAATTCACAAAAATTATTACTTGGCCCATTGAAATTATATACCCACTATTTACTCTTATCGAATTATGGATTAATAATTATAATTCGATCCGATACTCGCCTCCGAAGTTTGAAAATATTTGGTTGTAACAACTTAAGAATGCAAAAGTTTTAATTAATTAAATAAAATTAATTAAGCGCGATATTAGAAAAATCGGGGTATTACAACAAAGAAGAATATATACAACACACAACATGAAAGGTTAATTAACAGACAATATAAGATTAATCAAATGAAATGTTTGAGAAAATGAGGGAGAATATGGAAGCGTGCTTGTTGGATTAATTTAACAAACATTAATCCAAAAAGGGGAAGATAATTAAATGAATTATGCGTCCGATTGGAAATAAAGGACAATAATTGGGAGAAATGTAAACCCACCTATGATCCTATATATCCTATATATGTCATTTATTTATTACGCGCGTGTTTGGTAACAAATTGACAAATGCCTATCATAGATTTATTGATAAATTCGAGACATACTACAATTGTACTATAAATTTGGTGGACTATAAGCACAAGTATTTATATTTCATTATCACTAATTATTGATATTTTTTATCACTTTTATTCACTGTTTACTTATTAGGTGATAGTTTCAAGGTGCTTAGGTGATAATAATAATAATAATAATAATAATAATAATAATAATAATAATAATAATAATAATAATAATAATAATAATAATAATAATAATAATAATTCATACATATCAAGAAACGAAAACGGAAAAATACAAAATAAAAGTTGTAGAAGAATTTGCTAAGAAGAACCCCAAGAATTGCAAATTAAAGAAACTTCAACTTGTTGATTCTTGTCAATTCTTACTAATTAAACCTCAATTAAACACAAAATCAAATGGCCTAAAACAGTCAAATTAAATCTGAGCATGTACGAGCATATAAAAGTTATAATTTTTTTTTAACAAACCCTCATTATTGGGGGAAACTATATCCACAAATCAAGAATTTACCGACCCTCATTATTACCTGCTCGAATTGAAATCTACACGAAAACTCTTTCTTTTGTTCTCTCTTTTCTTGAATATTAAATCCACGTATTGCATTCTTTTGCTAAAATAAATATAGTGATTGAAATTTGTGTAAACACAAATAAGGCAAAGTAATAATTTCGTAGATTTGACTTATAACCGCATATTACCGATTGGGTAGTGATATTCGGCCACCCGGTGGCCAGCCACTATCCGGTTCTTTTGCCAAAAACCGGTCGGCTCAATTGTTATTTTTGGTCGGTTTTTTTAGTATTTTTTTTGTGTCAATTATGTCCCCAATCTAATTTCCCTCCATAATCTTTCATTTAGACGCCAAATCTATCTACATTATTTCTCCCTCTCTTTTTTTCCCTCCAAAATGGCCGAAATTTATTTATAAAATTATTAAATATTTATTTTAGAAAAAAATCTTTTTTATGTCAATTAACATATATAATACTATTAAAATGATATTAAATCGATTTCATAATATTCCTACCGCTATAAATAATTAAAAAAATTATAATATATTTTATATTTAATTAGATTTAATATAGCAACATATATTTTTTTCTAATTAATATTTATAAAGCAAATGAAATTTCATTAATTCAATTTCATAATATTCCGACTACAAGTTGAATATTAAAGAAAATAAATTAAATTAAATCAAATATTTTTTTCTCAATTAATATATATAATAAATTTTAAAGTAGATTAATTCGATTTCAATGTATAGTATTTAATTTAAATTAAATTTAGTTTAATTTCGACTACTATAATGAATTTAAAATTTAAAAAAAATAATATTCCTTGGAAATACTATACAAAATATCTATCGCCTAACTAATTATTTCCCTCCCATGTATTAGTTCCTAAATTAGTGGGATTATATTAGGATAATATTTTTTTCCTCCCACGAATTAGGTCCTAAATTAGTGCGATTATATTAGGATTATATTTCCCTCCACAAAATACAAAATAATTTCGAAAATAAACTAAAATTCGAAATATGATTTAATTTTGAAGAATCCCTAATTTGGTGGAAATTAGGTATAATAATGGAAACAAAATCGACAATTAATTATGGATAAAAATCAATCACAAAATAATATCCAAAATAAAATAAAATTCGAAATATGGATTTAATTTTGAAGAATCCCTAATTTGGTGGAAATTAGGTATAATAATGGAAACAAAATCAAAAATTAATTATGGATAAAAAATCAATCACAAAATAATACTGAAAATATAATAAATTTCAAAATATGATTTAATTTTGAAGAATCCCTAATTTGGTGGAAATTAGGTGATGGTCCCAAGACGGATACCTTGGTGTAGAGGGGGGGTGAATACACCAAGGTTAAAAACTTTTCCAAATTAAAACTCTTTTGAGTGAAATTTGTTGTGTTCGATCCAGTGGAAGACAAATTTTGATCAACACGGTGGTTGTGTGCGGAATGTGGTGGGATTTTGGAAAGTCCGTCTGTTGCTTCAAATATATTGCAAAGCTTTGTTTCTCTTTTCAGTTAGTCAGTTTATGCAGCTTGAAATAATGCTTATGAGGGGTTAATTTGGATGCATAAATAAACAGGAAAGAACAAAGCAACTTAACGTGGTTCGGAGAAACTACTCCTACGTCCACGACCAGAAACCTCTGGTAATCCACTAAGGATACCACTGACTTTTCGCGCAGTCAGCAAGCGTTGCAGCTTAGTTCCTCAAGCTGGATACAAGTTTACGCGTACTGTATCGAAACGTAACCGGCATTTTACGGGCACAGCTGAAGCCTACATTCAGTTTACGGGTACTGAAGAACCTAACCTGTAGTTTACGGGCACTACAGAACCTCAACCTTAACTTAACCTTTTTCGGGGTTTGAGTTTGGGGTTTCCAACTATGAACGAGTTCTTACAATGAAGAACTTTGAGTATGATGAACTCGTTCAAACTAGGCTTAAGATGGGAAGGATTATATGCCTAGATACTAGTGGGAGAGATCTTCAGCAGCCTGAGAATGAATAATAACTCATAAGAATGACGGTTTCTTGGATCTTGAAGCTTTTACGAGAGATCTTGGTCTTTTGTTAGACTTCTTTCTCTGTTGATCTTTCTTGTGTATATTCTCTCTCTCACTTCTCTGTGAAGATGAAGAAGACTTCTATTTATAGGGAGAGATTAGAACTAGCCGTTGGAAAGAGCCGTTCTGAATCTCTACCTAACTTCTGACAGGATTGACTTGTCTTCTTCCTTGATTTCCTCGTAAAGCAATCCTAGGTCTGACTTCTAGGTGCTGAGGTGTCGAGTTCCTGATGATCCAGATCAGATCTGACTTTATCTCAAGTTCACTTCGACTCTGCTGTGCTGGTGACTCTGAGCTGTCTTGAACTCTGCTGGATCTTTGACGCTGAGCTGAGTCTTGAACTCTGCTGGGTCTTGACGTAGAGCTGAGTTGTCACACGAGCTGGGTCTTTCCTACAGCTGTGTCTGGAAGAACTTGATCGTCTTGAATCTGGATAACGTTGCTGATCACTCGACTTGGCTTATCCTGCTGTGTACTCAGCTGGGTCTTCTGTTGTCTTCAGCGACCACCTGCAAACTTAGAAACTCTATAAGCTCAAACAGGCGAGCTGGAAAAACACTTGGGTTTGTGCAAACATCTATTTGGTTGGGGTCAGCTGGGTTTTGGTATCTCTTCAAAACTCTATTAATTTTTCCAATAATTTCCCTCTTTTTGATGATGCCAAAACCCCAAGTTGGAAAAACAAAATTGCTTCCCCCTTAACAGGAAACGGGGATTCAAAGGATTAAACATTCACAGGAGGTAAACATATTCAGAGCCTGGACAAAGAGAGATTGTCTTCAGGTTGATTTTGATAAAACGAACTTTTCATTAATAGGAAGAATTATTACAATTCTCTAATTACAAAAGTTCAAAAAGAACATTCCCAGTTGGCTGGGTCTTCAGCTTTGCTGCTTCCTTTGTTCATCAATTTGATGGTCAGTCTTGAGACCATATCTATTGAAGATGAACTCTTCCAGCTCCTTCCATTCAGCTTGATTTTTTTATTTTGAAATTCCTCTTTCTCCAGCCCAGTGATTAATTTCTTTGATGATTTGGGCCTTGTCAGGAAGGTTCGTTCCAGCTAGAGATGGAGGCTTTAACTGTTTGACTTTTGGAGCCTTCAGCTGAATGTTGTTACTCTTGGCATATAGGGCAATTGATCTTGCCATCATTGGATCTGTCTCATGAAGTTCGAGGAAGTAATCCTGGAAAGCAGTTTCTGGATCCATGCCTTTGAATTGATTCAAGTAGTAGAATTCTTTGATGAATTCTGATTTGCAACTTTCCCAGTTTTCATTGAAATCGTCTGGGTTCTTCTTGTCGGCTGAGGCTAGTTGGATTTGTTTCTTCTTAGCTTGCCTGTAGCTCTGCCTTTTCTTCTTCTGCTTTTTCTCAGCAGGCTTGAGCGATTCAGCTTTCTTCTTAATAATTTTATCCAGCTCTTGCATTTCTTTTCTTTGCTCGTTGTGGAAGTTACACAGCCAGTGATAGTCTTTGTATTCTTCAGGCTTGTGTCCACATGCTTTGGCAAGAACAACCATCTTTTCTCTCCATGTCTCTTTGACTGCTTTGGCTGGTGCAGTTGGCTCTGTCTCTTCTTCATCCAGCTCTTTGGCAAAGTCGTCGATTTCCCTCTGAATTTGCTGCACAGGTTCCCCCTTAGCTGCAGCTTCCCTCTCACTTGTTTTTCCAGCTTCATTCTGATCTTTCCCCTTTTTGGCATTATCAATAAGGGAGGCAGAGAGGTTGGCAACTGTTGCGCTGAGCTTGGAAAGAATACCTTCAACATCAGCGATCTTGGTGAGTTGTCGAGTTTGTGACGAGATTCGGTGGGCATTCTTCTTCTTCCGGCTACGGGCGAGCATCCAGATCTTTGTACAAGTTGAAGAGTTGGCGGATGTCAGCACTGTTGGAGAGAGTGGTCTTTTTTAGAGCTTCCAGCTGGCTTGAAAGATTTGCAATGTCGTCAACCAGTGGAGCTTGAAGGTTTGAGATGATCTCAGGGACTCTCTTCTCTAGATGAATTGACTGATCAATTTGTTGAGAAACGAGAGATTGCCTGAGATCTTGACTGGTGCTTTCTTGAAGATTTTGAGCAAAATTATGGACTTCATCGATTGTCCGCTGTTGTTCTCGAACTTGACAGTCGAGAGCTGAGAATCGCATGACGACGTCGACTTGAGACTTCAGTCTGTCCTGAAAGAGAATTTCTTCAACCTCTTTGGATATTGCTTCTTTCATTGCGGTTGAGAGCTTGACAGCTGAGTCAGTTTGAGTTCCAGATTCAACATGACTGGGTTTGTCTGCCTCGATCTCAACCAGTGAGCGAGTGTCATCGGCAAGTGGACTTTGTGGGGCAGCTTCGGTAGGCTCAACTGTTGCATTAGTTGGCTCTTCTTCAATTATTATTGCCTCAGCTGTGTCGGCAGGGACAGCTTCCTTGGCAAGTTCAGCTGCGACTTCTTTGGATTTGACAGCTCCAGAAAATGTCTCTCATCCAGCTACTATAAGGAGCTTGTTGGCAGATTCCCAAATTTCAGCTGGGTGCGGCTTGGGGTATTGCTAAGACACTTCTATAATTCCTCTGATGAGATCATTCTGGTGTAAGTATGCATCCTCCAGACTTCCAAAGCCAAAGGTGTGCTGGAGGCGTGCTTCATCTGTCTTCAATTTCTCATAAGAGAAAGTCTCTATCAGCTGCTCATTCTGGTACCAAGTTGCCATCTTGGTAGCCAGATAAAACTTGAGTTCTCCAACTTTGACGAGGGCGATGGGCAGGTGCGCTAGAATCGGATACTGAATTAGAACACTCTTGATCCCTGCAATGCGCAAGTCCTCGTACATGGCTTCCATAAAGGCTGAGCCAGTGGAGTTGAGGGATGGAGAGGCAGTAGAATCACTCTCTTCTGATTCTGAGGTGTTTTGAGGAATAGGTTCAAATGGGTTCACAGTAGGCTGTGAAGAAGTATCAGCCAACTGCGTGGGCGATTGAATTTTGGGTGAAAGTTGTTTTGGGGGTGAGCTGGGATTAGTGGAAGAGGGTTCAGCTTGGGTGTCAGCTGGCTGTGAAGGAGCTTCAGCCAGTTGAATATCTTCCTGCTCTCTTATAGGAGATGGCTCTTTGGTTGGAGAGCTGGGTGGAGGGGAAGGCTGTTTCGGCGGAAAGCTGTGAGGTGGTGAAGGTTGGGGAGAGCTCCTTGGATTATCCAGCTCGTCCTCTGAGCTGGATGACAATCCATCATTCAATCCCATCTCGGCCAGGATGTTTGATCCGTATTGATCGAAGGCCGACACTGGCTGTGGGGAGAGAATCACCATTGCTCGACTTGGAATGACATCTATTTTCTTTTTCTTCTCAGCTGGACCTCCAGCTGGTTTGGGGTCAGCTGCCTTCCTCTTTCTTTGTTTCTTCTCAGCTGGAACTTCTGCCTCTGATCCTTCCAGCTGCTTCTTGCTTTTACTCACAAAGAACTTCTTCGAAAATCATTGACTTGACTTATTCTTTGGAAAAGAATCTTCGTTTACGGAAACGGTTCTGAATCAGCCCACTTTACTGTGTGTCCTTTCACAGCTTGCTCTATCAAGAAAGAAATTTTGGAGCAGAGATACAGTGGCTCTGTGGATGAGAACGTCGTCCTGGTGGAGTTGAACTTGATCTTCTCTGACTCCTTGACCAGACGGTTGAGTAAGAAGTCAAACCAGTTGACGTTTGCGCCTTTGATCATGGCAATCATCGGCTTGAGCTTTGGAATGCTGATCTCTCCTTGAGATCCAGCTATCCCTAAGATGCATTTCTGCGTGATATCCAGCAGCAGCCTGTACTTTGGCTTGAGCAGGAGCTTTGACATGCTTGCTCTGTATGGCTCTGGGGAGATAAGCATCTCTCTGCTGAGGAATTCATCCACTTCTTCATGACTGTAATCATCTGGGATGAATCCTCCTTCTCTGGGTAGGTTGAACACCTTTCGTAGCATCTTATTGAGTTTGATGGTGACGGTTGTTGTATCAAACTTTCCGTCTTCGCCTTTGACGATCATGTCAAATGAAGATGAGTAGAAGCCGTCTTCGTCAATGATGTTGAGGTAGAAAAGTGCGGCATCTCTCTTTAGCAACAGCTTGGGCATGGAGGTTGCCCACGGCAAGAGACCGGAGTCTGCAACTAGATCCACCATCTCTTTTAACTCTGAAACATGGAGGTTGGAGGTGGACAGAATACTCTCAAATGATAGCTTTGTCATTAGAGCTTCAAACTGGTTCATCCCTGCGGTTGATTTCTTGGGCGCCATTTCTGCAACTTGTTGAATTTGATCGTGCGAAGAACTTGCAGAGAATAGATGAAGATTTTGTATCTTTGAAATTTGCAAAGATAAAGATGGAGGAGGAAAGAATCCGCGTATCTTTTCCATATATATCAACTGCCATATAGGATCAACGGTTGAAATTGAATCAGTTGATATTCTGATCAACGGCTGGGAGAGATTCACTCATCACGTTTTGCTGACGTGCTTTCGGCGAGTGTATTACAACCGCGCGTGAGGCAGTTCAAACGTTTGACGCTCTGCCTCGATTCTGCCGTGCTGCAGTACTATGCAGACTTTATAATTAATGCGATAGGAAAGGAAACTTATCAAACAATTTAACTAAGGAATGTCTGTCTGTTTAACATAAGAATTCAAAATAATTGGACTTTATATAGCATATTCCTCAGAGCAATTATTGCATGAGACGCAAACCGGTCAGCTTGGACACAGTATCCAGCTGATATCACCGCGGTCTTCTCCTTTGTTTGATTGACAGTTCTCCTCAGCTGAGTATTTGGAGATTAGCTTGAATTTCCTTGGTCGAGTTCCCTTTATCTCTTCGACTGATGTCCAGCTGAGCTTGATTCCCTTTTTGGCTGGGAAATCCTTCTGAACTGAGCTTTGGGATCCAGCTGAGTTTGTTCCCCCTCAGCTGGATGAGCTTTTCTTTGTCCGGTTTGAGCAGTCCAAATAATCCACACATTATTTTGATTGCTCCATTGATCAGTTTCCTTTAGTGGTGATACCGAGTGAGTTTTATCTCGGTGAGTGCATCCTGTTGGGTATTCTACTTGATTTTTCTGAATCTTTCCAGCTATGTAGAATTCCCCCTTGATATGATAGTAGGTGGCTTTTTCTTCAGCTGCATCCTACTTCCTTGAGCGGATTTTCTCATTAATGACTCATTCATTTGATAAGGTCAGCTGTCACAAATCCAGCTGATTCATCTGATGCTTCTGAATTCTTCTCTTGAGACCAATGTACTCAGCTGTATGACTGGCTGAATCTTCAGTTTTGTATCCAGCTGTCTTTATTTCACAGCTGGTCCCAGTCATCCTCATCTGAGTCGGAGAAGGAGATTTGATCATCATCCGTTTTGCTCGATTCGAACCTTTTATCCTTTCTCCGGGAGGATGACTCAGCTGGGTTTCTCTTTGGATAGAGTTGCTTGTCGTGATGAACCTTTACGATATTCTTGTACTTTTCCTTGCTTTGTTCCAGCTGATTAATGCTCCGTACAAGCATGGCAACTTCTTCGTTCAAATCTTCTTTGCTCATAATTCTGAGCTCCTTGTTGGTCCTTCCAAGCTGAGCTGATTGAGCTTCTTTCCATGGCTTGATCCTCAGCTCTGCTTCATTCATTCGGCTGGATGAATCTCTGCTTGAGATCCCCAGATCAAATTCGTTGGCCTTCAAGATGGAGAACAATTTTTCCGTCTCCATGCTGCCAAGATCAGTTCTGTTTTGGTGAACCACTTTGTGTGTACACCATTCTGAGGAGAGAGCTGCAAGAGCTTTCAAGTTCTTATCTCGAACTGTATATTTTCCAGTTCGGATCGTCTCGATTTCGATGACGAGGTTGGAGAATCTGAGCTCCATTTGATCAATGGACTCATAGGGGAGTTGCTTGAAGTTGTCGAACTTCTGGCATGCAACTGAGAATTTGTTCTCTTGAATTTCCTCTGAGCCTTCACACAGCTTGGCTAGAGTGTCCCACATCCCCTTAGCTGTCTCGCAGTTGATGATCTTGCTGAGATAAGCGTTCGTCACTGTTGAGGAGATGACGTTGCGAGCGTAGCTGTCCAAACCAGCTTGTCTTCTTTCTTCTGGAGAGTACTCCCTTTTGGGCTTCACAACTTGCCGATGCGGTTCAGCTCCAGGTAAGGTTTCTGCTTGTCTTTCTGATTTCATGATGATGATGGGTCCGTCAGTGATAACATTCCACATCATGTCGTGATGCGCACTCAGAAAGCTTTTGAGTCGGAACTTCCAGATCTGATAATCATCGACAGAGAATGTCAGAAGATTCCTGCACAAGGAAGATTCCATGACAGTATGCAATATAATGATTTTTTAAAAAAATGAAACTTTGAAGGATCTGTTCAGGTGACCACTATCAGCAAAGAGGCTGACTTGACACAGAAAAAGTGATCTTTTGAACCACTGCTCTGATACCAATTGATGGTCCCAAGACGGATACCTTTTTCGGGGTTTGAGTTTGGGGTTTCCAACTATGAACGAGTTCTTACAATGAAGAACTTTGAGTATGATGAACTCGTTCAAACTAGGCTTAAGATGGGAAGGATTATATGCCTAGATACTAGTGGGAGAGATCTTCAGCAGCCTGAGAATGAATAATAACTCATAAGAATGACGGCTGCTGGATCTTGAAGCTTTTCTGAGAGATCTTGGTCTTTTGTTAGACTTCTTTCTCTGTTGATCTTTCTTGTGTATATTCTCTCTCTCACTTCTCTGTGAAGATGAAGAAGACTTCTATTTATAGGGAGAGATTAGAACTAGCCGTTGGAAAGAGCCGTTCTGAATCTCTACCTAACTTCTGACATGATTGACTTGTCTTCTTCCTTGATTTCCTCGTAAAGCAATCCTAGGTCTGACTTCTAGGTGCTGAGGTGTCGAGTTCCTGATGATCCAGATCAGATCTGACTTTATCTCAAGTTCACTTCGACTCTGCTGTCTTTGGTGACTCTGAGCTGTCTTGAACTCTGCTGGATCTTTGACGCTGAGCTGAGTCTTGAACTCTGCTGGGTCTTGACGTAGAGCTGAGTTGTCACACGAGCTGGGTCTTTCCTACAGCTGTGTCTGGAAGAACTTGATCGTCTTGAATCTGGATAACGTTGCTGATCACTCGACTTGGCTTACCCTGCTGTGTACTCAGCTGGGTCTTCTGCTGTCTTCAGCGACCACCTGCAAACTTAGAAACTCTATAAGCTCAAACAGGCGAGCTGGAAAAACACTTGGGTTTGTGCAAACATCTATTTGGTTGGGGTCAGCTGGGTTTTGGTATCTCTTCAAAACTCTATTAATTTTTCCAACAATTTCCCTCTTTTTGATGATGCCAAAACCCCAAGTTGGAAAAACAAAATTGCTTCCCCCTTAACAGGAAACGGGGATTCAAAGGATTAAACATTCACAGCAGGTAAACATATTCAGAGTCTGGACAAAGAGAGATTGTCTTCAGGTTGATTTTGATAAAACGAACTTTTCATTAATAGGAAGAATTATTACAACTCTCTAATTACAAAAGTTCAAAAAGAACATTCCCAGTTGGCTGGGTCTTCAGCTTTGCTGCTTCCTTTGTTCATCAATTTGATGGTCAGTCTTGAGACCATATCTATTGAAGATGAACTCTTCCAGCTCCTTCCATTCAGCTTGATTTTTTGATTTTGAAATTCCTCTTTCTCCAGCCCAGTGATTAATTTCTTTGATGATTTGGGCCTTGTCAGGAAGGTTCGTTCCAGCTAGAGATGGAGGCTTTAACTGTTTGACTTTTGGAGCCTTCAGCTGAATGTTGTTACTCTTGGCATATAGGGCAATTGATCTTGCCATCATTGGATCTGTCTCATGAAGTTCGAGGAAGTAATCCTGGAAAGCAGTTTCTGGATCCATGCCTTTGAATTGATTCAAGTAGTAGAATTCTTTGATGAATTCTGATTTGCAACTTTCCCAGTTTTCATTGAAATCGTCTGGGTTCTTCTTGTCGGCTGAGGCTAGTTGGATTTGTTTCTTCTTAGCTTGCCTGTAGCTCTGCCTTTTCTTCTTCTGCTTTTTCTCAGCAGGCTTGAGCGATTCAGCTTTCTTCTTAATAATTTTATCCAGCTCTTGCATTTCTTTTCTTTGCTCGTTGTGGAAGTTACACAGTCAGTGATAGTCTTTGTATTCTTCAAGCTTGTGTCCACATGCTTTGGCAAGAACAACCATCTTTTCTCTCCATGTCTCTTTGACTGCTTTGGCTGGTGCAGTTGGCTCTGTCTCTTCTTCATCTAGCTCTTTGGCAAAGTCGTCGATTTCCCTCTGAATTTGCTGCACAGGTTCCCCCTTAGCTGCAGCTTCCCTCTCACTTGTTTTTCCAGCTTCATTATTACTTGCTCGAATTGAAATCTACACGAAAACTCTTTATTTTGTTCTCTCTCTTCTTGAATATTAGCATTCTTTTAGATTTGCTAAAATAAATATAGAGATTGAAATTTGTGTAAACATGCACAAATAAGGCAAACTAATAATTTCGTATATTTGACTTGTAACCGCACATTGCCGATTTACCTACTTAGTACTTACATCTCTCACCCATAACTGTACTAATTCACAAACTTAATCTCACAAAAATAAAAAATGTATTTTATTTTATTTTTTAAATCAATTTCCATGTAATACTTTCTATCTGCTCATATATGTAATCTATTAGAGTTAGTTTGTGCAAGGATATGCCGATCAACTATCTGCGGTTGGTCAAGTAGTTTCTGATGATGAGCTCATCATGTATCTTCTCGCAGGTTTTGGTATTGAGTACGGGGCCTTGGTTGTCAACGTTATGCAAAGCAAGGATCGTAAATCTATTCAGGAAGTGTAGTTTGCCTTCCAAGCTTATGAAAATCGTCTTTTGCAACAGCACACCACTTTATTTGCTCCATCTGCTAATGTTGCTTATCGTGGTGGTTTTCATCGTTCAACGTCCACTAGCAAAGTTGTTTGTCAGCTGTGTGGTCGCACAGGTCACGTTGCCATCAAATGCTTCTAAAGATTTGATATCCATTTCACTGACAACACAAATTAGAATCAACAGCAGGCATTTCTTGTAGACATGGATCAGAATATTATGCAGGAAGCTGATCATGGCGATAATGCTTGGTATGTTGACAGTGGAGCCACATCTCACATCACTAATGATCTGTCCAACCTTCAGCTGAGCACAAGCTACACAGGCACATAAGATCTCATGGTTGGAAATGGTATGAAAGTCCTTATCACCTCTGTTGGTTCTACTCATCTATCTATACCACATCATTCATCTCATCATTCTCTTCTCCTAAATAATATCCTTTATGTTCCTCAAATAACCAAAAATCTCATTAGCATATCTCAATTTACAAGAGATAATAATGTCACTATTGAATTTAATCACAACTCTTGTTTTGTCAAGGACAACCTCAGCCACAAGATCCTCCTGAAGGGAGCTCTCTCTAATGGCCTATATCAATTAGATCTCTCATCCTTATATGCCACGAAGAACCTTTCCAGTTCAGTCACCACAGGTCAAGACCATAAACATAAAGTTGCTTCCTATTGTTTAGATTCCTGCTTTGTCATCTGTAGCATTAAAAATCAAAATGTTCCTAAGCAAGTTCATGTTGCCCTTTCAGCAGTTAGTAATATCAATTTGAATGTTCTTCATCAGTCTCTAGGACATCCCAGTGCTGCTGTATTAGGAAATGTTCGTAAAACGTTACAGATTCCATTCAATATAAATAATTTGCATTTATGTGAAGCTTGTAAGATTGGTAAACTTCATCAAAAGCCTCACATTACTCAACATGTTAAGACAACCAAACCCGTTCAATTAGTCCATTCTGATTTATGGGGCCCTGCATATGTTCCATCTACATTAGGTTACAAGTATTACATCATTTTCGTAGATGATTTCACTCATTATACTTGGATCTATCCTTTAACTCTTAAATCCCAAACTGTTGTAATTGTGCAAAACTTTGTCAGCATGATCCAATGTCAATATCACACACTAGTTCAATCCTTTCAATCCGATTGGGGTGGGGAATACAGAACTTTAGTGTCTTTCTTTCAATCAAAAGGTATTCACTTTTAGCACCCATGTCCTTACATTCACTCTCAAAATGGAAGAGTCGAACGAAAACACCAACATGTAGTTGATGTTGGTCTTACTCTCTTAGCTCAGTCATCTATGCCCTTCACTTTCTGGTGGGATGCTTTTCAGGCTGCAACATTCTTGATAAACAGACTTTCTTCTGCCACTCTAAACCATTTATCTCCTTTTCAGTCCCTCTTTCACTCAAAACCAGATTACACCATTTTAAAGGTCTTTGGCTGTGCTTGTTATCCTTATATCAAACCTTACAATGCACACAAACTTCAATTCAGATCCACCAAGTGCATTTTCCTTGGATATAGTGATTCTCACAAGGGTTATAGATGTCTTAGTGCCTCAGGAAAAATCTATATAGCAGATACTGTGGAATTTAATGAGCAAGAGTTTCCTTATTCAACTATGTTTCCATCATCTTCATCTGATCTTCCCTCTGTTATTAATCATCTAGCTCCCCTTCTCATTTTACCTCTTCCAGTTCATAATCACCAGTCATCATCACACTCCTCTGCTTTCATAAGCTCTTCATCATCTTCTGCTACATCATCTCATCACTTATCATCTGCATCCATCTCTTCTGCTTCAGAATCAAATCCATCTTCTTATGATAATATTACCTCTTCCTCTGAGCCACATTCATCTCCATCACCACCCCCACCATCATCACCTTCCATTACTTACACAAATAGTCATGCCATGATCACCAGAGCCAAGCATGGGATCTTTAAACCTAAAAGCTATGTATTCACAAGATCATCTCAGCTACCTACTCAGCAAGCTTCTAAGTTGCCTCCTTTACCTCAAACTGATGATGATTCCTTGGCTCATCCCGGGTGGTTTGAGGCCATGAACAAGGAATTTCAAGGTATAAAGAAAAAGGGTACATGGTTGTTAATTCCCCCCTCCCCTCTTTACAAAGTTATATCTAACAAGTGGATCTTTAGAGTGAAAACCTTGTCTGATGGAGAGTTGGACAAACTCAAAACTAGGCTGGTGGCTAGGGGCTTTGAACAACTTGCAGGAGTAGATTTCTTTGAGACCTTTAGCCCAGCAGTCAAACATTCTACTATCAGGCTTATATTTGCTCTTGCTGCTATGAATGGCTGGTCCATTCAACAAATTGATGTACAAAATGCTTTTCTGAATGGAGATCTTGATGAGCCTATATATATGTCTCAGCCCAAGGGCTTTGAAGATCCAGAACATCCTGATTATATATGCAAGCTACAAAAGTCTCTATATGGGTTAAGACAGACACCTAGGGCCTGGTACGAGAAACTCAAAAGCTGTCTATGTCATCTTGGTTTTCAGAGATCCACTTCAAATTTTTCTTCATTTTACATGAGAGTCAAAGGTGTTCTTATTATTGTTCTCATCTATGTCGATAATATCTTGATCACAGGAGATAGTCATACTGAGGTAATAGAGCTTATTGAGTTGTTACATGAGCAGTTTGCACTTAACACTTTGGGGGAGATACACTATTTCCTTGGTCTGGAAGTTGTCAAATCTGGAAATACTTATTCGGTTTGTCAACAGAAGTATCTTCATGAGCTGCTACAGAAAACTAAGATGAGTGATTGTCATCCCTGTTCTACACCTATGACACCAGCTACAAAGCTAAACAAAGTGGATGGTTCAGTCTTTGAAGATCCTTCTCTTTACAGAAGTACAGTGGGCGCTTTACAGTACCTTACTTTAACTCGGCCAGACATTGCTTTTGTAGTAAACAAGTTAAGCCAATTTCTCAAAGCTCCCACAAATCTCCATTGGACAGCTTGCAAAAGATTATTGAGATATCTTAAGGGAACTGCACAGCTTGCTCTTCAGTTTACACCCTCCTCCTCTTTTTATCTTGAAGCATATACAGATGCTGATTATGCTAGTTGTCCAGATGACAGAAGATCAACAAGAGGTCACTGTGTATTTTTTGGAAATAATTTGGTGGTTTGGAGTTCCAAGAAACAGAGTGTCGTTTCCAGAAGCAGTGCAGAATCTGAATATAGATCCTTAGCAAATGTTACTACATAATTGGTATGGTTAGATGCAGTGTGCAAAGAGTTGGGGGTTTCAGTTTTGCCTCCACACAAAATTTGGTGTGACAACTCAAGTGCGGTTGCTTTAGCTGCTAATCCTGTATTCCATGCCAGAACGAAACATATAGAGGTGGACATTCATTTTGTAAGAGAAAAAATAAGTGACAAGCTTGTTGAGGTTGGTCACATCCCAGCTGAAGATCAAATTGCTGATTTATTTACTATACATCTTTCTGCTTCGCGATTTCATTTGCTTAGAGACAGGTTGTGCCTTCATTCTCCTCATGGACCCGGTTAAGCAAAAATCAGAAGAAATATGTTTGGGAGTATATTAGAGTTAGTTTGTTGTTTAGTTTTTCTCTCATGCTGAGTCAGCAAAGTCAAAGTTATGATTAGTCAAAATTAGTTAGAGTTAGCTAGAGTAACCGTCTTCTCTTTAGCTCGTTTATATATATTTGTCTTCTGCTTTGTAAAAGTTTCAATTTTTTTAGAAAATCAATACAGAAAATATCTTTGCTCTCTTCTCTCTCTTCTTTCTCTTTCTTCTCTCTTCTTCCTCATTGTTGTTCATCTTGTTTCTCATTCTTTTAACATACTCCATCTGTTCCATTGAAATTGTCTTCCTTTCCTTTTTGGGTTGTCCCATTTAAATTGTCTTGTTTCCTAAAAAAGAAATAATTAACCATTCAAAAGTGATGAGACCTATCCATTTTCTCTCTTTTTGCCTTTCTCCTTAATAATCGTGCCGAACAGTAACATGACAAAATAAGTGCGACGGAGGGAGTAGCAGTACGTAATTCTTCAATACGAGTATATAAAGTATGTAATTTATACTTCAGTCTCCATTGATATTAATACTATACAGTAGCAAATATTACTTTATAACTTGTATACAAAAAGAGAGGAGATGAAATCTGCTTTGTAATAGGCAGTATATGTTAAATCTATTTGTAAGGTTTAGAAGAAAGCATGCATTTTTATTTTATTTTTTTATTTGAAAGAAGCAAGCATTTATTATGTAATGACTAATGAGTATTGTGATACACCAGTAACACCACACATGCATGCTCTATACATAAAGCCATCAATCGGCCTTTGTTTAAAGCAACCAATCACTTCTGCTCTCCCCCCCTCTCTCTCCCTCTCTCCCTCTCATTCTCTCTCTCTTTGCCTTACAATGACGCTGCTTGGGATAATGGCGTTGATCTTCTCTATGATTGCACTTCACCGTTTTGGAGTGGAAGGCGCCCAAAATGTTACGATTACTGTGTTGGAAAGTGCTCGTGCCAAAGGAGCAGGTAATATTTAATTGATAGTATATATACTTAATAACTACTTTGTTGTAATTGTAGTTTTATTTTTATTTTTATTTATTTTTAATTGCTATATATGTATAGTTTGCCTCGACGGCAGCCCGCCAAGTTACGCCCATAGTCCAGGATTTGGAGATGGAGCTGACAACTGGCATGTCCATCTACAGGTATATATATATATTAATATAGGGAGCTAATCTGATGAGAACACGTATTTTTTTCTTTTCTTTTTTTAATATATTTATTTTATTATCGCAATTATTTTGATTAATTAGAGTAACAATTTGAAGTTGCAATAAAAAAATGTAGGGTGGTGGGTGGTGCTGGTCAAGTAGTTATTGTTTCGATAGGTCAGCTAGTGTTATGGGAAGTAGCACTAAGCTTATGAGCACCTACGGTGGACAAAAACAATTCGACGGCATGCTTGAAAATAATGCCACATTTAATCCCGGTAAAATTAATAAACATATACTATAATTTTGCATCTCTTTATATCTCCTAAGTTCAAATATATAATATAATTTTAATTTAATGGTTTCAAAATATATATAAATGAATATTTCAGATTTCTACAATTGGAACGTCGTCTTCGTTTTCTACTGTGATGGTTCGTCGTTCATGTCAGATGTAGAGGAGGTAGATCCGGTAAGTTTAATTAATTAATTCTTTTGTGCTTCACTATATATGAAATTAATTAGTATTTAAAAATAAAAATGCTAATTTATATGAATATTGTGTGTGTGTGCGTGCTAGGTGTACAACATCACATACAGAGGTGCAAGGATCTATGATGCTGTGATGGAGGAGCTTCTACAAAAAGGAATGAAAAACGCTAAGAATATACGTAATTAATTAATTATGCATAATTTTCCCCATTAATTTGTAATTAATCATAGTAGGCTAGCTTTTATATATTAGTGCATTAATTAATGTATTTATGATCTAAATTATGCAGGCTCTACTGTCAGGCTCTTCAGCGGGTGGCTTAGCCGCAATTCTACATTGTGACAAATTTAGAGCATTGTTTCTCAACAACAATAATTATAATACTAGGGTGAAGTGCTTATCCGATTCTGGATTTTTTATCCAAGGGTACGTAATTAATTACAAACTTAAGCGTAATTAATTAATTATCTAGTTATTGTTCAACTTTTAATTTATATATATCAAACATGCATAATGCTTGAACTAAAATGTTTTCTTTGATTTAATACTATATACTAATTATTAACAGAGAGGATTTTCTTGGAGCTGATTGGAGAGAAATTCGGTTCTCTAGTGTGATATCAACACATGTACTCTTCTATCCTTAATTCCCTCTTAGTTAATTTCTTAATAAATACTAACATCCTCAATTATATTAATTTTTCCTCATTAATTAATTCTGCTGCATGCATATATAGGGGTTGGCGAATTTGTTACCCACATCATGCACAAGCAAATTCAGTCCGACTCTGGTATAAACGTATTGAATAACTATTTCTTTTACACACAATTATATAGAATGCAAACACATATCCCTCATAATTAATAAGTTAAATCATTTCCATTTGTGTAGTGTTTTATTTCTGAAAATTTGGTCCCAGATGTTCAAACCCCACTCTTTCTGATCGAATCAGCTTTTGACAAATTTCAGGTAAGATTATTATTCTTCGGTGAAAGTAATTATATGTTCACTGCTTTACACACACACACACATATATATATTGATTAATTACCTTGATAGAATAATTTGTTTTTCAATCTAATTCTTGTCTCAAATTTCGGAGCAGTTGTTTTCTCCTAACAATATAAGTAAGAGATGGTTTAATTGCACCAAGAACAACTTGATGCATTGCAATTCGACTGAGATCAAAATAATGAAAGGTATATATCTACAGATTTGTCACATTAATATCTTCAATTTTGGACTGAAATTTAAGAAGCCAACTCTTCACAATAATTTCTCAATTAATTTTTGTTTAGATTTCCGGACCATATTTATAAAGACGCTGAAGAATGCTATGAGTGAGAGCTCTTCAAATTAATAGAGGTTATTTTGTACACAGTTGCTACCAACATGTCCATATACTAACAAAGGACTGCTCCACGTGCTCATCTTTGATTGGAAGCAACGTACTTGCTAATAAAGTAAGACAACATCATATTATAGTATCTAAATCTAATATTCATTGTTATTCATATCATATACACACTAAAAATTTAATTTAATTTAATTTAATGTCACAATGACTTGCCACGGAATTGCAGCAGCACCTACCCCGGCCAGCCTTTCGGCCCTGATTTTGAAGAAAAATGTAGTCATTCTCTTCACCCTAATGTAATTAGCCCTTAGTTTATTACTAGCAGGGATTTACGTGCGTTGCACGTATTATTTCTCATTTTAACATGATTAGTTTACTACAAATAGTATTATATTTGAAAAGAATTATTTATATTTAGGCGGATGAAGACTTATAATGCAATAAACCTCATAAGATAATTATTAAAATAATTAATTGCAGATTGAATATAATTCAATTATTAAATTATTCATAAGTATACAATATTACATTATTATCCTTAAATTAAGTATATTAGAGGGATATAATAGGCAATGCATATTTTGTAAGAATAAACTCTTTTATAATAGGTATAGATTATTATGAATGAAAAAGGGCTCAAGTTTTGGGTTAATTAATATTTAATGACTTGTTCAGATATGTATCTTCTTTCTAGACCTGTTTCTTACTAAAAAAATTAAATTAAGGCTTCAACACAGATCATATCTTAATCATAATGCAAATGAAAAAGAAATGTGATGGTACATGGTAGAAACAACAACTTAAAATGGATGCGAGCTGATATCTTGTAAATGAGCTGTGAATATTAATGCTTGATAAAAATGTTCTCATTTAGTACTATTAAAGTTAGTAATACCGAATAAATTAAATCATAATGGAGACAAATTAAAACAACGTGATTTTATTGAAGTTATAAGCTAATAAATTTATTGATTTTTATGAATAGTGTGCGAATTTAAGTGATGATAAATACGTACACATGTAGGTTTCGACTCGGATCATTTAATAAAACTGTAACGAGTCAATCTAGTTTGGTTGTATTTATAAGAAACAATACCAATGAATGTTTGAGCAAAGACAACAAGGATTCAAAAATTTATCTAAATTACTTAGCTAGCATGAGTCCCAAATCAAACACCGCGATTCAAATGATGATAACTTTGGTGGTAATGAGCGGATATTGGTTGTTAATTATTAATGTGTCAGAAGCAGAAAGTAGTAAGGGTAAAATCGACCTAAAAGAGTGCTACAAGAATTGGCCATCAGAATGCTACTCTCCATTGTTTGATGAAATATGTCGCTCTCCTGCACATTCTACTTCAGTTAGTATTTGTTGTGATCGCATATTTACAAAAACGATTACTTATGATTGCTATTTTGCAATTGTTGATGACATCAAAGCTCACAACACATGCCAAGAACCGGGTTTGGTGGGGGCCACGGCTGCCGAGGTTTACTATAATTGTATATATAGTTAATTAATTAATTTTCTTAATAATAATACTAATAGTATTTATTTATGAAAATAAAATAATTGTATTTGCTCTGCAATGCAGCCATTCTGGATTTTACATTTAATTAAACGATCAAAATATAATAAGCTTTAAATTTTTCATTATACAGTAAAATCTAATAAAATATTTTCAATGCTAAAAATATGAATTACAAAAAGGGTGACATGTTTTCATGAAAAAAATAAACAATTTACGACAAAACGAGGGAAATGTTTATGTCATTTTTATGATCAATTAATAATATTTTACAAACAAATACGATTTTGGTAGCTAAGACTTTTAGTATCACATGTTTCTATATGCATGCTTGTTTTTATTCATGCATCGAAATAACGAGGGTTTAATTTAATCTACAGAATAGAAAAATATATATGTGTGTGTGGGATAAGCTATTAGCGGGTGCTTAATTTAATTTTGCGGTTGGCGGGTGCTTAAGCATACTCCAACACCCATCTAGATCCGCCCCTGATCATGTGACTATATAACAAAAGAATTACAAACCCATGAAATTAACATTACAAAGAAGAATATACACAACACACAACATGAAAGGTTAACAGACAATATAAGATTAATCAAATGAAATGTTTGAGAAAATGAGCTAGGGAGAATATGGAAGCGTGCTTGTTGGATTAATTTAACAAACATTAATCCAAAAAGGGGAAGATAATTAAATGAATTATGCACAAATCCACAAATCAAGAATTTACCTACCCTCATATTACCTGTTCGAATTGAAATCTACACGAAAACTCTTTCTTTTGTTCTCTCTCTTCTTGAATATTAAACTGCATTCGTTTAGATTTGCTAAAATAAATATAGAGATTGAAATTTGTGTAAACATGCACAAATAAGGCAAACTAATAATTTCGTTGATTTGACTTGTATCCGCACATTGCCGATTTACCTACTTAGTACTGACATCTCTCACCCATAACTGTACTAATTCACAAACTTAATCTCACATAAATAAAAAAGGTATTTTATTTTATTTTTTAAATCAATTTCCATGTAATACTTTCTGTCTGCTCATCTCTTATGTACTCCCTCTGTCCCATTGAAATTGTCTTCCTTTCCTTTTTGGGTTGTGCCATTTAAATTGTCTTGTTTCCTAAAAATGAAATAATTAACCATTCAAAAGTGATGAGACCTACCCATTTTCTTTCTCTTTTTGTCTTTCTCCTTAATAATCATGTCGAACAGTAACATGACAAAATGAGTACGACGGAGGGAGTAGCATTACGTAATTCTTCAATACGAGTTTATAAAGTATGTAATTTATACTTCAGTCTCCATTGATATTAATACTATATAGTAGCAAATATTGTTTTATAACTTGTATATAAAAACGTATTGATTAACTATTTCTTTTACACACAATTATATATAATGCAAATACATATCCCTCATAATTAATAAGTTAAATCATTTCCATTTGTGTAGTGTTTGTTTTCTGAAAATTTGGTCCCAGATGTTCAAATTAACCCCACTCTTTCTGATCGAATCAGCCTTCGACAAATTTCAGGTAAGATTATTATTCACACACATATATATATACATATATATATATATATATTGATTACCTTAATAGATTAATTTGTTTTTCAATCTAACTTGTCTCAGATTTCGGAGTAATTGTTTTCTCCTAACAATATAAGTAAAAGATGGTTTAATTGCACCAAGAACAACTTGATGCATTGCAATTCGACTGAGATCAAAATAATGAAAGGTATATATCTACTGATTTGTCACATTAATATCTTCAATTTTGGACTGAAATTTAAGAAGGCAACTCTCACAATAATTTCTCAATCAATTTTTGTTTAGAATTCCGGACCATATTTATAAAGACGTTGAAGAATGCTATCAGTGATAAATTATATTCCGGACCATATTTTTAAGTTGAGATATAACACGTCTCACTTGATAAAATGTTCTCATTTAGTACTATTAAAGTTAGTAATACCAAATAAATTAAATCATAATGGAGACAAATTAAAACAACGTGATTTTATTGAAGTTATAAGCTAATAAATTTATTGATTTTTATGAATAGTGTGCGAATTTAAGTGATGATAAATACGTACACATGTAGGTTTCGACTCGGATCATTTAATAAAACTGTAACGAATCAATCTAGTCTGGTTGTATTTATAAGAAACAATACCAATGAATGTTTGAACAAAGACAACAAGGATTCAAAAATTTATCTAAATTAGTTAGCTAGCATGAGTCCCAAATCAAATACCGCGATTCAAATGATGATAACTTTGGTGGTAATGAGCGGATATTGGTTGTTAATTACTATTAATGTGTTAGAAGCATAAAGTAGTAAGGGTAAAATCGACCTAAAAGAGTGCTACAAGAATTGGCCATCAGAATGCTACTCTCCATTATTTGATGAAATATGTCGCTCTCCTGCACATTCTACTTCAGTTAGTATTTGTTGTGATCGCATATTTACAAAAACGATTACTTACGATTGCTACTTTGCAATTGTTGATGACATAAAAGCTCACAACACATGCCAAGAACCGGGTTTGGTGGGGGCCACGGCTGCCGAGGTTTACTATAATTGTATATCATAGTTCATTAATTAGTTTTATTAATAATACTACTAATATTTATTTATGAAAATAATATAATTGTATTTGCTCTGCAATGCACCTATTCTGGATTTTACATTTAATTAAACGATCAAAATATAATTAGCTTTAAATTTTTCATTATACAATACAATCTAGTAAAATATTTTCAATGCTAAAAATATGAATTACACAAAGGGTGACATGTTTTCATGAAAAAATAAACAATTTACGGCAAAACGAGGGAAATGTTTATGTCATTTTTATGATCAATTAATAATATTTTACAAACAAATACGATTTTGATAGCTAAGATTTTCAGTATCACATGTTTATATATGCATGCTTGTTTTTATTCATGCATCGAAATAACGAGGGTTTAATTTAATCTACAGAATAGAAAAAATATATATATGTGTGTGGGATAAGCTAGGCATCAAATTTTGGTGGGAAAAATTAGTCAACTAACATTAATGGCAATATTTTATCAAGATTAAGCCAGACTGTCACGCCAATAATTTTTGCATTTCAATTTGCAAAATATTATTCCCTGTTACTAATCTTGAGAAGGTTCATCAACTCTACCTCTGCAATCATTCTATTTTTGCTGCAGTTTTCTGCAAATTGAAAGAAACAATACAAATACACAATCATGGCAGCTTATGCAGCTCTGATGTCTCTTATGCATACAATCCATCAGATGCAGCATCATCCTCTCCTTCCTATCTCTCTCCAAAAAACTCAATCACAATCTCTCTCCCAAAATATTGTCTTCCTTGAAGAATTTCTCGAAGGTTACAATCTCTCAGATGGATTGGAGAGTCGAGTTGCAGATGCAGCTCATGCAGCTGAAGAAATAATCGAATCACATATTGGGAATCGAATTCTCTCTAAATCTGTTAACGAACAGATCAGTGGTGCTGACTTGTATGAAGATCTGCAGAAAGTGATAGAAGATATGGATTCGATCAAGAAAGAGGTGATGGAGCTGAAGCAGAAAACTAGAGCTCAAAATCAGATGCAGAGGAGTTCATCAATGGCGGTTGGTTCCTCAAGATCTGCTAATTCCACTCAAGAAAACAATGCCTTGGTTGGTGTTGATGATGTCTTGTATGAGTTGATGGACAAGCTCACCGGAGTTGAGGTTCGTCGCCTGGTCATCCCGATTGTGGGGATGGGCGGGATAGGTAAGACTACTCTTGCTCGAAATATTTATCGAAGTGAGACTATTGTCCAACATTTTGATATTCTAGTTTGGGTCACCATCTCTCAAGAATATAGTGTGAGAGAAATTCTCTTAGAACTTCTTCAAATGGAACAGGGGAATCTGAGCAAAATGAGTGAATATGAATTAGGAAATGAGTTGCATAAAAAATTAGCAAGCAGGAGGTATTTGATTGTGATGGATGATATTTGGGACATTAAAATTTGGGAAAAACTCAAATTTTACTTCCCAAATTACAATAATGGAAGTAGAATACTGCTCACCACTAGGCTCTCAAACTTGGCCTTTCAAGTTTCTGATTCTCATGGCATTGAAGTAGGTTTTCTAAATGAATCCAACAGTTGGAATCTGTTCTCCAAAATTGTGTTTGGTGAAGAAAATTGTCCTCCTGAATTGGAGAGGATAGGAAGGAAGATTGTGGAAAACTGCAAAGGACTTCCGTTGTCAATTGATGTGATCGGAGGACTCTTAGCCAGATCGCCACGAACTCAACAATATTGGGAAAATATTGCAGAAAATTTGAGTTCAGTAGTGAATTCAGACAGCGGTGATCATTGCTAGAGAGTATTATACACGAGTTATAATAGTTTGCCGGTTTATCTAAAGCCATGTTTTCTGTATACGAGTATTTTTAGAGAATACAGTGACATTGTTGTCTGCAACTTCATTAGGATGTGGATTGCTGAAGGATTTCTAAAGCCGATTGGCGGCAAAAGCTTGGAAGATGTAGGGGAAGACTATTTAGAAGAACTCGTTGATAGAAATCTCATTTTAGGTAAAGAGCGCGACTTTCGTGGAAAGTTGAAGTTATGCAGAATTCATGATCTGTTGAGAGACTTGTGCTTGAGAGAAGCTGAAAGGCAGAAGTTTGGTTGTAGACTGTCCAGAGTATATTCGAAGGAATATTCCGGTGTCCGGAATGTTCTAGAAGATATGCTCCGGAGAGTTGGTTTAAGGTATATTAGCACATTTGGAAATGAACTCCCTTCTTCCATCTATCCCCTTTGGTACCTACAGACAGTAATAGTTGAATTTGTCAACAAGGATGTTGTGCCATTTGAAATTTGGAACAAGCCTCAACTCAGACATATTGAAATCTGGCCATCGCTCGAACTCCTGAACCCTCCTCCGGCTCCCGGTGATGAAGTTCTCGTCTTGGAAAACCTACAGACGCTCTCGACTGCACATAATTTCAAGTGCTGTCGAGAGGTCGTCAAGAGAATCCCCAATATCAAGAAACTACGCGTAGCGTACTGGGAAGTTGGTGAGGCGAGTTCAAATGAGTACTGCCTCGAAAATATTGGACTTCTCCATGAATTGAGTGCCCTCAGTGTCAACAACTATGCAAGGGGATTCTATTCGGAGATCACGAAAATGACCTTCCCGCGTTCGCTCAAGAAGTTGACCTTACGTGGCACTCGTCTCGAATGGCGAGACATGACAGAAAAGATAGGTTCGTTGCCCCTGCTTCAAGTGCTCCGACTGAGAGAGTATGCATGCATGGGAAGTGAGTGGCGTACGGAAGAAGGGCAATTCTGCAGCCTCAAATTCTTGGAAATCAGTGGTGCTGAAGATTTGGAGTGTTGGGAGACGGATAGCTCCCACTTTCCACGCCTCGAGCAGCTTCGTCTTGGATATTTACGCAAGCTCAAGGAGATCCCTTCGAGCGTAGGAGATATAACTACGATTCAGTTAGATCGTTTTTGCAGCGATTCAGCCTTTGATTCTGCAAAACGAGTCCGAGATGAGCAAGAGGACCTCGGGAATGAGGGCCTTCGAGTTCAACTTCCCTTTTGAAGATGACGACGAAGATGAAGATGAAGATGAAGATGCATAGTGTTTCATATGTGCATAACTGATGCATAGTGTTTACTAGTATTGTTTTAAATTGAAGATAGATGGTAAAATTGAATATTTATGCACAAAGCGCCTCAATAATTAGGCTAGCAAACATGTTTTGATGGCAAAATTAAAGCTTATAATCTAGGAACAGGAAAAGAATTAGGCAATAAACCTGATTAATTAGCAGCCACTTAATTGACGAAATTCCTTCTCAAACATGATAGGAAAAGAATCAGAAAATGAATCTGTCGGAAAATCAAAGGCACTTGTCCATTTATAGTTGTTATCATCTGTTGAAAGAATCGTACTTCCTTCTTTATCAGATGAATCTTCACTCAATTTTGTGTTGGCAGCAGTTACTCCCATTTGAGCAAATCTCAGATTCTCCAATTCCATGGCTACTTCTTTCATATTCGGCCGTTTCTTACCATTCAAATTCAAGCATCTCCGAGCGAGCTTCGCTACCTCAACGACAGATTCCTTCTCACCTTGTCCCGACACTCGATCGTCTAGAATCGAATCAAGTTTGTCCTCACTCATAGATAGCAAGAATAGCGAAACTAAACTTTTCTGCTCGTTTTCCATCTCTGGAGAAGTTATTATCGGCTTCAACCCAGTCACGAGCTCAACGAGAACGACTCCAAAGCTATAAACATCGCTCTTTTCAGTGAACTGGTTCGACTGAAAATACTCTGGATCAATGTAACCAAAAGTTCCATTCACATTAGTAGTTAGGTGAGTTTGATCCACTGCAACTGACTTCGAAGTCCCAAAATCCGACACCTTTGCAATATATTTTTCGTCAAGAAGAATATTACTGGACTTGATGTCTCTATGAAAGATGGGAAGTGAAGTTGCGGAGTGTAAGTAGGCCAACGCTCCTGCTATATCTGCTGCAATTTTCAAACGCATGTTCCACAAGAACAAAAACTCAGTATTCTTATCGTCGTGTATGTGATGATGAAGAGTACCATTATGCACGTACTCGTAGACGAGAAGAGGGACTTTCGTCTCCAGACAACATCCCAGTAATTTGACAACGTTCCTATGATTGATCTGTGACAGTATCACAACCTCGTTGATGAACTGCTCGATTACATACTTGGATTTGCATTCGTCGACTAATTGAGATTTCTTGATTGCTACAATCTGACCGTCGGATAACATTCCTTTGTAGACCGTGCCTTGTCCTCCTCGACCAAGAATGCGACTCTCGTTGAATCTGTCTGTGGCTTTGTCCAATTCTTTAGCAGTGAAAATTCGTATGTTTCCGAGGGTATCTTCGTTTACTGAAGCCTGTTGCTTTAACAAGAGACCGCCATTTTCCTTGAAGAAATTCTCTCTGCGCTTTTTGTTTTTTCTCTTTATCATAAACTTGGCCAACACAAAGGAGACTGACAACAACGTTGAGAAACCCATACCAGATATCAAACCTGTAATAAGTTCACACACATAAGTCGAATCTTACAAACGAAGTTAACCAAAAAGGAATCTGATACATTTAATTATAGGCCGGCTTGCATATTATCTATAAAATGACAAGATATCCTTATAAACCAGACTATTAATGCCACAAGATAAAAACAAACACATGTTTCTAATATACTACTCCCTCCGTCCGCGAAAAGTGTAACAAATTGGATTCGGCACGGGTTTTAAGAAATAGTTGATAAATTGATTTTGAATGGGGAAAGGGACCCACCACAATGAATAGTTGTGAGGTTTAAAATAATAGTAGTGAGTGGGGTCATTTCCTAAAATGAAAAGTGTTACACTTATCGCGGACATACAGAAAAGAAAATTGTGCTACACTTATCGCGGATGGAGGGAGTACTTGAAAGTGATCGTGAAAGAGGATAGTTATTACATGACTTAAATATGAAGTACCTATTGATACTTTGCTCATCTTGGGAGAAGGCATAGCGATGGCCAAACAGCCACTAGTATTTTTCCATCCGTTACCACTGTACCCCGCCTCGCATCCACAGATATATCCTCCCGGAGTATTTGTGCAGATTGCAGTTATGTGGCATGGATCACCCTTACATTCGTCAATGTCTATAAAAACATAAACTATAAATACAAAAAGAGGCAACACATACTTATTTGTAATAGAAGATCTCGTGTGAGTAGGAAGGACTAACCTTGGCAACCAGGAGGGAGGTAAGGATTGCCTCGGTATCCTGGGGAGCAGCGACACCGGTATCCTCCAATTCGAGCACCAGCATCAACGCAAAGACTATTGTTTTGGCAGGCATAGTGAGCGGAATTCCTTGCCTGACTGCATCTGCCTGTTCCGATCCTCCAGTCGAGGACAACGGTGCGACTCTTCAACCAAGAAAACCTAGCCAAGCCGGGTTTGTAAAGCTCAGAAACAGCCTGGGACGAGGCGTTGTCTTTCTCCCCAAGAAAAGAATAGCTACAAGAATTATCCTGCACCTTCTCCCACTGATTCTGCAACCCGGAGATGGAAGTGTTGAGAAAAACAGTCCCTTTCGGCACCGGAATCTGACAGCAGGCGTTCCCAGGGCAAGAACCGTTGGCGGAGAAATTGTTGGAGTAGCAGAAAGAAATGCAGCCCATGGCGAAGTCGCTCTGCGTGATATTGTTGCGGCCGGAGTGGTGGTTGATGACGAAGCCTTCAAGCACAATGAGGTCGGTGCAACCGACCTGCGTCATTCTGTTGAGTTGGGACAGTGTGTAGGGAGATCCTGTGAAATTCATGGTCAGGTTGTTGGTGGGGATGAACCGATCTTTCTTGCACCGGCTGGCGTAGATCGGATTCCTGATTCGTATGTGCGAATTGGAGATGTCTACAACGCGGTAGCTCTGGTGTTGGGAGAGCTGCTGCAGCAATAGTTGGTGTGGCTCAGTTGAGGTGTTGCAGTACAAGTCGAAGCCTGGGAGCATATTGAGAGAACAGTTCGAGCCGATGCCGAAAGGGTATGGAACTCGGACATCTCCGCATCTTCCCCGACAATCTGGTTTCGTTCTGGTGAACAAGGATGGTGTTGTCTTCTCTTGCACAGTCAAGTGAGCTGAAACAAGCCAATACAACAACAGATGGAGCACAGCCATTGTGTCAGTGTGTGTGTGTGTGAGTGTGATTACAAGTATAGTTAACACTTTTCTTATCTTATATATTGTTGATAGACTGATAATCCAATTCATTTCATAGAATAGATGGAAACTTTCAACCTTGTATAAAAAACAAGGAAGAAAAGACAAAAAAAAAAAAAAAAGGGGGCAGACATATCCTAACTAAATCGTCACCGCCTGCAGGCGGCCCAACGTAATCAAACCAAAATGACAAAGGGATATGAACATCCAAAATGTCTGAATTAAGGCAAAGTAAAAAATTATTAGAAAAAAATAGAGAGGCTAGGGGGGGGGGGGTTAAAATTACTGATCAGCTCCAAGAATTTTGTAAAAGTTCCTCATCACGCTGTGTCAAACATGATAGGATATGCATCTGAAGACGAGTTCGTCCGAAAATCAGAGGTATTTGTCCAACTATATTCGCTATCATCTGTTGAAAGAATCCGGGATCCTGCTTTATGAAATGAAGAAACTTCTGCAAGTTTTGTGTGAGCAGCTGATCCCATTTGAGCAATTCTTACACTTTCCAATTCCATGGCCACTTCTTTCATGTACGGCCGATTTTTACCATTTAAATCCAGGCATCTCAGTGCAAGCCTTGCAACTGCAAGCACCTCCTCCTTTTCACCTTGAGCTGACACTTGATTGTCCAGAATCGGCCCGAGATTGTTTGTCTCCATTGATGACAAAAAACGTGATACTAAGCTTCTGCTGTCTTCCTCTGCCTCAGTGGAAGGTAATATGGGCTTCAAACCAGTCAACAGCTCGATAAGAACAACTCCAAAACTATAAACATCGCTCTTCTCTGTGAACTGGCTCGACCGGAAGTATTCTGGATCAATGTATCCAAAAGTTCCATTCACATTGGTAGTTAGATGAGTTTGATCCACTTCAACTGACTTTGAAATCCCAAAATCCGACACTTTTGCAACATATTTTTCGTCCAAAAGTATATTGCTCGACTTGACGTCTCTGTGGAAGATAGGAATTGAAGTTGCAGAGTGTAGATAAGCAAGTGCTCCCGCTACATCTGTTGCTGTTTTCAATCGCATGTTCCATGAAAATGGAAACTCATTATTCTTGTCATCATGGATGTGATGGAAGAGTGTACCATTAGCCACAAATTCGTAGACAAGAAGAGGAACTTCTGTCTCCAGACAGCATCCTAATAACTTGGCCACATTCCTATGATTGATTTGTGACAGTATCACAACTTCATTAATGAACTGTGCCACTATGTGCTTGGTTTTGTTTTCATCCACCACCAACTCGGATTTCTTGATTGCCACTATTTGACCGTCGGACAGCATGCCCTTGTAAACTGTCCCCTGCCCTCCTCGACCAAGTATTCGACTCTCATTGAACCTATCAGTAGCTTTCTCCAGCTCTTTAGCAGTGAAAATTCGTGATTCTCCAATAACGCCTCCTTTTGCTGAAGTTTGCTGTTGTATTAAGAGGCCACCATTTTCCTTGAAGAATTTCTGCTTCCGCTTGTTATTCTCTCTCTTCCTCACAAACTTGGTCAATAGAATGGATATCAATAACAATATCACAAATCCCATTCCAGATATCAAACCTGCAATAAATCACAAGGACATGGAAAAGATAACATTCTGAATTACAAATAAGACGAAAAATCAAAACTAATGAGAGCCATTCTTCACACAAACAGGCTTTTTCTACAAGTCAAACAAATTTCCCTATGTCTAGTCTATGATATAATAGACTAAATGTGATAAACAAACCAAAGATCAAACATAAAAGAGGATGATTATCTGGTGCAAGTTTTCAAAAGTTGAAAACTGATCAAGAAATACTTTTCAGCTTTTATAATTCAGCTATCATTCAATCCACATTCAATTAAACCTAAAATTAGCCTCACCTATTGATAATTTGCTGAGCTTGGAGGCAGGCATGGTCACCAGAAAACAACCAGTTCTCCAGCCATCACCATAATAGCCTGTCGGGCATCTACACATGTAATCTCCTGGAGTATTGATGCAAATCCCCGTCGCATGGCATGGATTACTTTTGCACTCATCAACATCTATCATATGCAAAATAAGTAAAAAAGTTTTTATCCCCGAGTAAAAAAAAATGATCAAAGAATAACTAGATCATAGTAAATTAAACAAACCTAGGCAACCAGGAGGGAGATACGGATTGCCATGATATCCATCGGAGCAGATACACCGATATCCACCAACTAAACCATCGGCATCAATGCAATCACTATTCAGTTGGCAAGCAAAATCAGGCAAATTCTTCACCCGGCTACAATTCTCCGTCCCAATCCTCCAATCCAGTGCCACCGTGACACCTTGCAGCCAATCCACTATAGTCATCGGCGGCTTAAACAGATCAGAAACCGCCTGGAAGGAGAAGCTGTCTTTCTCCCCAATGAAAGAATAGCTGCAAGGCTTAACTAGTTGATTCCTCCACCGGTCTTCCAAGCCTGTGATTGAAGAGTTGACAAAGACAGTGCCTTTAGGCACTGGAATCTGGCAGCAGCCGTTCCCGGGGCAAGAACCATTCAGGGAAAGATCGCCGTTGGAGCAGAAGGAAACGCAGCCGGTGGCAAAGTTGTTCTGTGTCAGATTGGGAGCAGCATACTGCTTAGAAAAGCCTTCGAACACGGCCAGGTCGGAGCAGCCAACCTGTGTCAACGTGTTGGCATCCGACAGCGTGTAGGGAGTTGCTGAGAAGTCGAGAGTTAAGTTAAGGCTGCTCGTTGTGGTGCCGTTGCATCGGCTGGCGAAGAAAGGGATCTTGATTCGTATCTGGGAGTCGGAGATGTCAATCAGACGGTAGTCGTCACGGGTGGAGAGCAGCATGTACGGAGGATCGACGGAGGCGTCGCAGTAGACGTCGAACCATGGATTCATGGAACAGTTTGAGCCGATTCCAATGCCGAAAGGATATGGAACTGTCAGGTTTCCGCATTTTCTTTCACAACCTGGTTTAGTGATGTTCTGTTGCAGGCATGGTTGACCTGAGAGAAGACAGTAGAGGAAGAGATGGAAGAACAGATAATGGAATGCAGACATTCTCTCTCTCTCCTTTTCTTTTGAATTAGCATACTTTTCATGATATATCTAAGTAGAATGTCTAGATCAATCTTAGAGAAGATAGAAATATGTGATGACTAATTAGTAAATATTAATCGGTCATAGTCAACTAAAGGGTGTTTCATTAATCAACTAGTTGCACTGCAAATGGCATAAAAACTGTAAATGCATAGAAGCTCAAATCAACAGCTGCCCCCAAATCCTCTTTTGTTGTTATTAAAAACATAAATAAATATGCAATAATTCAACACTCGGTCACGGAAATTTCTTCGATTGTTTCTAATAAAGATGAAGAGGAAAAACTGAAATTACTGGAACTCAATACATGATGTAGTAATAACCTACAAACAAAGCTGAAAATCCTGAAAATGATAAGAGTAAAGGTTACAGAGATTCTGAAAATTCATTGGATGAGTTCGCCGCTTCAATCTCCTTTCTCCTATTCAATTCTTCCTCGTACTTCCTCAATCTATCTTCCCACATCGCCTACGCAAACACAGTCATCACAAAACTTCAAAATTTTCACAAATATACCAGAATTACAGATCGAGAGAGAGAATCAAACCTTGTATTTGAGTTCAGCGCGGTGCATAAAATAGAATCCGGCGATCCCACCGACTAGAGTGCCTGAAATAATCCTAAAATAACCCCATATCGAAGCATTCATCGCCCCCTTCTCCAATCGGATGAAACAAGTTTACGCTTTTCCGCAGGACTATCGTGAAAGAGGTGAGAAATCGAATAAGTTGAACAGAGCTCGCCGGAAGTCCGCCGCAGAGCCGCCGCGCACCGCTAAAGTTGAGTATCGTTTTAACGTTGATTTACTGATTGTGTTTGGTTTCGCTTATTCATTGAATTGGGCCTTACGGAATGGGCTCATATTTATTGCTTTTTTGGGCCAATATGTATTAATCTAATTATATTTTATAATCTTTTTGGTTTTTTTTTTTTTAATGAAAAAAGGCTTATAATCCTTTACTTTGCAATGGGCCTATAATATATTTGTATGAAAGGTGGTATGTTCTAATTTATATTAGACTTGCTTAAAAAATAATACTCCCTCCCTCCGTCCCTCAAAAGTGTGGTGCATATTTGATTTAATGTGAGATATAAAATATTAGTTAAACCATACTAACTTGGAACGTTGGGAATAAATTTAATAAAGTATTTTGGAGATAACGAAATATCGGAAGATAAACGGAAAATGACATGACTTTATATAAATATGCAAGTTAAATATGAAGTCAACAAAAAATAAGTCCTAAATAATTTAGTAAACTACTTATAAAGACTATAAGCTTAAATTTAATGATTTAAGATGCAGATTCTAAGTCTTTATGAGGATTTTTTTGTAATGGTGAAAAAGTTCAATGTTATCTCTGTGAACCATGTTCGTAGAGAAGCAAATAGAGCGGCTCCTGAGCTTGCTTGGTATGCTAGATCTTTAGATTCTACAGTAGTGTGGTATGATTGTTGGCCTCTTAACTGTCGAGTATGTATATACGTGCAACTAGTATATTATCAAAATTGTTCCGGAAAAAGTTACCAACTATGATTAACCATGTTTAGATCATAGATGAACTATAAAAAAATTTAATTCCCTAAAAAAACGATAAAAATTTTAATAAAATTATAAAAGTTGGACACGTGTCGACATAAAGATGTGAAATGAAATCTCTACTTTGTGTTGTTATTTATTGTGATGTTGGATAGTTCAGAGTTTATTAATGTCCGTAATTGACCCAACAAGAGAAGGAAAAAAATTGCTATGGTTGGTTGATAATCAAAACTATTTATTTATTTATTTTTTTCATATTTGAACTTTTGCCGAACTTGACCAGTGGTGTTGATATTGCCTTTTGTTTTATCTTTACTCGATTATACGAACGTATAAAGCCATGAGTTTCCTTGCTTCATTTATTTTATTAATTAATTAATGCATCAATATGTTATTTTTGACTTGTATTTATTTATTTATTTAGGAAAAGATTGAACTTTTTATTACGAACACATACATGGTAAATGAAGAAGATCCTCCACATCATTCAAAGGTTCATCCCAAACATACGTAAAAGAAAAAGCTATAAAGATATTCTAGCAAGTTTATGTGCTATCATATTAGCTTCGCGCCTCACTATCTTCACCATGAATTGTCTGCCGTCACCAAATAACATTCGACAACTATCAATGACGAAGCCAAACTCAAAATTAGTCATTGGATAACCAGAAACTGCATCATGAATGATCTTGCTATTTGTTGCAAAGATCACATTGTTTAAACCTTTATTTTTAATCCACCATAGAGCCTCAAAGAAACCCTATTTCCTCGCCTTCTTCGACACGCATACAACCTGAGACCTTAATAGATTTAGCCTCACTTGTATATTTAGTATGTGTGATTACAGTTATTGGGTCTCAACTCAATTTTAGTTTAAATTTTATGTTTATGAGTTTTTTATTCTTCTAAATTCAAATAGGAACGCGACGGTGGAGTTGAATTAATTGAATTGATTCGTTTAGATACAGTGAAAATAAAATTACCTTTTTTTCTCAATTTATTTGTCCATCGTTCCATTCACACATCACTTCATTATAATTGATCGATCGAATCCTATCTCTTATTAATTTGAAGAAGGGGGGCCATTTCGATTTTATTGTTATTCAAAAGGACAGCCTAGGTCTTGCCGTCTCGTTTGTCCCTTTCTTTCTGGCACTAATCCTTCAAAATAATTACGATTCAAATCCTCTGTTCTACAATTTTACGTGTTTCACTATGTCTCGTTATTAATTTCATTATTTTATTAATATATATTTTTAAAATAGAAATTGCTATTATATAATGAAACCGAGTTAATACTTATTACTAGAAATTATTAATTGAAGCATGGAAAAATTATAGAATGATTGAAGAAGCATAGACAAATAAATTTTATAATGATTTAGGTATAAGCGTGGGAATAGGCGTAGAATTTTCGTGTTTGGCAATGAAAAATTCACGGCAGTGGTGATTGACTAATTAATTAGTACATTTAATTAATAATAGACGAGAGTTTAAACGTTAAATCAATCAAAGAATTTGTCCTACTAATCAAGACATACTACGACGACTCAGATTACGAGCTATTGGACATCACAACTAGAAAGTTCATAAAGAGAATGATTTCTTAATAAGAAATGGTGGCTGGCAGCTCAAAGTATTGAGTCTTTTCAAGAAATTATCATTATAATCAATTAATGATCTCAATGAAAATTACACTTTAACTAATGGATGTGGGCTACTTTATTCATAGTCTACTAATGCATTTGACAAGAAAACTTACCTATAAACTTTTAGAAACATTTTATGTGTGGCCTTTTCTTAAGCCACATCAACATGCTACCCCCTATTAAAATATAGAATAAAAAAAATAAGATGGCTAGCTCAAGTTTTCTATTAAGTGTATGTAAGGTTCAGAATTCGTAGCTGTTATTTGCAGTGTATGAATAATTAAACGTCGTTAATATTTAAATTTATAAATTATACTACTATAGATGAGTCCGACTATGTTAATTAGGAAATATTATATTGATTGATTGATTAATTTGTCCCTTGTTAACTCTACATGATGTGCGATTGTTACATTCTACCAACTATTTTCTTTTTAATTCTTTAACAGAATGAGTGATTATGCATGCATGCAAATTTATAACGAATATTGGTCTAATTCGATTCCAAAAATGGTGTTAGAATTGTCTATTTTTAGAGAGAACGCCCATTCCGCCTCTCGCTAAAACTTCGATGGACCTTTTGACGAAAGGGATGTTATAATTTCTAATTCAATCTTTTAACTCCGGTCACAAAATATCTCAATCTTTAATTAATTATAAAAAATATCACGACCAATTTATAAATATAACACTGAAGTAACATTTCATCGCTAATGTGTTCACCCGTTACTAACCACGTGTAATTTCAAATCAAGAAAATGACATGAGAATCGTGCTGTCTTCCCACATCACCGTGATACCAACGTCGTTTTGAGGACGGATCATTAGCTATAATTTATTGTTGAGAAATCGCGCAAGAAAACAGTCAACGAAGAACGGAAAAACTAAAAATACACAAGGAATTTACGTGGTTCAGATCTTGCGATCCTACATCCACGGGACAAAGAGTTTGCGTCTATTATTCACGATCTCAACTTTGAATACAAAACCAGATATAAGAATAGAATTCTAGATCTAACTTTGAACTGAAGAACTCTTTCTCTCTCTATGCACACACAACTGTGAAAACTGGAACAACTCTACTACTCTGTTCTATTCTTGATAATCATAAAACAGAGAACTAACGGGAACGCCCTTTTTATAACAGTTGTTATAACCGCTTCCATAACTTCTAGGATAACTGCTTGGATAACCGTTTACCAGCTGTCTTGCACAGCTGTCTTCCCAGCTGACTTACACAGCTGTCTTCCCAGCTGACTTCCCAGCTAATCTATTACTAATACGAAAATAAAGTTGCCCCATCCACGGTGCTCCGTTCAGATTTTCCTTTATTCTGGTAATTTGTCTAATTTTAATTCATATATATTCTAATTTTTATTTTTATTAATTTCATATTCTTGAAATATTACATGCTTATCTATTAATCACATCTCATATTTATCTTTCCCTCTATTTAATTAAATTCTTCTATTATACATATTAAAATAATAACAATTTCGGAATGTATTATATTATTTTATACATTCTTAATTCATATATAATAATCAATAGAAAATTTGTAAATGAAAATCTCTATGAAGACTAAATAAATATATTTAATCAACATGTCTATATGGAATCCTTTTTATTTTTCATTCATGTTTTTCTAAAAATTCGATTAGTGCTTTCTATAAAATATATACTTTGAATCAAATGTGAGATAGGTAGAAAAATAAAGTTGTCCCCTCGACGGTGCTCCGTTCATATTTTCCTTTATTCTGGTAATTTGTCTAATTTTAATTCATATATATTCTAATTTTTATTAATTAAAATTTTATTAATTTCATATTCTTGAAATATCACATGTTTATCTATTAATCACATCTCATATTTATCTTTCCCTCTATTTAATTAATTTATTCTATTACACATATTAAAATAATAATAATTTCAGAATACATTCTTATAAATCTTTATTTTATACATTCTTAATTCATATATAATAATCTATATATATATATATATATTTAATATTATAAAATTGGCAAAGATTAGATATATCGATTTAATTAGCATGAACCAACGAGACGGTTCAAACATACTTAATAAGAAGAATTTCTACTAATTTGATTTAATATTAACTTTGTTTAGATTTTTATTGAATAATTTAGCATAAACCAACGAGACGGTTCAAATAATATAGAAAGAATGATTTTTACTAATTTTAATTAATATTACTTTGAAGATGTAAACATATTTTTTTCGCATTTTGGCAAAGATTAGATATATCGATTTAACATGAACCAATGAGACGGTTCAAATATACTTAAAAAGGAAGGATTTTTACTAATTTTAATTAATATTAACTTTGTTTATATTTTTATCGAGTAATTTAAAATAAACCAACGAGACGGCTCAAATACCATAGAAAGAAGGATTTTTACTAATTTTAATTAATATTACTTGGAGTGTTCATATTTTTATCGAGTATTACTCAACGGATTTAAGACGAGTATATACAGTAAAGTCACTATTTTAACCAAGATTATGACGAACATGTAGAAAAATTCTAAACAAATTTAGAATTTAGAAAATACATAATAAATGAGTATACTCGATTCATTGTCATTTCTATTATAAATTTAGATACGTGAAATAAAATTAATTTGTTAAGTTTGATTAATAATTAACGCGAACATTATCACAACTTCTAAATAAAATATAAAATTATTTTTAAAATGTATACATATAAATTAAAACATAAATTTATTTCCCGTCGAATTTCGACGGGCTACTTACTAGTTTTATCCAGAAGCAGAATCTCCCAGCCGATGATCTAGCTGAGTATCTTCCAGCTGGCTGTAGCGTTACTTCTACACTACCTTTTGTATGAAATGTGCTGATAAAATGTCAACATTTATCTCTAAGACTTCCTCTCATTTTTAAATCAATATGAGGACAGTTCATCGATTTAACCATATCGATATAGTATATTTTTGACGCATAACAGTCTAGAACATTCTTTAATTTTATTTTCCTTCTACTGTGCGTGTGTTAGGGTTGGTCTCATGAATAGATTATTTTAACTACCAAATCAATTAGGGGACTTGTGTCCAAGTCAATTAAATATATGGTTGTTGAACAAATTAAATAATTGTAATCAAAGATATTATGAGAAATGGGCTGTTGTTTAGCTATTATTAGAAATAATTTGACAGCTTTTAAATAAATAATATACGAGTTATGTTTCGTTGTAGCTATGAGGGATGTCTTAGATTTTCATGGATTTCTATTTTATTATATAATTCTAAATTTAAAATTGACCAGAAACTTGGTTGTAAAAGAATTTATATGAAAAAGAGAGTGTGTGTGTGTGACTTATGAACTGACTTCATGATCGCTAATTTTTTGGGTGTGGTGTCTCGATTATAAGTAGTGTGTGAATTTCTAATTTTTCATAAAAAAATATTTAAATCCAAAAAGTATTGTCCATAATCTACAAATATTTACCTTTTGGACTCTTTTACGGTTTTACCCCTTCTGTATTTCATTTACGGTTTTAACTCTTCTAATTTGAACCTTAAAAGTTCCATTTTGATATATATAACTAGCGCTTATTTATTCATGAGTAATATTCATTATTCACTAAACTTTTTTCCTACGTTATGCTAGAGCTGATTATTTAGAGTAATAGTTGCCATACATATATAGTGCTAAATATATAGTACTAACTAATATAAAAAAAAATCTGATTTCACACGTAAAAAGTGGAACAAATTTTATGACACTTATCTTGGTATCACTAAAATATGTCACTATTAGACACTTTTGTTGTAGCGTTATATTTATCGTGGGAGAAAAAAGTTAACAATTTATTATATTATTAAAATCTGGAATATCCAAAAAAAAAACAAAAACGTGAAAATCCTTGCAATTAGGATGACTTGTTAAGTCATCATTGCCAAAATAATGGTAAAGTGTCATTGGCCACACGGTTTTAACTTTTAAAATATCAGAAAAACATCATATGATAATTAATTGGCTGGATTGAGCTTTTAGAATTGTAATTGTTGGTCAAAAGTAAATTTGCCACGTTTTGATTTTGAACGTAAGGCGAGTTTGGTTAGTGATTAAGACTCTAAACGTCAAAGGTTAAAAGGGTATTTTACCTTCAAAATGATGATTAAAGAGTTCAAATTTACTATCTTGTCCTCAACAAATAACAATTGATTATGTTTTACGTGGTTGCAACTTCATCATATAGTTTTACATATATTTTCACCCAAAAAAAAAAACAACGAAAAAAAATCATCCTGGACGTCTGTTTCTTCTATTTCGCTCTTGAACTTTGAATTTATTGAATGACAAACACACACACACACACACACACACACACATATATATATATAAAGGAATTCGAATAAAACATTAATGAAAAGCTGAAAACTAATTTTAAGAATTTTGTCGTTGCATTCAACCATATTAAGGGCTATAACTTAATCATGCAACTTAATTAATTATGAACTATATATTTTGATCAATTTCCAAATGAAAAACAAAAACAAAGATCAAGTACGTACGACAGAGTTTTTATTTTTATTTTTATCATATTGTATGGTGAATAAGCTAATTTATGTGATATGTTTATCGTAAAATTAAAAATCCAGATTAAATAAATACCTTATACATTTATTGTTTATTCTGGATTTAATCTTGGAAAATGAAAAGAGGATAAATAATCAGCTAATCGTAACCTAATCTAGCTTGTGTACATAAAGGTTTTTGAAGTACCCCTCAAACTTTTTCGTGCAAATTAATTCTTTTTATAATGTTAATGCTTTTCCCCACATGATATGATTGGGTCCAGTCAGAAAATAATTATAACAAACGTGATTCATGTTTGGACTATTTTTTTGGACTATTGTTTCCCCAATTAAACTCAATTTTATGTCTCCATGCTCCAAGAGTTTGAGCATTAATTTAAAATATTTTTTAGATCGATCTTATTGTAAAAATTGAAATAATACTATATTAGTTATATTTTGATCATTATAGTGTATAAGAATAATTATGAAGGATATATATATATATATATTCACATTGCACTAATCTCTAATTATAGAATAATTAAATGAGTTTGGTGGTACGCAATAAGATAAATGAAATCAGAACTAGTAGGTCCAGAATATGTCTCAACATATGTTTTTATAATAATCAACTGCACAATGAAAAAAAGAATAAAAAATAAGAATAAAAGTTTCAAAGTGAAAATGAAAACAAAAATATTGATTTTTAGATGTTACAAATTTATATATTTAGTTATTTATTGTTTTTGAAGATGTTACAACTTTAGTTGAGCTTATTCAAAGACCTTAACTATTAAGCTCTTACACATTACTCCCTCCGTTCCGTTCATTTTGTCTACTTACTGTTCGGTACGAAGATTAAAGATAAGGGTACAAAGATAGAAAAGTGGGTAGGTCCCACTACTTTTAATGGGTTTTGAAGGGTAATTTTTTCCTTATTGAAAGTAGACAAATTGAGTGAAACGTCCATTTAAGGAAATATAGACAAAATGAGCGGAACGGAGAGAGTATAAGATAATTTGGTATAGAGATTTCATAATTATATAAGTAAAATCGAGCTTAAAAATAAATAAGAAAACATATACATATGATATGAAGGTCGTTAATATAAATATTCAAACATAGTCATAAATTCGAATATAACTCATGTTCCAACTATTCAAGAAATGAAAATAATTGAAGCTTGTATATTTAAGCTTATTTTAGTACAGAAAATAGGATTGCCCTGAGTTCATTATTTATTTGTAACTAGATTGCACCCGTGCGTTGCACGGTAGAATGCATTTTAAAAATATTAACATATAAATAATGAATAAAATGTATTAATTACTCTCATCCGTCCAAGATATTTATGACACAATTTCATTTTTTGAGTGTCCACCATATTTATGTCACTTTTCTTTTTGGGATAATATCCCACACATTCATTATTTTATACCTCACAACAATTCAATATAATGAATCTCTTTCTTCACTCAAACACTACCTACCTAACATTTATTAAACACTAATACTTTTTGGACATATATGTCCGGACATAAAATGAATATATTAATAATCTTAACTTATAATTTATCAAATAAAATAATAGTGTTGGTTAATACTCTAATGTATTTACTTAATTAATCTAAACCGCCATTTTTAGAGAGAGAAATATGAATACAAAAAATACGAAATTAAATTAATAAAGTTATTTTGTGATTTTCACTAATCTTTTGGAAATACTATTACTTAATAGATATTTATGCATTCACTTGAATTAGATTACTCAAAAAATAATAAACTGAATGAATGTGGAGAAATTACAAAATTAAATAAATAAGTTAAACGGATCAAACCGATTCATTTACCTAATCGAGCTAGATTATGTCCGGACATTTATGTCCAATTAGCACCACTCTTTATTAAAACCCTTGACGCACCCTACGTGACCTATATTTCGTGGACGGATGGAGTATAAAATTTCAGACAACAAAAGAGAATAATAATACATTAATTTTTCAGTATAGAAATTAACAAATGACATTTTTTTCACTTTTCTATTTTTTAAATATTTAGGAATCTAAATAATGAAAATAATAAAATTATTTTGGCAACCATTCATTGTGCTAATTTTTTTAAATTAAATATCTTAGTAAAAATAGTGTTGTGTTAAATTAGAATATTTAGGATATAAATAATAAATATAAAAGTAGAAAATTCAATCACATAATCCCAAATAAGCCAAAATTCATAATCTTTCAATTTTATTAAATAATTTGATTTTTTTTAAAGCTCAAACAGGATAACCAAGAAATGAGATGTATAGAATTAACCAATATATATTATTCATCATTCATGAAATAACTTAAAGTTCAAAACCTATTATTCAATAAATTGATTTTGAAGGGAAAATAACAAACTTATTAATATAGTTACAACTCTCTTATTTAATTTTGGTATAGATGAATTCATATTTACTAAAGATGACCATATTTAATGCTAATAATTTAATAATTTCTCTCGAGAGGAATGTCAGATGTACAGGGGAAAAGGAAACGAGAAGCTCGTTTTTTTTTTCTTTTTCTTTTTTTTTTAAGATTCCTTACTTGTAATTTCGTATGCTTTCCAAACCGTTTTTATTTATTGATTGATTGATTTATTGATTTATCTGCATATTCCAACACATTAAATATCGTTTATAGTGCATATATATTTATATTTTCTCTTTTGCATTTGTAATTTTGTTTAATTAGGGAATGGAGGATTCGCCTTCATACCAGATTTTTAGTCTCTACAAAGGGGTTGTTTGGTTGGATAGATTAGACATGACTTTACAAGATTCAGTCTCATGATATGTTGTTCGCTTATCTAGACTCGGTCCGGTACTTAGTCTAAGACAATGTCACGTATGATTAATCTTGTATAATGAGTCTTGGCATACCCCCTAGAACAAAAACAATATTGAGTAATCTTGGGCTTATTTAGTCTCATTTAATCCTGGACCAATTTAATCTTGGCAACCGAACGCCCCCAAAGAAGATGATATCACAACATTGTCTATGATTAGATTTTACATTTATTAATTTATCGTATAATATTGTATATTCATTTGATATAATATATATCGTTTAAATATGTTATGTTGTATTATTAATGTTCTAAAACATTAGAACCGATAAATAGATAAGATAATAGAAGAAAATAGCTAGCACCCTTTTGGTTATTTTAATTACATAGTGGTCCAAATTTTGTTTCTATCAATTTAAGGTGTTAGCTTGCTAGTATTAAATTACCCTTTAGAAATTTGAGTAAAAGACAAGTAAAATAAATCTAAAATTTATGAGAGTGCTTGCTACAAACAAGTGACAACCAAGAGGTTAATATCATATCAATTTGTACTTTTTGGCATGGGAAAAAAAAAGGAAGAACACTGATAAGGTCAATTGAGCTTAATAAATTAATGAATTTTTATTTCTTTATTTCAAATATTCGAGTTAATTTGTCTCGTTACAAACTTACAACTGAAAGAGGGCGGTTTCCCCTTTGATTTGTTTCAAGTTAACTTTCTTAAATTATCTAAATACGACAGCTTTGGATACTTTCCTTTATATTAATTACCTGACTTTTTGATTTATTGTTGGTTACGATACCTCAATTTGAGATGAGGAGAATAAGTAATGTATTATGATAATAAAACACATCTATATTTTATTCCATTTTCCCCCAATTTTTGGTTCAAGCCTTAAAAATACACATGCGTGAGTGTAAATTTTTTTTAGTTACATACAAAAAGTTTTCATTTCATCCTTCCCGTAAATATCTGTCTATATATTTAACCTTTAACCAGATCCGTCTAGAGGTGGCCGCGGTTCGGTTCGGTTCCAGAACCGGAACCGAACCGGCGGTTCTCGGTTCCATCCCGATGGAACCGGAACCGAACCATCTATTACTTCGGTTTCGGTTCCAAACCGGAACCGCGGATTTCGATTCCATTCGGTTCCGCGGTTCTTGGAACCGCATGTTTCAGGGTAATAATTTTTATTTTATTTTTTTCATTTTTTTGCTATTTTTCTTGTTTAACTGTATTTTTATGCATCATAATGTAACATTTAGGTGAAATAAATATGAATCGCAACATAAATATAGATAAAAACGTAAAAAAATAAAAAAAAAATTAGGAGGAACCGGCGGTTTGGAACCGAAACCGAACCGAAACCGAAGGTTCTCGGTTCCATAGATTTGGAACCGAAACTGAACCGCCGTCGATACGGTTCTCGATTCCAAACCGAAACCGACGGTTCGATTTCGATTCTGGAACCGGTGGTTTCGGTTCGGTTCCGGTTCCTTTGGCCACCTCTAGATCCGTCTTTCTCCCAATTTCGACCCCACAAACATTGTCCATTTAATAGTTACTCTACCTCACACCCCTAGTTTGTTGCCTATTTAATTATTGTATTATTTAGGGATGAAAAATAAATTTTTGGTTAGAGTGTGTAGATAAGATGACTAGTATGTGACAGGCAATTAATAAGAGTAGTGAAGAAGGGTCTTTTTCACCAATAATGTTGAAAAATAAACAAAATTTACACGTGGCGGCAATTGGGATTAATGGCCATGACCACAGCGATCACCCATTAGGCCTACAAATATTATCTTCAAGTTATTGACATCTTAGAATCGACTATTAATTTCTTTAATATTAACTTTTTTTTTTCTTTTTAATTATATAGTACAAAAGGCCCACATTAAAAATCTAACAGTAATTGTCCAAACGAGTTGCAGGGATCTAGCTGTCAAGGTTAACTTGCAAACTCTTCAATGGTTGAATTTTTTTATAAAATACGATTAAAATAATGAGGTACCGATTTCAAAGAAATTAAAATATATCAGTAGTACGAGGAAAAGTAAACGAAAGATGATTTCATTATATGTTTAATTTTTCGGGGGATCGGAGTTAATTTATGAGATCATCTGCGTAATAATTAAGAATTTTCAGAAATGACGACAATTAATTTTTATTTAGTATATAATGTATTCAAATAAATCAAATTATTAAATGAAGCTAGAAATTTGATTAATTAATTAGCTTACATTCTTTAGGTGAGATGAGTAGCTCCGTTCTACGAGTGGAAAATATAATTACGATTTCAAATAAATTTGGCTCAGTATGTAAAGAAAACCGATTTAATTATAGACATCACATTTGAACTATATATGTTCGATATACAAAACAAATAAATTAAGTTAAAATTATTTCTATATTTAATTCAAACTCAGTTTTAATCTTTAAACTCAATTCTATATAGTCTATATCGCTTTGCACATTTAGTGCGACTTTCACCCCTCAACCCACCCAAGGTCTTTTTATATAAAGGAAAGAAAATAAATTTCATTATGGAATACTTTTTTTGAGTAATTATGGACTAAATTTGTTATCTAGATTGTTTACTTTGTTTCCTTTTCTTTTTCTACCCGAAAAAAAAAAGTTCCCTTTTCTTTTTCTTGTTTTTAGAAAAGGACAAGTACTGTAAATTTTCTTTGAGAATGGATATAAGACTATATAGGACTTTATATTATATGGGTTTCCATTCTCAAAAAAAAAAAAAAACTGACTAGATGTTATGTTATATAGTAGACCTCATTCTCTTTCTCTCTTCCTATTCCTATCTCGTTTTTTTTTTTTAAGTATTAGTCAGATTCTTCATACAAATCAAGTTACGTTTTTTTTTTTGCACGAGTATTTAAAAGAAGATATAAATAGGTTAAAAAGATTAAAAAAAATTGTAAGACTCATACTTTTTAAAGAGTTAATTTTTTGTCATTTTTCGACCGGGAACTTTGAATAAATTCACTCGAAAACGAATACATGTCATTTTAAATGGAATGGAGGGAGTATTATTTAAATATTTTTTGAAACCTTAAATTTTTTTTTTTGTGTGTGTGAAAGAGAGAGAGAGAGACGGGGGGTTTCCGGGATGGGAGAAACTTGAAAGACAAGAAGAAGAAAAATGAGGAAAGGCTACAGAAGAGAACAATATGTCTGCGTCAATGCAAACGGATCCTAAGAAAATGTATAGTTTAGTGAAAATACTAAACATTGAATTTTACTTCTCATTTTATTGCGACATCATATTTTATTTTATCGATAATGTATTATATATTGTATATAGGGCTCGTTTGGTAGGTATGTTAGGATAAGGTAAGATAGATAAGGTCAAGATAAATATAGTGAATAGGGGGTGATTGTTATGTATCTTTTGTGTTTGGTAGATAAGATAGCGTCAAGATAAATATAGTGAATAACAGGTTGGTTGTTTGGTACCCTAGTTTAAATTCAAGATTAAGTAAGAAATGACAATTATATCCCTCATAATTAATTATTTTTTAATTTTGAATTATTTTTTAATTTTGAATTAATTATATCCTCCGTCGCCGCCGTCGCCGTCGCCGCCGCCGCCGCCTACTCCCACAACCTCCACCATGCCCCTCTCGCTCTCTCTTCTTTCACCATGCCCCTCAACCACCGCCGCTCGTCTCTCTCTCCATCACACCACCACCATCACCGCCACCTACCCGCCACCACCATCACCGCCGCCACCTACCACCACCACCATCACCGTCAGCCACAACCTATCACCACCACCAGCACCGCCGACCACAACCCGCCACCATCTCTTTCCTCTCGTCTGCCACCACCACCATGCCATCCCTTCGACCACCATCCCATCCCTTCTCTCTCTCCCCTCGTCTTGCACCCACCACCATCCGCAGCCGCCGCCGCCACCCATCTCCGCCAGCATCACCACCATGTAAACTGCCAGATCTACTTCCGCCGCCACACCCTCGTCAGATCTACTTCCGCCACCACCATCCCATCTCTTCTCTCTCTCCCCTCGTCTTTCACCCACCACCATCCGCCGCCGCCGCCGCCACACCCTCGTCTCCTTCCGCCGCCACCACCACCACACCCCTCGTCTCCGACTCCCACCGTGTCATCTCAGTCCAGATTGAGAGAGAGAGGGCGACGGAAGAGAGGGTGAGAGCGCGAGAGAAAGAGAGAGAGAGAAGGGCAAATTTGGAACCCACTTTACTGTTCAACCGAGATTTATGGTATCTCACCAATTTGGTGAGATACCTCTTCAAAAGGGAAACAGTGAAATAAACGCGGGCCGGATATAATACGGGCCACCCGTGATAGTAATCTTGCCTACCAAACGCCCTAATAAGTCTAGATAGCTAAGCAATCTTGGTTTAATCCACCCTACCAAACGGATCCTTAGTATATAATATTACTACATGTGGGGGCTTTTATTTTGAATATTTGTTTTCAATATATAAAATAGTATAAGTTGATACATCACATATTTTGATTTACCGAACAATTTTGAGTTTTTGGATTGTGAAATCCTTTATGCACTTTAAATTTAATGCATTGTAAATCAAGATTTTACCCAATATAAATGCCCCTATAATGTCCGAAAATATAAAATACGTTAAAGATTTTTTTTTGAATTAATATGTTAAAGATTAATAAACTGTTTCTTTAATGGGTAGAGACATCAAATAAAGAAAATATCTAGTAACAAAAGATGTTTGCCAGCATCTTTTATTTCAATAATGTTGAAAAGAAGTGACTATTTACATATGCCTCTCTTTTAACACAAAAGTAACATTGAAATGTTTGTATAACCATCTTATCAAATCAAAATTTATTTTAATACAATTTACATGTGATCAATCTTGTTAAATCAACATAATTTTTCCCTAAATACGAGACCGCATATATTAAATTTTGAGCTCAAAAAAATAAAAAGTAATAGATGAGTCAATTATTTTTTTTACATTTAATTACCAACCAAACAAATACATACTAATTATTAATTAATACCGAAAAAAGGTATACACTCATTGAATGGGTGATGAACTAAACCACAAGAAACTAGAAAAAGAAAAAGAAAAAGAAAAAAAAAAGTGGAAATAGTTTTGGGGGGAGAAAATGAGTAATATATACAATCAAAAACAAAAGTACAAGCACAAAAGCACAAGGCACACCTCCTCACTTCAGCAAGTCCATTTCAAAGTCTCGAAGCTGCATGAGACCAAACTCCCACCGCCACCTACTTCATCGTAGAAATACTCATAAATGTCCTTTTCCGACGCCCACCACGGCGGTTGCAGCCACCCCTCAGACGAGTCAACCACCGCCAACTCGCTTCGTGACTCGGTCGACTCGTAACTCCCTTCCAAACTCGGTAACTCAATTATCTCGCCCAGCTCTTCCGACCCCGCATTCCTTTCGCAGCTGGCGGAGGTCACCGTGGACGACGAGGAGCAAGAAGAGGACGAAGATGAGGACAATGGGCCGAGCTCCTCCATAGCCGCCGCCTTCGCCGCCGCGGCCTGCACGTCCCGCGGCGAGAGCGAGTCCGGCCGCGGCAGCGACTCGCTGAGGTGTGGGAAGTTGAGAATCGCCGAGTTTCCCTTGATGCACATCGCCGCCACGTCGTGGGCCCTCGCCGCCATCTCCGCCGTGGGGTAAGTCCCGAGCCAAATGCGCGACTTCTTCCGCGGCTGACGGATTTCGGAAACCCATTTGCCCCAGCTACGCATTCTCACTCCTCTGTAAACGGGGTGCTTATTTCCGCTTCCGCTCTCTTTAGCTCTTTTCTTGCAGCTGGGTTTGCTGTTCTTGTTCTCGCCTGACTCGTGAGTCGACCCGGCGGCCGAGGTGGTGGTTTCGGCAGCCGAACACGGCGGCTCGGCCATTGTTGTTTTAATTTGTTGATAGAAAATGGTGGGCGGAATATTCTTGATCACATGTAGCGGTGGAGATTGAAGAGTAATGAAAAATCTATTGGGTTTTAAGAAATTTATATAGTGAGGGAATTTTTTATTTTTATTTTTTAAAAAGAGTGTTAGTTGAGGTAATAAGCGTCTAGTTTTGAAGCAAATTTGGGAAACATAAAAGAAAAACCAACAAATTATAGAGACAAAAAAATATCAAGTGTACGTTGGAGTGTGACAGGGATGGCCCTAAGCGCATAATTTTGACAAATTGGAAGGTTGCACGCACACAAACACACACACACACGCAGAGAGAGAGAGAGGGGGGGGGGGGGGGAGGGTGACATCTATATTGCATCACGGAGTTTCCATACAGCATTGTCCATTTTAAATAATTCACGAGTTTATGAATGAAAAATATTCAAATTTTTAATCGAATTTGAGGTTTTCAATTGATACACATAACACATTGACCAATCAATTTATTCCATATAGTAGTAACCCCACGTCGCAAGTTTTACCATTCTTTTTTATTGAAATTGTCTTTTTGTTCAATTGGCCAAATATTCTAGAAAATATTCTTATGATTGCTTGTAGCACATGATTACAAGACAATGATAAATCTATATAAGGGACAGGTGTAGGAACCAATCAATTTAAAATCAGATAGTTCATTCCATTTAATATATTTAATTCGAATTTTGTATAAATTACAGTTGATGAATTAATATTCTGACAAAAAAAAAGCATACACTTTACTGTTACTACGTTAATTCTTGATTAAAATAAATAAATTATTATTCGCCCTTAAAAAGAGTTGATTACGGGGAAAAAGAAGACGTCTTTCAGCGAGTCGACTTTTGCTATTTTCCTGAATAATTAATTGCACGATTATGAGAGCTAATTGGTTTAGTTAAATAATAGATTGGATTAATATTTTGTGAAAGAAACAAATCATACCCGTTTGGTAGGACGGTATTATCAAATTAAATTAATGGGCAATGTATAGACAATAAAATAAATAAATACTTTATGCAACCACTAAGGAAAGGAAAAATAGAGATAATATTGCAGAATCGTAGACCACGTATAATATGTCCGTTGAGAGGTCTATTTCTATAATTTATATTTGTCCGTTGCAATAACAGCACTATATACATTTTTCAAATTCCACGTGTTTGAATATGACTTATTTCTCCCCCAATTTATTGTTTGAAAATTGACACTTTTAGCTCTTCCTTAGGGTTTTTCATATTTACTAGTAGGCGTGATGTGTACAAAATATGTTAATTGGTAACTTATATGTGCGAGTATCCTGTAAATAAAAGATATCTTTTATGAATCATACAAACTTTGGACTATTTTAGATTTCGAACGTGACTTTTTTAAATTTGATGTGTAAAGCTTGAATGTAAAAATATTGGAGTATTAGTATTCTGGAGTAGAAATTGATGATGTTAATTAATGTATGCTCGTACTGTAAATAAATATTTTGACTATTTTCAATTTTCATTGTACTATTTAATTAGTTATGTGTACGGCTCAAACTGAGTAGAGGTACATACTTATTCAATAATTAGTATCTTTATACTATTTGCCTATTTGGGTACAATTCTATGCTTTTGGATGCTTTTCAAGACATACAATTTTACCCAAATAACATACTATATTCTTTTTTTCAAATATTATGCTGTAGATCATAATCTAGCTAGGTAGCAAAATTTACAAATACTTGTTTTGTCTTTACAGTCCAATGAATTTTTATTTATTTAATTTTTGCGAACATTAAAATTAATATTAATCAGATAGTATATATATTACCACCTTTTCAGCCGGCAGAGTCAAAGAGGGTCAACGACTCAACTATGCGCCAAGCGTGGAGGTGGCTTATTGCGAATATTGAATAATATATATTTTTTTCTTTGAGGAAGCGATTATTTAATATTTAGTATAAAATTATCTCAAACAAAAAATATTTAGTAGGAGTATAAAAGAATATGGAATTTGTTCAAGCTCGAATCCAACTCATATAAAATTTTCTCTTTTCCTCTGGACACATACTATCAGATTCTTTCATGTCCGGATTCCCTTCTTTTTTGTGTGTTATTTTTAATAATATTATTTATATATGTAAAATACAAATAGATTAGGCCAAAAACTTTAATTGATGAGGGGCATCGATCTACTCCATGGGCAGTGAGGATTCACTAGGCTACGGTAAGTCTGAGAAGGACGTTTCATATCGAATGAATATGCAAGACTGTTGAGGTTTAAATAGTGTGGACAATCCTTCTTCTTAATTATGATTTTGAGGCGAAGTTAGACTTATCTATTAATAGCCTGTATTATTAATGATGTACACCTAATATCATACCAAAATGAATATTATCTCATAAAAGTTTACTTTTTGATAATTTTAATTACATTTGTATTCATACTAATTAGTAATTATCCAAATTAATTGTTTGATTGTGTATATATTAAATAGAATATATATGTTGGTGCAACACTATTCGATAAAGTTTTATATTTAAAACTAAAAGTGATCCTACCAATACTACACTGTTAGTGTTTTTATAATTGGAGTAATGGACATAAATATTTTCAGAAGAATTATTGAATAGGACTAATTAATATTTTCAGAAGAATTATTAGTGACTTTAAAAGAAGTATCTAGAAATTGGATGGTTCAAAGCTTTTGAACTGTTGAACTTTTGGGCGCAGGCTCCCCCGTATTCGATGGGATATAAATTCATGAGTATATTCATAAAATAAAATGAAATATAATAATACAAAATACTGTTACCAATTTCTGGCTATCACAAAGTCAAAAGAAAAAAGTCATTTTGCCACTATGAGCATATAGTAATTATATGACAGGATAAATGATAATATGTCCAAAAACAACATTAAATAAGAATACAAGTGAAGCAGGGGCGGATTTAGGTTAGGCCCAGCAAGATTTCCTTCTAAACGTAGTAATATTTGGGCTTGTTTGCTATGAGTGATTAGGGTGTATAATATATATTATACATCCTAATATCTTATTTGGTACAAAGTATACGGCCCTTTATAAAATTCGGGTCCGTTGAATTATACCTATTGTTGTTATTATCTAATATCACCTATAAGGTGGTATAAATAATACTGCAACTAAATATAAGAATAAATTACTATAATTTCACCCTTTTACCATAATTAATATGTTTTGCAGAGAATTTAATACATCATACCAAACACAATATTAATTCTTTATATGTATTAAGATATCCCAGCTAATCATATCAAGCCTTATCCCATACTTCGTAGCAAACGAGCCCTTTATACATTAAGGGCTCGTTTGGTATGGGTGATTAGGGTGTATAATATGTCTATGACACCCTAATATCTTGTTTGGTATGAAGTATACGGCCCTTTATAAAGTTCGGGCCCGTATGACTAATACTCCCTCCGTCCACAATAAATTTGCCACATTGTGGATGTCACGGGTTTTAATAATTTGTTGGTTGATTGTATTGTGAGTGGAATAAGGGTCCCACTTTTATATGTTTTAAATTGTGTTGTGAGTGGAAAAGTAAGTGAGGTGTGTGGGGTCTATTACCATAAATGGATGTGGCAAATTTTTTGTGGACGGACCAAAAAGGAAATTGTGGCAAATTTGTCGTGGACGAAGGGAGTACTTATTTTTGTTGTTATGTATACTACCTATGAGGTGGTATAAATAATACTGCAACTAATTATAGCAATAAATTATAATAATTACTATGTGTTGCAGAGAATTTAATACTTCATACCAAACGGAATATTAATTCTTTATATTTATAAGACATCTCAGTCAAACATATCAGGCCTTATCCCATACTTTGTACCAAACGAGCCCTAAAAGGATCATTTCTTTGGCAAAATTATGTTTGCATAGATCTATTAAATGAACATAAATAAATTAGAGCATGGCAAGATCACTCCCCGAGCAATCGTGGTGAGGAGATCGCCGCCGTGCTGGCGATTACCCCGCGATCGCCCGCCTATTCGCTTGAGATCTCACGGTGGGGGAGTTTGCTGCCATGTTGAGAGATGAAAATATAATAATAAAATATTAGAGAGATCGACAAGGAGAGATCTCTCTCGTTGTAAATATTTTTGAGGGTGATCTCTCAACACGTTAAGGGCCCATAAATAATAGTTCTAAAATAATGGGAAATCACCCTTTTGATGATTTCACATTGTGGATGCTCTTATGACAGTAGTATAAAATTATGATAATTTAGTTTAATAATAAATTGATAGTTATGTATCTCGCCTTGTAGATGAAATACAGAATTCCCCATATCTGAATAACATATATCGGGTCTTTATTTTATCAAAAACTTTGATGTTTGAAACAAACTATATAGCGAACATGCAAGTTATAAGTTTCTAACTAGTAATTATTTCATTGATATGGTTTATTGCCCAATCCAGTAATTAATTACTAATTTGAGCCGAATTCAATGCACATCTCTTTAGATATATTATGAAAATTAAGACAAATGCCCGAAATTTCAACCAACACCACTTATTAAATTCGATTTTTTTTTCAATTTATTTGACTCAATCTAAATCAGAGGAGGTTCTTAATGTATGATCAGGCAATTTCAAATTTCAATATAAATTTTTGTATTACATGTGTGTTTTTACATCATATCCGACGTGCCACGGAATTTCCTGATGCAGAAATTTGAATCTTATGATATTATTAAAAAAATATTGAAATTGAGCGTACAAATTTACCAAAATTCAAAAAGTACGACACATTATTGAAAAAGAATTCAAACATTATGACAAGATATGACTATCTCACACACAAAATTGGTGAGATGGAAAATCCAAGTAATACTACTAAAATAGTGATATTGTTCAATCCGCCAAGTAATACTGACTGTTGCTAAGTACTCCCTCTGTCCCAATAGCAATGTCTCGCTTTCCTTTTTTGTTTGTCAAGGTCTCATTCCAAAATGAGAAATAATTAACTGTTCAAAAGTTGTAGGACCTACAACTTTTTTTTCCACTTTTCTCCTTTTACTCTTATTTCTTAATAACCGTGCCCAAAGCAAGTGAGACCTTGCTACGGAGATAGTATTATTTTTCAAAGTATTACTTTTGCATCCAAAAATACATTTGACTTATAGAATAGGTTTTTTAGCTTTTTTTTTTACACAGGGAAAAAGGAAGCGGTGGGGTTCGAACCCGAGACCTCTGCTTACATATTGGAGCCACACCGCTTGAATTTTAGCTTTTTATATACTCCTATAATTTTTATGGTGCTTAAACTTTAGTTTATAGCCCACCCCACATTATTAATTAACAAAGACATAATACTAGGGCCCGGCTATTTTACTAGCGTAAAAAATTTGTGATGTCGGAGCTATTAATTAATCGAGCATATGTAATAATATCGTGAAATATTCTCGATCTATTATTAGGAAATGATATTTTATTCTCGATAATTGCCCGGTAGAATTTCAAGATGCTATCATTGTATATATCTTTTTTTTGAGGAGATAATATTAATTACAAAAAACACAACTAAGATTTGTAATGATCGTTGGACGTTCAAACAAATTAACGTTGGATGTTCAAACAAATTATGATAGGTAAACATCACTCATGATTTATGCAGAGGAAAAATTAATATTAAGGGGAAAAATAATGAATTTTTGGCATGTTTCCCATCTATCTTACATTTGGAAGGTATACGTAACATCAAATAAAGCTAAATGTGGAACATTAGATCCCCGCATCAGCTTAATTGCATGTTGTTAAATCAACCAAATTTTGGACGGACATAATAATATATAATAATAATGATGACGATTAGGGATGGCAATGGGCTGGATCTGGACCGGATTTTGCTTGGTCCAGATCTAGATCCGATTTTTGGACCTTTGGTCCAGATCCATTGGGTCTAAAAAATTAAAATTCAGATCCAGATCTATGAGATCCGTGGATTTCGGGTCCATACCCAGATCCATAGTTTTTTCTACTTTTAATTTTTTTTTAGAGGAACTTTCAATTTTCTTTTAATGTAAACAATCAATAATAACATCATAATAATTATATATAGACTTCTACCATCATCTCAAAGTTCAAAACTATTCATTAAACCATAAATATCATTAAAATCATCTAAAATAATTCTTCTAAGTCATTCAAATTAAGAACTAAATATTACAATCAATCAAGAACTAAATTAGACCAAATTAGAAAATAAACTAAATTATATTTAAAAACAAAACTAATATATATATAGGGGTTGGTTCACGTACAAAATATTTTTCCCGTAAAAAATAATAATAATGCATTTTATGTACCAAAATAATGTATTTTATGTATTATTACAATGCACTGTCATAATAATGCATTTTAAATTCATTACAATGCATTGTTACGATAATGCAATTCATGTTTAATTATAATGCACCGATCAATGACAACCGTAGATCTACAAAGATCAATGGTCCAGATTGCTTCTTATTTCTTACGGAAAAATGGTTTTACATATGATCTCTTCCATATATATATATATATAGAGATATATATATATATATATGTATACCGGATCCACGGGCCGGATCTGGATCTCAAATTTTTGAATCCAGATCCAGATCCGTTTTTTGGACCTTTACTCCAGATCCGTCGGGTCCAAATTTTTGATGTCCAAATCCTAAAAAACGGATCTGGACCGGATCCAGGATCCACTGCCTTATCTAATGACGATAATGTTAATAGTATATTATTTAAATTTATATAATTTTACGTGCATTATGCATACCATCTAGCTAATTAGTACATGAAAATAAACCAAAGCTTCATTTTTGGTATTTTTGGAAAATAAATTTGGATGATACAATTAGATATTGTGAAGAGAACGAAATTGTGCTGACTTATATTTGATGTAACTTAAGATGTTTTTCAGTGGGTAATTTAAGATAATTTTATAGCTACAAATATTAGTGTTTTTACATTTTTTTTTTGGCACGAGATACTTCGCATGGTAAATGTATATATTTTTCACTATTGTTTTGCAATAGGTAGAGTGTGCACAATGGGTTATAATAATATTTAATTATTTTAAGAGAAGAAATATGTGCAGCATTTTCCAAATACTCGTAATTAGAATAAAAAATATATTCTTAATATAATACAAAATAAAGCCTAAGCTTAGAAAAATTTAGATAACATTATTGTCGGCCATATACTATTTTGTTATGTATTTTAGTGTCATTTATACTAATACTAAATAAGAGAGTTGTAGCTTTATTAACAAGTTTACCATTTTCCCTCCAAAACCAATTTAGTGATTAATAGTGCTAACTATATATTATTTTGGGGTTAATGCATATTATATTATGGCCAATCAATTTTCTATATTTCTATCTAATACTAAAAGAGAGAGTTGCGGCTATATTAACAAATTTACTCTTTTCCCCCTAAATCCAATTTAGTGGATAATAGGTATTGACTTTAAGTCATTTATAGGTAATGAATAATATATGTTGGTTAATTACTATACACCTCCTTTCTTGATTATCATTTTTGGCTTAAAAAATTGAATTGTTTAATAAAATTGAATGGTTAAGGATTTTGCTTATTTAATTGAATTTTCTACTTTTTATATTTATTATTTATATTATAAATGTTCTAATTTAACAACACTGTTTTGACTAAGATATGTAATTTTGAATAAAAAAGATTAGTGCAATGAATAGTTGCCAAAATAATTTTATTATTTTCATTATTTAGATTCCTAAATATTTTAAAAATATAATAATGAATTTTTTTTAAAAGACAGGTAAAAATATATATTTCGATATGTTTAGAAGTTATCAAAAACTAAGAATTATTAAAAATGCAAATTGGTTAAAATAATTATGATGATTGTTCATCTTTAATTCTAATGGCATTTTGAAATAGATTTTAATCGTAATTGTATTTTCAAATATATAAAAAAAATAGTTGTGTAGAGATGTTTAGATCGTTCTCAATCAAAAGTGTGAGAAAACTAATAGTAAGTTTTTCAAGTTATAATTATATCTATAATTATAGTGTCTTTATGTTTACTTATTAAAATATTGGATATACTAAAATTAAATTTTTTTTGTCAAACTATGGATGTCGTGTTTCTAATTTCTCGAATGATTCGACAATGAAGAATATTGATTTGTTTCATTCCTTTGTTTTAGTTATATATATATAATATATATATATAATATATATATATATATTAATGTAATACATATATTTTTTTTTGTGCTATTATAGTAAAATACACACTATTCCTTTTGCAAAATGAAAACTACTCACCATCACCAAGACGAATGAAATATACACAAGATAACGATTATACCCCTCTGTTTAAACTATTAACAGTTCAGAATTGCTATGGACAGAAATAGCTATGTATTTCTTTATTATACAAACCATTTTTCGTACATTCTGTTGTTCCTAACCCACGCTTTCAAAATGGTATCAGAGCCTAAGGTTTATTAAGGAATTATATTTTATTTATTGCTTTAAGTATTATCCTAACGGAGGAGACATCAAGAAAAATATGGATCCGGACAATTGTCTGAGATGCGAGTGTTACAGGAATTATCTCCAAGATTTGGAGATAAAAAGAGAAAGAAACCAGATGTTACGGACATTCTGGAGAGAATTGTTCGACTCTCGAATCGTACGTGAAAGAAGGCCGGAATACATTGAGCCTTTTGTACAAGAAATCGAGGCAAGAGAGAGATGTGATGCAAATCTGAGCACTCTCCAGTTCGAGGTGGTAAACACCATGAGGAGAAACCATCAGAACAATCATATCTGATGGATCTTGAAGGATGTCCAAGGTGTGGACATTTCCAGGAACGTCTCCAAATCGTGGAGAAAAGAAGGATAAGATACCAGAGTGTTCTAACACACTGGAGAAATATGCTGAATCTCTTAGTTCAGCATAACCAGGAGAAATAATTAATTGATTCCTGCCTCCAAGGAATCAAAAGAAAAGAAAATCTTCTCCATAGTTGTATCTGCCTTGAATGAGAGATAGAATATGCCATGAGAAGAGACCATTGGATTCATTTGGGAGTAAATTGGAATTAGCTCTGATGGAATCAAAGAAAGATAAAGGAGTATCATCTACTCTTTTATATCAAGAGATTACTCCAGATTCATCCAAGATATCGAAGGATCTGAGAAAAATACAGAAAACAGTACAACATTATGGTGATAACCTGTATGGTGTACCACGCGATCTTTACAAGATTGCTATGAAACAGGATGAAATTTATAATATCCTGAAGGAGATCCAATCACGGATCGAATAGCTGGAGCAATAACCTCGTTCCAGTCAAAGGAGGAATCATTTTGGTAATGAACCCACTTATCCATTTCCAGTGGGAGAAACCAAGAAGGATCTTGTTGGGAAAATTAATAGAGTTTTGATTTGATACCAAAACCCAGCTGACCCCAACCGAGTAGATGATTGCACAAGCCTAAGCATTTTTCAGCTCACCTGTTTGAGTTTAGAGAATTTCTAAGTTTACATGTAGAGTCGCTGAAGATGCGAAGACATAGCGAAGACAGACACGAGGAAATCGGCATCGACTAGAAGCAGAAGCAGAGTCAAAGACCCAACAGTATCAAGACCCAGCTCAGTGACGGAAACCCAGCTCAGTGAAAAAGACCCAGCTTAGTGTTAATGACACAGCTCAGGTCTAAGACAGCGCAGGTTAATGACACAGCTTAGGTTGAAGACACAGCTCAGGTTAATGATACAGCACAGGTCTAAGACATAGCTCAGAGTCAAGACGCGGCAGAGTCCAAGACGCTGAAGACACAGCAGAGATGCTTAGCAGCTCGAAGACGAAGACCTTCTCCAAGACAAGATCCCGATGTCAGAAGATCTTGTCTGACGCGGTCAAATCAGAGAAGAAATAGCTTCTGCAGATGCAGACCTACTTCGTAGGCAAAAGGCCAGAAGTCAATGAGAGTAGGTAAGATTCAAACGGCTCTCTTTCAACGGCTAGTTTGAATCTCCACCTATATATATCTCCTCACCATTGAAGAGAAGGAGGCTGGTGAGAGAGGCTGGCGAGACGACTGAAGAAATAAAAGAGCAAACAGAAAAATGAACAACGATCTTCAAAGCCAAATCTTTCAAGAACACCCAGCCAGTCAGCTGTGTTCTTAGTTGTTCACATTTTCAGTCATAGGCAGAATAGATCAGAATAGAAATATCTTAAGCCTAGTTTGAACGAGTTCATCATACTCCTTGTTTTTCATTGTAAGAACTCGTTCATAGTTGGAAAACCCTTACCCAAACCCAAACCCAGAAAGGTTAGGTCAAGGTACGCCTGCTTAAAGCGTATAATTCGAGTGGTCAGGTTTTACAGTACCCGGAAACTGTAAGTCAGATTTTTTCAATACCCGCAAACTGAAAGGTGTAGGCTTGACAGTGTCCGTAAACTGTTGGATCACAACTCAGGTTAGAGTTGTGAAGTTGCTTGGTACTTGGAAACCAAGTGGTAGTTATTTACCAGTGAATCTGGTCGTGGACGTAGGAGGTGTTACTCCGAACCACGTTAAAATTGCTTTGTTCTTTACTGCTTTATTTATATATGCATTCTGTTAACCTCTCACGCATACATCTCAAGCTGCATAAACTGACTAACTGAAAAGAGAAACAAAGCTTTGCAATATATTTGAAGTAACAGACGGACTTTCCAAACCCACCAACTTCCGCACACACTCACACAGCCAGCTGTGTCGATCAAGCTGCATTCCAGCTGGATCGAACACAGCAGGCTCTCTGAAAAGAGTTTTAACTTGGAAAAGTTTTTTAAACCTTGGTGTATTCACCCCCCTCTACACCAAGGTATCCGTCTTGGGACCAACAGATCTAAACATGGAGGCATTGATAAGAATGATTTGAGAAAAGAAAAGATGAATAATCTCGAAAGAATCAATCTTGATAACCTCCAGGAGTTAGCAGAATCTTTTGCTAACATGACGATGGTTGATTTAAAAATGAACTTCCACAAGGAGCTATCATTGGAAATCAACAAGACTTTCAAAATGCACCCGGAGCCATTAATGCTGTCCAGGATTTTCAGACTGGAGCAAGGTATGATCAACATACCCCAAACGATGCATATATGGCGGTAAGAAGGACAAGGGCAAGAAGGCCATAACCAAATGTGCAAGATACACCTTATGGTAAGGTGACCTTAGATCCAATCCATCCCTACGGAGTAATGCTCGACCTTGATGAAGTTAATTTCAAAGATCGAGAATCCGTAATTGATGAATAGACGTCAGCTTTGAGAATTACGGCAGCAACTCTCGATTTAAACAAGGAAGGAATCCTCGAAATGAGCCTTGCAGGAATTGCCAAGATAGCATGGGAATTCTTTCCTTTGGATATCAAGAATGCATGTTTTGAGAGTGAAAACTTCACTGAACATGTTCAGAATATGGCAACGATATTTAAAAGCCATTTTCTGGGAGAATGATACTTTGAGGGATTTGATCAAGAAAAGAGAAAAAAATACTTGATGGCATTGTATAATCTAAGACTTGCAGTTTTAGATCAACAATCGCTTAACAAGTTTCTACAGCTCTTTACTCTTTATCAACATCAATCTAAAGTTGATGATAGAGTTGCACTGGAAATTTTCTTTCTAAAATTTCCTAGCCCATGGAAGGAGATGTTAATTCGGGATTACGAACCAGGAGATCTTGAAAATGTCGCAAGAAGGATGTCTTATGTACATCGAAAGCTCTCAGAGTGGTGTCAACAAGTGATGGTCCCTGAGCTGGGTATTTGGTGTAGAGGGGGGGTGAATACACCAAATAGATTTTTCGAAACTTTTTCAAGTTAAATCACAGAGTTGGTGAGCTCAGTTATCGATCCAGCTGGGGAGGGTCAGTTGGGTAAATAACTCAGCTGGCGGTGCGGAAAGTGGTGGTTTGAAAACTTAGCTCGGTTACTTAGAAAAACTCAGTTTGAAAAGATTAACTTTATGTTTTCAGCTTAGTCAGGTTGTGCAACTTTCAGAGAGACACAACTGTCTTTGGAGAGCAGCTGTGTGTGCAGTTTTGAACAAATATGCAATGATATGAAAGAGTTAGAACAAAACTGAATATAAAGAGAAAGTAAGGAGCACGCGAGTTTTTACGTGGTTCGGAGTAACACCTCCTACGTCCACGACCAGGTTCACTGGTAATCCACTACCACTTGGTTTCCAAGTACCAAGCAACTTCACAACTCTAACCCGAGCTGTGTTCCAACAGTTTGCGGGCACTGTCAAGCCTACACCTTCGGTTCGGTGCGAAGAACCTAACCACTCGAATTACACGCTTCGAGCAAGCGTACCTTTACCTAACCTTTCTGGGTTTAGGTTTGGGTATGGGGTTCCAACTGTGAACGAGTTCTTACAATTAAGAACTTTAGAGTATGATGAACTCGTTCGAAATCTAGGCTTAAGATGTACAAAGAGTTTGGCCTAGGGAACAGACGAAAAACAAAGCAGTTTCTTAACTAGAAACACTTTAAGATAAAGTGTTCTTTGATCTATGTAGAACTGCTTGAGAGCTTTTGAAAGATTGATGATTTCAGATAATGAAAGCTTGTAGAGGGTTTTTCGTATCTGATCCTGAGGTTGAAGACGGGTTTATATAGGTAGAGATTCAAGACTAGCCGTTGGAGGAGCCGTTTGAATCTTACATACTCTTCTTAAATTCAAGATCTGCCGTTGGGCGAATCTGCACCTGTCTTCATTTGTGTCACATCCTAGGTCCTGAAGTCTAGGATGTTGATTTGGCAATCCCTCAATGGTCGAGGTAGGTTGACTTCCTCTGATTCCGGGATCTTCTGCCTTTAGAGCTGGCTTTTGAATTCAGAGCTGGACTGTCTTGAAGTGAAGTCTTCAGAGATAGTTCCCTTTGTTCTGTACAGCTGGACCGGCTGTGTTTTGAACTCAGCTCGAATTCTCTTCAGCTTGATCAGGCTCTGCTGGAGGACTCAGCTGAAGGTTGACGCCTGCTGTCTTTTGCTAGCTGACTCCAGCTGTAGACACAGCTGGGTCGACTGCTGTCTTCTGCTAGCTGACTCCAGCTGTAGACACAGCTGGGTTGACTGCTGTCTTCCGCTTCCTTAACCTGTAAGCCTAGAAAATCTAAAGCTCAAACAGGCGAGCTGGACAACACTAATTAGGTTGACGCGATCATCTATTCGGTTGGAGAATCAGTTGGGTTATGGTATCAAATCAAAACCTTATAATTTTCCTAACAACAAGCAACAGCTCTGAGGAATATGAAGAAACTGAGGAGGATTAACAAATACGCTCCTCTAAACTGTGATGATAATGATCTGCCAACGATCATTAGAGGAGAACCACCAAGGCTGAAAAGAAGCAAGAAAAATAGGTTTCAGACCTATCATAAATGTGGAGATCCAAAAAGAAATTCTTGGAAACCAAGAACCAGATGGTCAAGACAGAAGGCCAGATCTTATAAATCAGGCCAAAGAAGTGGACCATCAAGGAATAGGTATCCATTCCAAGGAGCTAATAAACCCCAAGGAAGGACACATGCCAAGAAAACTTTCAGGAGAACTCACACTAGAGTTAATGAAAGTTTCAAGGATTGTAACAGCTGGACGTGCGGTGCGAAGGGGCATATTTCCACAAATTGCCCTGACAACGAGATAAGAGGTATCAACAAATTCGAATCCACTCCGGATATCGAATATGCCATCTACTACCAAGAACTGATTCAAGTATATCAGTTCGAAGATATACCTTCAGATGAGAGTATATATGTACAAGAAGAAGTCTTCAGTGGAGAAGATTCAGAATGGTTTGATGGAACTAGATCGGAGTCAGACTGATCCAGAGATTGTTCATCAGGAGAAAGAGGACAGGACGGGATTCTCCAGTCACACAACCCTCTCTCAAAATCTGATTGACAAGATTATGAAGAAAAGTCTGAATATACAAAAGTATCAAGGTTTTTCAGCAAATAACATAGATCAAGTTCTGAGGAACTTTAATCTACGAAGCAGGAAACAAATCATCTATGGAATTACAATACGAGAAGTGTCGCTTCCTATAGAGCTTACAGAGAATCAAGTGGAGATGCAGTTGATTACAGCTAGTGACATCAGGGAAGATCTATCAAAGATGAAGCCCAAAGTCACTGAAAAGATGAACTGGATCCATATTGGAGCAATCCAGTTGATGTTAAAATTGGCTCTATTTACCGGAGTTCACACGCCGATCGATATTGCTATATGCGATAAAAGAGTTAGAAATCTGAAAGATTCCGTATTGGGAACAATTGCGGGAGATCTTTATGCAGGACAAGTGGTGGGAATCATCTATCCAAAGATTGCCTACAATCTTAATGATACCCATTTCAGCAAAGCTCTGACGCTTTATCAGGACTTTAAACGCAAGGATTTACTGGAGGAAGGAAATAAGCCTTACTCCATTACTTATCAGGTATCGTATGCTCTTTCCAACTCACATCACACTGAGTTATTTATGGGAAAGAAGTTTATTGAGATACCAGATATCTTCAACAAGGTGACAACAGCTGTTTGTCCCGATAGAGTGGAAATTGCTCGGTTAAGGAATGTTGATATTCAAATCCGAGATAGAGAAGTCATGAGATATGATCAAAGTCTCAGGATAACCTCAGGGAGATAATCATTCCAAGGAGACAGAATTATGTCTTTACCATATGGGAGGAGTCGAAGTCTCATTCGAGAAGCTCAACCTCAAACATCTCAGAATAACAAGGTTCCAGTGAATCTGAAATGTTCCGAGGGGTGGAGAGAAGTGATAGTAAAATTTGACACTACAAGGTGGGAAACCAACTTTCCTTGTAATGTTCTTTACTATCTACAGCCAGAGATCAATCATTACAAAGGTACCCTGGAAATTGGAGCACAAGTGATGGAGATCAAAGGCAGAGCCGGAAGGGAAGCAATCTTGCTTTTGGGTTTGGATTTTTTTGAGGATCACAAACCTTGGGTAAATAAAGAAGATGAAATGGAAATCATGATATGGGAAAAAACTATTAATCGAATGACAAGTCCATTCTCCATATACATCTCTATAGGGATGTTATATGAAAAATATAAGGCGGAATATTTTGCTGCTTATATTGATTCAGGTGCAGGAATTTGTACTGCAAAACGAGGAGTCTTCCCAGCATAGGTAGAAGATGATCTACCCCGAATTGCAGGAAGAGATTTTTCAAAGAAAATTTTGCTCTTGGCTAAAGGGGTAAAAGAGACGGAAATTCTAATTGGCGGAGCCAGAGGTACACCTTGGTATAAGGTTAAAACTCCACCAATTTATTTTCATGATACAGGTGCAGATATTCTGTTAGGAAACAATTTACTACAGATGTTCAAAAGATACATGTTGGATAATGAAAGAAGGCAATTGGTGTTTACAACCATTTGTGATCACAAAATCATTGTCCAGAGGCTCAAGGGGGCTTTTAATCGACAGATACCATTGAGTTTTCGCAGCAAGCGTGGTGATGAAGGAAAACTTCGACACTAAAAAATGAAGGATCAAAGGAGATTCAACGAAGCAATGCTAAGCTGTATTAGGGAAGAAGATGAAGAGGCTCAGATCCTCAAAGCTTCTTTAATATCTCATCAAGATATTAGGGAAGAAATGCAGGTGTCCTTAGAATATGTCAAAAGGAAGATTAAAAGGAATTACAATGAGAATCCTTTGGCATGGTGGGATAGAAACAAACTCAAAGCAATCTTGAAGGTGAAGCCAGATAAGGAGTATGAGTTTGTTAGATACAGACCAATCCTGATGAACCTCAAAGATCAACAAGATATGAAGGAGATAATCAAGGAACACCTTGATTTAAAGTTGATCAAACCAGGGAACTCCCCTTACAGCAGTCCCGGATTTCTGGTAAGGAATCATGGTGAGATTAAACGAGGTAAACCCAGATTAATTATTAATTACAAAGGAATTAATGATATTCTAGAGTTTGATGGATATTTTATCCCTAGTAGGGAAAACCTTATTAATTGCATTAGAAATGCTAAGGTATTCTCTAAGTTTGATTGCAAGTCAGGTTTCTACCAGATTCGCATGGAGGAAGGTAGTAAGAAGTTTACAGCCTTCTCTACTCCATAAGGGCATTATGTTTGGAACGTGATGCCAATGGGGTTGGCTAATGCGCCCCAAATATTTCAGAGGAAGATGGATAATCTGTTTAAAGATTATTTTTCTTTTATGTTTGTCTATATTGATGACATTTTAATTGTATCAAAAAATATGGAGGAACATATCAAACATCTTGAAATCTTTGCAGATGTTTGTTACAAAGAAGGATTAGTACTGTCTGAAAAGAAGACAGTCGTTGCTACCCGGAAAATGGAATTTCTGGGTATCGAGATCGATGAAGCAGGAATTATTCTACATGACCATATTGTTCAAAAGGTCCAGAATTTTCATGAAGATCTGAAAGAGAAGAAACAACTTCAGAGCTTTTTGGGAGTTGTTAATTTTGCGGGATTATTCATTAAGAATCTTGCAAAACATAGAAAGTCTTCAGTACAATACTGAAAAAGGATGTTCCGTTCATCTGGACGGAAGAACATCGACAAGGAATGAAGGAGTTAAAAGAGGTTTGCAGAAATCTCCCAAAACTCTCGATACCGCAGGACGAAGACGACTTAGTCCTGTATACAGATGCAAGTGATTATTGGTGGGCAGCAGTCTTAACCAAGATCACTCATAATGGAGAAGAACCCTGCAGATACTGTAGTGGTTTATTCTCAGAAGATGAGGCCGTGCGATGGCACATACGAAAAAGAATTCACTGCAGTCCGAAAGACGTTTAAGAAATGGCCTTTATTTTTATTAGCAAAGAGATTTACTTTGAAAGTCGATAACACATAGGTTAAGGCTTTCTTAAGAAACAAGATGGAATCTAAGCCTGAAAAGGTTAGATTAATTAGATGGCAAGCTGAATGTCAATATTATATTTTTGATATTGTCATTGTGAAATTTCACGAAAATGTTCTTGCAGATTTCTTAACAAGAGATAGAGCAAACTGATGTGAACTCCATTCTACTGGCCCATAGACATCTCAGAGAAAATCTGGAGATGTTAACGGGAGAGTGGGACGAGTGCATTCTGAATGCTGAACAAGCAGGAAGATTGCAGACTCTCGACTAGACGAAAGTCACCGAGAGAATATGAGCTTGCATACGGTCTCAGATCAACTCTGCGCTGCATGTCAAACACCAATCCTTCGGGTGGCCAAAGATCATTTGGTGAAAGAAGAGTTTCGAGTACAGGGCTTTAAACCTGTAGCAGAGGATTCCAATACCTCTTGCCCAAGTTCTAAGGTGGTGATATCTTCGGAACCATTGCCCCAAGAAAAAGATGATATTCAGGGGTCACACTTTGAATCATCATGTCAACCCAGCACCTCTGGGGAAAAAGAGGGAGAGATTAATCTTAGGCCAATGACTTGCACTTCTAAGATTAATACTGATAAAATTGAAGTTTCTTCTTCTTGGCAGATTTATCAAGCTAACTGGGAGAAACTCAATACAAGGACGGGAATCAACCCAGAAAAAATAAGGGTTGATGTTGCAGGAAAATATCCTCGGGTGTGGATGATGCCAAATTCAGATCCACACGAAGTCAAAAGATGGTATGAATTTGGAGCACTCGCTTCGGTTTATACCACATCTCCATCATTCGCCGAAATCAAGAATCTACCTAAATGGATTCAAGAAGCGGTATATGATACCTGGGCTAACAATCCGCAGCTTAGCCGATGTGACATTTTGGAGCTGTATTTTATTAGTGCAGCCCCAGAACCAGCAAGAAAGGGTAACCATGAAGCCTTCCACTATATTAGGCTTCGGAGACCCGACGAACGTGCCCTCGAAAAGATCAAGGCACCCACAGAGAAAGAGACTACACTAGTCTCTACATTACCAGAAGACCTCATCTCAACCAGAAGAGCATGAGGATTATGGGTCTGTCTCACAGAGATGGACAAAGTTAAGTTTTCGTTTAAGTTCTTTCAGAATTCAGCAAACGGATCGTTCCTGTTAAATACCATAACAGGAAAATCTACAAGATTTGCAGAAGAAGCTTTCAAAAGAAAAATAACTCTGCTTTGGGAAAACAAGATTGCGACGAGTAAAGAAACTCATCGCAAATACTGCAACATGGTTCATTTTGGAAACTGATCTGAGCGCGTTTGTTCGGATTGCCAGAACCAGAAGGAACTAGAGTTCGGAAAAGGTTTCTTGCTCAGAAGGGGAAAAGAGAAGGCTCGGTCCAACGAGCATCCAGAGCACAAGGCGCTGCCAAAAGCAAGGACGCCCAGGGCCCTGGGGAAAAAGTAGATTCCCGACACAAGTTGGTGGAGGCATGTGACTCCGAGCTGGAGAACCACCCACTAAAAAGAAAACGACAGCAGTGGGTGGATGAACAGGAATTACCCATAAGAATCCAAATGGGTAAAGGCATAGGAAGAGCATTATCAATTAAAGATAATGCGGCATGATTGAGGCTACACCGAAAGTCTATTGGCTTCACTTGATAATAGGCGACAAAGGTGGACCAAGCTTCACATGGGAAACAGGCTGACTGAGGAAAGTATCCAAAGCAATAATGCAAGAATAGGGGTTATCCGAACCTCTATATAAACGAGGATTGAGGAGAGCAAAAGATCATGAGAAATCTTACACATCATCTTCTCTGCTATCTCCAAAATAAAAATTGTTATAGTTCCTATTCTAGTATTGTTTAGTTTATGTATTTCAATTCCGCTACCATAGGTAGCTAAACAAGTCTGTCTCCTCCCTAAAGGAGATATACTTATGTTGTAATAAATATTATATAATTCCTAAATAAAGTTTGGGCTTTTGTTCATCCATTCCAGTGTCTGATTATTCTCTAAATACCAACTAAATACCATACGCCCCGGGTAGGAAACGAACGAGGGCTGTGCTGAGTGTTGCTGAAGGAGCCTGCGTCTGGAAACCATCGGTTGCGATCGTGTGGTTGGACGAGGTCCCTAAAACTTCCGGTGGAAATACCCGTCAGCATTACGGTAAAAAAGGTATGAAGTTGGTATGCTTAGAATTTTTATACGGAAGTGTGATGGGCCTGATAGTATTGAATGATTTTATTTCCATAATTGAAAAATTGGATCGGAATAAGCAGAATAAATAAAGAAATTCAGCAGAAAGGATATAATGGTTATAGTGTGTATTTTTCATTGATTTCAATAGAAGTGTGTAAAATTCATTTTTGATTTGGCAAAGTGTGTATAAAGAATTTTGTCCCCTTTTTTTTTACTATCTCTTAATCCTGTAATTTGATATTATATAAATTTATAATGCTTTCCTTCCGTGCAACGCAAGGATGTTAATGATGAGCAGTCCTCAACAGTTACTGAATATGTTGTGTAAAAAGAAGTTTTCCGAAATGTTTGAAATGTAATATGTTGTAGTATTTGTTATTGTTATTACCGAAAATATCGTTATTTCTGTACTGAAAATATAATATATAAATATTATTATTCTTCTTTGCTAAAAGAATTTTTATAATTATGATATTTTTCTTCTTTATTCTTGTAATTTGATAATTTATATATTACATATTTTTATAAGATATTCCACCGTGCAACACACGAGTGCGATACTAGTACTAGTAAATAACTAAGGAATTAAAATAAGTGAGTGCACCACATCTACCGCCCGTATATATATATATATATATATATATATATATATATATATATATATATATATATATTATCAAACACAAAATCAAATATCTTGCACATACATAATATAATGCTCCAAATTGCAAGATTTTTTTTTTGGGGGGGAGAGAGAGAGATTGGCTGAAGAAAACCTGAGAGGCGAGTAATTGTTGTTGTTAGAGGTGGCCGCGGTTCGGTTCGGTTTCGAAACCGGAACCGAGTCGACGGTTCTCTTCACCTTCGCAGCAACAATAGAAGTGCTCATGCCCAACCAAGATGAATCTTCCTCCCTCCCTATTGAGAAGAAATGGGATCCCTTAGCGAGCAGCATACCGGACATGAGTGATTATATTGAATCCCGCAAAGATTTGAGCTCTCTCTAAGTACAGTAAGGGGACTCCCTTTAGTTATTCCATCCTAAGGGAACCGGAATCTAACCGCCGACCACTTTGGTTGCGGTTTCAAACCGAAACCGCAAGTTTCGGTTTGGTTCGGTTACTCGGTTCCGGCTGTTCCAAATCGGAACCGCATGTTTTGAGGTTCAAATTATATTTTTTTTCATTTTTTGCTACATTTTATTGTTTAATTGTAATTTTATGTATTCTAATGTAACATTTAGGTGAAATAAATATGAATTGTAACATAAATATAGATAAAAAGTAAAAAATAAAAGAAAAATAGGAGGAACCGGTGGTTCGGAACCGAAACCGAATCGAAACCGGCGGTTCTCGGTTCCGCAACTTTGAAACCGAAACCGAACTACTGTCGATACGGTTCTGAACCGGAACCGGCCCGATTTCGATTCGGTTCCGATGGTTCTGATTCTTTTGACCACCTCTAGTTGTAGTTGACGGATTTTAGAATATATGGTTACAGGTAGGGGTCCAATCCAATTGTCCACACACTGACAATAAGTTCTCATTGAAACTCTGTCTGCTGCATTATTTGTTGTACCTTCATACTGGCTTTAAATGTATGTACTTTCTCCTGTTTACGGCCGCTTGTCTATTGTGTAAGTATCAACCTCAGCTGACTCAATTTTTTAATGTAACTAAGTAAAAATAGTCATGCATGAGATCGTTGTACGAGTAATGATCTAGATCTTGACATAAATTAACTACTTAGAATATCTTAAATGTATCATTGAACATGAATTTTAATAATCTGACACATATCTACATGTAAATATAATTAAACAACACGATGATAATTATAATTAGATTAGTTTGACATTAATTTGTCGTGGTTGGGAGAAGGTAAGCAAACTTCATTAACTTACATTTGATCGGATCGAAAGTATATCCAAGCTACTCTCTTTGTCCCGTTATTTTTGTCTTGTATTCCTTTCTGGGTTGTCCCGTTACTCTTGTCCTGTTTCATTTTTTTGGAAATAATTATGATCTTATTAATTTGTTAATCACACCCACTTTACACCTTTCAACCTAAAACCCTACTCACCTACTATTCACTCTCTCTCTCTCTACCCACTTTATTTGACTTTTTGTATCCTATTAACTAGTATTTAATTAAAAACTCCACTGACACATCTTCTATTTCTAATTACTTTCTCCTTAATACTCATGCCCAAAAGAAATCAGACAAGTCTAGTGGAACGGAGGGAGTATAATTTTAGACTTTTTTCAATTTTTTTGTATATAAAGCTATGTTATATTTTTTATGTTTCCTTGCGTAATGATTATAAATAGATTAAATTTATTTAATTTTTTTTGATATCATAACAACTCGCAACAGCTATCTTCGGCAAATTTTTGTTATGTTTGTGTATGTTTTTCAATGTGTTTCCGTTGATAATAAAATATTGTAAATTTTTTTTGTGGGAAAAATTTTCTAATTTTTAATATCTACGTTTGAATAATCTGGCCCATTTAAAACCTGTATGTCCAACCAATTAAAGTGTGGCCCATTTAAGAACTAAGGCCCATTAATAAAAACGTTACGACTTCAGCCCAAGTTCCAAATTAATTCATCTTTGCCCCTTTATTTTACAGTATATAGAATTTCATTTAACCCCATTTCAAAGCTTCAAGCTCCATGATTCTCTTGCTGCTAATCCCAAAACTATATAAACACACACACACCCACACAAAATCTCTGAACTGATTGTAATCGTTGGTTGAATTTTATCAAGTTTTAGCAGGTCCAAAAACGTAGGCCGGCGTAATGGTGAAGGTACGGATGAACACCGCCGACGTGGCGGCGGAGGTGAAGTGTCTCCGCCACTTAATTGGTATGCGTTGCTCCAACGTATACGATCTTTCTCCCAAGGTATCTAGTTATTTCGCTTTTATGGATTTTCGATGTTTTGTGCATATTATTCTATTGAGATTCTAGATGATTTTTGTTTCTCGAGCTGAGGCTTTTGGTTTTCCTTCAGTTAGAATTATACTGTCATCTCTTTTTTCCAAATTTTGTTGGACAAAATGTTTTGTTCCTAATTTCTGAGAACAGAAGTAAAATTAGTTGCTTTTTTATGTTTTCTGAATTTACTATAGGAGAATTGATCCTCATGTTAGAAATGTATTGTAGACGTATGTGTTTAAGCTGATGAGTAGCAGCGGAGTCACAGCATCCGGGGAGAGTGAGAAGGTTTTGCTGTTGATGGAGAGTGGTGTGAGAATGCATACAACAGTTTATATGCGGTAAAATCATAGCACGTTTCTGCATTTTCCGTTATTGCGTTATTCAGTTTTTGGAAAGTTGAGGGAAGGAAAATTAATTTCAAGTAGAGCAAACTATACATCCTCAATACAGGAAATAGTCTGCAAGTAATCTTCAAACGATCAAGCTATATTTGAGTGCACACACTGTATAATTGTGTTGTTTAATTGTAACATTGATAAGATGGAACAATAAGGAGGCAATAAGTAAGTGTTCTAGTGTTAATAACAATCAATAATTTGAAGTGATTTCGGATTGCATCAACATGTTGCCAGTTTTAATGTAAAATTTTAATCGTTATCATTACTCACGCACCACTTAGTTCTAATTGACCTTACAAGGAGGAGGAGAAAGTTTATTTCGTGTGACCAAACTTGCTCAAGGCAGCAACCAACTGATATGCATGAAGCTAGTATAATCAATTAATTATTGGGAATGAATGTTTGCACTGACAATAGATAGGTCATTCTTATTTAGGGACAAGAGCAGTACTCCATCAGGGTTTACACTGAAACTTAGGAAACACATAAGAACAAGAAGGCTCGAGGATGTACGCCAACTGGGATACGATAGGGTATGCTTTCTTGATTGCATTTTTCTAATCTTGAGATGGACATCTTTGAATTAAAATTATCTTGTGCTGCATACAGATAATACTATTTCAATTTGGACTGGGTGTTAATGCACACTATGTCATCTTGGAGCTGTATGCTCAAGGAAATATTCTTCTTACAGATCCTGAGTACACTGTCCTGACTCTCCTGCGGTCTCACAGGTTCTTATCTGTAATGCTTGTCTATTTGTTACTATTGTTAGCATCTTTAAGTATATTTTCATAATAGCCCAATTATTCATCAGTAGCTGTAAGTACTTGTTGCTTTCTGATTATTAGCATGTCGTGTGGAATAGCTCTGCTTACCAATTATTCTACCAAATGACAGGGATGATGATAAGGGACTTGCAATCATGTCACGTCATCGGTATCCAGTTGAACAATCTCGAGCTTTTGAGCGTACAACTAGAGAAAAGATGTGCTCAGCCCTGGAATCTTTTGTGGAGGGCAATAAGGATCAGCACCTAGATAATAGTGAACTTGTGAACGATAGTTCAAATGCTTCCATGGGAAAGCATGGAAGCCAAAAGAACACAAAAGCTAATGCGTCAAAGAAAACTGATAATACTCGTGCAAAGCAGGCAACTCTGAAGGTTGTTCTTGGGGAAGTATTAGGTTATGGTCCAGCATTGTCTGAACATATAATATTGGATGCTGGTCTAATACCGAGTACAAAAGTTGGTAAAGACTTCAAATTAGATACTAATACCATTCAGGCACTGGCTGAAGCTGTAATGAAGTTTGAGGACTGGCTAGCAGATGTTATTTATGGCGAGAGAATTCCAGAGGGATACATTGTGATGCAACAAAAGAATTTAGGAAAAAAGAATGATGCTGTATCTGATAAAGGGACTTTGGAGCAGGTTATTTCTTCGATATCATACTCATTTGTGTTTTTGTATTTAACAATAAGAAATGTTGATTTATTTTCCTTGGATGTTGTTATTATTGTGTTTCTCTCTTTTTTTTGGCAGATCTATGATGAATTCTGCCCTTTGTTGCTGAACCAGTTCAAATCAAGAGACTCTACACGGTTCGAGACATTTGATGCAGCCTTGGATGAATTCTATAGTAAAATTGAAAGCCAACGTGCTGAACAACAGCATAAGACTAAAGAAAATTCTGCCATGCAGAAACTTGAAAAGATCAAAGTTGATCAGGTTAATCATATATACTTATGTCTTCCATGCAACACAAAAATGATGGAAGTTATAATTTATGTTCTATTTATATTTATACATATAGCTGCCTGTGGAAGTGATTAGAAGAATGTCCAACTAGGAGAGAAAGGACATCTAAGTTAAATGATTAAGAAGAAATGAGGTGGTAGTTGGGACAAAATTTAGGTTAATGCAACTGAAATCAAAAGAAAAATCTAATGTGCATTATATAAATCCTAACTATGTATTCTCTATTAGACTACTATGTAATCCATGCAACTTAACATAGTGTTTTCCATCCTTAAAAGTTATGTCATGGATCTATAACAGTTGAATACTTGTTTTTGTTCTATTTTTGTTTGTTTGTTGAGTTTTAGTAAGGCATCCTGTATCAAAAGCATGTGTTAATGCCACAGGAAAGCCGTGTTCATGTACTCAAGAGAGAAGTTGAGCAGTGTTTGAAATTGGCGGCACTAATAGAATACAATTTAGAGGATGTAGATGCCGCCATTCTAGCAGTCCGTGTAGCTCTCGCCAATGGTATGAGCTGGGTTGATCTGGCTCGTATGGTGAAAGAGGAGAAGAAATCTGGAAACCCCGTAGCTGGTCTCATCGACAAGCTTCATCTTGAAAAAAATTGCATCACGCTGCTCCTAAGCAACAATCTTGATGACATGGATGATGATGAGAAAACACAACCTGTGGACAAGGTATTTCATGAGATATTGAGCCTCTAACTAATGCTTTTCTTAGTTATTTCGTGGATACTTAGTAATAAAGCATAAGATTTGTAACCAAAAGTTTTTTTAATTGAGAAGAAGCTCAACATTACACTGGTAGTAAATTAAGTATGTGTGCATTTATAAGAACCCCTTACCTTAATTAAAAAGAGTAAATAGACATAAACAACAGACCCTTAATTCTTGATTCCACTGTCGAATGTCTTTCTTAGGTTGAAGTTGATCTTGCGCTTTCAGCTCATGCGAACGCTCGTCGATATTATGAAATGAAGAAGAAGCAAGAGAGCAAGCAGGAGAAAACCATCACAGCACATGAGAAAGCTTTCAAAGCTGCTGAGAGAAAAACCCGCCAACAACTTTCACAGGTAGCTGAAGATTTTATTGGCTTGCCTGTTGAATAAATTTCTTCAGTTCCGATACAATCATGTGAAACTTGGTACTTTTCTTATTTAGTTTTTAATTTTTCAGTTTTTAACTCAGGTTGCTCTACCTGAAGTCCAGGACTAATTATATAGTGGGATTTTCACATTGGCATGATTTAAACACCTCTCATAACATATTACGAGAATTTCTAACACAAGTTGACCTCCCTTAATCAAACCTCTTTTCATTTTCTTGCACTCATGCATGCTTATTGCTTCCATGTCCAACCATTTTCTGACAAGTCCAAACATCAATCTGAATAGTGACTATGCCTTCTGTCTTTCAAATTTTTTAGTGGTTTTACTATTCTTAATTTGTTTCTCATAAGTATGCATTACTGGGTAATTTTACTAATATGCTTTTATAGCTACATGCTTGACAGATGAACACATTTTGCAAGCTAGCTTTGGCATTGTCAGCCAAGTAATAGTTTTAATCTTGAATGTTGTATATGGTTGGTATCCATAAGGAATGGGATATGTATGAAACTATCCCTCCCCAATTGATTTCATAATTACAATTGGTAATTAGTAATAAATGCAGTATTTGAATGAAACAATTTTCAATAACCAAATACTTTCAAGATATATTACTATATTTTTAAAAGATCTTTTATTCAATATTATGATTTTTGTCATATGAAACCTTGTGAAATTTTGTTTCATGTAATCTTGTTGATAGCGTGTAATAGTGTGTTGTATATTAGGTTTTTATAAATTAATTTATGAAGGTTAAGAAATTTAATTTGTCAAAACAAAAATTAAATAACGATAATTTTGTCAAAAGGAATAAAAATTATTTATAGGCCATGGGAATATGTAATACCAAGGGGGGCAGAAGGATTAATCGCATCTTTTAGGAATAAGGATTTCCATGGATTCCAGATGGTTAAATATACTAACCATGGGATTAGATGATTAGGAATGGCCCTGGATGTTACTTTTCTCTTGCTCCATGGTTTATAGATAAAAAATGAGAAATTGATGATTGTCTCATTCTTGAGGTCCGCTCAAAGTAACAAAGATTAAATCATTAAAATTATGATGCTGTAACTAGTTATTCTTATGATTTTATGTAGATATCTGCTCGATCTCCATATTGTTCTACTTCATAGGTGCATATTGTTTTCCATTTACTTTGCAGGAAAAAACAGTTGCCACAATTTCACACATGCGCAAGGTTCACTGGTTTGAAAAATTCAATTGGTTCATCAGCAGCGAGAATTATCTGGTTATTAGTGGGCGGGATGCTCAACAAAATGAGATGATAGTAAAACGTTATATGTCAAAAGGAGATCTGTGAGTAATTTACATTAACTTTTTACTCTCTTTTGGTCAAGATTTCAGATAGAAGGCCTCTACATTATGTGCTCTGCTAAATATTGAGTTCCCTAATGCTATAATTTTTGTTGGAACGATCCATCTGCAATTTCTTGTATTTATTGATGCTTTATATAATTTTCAGATTTTCCTCATTTTCCGCTTCTGTGTTATTTGTCATGTTTTTCGTTCATTCTTTCAATTAAGGCTGGCTTACATCCCCTCCTGTGTGGCATTTTATAATGAAGATTTTTAAGTCCAAGCAATTGGTGGCATGTCTCTTGTTCTTTTAATGTCTCTCAACCTATGTATATTTTCTGCAATGTGGCATTTTACAACGAAGTTTTTTCAGTCGAACCAATTGGTGGCATGCTTCTTGTTCATTTAATGTCTCTCAAGCTATGTGTTTTTTCTGCAATAGTACTACCAATTTTCAGCTATTGCCAAGTGAAGCAGCTGAAGATATCATCATTTATGTTAGGTTTTTAAGTAGGAATATATCGTTTTCTTGTCTGAAATTTGGAATTTCTTTGTTTCCTTAACCAAGTTTGTTCGTGTTGATCAAATATTAAAAAGAAAATATGCTTTTAGCTGATGCCGACTAGTTACTTAAAAATAGGTATGTCCATGCTGAACTCCATGGTGCATCCAGTACCGTAATCAAGAATCACAAGCCTGAAAACCCTGTGCCCCCTCTGACTTTGAATCAAGCCGGATGTTTTACGGTAAGTTGCAATGTCTTTTTGTCCTCTCTATTCATTTGTGGTATTTTCTCTTCAGCACAGGGTAATTGAATAAGTCATCTTCCTTTGTTATGTAGGTCTGCCACAGCCAGGCTTGGGACTCAAAGATTGTAACGAGTGCTTGGTGGGTGTACCCTCACCAGGTTAGTAAAACAGCTCCTACAGGGGAATATCTTACTGTTGGAAGCTTCATGATTCGCGGTAAAAAGAATTTTCTCCCACCTCATCCTCTTATTATGGGATTTGGAATATTATTTCGCTTGGATGAGAGTTCTTTAGGATCTCATCTGAATGAAAGAAGAGTACGAGGAGAAGAGGAAGGAATTGATGATACCGAGCAAAGTGAACCTTTCAAAGAATTATCTGACTCTGGTTCTGATTCTGAGAAGGAAGTATCAGGTGAAAAGGAATCACACTCATCAACCCTCATCGATCTGTCATCAGAAAGACCACTAGGGGAGGAGGGCTTATCCTTAGACGCCTCATCCGGAGGCTTGAATGTTTCTGAAGTAGATGCCAAGCAGGATTTTTCTAATGAAACTACCACTTCAGGAACTTTCGTTGGTAATGATGAAGAACTCGACTCGTCCAGCAAAAGTGAGGCTGTTATGCCAGATTTGCAGGATCTTTTGGATAGAGCCCTTAAACTTGGACCTGCTACTCCAGCTGCTAAGAATTATGGGCTCCAACCCTCACAAGAAGATACAGTGGAGGTACATGACCATGAAATGACAAAAGTGGTGCAGCGAGATAAACCTTATGTTACAAAAGCTGAAAGAAGAAAGCTCAAGAAAGGTCAGCAAGAGGGTGCTGTAGTACCTGCTGAACATGAAAAAAAAGCAGAAAGAAATCATGACACTGTAAGCCAGCCGGACAATGATGTTAAAACTTCAAAACATGGTATAGGCAAAACTAGCCGTGGACAGAGAGGAAAACTGAAGAAAATGAAAGAAAAGTATGCTGATCAAGACGAGGAGGAGAGGAGCATTAGAATGGCTTTGTTATGTGTAAGTATTAATACGTAAACACTGACCATATTGAATTATAGAAACTATGTACGTTGTAATATGCGTCCTTTAATGTACATGTCTATGATATTAAAGCAACAGGCCCTCTCAGACTGTAGTTCTTTGTAGACCATTGTAAAACTAGTAATAATATGATGCTTCATAGATTGCTGACTCATTGACTGACTTCAAAAACAATTTGCAGGCCGCTGGGAAAACAAAAAAGAACATTGAGGATTCTGAGAATGAAAAGATCGCTCCAGAAAAAGAGGTCAAGGTCACTACTGGTAAGAGTTTAATTAGAATACAAAACAAGAATAGTGTTAGGTTTACGTTTTGATGTCATGATTACCTTGTGTAACTGTTTGTGTGCAACTGATTTATTTGGCTTGTCAACTGATTCTGTACGCTTTCCAAGACTTGCTTATTGGGGCCTAATTGTCCGACAAATGACAAAATGGATCTTATATTATACCTTAGTGAGTAGTTTCGTGTTATTCTGTTTTTGGAGCCTTCTAGACCTTCCGATCAACTGTGGATCTTTCACAGAAATCTCCACAAGTTCATTAACGAATGATGGCTTTTTTCCTTTGATCATCTATATTATCTTAATTGTGACTTTCGGGTAAACATTTGCAGGACCTTCAGATGCTTCAAAGATATGCTATAAATGTAAGAAAGTAGGTCATACATCACGGGAATGTCCGGAACAACAAGTTGATAGTCAGAGTAAAGGAGATGGCAAGATTGAGAGTGAGATGGATAGGGTGACGATGGAGGAAGATGATATCCACGAGATAGGCGAAGAGGAGAAAGAGAAACTAAATGATGTGGACTATCTGACTGGAAACCCAGTGAGTAGCGACGTCTTACTCTATGCAGTACCCGTATGCGGCCCTTACAACGCTCTACAATCATATAAATACCGTGTCAAGATAATTCCTGGCTCACTCAAGAAAGGAAAAGGTATAATTGCAACGTCTACGAGTGTTCCTTAATTGTCATTCAATTTCTCTACTTTCGATTTGTGTTGCAAACGTGTATCGAGATAAGAACTAATGCGTTGGTTGTTGCGATGCAGCTGCGAAGACGGCGATGAATCTGTTTAGTCACATGGGTGAGGCAACGAGCAGAGAGAAGGAATTGATGAAGGCTTGCACTGATCCTGAGCTTGTTGCTGCTATAGTTGGTAACGTTAAGGTTTCAGCGGCAGGCCTCACGCAGCTCAAGCAAAAGCAGAAGAAAAGCAAGAAAGCAAACAAGTGAGAAAGTTAAAAATTGCAAATTTTCTAATTCACTGTATTCACTAAATTTTGAGCTTTTGGGTAGTTTTGATCCAACTAAGGGACTTGCTAATTATGTTGTTTTGTAAAAATCGTTCTCATTTTTATTGTACTGTAGTTTCTTTCTGTGTGCGTCATTCAATCATTAAAAATGAAAAGAATATGAAACAGAGCGACATATCTTGCAAACTGCGACTCCATGCATTGTTTGTCTTTTTTGAATTGAAAATTATCATATTTCATTTGCAAGATGTTTTTCATTCAACTTATTATTATTCATTAAAATCGTTCTAACAAGGAGAATCCAATTATCTACGTACTATAAAATGAAAATCAATTCAAATATTTATGACGAATGTGATCACAAATGAATGGTGGTGTTTTTCGACTACCTGTTTCACTGATAATTAATACTACAAAATTTCACTAAATGGTTGTAAGATTAATTTTTTGTTGATATCTAGATCAATAATATTTGTTATTACTTCTCACTTGATTATTCAAAAACAAGAATTAGTGTGTGGCTTTTCAGAGTTAAGAAAAAAATTAAGTTCGAATTAGGCCTATATACGGAGACACGACTTTATGAAAAAAAGTAAATATAGATGAACTTCGTCCTTAATATATAACTCACATTTACTACTACTACTACCACCACCACCACCACCACCACCACTACTACTAATAATAATAAATAATAATAATAATAATAATAATAATAAACAAACATGAAATAATATAACAAAATAATCTTTTTTTTAATCTTTTCACGATTGAATACGGTTGCTTTCACTTCCATTTTTAAATGTGTGGCAGTGGAATTGATGAAAGAAGCTAATTAATTTGCAAATGAGTTTGTTCACCTAATATAAGTGTGTTTTCCCCATGAGACAATTAGTAAAGCCTAAACTCCATCTAACAAATATTCATATTCTTTGCAAACTTTCAAAGTCAGCGTCAGTTGCCCTAAATTAGCCGGTAGTTGGACACATTGAATCCTTCTCCCATTGAAGGTTTAGTTGAGATGTACAAACAAATTGTTATCGAACTGAACTCCGAATATCACTAATCGTACAAATTATGTGTCTTGAAATCAAATCTTGTGTCTTATTCTAATAAATTTGTCTGAAAAATAGACATACCGATTACAATGTCGCATGGTTGTTATATTACTTTGTACCAATGCCTTTGTAATAAATATTGAATATTCTGTTCTATGAATTTCATGCTTGTAGAAGATTTTTAAAAATTGAATTTAAGACAGGAACCATTGTACTAATTCCGTTGAGAAATTTACAATTTTTAATTCTTATTTCTAAAAAGAAATATTTTGGTTGGATCAGTTGGCAAAAATGACAAAATCGTGCAGCGCCAACAACTGCATTTCCCCTAAAAACCCACCCCATGAACTTTGCCATGAACTTTGCATTTTTTTTTTAACGAATATGCACTAAAATAATTAAAAATAATTACGTCCACTTTCATAAGAATTATAAAAATAGTTGTTTTACATTTATGTCCTTTGGTATCTCAAACCTTTAAAAATATCCATTTTTTAGATAGTCTTTTCAATTAATAATGCAAAATCCTGTATAGAAAAAAAAAATATTTGTTGTAGAAAGCAATCGATCAACACTCATATATAGTTATATAATATATGGATGCAAGTAAAAATACATAAAACTATATAGTTATGCTTCTAAGAGAACATGTAAAAAAATTAAGTTGAAAAAAGAAAAATTTAAGCTAAACTGCAGAGGGCAAATTCGACATTTCAGACCCCATATTTGTAATTAAGGTAATAAAAAATATTTTTTTAATTAAATTAGACTAATAGCAGAATTAGTCAAGAGAGAGAGAGAGGGGGAGAGACACGTGCGCACAAGAATGTCGTGGTGCATATATAGAACTACCTCTGTACGTTACCACTCCCGTTTTCTCAAACTGAAAAACTGCTTCTCATTTTCTTCAATTTTTGTACGGTTTCCAAAAATGGAGACCTCCGCCGCCGCCGGTGACGGCGTAGATGGCTGCTACAAGCCCCTGCCGCCGCTCTACTTGGCTTTTATGGTCGTCTGGCTTCTCTCCGCCGTTTCTTGGACCTCCAACACCTACAGAAACCGCCACTTTCAGGTACTACTAATTAATTACTATACATAAATTTAAATTCATCCTTAAAATTTTCTGAAAGTTTCATCTAGTCGACCGTATCTCACCTCGTATATACTATATCTAGTGAAATGTATTTGTAGGAATTCGTCGTTTATTTCTACATACACACGTGGCAGATGCGAGATTTATAATCATGAATGATCTTTAAAAAAATATTTTCTCCTTTTTTTGAGAAGTATCATAGTTTGCATGAACTATAAGCACAATTAATGGATCTCATATTATGAGGAGTTTTGATGTAATAAAAAAACAAATTCTTGGACTGTTGATATTTGATAAATCTTTGTACTATATCTATTTGTTAGTAATATTTATGTGATTTGTGTTGGTAACAGCCAAATAAATTACAATGGATGCTAGCCTCTGTTCCTTGGATTAAATCTCTGCAACTTTCATTCTCTTTCCTCTTCTGGTAAGCCATATATACTCCTTTAATTTTTCATTGATTGACTGATCCCATTTTGAAATGAATGAAGATCATATAAAATAATCATAAATGATTCTGATATTGAGTGCAGGTATACATGTTTTTATTCAAATGTGTGCTCTTTGTGGATGTCATTTGGGGTGTATATAATGGGAGTACTATTTCAGACCTTTTCTTTCGTATCGTTCGTCCTCATCTCTCACGGCTACTGCATTACCTGCCACCGGCTTTCCCTGTCCGAGAGGCGAACCATGGCTGTTCTGGGGTGTGTCTTCTACTTGACTCTTGTTGGTTACAGAGCTTCTGTACCTTACTTCTCTGTGAGTCTTAATTAGCTTCCTTAATTAATTATTGTCTACTAATATTAATATATATAGTGTTAATTAGAGTTTGGACTTGCTAAGGTTGTTGTCTGTCTGTCTGTCAGTTTGTCTCCATAGATAAAGCATGATTCTGTTTTGAACTCTTGCTGCTTGCTGGTGCAGGTGCTCTTGCTGTTCAACTATGTCATCGTGTTCTACGTGATATTCATTCACGTCTCACAGAACATAAGTGTTCTTCGCGATCAGCTCAGCTTAATAGATAACGAGGATGTCCAGGCAATGTATGACGCGGTTTATACAAAGTACATCATGTTCAAGTATGAATTCTTGCACCTTTTTGTGTTCCTTTGAATTAGTACAAACCCAACCAATTTTAGCTAAAGATTCTGCAATTTGTTCTGTGTTTGTTTCAGGAAATTTCAAGGTGCAATGCATATTGTGGCTGTATCAGAATTTGCAGTATGATTTTGGACATGTTTGAGTTGTGATAACATATACAAAAAGTACAATTTTCTTTTTGAGTATTTTGTGATTGTGGATTTTGGTTTTCAGATGTTTATTAGTCTGGATAATTCATTGGAGAGTTACTGGATTCGGTTGCTGGTTCGAGAATGGGCACAGTTCTTCATCTTTATGTACATAGGGTAACTATAGTTTGACAATTTGAAGGGGGGATTTATGAACCAAAACATGATGTTTATTGATAATCGCGGTGTTTTTGATGCAGATGGATCTTCAGGTCTCAAGAGTTTGCGCCTCGTTTCTCAGTTATGCCGATTTTGAGGTCTAAAGGAGAGACAGTGATACCTCCAATTTACAGCATTGTAAGTTTGATCATCCTATTTTTCACATTAGTTATGCATATTTCTTGAATGACTTACTCTTTTCATGCTTCTTTTTATGTCAAAATAACTTGGGACAATGTGAATTAATCTTAGTTTTGAGAAACTTGATAGAGTATTTGAATTCTTAATTATTGAAATCATACAGATTGAAAATCCTATGTTAGCCTTAAAATGGAACTAACTGATTACAAAACAGTGCTTCGTGAATCCCTGTTGGCTACGAACTAACTTAATCTCCGAGTAAGAAAAAGAGTACTAAAACGATGTACTAATTAAATTTGTGCAGGAAATGGATGCTGAGAGTTTCAAAGAATTTAGATGTCACGAATGGCACATTGGAGTGGTAAGTCGATACTAATCTTCAAATTTGAATATTTTGGCTATTTTATCGTGTCATGATTGTCTTAAAATACACGAACTTTTGACTGTTTTTAGGTCTTACAAACAACTTGTAAATTTGACCACTAAATACCTTAACTTTATTTCTTTTGCAATTATAGCATACTTCATCATATTTTGGATCAAGGTGAATCATGTTATAATTGCAGAGATTCCAAAATTCATATATTTGATGGTCGGATTTAGTATTTGCATGCAAAACAAAACGAGACAAGAAGTTTGTGTATTTTACTACAATGATTCCTTTATGATACGTTGTAGAATGGCAAATGTAAGTGTGTGTTTGGTGCAGCCAACTCTGGCGTGTAAGAGAAGCGTAAGGGATTCGGTTCTAGTCGTGATTCAGCAGCCGCATTCGTACAACAAATCCTGATCAAAGACAAGTCCAATGTTGTCGGGACTCTACTTTTTGATTTTTCACTCCAAACTTAGAGCCCCCAATTTAATTATGTAAATTAACAGCAATTGTATATTCTTTTCATCTTCCATTGTCTACATTAGAAACAAGACAAAGGATATCTGCAATTTGTAGCTCACTTATATATTTCACAACTATAATTCTCTACCGTTGGATCTTTGGACATGTGGCACAATCTGAGCCAACGAGACTCACTGCTCAAGTTTTTCATATTCAGTTGCGCATCCCTATTTTACTTTCACAATTCTTATTGGAGATGGCCTTAAGCTAATTAATTCAGAAAAAAAATTTAAAATTAAAAGTAAAGGGCTAGAGATTTGCCTTATAAAAAAATAAAAGTCAACGGTCAGCGTTGACCATTGACTGGGGCGGGGCGGGTCGGGTAGGGTCGGGTCGGCCGGCTGTACATGAATTTTGCCTTATAACACATGTTTTAGGTGGTGAGACAATCCAAATCGGTGAGGGCTCGTTGAAAGGATCCATTATATTAGGAGATGAGACCATCGAAATAGGTGATATTAGCTCATGCAATTTGTAAGACTTTGGTGGTGACATTTTGAAGCTTGGAATAGGCAGAGAGTAATTTGTATTTGACACTCAAACTAGTGAAGCACTTGTGGTCTGAAAATTCGATATGAAACGGTATACAATGAATACGGTACACTGTGAAAATTCAGTATACCGAAAGTTCGGTACGGTAACAGTATGCAAAATATTCTATACCGATTTTTCGGTATACCAATGAATACGGTACACCGTGAAAATTCGGTATACCGAAAGTTCGGTACGGTAACAGTATGAAAAATATTCTATACCAATTTTTCGGTATACCGTAAGGTGCGGTACGGTAATGGTATGGATTTTGTTATACCGAAATTTTCAATATGGTACATGGTATGACATAAAATTTCCAGTATACCGTACAGACCCACCCCTAGACAAGACTTCTGCAAATTGTTTGATCTTCTTCCTTCTGTCATTGCCTGCCATCTGGAGTGCTTGGACAACTAGTTCATCTATCTGCCAACCAATGAGTTGAATTAAACACTCTCATCTTCACCAATAAGATATTTAAGTAAATGGACCACTGCATAGATTAATTACTCTGCAAAGCAAGTTTCCTCAACTCTACAGCTAAAAAGAGAATCTCACATTTGCAAGTGTAAAGCAGGGGTAAAGAGTGGGTAGTCAGTGGATAGATATGTTTTCAATCGTTTTAAGAGGATATAAACCAAAAATCGATGTTCTAATCACTTCACATCTTCTACTCTGATAGCTAAACCAATACGTACCAATAGTATTTGAGAAAGCATAACATATAAGATGACCACTTCAGATGATCACTCACACATAGCCAAATACTTTTAAGAAAACATTCTATATTAAAATGAATCTGATGGAACACCAGGACCATTGGCATTAATTGGAAGATATTGATTTATGATGCAACTTTAATATAATCTATTCCTCCTCATATTTCAACCGTACTTCCCGAATATAGATCCGATCATAAAATGTTGATTTGTCTTTCTTTATTTTATGTCTTTTGATTTTTTGATTAATTTCTTACTTTTGCAACATTAGAATCAAGACCATAATCCCCATTTTTTATATTCTGAGCATGTTTCCCCTGACCTAACTGCAATTCTCAAACGTTTCTCCACTTCCTTATACAATTCTTGGATTAATGATAGTGTTATTAATGTTTATGCATGATATTTATGTAGATTCTGTGTAAGCTTTCCTTCCTAAACTTATCAACATAAAATCTTTATTCATTTGTGCTGATAATGTTTTCTCATGTATTGCGTCCTTTTTTTGCTGTAATTTTTTACTTAGTTACTCTGAATTGTAGCCAAAGAGAGCTGAAGGCTCGGGACATAGCTTTGGAAAGTCATGCATCACGGGGTAGGGGAAGTTCTTGTGGAAGAGAGAGAAATTGGGTGCGAGACCGTCCATCATCTGGTGGTACTTAGAACATTGTCACCACCTCCATGTTCTAAGTACCACTAGATGATGGATGGTCTCGCACCCAATTTCTATCTCTTCCACCAGAACTTCCCCTACCCCGTGATGCATGACTTCCAAAGCTATGTCCCGAGCCTTCAGCTCCCTTTGGCTACAATGCAGAGCAATTAAGTAAAAAATTACAACAAAAAAAGGTCGCAACATGAGAAAACATCAACAACAATGAATGAAGATTTTATGTTGATAAGCTTAGGAAAGCTCACACAAAATCTACATAAATATCATGCATAAACATTACTAACACTATCATTAATCCAAGAATTGTATAAGGAAATGGACAAACTTTTGAGAATTGCAGTTAGATCGGGAGAAACATGCTCAGAATATAAGAAGTGGGGATTACGGTCTTGATTTTAATGTTGCAAAAGTAAGAAATTAATCAAAAAATCAAAAGACATAAAATAAAAGACAAATCAACATTTCATGAACTCGAACCAGCGAGGCATTTCATCGAACACCTTAAGCGCACACTTTTGAATTATAGAACCTTGAAGATTCATTGTTATCAGGCCAAAATCATCAATCAAACACCACAATATCACCAAAATTCATTCCCCATCTCTATCATTACTACTAGTTATGCCGATTTTGAGGTCTAAAGGAGAGACAGTGATACCTCCAATTTATAGCATTGTAAGTTTGATCATCCTATTTTTCACATCAGTTATGCATATTTCTTGAATGACTTCCTCTTTTCATGCTTTTTTTTTTTTCCTGTCAAAATAACTTAGGACAATGTGAATTAATCTTAGTTTTGAGAAACTAGATAGAGTATTTGAATTCTTAATTATTGAAATCATACAGATTGAAAATCCTATGTTAGCCTTAAAATGGAACTAACTGATTACAAAATAGTGCTTCGTGAATCCCTGTTGGTTACGAACTAACTTAATCTCCGAGTAAGAAAAAGAGTACTGAAACGATGTACTAAATTTGTGTAGGAAATGGATGCTGAGAGTTTCAAAGAATTTAGATGTCATGAATGGCACATTGGAGTGGTAAGTTGATACTAATCTTCAAATTTGAATATTTTGACTATTTAATCGTGGGATGATTGTCTTAAAATACACGAACTTTTGACTGTTTTTAGGTCTTACAAACGACTCGTAAATTTGGCCACTAAATACCTTAACTTTATTTCTATTGCAATTATAGCGTACTTCATCATATTTTGGATCAAGGTGAATCATGTTATAATTGCAGAGATTCCAAAATTCATATATTTGATGGCTGGATTTAGTAGTTGCATGCAAAACAAAACGAGACAAGAAGTTTGTGTATTTTACGACAATAATTCCTTTATGTTACGTGGTAGAATGGCAAATGTAAGTGTGTGTTTGGTGCAGCCAACTCTGACGTGTAAGAGAAGCGTGGGATTTGGTTCTAGTCGTGATTCAGCAGCCGCATTTGTACAACAAATCCTGATCAAAGACGAGTCCAATGTTGTCGAAACTCTACTTTTTGATTTTTCACTCCAAACTTAGAGCCCCCAATTTAATTATGTAAATTAACAGTAATTGTATATTCTTTTCATCTTCCATTGTCTACATTAGGAACAAGACAAAGGATATCTGCAATTTGTAACTCACTTATATATTTCACAATTATAATTCTCTACCGTTGGATCTTTGGACAGGTGGCACAATTTGAGCCAACGAGACTCACTGCTCAAGTTTTCATATTCAGTTGCGCATCCTTATTTAACTTTCACAATTCTTATTGGAGATGGCCTTAAGCTAATTAATTCAGAAAAAAATTAAAAATTAAAAGTAAAGGGCTAGAGATTTGAATCGCATACATTTTTCATGTGTTTTCTAAAAAATAAAAAAAGAAACTTCAGGAGAAAATTCTCACCAATTTTTAATCCGATCGGATAGCTCAAAGTTTCATATTATCCGACAATTATAAAAAATATAGCAAATTAATTCTTGCACTTTTTGAAAATATTGAGGACCAATTAATTATGCCAAATACCTAACTATAAGACAAAGAAGTGCCATTTCTCAACTAAAAAAAATGCAATTTCTCATAATAATCGGATTGCAAATGCATACTTCTTCAATCATTATGATTGAATATCTAGTGATAGCTAAATCAAATAAAACGTAACAATTATCAACACATTGGGACCTTCAACTAACTCTCTAATTAGTAGCACATGGATAGAGTATGTGAATTTGTGATGAAAAAGGAGTCATGGATTCGAATATTTTATAATTAAAAAAAAATGTATTAAGGAAATTAACTGTACGATTAAAAATGCAAAAGCATGAATGCAAAGGATGACAAATTGACAAATACAAAAATGACCTTACTTACTATATAGAGGAATATAGTGATTTTGAAATTAATTCAAAAGCTAATAATTTCTTACAAATTACACCTGCAAAATTAATTAAGCATTCTAAAAAAAGGCCTAAATTTGGTTGTGAAAATCGATTTGGACGGCTACATTGCGGGTAACTGAGCGGACTAAATAAAACTGGAAAATGAATGGACTCGACAGTTCAATTTTAGTATAATTAATAGATAGAAGATTATTATTATTATTATTATTATTATTATTATTATTATTATTATTATTATTATTATTATTATTATTATTATTATTATTATTATTATTATTATTATTATTATTATTATTATTATTATTATTATTATTATTATTATTATTATTATTATTATTATTATTATTATTATTATTATTATTATTCATCTCTCTCTTTCTCATGATCAAGGCATTTACGATGCTTATTCACTTTGATTAATATTCTCTCTGTCTTCTTGACAGCTGCAAATAATTACCCAATTTCTTCTCACATTAAAAAAATATCAAACACAAACATATATCATCTATTCGAGATTATATTCTCGACGTGTTTCTCAAATAACATCACATTTTCTGAAACTTCGCAAGAATAACTAACTATATATATAATATATACTTGCATGTCTATGATCTCCTTCACTGTCATTTTTTAGGGAAATTTTGTCAGAATAAACACGAAGCTAAGCGTATAAAGTTTCGTTTCTTTTGATCCTCGTCGTTCAATAACATAATCATAGATTTGATTAACCAATCCCAGAAAAGTACCGCACCATTTCGAAAAAGATTTGATTTTTAATAATTTCAGTCATCGTCAATGGCGGAAGTGTCGTCCTCGTTCATCCTCTCTCTCATCCCCCTCGTCCCAATCTCTCTCCTCCTCCTCCTCAGCCTCATCGTCCGCCCCAAGCCCGTCCGCGTCCCAATCAAGAACCGCCACGTGTTCATCAGCGGCGGGTCCAGCGGCATCGGCCTAGCCCTAGGGCGTCTATGCGCCCAGAACGGCGCTGACGTCACCCTCCTGGCCCGCAATGTGGGCCGGCTGGAGGAGGCCCAGCAGTCCATCAAGGAGGCGACCGGGCGTGACGTCAGGATCCTGAGCGCTGACGTCAGGGACTACGACGCCGTGGAGCGCGTGATGGAGGAGGCGGGCCCCATCGACGTGCTGGTGTGCAACCACGGCGTGTACGCACCGCACGAACTGGAGGAGCAGGAACTGGACGAGATCAAGTTCATGGTGGATGTGAATCTGATGGGGACGTTCCATTTGATCAAGGCCGCCCTGCCCATGATGAAGAAGGACCGGGCCCACAAAGGCCCGGCCTCCATTGCCATCATGTCGTCCCAGGCCGGTCAGGTATCCAATCGAAGGGAAATTCTATTAAGGGTGTACATGAGTAGAGACTTAGGGGCGGGCATTAAGGTGTAGTGCACAAGCACCTTGGACGTGTGACACTTGTAAAGTATTTTAATTTAAAACACTTTACAAGTGTCACACATCCAAGATGTTTGCGCACTACACCTTGGTGCCCCTATGTCTCTACTGGTGTACATGCACTACACCACCTCTCATATGAGATTATTTTAATAATAGAATTTCTCCCAATCGAATTGCTCCCTTTTAAGATTTAATGTTTCTAATTCTAGTGATAAAAAAATCTGTTTCTTGGGTGATATAATATTGTTTTCATCTGTGGGAAGATGAAGAATGTTTTAGTTAGTGTTATAATCCATTCCACTCCATTCCATTTCTTGGTTATCATTGTGTAGTGCTATTCAAGAATGGCAATAATGAAATTGATATGATGATATGTTTGTTTGCATTTCAAATGATATTAGTTATTAGTGTGTATGTATAGTAGTGTTTGTATTCCTTTTTTCTGGCCTTGTGATGGTTGATGATTATTTCAGGTGGGAGTTTATGGTTACACGGCTTATTCCGCGAGTAAATTTGGGCTGAAAGGTTTGGCAGAAGCGCTACAACACGAGGTTATAGCGGACAACATTCATGTCAGCCTCATTTTCCCTCCGGACACCGAAACTCCTGGCTATGCACTAGGTCAGTATTGGGAATATAATATAAATGGATAAAAAAGTTCGAACTTTTAGATGAGATGAAATTCTTTCAGTCTGTTTGCACCCTCTGATTGATTTCTTGTTTGTGCCATCACTCGGTGCACTATGTGATGACATTTTATATGCTGTTATTCAAGAAGATTTAGTTTCTTTGGATACAAATCTTTGTTTCACTTCTCCATGTAGTGGTGAAATGTCTCATCTCTCTTTAGATTAGGCCTCTACCTCTCCATGTTGTCTTCATTCTTTAGATGACAACTATGATACTCAATTCTTTGTTTGATATGAACATTGATTGGCAGAGAAGAAGAAGCGGCCGCAGCTGACTAGCATAATAGCAGGTTCCTCTGGCGCAATGCAGCCAGAGGAAGTGGCCAAAAAATCTCTCAACGGAATCCAGTCAGCTGCGTTCATGGTTCCCTGCAACATGGAAGGATTCTTACTTGCTGTTGCCACGGCCGGTCTGTCCCCTCAGAGATCCTACACGACTGCATTCGTGGAGGTAATCGCTGCTGGCATAATGCGTCTTGCTGCCTTATTTTATCAATGGAATTGGTACAAGAGCATCCAGAAGAGCCATGCAAACAACTAGTTCTAGTTACAATTTTTGTTTACCAATTAATAAGGCTCTGTGTCCATCAAGAATCGTGAGATCTTGAATGTTTCGCGTCTGTTTTGGAAGTTTTCGCCTTGCTGCAGTTGTATCTGGGAAACCTTAAAACTTTTATCTACTGCTTGTTTGAAATCTTGATTTGTAGCTTTGTTTTGGTAGGAAGGACCAAGTGATTGATTGTCTTAGTCTTAGCCAGAAAAAACTTTAAGTGTTGATCTTCCACAATGCAGCTCCTTTGTCAACTATGACATTGATTTATACAGTCTTGAGATTCGTCATGATTAATAGCAGGTTCTATCTATTGTTAATATAAAATTATGTTCAAATATAAGTTATGAAGTTACAATTCTCATCCAGTTTGTAAAACAGTAATAATCAAGAAATATTGAAAAAGGGGATGTAGAGCAAAATTCAAATAGAACCGAATTAAAAGGTCGAACCAAATCAAATTGTAACTGGCGGTGTAGTTCGAGTTGTCATGCTATTATCGTTGAGGATTTGATTGATTTGAAAATTTCAACCCGAAATTATTTAGGTTCGGTTCGAGTTGAGTAAAAAAATTACGGCTTCAACTTGAGCGTCTAAACTGAATTATTTAATAAATTAATATATATTTTATTTTTTTATTATTTTTAATTTGGAAAAGGAGATTGAACCGAGATCCTTTTGATCAAACATAAGATCTATTACTCGTTGGGAACTTTTGATGTCCCCAAATGTGTTTGTTACTATTATTTTCTAAATTAGGAGTATTAAAATTAAGAAATTGACACAACTCTTCTCGATTAAAAACTAAAGATTAGGGTTGAGTAGACCCGCCCCATACCCGTCAAACCAATCCGAACTGAAGAAAACTTAGAACCGAATTTGATTCGGGTCGGTTCGGTTCTGATTTTTCAAACCCGTCAGAAACCGAACCGATCTGGATATATTTAATACTCCCTCCGTCCCCCAAAAGTGTGGTCCAATTAATATTTTATACCTCACATATAATCAAATTTGGACCACACTTTTGGGGACGGGGGAGTAAATATATATTTTTTACTTTTTAATTTATAAAAGACTCGTTGCTTTTTTTTTTATTATTTTTTTTATCACCTCATTTTCTGATTTCTCTCTTAGTACTCTAACCCAATTCTCTCTAGACTCTCTCTCTCGCCACTATGCATTCCCGCCGCCTCACACTCGCCTAAGTTGCCTCTCGCCAGACGACGCCGCCGGTGCGCCTTTGTCCATCCGCCACCACACCGACCCTGCCTCCACCGTCGCACATCTCAGTGATCTCACATCACCCTTCCCCACATCCACAATCCTCCGCTCTCATCTCTCTGCCTCTCGCCAGTCGCCGTCGCTCCGTCCGACTCCAACCGTGCCTCCGTTTGCACAGCCCTACTAAAGAATTCTAAAAAAAAAACAAACTAAAGACTTCTCCACTCCAAAATCCTAAAATCCTAAAATCATAGTTACCGCCCCGTCGTACCGTCCCTGCCTCGCCGCGCCGCCCCGCCCCTGCCACGTCGAGTCGATTCTGCCTAAGATTTATGATTATTATCTCTCTTCACGCACACACACCGCTGAACTAGGTTGTTAGTTTGGACTTGGTGCTAAATAATTTGGGCATTCTTGAAAGCGGGAGAACTAACAATTCACGCGCGAGATAATACCTTCCTAAAAATTGAAGGAAAACAATCGAGATTTTGATCAATGAGTGCAGGTAAGTCCTATTTTCTCCATCTCATTAGGATTTTATTTAAAACTCTATCTCTGTTAATGTTCGGTGAATTGCTACCTTAACTTTTTATATAGGTCATTGATTTATGAATCTGTTTTCAGAAATGTCCATTGTTTATGTGGAATTAGTATAAGATAAAGGGCGTATGGATGATGAGATTTAGTTTTCAACATTCATTTGTCGCTCATCCCCCCTGTTTTTTGTCTCTTCTTCCTTCTTGTGTTTTATTATTTCTTTTCGGTTTGGTTATGATGAATTCTTGATTGTTCTAAACTTCTAATGCAAAAATAAAAAATAAAAAATGAAAGAACTTGTGTTTGATCAGTAAGTATTGGATGTTAGTCTTGGTTTATGACTAGATTGTGATGTTCTTCCATGAGTTTCATAATTAGATATGGCACCTCAATTGGTAAATGTCGATGTTCTGTAAAAATGTAGTTTTTCGATGGCCTAGTGATTGCGGTTTTTTTATGATCTTTGTTGGCGTAGGAGGAGCATTTGGTGGAAATAGAGGAGCAAGACCAGTGCCACCGGAAAAAAGGAGTTTTCCCTTTGGATCATATGCATTTATGTGACCTGGTATGAGATTATGTATGTGTAGTAGATTACAAAATATCGAAGCTAAGCTGTTAGGTTTGAAGACTTTGTTAACTTAGGTTTGTGCGGGGTTGTTTGCTCGGTTCTAAGATTGATTGCTGCAGGAAAAGAAAGAGTATATTAGCTGTCTGAAGTCTGAAGGCCATAAATCTGACAAATGTAGACAGTTCTCCAAGAAGTACTTGGAGTGTCGTATGGAAAAGTATGTGCATCACTTTTCACTATCGTGCATTGGCATTTTCCGTTGTTAACATATGTGATGAATCTGTATCTCATTGTGCTTACTTGTATGCCGGTGATGTTGCTGGTTGGTTGGTCAACATACTTAACTGAATGTTTCGTTTCTGCAAATTCGTAGTCTTGTTACTAATTTTGCAAACTTTTGATGTCATTGATGGTTAGGATCCTCTTAGTTTAGAATGTTACTAAGTCTTTTCATATCTACCACTATCTTGGTTCTCAAACTGAGTTGTTTCAACGATTTCATCATCCTTCACATTGATATTAGGCTCGGGTTTATAGATCAAGAAGCGACTTCTTGTTTACTTTTGATTATTGTTCAATCATTTTGATGTCATGGAAGTTAACATGTGATAAACTTTTGCAGGAATTTGATGGCGAAGCAAGATATGTCGGAACTTGGATTTCGGAAGGGAGATGAATTGCAAGATCCCTCTAATGAAGATCACAGTGGCCAGATAAATAAATAGAGAGCGCATTCTCAAAATCGACGTCGTTCTTCAACATGAAAACCTTCTTTTCTGCTGAATTTGCTATGCATTGACCTCAGAGCAGATCAAGAAAACGTTGACCCTCAATATTTGACTATTACCATACTATTTCAAGGCCATACAGATTTTGGCTTGTGCTTCTGATTATAGGCAATGATTGTACGAGGAAAAAGATTGCCTCTTTTAACATTTGACTAGCAGGATATTACGTGCGTTGCACGTATAATCTCTAATTTAAAATAACTAATTTATTATATAATAAAATATATTTGTTGATATTTTATTAAAGTTATAATATTATTAATTATTGATTATTAACTTCAACAAAATATTAGCTAGTATATGTAAAGAGTAAAATAAAATCAAATTTATTATGAGTTAATTATCGAAAAATACGTGATATTTTCTGTATTCTACATATGACTTTTGAAATTAGAACAACCACCCAACGTCCCCTCCTCCTTCCTCCTCTCACAACCATCACCACCACCCATCACTATAACCAGTCGTGGCTACCAGGCCCATCCGTTCCTCCCTCTCCCTCACCCTCACCCGCATATTTTTTAATTTTTTTCTTAGAAACTATTCTATACAATTAAACTTGAATAAATTCTGTAATAAATGAATTATGCTTGAGCTTGATGGTACTCGACTTAATTTGACTCGATTAAAAATTATCAATAAATATGAACAGTAAAGTATAATAAATTACATAAATAAATTAAAAATAAAATATAAAATAAAATTTTGTGAAGAGATGTTTCAATGATAAAGAGAAAAGATTGAAATATAAAGATGAAATTTAATAATAACGATGACATGTTAATTATTAGAGAAAATAATTATTAAATTGTTAACTTAATAAAAGTATAAACTTTTACCAAAATTAATATACAACTATATTAATATCCTAATAAATCTTAACACAATTCTCAAAATTTATGTTTGTCTTTTTTCTTTCACTTTTGATTTATTGTACGAGTGTAGGACTATATTATTAATTAATTCATTAAGTTGAGTTGTAGTAAGAATAGGATAATTATTAATTTATTAATTTTATAATAAATTTAATATAAATTTCCACTATTGCCCTTAAAATAAATATAATAATAGGGACATATTAGGCAAACCCAATTTTGTAAGAATCCGCTCTTTTATAATAGGTATAGATTGATGAGACTGATAATAGATTGAGGAAGAGAACATTTGTAGCAAGGAAATCAATTTTCCTATTTTAGTTGAAGTTTTCTATGCATAAACTTATGGCCAAAATGCATACAAATTCCTGATATTTTCTCAAATTCTGGTTTAATTCCAAACTTTTTAATTTTTGCAAAATAAATCTCCACCTTTCAATTTTGCTTAATGTTCTCCTGACGACGAATTTGGGTGAAATTCAAAGTGACGTGACGTTCAAAACGACGTCGTTTTGATTTTGAATTAAAAAAAATAATTAAATGACACATCTATAATTATTGCCACCTCATCATCTCTAGCACCTTTCTCTCTCTCTAATCTCCCGAAAACGGCTGTTGCCGGAATTCCATCACCAAGGGTTGCCGGAAATGCGACTGGGCAGCCTCGCCGCGCGCCTGAAAAGGCGCTACTCTCTCCGCCCTCGGTTTCCGTCGCCCCCGCCGTCGATTGCGCTAAAGCCACTGCAGCCCATACCTACTCAAGTCGCCGGAAAACACGACCAATCAGCCACCCCCAACTGCTGCTGCTACTGCGCATCGAACCAGCGCTCCGGCGCCTCCATTCGCGGGCCACCGCAGCAGATCCAGTGCGTCACAGGGAATGCGACAACGAAGAGCCACTGCCCTCCTTCGTCCTTGGTTGTCGTCGCCGAAAACGCGCTGCTCGCTCCACCGCGCGGATCTCCTCTTCAGCAGCAGCATGGAAGCCGTTCGCCGCTATTAGAATATAGCAGTTAAGAGTTTGTTAAGAGTAAAAGTCAAAGCTGCTGATGTGGCAGCAAGATTAGTTAGATGTTAGGTGATTAAGTTAATGAGTCTGTTATACTCTTTCTCTCTCTTGTAATCTCTCTATAAATAGAGATCTATCAGTATAATGAAAGTTGATCTTTTCCTCATCAATACTATGGCTTAGTTTTTATCTAACATGGTATCGAGCCTATAATTTTCTTCGATCCAAAACAGCTTTTTTTCTCTGCTTCCGCAATCTTCAAATCTTCATCTTCATATCTTCAAACTACTCTACCTTCACATCTTTATATTTTCTGCAGATCTATCTTCAAATCTTCAAAATCACTGCAGATCTATGGATCAATCATCACCTAACGTCACTAATCTTCCCTCTATGCACCCAATCAGCCTCAAATTAGATCGTAATAACTACAATTTCTGGAAATTTCAGGTCATCGCGACAGCGCGAGCCTACGGTTTTGAGGATATTCTTCTTCAAAATTCCTCTCCACCTCAATTTCTAGAATCCACTTCAGATCCTATCTCGAATCCAGCTTATCTCACTTGGCTATGACGTGATCAATTCATGTTTAGCTGGATCCTAGCTTCTATCTCGCCTCAAATGATGGGGTACATAGGTCGCTGTACCACAACAACTCAGATCTGGAATGCGTTCGAAACATTGTTCCATTCACAGTTAAAAGCTCGAGCAATGCAACTCCACAATCAACTCCAAGTGTTGAAGAAAGGAGACTCCTCCATTGATGAGTACATTCTCAAATTCAGAGAAATCTCAGATCAGCTATACAACATTGGAAAACCGATCTCTGAATCGGATCTAATCTCTCATATCCTTCAAGGATTAGGCGCTGAGTTTGAAAGCATCAGCGTGCTGCTATCATCCAAAAGTGATGAAATGTCTTTACATGAAGTCCAATTCGCTCTTCAAACACATGAGCTTCGACTTTAAAATCAAGCGGCTGCTATCTCTTCTACTGCAAATGTTGCATTTCCACCACAAGCAAATGTTGCGTATCAACAGAATTATGGTGGTTACAACAACTATGGTAACAATCGTGGCCGTGGCAGGTATGGCCGTGGATCAGGAAATTGTGGCAGAGGAGGAGGTAGGTTCTCAAATGGCAACAAACCTATTTGCCAACTCTGTGGCAAATCAAATCATGTAGCATTCAAGTGCTACAAACGGTTCGATGTGAGCTTTACTGGTCCAGAACCGTTACCACCTCCAACCTCTCAACCTCAAGCTCATGTTGCTAATACTGATCCTACTACTAATCACACTTTACCTTTTAGCTCTTCTCCACAGGTTCCTCATTCTACTAATCAGTTCTCTCCCACAGCATACACCATCTCTCCTACAGCACACTCAGCTCCAACCACATCTGACTGGTATCTTGATTCCGGGGCTTCTGCCCATGTTACTGCTGACCTTGGCAATCTCCAGATTCAATCTCTGTATCATGGAGAGTCTCTCACTGTAGGTAATGGATCTAAACTCTCTATCTCGCATATAGGATCCACATCTCTACCTTGTTCTAACTCCTCACATCCTCTTGTGCTTAGTAATATCCTATTTGTTCCACACATAACAAAGAGTTTGCTTAGCATTTCCAAATTCACATTGGACAATAATGTGTTCTTAGAATTTCACTCAGATTTTTGTTTTGTCAAGGACAAAAATACTCACAAAATTCTGCTGGAGGGCACACTTAGGGACGGTCTCTATCATCTGAATCTCACCAAGTCTGCTCCACCATCTGCTCCTGTCATTAGTCATCCAGGTGCTTCAGTCCAAAATAAAAATAACTCTGTAAACTGCTTTGCCGCTTATTCTTCTTCTGATGTCAGTCTTTGGCATGCTAGACTAGGACATCGTTGCAACAATGTATTGAGCTCATTTTTCAAAGCTATGAACATGCCTGCAAATTTAGTTTCTTTTTCTAAATTCTGTGATGCTTGTGCATTAGGGAAAATTCACTCTATAAGTTTTCCTTCTGCACCAGTTAAAACAACAGCTCATTTCCAACTAATTCATACAGATGTTTGGGGTCCTAGTCCCACTCCTTCCAATGATGGATATAAGTACTATGTTCACTTTATTGATGATTTTACTAGATTTACCTGGATTTTTCCTCTTCCTACTAAGTCTGCAGTTCTATCTGTCTTTAAGAAGTTTTACATTTTCATTGAAAGACAGTTTAACACAAAACTAAAGGCTGTCCAATCTGACTGGGGAGGGGAATATAGAACTCTTAAACCACTGCTTGAGTCTCTAGGTATTGTTTTTAGACATCCTTGCCCCTATACTCATCAGCAAAATGGTAAATCTGAGAGAAAACATAGGCACATCACTGAGCTTGGCCTTACTCTTCTAGCCACTGCTTCTCTTCCTCCAAAATTCTGGTGGGATGCCTTCACCACAGCAGTTTATCTCATAAATAGACTTCCCACCCCTTCTTTGAACAATTCTTCTCCTTACTACTCTTTGTTTCACCAGCTCCCTGATTATCATCTCTTAAAAACATTTGGATGTAGTTGTTTTCCATACTTACGACCTTATAATAACTCCAAGCTTCAGTTTAGGTCCTCCAAATGTTTGTTTCTTGGATACAGCCCTGTGCACAAAGGCTACAGATGTTTACATCTATCAGGCCGGTTGTATGTTTCCAGAACTGTGTTGTTCAATGAACAAGAATTTCCCTACAGCCTGCTCTTCCCTACCTCCAATTCTAGCTCTACTCCCATACTGGATACATCATACATTCCTGCTTCCTTTCCCATTTTTTCTCAGCCACCTCATTTTCAACATTCATCTGCTACTTCACCAACCTCTACTCAGCATTCTCATGCTTCCACCAATAATCATACTTTCACACCTCCTGCTTCCCCACCTCACTCTCCTTCATCTGAATCTCACTCTAGCTCTCATACATCTAGCTCACATCTTGAAGAACCTGCTCATCCACCACCACCTCCTACAAATACACACCATATGGCTACAAGATCAAAGTCTGGAATCTTTATACCTAAAGTTTACATAGCCACATCTAATATTCCTCCCTCTACTATTTTTTCCTCATCCACTGGTGCCACAAAAGCTCACATTACACCAACCTCAGCCAAGATCATAGCACCTAACTCTGACACTGACGCTCTTGCTAATCCTTTGTGGCACAAGGCCATGGCAGCAGAAATTGATGCTATTAAAATAAAAGACACTTGGGATGTTATTCCTCCTACACCTGATATGAATCCCATTGATTGCAAATGGGTGTACAGAGTTAAGTTGTTTGCTGATGACACTCTTGATAAACTCAAGGCAAGGCTTGTCGCTAAAGGGTTTCAACAGCTAGCTGGTTTGGATTTTCTGGAAACATTTAGTCCAGTTGTGAAACCAGTTTCTGTGAGGTTGCTATTCTCTCTCGCTGCCACTTTTCATTGGGATATTCAGCATATTGACATCAATAATGCATTCCTAAATGGCCATCTTGACAGACCTGTTTACATGAGACAACCTCCAGGTTTTGAAGATCCGAATCATCCAGACTGGATATGCAGGTTGAAGAAATCGTTGTATGGTTTAAAACAAGCTCCTCGAGCTTGGTATGACAGACTTAAAAACCATCTTCTCAGGTATGGTTTCAAATATTCTGCTTCTGATAACTCCTTCTTCTTCCTCAGAAAAGCAGGGAAGTTGCTGTTGGTTCTAGTATATGTTGATGATATACTAATTACTGGTGCTGATCCATCTCTTGTAAGCCAGTTCATCCACACTCTCTCCAATGAATTTGCTCTTAAAACTTTGGGGAATGTCAATTTTTTCTTAGGCATAGAAGTCTCCCAGAAAAATCACATTTTCCATCTCTCCCAAACTAAATATATCAGAGATCTTCTTGTCAAAACAAATTTGCTAGATAGCAAACCTCAGACATCTCCTTATGATACAGGCACTAAACTTCATAAAACTGACAGCCCACCCTTCTCTGATCCCACTTTGTATAGGAGTATCGTAGGTGCCCTTCAATACCTCACTATCACCCGGCCTGACATATCATTCATGGTAAATAAGCTCAGCCAGTTCTCTCAAGATCCTACTGAGTTGCAATGGAAAGCATGCAAAAGATTACTTCGATACCTCAAAGGAACCATTCACTATACTTTAAAGTTTTCTTCATCTGCCTATCTCACTCTTAATGCTTTTTCTGATGCGGATTGGGCTGGGTCTATTGATGACCGCAAATCAACAGGAGGTTACTTTGTTTTTCTGGGATCCAATCTCTTATCTTGGAGTTCTAAGAAACAGGGTGTTGTTTCTCGTAGCTCAACAGAAGCAGAATATAGGTCTCTGGCTGATACTTCAATGGAGCTCATCTAGATCAAGTCCTTGTTAAACGAACTTGGTTATACCTTGTCCCATTCTCCAGTTATTTGGTGTGACAACAAAAGTGCGGCGGCTATGGCATCCAATCTAGTGTTGCATGCTCGTACAAAACACATTGAAATTGATGTGCATTTTGTTTGTGACAAGGTGATCAAGAAGGAGCTTGATGTCAGGCACATTCCTTCAGAAGAACAGATTGCTGATGTGCTAACTAAACCTGTTTCTGTTTCTCAGTTTCAATTGTTAATCAGTAAGCTACCATTTGAAAAAGGGTAGTTCAGTTTCTGTGGGGGTTGTATTAGAATATAGCAGTTAAGAGTTTGTTAAGAGTAAAAGTCAAAGCTGCTGATGTGGCAGCAAGATTAGTTAGATGTTAGGTGATTAAGTTAATGAGTCTGTTATACTCTTTCTCTCTCTTGTAATCTCTCTATAAATAGAGATCTATCAGTATAATGAAAGTTGATCTTTTCCTCATCAATACTATGGCTTAGTTTTTATCTAACAGCCACCGCCGGAATCTGCAGATCTGGCGCCTCTGCGCCTCTGCTCCGAACTGTTGCTGCTGTTCGCGACATTGCCGTCGCCGGAAATGAAGGAAGGCGAAGCTGCTGCTGCTGTGCAAAAAACGACAGCCTCAGCCACTTTCCTCCATCTACTCCGACGCGGTCCAGCGCACGGCTGTGAGAGAGAAGGCCGACGGTGATGCTGGACGGAGGTCACGACGACGGTTGGATCTAGAGCAGCGGTGACATTAATTGTTGATGGAGGGCCGCCAGGAGAGATGGAAAAGAGAGAGAGCTTGAGAGTCGGCAGGGAGAGAGAGAGATATGAGAGAGAGACAAAAGGGGAAGAAGATGATGATGTGCCATTAATTGTTGATGTGTAATTTAATTTGTTTTATTTTTGAAATTCTTAAAATCAAAACGACGTCGTTTTGAATGCCACGTCACTTTGAATTTCATCCAAATTTATCGTCGGAAGAACATTAAGCAAAATTGAAAGGTGGAGATTTATTTTGCAAAAATTAAAATGTTTGAAATTAAACCAGAATTTGAGAAAATGTGAAATTTGTATGCATTTTGGCCTAAACTTATTCCCTTCTTCCCATTTTTATATTGACAGTACTAGGATCTCCGTACTCCATCCCAACGGTCCTTCAGTAAAATCCTGTGTTTGAATTTATTTAGAGTAACACATTAAGTAAGATAACAGGCAAATTGTGTGTTTCTGCAAATTATCGTCATTTTGTGTGAATCATTCTGCAAATGCTTCCATCACAAACTAAATCTCAGGAAAATTAATATTGAAAGCTCCAATTCGAAATTCAAGAAAACACATCCTCAGTCTAGCACCCACGTGATCTTTAAATTTAATGATACAATTACCAAAAAAAGAAAAAAAAAATCTTTGTCCCCACTGTATCTAAGATAGTATCTGTATCAACCTTTCTGCATATCTATGTACTTTTACTATAATAAAAGATTGGATTCTTTCAAATTTTAATATACCCATAATATTATTATTTGTTTAAATTTATAAGGATAATCTAGTAGTTTAATATAAAATTTATTTTAATTAATACTATATACTACTCCCTCCGTCTCATTATTCATGTCTTGTATTCCTTTTTGGGCTGTCCCGTTATTCTTGTCCTGTTTTCATAAAAGGAAATATGCTTCTCTCATAAAAAGTTATGGGCTCCACCACTTTCTATCTTTTTACCCTTTAAACACCCTTCTCCTTAATACCCGTGTCCAAAAGAAATGAGATAATAATAATGGGACGAAGGTAGTATAAAAGACTATTTATTTTTGGTAGGAATAAGAATTAATAATGTGAGCTGGGAAAGAAGTAAAAATTAGTAAGTCCGAGTTTTTTTTTTTGATGGAAATCCGAGTTAAAAGAGAAAGCGATGGATAACTAAGGGTGTCTCCAATGGTGGGTTCTAAAATTTGGAACCCAAAAATTACACCATTGTAGAATTGTGAAACTAGTTTTCAAAAATGAAACTAGAAACTGGGTGCATTCTTGGAGCTGGCTTCGGAGCAGAAAAGTGGGCAGCTTCAGCGCGTCACCCACGGCGCGTGCACGACACGCGCGCGTGGGGGCGCCGCCACATTTGACCCTTTTTTTTCTTTTCTTTTTCTGTTTTTCATTTTAATTTTTTTTATTTCGGTTTTTTATACTTTTTCTTAAATACGGACCTATTAGCTCGTCTAAAATATATCGAACATATATCTTATATTAAAGATCACGACGAGAGCTTTAATTCGACATAAAAATCGTAAAAATCCGATTTGAAACGAACAAATGATGATATTTTAAAGTTCAAAGCTAATAATTTATAAATTATATAATAAATATTTATAATTTATATATTATATTAAAATATTTATAATAAAACGGCTAATTTTGTTAAAACGGCTAATTTTTCCCAACGGCAATAAAAATTACAACGACCATTTTTCCAAAATCCTCTATATATATCTATTCTCCAACACTCCAATATTCACTCATCTCATATCTCCAACACTCCAATTTTCTTCTTTTCTTCTTCACTTCATTTTCACTACAATTAAATGGCGGATTCAAACTCTCAAAACTCCAATTCTAGTAATGCAAGCTCCCAAAATTTTCAAGGTTCCTATTTTCCAAGTTCACAATATCATCAAATGCAGTACTCTTAACAACCACTTCCATACAACTTTCAAAATGCAGACAATTTTCCTACTCATCAAAATGCAGGTAATTTCCCTACTCAACAAAATTTTGGCAATTTTCCTACTCAACAAAATGCAGACAATTTTTCTACTCAACAAATCTCATCCAACTATCCCACTGGTGGTTTGAATTTTCCTCAACAATTTGCTTTCAACTCTCCTGGTGGTTCAAATTTTCCTCAACAATTTTCATTCAACTCTCCTACTGGATCAAATTTTCCTCCACAATTTGCATCCAACATTCCTTCCAACTATTTCATGTCACCACCAAACCAACCTCAAAAAAATAGCTACCAGTTTCCGTAGCATTCTTCACAAATTCCACTAGAACATATCCACCTTGCTGATGATGATGAGAAGTGGATGTTGCTAAATCCACTAGAAAGGCAAACTCAACAAAGCCGATTTGGACACCTGATGAAGACGTTTTTCTTATAAAAGCTTGGTACAACACCAGCACCGACTCCATAATTGGCAATCAACAAAAGAGAAGAGAATTTTGGGAGAAAATTGCTGCGTACTACAACGAGTGGAAGCCGGAGGGCACTACTGAGCGAAGTTACCAGCAGGTTAAAAATATTACTATAAACTCAATCCAGATATTAATAAGTGGGCAGGTCTCTACAATAATTTTTGGAGCAATCGAGCGAGCGGACAAAGCGATGATGATGTACTGGAGGCTGCAAATAAAGCATGGATAAATAATCATCCAAAGAACAAGGCCTTTAGGTACATGCACATATGGAAGATCATTCAAACTTGTGATAAATGGGCTCCTCAACAAATGCCACATAATCCTAAGAAAAAAGCAAAAACTTCTGAAACAGATAGCCCATCTTCTGATAGTGGACCTCGAATGCATCCGATGGGACAACAGAGAGCTAAACGCCAAGCGAAACAAAAGGCCAAAATGACAGCTACAACTGACGAAGACCGCCACAAGTGGAACTATCTGCAGGAAAGTTTTGATAGACAATTAAGCGTTCAAGAGTCCAAACTTAAGCTCGACCATGCTGAGTATTGCAGTAAGGACACTAGTCGCATGTCGGAGGCAGAACTATTCATTTTTAATCAAATGGTAGCCGAGATCAAAGCTAAATACGGATGGATGTAATACTTTTAAGTGTCTTTTATCTATTTATGTATTTTTAAGTTTTCATTATTAATGTTTATGTACTTTCAATTATTGTAATTCAATTTTAGTAATGTAATTTTAATTTTAGTAATGTAATTTTAATTATTATTTATAATTGTAATGCCGTTTTATTTTATTATATTAAATCATTAAATATAAAATTTTAAATAAAATGTATAATCAAAATATGTAAATATTATATAAACAATAATGCAAATAAAATTAATTGGATAAACATATGTATAGATATATAAAGTTAGTGTGTATTATAGTGAGACCTTTAAATAGTAGAAACTAGTTTCATTATTGTGCTGGGTATTTAGATAAAAAGTAGGTGGATTTCAAAAGCTGACGTGGCACTGATGTGACAGTTTGGAAGCTGTTTCTTAACCATTGCGATTGCGGGCACTCTAAGTGAGGGTTGACTGCCGCGCTGGCGGGAGCATATTACTATGACTTTTGTTCTCCTTCTTCAACTGTATATTCAACTCGTGTTTTTTCCTATCAATTTTCTTATTTTAATGCTTTCTTCTTCTTTCTGGTATTTCCATGGCGTTCAATTTCTCCCTGCGATCCTCCAACCTCTGCAATCCGTAAGCTCCTCTCTCTCTCTCTCTCTCTCTCTCTCCCTCCCTCACACACACACAGACACTCTGAAAATACATTTTTTATGTGTGTAGAACTATCAAGTCGAGATTTAGCAATGAAGATCGGTTGACTATGATGTGGCAAGATTATGGTTTTCTCTTGGAAATTGTCTGTAGCGTTGAGAGTTGGTCATCAAGAATCTAATCTTATGCTTTTAATTGGAATCAAGATTGCTGTTTGTAATTAATGTTTCCCAGAAAATGTACTAAATCAGAAGATTGATTTAGGGATGTATGTAGGATTAAAATGTAGCGCCGCAGGGGAATAATTCTTGTGGGTTTTCTTTTTCTATTTTTTTTTTTAATTTCTACATTTTTTTTGAGAAAGGTGTTTATGTGGTTCCAGATTCGAAAGAGGTTTTTCTTCAATTTCTTTACGAAATTTGTAGGGGATGGGTAAATAATGTTCATTTGCATTTATATTTGGTTGCTGGAAAAAAATTTTACAATCCTTTATTCTTTTGGCAGAAAAGCTGCATTTTGGGAGGAAAGATTAAATTTCAAGTTTAATTCACATTGCGCATCAAAGATTAATGTGAGAGAACCTGAGATGCATAGGCTAGCGAAAAGTGCCCCTCCAGTGCAGTTTCTCCATGGAAATGTATTAGCTTCACAAGAATTCTCGTCGAAATGGATTCCCCCCGGAGCAGTATCTTCGGTGGCATCCATGTGTGGATCTAGTTTTGAGGATGGTTATACTTTGTTCGAATCTCAAAGTAGCCAAGGAGAGTATAATCGTGTTGATTATCTTGTTCGGGTATTGCATGAATCTGCTAGAAGCTTTTCCCTTGCATTGCAGACTCTTGAATTGGCTAGAACAGGATCACCGCTTGCAATGGCATGGAATGGAGTGGATGTGCATGCCTGGCACAAACACATTGCTTATCAGGTACGCGTAGTTAATGGAAAACGAACCATGACTGCTAAACTTTTGGGATAATTTTCTGTAATCGACCTCAAATTTTGATTTGCCTTTCAAGTTTCAATCTATGGAAGTAAGAAGTAGAATGTGCTTATCCAGAATCTTGGAGTACTAAAATTTTTGGAGAATTTTCTGTAGTCGACCTCAAATTTGATCTGCATTTCAATATATGGAAGTAAGAAGTTGAATATGCTTATTCAGAATCTTAAAGTGCTTGAGACTTGAGGTGAAGAGGAGGAATGGATTAGATTAATTTACGGTTTTCCTTATCCAGGCTGCAGCTTATGCATTGCTGAAAGCAGCTATGGAAGTGGAGCTGTTTCTTTCTCATAATCGATCCAACAATTCTCCTGTAAATGAGATGTAAGTCGAGGGAGGAGTGTTTGGAAGATTTTATCTATCCATTAATCACTATATATATCCCTTTTGTATGGATTGTATGGCGAAAAATTCTACTCGAGCAACTTCATGTGGGGTGCAGTTGTAATCAGGAATTTGTGCATTTAGTTTTTGAAATCATGATTCTGCTGTATATTGCATTTTCCACTCATCTGTTCTTCAGGAAAATAAACGAAGAACTCAAATTGCCACATCATGACATTTCTTTCTTTGATGTTTGCCAGCCTCTCTCCAAGTGTAGAATTACTTGAAGGCCGCATAGAGAGTCAGTTTAATGTGAGGAACCAAAAATTGGTACAATGGTTTCATGTGGTGGAACTTCCGCGCATTGCTGGAATCTTTATGCCTTTGTTCAAGAAATGGTCGGCAGAATACGCTGGAAGGTTGAACAGAGTCCTTGCAAACTGTTTTATTGTGAAATTACTTACGCAGAACCCAAAAGTTCGTGGAAATCTAATACAAAAATTACTCAGTGGTATTGCAGGAACAATTATGGCCATCACATGCTGTGCTGCTATTGGAAAGCTAGACTCTGGTCGAATTTCGTGTTCCTCATTGTCACATTCAATCGACCAGACATTAATAGAACTTATGACCATGGCCAGCGATCTAGTTTCTGTTGAAAAACTGCACAGCTTAGCAACTGAGGCTGGGTTCGAGGAGGAGTTCCTGTCTCATTTCGGAAGTAGAGTTCTCCCGTGTAAGAATAGTGAGGATATGGAATTTTGGATTGGACTAGTTCATCGAAAACTTTCTATAGCTCTAGAAAGAGAGAGTGTTATCAAGGGCAGACACAATCTTTCTGACAAGGTTTGACTTCCCCCGTTCCTTGTTTTTCTAGAGTAGAGTTCGGCTACATTAATTTTCTAGCCATTAAAACTTTTCTCTAAATTGGAGAGATAATTCAGAAGTAAGGCTTTCTATATCGATAGTTTGTTGTTAATTCAATAATGTCTGGTTTTTTGTTTTTTCAGGTTCAAGAACAAACTTTGGCTACTCTGGCACTATTTTCTTATCTAGGACGAGAATCTCGGTTATTCCTATCGAGGCACAATATAAAGGACACTGATGAACAAATTAAAGATTTTATAAGGTAAGTATATAGTTCTTCTGTATCTATTCGTCGTCTAATTTTTTATCAAACATATTGAAGTTGAGGTGTTTTTTAATTTTGCAGTTACTTAGAATGCAGTGTCCTCTCTATATATCCAGAATTCTCAACACTATCAGTCTATCAGCTCTTAATGGAGGTGAGTTCTTCGTGAAACACTTTCAAGGCATGACAACGTTACTGTGAATCGAGTCTCAAATTTTCTTTTGACAGGTGATAATCGATGAGATTAGGTGGCTCAACTTATTTGCTGCGTATAACAGTCAGTTTGCTCAAGAAGGGAGGAGATCTAAGAGCCAGCCAATTCAGGCAGAAAAGGAAATTATCTTTTATACTGTTTTTACCATATGCTACGATGTAATTTCAGGATTTGCTCACTACACCAGTTCAACGCAGCAAACTTTAGATCCTCGTTTGTTAGAATTCTTGCTTCAGAGGTGATCAGCATTCCACTATGATGGTTTTTCAGCGTTTGCCGTTACTTATTGAGGCTCATAGTTGATTTCTATCCTTAGTCAGGGCCTGCTAACAGCATGTCTCGAAGACTACTGGGCTGCTTATGATAGAACGGGGTAAGTCGGACCTGCTCGATGTTGGCTATCATAGATTAGCATAACAAGCCACGATTTAGTTTGTAATGTTTCTTCTATTTACATTCTTGACCAGTGACCTGCTAAAAATAGGGGAAAGAAATGGATCAGACTCTAAAGCATTACTCTTTTTTAAGAGCACGAAGAATTCTTCTTTGATAATGGATGCATTGCAGCAACCAGGTGAATCGGGAAACAGAGAGAAACAGAAACGGGCATCTCCACAGAAACAGGTACGACTGGTTCTTGATATAATGTCATCGTTAGGAAGAGTTCTTGATATACCTTATGTAATTCTTGAAGTATAAGAAATTGTTGACAATGGCAGGCGCCCAGCTCGTATAATAATCAAAGTGTACCATCGGTTGATTGTGGTCATACTGCTACACCAAAACCCGTTCAACAAAATTTTCTCAGGAAGTCTGCAATGAAGCTTGTAACTGCAAGTGTTGTAAGTCCAACGATCTTGTGTGTGTATCTGCTTGCGTAATCAGTTTTACTGCTTTGCTAATTTGGAATCTGGATTTTATCATATAGGATGTGTGGATGGGAACCCAGCTGCTCTTTGTAGACATATCAGGCGCTTTGAGATTCGTAGTGAAAAAATTATGTGGTCGTAAGGCCACAAAGAGGGAGAGCCGGAAGATGAAAAGGACTCTTACTGACCTTGCCACTCTTATCCCTGTTACAATACTAATGCTAATTCCTGTAAGCTCCCACACATTTGTTACTTTTAATTTCCAAATCTAATATTTCTATTTGAGAATTAGGCATCACCTCCCCCAACTCTCTCTCTCTGTCTCTTATCAGGTTTCTGCAGTAGGCCATGCAGCCATGTTTGCTGCAATCAAGAGATACATACCGTGCTTGGTAAATCATACATGCAGCATTCTCTCTTCTTACAAATCACCTTTTTGTCGTTTTGTTTGTTGCTTATGTAGCATTTCCATCGCTAGATTCCTTCTCCCTACTCGGATGAACGGCTTGACTTAGTGAAGCAACTGAAGAGGATGAAGATGGAAGTCCAGCACGTTAACAAGGAAGACACTAACTCTAGAGTTTGATTAAGACACACAACACAGAATATCTGAGGACGGAATACTGTCAGACACTAAAAGCTAACGTTTGGTGTATATATATCAATGTTTTGAAAACCGGATCGGACCAGCCGGTCAACCGGTTGGACCGGGAACCGGACCTAGCACCGGTCCGGTTGGTACTGAAAAACCGGAGGTCAGTTCAAACCGGAGTTAAACCGTGAAAACCGGCAAGAACCGGAAAAAACCGGGAACCCGGCGCGGTTTTGAGAAACCGGCCGGTTTTTAAATTATGCTAAAAAACTTGTGTTTTGGAGGTGTTGATCTCATGACCTCCTCTCCAATAGGCATGATCTTTGCCATTGCACCACCAAATTCCATTGTACTATTTACAACGTTTATTATTATTATATATACTTTTGAATACTATAAAAAGATGTCAAAATCTTAATTTTAATTCACTCTCTCTCTTTGATTATCAATTATATATTATTATTTATATATATTTATACTCAATAAATATATGAAAAATCATTATATACATGTGTTATGGATTTTAATGTGTATTTTTACTTTATAAGTTATCAAGTTATGAATATTTTTATATTTATAATGTATATTATTATTATTATTTTATTTATATATTTATTAAAACGGTTGAACCATGGTTGACCCGGTTGAACCAATTGAACCGTGACCCGGAGGCCTTGCCGGTTCAAGCTCCGGTTCGGTTTTGAAAACATTGATATATAGGCAATCGGGAGTGTGGATGAATATGAGTTAGAAGGGGAAGGATTTTGAGGCACTGAAAATGCAGAATACTGGTTAGTTTGTTGAAGCTTGTTTCTTTAAGGAAGTGTACAGCGCATACTAGTTTTTCTGTGTTATCTATTTTTTTATTGAAATTGCACTGCACTTTTTATAGTCTTGTTGTAGCATTTCCAGTTCCATTCTGCTAATTTTAATGCAGATTCTTAGCTCTATGTATGTGTTAATATTCCAAAATAGCCTATTTTATATAACAAATCCAAAAATTAGTCAACCTTTTTTAACACAGTCAAATTTAACTAATCTATTTTTTGTCTAATGACATTGCCCTTGTTCATTATTTTATTTTACTCTCGCACCCACTCTCTCCCACAGTCAAGAAACATCACTCGCTCTACACGTTTCGTTTGCTTTCTTTGATTTGTTGTTTTTCCGATTTAATTAGTGTTTATGTGTTTGTAGAAGTTGATGTTTCATGAAGAAGGGTGTGGCTTAGAGCACGGCTGTGTATTAATGATTTGAAAAAAAAAAATTAAGATCTTACACAAAAAAATATGAAGCTGAAACGAAAAATACGTCACTTGACTCTTGAGCAGAATGTCATCTTCTATAAACAAAATTATCAAATCTCATCTTTTTCAATTTCTATTAAACAATAATTGTGTTTTTTATTTCCAAATGTGCCTTCTACAATTTTAACTTTATTTTAAATAATAACTAGTACACTTTCTCGCGCGATGCAGATATCATGCTTGTTTCCCTGCATGCTCTGACCAGAAACGTGCAGTATGCCACAAAAATAGTCTTGTAATATTAATGAGGCTAACACACATCTTAAAGAAAATTATTCACTATCAAACAAATCCACAACCAAACATATTTCTAGTATCATAGCTCCAATTTGTTCTCTCTCTTTGCCATGTACGTAGTTGGTATTCCTCCCTTTTATAAGGGTGGGAGATCTCAGATACCAATCTCGATATCTCCATCAACTACTTAAAAAAAATACTCCCACCGTCCCAATAGCAAGGTCTCGCTTTCATTTTTCGGTTGTTCCAATAGTAAGGTCTCAGTCCAAATAAGGAAATAATTAATGTGTAATAAGGGAAAAATAGTTGTTGGTTAGGAGTATTACTTTTAATTAAAATATTCCTTAATAAAGTGGAACAAACTTACTTTATACACTAAACCCTTCTTCTTAATAACAGTGTCCCAAAAGAAGTGAGACCATGCCATTGAGATGGAGGGAGTAGTTTAGAAACTATTTTTTTTTTTTAAAGTTTAGAAACTTCTAAAAAATACTATTTGAGAAAATAAACTATATATTCTAGAGATTGAGAAAATGTGATTTGCCTAATCTAGCCTTATAAGGATTTATCTTTTGATGGCATTTCAAATTTCCGAATTAAAAAATTAATTTAAAGTTAAAAAATTCATCTATATCTCTCTCATTCTTTAACTGTTTATTTCGCCTTTTAATGTACACTACTACTTATATTAACGTTAATTAATAGTATAGTACATATATATATAAAAGTACAGATTATAATAGTAACATGAGGTTAAGTTCAGACCATGAGTGTAATTAACTTAATTTAATTTGCGTTCTAAAAAAAACTAATTTAATTTGCATGTTTTGATGATCTTGGAATTTTTGATTATCTGGATATTGTTGGATTTCTCCTTTATTTTGAAGGTAAATTGGCACCCAAGAAAGTAATAATCTGCATCAACATATATTTATATTGCGTAAATTCAAATGTAAAATTAAATGAATTAAAAAAGCAAAAAAAAAAAAAAAAAATCAATAATACATGACTTCAAACATTTTTTTTTTTGTATAAAAAAACAAACAATTAAACAACCAAACATTCTAAGTTAAACATTATTTTTATATATTATGTCCATAGTTTTTATTTAGCAGTCTCACATGTTGATTCAGATTATTACTTTCTAGTTTCTTGGGTGCCAATTTACCTTCAAAATAAAGGCGAACCACAACAAAATCCAAGTCAAAGAATCGACATTTCAATTAATTAAATCATTTTTTCTTATATTGGTCTATAATATTTTTAAACTACCTGTTTATATCAAAAGCACACTAGATCGTTTTATATTGATCAATCTTTTTTTTTTTTTTTGAGAAGTTTATATTGATCAATCTAATTACCTTGACCACAGGTGGTGTTTTCTCATCATCATCCATGTCATCAAGATTGTTGCTTAGGAGCAGTGTGATGCAACTTTTTTCAAGATGAAGCTTGTCGATGAGACCAGCTACAGGGTTTCCAGATTTCTTCTCCTCTTTCACCATACGAGCCAGATCAACCCAGCTCATACCATTGGCGAGAGACACACGGACTGCTAGAATGGCGGTATCTACATCCTCTAAATTGTATTCTATTAGTGCCGCCAATTTCATACACTGCTCAACTTCTCTCTTGAGTACATGAACACGGCTTTCCTGTGGCATTAACACATGCTTTTGATACAGGATACCTTACTTACTAAAAATCAACAAAAAAAAAAATAGAACACAAACAAGTATTCAAAAATGTTATATATTCAAAACTGTTATATATCCATGACATAACTTTAAAGGATGGAAAACACTATGTTAAGTTGCATGGATTACATAGTAGTCTAATAGAGAATACATAGTTGGGCTTCATATAATGCACATTAGAGTTTTCTTTTGATTTCAGTTGCATTAACCTACATTTTGTCCTTTTCTCTCCTAGTTGGACATTCTTCTAATCACTTCCACAGGCAGCTATATGGATAAATATATATAGAACATGTATTATAACTTCCATCATTTTTGTGTTGCATGGAAGACATAAGTATATATGATAAACCTGATCAACTTTGATCTTTTCAAGTTTCTGCATGGCAGAATTTTCTTTAGTCTTATGCTGTTGTTCAGCACGTTGGCTTTCAATTTTACTATAGAATTCATCCAAGGCTGCATCAAATGTCTCGAACCGTGTAGAGTCTCTAGATTTGAACTGGTTCAGCAAGAGAGGGCAGAATTCATCATAGATCTGAATAAATAAATAAATTAATTAATTAAATAAATAAATAACTCAATAATAACAACATCCAAGGAAAATAAATCAACATTTCTTACGGTTAAATACAAAAACACAAATGAGTATGATATCGAAGAAATAACCTGCTCCAAAGTCCCTTTATCAGATACAGCATCATTCTTTTTACCTAAATTCTTTTGTTGCATCACAATGTATCCCTCTGGAATTCTCTCGCCATAAATAACATCTGCTAGCCAGTCCTCAAACTTCATTACAGCTTCAGCCAGTGCCTGAATGGTATTGGTATCTAATTTGAAGTCTTTACCAACTTTTGTACTCGGTATTAGACCAGCATCCAATATTAAATGTTCAGACAATGCTGGACCATAACCTAATACTTCCCCAAGAACAACCTTCAGAGTTGCCTGCTTTGCACGAGTATTATCAGTTTTCTTTGACGCATTAGCTTTTGTGTTCTTTTGGCTTCCATGCTTTCCCATGGGGGCATTTGAACTATCATTCACAAGTTCACTATTATCTAGGTGCTGATCTTTATTGCCCTCCACAAAAGATTCCAGGGCTGAGCGCATCTTTTCTCTAGTTGTACGCTCAAAAGCTCAAGATTGTTCAACTGGATATCGATGACGTGACATGATTGCAAGTCCCTTATCGTCATCCCTGTCGTTTGGTAGAATAATTGGTAAGCAGACCTATTCCACACAACATGCTAATAATCAGAAAGCAACAAGTACTTACAGCTACTGATGAATAATTGGGCCATTATGAAAATATACTTAAAGATGCTAACAAATAGACAAGCATTACAGATAAGAACCTCTGAGACCGCAGGAGAGTCAGGACAGTGTACTCAGGATCTGTAAGAAGAATATTTCCTTGAGCATACAGCTCCAAGATGACATAGTGTGCATTAACACCCAGTCCAAATTGAAAGAGTATTATCTGTATGCAGCACAAGATAATTTTAATTCAAAGATATCCATCTCAAGATTAGAAAAATGCAATCAAGAAAGCATACCCTATCGTATCCCAGTTGGCGTACATCCTCAAGCCTTCTTGTTCTTATGTGTTTCCTTCGTTTCAGTGTAAACCCTGATGGAGTACTACTCTTGTCCCTATAAAAGAATGACCTATCTATTGTCAGTGCAAACATTCATTCCCAATAATTAATTGATTGTACTAGCTTCATGCATATCAGTTGGTTGATGCCTTGAGCAAGTTTGGTCACATGACATAAGTAATGATAACGATTAAAATTTTACATCAAAACTGCCAACATGTTGATGCAATCAGAAATCACTTCAAATTATTGATGGTTATTAACACTAGAATACTTACTTATTGCCTCCTTATTGTTCCATCTTATCAATGTTACTGTGTCTGCACTCAAATATAGCTTGATCGTTTGAAGATTACTAGCAGACTATTTCCTGTATTGAGGATGTATAGTTTGCTCTATTTGAAATTAATTTTCCTTCCCTTCAACTTTCCAAAAACTGAATAACGCAATAAAAAAAATGCAGAAACGTGCTATGATTTTATAAACTGTTGTATGCATTCTCACACCACTCTCCATCCAACAGCAAAACCCTCACACTCTCCCCGGATGCTGTGATTCCGCTGCTACTCATCAGCTTAAACACATATGTCTACAATACATTTCTTACATGAGGATCAATTCTCCCATAGTAAATTCAGAAAACATAAAAAAGCAACTAATTTTACTTCTGTTCTCAGCAATTAGGAACAAACAGTTTGTCCAACAAAATTTGGAAAAAAGAGATGACAATATAATTCTAACTGAAGGAAAACCAAAAACCTCAGCTCGAGAAACAAAAATCATCTAGAATCTCAATAGAATAATATGCACAAAACATCGAAAATCCATAAAAGCGAAATAACTAGATACTGGGAGAAAGATCGTATACGTTGGAGCAGCATACCAATTAAGTGGCGGAGACACTTAACCTCCGCCGCCACGTCGGCGGTGTTCATCCGTACCTTACCATTACTCCGGCCTACGTTTTGGGACCTGCTAAAACTTGATAAAATTCAACCAACGATAACAATCAGTTCGGAGATTATGGGTAGTATGTGTGTGTGTGTTTATATAGTTTTGGGATTAGCAGCAAGAGAATCATGGAGCTTGAAGCTTTGAAATGGGGTTAAATGAAATTGAAGGGGCAAATATGAACTTGGGCCGAAGTCATAACGCTTTTGTTAATGGGCCGAAGTTCTTACATGGGCCACATCTTAATTGGTTGGACATACGTGTTTTATATGGGCCTGATTATTCAAAAGTAGTTATTAAAAATTACTCCATCCGTCCCGCTATTAGCGACTCGCTTTCCTTTTTGGGTTATTCCTATATTAGTGGCTTGGATCCAAAATGACAAAAATTAACCCTTTAAAAAATGTGGACCCTATCACTTTTCTATCTTTTATGCCTTATTCTTAATACTCGTGCCCAAAAAATATGAGCCACTAATAGCGGGACGAAGGGAGTACAATATATTTCCCTAAAAAAAAAATTACCTCCTCCATCCCACTGAAATTATTTTCCTTTTCTTTTTGGGCTGTCCCATTTAAATTGTCTTGTTTCCTAAAAAAAATAATTAACCCTTCAATCACTTTTCATTTTCTTTTTGGATTGTCCAATTTAAATTGTCTTGTTTCTTAAAAATAAAATAATTAACCCTTCAAAAGTGATGAGACCTACTCATTTCCTCTCTTTTAACCCTTCTCCTTAATAATCATGCCGAACACTAACATGACAAAATGAGTGGGACGGAGGGAATACAATATTTTAGTATCAACGTAAACACACTGAAAAACATACACAAACATAACAAAAATTTACAGAAGATAGCGGTTACGAATTATAACGATATAAAAAAAAGTTAAATAAATTTAATAGATTTATAATCATTACGCAAGTAAACATAAAAAAATATAACATAGCTTTATATAAAAAAAATGGAAAAAAGTCTAAAATTATAACTTAGATATACTTTCGATTCGATCGAATGTAAGCTAATGAAGTTTGCTTACCTCCTCCCAACCACGACAAATTAATGTCAAACTAGTCTAATTATAATTATCATCGTGCTATTTAATTACATTTACATGTAGATACATATACATTTACATTTACATGTAAGCTAATGAAGACTGTTTTATGGATCACAATTCGGATTAAAATTCATGATCAATGATACATTTAAAAGCATATCCATAAGTACAACAAAAATTGACGTATATATCTGATAGAGTAATACCATGAAAATACCAAGACCAATCAATATCTACAGTAAAAGGAAACTTTGAGATTGAGCACATGCAAATCTTTTTGAACATAGTTGGAAACTAATAGTCAGATATTTTGTGATGCTGAATAACAAAAGTTTCTAATCGCAAAAAGGGTCCAACATGTCCATTGTCCATAGAATAGTAGTTATCCGAAAAGCGCCCAACATTCAATGTCCTAACCTGCAACAAAAAAAATTAAAAAAAAAGATATAAACAGATATATCAATTATCACAAGGCTGGAAAGCTCAAACAGTGTCTAGACAGCCAAGGGCTTGAAGCTTATGCAGATATGCTCATTTAGTTTGCACACTGTTTCAAGGCTGTCTATAATTTTTCCTCACAATGTGTTGTGCTCCTGCCTATGAATGTACATTAAACTAGCACACACAACATAGGTAACGGAGAGCGCATAGGCTTGAAACTGTCACAATTTTATGGACTGCTAATGATGTCAGGAAAAAAGGAAGATGAAAACCTTCAATATCAAATTACTACCTATAGCACAAGATATGTCTAAGGAACAGTTATCATACAAGTTGGCGTTCGATTTTAGAAATAATAAAATCGTGTAACTTAGAGAAGTCGCCCTTATTTCATCCTTCTACCTATCATCTTTTAGTGTTACTGATTTTTTACCAGCAATTCCCCTGCATGAACATTAAACCTATTCTAATTGCAATAGTAAAACTCTAAATAAGACTTCTCCCACATTAAGAAAAAACAGAGAGACGCGAATTGGGATATAAAATAGCTATCAGAATCAAAAGATTAAACACATAAGTAGAATGCAAGAATGATAACACTAACAGATAAACCTCCTAATTCCATTAGCTTGAAGAGTTTGGCTGGTTGGAAGAGTAGTCATTCATCAAAAGCTTTTGGAACTTCAAAGGATCACAATTATTGAGTCAATTAGAGTTCTAAGCCATAATCAACACTGGACTTGATAAAGAGACTAGATGACAGAAATAACTTAGGTATATGATATTTGTAATCCAGTTAGGCTCTGTTTCAACTTTCAAATCTACAAGTCATGGAGCAAAGAAAATACCACTGAAAATGTCAAAACTAAAGGCAAAGAAACTGAAATTGAAAATTACCTATTCCAAATCACATATATCGTCCCAAACTCCCAGGGACAGATTTCATTTTACCTGCCACCAACAATCCAAAAACAAAAAATTATCTCAATTCTGCAAAATAAACAATACCATGCACCCAACTATTGCGATCACGATAAGAGAGAGACTCAAGAAAGTAGAGAATAGGGTCACAGCATCTCAACTTATAACAGCCCCAAAGTAAAGAAATTGTGCAGCCAAAAACCAGCATTCTCATAGTTAGATTCTACTGAATTCTAAAACATACTCTATCCTCAATGTTTCGTCTAACCTCAATGACTTCAACATTAAAAAAACATGACATGAATTGAATGAAACTCGATGAAGAAATGGGCACTTACTCCACAAAACCTAAGGTAGCAGCTGAGGGTGACAATTGGCTGAACTGGAGGCGACCCTCTCCATCAATCCGGAGCTTGTAAAGATTCTCCGATTCCACAACGATTTCACCCTTTGCAATGCTGTTAATTTGACGGCAAAGATCTTCATGCGTGTCGCTTCTTGGAGTTTTTGCAATACAGAAGTTCATTTCAAAGTCAATAAGTGCGGCCTTGGTTGCCATTATTTGCATGACTGAACGAACGTCAGTGGGTCCCGTTATCTTGACGAAACCTTCTTTCTTCTTTTCCAAGGTCTGCTTCAGATTCTTCACCCTTCGGATGAAGACTTGAATGCGCATTGAAACAGAATCGTTACAAAGCACTTCGGCTTTTCTCATCAGTCCTAAGTTGCCTTCCACTAAAACCAAATCCTCCTCCAGTAACACCTTTTTCATCAATCTTCCTTTTTTGTTAATGTAAACAAGTAGCTTCTGCTCGAGATAATCCACTCTTTCAGCCATTTCATGCTCTGACATCTTATCCTTCTTGGACTTCTTAGACAGATTATTTAATTGAGAGGTTCTTCTTTCAATTTTTGCATCGAGAATGCTTCCCTCTTCCACATCCACATTCAATTCATTAATCTTGCCAATTACAATATTCATCTTCTCCGTAAACTCCCTAATCTTTAGGGCAATGGTTGTAAATTGAGTGGAAAGATAAATCAGAGCTGCACTCTCCAATCGAATCTTCGTCCACGAACCATTCAATTCTAACAAATCAAATTTGAAATTGTACAATTACAATTAGAATTACAATCACAATCACAATCTAACTAATCCTAAAATAAATAAATTTACCACTACAATAATTCAATTTCCGAAGGAGGTATTTAGAGATTAAGAAACGTACTGTCCGACGGCAATGACATTTTTTCAGCATTATACAATTTTTCGATATCGTACGTCGTCATCGCACTTTGAAGTATTTCATTCGCCTCAACACTATTCGTCTTGAAATCAGGTGGAACTGCTGCGTCGATCGCCATCGTCGATGGCGTCGTTGAGAGAGAGCTGTTTGTGAGAGAGAGGGGGGATTTCGGTTTTTGAGAGAGAGAACTTTAAAAACTGTCTAGCAACTGTTTTAGTCATCCCTTAATCAATATCATGGGATAATTTATTCATAACAGCCAATCTTTGGATCCTTTAGATATTAGATCTGTGCCGGGCCGGCCCGGCCCGGTATTTGATAACCATGATGCACTGTAAAGCCTCTAAGGGCTCGTTTGGTACAAAGTATGGGATAAGGCCTGATATGTTTGACTGAGATGTCTTATAAATATAAAGAATTAATATTTCGTTTGGTATGATGTATTAAATTCTCTGCACACATAGTAATTATTGTAAATTATTGCTATAATTAGTTGCAGTATTATTTATATCACCTCATAGGTAGTATACATAACAACAAAAATAAATATTATTCATACGGGCCCGAACTTTATAAAGGGCCTTATACTTCATACTAAACAAGATATTAGGGTGTCATAAACATATTATATACCCTAATCACCCCTACCAAACAAGCCCTTAGAGCATTAGCATTGGTGAACGCTGGAATTGACGCTTAATATTTAATTAGTTTTTGTGGGTTCAAGTGAGCGCTGTTTTTTTTGCCATAATGGTGGGAGTTTAAAATGGTGGGCGCTGCTCATTATTTTATATTTTTATTTTATAATTAATAATATTAAATAATTTAAATAATAATTATTTTATTTAATTTATTTTAATTATGGAAAGGAAATAACACTCTCAATTTGGAAAGTGAATTAAATTAGTTAAGCTAGGAAGAAATATAAAAAAATTATAAAAAAAATAAACGATCTACTTATTTATTATAAAAAAATAAAGAAAAAAAATTACTGCTACTGCTTTCTTCTGCATCCTCTTATTTCCTTTCCTCGCCATTTCTCCAACTGTCTTCTTCCTCCTCTTCCTTCTTCTACTTCTTCTTCGCCCAATAGGAGTGTGCCACTTGTCCCACCACCTCCCTCGCCCTAGCCCTTCACCCACCCCACAAACGGGCGCCCACTCGACCGCCCCCCAGTTGGGCGCCATCGCCCAGCGCCCGCCCGCCTAACCCAGTTGCCCACCAATGCGTTTGCTCTAAGACCTTATTTGGTAGGCATGTTAAGATATGATAAGATAATTTAAGGCAAGATATATATCGTAGATAAAGTAAGATTGGTATCGTATCTTTGTGTTTGGTGGATAAGATATGTAACGTAAATATGATAGATTGGTTGTTTGGTATCCTAATTTAAATTCAAGATTAAGTAGGAAATGACAATTCTACCCCTAATTATAATTAATTATTTAAAATATAAAATTCATGTCCCCTATCTCCTCTCTTCCATCTGCAAATTAATGTCTTTTCTCTCTCTTGTCTCTCATCTCCCCCGCCACCATCCTCTGCACTCTCTCAAAACATCTATCTCTCTCTCTCTTTCTTTCTCTTACTCTCATCTCTCCCTGCCACCTCCACCACCACCCAAAATTTTCTCCGCTTCTGAAATCTCACGCCAGATCACATCGATCCGTCCCCCTCCTATCTCTCGCTTCATTCCCTACCAAAACAACCAGCACGCTAACCACCTCCACTGCCGACCACCACAACCATCGGCGGCAACATAACAGATCTTCATCCACGTTAAGCTCCGTCGCCACAACTCTCGGTCAAACCCTCACTTTCTCTCTCTTCATCCCATCTGCAAACCTCCACCACCATCCAATTGTGCACCAGACGGAGATTCAATCTAAGGGTTTCCGGACGCTACGCGAGGGCCAGAGGGTGGAGTTCACCGTCGATAGCAGGGAGGACAGCCGGAGCAAAGCCATCGCCGTCGTGATTCTCGCCAGGAATTAGCTAAATAGCTGTTGGGGTACACACATTCACAATGATGGAGTAACCGTGAGGGGTGGAGGAAGAAGATGAAGAAGGGGAAGTGTTGAGGGTTATTTGGGCATTTCATAATTAATATGGGGTTACTGTTCACACCTTGTTACTAATCGGGCCAAAGGTGCCCGAGTCCTACACCAAAGCAAAATAGTAAAAATAGCGTCGGTCTTGCCTTAATCTCGGGCCTCCGCTTTAACCAATCTTGGCTAATATGGCTTACCAAACACACCCTAAAAAGACAAAAACTTGTATACGATCGGTCGCATGGTACGACTGAACCCACGCGCGCGGGCGCTTGCAACACACGCTTCCGCTATCGACCGTTAAGTCGGGCTCGTGTGATACACGCGTCATTTTAGGCGCATCCACGGGCCTGACAATTTTTATTTTTGTTGGGAAAATTCTAAGTTTTGATTTAATACCAAAACCCAACTGACTCCAACCGAGTAGATGATTGCATCAACCTAAGTGATGTTTTCCAGCTCGCCTGTTTGAGCTTTAGATTTTCTAAATTTACAGGTTAAGGGAGCTGAAGACAGCAGAAGATCTAGCTGTGTTATCAGCCGGAGTCAAAATAACAGCTGAGGAGTTTTCCAGCTGAGTAGAGTTCAAGACTGAGCAGAATCAAGCTGAATAATGACCGAGCTGAGTCAAAGCCAAGAAAACACAGCTGAACCAATCCAGCTGTACAGACCAAAAGAATGTCAACTCTGAAGACATCAGTTCAAGTAAGAGTTTCAGATCCAGCTCCAAAATTCAAAAACCAGCTTAAAGTCAAAATCCCGGTGTCAGAGGAAGTCAATATACCTCCACCAATGAGGGATTGCCAAATCAGCATCCTAGTGTGCAAAACCTAGGATCTGACACTGATGAAGACAGGTGAAGATACACCCAACGGTAGATCGAGCAGATCAGAAAGTAGGTGAGAATCAAACGGCTCTTCCAACGGGTAGTTTTGAATCTCTACCTATAAATACCAGTCTTCAACCTCAGGATCAAATACGAAAAACGCTCTACAAGCTTTCATCTTTGAGAATTCAAAAGATCTCTAGCAGTTCTTACTATTTCGAAAGAACACTTTATCTTAAAGTGTTTCTAGTTCAGAAACTGCCCAGTTTTTCATCTGATCCCTAGGCAGAATTCATTGCATATCCAAAGCCTAGATTTTGAACGAGTTCACTTAAACTCAAAGTTCTTCATTGTAAGAACTAGTTCATAGTTGAAACCCCAAAACCATATCCCTTCTATACCCAGAAAGGTTAGGTTAAAGTTACGCCAGCTTGAAGCGCGAAATTCAAGTGTTTGTAAGGTTTTTTTTCAGTACCCGAAAACTGAAAAGTTCAGGCTTCTACAGTGCCCGCAAACTGTTAGAACACAGCTCATATTCGAGCTGCGAAGCTGCTTGGTACTCGTTAAACCAAGTGGTAGTGAATTACCAGTTTATCTGGTCGTGGACGTAGAAGGAGTTTCTCCGAACCACGTTAAAAATCGTGTTCTTTGTCTGTTATTTATTTTCAGTTATTTTCATTTAAAAGAACTGACTCCATCAAGCATATCATATTTATCAAACTGCATAACCAGCTGCTTGCCCAGGCCAGCTGTGTTTTTCAAAAACTGCACAACTTGACTAAGCTGAAAACTTCAAGATAATATTTCAAGCTGAGTTTTTCTAATGTAGCCCGACTTAGAATTAAGATAACTAAGCCGGTGGGTCCCGCGACGTACACAATTTATGATTAACCAAGGAATAGATAACGACCCATTTATCAAACAAAACCAAACATACTTCAAAACACTTCCAACGAACATGCTGATCAAGAAATCAATATCAATAACATGCTTGATAATTTTAACCAACAAATGGTTATCAACAACAGACATATCTTGATATCAATAAGTAGGGTCACATGACCGAGATATACCAAGTATAAACATCATCAAGAAATCAGGTTTAACCTGATATCAAAAATTAATATCATACGACCAATGGTGCCAAAAGCTTAATATCAACAAGAAGTTTATTAGATCAAGAAAGCACGATAAAAAGGGTCGTATGACTTAGAAGATCTCAACAGATAATCAATAACTAATTTCAAGTTAAGGCGGGCTAACATCAAAACCTTAACTAACAACGTCAAAAGACTTCAGAAGTTATAAACTTCAGAGTTTAAAAACGAACTTCATACTTCAGAACATATTTCAAAGTGATGCAGCGGAAAACATAACTAGGTTATATGTATGAAGACATATAACCAAACTCTTTAGTTTAAACAACTTTCAAGAATTCAACCAACGAAAGTCCGTCCAAGCATACTCTCATCTCCATCTGAAATAACCTGCACATTTTAGAAAACAACATGCAGGCTGAGTACTTCGTACTCAGTGACTCAGTGGACACATGCCAAAATACTTGAAATCTTGCTGCTTAGAGCTATAGATTTAACTTGCCCCAAAGCATAACACAAGTGAATTTTATAAAACAAACCTGTGCTTGCTCAAATATTTTCTTTTTCCATAAAAAGTATTTGTCCGGACAGACTTATAATTTAGGATGTATGTACCAGATCTACAATCAAATAATGTTAGTGTTGAGAAGTAGGCCTCATTCTCAAACACTTGTAACCGGCCCATATTTCGGAAGACACACGATTACAAATAAGTGTACATAAATCCTACCTTGCATATGACCTAATTCGTCTTCCTTTAGTAGATGGTAACATACAAAACTTAATACATTTGGCAAGTTAATCAATTTAAAACATCATATATATAATCAAATATATATATATATCATTCATCATTTCTTTGGTTAGAAAGCCCACCTGTCGAGTGCTGCTTTATCTTACATTTCTCGTTCTTGATTTCCCGTCTTTATGCTCTCACTCGTTCCTTCATTTGAGATTAGGTTTATCAACCATCAGAGCGAGAAACAAACGACAGACGAAGAGATGTGACATCTCGATCAACTTAATTTCTAATTCGCTTCGATTTTCTAAGACTTAATTGATAATATCACTTAACCTTTCTAAACACTTCTAAATCTCATACTTAACTTCTATTAATCACATCATCAAACATTTAAGCTTATTATTATCACATAAGCTCATCATCAACATATCATTAACATATAAGCATGTCATTAGCATATAAAATCATCATTAGTATGTAATTAACATATAACTATTATTTACTATTCATATCATTAACTTAAAATATTTTCGACTCGATAAACGAGCTCCGAAAATTACGAAATTAATTCTACTTACATCATTCAACATAATAAGCATAATTACGCAATCAGATTATCAATTCAGATCACGTACACGTATAAACCTTCAACTTGGAAAAATAGCCGAAAAATAGAAAATTCTTAATACTTGGCAATTAATTTCTGAAAAATTCTACAATACTTAATTTTTCGTGTAGAATTCGAATATGCCATTATTTTCTTGATTAACAATCAAATAATACTTTTATTTTCCTTATTAATTTTCGGCAATTTTGAAATTTGGAAAATAAATATCCAATTTCATTCTAATCAATTCCAAACATCTTAATTTAATTTATAAGCTATATTTAAAGCTTAATTACTTAATTTAATTGGATAAAAATCAAAACCCTATTATATATATATTTCGACTTTTTAAAGAAATAGGGCACATTTGCTTATTTTTATCCATTTCAAATTACAACTTGCTTAAGTAATATTCTAGAGATTAATTGTAAACTCAATTAATCCATTTAAGCTCTAAAATAATTATTTTTAATTTATTTTAAATGCTGAAAATTTCAAAATTAATGAAATTGAGCTCCAAAAATTCTAACAAAATTTCCACATGCTTAAATAAATATCATAAGCTCAATTCTATCATCAATTTAATTATTCATCATCAAAATCAAAAAGCCCTAATCTTAAGAACCCTAGATTTCGAAAATTCCAATAATTGGAATAATTATGGTTCAACCAATTAATTCAATGTATAAACATACTTAATAACATCATATAAGCTCAATTTAAACATCAAGATAAAAAACCCTTACTTTCTATCATATTTTTCGGCCAAAATTAAAAGTCATAGAAGGGCTTTGATTCTTTGATTGCTTCCAACATCAAATATGCTTGAAATAATTATCTAAGCTCAAATATCCAATTAATTTGATCATACAACATCACAATCAACATCTCAAATTTTTCTCATTTTATCGGCATTTATGAGAATAAGAATAAAGCATGAATAAATCATGAATTAATAACATATCATGCATCCTAAGCATGAATTAAACATCATAAATTAAATTCAACATCATCTACTAATATTCTTCAAAATTTTTGAAATATTTAAAAGAATTAAAAGGAGGATTTGAGCTTGTATTTTGAGCTATATCTTGAACTAAACATTAATCATACCTTAATAATTGATTTGGAGATGATTAGCACTTGAATTGAAGCTCAAAAGTTGAAGAAATATAGATGAATGTGTGCATGAAATGTGTGTGCTGTTGCTGCCCTGTTTTTGGCCGAGAAAGATGAAGAAATGGTGGAATAAATGGCTTACAACACACACTTAATCATCCACCATTAGTCAACTTAATTATGTCATCACCTAGGTCATCAATGAGGTCAAAAATAGGATTAAATAATTGATTAAATGCTCAATTTAATCAATTAATTACTAACTTATTAATCACAACTTTAATCTCTAATTTCTTGATCTAGAAAAATCAATTAGGGTATCTCAAACCCTAATGCAAATTCTCGTAAGAAAATGCTGAGAAACGAATTATTTATGAAATAAATAAGATTATTATTTTTAATCATAAATTACTAATAAATTAAATTAAGAAAATTAAATTCATAATTTTCTCAATAAAAGTCAAGCATAAATGCTCAATCTAATAAACACAAATTTTATTTCATTTCGGTTAAACTGAGACGAAACAAAAATAATTAAATTCCATTTTTTCGACAAAAATTAGGGTTGCCGAAGAAAAATTATTAAAAAGGGAATTTTTCTTCATCTTCATTCGCTTTACTTAATTATACACATATATATGCTTTCTCTAAGAATTTTCGGAAATAAAATCCGAAAATACAATAAATTACCGGAGAAATTTTTATAATTTCCAAGGAAATCAAATCTTCAAAAATAATATATTTCTCCAATAAATTCAAACATATAAACACATAATCATAAATACCTTCATCACCTCATTTCGGATTAACCGAGACGAGATAAAATCTTAAAATCCTTAAATTATTAAAATTCGGCAAATTAGAGCTGCCGGAAAATTTTAATTGCTGAAACTTAATCTCATTTTAAAAATCTTGCAGCTTAATTATTTTAAACAAGCTCTTAATTAATTACTAAGATTGATTATGAAAAAGCGGGATATTACATTCTCTCTCCCTAAAAATAAATTTTGTCCCGAAATTTGCTTATCTCAAAGGAAAAACTCGGGATACCATTCTTTCATCTTATCTTTCAATTTCAACATTTCTTCTTCTGAATTGACTACTCTTGATTTTTACTAAAATGATCGACTTATTTCTTAGCTAATGGGCCTTTCGATCCAGAATTGCTTCTGGTTTCTCTTCTAAACTGAGGTCTGATTTTAAGGCTACGTTTTCTCGACTAGAAACATGCTTAGGGTTGAACATGAATCAACGCAACTGGGATACATGAAACACACTGCGCGAAAATCTGAAGCTTAGCGATAAAGCTAGCTTGAACATAATTTGACCCATTCTTTCTAGAATTTTATACGGTCCTATATAACGAAGATTAAGCTTTCTTTTCACGCTAAATATATAAATTTCTCTCGAAGGCGAAACTTTTAGAAAAACTTTATTTCCGATTTCGAACTCTAACTCTGATCTTCGAGAATCCGCATTAGATTTTTGGTGATCTTTCACTTCTTTAAATCCGTTGCCTAATTTGACGAACGATCTTGATCATTTTTTTTCAACTGCATCAGGTCTTAATACTTTCTTTTGGCTACTTTGTCTCCATAAAGCGGGGACCGACATTTTCTTCCAGACTTTGAACTATCCTCTTCGATTGACCATCCGTCTGAGGCAAAAAGGCAGTTCTGAAATTTACTTTGATGCCATTTAACTTTACAGACTTCTCCAGAATGGGAGGTAAATCTAGAATCTCGATCTAACGATCAATTTGGTCATACCGTACAAACGCACGATTTCTCGAACATACCGCTGAGCTAGCTTGTTTGATCCAAACGTTACTGGAATTGGTATGAAAAGAGCAGATTTTTAACAGTCTATTCATAGTCATCCAAATAACTGTATTTTCTCTTTTGACTTTGGTAACTTGGTTACAAAGTCCATGGTAATTTTTTTTATTCCATTTCCATTCTGGAATATCTAACGGCTAAAACTTTCCGTAAGGTCTTTGATGCAAAGCTTTAACTTGCTGGCTAAACATCGCCCTACAGCTGAAGCTATATCTTGCTTCATTCCTTCACACCAAAATCTTTGCTTCAAATCTTGATATATTTTTGGTGCTTCCGAGATGAGCGGTATAAGGTTTTTCATGAGCTGCTCTCATGATTACAGCTCTAAAGTCTTCTTTATCTGGATCACAAAGCCTTTCTCTAAACACGAGAGTATTATCTCCAGCTTCGTGGAAATGTTCTACTTTTCATTGTGAATCTTAGGTCGCAATTTCTCCAGCTTCTTGTCCTTTCTCTGAGCATTCGAAATTTTTATTCTCAAATCTGGAGTTATTTCCAGAGTTACAATTAGCTACTCTGGATATTGAGGTGGTAAACCCACTTCTATTTTTAGCTCTTCAAGATCTTTAATTAGCTATTTTCTTGAGTGAGTAAAAACTCTAACTCGGGTTTTGCTCTTTCTGCTCAAAGCGTCAGCTACGACGTTTGCTTTTCCTGGATGATAGGAAAGTTTGCAGTCATAGACTTTTATTAATTTGAGCCATTTTCTTTGCCTCATTTTCAACTCTTTTTGTTTGAAAATGTATTTGAGACTTTTATATAAAGATCTCACACTTGGTTCCGAAAAGATAATGTTTCCGATACTTTAGAGCATGCACGACTACTGCTCGTTATAATTTATAAGTTGGATAATTTATCTCATGAGGCATGAACTGTCGTAACGCATGGGCGATAATTTTCCCACTTGCATCAGGACACAACTTAGTCCATTCTTTGATGCACCCGTATAAACGGTGTAGTATTTTTCTGCTTCTAGCACTGCTAAAACAGTAGCAGTGATTAACTTTCTCTTAAACTCTTGGAAACTTTCTTCGCATTCCGAATACCATTTGAACTTCGATTCTTTCTTGAAAAAAATTTTGATCATTTTGGCCTTGCTATCTTGGAGAATCCTTTAATGAATCTCATAGAGTAACCTGCTAGACCCAAGAAATTATTAATTTCACGGGGTGAGGTTGGCGATCCCAATCTTGAACTATTTGCACTTTGAAGTGTCAACTTTAATTTCTTCGGAAGAATCATATCCGAGAAAATTTACTTCTCTTAGCCAAAATTCGCACTCGCTGAATTTGACATATAATTTCTTAGATTTAAGCTTTTCTAAGACAATTAGGAGATGCTCTTCATACTCCGGTTCACTCTTTGAATACAAGAGAATGTCATCATGAAGACTATGACAATTCTATCCAATCATTCATGGAAAACTCGATTCATAAGATCCATAAATACTACTGGAGCATTTGTCAATCCAAACGGCATTACTACAGTCTCTTAGTAACCTTACCTCGTTTGAAACGCAATTTCTGTAATATCTTCTTGAAGAATCTTCGGCTGATGATAGCCAAATCTCAAATTAATCTTTGAGAAAATACTAGCTCTTCAGAGTTGATCAAACATATCATCTATCCTTGACAAAGGATACTTGTTTTCAACTTATTTAACTTCTGGTAGTCGATACACATTCTCAAACTGCCGTCTTTCTTCTTGACGATCAAGATTAGCGTTTCCCAATGAAAAACATTAGGTTTGATAAAACTGAGATCAAACAACTCTTGCCACTGAATCTTCAATTCTTACAACTTCTTCGAGGCATTCTATACGACGTTTTTGATATTGGAGTTGTACCAAGCTCAAGGTCGATGGTGAACTCCAATTGCCTGTCTGGAGTAGTCTTGGCAAAACTTCAGGATAAACATCCTTGAACTTTCTGACTGCAGCTACATCATCGATATTCTTATCTTGGTTCTCATTTTTGACGAGAAAAACTAGACATGTTTGCATATCTTTTCTTCTCAACAACTTTCTTGGTTGGATTACCTAAATAATTGGCAACCTTTTTCTGCTTTTCTCTATTCTAAAGAATAAAGTTGGCTCTTTTTCAGATGGCTGGAAAAGAAATCTGTCTTTTCTTGCACCGAATGGTGGCAAAATTCTCGATCAACCAAACCATTCTCAGAATGATGTCCATATCCCATAATAAGATTAGATTTAGGGTTTTGGCTGACATCTTAAGGAAACAAATCTGGAGTAAACTTGCGTAACTGAGGTAGATTTATCCACCAGGGCCGATACTCTTAAACTCTGGCTAGTACTCCATTTTAAGGCCAAGAGTATGTATGCATGCACTCGATTTTGAAGAATGCTATGCACCAATACCAAATACAATTGTAATTGGTACAACTCTTATCTGGCCTATACCTGCTAGATTTCCTTGATCCTTAATGCTCGGCTTCGGCTCAAGAGCGAAAACTCTTTGATGCGACTTTTGCCGTGATGGTTGCTACTGCTTTGACTAGCTGTTGGATTTTTTTTTGGATGCTGAGCCGATGCTGATTAGGTCTTCTTCCACCTACTCCTTGCTGCTTACTTGGCACTGGTACAGAGGAAATTTCTTGCGGTCTCTGAGTCGAACAATCTTGCCCAAAGAAAAGCGATTGATTGCTGCTGACTTTGCCTTTGATACAGCTTCTTACTAGATTGGTTTCCAGCATTTCACTTTCTTTCTGACCTTCGCATGAATATTGCTGGTTAGCGGTTGCAGGAGCTTGAACTTGAAATGGGAAAGGTGCTAGGATTCTGGACTAACTTTTCTGATTGCATGAACAATTCCATATCTAGAACTCGGTTAACGCTTCAGCATAAGTCAAAACACTTTGACTTACTAGCACTATTCTTCATGTCTTGCATTAGTCCGAGGAAAAAGCTCAGACAATCTTCTTGTCTGATTTAACTTTAACAGAGCGAAACGACTAAGTTACAGAATTTACGAACAAACTCTATCACCGACTTCTTTCTTTGCTTTAAATTTACGAACTCGCTTTACTTCTGCTTGCAGCAGCTTTTCGAAACATATTTCTTGAAAAGGGATTCCTTGAACACCCAAGAGAGATTCTCAAGCTGCTCGGAAAAATTCTTCTGGCAAGCTTCCCACCAGAAGTCTGTTGATTCTTTAAGCTCATATGACATGAATGTGAGACGCTCGTGGTCATCACCTTGAAGAACCTAAAGATTCGCTCTAACGCACAATCTAATCTTCTGCTTCTGACGGATTTTCTTTACCGTCAAGAGTTAAGAAATTCTGACGAAGAGAAAATTCTTCGATTCTCCTCTCAGACAGAGGAGATGGGATAGGTTCTCGCTACTTTTCTTCTACTACTCTATTTCTCTTATAGAAGACATTCTAATTAACACGCGCAAGGGTTTAAGCGAATTTTACTTTATTCAAAATATCAAGTTTTTAACTTGAAAGTTTAAGCACATTTCACATCTTAAGCTTTAGCATAAAAGCAATTACTTCATAGAGTAATCATTCCACTTATGGAACTTAGCATTCAAGCAAATCAATTCTCATCATAGCATAATCACTTTCATAACTTTACTTAACAATTAAGCAATAATGCAACAATGTATAGCTTCATAGACTTTTGTCATATTGGCAATCAACATCAAAGCACTCAGCTTCATAAACTTTTTCTTAATCATTCAAGCAATTAGCAAGATAACTTAACTTAGTTAACTTAACTTATAAACTTTTGACATGGCAAGTTACGTCTTTCATACTTTAGCTTATTTTCATGAAATTCTCATTCTTCAAACTTTGACTTCATCTTGACAATTAATTTTCAACATACTTTACACTTCTCAAGGTATCATAACTTCTTATCTTTCTTAAGCATATAACTTCAAGAACTCATTAGCTTAATTAAATGAACGCTCTGGTCATTCTTTCATATATAGAAAAAATTATCCCTATATCAACTGTGATGTCCTAGCATCACACAAAAATAACATTGACGATACGGACTACTATTCCGATACCGAACTATCTTAAGCCATATTATGTATCATATTTTTTTATTTTATTTTATTTTCACACATATTCACGTATATATATTACTTCTTTCTTACTTACTAACATTACTTCTACTTTTACACTTTCAATACTGGCAACAATTAAAAAGGTCGACTCTCTACTGGTCGTCCTTAGGAAGCTCTTTCTCCTTATTAAACATATTCTCGAAATCTACACTTTCGATCTCTGCATTCTCTTCTGCTACTTCTTCTTTGACGATCACATCTCTGTTCAAGATAAACTTGACTTCATCTTCAGTGTCTGCAACCGGCGTCGACGAGAAACTAGCCTCGAAACTCGAACTTCTAGAGAGGAACACTCTGAAGCTTGACTAAGCAGACCATCACCTCGATAGCTGAATCGTCATCTAGATTGTTATAACTATCCTCCTGGCGTAGCCAGAACGATTCCGTCTCAAATTCCTTTGCTAGAACGGAACAATGATCGTCCGAAAAGACCAGCTAAGCATCATTGGCTTGGTCAGCCTTTACCTGATCTAAATCCAAAACCGATGGAAGAAATCCCAGATCTATCCTAAAAGGAAGGAATCAATCCGCTCCTAGCAGGAACATAAGAAAAATTTAATATTCGGAGGGTTAAGAATACAAAGAACCCTCGGTTACATGAGAATCACCTCTATATGAAGTGCTATAAATGAATCAAAATCTTGAAATCAAAGGTTCTAAGGCCAAGACGGGCGCTTTTAACTGGATAAAGAAGTAGCAAGACTAATAAACAGAGAAGTAGGTTGGGAAATGAAATAACCCAAACCGTAAACTAGATTAGATAACTGAAACTTAGCAAACATTGGCTCAGGATCTTTTGGAAGAAATAAGGAAGGAATAAGGTTATCCTGAGGTATTGGCTTCAATATTAGCCTTTCAGAGGTATAACAAGAAGAAGGGTAAAGCTGCATAACGCATATAGCGAAAACTGATCGATTAACCTTCGATTTTGCGATAAATTTCTACAATCGCCAAAAAGCACGTCTTCCACAGCTGAAGACTCACAACTTGCGGCATGAGCAAAGTTGTCCACTTGCGCCACTCCTCTGGTAATAATGTGTAGTACCCCTCTTTTTCATAACCGATCTTAGTAATTAATTAAGAGCTAGTCTAAAAGAAATAAGTTGTGAGAACTTATAAAGAAAATAAGTTCCGGCAATTAAAATTTTTCGGCAGCCTTAATTTACCGAATTTTAATAATTTAAGATTTATTCTCGTTCCGGTTAATCCGAAATGAGATAATGAAGATGTTTATGACTATGTGCTTATGTGTTTGAAGTTATTTGAGAAATATATGCTATGTTGAAAGATTTGATTTCTCCGGAAATCATAAAATTTCTTCGATAATTTATTTTAGTTTCGGATTTTATTTCCGGAAAGTCATAAAGAAAGCTTATATTAGAGTTGGAGAAACTCTAATAATTTTTATAGTTCGAGAGCTTTATAATTAAAGCCGTTATGATTGACTGATTGATGTTTGATTAATTAGAGAATTAATTAATCCATTTAAATTAATAATTATATGCATAATGTTTAATTAATTAATGTAGTATTCCGTATTTCTTGAGTATTAAGATTTATTAAATTAGTAAGAAAGATAAGATTTCAGTAAAAGAAAAATTTTCGTTCAGAAAATTTTACCCGGCAGATATATTCTACCGGAAAAATGAGTTTTAATTAATTTTTATCATCTCGGTTAATCCGAAACGAAGAAGTTTTTACATTTATCAATAGATGATAAATGTGTAGTCGTAAAATGACTGAAAGAAGAATTTAATTTAATTACGTAAAATTTTACGTAATTTATCGCTTAAAAATTTAGTTTCGGTCGATTTGAAAATGTTGCAAATCTCCGATTCTTTCTGTGAGATTTTTATCTAAGGTTCGTGAAACCTTAATCTTAATTACTGTGTTGAGAAATTAGAGAGTTATTAGAAGATTAATTAGTTATTAATTAATTGAATTAATAATTAATTAAATGACTAAACCTAAAACTTAGGAATTAAGTTTCAATTAAATATTTAACCTAGTCTAACCCTAACCTATGTATGAAATGCATCTATTTATCCCTCACCCCTCTCACTCTCACGCACACACACAAACATAGCAGCTCACACTCTTTTCTCTCTTCTCTCTCTCGACACAAACACACACTCCATACACACACATCCAAGTGAAGCTTCAAGATTCAAGTTCTTCATACTATCTATCATCTCCAATCATCTAAGTAAGCTTAGATCCCTCTCTTTCAAGCTCTTGTTCATTTTCATGGTGGAAGATCTCATATATATATATATATATGTCGAAATTTTGAGAGAAAAATAAGAAGTGATTGGATGATGTTTATGTCTTAGTATGATGCTTATATGATGTTTATATGATGATTAGAGTGATTAAAGCATGACAATCAATTCCCTAACCCTAAGTTTCATAATTATCGAAAATTATGGAAAATGGTCAAATTTTGATTCACGCATTGTTTGATGTTTTGATCTTCATAAATTGTGCTTATAATATGCTTAGAAGATCAAATATGTAATTAGATTAGAAATAAGAAAACCCTAGCTAATATTTTCATTATTTTCGAAAATTTCAAGAAATGAAGAAAATGATGATCCATGATTTAAATGCTTGTTTTGATGTTATAAATGAGTTTAGTAAATTAATCTAAGAATGTTTCATGTTGGAAGTGAGCATGAATTCCCAACCATTTTCATTTTTATAAAAATATCGAAAAAAAAATGAGATTAAAATTTGGGTATGATAATGTGATGTTATATGATTGATTTGATGATATATGATGTTAATGAAGTAAGTTTAAACAAGAGATAAGAAAATATAAGCATTTTAAAACCTAGAAATCCTAGAAAATCGAATTACGGTTTGAATTAAGGTTGGAGGTATAATGCTTAATGAATTGAAATTAAATGAAGAAATGAGCTTAAGATGTTTAAATAAGTAAGTTAGAAATTAAAAGGAAAAGAAAATAATTTTAGAAATCTTAAAAATGAAATTACCGAAAAAAAAATATATATATATATATAAATAAATTATTAATTGATTTTTAATTAATAAACTAATTGCAATTATGAACTTCTTAATAAAAATTAGGTGTTATATGATTTTCTGAAAATTTAATTCAGAATAATAAAGTTTTTCTATTTTTGGATGATTTTCCCGATTTGGGAGTTTATGTGTTAAATGGTGTAAATGTGTGTTATAAATGTGTAAAAATGTGTGTTGTATTGAAAAATATGTATAGATTTAAATTGAGAATTTTCTGAGTCCGTTAGACGGATTAAAATCGACTTAGTCGATTATGATGAATGTTTATGAATGTTGTGCTAAGAGATTATTTGATGTTGATTGATATTTGATGATTAATGATGGATTAAGATAGAGTAAGAGTGTTTAAGAAGTTAAGTTATCGAGTATCGAGTTTCGTCGTAGAAATTTGAATCGAATTACGTTAGGATTATCGAAGTCGTTATTCGATAAAGGTTCTCGTTCTGAATTCGTATTCTATTCCAATTCGATTTAAAGGAGCAAGCGGAAGCGGAAGCAGAAACGTGAAGTAAGAGGTTGAACGAGCAGTAAAGTTAAAGTTAAAGCTTAAATCGATCAGGTGGGCTTTTCTAACTAAAGAAATAACAAATGATATACATATATATGATTATATATATGTGATGTTTTTAAATTGATTAACTTGCCAAATGTTTGTATGATACCATCTATTGTAGCAAGATGAATTCAGTCCTACGCAAGGTAGGATTTGTGTACACTTAGTTGTAATCATGTGCCTTCGAAAAGGTGGGCCGATTACAAGTGTTTGAGAAGGAGGCCTCCTTCTCAACACTATCACTATGTGATTATAGATCTGGTACATACCTCATAAAGTAGATGTCTGGCCAGACAAACATGATTTACAGAAAAGAAAACGTTGAGCATGCACAGGTTGGTTTTTTGAGAAAAATTTCTTGTGCTTATGCTCTATGGCAAGTTTAATCCCTAACTCTAAGAAGTAAATTTTTATGTATTTTTGGCATGTGCCCACTGAGTACTTCGTACTCAGCCCGCGTATTATTCTAAAATGTGCAGGTTAGCTGAGATGGAGATGATGTGTCTTTGGATGAATTTGTGTTGTTGATAAAGTGTTTAGGAGTTGTTTTGATGAAATCAGACCTAGATTATATGTCTCCATACATATATTCTCTCATTTTTCCGCTTCCATGATAAGATGTTTGTTTTGAGAAAGTTTATGAAATTTGATGTTGACGATGTTTGGATTCTAGAGTCGAACTATGTTGAAGTCATTTGAATTCTAAAGTCGAATTCTCTCTTTTGTCAAGTTCTTTTGAAACTCAGCCACTTGATCATATGTATATAAGTTGTTCGTTGTTTGAGAAAGCTTTGTCGAACTTGAAACAGTTTTCTTTATCGTGCTTTCTTGATCCTAAAATCAGCTTGTCGTCTTCTTGTTTCTTGTTGATAATATGGTTGAACAGGTCTATTGAATTCCGAGCTGATTAAGTTGTATTCGTTGATTTTGAGACATGTATGTCATATTTATTCTAAGTTGAGAAATCATTGAGCATCTTTGTTCTTATTAACTGATAGCCGGGTCGCTATCTTATCCTTTGGTTAATCATAAATTGTGTACGTCATGGGACCCACCGGCTTTGTCATCTAAATTCTAAGCCGGGGTGCGACAGAGTGGTATCAGAGCAGGTCTGTCTGCTCTGAGTTATTTCTTGAAAGTCTAGTCTAGTTTAATTCCTAGACTAGTCGAGAGCAAGGTCTGTTGCTCTAAGTTCATATTTCTTCAAGTCTAGTTTGGTTTGAATTCTAGACTAGTTAAGTTTCAACAACAACAAAAGTCCAGCATCTCATCTCATCCGGCAAACCAGGTACGCATTTAAAAGTTTTCTATGTTTAAAAAGTTTAAAATTTGAAGTTCCATGTGACTGACGGACTGTTATGTGGACTTGATCAACCCACATAACTAGAAACTCAGTAATATGGTTCTTCCGCTTTTATAATGAAAATAAATAATGAGATGAAGTTAGAAAGTTTGAGATATGAGATTGTGTAGTGGAATTGAGACCTTAATGAGGTTGTAAGTTGGCGAATAATTGTGCAAGTAAGTTGGTTGTTTAACTTTAGAATGTACCGTGAGTTTGGTACCATCGTTTGGAAGCGAAATTAGCTTCTCGAAGTGACGAGGCCCTGAGAGAGTTTCAGCATATGCGTATGAGTACATAGAGACGTTAGTTCAGCACGTTTCCATCATGTTTGCATGAATATTAATGAGAGTATTATTTCAGGAGTTCTCGGAATAGTAAGGTTGGTTCATTTTCTTCCCGACGAGTGAATAGGGCAGAACTTCAAGATTCGATGTCGCAATACAACCCAATTCCTTTTCTTGTTCCTCAAGTGAATTTCGAGTCATTATTTCTCCTCGTTCTAATGATTATAGTTTTGATGAAAACTTATTTATTTCTCAGCCGTTGTCGAATGGCTATGTTTCATCTCCACCTTTATTAAATATTTTTGTTTCTGTTTCCGAGCCTTTTGCTTCGGTGAACAGCTTGGTTTCATCTCCCTCTATTGATATAGTTCCATTAAATCCCTCTTTGGATACTCTTCAAGTTTTGAATTCTTCAGAGCCTGATTAATTCTTTGGAACTCGGCTTGTTTCTTTCGTTTCTACGAAAGGAGTACGTCTGGACCGCATCGTCATGTCAATGACGAGGAGATCGTTGACCCAGAGGTCGGAACAACCGAAGGATATTTTTATCTTCGTTGCATGCCGTTTAGCCATCTAGGATTTCAGCCTAGTTTTAGACCTTTTTCGGGTATGGTCGACGTGAGTGTTGTCCGTTTGACGTTACATGAAGTGGAGAGAGCCGAGGAGAGTACCGAGTTTGAAAGTGAGGAAGAAAAAGAAGAAGAAGATCCATTAGAGGATGAGCAGAGAAGAGAGGGTTCGAGAGTGGCGTTAATTTAATAGATTAATAATCGAACAAATTTTACGCTTGTTTAGTAGGTTTTCGTATAAAGATGCATAAAATGTTAAGTTTACAAAAATTCGGTAGCGATGAAGAATTCCGCTCCGAGAAAGTAGTTTTGCGTGATGCCCTAAAATCACGGAATCACGGTTAACGTGGGGAGTTTTTGTATAGAGAAAAATCCCTCATTTTTGAAAAAGTCCTCGAAGAGGTAAATTTTTCCGTTATAAGAAGAAGTATGGCCAAAGCAGTCATTTTAGAAAATTTCTGAGTTTTGTATTTATGTCAGAAATTATATCTTAAAAATGAATTAATGAAACAAGAATTTTTGAAGTAAAATGAAGTTTATTTTAGTAAATAAAAGCGTTAAACAAGAATTGAAAGATAGAAAGTTCGTTGAGAGCATAAAGAATCGAAGGAGAAATTTTTTTCAGAGATGGCTGCACTTCAGAGATTTCTCAAAAATAATACAGGGATTGAAGTGAGAGACCGCGGGAAGTGAGAGACCGCTGAAAAATATTACAGGGATTGAAGTGAGAGACCGCTGTGAAGTCAGAGACCGCTGAAAATAATACAGGGCGAGAAGTCAGCCATCTCCTAGACTCAGCGCTCGCTGAAGGAAGCAGGACACCGGAACTCAGCGTCCGCTGAGGTCGAGCGGTCGCTGACCATGGCAGGTCAGCCGCGGCTGAGTCCCAGCGGTCGCTGACCTGGGCAGCGGCTGTTCTGCCACCTTTTACTCGGGAGGCCATAACTTCCTGCTCATTTAACGGAATTCAGATTCGTAAATTGGGTTAGAAACTAGACATCCGTGGCTTTCTAATGGTACCCTGTACGTCCCTTGGTTCTAAATATTCTGTTCTGAAATTTAGTTTTAATCTGCTGCATTTGTGCAGATTTTTCTATAAATTATTTCTTTCAAGTTAAATCAATTTATTTTGATTTCTTGGAACTTTCTAAATCAAATTCTTGCTCATCGATGTAAGCTTGAGATCCTTTATGTGAGGAGCTTTCGTAAGCGAGATGATGAATTAATTTTAAGCAAGGCGATTGTTTATTTTTTTTTCTCTCGGAAGTAAAGTGATCGGGAGACACCGTTGGAAAACGACAAGAAGATGAAAGCAATCGGAGAAAAAGAAGAAAAATGAGTATGAAGAAGAGAATTGAAATAAGTAATGAAGAGTGAAAACGTAGCTTAAAGTATGAAAGATCGAAAGAAGCAGTTCAGTAACTCGACTCAGCGCCGGTTGGGCAAGAGCGACCACTGACCATGAAAGGTCAGCCATGGTTGAGCCCCAACAAACGCTGAACTTGGGCAGGTCACCCCAGGTTTTCTTCGTCCATTCCATTCTTCGTTTGTTCCATTCGTCGTTTGTTTCATTTGTCGTCCGTTTCGTTCGTTATTCGTTTCATTCGTCGTTAGTTTAGTTCTTGATTGTTTTGTTGTGTTCTTGTTTTATTTTCCGTTAGTTATATTCTAGTTATGATTTAGAAAAAGGTTTGAGATGAAGTTAATAACTCAAAAGAATTTATAATGAAGTTTATATGTCAAGATGATATTATTCATTTCTTGAATTATTAAGAATGCATGAGCTAATTATATTTAGCAATTTTGAGCATGAAAAATAATTGCTACTTGAATTATTTTTATGCTTAATTATTGAAGTGATTATATGAAGAAAATGAATCGTGTGATTCATTATTTATGATAATGAGAGTGAATCGTTTGATTCATTAATTATGATGAGCATGTTATGTGTTAATGATGTGATTAAGAATTTTTTTTAAAGTTTTTAAAACCTAGAAAAAATTTATCTCTTTAATTTAAAGAAAGTAAGAAATTTACTAATTAACCAACTTAGAAAGTAAAATTCGTTTTAAAGAAAGTAGAATTCTTCAGCAAACCCTTAGTTGTTTAATCAGAATGCCACCAAGAAATATACCAAGAGGTAGAGGAAGAGAAAGGGTGGATGGCGAGCAAGAAAGAGAACCTACTCCACCTCCTCAGCCTGAAAGGAGGGTCGAAGAACTTTTTCTTCGACAAAATCCTCCAACCTTCGACGGAAAAGGAAATCCGTCAGTAACAGAAGAGTGGATTCGCGCTTTAGAACGAATCTTTAGGTTTCTTCGATGTGATGATCGTGAGCGTCTCACATGTATGACATATCAGCTGAAAGGATCTGCCGACTATTGGTGGGAAACCCGTCAGAGAATTTATACTCCCGAACAGTTTGAAAATCTCACTTGGGAGCAGTTCAAAGAAGCCCTCTTTGAGAAGTACGTTCCGAGAAGTTATCGCAAGCAAAAAGAAAATGAATTTGCAAGTCTCAAGCAAGGGAATAAGACGGTGTCAGAGTACGATCGTGAATTTTGTGAGTTAGCTAGTTTCGCCCCTGATAAAGTTGATTCAGATGAGAAGATGTCCGAACTTTTTCGTACCGGACTTAGGCAAGATATAAAAGTAGTCTTAGCAAGTCAGAGTGCTATGACCTACGCTGAAGCGTTAAATCGAGCCTTAGATATGGAGTTGGCAATGCAGCCAGAAAAACCAGTTCAGATTCCAGCACCTTCCCCAAATCAATTCCCAGTGGTCGTTATATCGCAAGATTCGCACCAAACTTAGATTCAAAAGGGAAAGAGGAAGTGGAATGCTGAAAATCAACCTAGCAAGAAGTCATGGTATGAGCAGAGTCATCGACAATCGACTCAAGAAAAATATAGATCTCCTATTGTTGGTCAAGGTAGTTCGTCTCAGAGACAGCAAGGAATTTCTCCATGCTCTAAGTGTGGAAAAATGCACCAAGGAATTTGCAGAGCAGTAAGTAACAGCTGCTATGCATGTGGGCAACCCGGTCATTACTCTTATCAGTGCCCAAATAAGCAAGAAATGACTGGTGGAGGAAGACCAAATCAGTCTCAGCCTCAGCATCTAAAGGCCATGGAAGGAGTTCCTCAGCCAAATCAGCAGCAGTCACCACAGCAGCAGCATCAGAGAGATTTTGATCTCAATCAGGAAACAAGCGTTAAGGATCAGGGCAATCTGGCAGGTATGGGTTGGATAAGTGGTGTAGCTGTAATAATTCTTTTTGATACTGGTGCAACACATTCCTTTATATTAAGTGCATGCGTAGATACTTTTAGCCTTAAAATAGAATAAGTTAGCCAAAACTTAAGAGTATCGATCCGATAGGTAAAGCTACCTCAGCCACACATGTTTGTCCTAATCTAGAATTTGAGATTGATTCCCTTAAGATGTCAGCAAACCTTCTTGCCATGCCTCGGAAGAGTTTATGTTAAAGCCAATACCTTCTTGCCATGCCTCGGGAGAGTTAAATAAGTTGATGTTGAGGAATTGATATCCTTTGCCAAGGATAAATGATCTGTTTGATCAGCTCAGAGGAGCCAGTATTTCCTCAAAGATTGATTTAAAATCTGGCTATCATCACTGGTAGAATCATCAAGAAGGAGTGGCCCTAGAACCAAACCTCAGTTATGAAGAAAAACTGGATTCGATATTGGATCAAAAGGTCCAGCTGTTTAGGAATAAATCGATCACGTTAGTAAAGGTTAAGTAGAGACATCACGGGCCAGAGGAAACAACGTGGGAACTTGAAGATAAGATGAAGGAAAGTATTTCCGAGTTTTTCCCTCGAGATAAGCAAATTTCGGGACGAAATTTATTTTTAGGGGGAGAGAATGTAGTACCCCGCTTTTTCATAACCGATCTTAGTAATTAATTAAGAGCTAGTCTAAAAGAAATAAGTTGTGAGAACTTATAAAGAAAATAAGTTCCGGCAATTAAAATTTTTCGGCAGCCTTAATTTACCGAATTTTAATAATTTAAGATTTATTCTCGTTCCGGTTAATCCGAAATGAGATAATGAAGATGTTTATGACTATGTGCTTATATGTTTGAAGTTATTTGAGAAATATATGCTATGTTGAAAGATTTGATTTCTCCGGAAATCATAAAATTTCTTCGATAATTTATTTTAGTTTCGGATTTTATTTCCGGAAATTCATAAAGAAAGCTTATATTAGAGTTGGAGAAACTCTAATAATTTTTATAGTTCGAGAGCTTCATGGTGGAAGATCTCATATATATATATATATATGTCGAAATTTTGAGAGAAAAATAAGAAGTGATTGGATGATGTTTATGTCTTAGTATGATGCTTATATGATGTTTATATGATGATTAGAGTGATTAAAGCATGAAAATCAATTCCCTAACCCTAAGTTTCATAATTATCGAAAATTATGGAAAATGGTCAAATTTTGATTCATGCATTGTTTGATGTTTTGATCTTCATAAATTGTGCTTATAATATGCTTAGAAGATCAAATATGTAATTAGATTAGAAATAAAAAAACCCTAGCTAATATTTTCATTATTTTCGAAAATTTCAAGAAATGAAGAAAATGATGATCCATGATTTAAATGCTTATTTTGATGTTATAAATGAGTTTAGTAAATTAATCTAAGAATGTTTCATGTTGGAAGTGAGCATGAATTCCCAACCATTTTCATTTTTATAAAAATATCGAAAAAAAATGAGATTAAAATTTGGGTATGATAATGTGATGTTATATGATTGATTTGATGATATATGATGTTAATGAAGTAAGTTTAAACAAGAGATAAGAAAATATAAGCATTTTAAAACCTAGAAATCCTAGAAAATCGAATTACGGTTTGAATTAAGGTTGGAGGTATAATGCTTAATGAATTGAAATTAAATGAAGAAATGAGCTTAAGATGTTTAAATAAGTAAGTTAGAAATTAAAAGGAAAAGAAAATAATTTTAGAAATCTTAAAAATGAAATTACCGAAAAAAAAAATATATATATAAATAAATTATTAATTGATTTTTAATTAATAAACTAATTGCAATTATGAACTTCTTAATAAAAATTAGGTGTTATATGATTTTCTGAAAATTTAATTCAGAATAATAAAGTTTTTCTATTTTTGGATGATTTTCCCGATTTGGGAGTTTATCTGTTAAATGGTGTAAATGTGTGTTATAAATGTGTGTTGTATTGAAAAATATGTATAGATTTAAATTGAGAATTTTCTGAGTCCGTTAGACGGATTAAAATCGACTTAGTCGATTATGATGAATGTTTATGAATGTTGTGCTAAGAGATTATTTGATGTTGATTGATATTTGATGATTAATGATGGATTAAGATAGAGTAAGAGTGTTTAAGAAGTTAAGTTATCGAGTATCGAGTTTCGTCGTAGAAATTCGAATCGAATTACGTTAGGATTATCGAAGTCGTTATTCGATAAAGGTTCTCGTTCTGAATTCGTTTTCCATTCCAATTCGATTTAAAGGAGCAAGCGGAAGCGGAAGCAGAAACGTGAAGTAAGAGGTTGAACGAGCAGTAAAGTTAAAGTTAAAGCTTAAATCGATCAGGTGGGCTTTTCTAACTAAAGAAATAACAAATGATATACATATATATGATTATATATATGTGATGTTTTTAAATTGATTAACTTGCCAAATGTTTGTATGATACCATCTACTGTAGCAAGATGAATTCAGTCCTACGCAAGGTAGGATTTGTGTACACTTAGTTGTAATCATGTGCCTTCGAAAAGGTGGGCCGATTACAAGTGTTTGAGAAGGAGGCCTCCTTCTCAACACTATCACTATGTGATTATAGATCTGGTACATACCTCATAAAGTAGATGTCTGGCCAGACAAACATGATTTACAGAAAAGAAAACGTTGAGCATGCACAGGTTGGTTTTTTGAGAAAAATTTCTTGTGCTTATGCTCTATGGCAAGTTTAATCCCTAACTCTAAGAAGTAAATTTTTATGTATTTTTGGCATGTGCCCACTGAGTACTTCGTACTCAGCCCGCGTATTATTCTAAAATGTGCAGGTTAGCTGAGATGGAGATGATGTGTGCTGGATGGACTGTGTTGTTGATAAAGTGTTTAGGAGTTGTTTTGATGAAATCAGACCTAGATTATATGTCTCCATACATATATTCTCTCGTTTTTCCGCTGCCATGATAAGATGTTTGTTTTGAGAAAGTTTATGAAATTTGATGTTGACGATGTTTGGATTCTAGAGTCGAACTATGTTGAAGTCATTTGAATTCTAAAGTCGAATTCTCTCTTTTGTCAAGTTCTTTTGAAACTCAGCCACTTGATCATATGTATATAAGTTGTTCGTTGTTTGAGAAAGCTTTGTCGAACTTGAAACAGTTTTCTTTATCGTGCTTTCTTGATCCTAAAATCAGCTTGTCGTCTTCTTGTTTGATGGTCCCTGAGCTGGGTATTTGGTGTAGAGGGGGGGGGGGTGAATACACCAAATAGATTTTTCGAAACTTTTTCAAGTTAAATCACAGAGTTGGTGAGCTCAGTTATCGATCCAGCTGGGGAGGGTCAGCTGGGTAAATAACTCAGCTGGTGGTGCGGAAAGTGGTGGTTTGAAAACTTAGCTCGGTTACTTAGAAAAACTCAGTTTGAAAATATTAACTTAACGTTTTCAGCTTAGTCAGGTTGTGCAACTTTTAGAGAGACACAGCTGTCTTTGGAGAGCAGCTGTGTGTGCAGTTTTGAACAAATATGCAATGATATGAAGGAGTTAGTACACAGCTGAATATAAAGCGAAAGTAAAGAGAGAGTAAGAAACACGCGAGTTTTTACGTGGTTCGGAGTAACACCTCCTACGTCCACGACCAGGTTCACTGGTAATCCACTACCACTTGGTTTCCAAGTACCAAGCAACTTCACAACTCTAACCCGAGCTGTGTTCCAACAGTTTGCGGGCACTGTCAAGCCTACACCTTCAGTTTCCGGGTACTGAAGAACCTATCCACTCGAATTACGCGCTTCGAGCAAGCGTACCTTTGCCTAACCTTTCTGGGTTTAGGTTTGGGTATGGGGTTCCAACTATGAACGAGTTCTTACTATGAAGAACTTTAGAGTATGATGAACTCGTTCGAAATATAGGCTAAAGATATACAATGAGTTTGGCCTAGGGAACAGACGAAAAACTATGCAGTTTCTTAACTAGAAACACTTTAAGATAAAGTGTTCTTTGATCTATCTAGAACTGCTTGAGGGCTTTGGATAGAATGAAGATTTCAGATAATGAAAGCTTGTAGAGAGTTTTTCGTATCTGATCCTGAGGTTGAAGACGGGTTTATATAGGTAGAGATTCAAGACTAGCCGTTGGAGGAGCCGTTTGAATCTTACCTACTCTTCTTAAATACAAGATCTGCCGTTGGGCGTATCTGCTTTGTCTTCATTTGTGTCACATCCTAGGTTCGAAGTCTAGGATGCCGACTTGGCAATCCGCTATTGGTCGAGGTAGGTTGACTTATACGATTCCGGATCTTGGCCTTTAGTCTTGGCTTTTGAATTCGTGGTATCTTGAAGTGGAGTCTTCGGAGATAGTTCCTTTGTTACTATCTGTTGGACCATTTGTGTTTTGAACTCGGCTCGAATTCTCTTGACTTGATCGAGCTCTGTTTGGATCACTCGGTGAAGGTTGACGCTCTTGTCTTTCGCTGGCGACTCTAGTGTGAACACGGTGGGTCATCTTGTCTTTTGCTAAGTGACTCAGAACACGGTGGGTCGATCTTGTCTTCCGCTTCCTTAACACGTAAACCTAGAAAATCTAAAGCTCGAAACGGGCGAATTTGGAAAACACTATTTAGGTTGACGCAATCATCTATTCAGTTGGAGAATCAGTTGGGTTTTGGTATCAAATCGAAACCTTATAATTTTCCCAACAATTTCCCCCTTTTTGATGATGCCAAAACCTAACTGAGACAACTTATGACGCAGAAAAAAAACTTATGTTTTATTAATGTAAGAATATACATTATAACGCAGGAAAAAGATAGAAGGAGAATATAAAAATCTTCAGTCTTCAATCCCAGTTGGCTGGGTCTTCTCTTCTGCATCCGTTGCTTCTTTCTTTTGACTTGTCTCTTCTTCGTGATTCGATTCTTTGGTTCCTCTAGCTCAACGGTTGCCTCTTCATTGACTTGTCTCTCTTCTCCTTACTTCCCCTTTTTGGCATGATCAAAACGGGGTGGGAGATACACCATCGGCTGTTGCGATGTTTTAGTTTGGCGAAAGCGTGGTTTTCGGCTACGAGCGGCGAGGATTGGAGTCTGGCGGCTCATTGTTGTATTAGGCGGCTCTTCTTCGGTTGCATTGGCCTCGGCTATGATTGCGGACACGGCGTCCTTGGCACGATTCGTGGGGGCGATCCGGTGAGTGCTTGGAGGATGAGTTGGCACTTGGAGATAGCATCTTCGAGTCGGGCACAACTTCATTCCTTGCAACTTTTGCTTCTTCGGACTTCTTAGATTGAATGAGAAAGTCTGATTCAGCACTTGAGGGACTTGTATTCAGCTCATATCATCATCATCCAGCTGCAGGTGATCGTTGGCTGGGTGATGTTTCTCATTAGAGCTTGGTGCAGGGACTTGGGCATCTTTCATCGGAAGATCTCGAAGAGGGTGTCCCTGTGGAGCTGAAGGTAACTGAGGAGAAGGCGGTTGAAGTATCCCATCTGTCTTGGGGTTTAAGCTTGGTTGTTCAGCTGGAATACTCCGTTGCGGTGTTGGTGATGATTATGTTCACGCAGGGACGTGAACTTCTCCTCCACCGTAAGAAACGACCGCTTGTGGGCCTTCTGCTCCTCGGAGAGTGATTACGAATTCTCTCATAATGTCGGTAGCTTCTCTGTGTGAGCACCTTTGACTTGAGTCTTCTGTTTGAAGACAGTGCTTCAGTATATTTTGTCTCCTCAAGTTGTCTCCGATTCCCAGCTGGGACGGAGATAGATGCATTCTGCTTTGTCTCCTGCATCTTTTTCTGTGCCTCCTGTGCTGGAGCAAGAGCTTTGTCATGACTACTCTTGAATACTCCGGCTTTATCAACATCTGGTCCAGGTCTGTTGACGTTGATTTTTGCATCCCAGGGAGTTGTATGTCCCGTTCTCTCTTTTATGTTGAGAGAATCAGTGGGGCTGAGGAGGTCTTTTTCCTTTGACATTCCTAGAAAGTTTTCTGCACCTTCCTGGTGAATGACGTTCTTGAGCTTTGCAGTCTCCAACTGCGCTGGCCTGGATCTGTCGAGGGGCTTCACCTTCTTTTGGACTTCCTTCTTCTTTGAAGTTCCTGAGAGTTAAGCAACTCTTATCTTGAAGCTTTGACAGATTCTTCAAGTTTGATCGGCTTCGGGAGATATCTTTCTGGATTCCATGTTCTTCTTCTGCATCTTTTGTTAGTAGAAACAAATAATACTAATTGATGGAAATAAGAAAGAATGCCGAAAAACTTTCTAGGGTTGATGCGTATGTCTTCTAGCATATTTAAAGAGTTTTCTTGATGAATGGACGATCAAGATTTGTCTATTGATAAGAAGATCTACGGCTGGGAGTGGTTCTCTCTACATATTAAATTCTTGATTAGAATATGTGAGTTAATGCGCGAGAGAGAATGGTTGAGGCGTTTTGACTTTTGCCTCGAAACTCCCATTATTCAATTCTTTGCAGACTTTTAATTAAGATTGATTAGAAATGACAAGATGTGAGTTGACAGAAAACAGATTGAGTAGGTGTAATTAATGTTGTTGCAAACCTCTCAGCTGATCATTGTAGTCAGCTGATACCTCGGTTGAGTGGGTGTGCTGGATCATCATGGTTCATTGGTTCTCAGTTGAATAATCCTTTACTTTCGGCATCTGGTTTAGTGAATTCTTTCTCGGTGATATCAATGACGTTGATTCGAATTTCGATTGTCGGTTTGCATTCGTGGTCTCTGCCATTCTCTGCTTCCGTTCATGGAGTGAAGCATCGTACGGGTTGAGAAGTCCAAGTAATCCGCACGGCATTTTGAATCTTGCTTCTATCGGCGGTTTTGTGAGAATATCGGCCATTTGTATGTACGTGTGAATTTTCTCAACAATCACATCCTTCTTTTCTACGTGATCTCTGATGAAATGATGTCCTACGTCTACATGCTTGCATCTTGTGTGAAGTACTGGATTTTCAGATATTGCAATAGCACTTGAGCTATCACAGAAGATTGGAACTTGACCAGTTTTCACTTCATAGTCATTCAGCTGATGCTTCAGCCAGAGAATTTGAGAGCAGCAGCTTCCAGCGGCCATATATTACCACGTCGTGGAAGTTGCGACGCACGTTTGTTTCTTTGAAAACCAAGAAATCAACTTACTTCCTAAGAACTCGACAAGTTCCCGAAGTTGATTTTACGTCCAACCGATCTCCGTGAAGTCCGAGTGCGAGTATCCCGTCATTTGTAGATTGTCTTGTTGGGTACCTGACATTCGAGTTCCTTTGAGATATTTGAGAATGTTCTTGGGCTGCTTGCATGTGTCTTCCTTTGGATCAACTTGAAATCTGACACACACTCCGACTGCGAAAGAGATGTCTGGACGACTTCTTTGTTAGATACGACGGGGATCCTATTATCCCTCCGTATTTCTTTGGAATCAGCTGATTTCCCTTCGGTTCACAGTTCAATCTTCCAGTTGGTGTTCATTGGAATTTTTACAGTTCTGCTGGATTGAACTCCATACTTGGCGATCAAGTCTTTCACGTATTTGGATTGATTTATGAAAATCCCTTCTGATGATTGCTTGACTTGAAGTCCTAGGAAGAAACTCATTTCTTCCATCATGGACATTTGGAACCTCTCTGACATCATCTCTCCAAATCTTTGGCATAAGAAGCTTGATCTTGATCCAAAGATGATGTCGTCTACGTAGATTTGAACAACCAGGATATCTTCTCCTGACTTGATGGTGAAGAGAGTTCTGTCTACTGAGCCCTTCTTGAATCCTTTGGATACGAGAAAATTTGACAAAGTGTCATACCAAGCTCGAGGTGCTTGCTTCAATCCATAAAGAGCCTTCTTTAGCTTGTAGACTTTATTTCCTTCTACTTCGAATCCTGGAGGTTGTTCAACGTAGACATCTTCTTTGATTTCTCCATTTAAGAATGCACACTTCACGTCCATTTGATAGACCTTGAATTTGTGAAGTGCTGCAAAGGCGAGAAATAGTCTGATTGCTTCCAATCGTGCTACTGGAGCAAAAGATTCTTCGAAGTCAATTCCTTCCTGCTGAGTGTAGCCCTTGGCAACAAGTCGAGCTTTGTTTCTGATGACGACTCCTAGGGTATCCATTTTGTTCTTGAATATCCATTTGAGTCCTATGACTTTGACTCCTTCAGGTCTGTCGACCAGTTTCCAGACACAATTTCTAAGGAATTCATTCAGTTCTTCTTGCATGGCGTTTGTCCAAGGCACGCTCTTTAAAGCTTCGAGAATTGATTGAGGCTCTGGCACTTGAGCTACGTAACACGCCATTAGAGCTGTGTCTTCATCATAGACCGTCAGTTCTAGCTCTGCGAGAGTTGGTATGTGTGTGCTTCTTGATGATCCGATGAAGCTTGAGCAGCTGAGCTTCTGGTTTTGACTTGGTCAGATGGTTCTCCGATAATAGCTGATGATGGATGATCTTCAATCCATCTTCTCCTCTTGCGAATTTCTTCTTCCAATTGATTGATGCTTGACGTGGCTAAATTTCGTCTGACTTGGAGTTGCTCAGGAGTTAAATCTTGAGAGTTTGGCTCTCTTTGATTTATATTTTGAGGAGACTTCTGTAGAGGCTCAGCTGGAGATGGAGCTGGGGACTCAGCTGTGTTTAGATTCCTAGCTGATGATGTTCCCCCTTGATTTGGCGTTGAAGCTTCTTCTCGATTTCCAGCTGGTGGAGCTTCTTGATTGATTTGAATTTCCTCCTCTGGCTCATTGTCCCAAATTAATGGTTCGGCCAGATTCCTGATTCTATTCTCTTGAGCCCTTGTCTGAATCAATCTTGAAGATTCTCCTTCGCTTCTTCGTTTGATAGAATCTCTATATTCGAAGGAAGATTCGTCAAAGGTAACATGTGGAGTTACTTCGACTATTTGATTTCTTCTGTTGAAGACTATGTATGCTTTACTCACAGCGGAGTAACCAAGGATACTCCTCGGTCTGTCTTTTCGTCGAACGTCTTGAGCTGTGTCTTCCCATTGTTGAGGATGTGACATTTGGATCCGAATACCTTGAAATATCCAATGTATGGTATTCTGTTGTTCCATAGCTCATACGGTGTCTTTCCTTGCCTTGATGTGAGTAGGGAGCGATTCTGAGTGAAGCAAGCTGTGTTGATTGCTTCAGCCCAGAACTTCTTTGGAATGGCAGAGCTAGCTAGCATTGAGGTAGGCGCTCGCTTCCGAGAGTCGTTTCTTCTTTCTGCTACACCATTCTGAGGTGTGCGTGCTGCGGATGTTTGGTGTTGAACTCCGTTCTTCTCGCAATAATCATAAATAGTTTCATTCGAAACTCCGTTCCACGATACGATCTTATTGACATTATCTTGCACTCATACTTGTGTTGATAATCTTTCCGGCGGGATAGGTAGCTTAGTTACGGTTTCGCTCTTCCGGTATAAGAATGATACCCATATGAATCTTGAGAAATCATCCACAACGACCGAGTATATTTTACGCCATTGAAGCTTCTTTAGTAAGCTTGGACCAAAAGATCCATGTGAAGAAGTTGAAGAACTCGATCGATTGGTGAGTTGGCTTGAAAGAGAATGAAATTCTTGTCTAACTTTCGCTTGTTGACACGCGGCTTGCACATATGACTTTTGTCATATACTTGATACGGAATTCCATTAGCGAGCTTTGGTTTCTAGCCGGTTGTTGATTGTCTTGAAGTTGAGATGATTCGGCCGTACGTGCGCACGACGGTGACTTCATTGCTGCTTTTCGATACAAGACAAGTCTCAGGAGGGCTGCTGTTCCAGTCAGCAAAGTACATATTTCCTTCTCTTTTCCCTCTTAGGAGTATCTGCTTGGTTTCCTGTGCTTCCTTTGTGCATCCTGTACATCAAACTTGACAGAAAAACCGTTGTTGCAGAATTGGCTAATGGAAAGCAAGTTATGTTGCAATCCTTGTACATAAGAAACATTTGGGATTATAACATTTCTAGTTTTAAATGTACCATAACCTTTGGTTAGGCCTTTGGAGTTGTCACCAAATGTTACTTGTGGACCTGTACGCTCAATGTACTCTTTGGAGGTAGATGCTTTAGGTGCGTCATGTGCTTGGAACATCCACTGTCCAAGTACCATAGCGTTCTCATCGACTCCTCAGAGATGCGTCGATTCCTTGCAACCTGAACAAAAAATTAAAATTCAGGTACCCAGTTTTAATTGGGTCCTTGTGGGTTAGACAGAGATCCTTTGACGACCCAGATCTGCTTGATGACTCGGATTGGGTCATTTGATCTGATAATTCTCCCAGCTGAGTCAATATACACATTCTTTGTGTTCTTCGTTATTCTTTGGCGGGGTCTTGATCTCCGTGTCTTCTTGTTTTGTTGTACGGATTTCTTTTGGTTTCAGTGTGTGCCTAGGCGAGACGTTCCTTTGTCTCTCTTTGTCTCGTATGATCTTGTGGCCGGAAATGATTATCCGGTGATACTCGTTTGAGTGGTATCCGTGGGTATCTCGATATCTTGGTTGATATCGATCAACGTCTTTAGTCTTTATTTGGTATCTGTAAAATCCAGCTTGTGGTTTTCGTTGAGGTTGAGCACGTTGCTGTCTGAGTTGGGCTTGAGGTTGTCGCACAGCTGACCTTCTTGATGTCTGCTGTGTTCTCGACGGAGTTTGAGACTATTTCACAGCTGTTTTTCTTGACATTTGTTGTGTTCTCGACGGAGCTTGAGAATGTTTCACAGCTGGTCTTCCCGACGCCTGCTGTGTCCTCAACTGTTGATCTTTGAAATTTCTTTGGGATTGGAGGTTCGTTTGCACGTACAAACATTACTTTTGTTCTACTTGTGGAGGCAATGTTTGAGGCATCATTTGATTCGTTGTATCCCAGTCCCGCTTTGAGTGCTGCTGGACGCTGAGCACTAATGATCTCGTCCATTGTTGACGTGGCTTTGATGAGAGCTACTATCTTCTTAGATAGTACCTCTTCGGTGCTTTTCAGCTCAATGATCTCAGCTGACTTCCTTTCCGATTCAGCTGTGACCTTTTCCACATCTTCTATCAGCTGTTTTTTCTCATTGTTGAATTCCTTCATCAGCTGATCTTGTTTCACTATTTTGTCTTTTAGTGAAACGACTTCCTGTTGGAGTGAGTTGTATCAATTGCGTCGATACTTTGTCTTTTCCAGTTCTCTGCCTTCAGCCTCGGCATTCTCACACATAATGACGTCAAGGATCTCTTGAAGCTCCTTGGAATCGTTTATTACTTTCTCTACTAGACTCCAATCAGGTAGACCAGATTCTGAGTCCTGTGTAGAGTGTTCGTGTGATGGTGAGATGTTAGACAGATTTAGAGTTTGAGACGTTACCTCATCTTCATCGATGCCGTCTGTTTGTCCCATGAAGCATGTATCCCAATCAGGTTCATCATGAGCCATCAGGGCTTCTTCTTCCGAGTCTGAAAATGGCATGTCATCCATTTTATTGCACTCTGATTCTTCATCAGCGATATAAGCTCTCCTTCTGTCAATTTGCCTTAGCTTTTAATTGGTCTTTGTCTTTCTTGGACAACTTTGGACAATCTTGTCGGTAGTGTCACGGTTCCTTGCGATTGAAGCAACCTTCTTGTTTGTTTGTCGGTGACTTCTCATCAGCTGCTGCGTACTTATCTCTGTAAGTCCTTGCGAACTTCTTGTATTTGCCCTTGCTGGTGTTGAGTCTGTTATAATTTTTCACCATCATGGCAATTTCTTCGAGTAGCTCCTCTTTTCTCATTTCCTTTTTGTCCTTCTTCATCTTGGAGGACTCAGCTGACTTGACATGAGCTGACTTCTCAGAGTTGGCTCTGAAAGCAATTTCTTTTGGAGCTGAGGTGAGTTCTCCGTCATTCTGTCTGTTTGAAGATTCTTCTTGAGTGATCTTCAAGTTGTATTCGTTGGCTTTTAAGAGTGAGAACAACCTTTCTGTAGATAGATCACCCAAGTCACTTCGACTTTGGTGAACTACCTTGTAAGTGTTCCATTCGGTGAAAAGTGAAAGAACCTTTAGATTCTTTTCCGGGTATACTTCCGATTCGATTGTCTCTATCTCGATGACTATGTTTGAGAACCTTAGCTCCATCATTTCGATGGACTCGTTGGCTAGCTGCTTGAAGTTGTCAAATTTTTGGCAAGCTATTGTGAATTTGTTTTCTTTGATTTCTTCAGATCCTTCACATAGCTTGGCAAGTATTTCCCACATCTCTTTGGCTGTCTCGCACTTGATGATCTTACTCAGGTAGGCGTTTGAGACTGTTGATGAGATGGTGTTTCTTGCGAAGCTGTCCAGTCCAGCTTGCTTTCGTTCTTCTGACGAGTAATCCTTCTTTGGCTTGAGAATTGGCCGGTATTCTGGTTGTCCTCCATCATTGGCAGGTACGAGTTCATTTCCTTGTTTATAAATAAGGATGGGTCCGTCTGTGATGACGTCCCACATCATGTCGTGATGTGCACAAAGGAAGCTTTTCAATCTAAATTTCCAGATTGCATAGTCGTCTACCGAGAAGGTGGGGAGATTCCTGTTAAGATAAGAATCCATAGACATGTGCAGTATGTAATAATATGAGTTTTTCTGAAAAACGGATACGTTCGATTGACCAACGACACGAGTGTCAAGAGAGATCTCTTGATACGTAGAAACGGTGGTCTTTTGAACCACTTTGCTGCGATACCAATTGATGGTCACCGAAATTTGGGTATTTGGTGTAGAGGGGGGGGGTGAATACACCAAATAGATTTTTCGAAACTTTTTCAAGTTAAATCACAGAGTTGGTGAGCTCAGTTATCGATCCAGCTGGGTAAATAACTCAGCTGGTGGTGCGGAAAGTGGTGGTTTGAAAACTTAGCTCGGTTACTTAGAAAAACTCAGTTTGAAAATATTAACTTAACGTTTTCAGCTTAGTTAGGTTGTGCAACTTTTAGAGAGACACAACTGTCTTTGGAGAGCAGCTGTGTGTGCAGTTTTGAACAAATATGCAATGATATGAAGGAGTTAGTACACAGCTGAATATAAAGCGAAAGTAAAGAGAGAGAGTAAGAAACACGCGAGTTTTTACGTGGTTCGGAGTAACACCTCCTACGTCCACGACCAGGTTCACTGGTATTCCACTACCACTTGGTTTCCAAGTACCAAGCAACTTCACAACTCTAACCCGAGCTGTGTTCCAACAGTTTGCGGGCACTGTCAAGCCTACACCTTCAGTTTCCGGGTACTGAAGAACCTATCCACTCGAATTACGCGCTTCGAGCAAGCGTACCTTTGCCTAACCTTTCTGGGTTTGGGTTTGGGTATGGGGTTCCAACTATGAACGAGTTCTTACAATGAAGAACTTTAGAGTATGATGAACTCGTTCGAAATCTAGGCTAAAGATATACAATGAGTTTGGCCTAGGGAACAGACGAAAAACTATGCAGTTTCTTAACTAGAAACACTTTAAGATAAAGTGTTCTTTGATCTATCTAGAACTGCTTGAGAGCTTTGGAAAGAATGAAGATTTCAGATAATGAAAGCTTGTAGAGAGTTTTCGTATCGATCACGAGGTTGAAGACGGGTTTATATAGGTAGAGATTCAAGACTAGCCGTTGGAGGAGCCGTTTGAATCTTACCTACTCTTCTTAAATACAAGATCTGCCGTTGGGCGTATACGCTTTGTCTTCATTTGTGTCACATCCTAGGTTACGAAGTCTAGGATGCGGACTTGGCAATCCCTTATTGGTCGAGGTAGGTTGACTTCCTCGATTCGGGATCTTCCGCCTTTAGTCTTTGGCTTTTGAATTCGTAGCCGTTTGTCTTGAAGTGGAGTCTTCGAGAGATAGTTCCTTTGTTCTGTTTGTTGGACCATTTGTGTTTTAAACTCGGCTCGAATTCTCTTCGGCTTGATCGAGCTCTGTTTGGATCACTCGAGTGAAGGTTGGCCTTCTTGTCTTTCGCTAGGCGACTCATGCGAACACACTGGGTCGGCTCGTCTTTGCTAGTGACTCCGGAATTTGTGAACACGGTAGGTCGATTCTTGTCTTCCGCTTCCTTAACTTGTAAACCTAGAAAATCTAAAGCTCAAACAGGCGAGCTGGAAAACACTATTTAGGTTGACGCAATCATCTATTCAGTTGGAGAATCAGTTGGGTTTTGGTATCAAATTGAAACCTTATAATTTTCCCAACATTGTTTCTTGTTGATAATATGGTTGAACAGGTCTATTGAATTCCGAGCTGATTAAGTTGTATTCGTTGATTTTGAGACATGTATGTCATATTTATTATAAGTTGAGAAATCATTGAGCATCTTTGTTCTTATTAACTGATAGTCGGGTCGCTATCTTATCCTTTGGTTAATCATAAATTGTGTACGTTGTGGGACCACCGGCTTTGTCATCTAAATTCTAAGCCGGGCTGCGACATAATGGGATCAAGTGATTGATACCCATCACTCATTTGATCTCCGTAGACATCGTATCCATCTACATGCAGTGATAACGAGTTAAGAACTCGGTCAAGATCTTTTGGTAACTCATCTTGATATGGCGAAACTCTCGCAATACTTCTTCTTCTCTGAACGCTTCCTTCTCATTATTGCTTTTTAACGACGGCATCACGCTTACGTTACTTTTCAAATGCAAACAACAGTCTCAATTGCACGATTAATCTTATTATCTCGCTTGCGAAAACCCATCACATAACATTCTCAAGCTCACAACGACAAGCAACAATATAACAATTTAAATATATATCAAACATTTTTCAAACTTTAAACTTTCATAAAATTCTACTTCTTTACTTTCTAACTTCATTTCTTTAATTAACTTCGTTATGGAGGCGGAAGACCCATATTACTGAGTTTCTAGCTATGTGGGTTGATCAGGTGTAGTATCCTGTCTTTCTTGCGTATTAAAAATTATTAATTTAGTAAGAAAGATAAGATTTCAGTGAAAGAAAAATTTTCGTTTCCGAAAATTTTATCTGGCAGATATATTTTGCCGTAAAAATGAGTTTTAATTAATTTTTATCATCTCGGTTAATCCGAAACGAAGAAGTTTTTACATTTATCAATAAATGATAAATGTTTAGTCATAAATTGATTGAAAGAGGAATTTAATTTAAATACGTGAAATTCTACGTGTTGGGAAAATTAATAGAGTTTTGATTTGATACCAAAACCCAGCTGACCCCAACCGAATAGATGATTGCTCAAGCCTAAGTGTTTTTCAGCTCACCTGTTTGAGATTATAGAGTTTCTTAGTTTACAGGTAGCAATTGAAGACAGCATAAGACATTGCAGAAGATACAATGAAGCGGACACAACTAAGCAGACAGCTTTAAAGAATTCAGCAGAGCAGACTCAGTTAAGCAGACCAAGCAGAGTCAAAGATCCTGAAGTATCAAGACCCAGCTCAGTGACGGATACCCAGCTCAGTGTCAAAGACCCAGCTCAGTGTAAAAGACCCAGCTTTGTGACGATGACACAGCTCAGGTCTAAGACACAGCTCAGGTCAGTGACACAGCTCAGGTTGAAGACACAGCTCAGGACGATGATACAGCACAGGTTTAAAACAGTCAAGACGCAGCAGAGTCCAAGCCGCTGAAGACACAGCAGAGAAGCTTAGCAGCTCGAAGACGAAGACCTTCTCCAAGATAAGATCTCGATGTCAGAAGATCTTATCTGACGCAGTCAATTCAGAGAAGAACTAGCCTCTGCAGATGCAGACCTACTTCGTAGGTTAAAGGCCAGAAGTCAATGAGAGTAGGTAAGATTCAAATGGCTCTCTTCCAACGGCTAGTTTGAATCTCCACCTATATATATCTCCTCACCTTTAAAGAAAGGAGCGGACTGGCAAGACGACTGAAGAAATAAAAGAGCAAAACAAAAAGATGAACAACGATCTTCAAAGCCATATCTTTCAAGAACACCCAACCAGTCAGCTGTGTTCTTAGTTATTCACATATTCAGTCTTAGGCAGAATAGATCAGAATAAATATCTTAAGCCTAGTTTGAACGAGTTCATCATACTCCTTGTTCTTCATTGTAAGAACTCGTTCATAGTTGGAAACCCCACACCCAAACCCAAACCCAGAAAGGTTAGGTAAAGGTACGCCTGCTGAAGCGTGTAATTCGAGTGGTTAGGTTTTACAGTACCCGTAAACTGTAAGGAAGGTTCTTCAGTACCTGCAAACTGAAGGTGTAGGCTTGACAGTGCCCGTAAACTGTTGGAACACAACTCATGTTCGAGTTGTGAAGTTGTTTGGTACTTGAAAACCAAGTGGTAGTGAATTACCAGTGAACCTAGTCGTGGACGTAGGAGATGTTACTCCGAACCACGTTAAAATTGCTTTGTTATTTATCGCTTTGTTTTATGCATTTTACTAACCTCTCAAGCATACATTTTAAGCTGCATATACTGATTAACTGAAAAGTGAAACAGAGCTTTGCAATATGATTTGAAGCAACAGACGGACTTTCCAAACCCACCATCTTCCGCACACACACTCACACAGCCAGCTGTGTCGATCAAGCATCCATCCAGCTGGATCGAGCACTGCCAGCTCTCTGAAAAGAGTTTTAACTTGGAAAAGTTTTTAAACCTTGGTGTATTCACCTCCCCTCTACACCAAGGTATCCGTCTTGGGACCAACAATTGGTATCAGAGCAGTGGTTCAAAAGATCACTGTATCTGTGTTAAGTCAGCATTTCAGTGCTGATAGTGGTCACCTGAACAGATCCTTCAAAGTTTCAAAATCTTTTTAAAATCATTATATTGCATACTGTCTTGAAATCTCTCTTGTGCAGGAATCTTTCGACATTCTCTGTCGATGACTATCAGATATGGAAGATCCAAATCAACAGCTTTATGAACGCGCGTCACGACATGATGTGGGATGTTATCACTAACGGACCCATCATCATAAATTCAGAAAGCCAAGCAGAAGACTGAATCATCAGGAACTTGAAGATGGCCAAAGCTGTATCAGATCAAAGAATGGATCTAGCCAATGCAAACCCAGCTGGAATCTAGCCAACGATATATCAAAGAGGTCTTACATAATTAAGCCAGCTCTCCAAGTTCAGTCCAATCAGAGAAGAAAATCTGCGCAGCAACTCTCAGCCGATCACAGAGCTCCAAGGCAACAGATAAATCCAGCTGACTGGAATAAAAATCAAAGACAGAATGTCATCCAGCACAGACATCAAGGTCAACTAAAAGACAGCTGAGAAGGATCTCAGCTGGTTATAACGCTGAATATCAACCGAGCTTCACACCAAGATTCCAGCAGACGGGATATCAAGCTAGAGATCAAGCTGACAAACTCCAGCTAAGAAATGAACCTCATCAAAGAAAAAAGAGTCAACAAGGTCCAAAGAAAGAGTGGACACATTCAAGGACCAACCAGAAGTATCACTCACAATCGATAAAGACAAATCTGGGTTTTCAACGGAACCCTCAGCAACAAAGCCGGACCCAATCACAATTGGGTTCCGAAGGTGTGATAACAGGTCGAGGGACAGACGCAACTGAGGATGTCACCAAGCTTGCTGTAAAGAAAGCAGATGATCAAAGCTCATAATTCACCTCAAAGCTCTTCAATTATGTCAAGCGTATTGGTCCCAACCAATTGTTGTGAACGGTTTTTCTGGTGAGATCAACGCGTATGGATGCAATGCAAAGAACAAGAAATCGAAGATCATTCCCCGCAAAGCAGCGGTGAACTCAGCTGGTCATAGAACAGCTGACATCATCAAAGAAATGAACCAGTAATGAGATTCCGATCAACTCAAGTAAGAAGCAGCTAAGAAAAGACAGCCACCTTCTATCAAATTCAGGAGGGAACTCAATCAAGCTGGAAATCAACACAGCTGTGATATCAGCTGAAGGCAAATTCATTCCAGCAGAATTTTCAAGTGAAGAAAGTTCATCTAGCTGAGGGAGAACAAACTCAGCTGGATCTCAAGGCAGAAAGGGAACTCAGCTGAAGAAGAATAAAGCTAATCTCCAGAAACTCAGCTGAGAAGATATTTCAATCAAGCAAAAGAGAAGAACACCGTGATATCAGCTGGATACTCTGTCCAAGTTGACCGGTTTGTGTCTCATGCATTTATTTCTCTAAGGAATATACTATTTAAGTCCAATTATTCTGAATTCCTATTTTAAGCAAACATATGTTCCTTAGTTAAATTGCTTGATAAGTTTCCTTTCCCATCGCATTAATTATAAAGATTGCTGAGTACTGAAGCACGGTAGGATCGAGGCAGAATGTCAAGCGTTTGAACTGCCTCACGCGCGGTTGTAACACACTCGCCTTAAACACGTCAGAACGTGATTAGTGAATCTCTCCCAGCCGTTGATCAGAATACCAGCTGTCTCAATCTCAACCGATGATCCTTTATGGCAGTTGATATACATGGAAAAGATACGGAGGATTCTTCCATCTTTATCTCTGCGAATTTTAATTCTTCAAATCATCTGTCCATTTTCTGCAAATTTCTCGCTCGATCAAAATCAACAGTCTGCAGAAATGGCACCTAAGAAATCAACCGCAGGGATGAACAAGTTCGAAGTTCTTATGACAAAGTTGTCATTTGAAAGTTGTCTTTCCACCGCCAACCTTCAAGTTTCTGAACTCAAAGAGATGGTAGATCTCGTAATAGACTCCGGTCTCTTACTGTGGGCAACCTCCATGCCCAAGCTCATGCTGAAAAGAGATGCCGCTCTATTCTATCTCAACATCATTGACGAAGAAGGCTTTTACTCATCTTCATTCGATGTGACTGTCAAGGGCGATGACGGAAAATTTGACTCAGCAACCGTCAACATCAAACTTAACAAGATGCTACGAAAGGTGTTCAACCTACCTAGAGAAGGAGGATTCATCCCAGACGATTACAACCGTGACGAAGTGGATGAATTCCTCAGTAAAGAGATGCTTATCTCCCCAGAGTCGTACATAGCAAGCATGTCAAAGCTCCTACTCAAGCCAAAGTACAGGTTGTTGCTGGATATCATGCAAAAGTGCATTTTAGGGATAGCTGGATCTCAAGGAGAGATCAGTATTCCAAAGCTCAAGCCGATGATTGCCATGATCAAAGGAGCAAACTGTTTTGATTTCTTACTCAACAGATTAGTCAAGGGGTCAGAGAAGATCAACATTGACTCCACCAGGACGACGTACTCAACCTCAGAGCCCCTGTATCTATGCTCCAAGATTTCGTTCTGAATAGAACAAGCTATGAAAGGATACACAGTAAAGTGGGCTGAATCAGATCCGTTTCCAGAAACGAAGATTCTCTTCCAGAGAATGAGTCAAATCAATGATCTCCTAAGGAAACAGCCTGCTGTGAGCAAAGGCAAGAAGCAGCTGGAAGAATCAGAGGCAGATGTTCCAGCTGAGAAGAAGCAGAGAAAAAGAAAGACAACTGACCCCAAACCAGCTGAAGGTCCAGCTGAGAAGAAAAAGAAAACGGCTGTCATTCCACCATCTGAGGCGAGACATTCTTCTGAAGAAACTCATAGTCGAGCAATAGTGATTCTCTCCCCACAGCCAGTATCAGCCTTCAATCAATTCGGATCAAACATCTTGGCTGATATGGGATTGAATGATGAATCATCATCCTCCCAGCTCACCCCAGCCCTTACCGCCTCACAACTCTCCGTCCAAACAGCCTTCTCCTCCACCCATCTCTCCAACAAAAGATTCATCTCCTGTAAACGTACAGAAAGAGATTCAACTGGCTGAAGCTCCTTCACAGCCAGCTGATAACCAAACTGAACCCTCTTCCACCAATCAAATCTCCACAGAATCAGAGGAAAGTGACTCTACTGCTTCTCCATCACTCAACTCCTCTGGCTCAGCCTTCATGGAAGTTATGTACGAGGAGCTACGCATCGCAGGGATCAAAAGTGTTCTAACTCAGTATCCCATCTTGGCGTACCTGCTAATCGCCCTCGTCAAAGTTGGAGACCTCAAATTCTATCTGGCCACCAAGATGGCAACGTGGTACCAGAATGAGCAGCTGATCGAGACCTTCTCCTATGAGAAATTGAAAACGGATGAAGCATGCCTCCAGCACACTTTTGGCTTCGGAAGTCTGGAAGATGCTTACTTACATCAAGATGATCTCATCAGAGGTATTATTGAAGTATCTCAGCAATACCCCAAGCCACACCCAGCTGAAGTCTGGGAATCAGCCAACAAGCTTCTAACAGCAGCGTGATGAGAGATATCTTATGGAGCTGTCATATCCAAAGAAGTCGCAGCTAAAATTACCAAGGAAGCTGTACCAGATAACACAGCTGAGGTAATAATCAATGAAGAACCTGTTGATGAAACAGCTGAACCAGAGACAGCAGCCCCACCAAGTCCAAAGGCCGATGACACTCGCTCGCTGGTCGAGTTCGAGGCAAACAAACCCAGTCATGTTGATTCTGCAACTCAAACAGACTCAGCTGTCGAGCTTTCAACCGCCATGAAGGAAGCAATATCTAAAGAGGTTGAAGAAATTCTTTTTCAGGACAGACTGAAGTCTCAAGTAGATGTCATTACGCGATTCACAGCTCTAGACTGTCAAGTTAGAGAACAACAGCGGACAATTGATAAAGTCCATAAATTTGCTCAAGATTTACAAGAAAGTACAAGTCTAGATCTCAAACAATCTCTTGTCTCTCAAAGCATTGATCAATCACACCTTCTAGAAAAGAGAGTTCCTGAGATTGTAACAAGACATCAAGCTCCACTGGTCGACGACATAGCAAATATTTCAAGCCAGCTGGAAGCTCTCAAAAAGTCCACTCTCTCCAACAGCTCTGACATCCGCCAACTCTTCAACTTATATAAAGATCTGGATGCTCGATTCGGAAGCTGAAACAACGACCTTGCTCGAGTGAACATTGCCACAACCGACAACTCGCCCAAGATCGGCCGATGTTGAAGGCGCTCTCGCCAAGCTCAAAGCAACAGTCATTAACCTCTCTGCCTCCCTTGTTGATAATGCCAAAAAGGGGGAAGATAAGAATGAAGCTGGAAAAACAATGGAGAGGGAAGCTGCAGCTAAGGGGGAACCTGTGCAGCCTTTTCAATTGGAAATCGACGATTTCGCCAAAGAGCTGGATGACGAAGAGCCAGAGCCAACTACAGTAGCCAGAGCAGTCAAAGAGACGTGGAGAGAGAAGATGGTTGCTCTTGCCAAAGCCTGTGGACATAAGTCAGAAGAATACAAGGACTATCACTGGCTGTGTAACTTCCACAACGAGCAAAGAAGAGAAATGCAAGAGCTGGATAGATTATCAAGAAGAAAGCTGATTCGCTCAAGCCTGCTGAGAAAAAGCAAAAGAAGAAAAGACAGAGCTACATGCAAGCTAGAAAGAATCAAGTTCAAGCAGCCTCAACTGACAAGAAGAACCCAGATGATATCAATGAAAACTGGAAACGATGCAAATCAGAATTTATCAAAGAATTCTACTACTTGAATCAGTACAAAGGCATGGATCCAGAAACTGCGTTCCAGGATTATCTCCTCGAACTTCATGATACAGATCCAATGATGGAAAAATCAATTGCCCTATATGCCAAGAGAAACAACATCCAGCTAAAGGCTCCAAAAGTCAAGCAATTGAAGCCTCCATCTCTAGCTGGAAAGAACCTTCCTGACAAGGCCCAGATTATCAAAGAAGTTCATCACTGGGCTGGCGAAAGAGGAATTTCCAAATCAAAGAATCAAGCAGAATGGAAGGAACTGGAAGAGTTCATCTTCAACAGATATGGTCTCAAGATTGACCATCAGATTGATGAACAAAGGAAGCAGCTCTGTTGAAGACCTAGCCATCTGGGAATTCTGTCTTTTGAATTTCTTTTGTAAAATTGTAAAATATCCTTTATTAATGAAAAGCTCGCTTTTATCTCAAGCTCACCCTGATGACAGTAACTCTTTGTCCAAGCACTGAACTCTGAATTTGATTTTCCTGCTGTGAATGTTTAAACTTTTGAAAACCCGTTTTTTTGTTAATGGGGAAGTAAATTGTTTTTCTCAGTTAGGTTTTGGCATCATCAAAAATGGGGAAATTGATGGGAAAATTAATAGAGTTTTGATTTGATACCAAAACCCAGCTGACCCCAACCGAGTAGATGATTGCTCAAGCCTAAGCATTTTTCAGCTCACCTGTTTGAGATTATAGAGTTTCTTAGTTTACACGTAGTATTTGAAGACAGCAGAAGACATTGCAGAAGATACAATGAAGCGGACACAGCTAAGCAGACAGCTTTAAAGAATTCGGCGGAAAGCGAGACTCGATTAGCGGACCAAGCGAGGAGTCAAGATCCTGAAGTATCAAGACCCAGCTCAGTGACGGATACCCAGCTCAGTGTCAAAGACCCAGCTCAGTGTAAAAGACCCAGCTTTGTGTCGATGACACAGCTCAGGTCTAAGACACAGCTCAGGTCAGTGACACAGCTCAGGTTGAAGACACAGCTCAGGACGATGATACAGCACAGGTCTAAAACACAGCTCAGAGTCAAGATGCAGCCGAGTCCAAGCCGCTGAAGACACAGTAGAGAAGCTTAGCAGCTCGAAGACGAAGACCTTCTCCAAGACAAGATCTCGATGTCAGAAGATCTTATGTGACGCAGTCAATTCAGAGAAGAACTAGCCTCTGCAGATGCAGACCTACTTCGTAGGTTAAAGGCCAGAAGTCAATGAGAGTAGGTAAGATTCAAACGGCTCTCTTCCAACGGCTAGTTTGAATCTCTACCTATATATATCTCTTCACCTTTAAAGAAAGGAGCGGACTGGCAAGACGACTGAAGAAATAAAAGAGCAAAACGAAAAGATGAACAACGATCTTCAAAGCCATATCTTTCAAGAACACCTAGCCAGTCAGCTGTTTTCTTAGTTGTTCACATATTCAGTCTTAGGCAGAATAGATCAGAATAAATATCTTAAGCCTAGTTTGAACGAGTTCATCATACTCCTTGTTCTTCATTGTAAGAACTCGTTCATAGTTGAAAACCCCACACCCAAACCCAAACCCAAACCCAGAAAGGTTAGGTAAAGGTACGCCTGCTCGAATCGTATAATTCGAGTGGTTAGGTTTTACAGTACCCGTAAACTGTAAGGAAGGTTCTTCAGTACCTGCAAACTGAAGGTGTAGGCTTGACAGTGCCCGTAAACTGTTGGAACACAACTTACGTTCGAGTTGTGAAGTTGCTTGGTACTTGAAAACCAAGTGGTAGTGAATTACCAGTGAACCTAGTCGTGGACGTAGGAGATGTTACTCCGAACCACGTTAAAATTGCTTTGTTATTTATCGCTTTGTTTTATGCATTTTACTAACCTCTCAAGCATACATTTCAAGCTGTATAAACTGATTAACTGAAAAGTGAAACAGAGCTTTGCAATATGATTTGAAGCAACAGACGGACTTTCCGAACCCACCATCTTCCGCACACACACTCACACAGCCAGCTGTGTCGATCAAGCATCCATCCAGCTGGATCGAGCACAGCCAGCTCTCTGAAAAGAGTTTTAACTTGGAAAAGGTTTTAAACCTTGGTGTATTCACTCCACTCTACACCAAGGTATCCGTCTTGGGACCAACACTACGTAATTTGTTACTTAAAAATTTAGTTTCGGTCGATTTGAAAATATTTCAAATCTCCGATTCTTTTTGCGTGATTTTTACCCAGGATTCGTGAAACCCTAGATTAAATTACTGTGTTGAGAAATTAGTAGTTTAATGGATGGGTTGTTAGTGATTAATTGATTGAATTAATTAAGCAATTAATGGATTAATTAACTTAACTTAACTATTAAGATATGAACTCCTATCTCTATCTATATATATATTGAGATGCATCTCTCTCCTTACCCTCTCAACTCACGCACACACACAGCAGACACACTCTCTCTCTCTCAAACACACACACTCACTGATGTGTATGTTTTTGGTTGTTCAGAAGTTGGGGGTTTCTATCGTTTTACGCAAGTATAATGCACGTTTAAGTGTGTTTCGTGCAGGATTTTGAAGAATTGTGAATATGTAGATTTGGACGAGAGTGATCGAGAAAGATGGATATTTTGCAAGGTTTTGCTGTGGAATTAAGGATGCAAGGAAAAGATGGGCTGTGATTAATTTTGCATGTTAATTTTTATTGGACAGATAGTTAGTATTTTGTTATTATTGGGCTAATTAAAAGTGTCCTACTTAAGCCAAGCCCTTATTTTTTGGTGGAACAGCCGTCTCCTATATAGTTTAGGATTAGGAGGTTTTTTGGGGACAGACTTTTGATTTTTTTTCTCATTCCAGCTGGCAATATTGGGTGATACTTTTTGATAGCTTTAGGTTTTCCTTTTCAGCCGCATATTTTTTACTTTTGGGGAGCAGAATTATTTTTCATGTTTTAGTTTTATTTTAGCTGCATAGAGGGACGAGATTTGTGCACAGCAGACTTGGAGTTTGGTTTAATTCAATTTTTATTCTTAGTTTGGAGTTCGATCTTGGCATCATATTTGAAAATTTATTTCGGTGACTATCCCTTGTTCTCTTTTTATTTCGGTGATATATATTATGCTTTATTTAATTTATTTGATTGTGTTTAATTCTATTATGAGTAGCTAATTCTTTAATTCGACTTTAGATTTAGATTTGATAGTGTTTTCCAGCTATGTGTTTAATTCTTTGATAGTGTTTTCCAGCTCGCATGTTTGAGCTTTAGATTTTCTAGGTTTACAGGTTAAGGAAGCGGAAGACAGTAGTCGATCCAGCTGTGTCTACAGCAGGAGTCAGCTAACGGAAGACAGCAGGCGTCAACCTTAAGCTGAGTCCTCCAGCAGAGCATGATCAAGCTGAAGAGAATTCGAGCTGAGTTCAAAACACAGCCGGTCCAGCTGTACAGAACAAAGGGAACTAACTCTGAAGACATCACTTCAAGTCAGTTTGCCCAATCTAGCTCTGAATTCAAAAGCCAGCTCCAAAGACAGAAGATCCCGGCGTCAGAGGAAGACAACACGCCTCGACCAATGAGGGATTGCCGAATCAGCATCCTAGACTTCAGGACCTAGGATGCGACACGAATGAAGACAGGTGCAGATTCGCCCAACGGCAGATCTTGAATTTAAGAAGAGTAGGTAAGATTCAAACGGCTCCTCCAACGGCTAGTCTTGAATCTCTACCTATATAAACCCGTCTTCAACCTCAGGATAAAAAAAAACGAAAAACTCTCTACAAGCTTTCATTCTCTGAAATCATCAATCTTTCAAAAGCTCTCTCAAGCAGTTCTACATAGTTCAAAGAACACTTTATCTTAAAGTGTTTCTAGTTCAGAAACTGCTTAGTTTTTCGTCTGATCCCTAGGCCAAAATCTTTGTATATCTTAAGCCTAGATTTCGAACGAGTTCATCATACTCTAAAGTTCTTAATTGTAAGAACTCGTTCACAGTTGGAACCCCAAACCAAACCAAGGGGGAACGCCATCACCTCAAAATCCAAATCAAGAAGAATCAATCTCTCAAGACTTAACTCCTGAGCAACTCCAAGACAGACGAAATTTAGCCACTTCAAGCATCAATCAATTGGAAGAAGAAATTTGTAAGAGGAGAAGATGGATTGAAGATCATCCATTATCAGCAATCATTGGAGAACCATCTGACCAAGTCAAAACCAGAAGCTCAGCTGCTCAAGCTTCATCGGATCATCAAGAAGCAGCTGACACAGCTCAACTCTCAGTAGAGCTAGAACTGACGGTCTATGATGAAGATACAGCTCTAATGGCATGTTACGTAGCTCAAGTGCTAGAGCCTTAATCAATTCTCGAAGCTTTGAATAGCGTGCCTTGGACTAACGCCATGCAAGAAGAGCTGAACGAATTCCTCAGAAATTGTGTCTGGGAATTGGTCGACAGACCTGAAGAATTCAAAGTCATAGGACTCAAATGGATATTCAAGAACAAATTGGATACCCTGGGAGTCATCATTAGAAACAAAGCTCGACTGGTTGCCAAGGGCTATACTCAGCAGGAAGGAATTGACTTCGAAGAATCATTTGCTCCAGTAGCACGATTGGAAGCAATCAGACTCTTTCTCTCCTATGCAGCACATCACAAATTCAAGGTCTATCAAATAGATGTGAAGTGTGCATTCTTAAATGGAGAAATCAAAGAAGATGTCTACGTTGAACAACCTCCAGGATTTGAAGTAGAAGGAAATAAAGTCTACAAAGTAAAGAAGGCGCTTTATGGATTGAAGCAAGCACCCTTTGCTTGGTATGACACTCTGTCAAATTTCCTTGTATCCAAAGGATTCAAGAAGGGCTCAGTAGACAGAACCCTCTTCACCATCAAGTCAGGAGAAGACATCCTGGTTGTTCAAATTTATGTAGACGACATCATCTTTGGATCAAAATCAAACTTCTTATGCCAAAGATTTGGAGAGATGATGTCAGAGCAGTTCCAAATGTCCATGATGGGAGAAATGAGTTTCTTCCTAGGACTTCAAGTCAAGCAATCAACAGAAGGGATTTTCATAAATCAATCCAAATACGTGAAAGACTTGATCGCCAAGTATGGAGTTCAATCCAGCAGAACTGTAAAGATTCTGATGAACACCAACTGGAAAATTGAACCAGGAACTGAAGGGAAGTCAGTTGATTCCAGCAAATACAGAGGGATAATCGGTTCCCTGCTGTATCTAACAGCAAGTCGTCCAGACATCTCATTCACAGTCGGAGTATGTGCCAGATTTCAAGTTGATCCAAAGGAAGCACACATGCAAGCAGCCAAGAACATTCTCAAATATCTCAAAGGAACTCAGAATGTTGGGCTGTGGTACCCAGCTGAAGACAATCTACGTTCGGATATTCAGACTCAGACTTCGCTGGAGATCGGTTGGACAGAAAATCAACTTCAGGAACTTGTCAGTTCTTAGGAAGTAAGTTGATTTCATGGTTTTCAAAGAAACAAACGCGCGTCGCAACCTCCACAACAGAAGCATAATACATGGCCGCTGGAAGCTGCTGCTCATAAATTCTCTGGCTGAAACATCAGCTGGATGACTATGAAGTGAAAACTGGACAAGTTCCAATTTTCTGTGATAGCTCAAGTGCGATTGCTATTTCAGAGAATCTAGTACTTCACACAAGATGCAAACATGTGGACGTACGCCATCATTTCATCAGAGATCACGTGGAAAAGAAGGATGTGATTTTTGAGAAAATTCACACAGACATACAGCGGGCTGATATACTCACAAAGCCGCTGATAGAAGCAAGATTCAAAATGCTGTGCGGATTACTTGGATTACTCAACCCAGACGATGCTTCACCCAGCTGAATGGAAGCAGACCCGAGTTGGAATGGAACGGACCCGGCTGAATGGAAGCAGACACCCGAGTGGAAGAGACCCGTGAATGGAAGCAGACAGCTGGAATTCAGAATCAACGTAACCGGTATCGAGTGAAAAAGAATCCGGCTAAACCGGATGCGAAATTGAAGGACTATTCAGGCGAGGGAACCGAGTGGAACCACGATCACCCAGCACACCCACTCAACCGAGGTATCAGCTGACTACAATGATCAGCTGAGAGGTTTGCAACAACATTAACTACTACTCAATCTGTTTTCAGTCAAATCATATCTTGTCATGTCTAATCAAATTTATTTAAAAGTCTGAAAAAGAACTAAATCATGGGAGTTTTTGAGGCAAAAGTCAAAGTGCCCCAACCATCCTCTCTCACGCATTAACTTGCAATTTCTAAACAAGAAATTGACATGACGCGAGAATCTCTCCCAGTCGTAGATCTTCTTATCAATCGATAAATCTTGATCGTCCATTCATCAAGAAAGCTATATAAATATGCTAGAAGAGATACGTAAAACATTTCATCAACCCTAAAAAGTCTTTCGGCATTCTTTCTCATTTCCATCAATTGGTATTATTTGTTTCTACTAACAAAAGTTGCAGAAGAAGAACATGGAATCTAGAAAGATATCTCCCGAAGCCGATCAAACTTGAAGAATCTGTCAAAGCTTCAAGATAAGAGTTGCTTAACTCTCAGGAACCTCAAGAAGACGGAGTTCCAGGAGAAGGTGAAGCCCATCGACAGATCCAGTCCAATGCAGACCCAACTGTAAAGCTCAAGAACGTCACTCACCAGGAAGGTGCAGAAAACTTCCTGGGAATGTCAAAGGAAAAAGACCTCCTCCGCCCCACTGTTTCTCTCAAAATAAAAGAGAGAACGGGACATACAACTCCCTGGGATGCAAAAATCAACGTCAACACACCTGGACTAGATGTTGATAAAGACGGAGTCTTCAAGAGAAATCGTGTCAAAGCTCTTGCTCCACCACAGGAGGCACAGAAAACGATGCAGGAGACAAAGCAGCATGCATCTATTTCCGTCCCAGCTGGGAATCGGAAACAACTTGAGGAGACAAAACATGCTAAAGCAGCGTCTTCAAACAGTAGACTGAAGTCAAAGGTGCTCAGTCAGTCAGCCGAGAAGTCAGCTGACATTATGAGAGAATTCGTAACGACTCTCCGAGGAGCAGAAGGCCCACAAACGGTGGTTTCTCACGATGGAGAAGAAGTTCATGGGCCAGCGTGAACATCGTCATCATCAACGCCACAACGACGTATTCCAGCTGATCAACCAAGCTTAAACCCCAAGACAGATGGAATACTTCAACCGCCTTCTCCTCAATTTCCTTCAGCTCAACAGGGACACCAGCTTTGAGATCTTCCGATGAAAGATGCTCAAGCCCCTGCACCAAGATCAAATGAAAGACATCACCCAGCCAATGATCACCTACAGCTGGATGATGATGATATGAGCTGAACCCAATACCCACCACTTCAAAGTGGAAGGGGAATACTCAAGTCCCTCAAGTGCTGAATCAGACTTTCTCATTCAATCTAAGAAGTCTGAAGAAGCAAAATTGCAAGGAATGAAGTTGTGCCCGACTCAGAATATGTTATCTCCAGTGCCAACTCATCCCTCCAAGCAGCCAAGGACGCTGTGTCTGCAATCACAGCTGAGGCTAATGCTACTGAAGAAGAGCCAGCTAATACAACAGCTGAGCCACCTAGACTCCAAACCTCGCTGCTCAGAGCTGAAGACCACAGTTTCGCCAAACTAAAACATCGCAACAGCCAATGGTGTATCTCTCCCACCCTGTTTGATCATGCCAAAAAGGGGGAAGTAAGGGGGGAGAGAATGAGACAAAGGAGGCAAACTGTTGAGCTAGAGGAACCAGCTGAATCAGAATCAATTGGAGAAGAGACGAGTCAAAAGAAAGAAGCAACGGATGCAGAAGAGAAGACCCAGCCAACTGGGATTGAAGATTGAAGACTTAAGATTTTTTTTTCTCTTTCTTTTTCCTGTGTAATAATGTAATTTCTTACATTAATAAAACACAAGTTTTTCTGCGTCATAAGTTGTCTCAATTAGGTTTTGGCATCATCAAAAAGAGGGAAATTGTTGGGAAAATTATAAGGTTTTGATTTGATACCATAACCCAACTGATTCTCCAACCGAATAGATGATCGCTTCAACCTAAGTAGTGTTTTCCAGCTCGCCTGTTTGAGCTTTAGATTTTCTAGGTTTACAGGTTAAGGAAGCGGAAGACAGCAGTCGATCCAGCTGTGTCAGTCGACCCAGCTGTGTCTACAGCAGGAGTCAGCTAGCGGAAGACAGCAGGTGTCAACCTTCAGCTGAGTCCTCCAGCAGAGCATGATCAAGCTGAAGAGAATTCGAGCTGAGTTCAAAACACAGCCGGTTCAGCTGTACAGAACAAAGGGAACTAACTCTGAAGACATCACTTCAAGTCAGTTTGCCCAATTCAGCTCTAAATTCAAAAGCCAGCTCCAAAGGCAGAAGATCCCGGCGTCAGAGGAAGACAACACGCCTCGACCAATGAGGGATTGCCGAATCAGCATCCTAGACTTTAGGACCTAGGATGTGACACGAATGAAGACAGGTGCAGATTCGCCCAACGGCAGATCTCGAATTTAAGAAGAGTAGGTAAGATTCAAACGGCTCCTCCAACGGCTAATCTTGAATCTCTACCTATATAAACCCGTCTTCAACCTCAGGATAAAAAAAACGAAAAACTCTCTACAAGCTTTCATTCTCTGAAATCATCAATCTTTCAAAAGCTCTCTCAAGCAGTTCTACATAGTTCAAAGAACACTTTATCTTAAAGTGTTTCTAGTTCAGAAACTGCTTAGTTTTTCGTCTGATCCCTAGGCCAAAATCTTTGTATATCATAAGCCTAGATTTCGAACGAGTTCATCATACTCTAAAGTTCTTAATTGTAAGAACTCGTTCACAGATTGAACCCTAAACCAAACCCCTCTTTACCCAGAAAGGTTAGGTCAAGGTTACGCTTGCTTGAAGCGGGAAATTCAAGTGTGTAAGGTTTTTTCAGTACCCGTAAACTGAAAGGTTAGGCTTGACAGTGCCCGCAAACTGTTGGAACACAGCTCGGGTTAGAGTTGTGAAGTTGCTTGGTACTTGGAAACCAAGTGGTAGTGAATTACCAGTGAACCTGGTCGTGGACGTAGGAGGTGTTACTCCGAACCACATAAAAACTCGTGTGCTCTTTACTTTCCTTTTAAATTCAGTTTTGTACTAACTCTTTCATTACATTGCATATTTGATCAAAACTGCATACGCAGCTGCTCTCCAAAGACAGCTGTGTCTCTCAGAAAGTTGCACAACTTGACTAAGCTGAAAACATAAAGTTAATCTTTTCAAGCTGAGTTTTTCTAAGTAACCGAGCTAAGTTTTGAAACCACCACATTCCGCACCGCCAGCTGAGTTATTTACCCAGCTGACCCTCCTCAGCTGGATCAATAACTGAGCTCACCAACTCTGTTATTTAACTTGAAAAAGTTTTCAGAAATCTATTTGGTGTATTCACCTCCCTCTACACCAAATACCTAGCTCAGGGACCATCAGTCATGAATAGTGATTGATGAATATTGTGTTAAGTGTGTTTTTGATTGATGGTTGATGATTAATGATGAGTTAAGATAGATTAAAAGCGTTTAAGAAGTTAAGATAGAAATTCTCAAGTTTCGTCGAGTTTCGACGTAGAATTTCGAAGTAAATTGGAAGTTAAGAATATTGAATTCATTTATTCAATAGTAGTTAATTCTCATTCTAAATTCGTGAACTCTATTTCGAATAAAGGAGCGAGCGGAAGTGTGAATCCGAGGATTCAGATTCATTAAAGGTTAAGTCCAAAGCTTCAGTTATCAGGTGGGCTTTCTAAACCAAGAAATGATGAATGCTATATATATAAATATGATTATATATATGTGTGATGTTTTCAAAGTAATTGGCTTGCCAAATGTTTAAAGTTTTGTATGATACCGTCTACCAAAGAAAGACGAATTCGGTGCTACGCAAGGTAGGATTTGTGTACACTATTTTGTAATCGGGAGCCTTCTGAAAGGAGTGGACGATTACAAGTGTTTGAGAAGGAGGCCTACTTCTCAGCACTATTTTATTGTAGACACGGTACATACTCTCATATATATATTTAAGTATATTCTTTTGAACATGCACAAGTTTGAATTGTGCTATGTCTTTCGGCAAGTCCAATTTATAGTTGTATTCAATAAGTTTCCAAATTATCTTGGCATGTGCCCACTGAGTATTCGTACTCAGCCCCGCCTATTATTCTAAAATGTACAGGTTAGCTGGGATGAAGATGATCGTGTGCTGGCGGACTTGTTGTTGTTGTTGTTGGTTTATATGATAAGAGCCGTTTTGATGAGCTTAGAACCTAGAATATATGTCTTCATACATATATTCTCTCGTTTTTCCGCTGCAAATTTATGAAGTTTGATGATGTATAAATTTTGTTGATGATGGTTGGATTCTAAAGTCAAACTAAGTTTAAGTCGTTTAAATTTTGAAAGTTTGATCGGAATATGTTCGTTAACTCCTTTTGAGATCAGCCTACTTTATATATATATATATATATATATATATATATATATCTTGCGTTCTTGATCTATAAGTCAGCTCGTTGTTTTCATGTCATCGAGTTGTTGAATTCATTTGATGGAAATTATTGATCTTGAGCTGATTTGATTATTCCATAAATACTTATTTGGTTGATTGTCTCATAAATCTCAAGTTATACTTGTTTTGAAAATGTCGAAGTTGATTGTTGGTTGAGTTGATTTGTCCTTTGTGATTATTGATAAATAGCCGGGTCGCTATTAAATTCCTTTGTTAATCATAAATTGTGTAAGTCGTGGGACCTACCGGCTTTGTCATCTGATTTTTAGGCCGGGCTGCGACATCAGGTCCACATAACAGTCCGTCAGTCACATGGAACTTCAAATTTTTAAACTTTTAAAACAAAGAAAACTTTTAAATTAATACCTGGATTGTTGGAGGAGATGAGGTGCTGGACTTTCGTTGTTGGTATTTAACAAGTCTAGGAATTCAAATCCAGACTAGACTCAAGGAAAGTTTAAACATAGACCAGACGAGCTGCTCTGATACCACTCTGTCGCAGCCCAACTTAGAATTAAGATAACTAAGCCGGTGGGTCCCGCGACGTACACAATTTATGATTAACCAAGGAATAGATAACGACCCATTTATCAAACAAAACCAAACATACTTCAAAACACTTCCAACGAACATGCTGATCAAGAAATCAATATCAATAACATGCTTGATAATTTTAACCAACAAATGGTTATCAACAACAGACATATCTTGATATCAATAAGTAGGGTCACATGACCGAGATATATCAAGTATAAACATCATCAAGAAATCAGGTTTAACCTGATATCAACAATTAATATCATACGACCAATGGTGCCAAGAGCTTAATATCAACAAGAAGTTTATTAGATCAAGAAAGCACGATAAAAAGGGTCGTATGACTTAGAAGATCTCAACAGAGAATCAATAACTAATTTAAAGTTAAGGCGGGCTAACATCAAAACCTTAACTAACAACGTCAAAAGACTTCAGAAGTTATAAACTTCATACTTCAAAAACGAACTTCATACTTCAGAACATATTTCAAAGTGATGCAGCGAAAAACATAACTAGATTACATGTATGAAGACACATAACCAAACTCTTTAGTTTAAACAACTTTCAAGAATTCAACCAACGAAAGTCCGTCCAAGCACACTCTCATCTCCATCCGAAATAACCTGCACATTTTAGAAAACAACATGCAGGGCTAAGTACTTCGTACTCAGTGGACACATGCCAAAATACTTGAACTCTTGCTGCTTAGAGCTATAGATTTAACTTGCCCCAAAGCATAACACAAGTGAATTTTATAAAACAAACCTGTGCTTGCTCAAATATTTTCTTTTTCCATAAAAAGTATTTGTCCGGACAGACTTATAATTTAGGATGTATGTACCATATCTACAATCAAATAATGTTAGTGTTGAGAAGTAGGCCTCCTTCTCAAACACTTGTAACCGGCCCACCTTTCGGAAGACACACGATTACAAATAATTGTACACAAATCCTACCTTGCGTAGGACCGAATTCGTCTTCCTTTAGTAGATGGTAACATACAAAACTTAATACATTTGGCAAGTTAATCAATTTAAAAATATCATATATATATATATATCATTCATCATTTCTTTGGTTAGAAAGCCCACCTGTCGAGTGCTGCTTTATCTTACATTTCTCGTTCTTGATTTCCCGTCTTTATGCTCTCACTCGTTCCTTCATTTGAGATTAGGTTTATCAACCATCAGAGCGAGAAACAAACGACAGGCGAAGAGATGTGACATCTCGATCAACTTAATTTCTAATTCGCTTCGATTTTCTAAGACTTAATTTTGATAATATCACTTAACCTTTCTAAACACTTCTAAATCTCATACTTAACTTCTATTAATCACATCATCAAATATTTAAGCTTATTATTATCACATAAGCTCATCATCAACATATCATTAACATATAAGTATGTCATTAGCATATAAAATCATCATTAGCATGTAATTAACATATAACCTATTATTTACTATTCATATCATTAACTTAAAATATTTTCGACTCGATAAACGAGCTCCGAAAATTACGAAATTAATTCTACTTACATCATTTAACATAATAAGCATAATTACGCAATCAGATTATCAATTCAGATCACGTACACGTATAAACCTTCAACTTGGAAAAATAGCCGAAAAATAGAAAATTCTTAATACTTGGCAATTAATTTCTGAAAAATTCTACAATACTTAATTTTTCGTGTAGAATTCGAATATGCCATTATTTTCTTGATTAAAAATCAAATAATACTTTTATTTTCCTTATTAATTTTCGGCATTTTTGAAATTTGGAAAATAAATATCCAATTTCATTCTAATCAATCCCAAACATCTTAATTTAATTTATAAGCTATATTTAAAGCTTAATTACTTAATTTAATTGGATAAAAATCAAAACCCTATTATATATATATTTCGACTTTTTAAAGAAATAGGGCACATTTGCTTATTTTTATCCATTTCAAATTACAACATGCTTAAGTAATATTCTAGAGATTAATTGTAAACTCAATTAATCTATTTAAGCTCTAAAATAATTATTTTTAATTTATTTTAAATGATGAAAATTTAAAAATTAATTAAATTGAGCTCCAAAAATTCTAACAAAATTTCCACATGCTTAAATAAATATCATAAGCTCAATTCTATCATCAATTTCACCATTCATCATCAAAATCAAAAAGCCCTAATCTTAAGAACCCTAGATTTTGAAAATTCCAATAATTGGAATAATTATGTTTCAACCAATTAATTCAATGTATAAACATACTTAATAACATCATATAAGCTCAATTTAAACATCAAGATAAAAAACCCTTAATTTCTATCATATTTTTCGGCCAAAATTAAAAGTCATAGAAGGGCTTTGATTCTTTGATTGCTTCCAACATCAAATATGCTTGAAATAATTATCTAAGCTCAAATATCCAATCAATTTGATCATACAACATCACAATCAACATATCAAATTTTTCTCATTTTATCGGCATTTATGAGAATAAGAACAAAGCTTGAATAAATCATGAATTAATAACATATCATGCATCCTAAGCATGAATTAAACATCATACATTAAATTCAACATCATATACTAATATTCTTCAAAAATTTTGAAATAATTAAAAGAATTAAAAGGAGGATTTGAGCTTGTATTTTGAGCTATATCTTGAACTAAACATTAATCATACCTTAATAATTGATTTGGAGATGATTAGCACTTGAATTGAAGCTCAAAAATTGAAGAAATATGGATGAATGTGTGCATGAAATGTGTGTGCTGTTGCTGCCCTGTTTTTGGCCGAGAAAGATGAAGAAATGGTGGAATAAATGGCTTACAACATACACTTAATCATCCACAATTAGTCAACTTAATTATGTCATTACCTAGGTCATCAATGAGGTCATAAATAGGATTAAATAATTGATTAAATGCTCAATTTAATCAATTAATTACTAACTTGTTAATCACAACTTTAATCTCTAATTTCTTGATCTAGAAAAATCAATTAGGGCATCTCAAACCCTAATGCAAATTCTCGTAAGAAAATGCTGAGAAACGAATTATTTATGAAATAAATAAGATTATTATTTTTAATCATAAATTACTAATAAATTAAATTAAGAAAATTAAATTCATAATTTTCTCAATAAAAGTCAAGCATAAATGGTCAATCTAATAAACACAAATTTTATTTCGTTTCGATTAAACTGAGACGAAACAAAAATAATTAAATTCCACTTTTTTGACAAAAATTAGGGTTGCCGAAGAAAAATTATTAAAAAGGGAATTTTTCTTCATCTTCATTCACTTTACTTAATTATACACATATATATGCTTTCTCTAAGAATTTTCGGAAATAAAATCCGAAAATACAATAAATTGCCGGAGAAATTATTATAATTTCCGAGGAAATCAAATCTTCAAAAATAATATATTTCTCCAATAAATTCAAACATATAAACACATAATCATAAATACCTTCATCACCTCATTTCGGATTAACCGAGACGAGATAAAATCTTAAAATCCTTAAATTATTAAAATTCGGCAAATTAAAGCTGCCGAAAAATTTTAATTGCTGAAACTTAATCTCATTTTAAAAATCTTGCAGCTCTTAATTAATTACTAATATTGATTATAAAAAAAGCGGGGTATTACAGTACACGAGCTAAGTTTTAAAACCACCACATTCCGCACCGCCAACTGAGTTATCAGTCCAGCTGACCGTCTTCGTCAAGAAGTCAGCAGGATTTATAACTGAGCTCTCACTCTCAGTTTTTAACTTGATAAAAAGTTTAAAAAGTTTTTATCTTTGGTGTATTCACTCCTCTCTACACCAAAGACTCCGCTCAGGGACCATCAATTGGTATCAGAGCAGTGGTTCAAAAGACCGCTGTTTCTGAATCAAGAGATTCGTCTTGATCTTTCTCTGTCAGTCGTCAACTGAACAAATCCATTTTAAAAAACTCATATTACTGCATACTGTGCACATCTTCATGGATTCTTCTCTTAGCAGGAATCTCCCAACATTCTCAGTTGATGACTATGCCATCTGGAAATTCAGATTAAAGAGTTTTCTATGTGCGCATCATGATATGATGTGGGACGTCATCACAGACGGACCCATTCTCATATACAAGCAAGGAAATGAGCTTGTACCAGCTCAAGATGGTGAACAACCAGTATACCAACAAATCCTCAAACCGAAGAATGAATATACTTCAGAATAGAGGAATCAAGTTAATCTCGACAGCTTTGCGAGGAATACAATCTCATAAACCGTCTCAAACACCTACCTCAGCAAAATCATCAACTGCAATATAGCGAAGGAGATGTGGAAACCCTAGCTAAGCTGTGCGGAGGGTCAGAAGAAATTAAAGAAAATAAGTTCACAATCGTCTGCCAGAAGTTCGATAACTTCAAGCAGCTTGCCAACGACTCCATCGAAGGGATGGAGCTCAGATTTTCAAGTATAGTGGTTGAAATTGAAACAATTAGAACTGGGAAATACACCCAGCGAGAAAAGAATTTGAAGGTCCTTTCAGCACTTACAACTGAATGGAATACGTACAAGGTAGTTCACCAAAGTCGAAGTGACTAGGGTGATCTATCAACATGAAGATTATTCTCCCTGCTCAAGGCTAACGAATACAACTTGAAGATCACCATGGAGAAATCTTCAGGCAAGCAAAACGACGGAGAGCTGACACCTGCACCAAAGGAGATTGCTTTCAGGGCCAACTTTGAAAAATCTACACACATGCAGTCAGCAGAGTCCTCAAAGAAAATGAAGGACAAGAAGGATATGAGCAAGGAAGAACTACTCGAAGAAATTGCCATGTTGTTCAAAAACTACAACAGAATCAACACCAGCAAGGGCAAGTACAAGAAGTTCGCAAGAACGTACAGAGACAAGTATGCTGCAGCTGATGAAAAGTCAGCTGACACATCAAAACAGACAGACGAAGACTGCTTCAACTGCAAGGAACAGCCGGGACACTACAAGCAGAACTGTCCCAAGCTGTCCAAGAAGGAAAAAGATCTTCTAAAAGCTAAGGCAGTTGACAGAAGAAGAGCCCACATCGCTGACGAGGAGTCTGAGTGCAACAAAATTGATGACAACATGCCTTTCTCATATTCAGAGGAAGATGCACTCATGGCCCATGATGAACCAGAATGGGATACGTGTTTCATGGGACAGACCGACGGACTCGACGAGGATGAGGTAACTTCTAGACAGGTTTCAGAATCAGGACTACCTGACTGGAGTTTAGAAGAGAAAGTTATGAGTGACTTCAAGAAGCTACAAGATATCCTTGACGTTACCATGTGTGAGAATATCGAGCTAAAGGTTGAGCTAGAAAAGAAAAGAGCATCAGAAGCAGCTGATGCCACACAGCTCAGAGAGGAGGTTGTTTCACGCAAAGACAAGATAGTGAAACATGATCAGCTGATGAAGGAGTTCTACTACGAAAAGAAACAGCTGATGGAAGAATTGGAAAAGACCACAGCTGAAACAGAAAGAAAGTCAGCTGAGATCACAGAGCTGAAAAAAGTCCGAAGAAGCGCTAACTACAAAGATGGTAACACTCATCAAAGCTACCACGACAATGGATGAAATCATAAGTGTTCAGCGTCCAGCAGCACTCAAGACAGGATTGGGTTACACTGGATCAAAAGATGTCACAAACATTGCTTCCACAAGTGGAACAAAAGTAATGTTTGTGAAGGCAAAAGAGAACCCAACTCCAGCTACTCAGCAGCAAGTATCGAGAACACAGCAGGCTTCGAAAAAGCAAGCTGTGAGGCAACCTCAAATGCAGATCAGACAGTAGCATCATGGTCAGCCCCAAAGAAGACAAAACAATAGGAATACAAGATACCAGCCTCAACAACAAATGGCAAGATATCAACCAAGATATCAAAGGAGATACCCAGCTGGATATCAGGCATATGATTATCAGCTGGAGTACCAATTCCAGCACAGATATCACTCAAGACAGCAGAGACAAAGGAACGTCTCAGCTGGAAACCGAAGAAGAACTGGATATCAGCAGAGAAATCAAACTAGGAGACCACAGAGACCAAGACCCAACCAGCAACAACAATCAAAGAACACAAAGAATGTATACATCGACACAACTGGAAGAATTATCAGATCAAATTACCCAATACGAGTCATTAAACAGATCTGGGTTGTAAAAGGATCTCTAACTAACCCCCAAAGACCCAATTAAAACTGGGGACCTAAATTTTGATTTATGTGACAGGTCGTAAGGAAAAGACGCATCATTGAGGAGTCGATGAGAACATTGTGGTACATGGACAGTGGATGTTCCAAGCACATGACTCACTTAAAGCATCTACTCCGGGAGTACATCGAGCGTCCAGGCCCTCAAGTAACATTTGGTGACAACTCCAAAGGTCTAACCAAAGGTTACGATACATTTGAAACTAACAATGTTAAAATATCTAATGTTTAACATGTACAAGGACTGCAACATAATTTGCTTTCCATTAGCCAATTCTGCGACAATGGTTTTTCTGTCAAGTTTGATGCACAGGGATGCACAATAAAGCACAGGGAAACCCAGCAGATACTACTAAGAGGGAAAATAGAAGGAAATATGTACTTTGCTGACTGGAACAGCAGCCCTCCAGAAACTTGTCTTGTATCTAAAAGCAGCAATGAAGTCAGCTGGCTGTGGCACAGACGACTGAATCACCTCAACTTCAAGACAATCAACAAACTGGCTAGAAATCAGCTCGCTAATGGAATTTCAGATCAAGAATATGACAAAAGTCATATGTGCAGCGCATGTCAACAAGGAAAATAAAACAGGATTTTATTTTCTCTCAAGCCAATGTCGTCAACAGATCGCGTTCTTCAACTCCTACACATGGATCTCTTTGGTCCAGTTACTCCAGCAAGTTTCAACGGCAGAAAATATACTCTGGTCATAGTGGATGACTTCTCAAGATTCACATGGGTGTCATTTCTTTATCAGAAAAGCGTTATAAGAACCAAGCTGTCAATCCTGCTGGAAAGACTCTCAACTCAAAATGAGTGCAAAATAATATCAATCAGATCAGATCGAGGAACGGAGTTTCTAAATGAAACAATCTACGAATACTGCGAAAAGAATGGAGTTCAACATCAGACCTCAGCTGCACGCACACCCAGCAGAATGGTGTAGCAGAGAGAAGAAACAGAACACTCAAAGAAGTGGCTACATCAATGTTAGCTAGCTCTGCCATTCCGAAGAAGTTCTGGGCCGAGGCAATAAACACAACATGCTTCACTCAGAATCGCTCTCTACTTACTTCAAGGCAAGGAAAAATACCGTACGAGCTATGGAATAACAGAAAACCCTACATTGGATATTTTAAGGTTTTCAGATCCAAATGTCACATCTTAAACAATGGGAAAACCCAGCTAAAGACGTTCGAAGCGAAGATAGACCGAGGAATTTTCCTTGGTTACTCAGTAGTGAGAAAAGCTTACAGAGTCTTCAATAGAAGAACCCAAACGGTCGAAGTAACTCCCCATGTTACTTTTGACGAATCTTCATTCGAATTCAGAGATTCAATCAAACGAAGAAATGAAGGAGAATCGTCAAGGCAAATTCAGACAAGAGCTCAAGAGACTCGAATCAGAAATCTGGCCGAACCATTAATATGGGATGATGAGCCAGAAAAAGAACTTCAAATCAACCAAGAAGAAGTTTCACCAGCTGGAAATCAAGAGAAACCTCCAACACCAAATCAAGGGGGAATGCCATCAGCTGGAAATCCAGACACAGCTGAATCCCCAGTACACCCTCCAGCTGAGCTCTTTCAGAAATCACCACAAGGAGGATCAAACTCAATTCCAAATCAAGTGGAGTCTCAATCTCAAGACTTAACTCCAGAACAACTCCAAGCCAGACGAGATCTAGCCACTTCTAGCATCAATCAGCAGGAAGAAGAAATTCACAGAAGAAGAAGATGGATTGAAGATCATCCATCATCTACCATCATCGGAGAACCATCAGACCGAGTCAGAACCAGAAGCTCAGCCGCTCAAGCTACAACATCAAATCATCAAGAAGCAGCTGACAAAGCTCAACTTTCTGTAGAGCTAGAACTGACAGTCTATGATGAAGACACAGCTCTAATGGCATGCTACGTAGCTCAAGTTCCAGAGCCTCAAACCATTCTAGAAGCTTTAAAGAGTGTGCCCTGGACAAATGCCATGCAAGAAGAGCTGAATGAATTCCTTAGAAATTGTGTCTGGGAATCGGTCGACAGACCTGAAGGAGTCAAAGTCATCGGACTCAAATGAATTTTCAAGAACAAACTGGATACTCTTGGAGTCATCATCAGAAACAAAGCTCGACTCGTTGCCAAGGGTTATACACAACAAGAAGGAATTGACTTCGAAGAATCTTTTGCTCCAGTAGCTCGACTGGAAGCAATCAGATTATTTCTCGCATATGCAGCACATCACAAATTTAAAGTTTATCAAATGGATGTTAAGTGTGTATTTCTAAATCGAGAAATCAAAGAAGACGTCTACGTTGAACAACCACCAGGATTTGAAGCGGAAGGAAACAAAGTCTACAAGTTAAAGAATGCGCTATATGGATTGAAGCAAGTACCTCGAGCTTGGTATGATACTCTATCAAACTTCCTTGTATCCAAAGGATTCAAGAAGGGCTCAGTAGACAGAACTCTCTTCACCATCAAGTTGGGAGAAGACATTCTAGTTGTTCAAATCTATGTGGATGACATCATCTTCGGATCAAGATCAACATTCTTATGCCAACGATTTGGAGAAATGATGTCAAAACAGTTCCAAATGTCTATGATGGGAGAAATGAGTTTCTTTCTAGGACTTCAAGTCAAGCAATCACCAGAAGAAATCTTTATAAACCAATCCAAGTACGTGAAAGACTTTATCGCCAAATACGGAGTTCAATCCAGTAGAACAGTGAAGATACCAATGAACACCAACTGGAAGATTGAACCAGGAACTGAAGGAAAACTAGTTGATTCCAGCAAATACAGAGGGATATATAATAGGCTCCCTGCTGTATCTTACAGCCAGCCGTCCAGACATATCATTTGCAGTCGGAGTATGTGCCAGATTTCAAGTTGATCCTAAGGAGGCACACATACAAGCAGCCAAGAACATTCTAAAAAATATCTCAAAGGAACTCAAAATGTTGGGCTGTGGTATCCAGCTGAAGATAATCTACAGCTGACTGGATACTCAGACTCAGATTTCGCTGGAGATAGATTGGACAGGAAGTCATCTTCAGGAACATGCCAGTTCCTAGGAAGCAAGTTGATATCATGGTTTTTAAAGAAGCAAAGTTGCGTCGCAACTTCCACAACAGAAACGGAATATATGGCAGCTGGAAGCTGCTGCTCTCAAATTCTCTGGCTGAAACATCAGCTGAATGACTACGAAGTAAAGACTGGACAAGTTTCAATTTTCTGTGATAGCTCAGATGCTATTACAATATCAGAAAATCCAGTACATCACACAAGATGCAAACACGTGGACATGCGTCATCACTTTATCAGAGATCACGTGGAAAAGAAGGATGTCATTGTTGAGAAAATTCACACAGACATACAGCGTGCTGATATTCTTACAAAGCCGATGGTGGAAGCAAGATTCAAAATGTTGTGTGGGTTACTCGGATTGCTCAACCCAGATGAAGAAGTTTTATCCAGCTAAAAGGAAGCAGACCCAGCTGGATATTCGCTCCCAATATTTTCCAAATTTTTGGGCGTTGCCGACAATAGGGTCGTGGCTAATATCGACCCAACAACGAGCCAAACACTCCGTCTCGGCCTCACTGTAGTTATTTTCCCCGCCGCCCCGACTGTCCCGGCCGTCTTCAGGTCTGCTGCTGCCGCCGCCTCTTTTGCCTCCAGTGGTGGCTTTATCCCAACCCCTTTTCTTGGGCGTAGAAGTAACAGGGTGAATATTACTGCACGGAGTCGTAATCCGGTGGAAATTGAGGACGGTTGGGGGTGGGGGTGGAGACGTTTTGGAAGGATGGAGGTCGAAAATTGCCGTAGAAATTTAGATTATTGGGATCAAAACTTGCATCACTAGAACCGAACCAAGACCAATTTTGATTGGGATCCATTTGTAGCACAAAAATATAAGAAGTTGTAGAGAGAATTTAGTAGAAATTGAGATAGAAATGTAGGGAATGGGGTGAAAATGAATAGAATAAGGTGTAGTATTTATATGTAAAAATTATAATTTTAAATTAAAAAAAAAATTAACCGTTGCCCAACCACGGCTTGCCACGTGGCCAAGAAGCCGCTCCCGCCCAGCACGCCCGCCCGGACGCACTGCCGCCCACCCCTGGGCGCCATCGGTTGGGCCATCCCCCTTGCGCCCACCGATAGATGTGCTCTAATAGGAAAAAATAATATGTACCGCGCCATAATAATGACTTAAGCAGGCAAAAATGTCAAAGAATACATATTTAAAACTTTTGCATTTGTCAATATCTCAATTAAAAATGTGCTCAATATCGGACAGTCGACGTCCTTCATATTCTTGAGTTTTCGCTGATTATAACAGTAGTTATTATTAAACTAAGCACAAAGTCATTCATTTTTTTTTAATTAAAATTGTTTGACTTGGAATCTTGATCAGTTTGTTTGTACATGCGGTCATGAAATATACTAAGTTCACGTGCCAGCGTGGACATCACCATCACCACCACCTCATCTCCCTATTCCAGCTGATCAACTAAGCTTAAACTCAATTTCCTTCAACTCGACAGGGACACCAACTCCTTGATGAAGAAGATGGAGCTCAAACCCCTGCACCAAGCTCACATAAAAAGCCCCGTCCAGTTGACGCTTCTTTGCAGCTGGATGATGAAAACAGAGTTGAACCCTATACCCATTCTTCATCTCAGGAAGTTGTCTACCTCAGTCCCTCAAATGTTGCACGTGACACCTCTATCTCAAGGTTCGATGACCTTATGCTCGAAGGAGTCACAAGCGCACTACAACAATATCCGGAGCTAGCTTCGCTCCCAACCACATTAGTCGCCGTCAGCGACTTCAAGTTTTACGTTGCTACCAAGATGAGCACTCGGTACGCAACTGAAGAGCTAATTCAGACCTACTCATTCGACCATTTGAAGTCTGAAGAAGTTCAACTGCAAGAGATTTTTGAATTTGGAAGTCTCCAGGATGCTTTCATGCATCAAGATGAGCTAATCCAAAATCTGATTCAAAAATCAAGGAATGATGTTGTGCCACCCTCAGAAGCAACTCATATCTCTAATCACTCAGCTGGATTGCTCCAGTTGAAACTGCCAAGGAAGCTGTGCCTGCAATCACAGCTGAGGCAACGACTATTGATGAAGGGCCAACTAAGCAACAACTGTGCCACAAAGTCCAATTGCCAATGACACTAGCATTCTGGTCGAGATCGAGGCATCAAAACCCAGTACATCAGAATTCGGGAGACAGACGGATTTAATCCAAGTGCTTTTAGCCGCAATAAAGGATGAGATCGCCAAGAAAGTTGAAGAGATGCTTATGCGAATCTCAGCTGTAGAAAGGCAAGTTGATTGGCAAGGACAATCAATCGATGACGTTCATCGATTTGCCCAGAATCTACAGGAAAGCACAGATCAAGATCTCAGACAGTCTCTAGTCTCTCAAAGGATTGATCAATTCAATCATCTTGAAAAGAGAGTACCGGAGATTGTTTCAAGACTCCGAATTCCACTGGATGTAAAATTGTCAAACTTTTCAAGCCAGCTGGATGCTATCACACAAAGGAATCTCTCCTACAGCACGGATATTCACCAGCTGTACAACCTCTACAAAGATCTGGACACACAGTTTAGAGCAAACAATCGCAGCACAGCAGAGCTCAACATCGCCACAGTAGACAAAACAGCAAAGATTGCTGAAGCAATTCAAGCAATTGCACAGCTCAATAAGACTGTCGTTCGTCTCTTCCACTTTGTTGATAATGCCAAAAAGGGGCCGGAGAAGATAGTGAGACGAGAAAAACGTCAAAGATGAGCAAAGGCAAAGCTCTATCTGAAGAAGTAGAAGTCCAAGCACTTCAGTCTACAATAAATGTTGGTGCTGAGTTGACAACAGAGGAACCAGCTGAAAAGACAGACCAATGGAGTCAAGACAAAGACAGCGGAGTTGCATCAGAAGAGCTAAATTGATCAGCAATGGCTCTCTGATAGATAAAGAAGAAAGCAGCGGACGCAAAATTGAAGACTCAGCAAGCTGGGATTGAAGACTGAAGAATTGAAGTTTTGTTACTTTAATTCTCTCTGTTTTATCCTGTAATCGCTGTAATTCCTGATATTAATAAAAAAAAATTTCAAGCTCACCCTGATGACAATAACCCTTTGTCCAGGCTCTGAACTCTGAACTTGATTAATCTGCTGAGATTTTCTCCCGCTCTTAGATTTAGGGGGAAGTTTCGTATTTTTCTCAGTTAGGTTTTGACATCATCAAAAAGGGGGAAATTGTTGGGAAAATTCTAAGTTTTGATTTAATACCAAAATCCAACTGACTCCAACCGAGTAGATGATTGCATCAACCTAAGTGATGTTTTCCAGCTCGCCTGTTTGAGCTTTAGATTTTCTAAATTTACAGGTTAAGGGAGCTGAAGACAGCAGAAGATCCAGCTGTGTTATCAGCTGGAGTCAAAATAACAGCTGAGGAGTTTTCCAACTGAGCAGAGTTCAAGAATGAGCAGAATCAAGCTGAAGAATGACCTAGCTGAGTCAAAGCCAAGAAAACACAGCTGAACCAATCCAGCTGTACAGACCAAAAGAATATCAACTCTGAAGACATCAGTTCAAGTCAGAGTTTCAGATCCAGCTCCAAAATTTAAAAACCAGCTTAAAGTCAAAATCCCGGTGTCAGAGGAAGTCAATATACCTCCACCAATGAGGGATTGCCAAATCAGCATCCTAGTGTGCAGAACCTAGGATCTGACACTGATGAAGACAGGTGAAGATACGCCCAATGGCAGATCGAGCAAATCAGAAAGTAGGTGAGATTCAAACGGTTATTCCAATGGCTAGTTTTGAATCTCTACCTATAAATACCAGTCTTCAACCTCAGGATCAAATACGAAAAACGCTCTACAAGCTTTCATCTTCCGAAATTCTCAAGTATTCAAAAGCTCTCTAGCAGTTCTTACTCTTTTGAAAGAACACTTTATCTTAAAGTGTTTCTAGTTCGGAAACTGCCCAGTTTTTCGTCTGGTCCCTAGGCAGAATTCATTGTATATCCAAAGCCTAGATTTTGAACAAGTTCACTTAAACTCAAAGTTCTTCATTGTAAGAACTCGTTCATAGTTGGAACCCCAAAACCAAACCCCTTCTATACCCAGAAAGGTTAGGTTAAAGTTACGCCAGCTTGAAGCGCGAAATTCAAGTGTTTGTAAGGTTTTTTTTAATCGGCGCGTGTCATACACGTGTGTGACTTTTTAATTTTTTTTTTCTGATTTTTTTATTGTCTTTTTTCAGTTTTTTTAATTCTTTTTTTTCAGTTTTTTTATTCATTTTTTCTTAGTTTTTTTATTCTTTTTTTAAAGAGTCGAGCGAGAGGAGCCGAAGGCCTCGGAGCGAGCTAAAAGACATTAATGTTGCCACAATCATTATCTATAAATTAAAATCGGAGCCGAAGGCAGAGAAGAAAAAAATTTAAAAAAAGAAAAAGAGAGATAAAGTCAACATTTGACCCGGTTTGATCGGGTCGGATCAACCCGGATCCGATCTTACCCCATAAGACCGGTTGTATTGGAGTGTGCCTCCTCTAAAAATACCATTTAGCCGTATCATATTCTTGTTATGATGCGATTCTCGTCGAATATTTGTCCGATTCAAACATGATTTGTCATGTGGCGTATCCTTCTAAATAAAAAATAAAATATAATCGGATTCACACGAATCTCGTCGATGAATGGGGGTTTACGGGGTTGAGTTTGAGAACTTTACTTGAATTATGATTCATGTATAAGGCTAATGATATTTGAATTGTTATTTTGTTGCTTAATAAAATTATGCAATTAAAAATGTTTTAAGTTTTGGGCGAGAGAAATGTGAATTACATACATTTGACTTATGAAAATTTAAATTTTATATATTTTATAAGTATTACTGTCGCGCCCCGACCCCCGGGCCTATGCGGATGGCCCAGTTGCGATGCCGGCGAGACAACATTCAACTAATAAAAATATGCAATCAACGGGTTTTCAAAAGATAACATAAATAATTTGCTAACTTTTCAAAATAGAGTTCGGGAGCTTGTCTAACCAAAACGATAGATAGGCCCGTAGTATGCGGACTTCGGGCCTCGCATTGCGGAAGTGTCAAAAGAGTTGTTATCGACCACCCGTGATCGGAAAGTCGGCGAAAAGAAAATAAATAGTACAACTTATCCGGGAAGTTAAGGAATTACATATTTCGAATATGGGACCACCACATCGCAAACAACAAAATAAAGATGACGACAATAAAAGTCATCACCAAGACCACATCAGATACCATCACTCCCGCCTCCAGCTCGTCGCTCATCCTGCATTAAGAAAAACAATGCAGGGGGTTGAGTACAAAAGCACTCAATGGATTTCTTGCCCCTTAGAAACATTTGACTCAAAAATAGATATAGCATGCTCATTTTATATAAAGGATTTTTGATAAATAAAATAATTCCTTTATATATGTTAAAAACATATAACTGAGCCGAAGTTCACATTTTAAGCTGCAGCAATAAAAACTCACATCCTTGTGTTACTATCCCGGAACAATTAGTGGGGAGCCACTCCCACTCAATTGAACCGTCCTTTACTGAGACAAAGGGGTAACATATTTCAGTTCCTCCTAAGTCCAGTTTACCGTGTACACTATCTTGGCTTGATCGGAGCTCAAGGCCGATCGTAATATAAGTGGCAAATTCCTGCCTAGAGAAACGGGAATACCGATTCTCGAGTAACCACAAGTTATGGAAATAAAACATTTAGCATGCATATCAATTTAAAAGTGTTTGAGTTTAAAACCCGAAAAGTTACCTCGTGGGAATCTAACCCACACTTGAAAACATAAAACCCACCTTTCATTTCTTGAGAGATAAGTTCGTTCCTTGAGTACTATTGCCGACGTCTCCTACAAGACAGTCTAACAATCTTAGGTTTCTAATCAAGAAGAAAAAAATTAATGACGTTTACAACAACGTACTAGGTCTACTTATTCCCGGCTTATTTAAAAACTTAAGAGAAAACATAACGAGGGTCTCCTCGTATTTTCGATTCTTAAATATGGATCGAGAGTCCATAATATACTTAATTTCTTTTGAAAAAATTTAATGCCATGATATACAACGCACATAAGAATTTCACATAGTTCAAATAATCATTTTTCAATCATAGTAAAAATGGTTAAAATAATTAGTAAACTCACATTCATATTTATATATAATTAGCACATATGCATACATGTACTTAGCATATATATATTGATCATTCAAGTCATTTTAAATAATAGGATTCATAAAATCTCGCAAAGATATTCTCATAAACTTCACTGAGGGATTTTTACAGACACTTGCTGTGCACTAAAGTGCTTTCAAGCAACCATATTTGACGTGCAATAACAGATTGATTAATAAACATTTATAAGAGTGCCTTATCAATCTGAAAAGATTATATGACGTAATTTAATATGCAAGTAGTCTAATATAAAAATATGTAGTGGTTTAGAAATTATGCTCAAACAAAGATAGGGCAGTACACACGCATTTTACATCTCATGAAGTCAGAGACTCCACTTACGCATTTTGTCAAACAGTTGGTGTGCATAAAATTCATTCAAGTAGCCATCTTTGACGTATGATAACCGACTGGTAACTTAATGAAGAATTGAGTTCTTTATGGCTATGAAAATCTTAGGATTCCTACTACATTTTCACTGAAGAAAATATTTTCAAATTGGAAATATCCAGAGAGTTATAGTACGAAGTTTGAAACTGTCCTAACTATGGTTCTTAACAGGAGGTCAGTGGACACTTTAATTTGTCTAGAACGATTCACTCGATGGATTTGGCTAATTTTTGGACATGTTACAGAAGACATATAAGGATACAATATGTTAAAATTTTAGAGCAAACGGAGTTCATTTCTTATGGTTTTAGCTGGCCCGTTTGGTTTGAAAATCACGAGAAAGAAAGTTTTTCAGAAAATAAGTTCGTCTCATAAAAATCACTATAATTCGACCACTCAACCAAAACTAAATTTTCATATCATTCCAGAAACATAGAGATGTCTACTTTCGTGTCCGAAAAGCAGTTTATAAAAATAATCGATATTAAGGGCTGTATAAGCAAATCACCACAGTCTATACAGAATGACAGATTTTCAGAAACTATTTTCCCTAAGTTCATGAAGGCATCTTTTTATTCGAAGAAGAATTCACAAACCTTTACCTAAGTTTCTAGGTACACAGCAGGTTCGTATATAAAAATATATAGATTCTTTCAGTTTCAAATTCTATGGCCTTGGGATTTAAATCGAAGAACACAAACACAATTTCATAGGCAAGCTGTCCAAGTCCTATTACATGCTCTTTCACTCATTTTCGTTTCAAAACTTCATAGATTTATTTTACCATCTTAACATGCATCAAGTAAAGAAAAATACGTTCATAAAACAAAAGAATAGTCTAAGCATGATACCTAGCCTCCTTCTCTCTTCTCTACAACTCTTGGCACTCTCCTCTCTCTTTCTCACGACCTCGCTGCTGCTCCTCCTCCTTCGCGTGCTCCGACGCCGGCCACGATGACGGCGGCAACAAGGTGGTGGAAATGGAGGCACTTGGAGATAGAGAATCAAGTATATGGTGTGTTATGCGTTTTTTTTTTTGGGGCTGTTGTTGCAGAAAGTTGGGAAGAAGGAAGGGGGTGGAGTGTGCTCAGTTTATACTTGGGAGAGTTGTCTCAAAATTTTGATGCTGCTGCTACCGAGGTTGATGAGTGAAGGAGAAATGTTGTAGGTGCAGATTGTGTATTTGTTTCAAATCATTTTCTCCTTCCAGAGAGGAGTCATCTCCTCCATTTTCTTCTTATTTGTTTTGTAGTGATTGTGTTATTCACAACACACACACAACTCACACGCATACAACATATATAATATATTACATTTTCTCTGCTGCTCACACACACACACACATATATATATATATATATATATATATATAAAATAGTATATTATGTACTTAACTCTAAATTTGCTTATATAATTTGTGACGCGTCGATCCTTAGTCGAATCGTATTTTCAATCGAGTATTATAATAGGAATAAATATTTTGATTCTAACGAGCCCAATATTGAATATTGAATCATAGATGGAATTTCCTAATAGTTAACGGATAAATAAACAAAATAAATCACATTATCACAATTATATTTCTAGCACATAAGATTAAGTATTTCTAATTAATCTAAAACACATAACCACATAAAGAATTAAATTTGCGCAATTATATCAGACCATATAGCATAATTAATTAAATATGAAATTACGCAATGCATGAAGAAAATGAATTTTTAAATTCCTTTGATTTCATTTTTCTAGAAATAAATCTCTTTTCAACAAAACGAAAAATTTCACCTTCAATTCTAAAAATTTAAATTTCTTTTCTTAAATTAAAATCCGGGAAATAGGGACCTAAGGTAACTTATTCTAAAGTTTGTAAATTCAAATGATGAAAATTCGGGCTCTCACAATTACATATAATAAAATATTAATAACTAGACGTATCTTTGCCGAATCGCACTCTATAATTTTCAAAATTTCATATTCCCGTGTCCGTATCGTATCATCCCTGCACCCACTTCCACAGACCGTGCAACATAGAATAGATCAGACACATGGAAGCCCATTCTTTGCGATTTTTCATTGTTACTTATTTTTAACTAGTGAATAGCCCGTCGAAAATCAACGGAAAATAATTTTATGATGTAGTTTATATTAAATTAATAAGTAAATTATAGTTTACATTCCCGTCCAGAATGTATATATTCGTATGTAAACTTGATTTGAAAGTGATCTCACTGCTCGTTCTCGTCTCAAAACCGTTTAGTAATACTAACTAATTATATGAATTCATTTAAATTTATAAAATAAAATTGTTACAATAATTAATTATTTATCTCAATAAAAATTCAAACATTACAAAATCTATCTACACTATACTAAATAACGGAGTTTTGACTTTATTTACATATGTTGTCATATTCCCTCCAAAACCAATTTAGTGGATAATAAGTATTGACCTTTAGTTATATTATGAATGATGAATAATATATGTTGGTTAATTACTCTATACATCTCATTTCTTGATTATCATGTTTGAGCTTTAAAAATTGAATGATAATGGATTTTGGCTTATTTAATTGAATTTTGGATTATGTAATTGAATTTTCTACCTTTTATATTTATTATTAATATAATAAATATTCTAATTAAACCCGACACTATTTTGACTAAGATATGTAATTTTGAAAAAAAAAAGATTATGAATAGTTGCCAATATAATTTTATTATATTTATTATTTAGATTCGTAAATATTTTAAAAAATATATAATAGTGAAAAATATTTAAAAATAATTAAAAATTTATATTCAAGTTGTTTAGAAGTTATCAAAAAAGAAGAATTATTAAAAATATCAAAATTGGTTGAAATTATTGTAATGGTTGTTCATCTTTAATTCTACTGGCATTTTAAAATGGGTTTTAATTGAAATTGTATTTTCAAATATATATAAAAAATGGTTATTTACATATGTTTAGAAGGTAAGTGTTATGCTAATTTTTTTTAAATGTTCCATAAATTATTAATGTAATTAACTGTTCATTTTATAATTGGATTATTTATAATTTATAAATATTATTTAGATGTTTATATGTAATTATTTAATAGTGTATTTAAATTTATTTACATATATTTTTTGAATTAATTTTTAAACTTTATTTTTTTAGGTAATATTAAGGATAAATTATCAATTAAATAGTTTTTTTTTTAGTTTACACACGCACACATGACTCGAACCCCAAACCTCTTGGTTGGGGTAGTTCGAATTATTTTTTAGATTTCTTGATGAGTCTGTTTACATATTAGTGTAGGATATTTTTATAGTGTAATGTTAGTTGTATTGATTTAAAATTCTCTATTTTTGTGTATTGTAAACTGAAAAATAAATGTTTAAATTTTTAAATACTTATTGATGGTCCCTGAGCGAAGTCTTTGGTGTAGAGGAGGAGTGAATACACCAACGATACAAACTTTTTCAACTCTTTTTAACCAAGTTAAAACAGTGAGTGAGAGCTCAGTTATAAATCCTGTTGACTTCTTAACGAAGATGGTCAGTTGGACTGATAACTCAGCTGGCGCTGCGGAAAGTGGTGGTTTTAAAACTTAGCTCGTTTCCTTAGAAAAACTCAGTTTGAAATTTTATCTTTCAGTTTGCAACTTAGTCGAATTGTGCAGATTTGAAAATACAGCTGGCTGGGTCACGCAACCAGGTATGCAGTTTGAGAAATATGTAATGCTTGATGGAGTTAGTTCTTTAAACTGAATTGAACTGGATAATAATAATAAAGCAATAAAGAACACGATATTTTAACGTGGTTCGGAGAAACTCCTCCTACGTCCACGACCAGATAACACTGGTAAATTCACTACCACTTGGTTTAACGAGTACCAAGCAACTTCGCAGCTCAAACTTGAGCTGTGTTCTAACTGTTTACGGGCACTGTAGAAGCCTGAACCTTTCAGTTTCTGAGTACTGAAAAAACCTTACACACACTTGAATTTCGTTCTTCAAGCTAGCATAACCTTAACCTAACCTTTTTTGGGTAAAGAAGGGTTTTCGTTTTGGGGGTTCCAACTATGAACGAGTTTTACAATGAAGAACTTTGAGTTAGATGAACTCGTTTAAAGACTAGGCTTTGGATATACAATGATTTCTGCCTAGAGGTCAGACGAAAAACAGAAGCAGTTTCTGGACTAGAAACACTTTAAGATAAAGTGTTCTTTGAAAGAATGAGAACTGCTTGAGAGCTTTGAATGCTTGAGAATTTCAGAGAAGTTGAAAGCTTTATGAGAGTTTTTCGTGTTTGATTCTGAGGTTGAAGACTGGTATTTATAGGTGGAGAAACAAAACTAGCCGTTGGAATAGCCGTTCTGAATCTCACCTACTCTCTGACTCATTGATCTGCCGTTGAGCGTATCTTCACCTGTCTTCATCAATGTCAGATCCTAGGTTCAACTCTTCATCAATGTCAGATCCTAGGTTCAACTCTTCTAGGATGCTGATTTGGCAATCCGGCCCTCATTGGTCGAGGTATATTGACTTCCTCTGACACCGGGATTTTTGTCTTCGAGCTGGTTTTTGAATTTAGAGCTGGATCTAAAGTTCTGACTTGAAGTGATATCTTCAGAGTTAACTCTCTTTTGTCTGTACAGCTGGATCGGTTCAGCTGGATCTTGTAGATTTGACACAGCTCGGTTACTTTACTCTGTTGGATCTTCTTGGCTGGATCCAATCTTCTTTCATGCTTAGCTTGAGTCAGCTCTGTTTCCTTCAGTCTGACTCTGCTTGGTCTTGAACTATGCTCAGCTGGAAAACTCCTCAGCTGACATTGATTCCAGCTGACACCTCGGCTGGATCTTCTGTCTTCAGCTTCCTTACCTGTAAATTTAGAAAATCTAAAGCTCAAACAGGTGAGTTGGAAAACAAGACTTAGGCTAGCGCAGTCATCTACTCGGTTGGAGTCAGTTGGATTTTGGTATCAAATCAAAACTTAGAATTTTCCCAACACTTATATATTTTAAATGAAGACTTATACAAAATATTGGTTATTGGAAATATTTTGTACAAAAAAATTCTCAATAAGAAGTATATGTCATAATTATTAATGTATTTGGATTGAATGTTTCTTTTTAAAAAATATTGATGTGATGCATGAATTTTATATTTTATTGTGTTATTAATGCATGATTAATGCATTTTATGTGTGACAGACAGTTTTTCGACAATTTTATGTGGATATTTCAAGAGTTTCGAATTTGAAAGGTTTGAAGATATTGGTGTGTGGTGTTATGTAAAAAGAATTTTTTCATAATGTTTGATACTTCCTTTGTCCACGAAATTTATAGCACAATTTTAATGGCACGAGAAGAGCTTAAGCCAAATGGACATAATATACATTTCGTGGACGGAGGGAGTATGTCGTATTTGTTAATGTTATATTTAAAAATGTCCTTATCTATTACTCCATATTAAAGCAAAATAACTTCTATGCATTTTTACGCCCATTTAGGTGTATTTCCCTCCGATTCTGCATGCCACATGCATGCCCAACCCAAAAGTTAAATATGTTCATTCCTCAAAAAAAAAAAAGGTTAAATCTGTTCAAAAATTTTATAGATCCCGACCAGAGCGGCTAACACCCAATCTCTGCCACCGAAACTGACCAATTAATGTTGCCGCCTAAAAAATAATTATCTTCAATTCCTTTTATAATTTTGTGTTGGCCCTCTTGAGAAAAGAGACTCTTCATCTTCACAATTTAAAGTTACGAGCCATTTTCTAAATTAACTTTATAAATAATACTACTGCCAATTGTTTCCGCAATTTCATTTTGTATATATGTAAATCTCATTCCAATCACATAAAAGAAAATGTCTAATTGAATTCGCGTTAGTAATTAAAATTTTCTAATTATCAAATGTAAATTACAATAACAAATACAACGATTAATATTAATGAACAAAACTAATTATTTAGAATATATATATATATATATATATTACTTTATAGACATTATAAATTGAAAGACTAATTATGGCATTGCGCAGCGCATCGCGCGCGGATAAATCTAGTTAATTTCTATACTGAAAAACTAATATATTATTATTCTCTTTTGTTGTTTGAAATTTTATACTCCATCCGTCCATGAAATATAGGTCACGTAGGGTGCGATAAGGATTTTAATAAATGTTAGGTATGTAGTATTTGAGTAGAGAAAGAGACTCACAACTGTGAGGTATAAAATAATAAATGTGTGTGGGGGTATATCCCAAATAAAAAGTGGTATAAATATGATGGACACCAAAAAAAAATTGAATCCTAAATATCGTGGATGGAGGGAGTAATTAATACTCATTATTTATATGATTTGATAATTTATAGTCCATCAATCTGCGAAAAGTGTAACACATTGGTTCGGCACGGGTTTTTAAGAAATGGTTGATAAATTGTTTTTGAGTGGGGAAAGGGACCTACCACAATGAATTGTTGTGATGTTTAAAATAATGATAGTGGGTGGGGTCATTTCTTAGAATGGAAAGTGCTACACTTATCGCGGACGTACGAAAAAATGAATTGTGTTACACTTATCGCGGACGGAGGGAGTATATTATAGGGAAAAATAGCACATACCCCCCTAATGTTCACCCCCTATTGTATTTACCTCTCTAAAAAATCTTTTGGGATGTCAGCACCTTAAGGTTTCATAAGTTGTGCAAATAACCCCTCGCGTCAAACGGATTTCTGACGCCGTCTACATTTTTTAATTTTTTTGTTTTATATTATTCTTCTTTGAGGAATTTTACACATCCTTACTCTCGACTGAATCGAAGACGTCGAGCACCTTGTATAGATCACAACATTTGGAATACATATCGATCAAGACGGTATGACAAGATCATAATTCAACCTCATTCCTTCCTTTATAGATATAAATCTAACCACCTAACTCTATCCCCCAACTCCGAACATGCTGATAAAGTATTAACAGGAAAAAACGGTTGTAACTCATATTGTGGTAGATGACAATGTCCATGAGTTTCTCGCGAGAGTGTGAATTTCTCTTCAATAATATTGATTTTGCAATTTCACTCTCAAGTGTTTGATTAAAATCCTCAAAAAAGAATATTTGAAAATTAAAAAAGAAAAACAAAAATGTGGACGACGTCAGAAATCCGTTTGACATTGATGCGAGGGGTTATTTGCACAACTTATGAAACGTTAGGGTGCTGGTAGCCCAAAAGGTTTTCATGGGGAGGTAAGTATGATATATATGGAGGTGAACGTTAGGGGGATATATGCTACTTTTTCCTATATTATATATTTTTAAAATGCATTATACCGTGCAACGCACGGGTGCAATACTAGTAAATGTTAATAATGGAATAAGAATACAACTTGATGTGAGTGGAAAAAGTAAAATAGAAGTTAAAGTTGTTGTTAGTGGAATGTCTTACTTTTTATGAGTGGAACAAAGTGAAATGGTTGTAAGTGTAATATGGATCGACTTGTTGTGAGTGAAAAAAGTAAAATGAGAGTTAAAGTAGTTGTGAGTAAATTAAGGGTGTGTGAATGAAAAAAATGAATAAGACTCTTTTTCGTGAACAAATAAAAATGGGTAAGTATGACTCTTTTCGTGATGGAAGGAGTAGTATGCTTAATGTTGATATATTGAGAACAATTAAGAAGATAAAAGTTGAGATGAGGTGCCGATGAGGCCTAACTCAAGTGGCAAGGTTGAGACACCACATGACTCTCTTTTAGCGAGAGGTCTTGCTTCAATCTCGCATTCGTGCAATATAGTATATTTCTCATCTTATTTGGTGATGTAGTTGTCTTATCTAGTGCGGTGATGTGGTGGTCACACATTTATGTGATGTAGATGTCCCGCCTATATATTTGTGTAATGTTTGATTTGATAATATATATACTTTGTAATTCTTTTTAAAAAAAAGTTAAGATGAGGTAAATTTAGCTCATCCAATAATTATTTTGCACCGTTTATTTATTTTGACTAATTAATTTGTTTGAAACATAAATAATCATATTTTTATGGCAATTTAATTTAGCTAATATTAAGTTGGCCAATAATTAATTTTGTCTAATAAATATTAATTTTCTATATATTGTTTCTTTCTTTTTTTATATGTTGCGCCCCGACCCCCAGGTCTATACGGATGGCCGGGCCGTGACGCCGGCGGGACAACATTCAACTAATAAAAAAATGCAATCAATAGGTTTTCAAAAGATAACATAAATAATTTGCTAAGTTTTCAAAATAGAGTTCGGGAGCTTGTCTAACCAAAACGATAGATAGGCCCGTAGTATGAGGACTTCGGGCATCGCATTGCGGAAGCGTCAAAAGAGTTGTCTAACCAAAACGACGGCTGCTAGCTCTAGGTTATGCATAGGATAATTTAACTCGTTGGGTCGCAACTGACGTGACGCGTACACCACGACTTTGCGCCCTTGCATTAGCACACATCGTAATCCTTGCATAGAAGCATCGGTATAGACGATATAACCTTCATTTCCTTCTGGTACAACAAGTACCGGTGCAGTGGTGAGTTTCTTCTTTAGTTCCTGGAAACTGGCCTTACACTCAGGAGTCTATGTGAAAGCAACTCCCTTCTTAAGCAATTGCTTCATTGGCTTGGCGATCTTGGAGAATCCCTCAATAAATCGTCTATAATATCCGGCCATTTCGAGAAAGCTTCGGATTTCTGTAACCGTAGTCGGGGTTTTCCAGTTGTTTACTGTCTCGACCTTTGCAGGGTCCACTTTTATTCCATCGGCCGAAACTACGTGGCCTAGGAACATCACTTTGCTAAGCTAAAATTCACACTTGCTGAATTTGGCGTAGAGTTGTTCTGATCTCAGGGTCTCTAGCACTTTTCTCAATGTTCTGATCTCAGGGTCTCTTGCACTTTTCTCAAATGTTCTTCGTGCTGCTTTCTATCCCTTGAGTAGATAAGAATATCATCTATGAATACCAGGACAAAATTGTCTAGATACGGGTGAAAAAGCCTATTCATCAACTCCATGAATACGGCTGGTGTATTGGTTAAACCAAACGGCATTACTACAAACTCGTAGTGGCCATATCTAGTCCGAAAGGCAGTTTTAGGAATATCTCCTTCTCGAATCTTCAATTGATGGTATCCTGATCGTAGATCGATCTTAGAGAAAACAGTGGCTCATTTCAATTGGTCGAACAAATCATTGATTCTTGGCAACGGGTAACGGTTCTTAATCCTCAACTTGTTCAACTCTCTATAATCAATGCACATACGAAGTGATCCATCTTTCTTCTTCACAAAAAGAACTGGGCTCCCCAAGGTGAAATACTAGGTCGAATGAATCCAAGATTAAGAAGTTCTTGCAACTGCACCTTTAACTCTTGGAGTTCTTTTGGCGCCATTCTGTACGGTGCTTTTGAGATCGGTGCTGCTCCGGGGTTCCAGATCGATAGTAAATTCTACTTGTCTATTTGGCGGTAGTCCTAGCAACTCTTCCGGAAATACATCTGGGTACTCACACACTATTGGTGTTTCCTCAATCACGGTCTTCACTTCTTGGCCTCCTTTTAAACTAACCAAGAAAGCTTGGCAGTTTCCTTTCATGAGCAGCTTCATAGTCTTCATAACAGAAATTACGGGTATTCGACGACCACATCCTACTTTGGCTCCGTAGAATTTCGTCTCTTCCTTATCGGGAGGTTGAAAAGAAATCTCTCTATCCTGACAGCGAATCGTCGTACTATTGGCCAAAAGCCAATTCATTCCTAAGATAAGATCGAAATCGTGCATCGGGATAACGTGGAAATCGACCTTATATTTAATGCCCTATAAGTCTAGTTCTACATCTAGACACATATCCTTAGACTTCATAACTTCGCCTGACGGGAGTAACACAGATAAAGTTTGATCAGTTCCTAGTGAAAGTAAGTCTAACCCAAGGCACACTTCCCAAGATATAAACGAATGCGATGCTCCGGTATCAAATAATGCTAAAACAGGCTTTCCTGAAACTTGGATCATACCTGCAAGATTTCCAGGTTTCTGAGCAGCCTCCTGCTGATTCATCGCGTAGGCTCTAGCTCCTTAGGCTGGCCTTTGTCCAGGGTTGTTCCTCTGGTTGCCTCCCTGATTCTGGTTTTGCCTTAGAAGGCCTCCTTGATTCTGGTTTTGCCTAGGAGGGCCTCTTTGGTTCTGTCTTGCTGGGTTAGCCTGAGTGTTCTGAGGACAATTCTTTTTGAAGTGGCCTGGTTGCCCACATTGGTAGCATACATTAGTCCTCATCTGGCATTGTCCTGAATGTTGCTTCTTGCACTGAGGGCAGGGTGGTTTAGGTGGCCGTGGTAATGCCTTAAATCCAGTTTGGGGTTTCTGAGGTCCAGTCTGGTTGGGTCCTCACCATGGCTTCTTGCCTTTGTTGTTGTTCTGGTTATAGTTGTGTTGTCCGGAATTGCTCTCATCCCACTTTCTCTTCTGATCAAAGACTTGCGGGGTAGTCTTCTTTTCTTCCTTGGGCAAGACTGCCTCCATACTTAGTGCTCGCCTGAGTACTTCAGGGTAAGTTAGACGTCCATGACTAGCCAGGGGAAGTCCAATCTCAGGCTTCAACCCTTGTCTGAACCTATCAGACCTCTTCTCATCAGTGTCCACTAGATGCAATGCGTAGCGTGGCAGTTGGTTAAAAACTCGATCGTACTCTGTCACAGTCTATGCTCCTTGCTTGAGGTTTTAGAATTCGGTTTCTTTCTTGTTACGGTAAGTCCTTGGGACATACTTCTTGAAGAACTTATCCTTGAATTGAGTCCAAGTAAGGGCTCCTAGAGTCTCTGGGGCCATTGTGTTTCATTCTGCTTCCCACCAATGGTCAGCCTCTTCAGTAAGCTGGTAGAGGGCATAGATTGCTCGCTCTCTTGGGGTACACTCCATGAAGTCAAAGATACGCTCCAGGCTGCGAATCCATTTCTCGGCTTCCGGAGGTTCTCCTAGCCTTCCGAAAGTAGGCAGGTTTTGCTTCCTAAATTGCGTCTCGATTCTTTGCTCCAGGGGTGGGGGTGGTGGTGGTGCGTTATCGTTCGGTTCAGGGCTACTTTCAACATAGTCGTAATTCATTTCTCTACGACCATGTCCACGTCCTCGTCCTCGCCCTCGGCCTCGACCTTGTCCTTCCTCTTGCCTTTTCTCTCGTCGTTCCTCTCGTTGTTCTTCTTCTCTTTCCGATATTCTTCGAGTTGGGGTTTTTAGGTTACGTTTCGAAAGAATCCTCACTCTAGATTGTTTTCTTAGCTAAGGTAAAAAGGAACACATGAGAATAAAGGTATTTACGCGCATAAATAAAAAATAGATAAATAAACGAGTCGCATATAACATAAATATTATTGCCCTAAACTAGGGTCTTATGTCGTCGATAATCGTTTGCCTCCAAGAGGACTTTCAAAACCCAAAATTGCCTCCTAAGAGGACTTAACTATCGTAGCACCATAATGTCATAACATCACCATCATAACAACAAAAGATGGAATAACAAAAGATGAAATAAACAATATACAAAAGTAGCTTGCGACTAATAACAATCTTAGGTTTCTAATAAAGAATAAAAATTAACGGCGTTTAGAACAACGTACTAGGTCTACCTATTCCCGGCTTATTTAAAAACTTAAGAAAAAACATAACGAGAGTCTCCTCGTATTTTCTATTCTTAAATATGGATCAAGAGTCCATAATATACATATTTTATTTGAAAAATTAATGCAATGACATGTAGTGCACATATGAATTTCACATAGTTCAAATATGCATTTCATCAAACAATCATGCTCAATTAATCATTTTTAAATCATATATCATAGTAAAAATGTTTAAAATAATTAGTAAACTCACATTCATATTTATATATAATTAGCACATATGCTTACATGTACTTAAAATATATATATTGATCATACAAGTCATTTTACATACTAAGATTCATAAAATCTCGCAAAGATGAGAATTAATTCTCATAAACTTCACTGAGGCATTTTTACAGACACCTGCTGTACATTAAGTACTTTCAAGTAACCATGTTTGACGCGAAATAACATACTGATCAAAGAACATATATAAGCATGATTTATCATTCTGGAAAGATTATATGACATACTTTAATATGCAAGTAGTCTCACATAAAAATATGTAGCGGTTTAGAAATTATGCTCAAAAACATAGGTCAGTACACACACATTCTACATATTATGAAATCAGAAACTCCACTTACGCATTTTGTCAAACAGTTAGTGTGCGCAAAATTCATTCAAGTAGCCATCTTTGACGTACTATAACCGACTGGTAACTTAATGAAAAATTGAGTTCTTTATGGCTATGGAAAGCTTAGGATGTCTATTACATTTTCACCGAAGAAAATATTTTCAAATTCGAAATATCTAGAGAGTTCTACTACAAAGTTTGAAACTGCCCTAACTAAGGTTCTTACCAGGAGGTCAGTGGACACTTTAATTTGTCTAGAACGATTCGCTCAATGTATTTGGCTAATTTTTGGATATGTTACATAAGACATATAAGGCTACAACATGTTAAAATTTGAGAGTAAACAGAGTTCATTTGCTATGGTTTTAGCTGGCCCGTTTGGTTTAAAAATCACGAGAAAGAAATCTGGAAGTTTTTCAGAAAATAAGTTCGTCTCGTAAAAATCACTATAATTCGACCACTCAACCAAAACGAGATTTTCTTATCATTCCAGAAACATAGAGATGTCTACTTTCGGGTCCAAAAAGCCGTTTATGAAAATAATCGATATTAAGGGCTGTATAAGCTAATCACCACTGTCTATACAGAATGATAGATTTTCAGAAACTATTTTCCTTAAGTTCATGAACGCATCTTTTTATTCGAAGAAGAATTCTCAAACCTTTACCTAAATTTCAAGGTACACGGCAGGTTCGTATATAAAAATATATAGATTCTTTCAGTTTCAAATTCTATGGCCTTGGGATTTAAATCGAAGAACACAAACACAATTTCATAGCAAAGCTGTCCAAGTCCTAAAACATGCTCTTTCACTCATTTTCGTTTCAAAACTTCATAGATTTATTTCACCATCTTAACATGCTTCTAGGAAAGAAAAATACATTCATATAACAAATAGAATAGCCTAAGCATGATACCTAGCCTCTTTCTCTCTTCTCTACAACTCTTGGCACTCTCCTATCTCTTTCTCACGACCTCGCTGCTGCTCCTCCTCCTTCGCGAGCTCCGACGCTGGCCACGATGACGGCGGCAACAAGGTGGGAAATGAGGGGGGGAATGGTGGCTGAATGTGGTGCTGTGTGGAGAGAAAAAGAAAGGGACTTTGTGAGCATGTGTATGTGTTTGAAATCTGATGATAGTGAAAAAGTGAGGGAGGTGCTGGGTTTGTGCCGCTGCAGGTGTATAAGGAGGGGACGAGAGAGAGCATTGTTTCATTTTTCATACAAAATGATTACAAAGCAGCAAAAATGAGAGGGGGAAATGGTGGTGGCAGGTATAGGCTAGGAAAGTAGGGAATTATTATTGCTCTTTCTCAAATATAATAAAAGGAAGCAGACTTCTTTTCCTTTCTCCCAAAACCAGCCGTCATCTTTCCTCTCTCCCCCTCATAAATTGCTGATTTAAAAGCTAGACAAGTCATCCCTGTTAATACCCTTGTCTTGTAGTGTGGTGTCTTGAATGGAATATAAGTAGTACTAATTGTAGAGTAGATGATAGGATAATATTACACTCTTGTATATAAATATACACACGCACACAGCAAAAATATATGTATATATACACTTATACACTTCTGCACACACATACATATATAATAGTATATTATATAGTTATCTCTTAATTCGCTTATATAATATTTTCATTCGAGTATTATATTTGGATTAAATATTTCGATTCTAACGAGCCTAATATTGAATATTAAATCTTAGACGAAACTTTCTAAGAATTAACGGATAAATGTACAAAATAATTCACATTGTCCCAATTATATTTCTGTCATATAAGATTAATTGTTTCTAATTAATCTAAATCATATATTCACATAATTAATTAAATTACACAATTCAATCACACCAAATAGCATAATCAATAAAATATGAAATTATGCAATGCATGAAGAAAATGAAATTTTAAATTTCTTTAATTTTATTTTCTAAAAATAAAATCGCTTTTCGGCTAAAAGAAAATTTTCATCATCTAAAAATTTAAATTTCTTTTCTTAAATCAAAATCCGGGAAATATGGACCTAAGGTAACTTTTTCTAAAATTTATACATGTTGATAAAACCAATTTGTATAATATATCACTTGGATTAATCTCAAATATGCTCACATATTGTCTCCTTTTATTGCTTTCTCGCCAAACATGTATTTTGCAAAAAGGAAAAATGCATATAAATACACCAATTTTAGTCCATTTTTCATTTTGGACATGACTTTTGAATTGTTCCTATAAAATCACAAATTTTTGAATTTGTACAATTTTTCCACGATTTGCTACTCACAATTTGTTCTATTTATTACTATTAATTAAAATAATAATTATCACACATCGCAACGCAACGCGCCGGTCCAATTGAAACTGACATGGCAATAAAAAATTAAAATTTTTTTTTTTAAATCCACCTCTAAAATTAAAAGGCCACATATGAAAATGCAATAAAAATTATTTAAAATAAAATTAAAACAAGAAACTCAAATCTGCATTTATCTCTCTCCTTCTCTCCCGCAATCTGCAGAACATCTCTTCTCCAGCAACCCGGCTCCGGCAACCATCTCTTCTCCGGCAACATACACACAGACCAAAACCATCTCTCTCTCGTTTCTAGAATAATCGCCGGCGAACACACTTCTTTATCCTTTCTCTCACCCAACCCCAAAAACTTCAGCCGCCGGCCAACACCATCAACCTTCTCACTTATCTATACTCTCTCCCACCCAACCCCAATAATAGCCTACATATCTCCTTATATAACGCACTCAAATAAAAAAATCATCATCAATTTAAAAGAGATGAGGAAAGACGCAGAAAGAGGGAGAGGGTGAAGAATGTTAAGCATTCCCAATTAGATAATGAAGAACACGCCTTTTCCATTTCACCCAAATCAGACCCTCCCCATCATCATCATCTCTCTCGCCGGTCAGCTGGCCGTGCAGCTCATCGACGCCGCCGTCTCCCCGCAGAGGGAGATGCAGAAATCACCCTCACTCTTCCTTGTGAATTCCAATCCCAATTAATCATTTTTCCGAAATTTTCAGAAGATCTGGGTCTCGTCTGAACCGCTGCTAAAATCTGTGTGAAGTCAAGGATTTGATGAAGGATGAAGGAGAAATCGAGAGCTGGTTGTTCGAGAAAGAGGGGAGAGAGGAGATGGAGAGAAATAAAAAGTTTTTTCTATTTAATTAATCTTACAAATTATTATAAATAAAATAATAAAATATAAAGTTTATATATATATTTTTTAATTCACTGTATATTTCCGGCGGCCACGTGTACGACGATATGTACACGTGTACGACTTCGGTTGCCATGTCAGATTCAATTTTGTCCAAATCACAAATTATGGAAAAATTGAACAAATTTGAAAGTTAGTGATTTTATAGAGTAAATTCAAAAGTCACGTGCAAAATGAAAAACATACCAAAATTTATGTATTTATACGCATTTTTCCCTTTGCAAAAATTTCTAAAATATGAATACTGTATATGTTTAGTATTATTTCACGTTAAAATCTATATATATATATTAAAATAAAATAGTGAAAGCTCAATTTTAGGCTAAAATTGAGCTTTCACTATTTTATTTTTAGCGCCATTTTTTGGAAAAATAGTGAAAGCTCAATTTTAGCGCCATTCTTTGGGTTTTCGTAATTTTATTAGAATTAAATTTTTGCACGTCACCAAACGATGAGACCACACGTTCTCAACTCTCCATCAAAATCTCCCGTTCCAAACTGAATAAACATTTTGCCGTAGTTACATAATTTACCATGTTGAAGAACGGTTTCTCCCAAGCGAAATCAATGTATCCTCCCAATTATGTTTTATTCTCTATCCAAATCGCAGAATCGTCTCTCCCAATAAAAAGTTAGATTTTTTTAATGAAAATAGTATCAGACTCTTCGATGTCGTCTCTGATCACTTCCTCCGGCAGATCACGTAGCAGAACAAGTCTGATGCCTTGGCGCTGATCAATTTCAAACAACCCGCAATCCCCTCACCGATCGACGGCAGGGATTGTGTACACAATCGAAACGAAAGGATAATTTAGCGAGTGCACCATCAGTTGGCAATGAGGCTCGAAGACGAAGAGATGGAGCTCTCCATGGGAAACTTGATCACGCAAGCTTCTTTGAAAAACTCAAATGCCATGCTTCCTACAAACCATATATGCGCCTAAGGTTCTTTTGTGTATATATGAATGTGTATATTTGATTAGTTGTTTTAATGTTAAGATTCTATAATTGATTTGTTCATATAAATGATTATAAGGTTACAGTATTTTACTTGCTTCTAATATATGATTGATTTGATTATGAATTACTCATTTACTTTATTATGCTACAACTATCATGAATATTTGATTACTATAATTCTGAATTAAGAGAGAAAGGTATCATTTCAATTAATTAGCTAGGATTTCCTTTTTCTTTTATGTTTTTATCTTTCTGACCTATTGGCTATTGCTTTGATTTGATATATTGATTTTGTTGGAAGATGTTTGTAATGCAATGTTGAACTCCAGATTTTGAAAAGTTTTAAATTTTAAAGAACCTTGAGTAAAACATGTTGAACAAAGATGTCCAAAATTCACATTTGCCAAGCATTTGTCATTTGTTTCTTGTGGATTACTAAATACATTTTGTCTTTCCACGTTTTACCTATGTTCGAATGAATTTCTCCACATATTAGATTTATGCATATTATCATTTTTGCAAGTTTGTTGTGTATGAGGATATTGATGTTTAATTGGTTGTTAAACTTGATATGCTTTGATGGGAAAAATATAATATCGTACGTGTTGTAAAATCTTTGCATGATGACGATATTTGATTGTTTCATGGTGGTCTGTGGAAGTTATTTTCAACTACAAATGTTTTATGATCAGTATTATTTCATTGGAATTGTTGCTTATTTAATTAAAATGAATATTTTAGCGATGCAGTACACTACACCTATATACTTCCGAAATATTTGAGGTGTTCTTTTATATTGTTGTTTAAAAATGACCAATTATTTTTATGTTTTTTCTGTGTCCAGCAGTAGAAATGATGTATGGTTCAAGTATTTTATACTTTGACATGTAGAATATGTCAAAATTATTTTGGATATGTTTATTACGAAACCGAGGAAGGGTATTTATAAAAACATATTTATTTATAAAGATATGCAGAAGATTGGTTAGTGGATATAAATATATTTGAAAATATATAATTCATTTCTGGGTTATTTATTTTATTCGAGTTTCTATTCATGCGAAAACAAGGGTTCTTATTTATGAACTTATGCAAAATGGATCTCTGGAATCTCTATTACACATACAAGATGTTGAGTTGATTTTATTTTTGTAATAGTAGTAAGCTATAATCCATTCCTAATGTGAATTTTTTCTCCTAGGTGCTTTTAATATGAGAGTGCGGTGGTTGACGAAAGATGATGTGTACAAGAAATCCACATACATTTTGAATTGATTCCAATGGTATCAATGAACAATAGCAGTTCGTAGGATGACGAATTGGACGGTTATATGAAATTATGTAGTGTAGAGCTCTCGGACCCCTTTGAAGTTTTATAAGTGATCGTTTGTTCCCGATGGATTTGGTTTTTTCTTTATGGGCAACCAATGTTTAGAAGATTTTGTGGAATTGAATGCTCAAAGTTGAGATTGTGTTGTAGTGACTTGAGTGATTGATTTTGTTTGAAGTGTTGCACTCTGCGATTTGATATTATTATGTAGGAAGCAACATGTATGTTGATAACAAAATCAATATCCGAGCATCGCTCGGGTCAGCGTACTAGTTATCTCTCAAAACAAATAAAAAGAAGAAAAAGATTGAAATTAAAATTAAATTATTTACTTAGTCAAAGGTGTTGCAAAATAATTGTGGAAGAAAAATATGCGTGGATTCCAAATTATTATTTAGGTTCTCCAATGAGTATAGACTAGATTTTCCCGGCGCTGTGTGAAAAATTGAAAATTAGTATTTTAATAAGTAGTATTAAAAAATTAATACATATTTCAATATATATTTATATTCTAAATGATTCTCCAAAATTATATAATTACGTTCATTAGTATCATTAATACAATTATTTTTTACTTGATTATTAATACAATTATATTATATATATATATAATACTTATGTTGAATATTAATATTTAAGATTTCAAGTTAAGAAACTCATATCCATACAAATTTAAAAAATAAAGTATCACCAAATAATATATTTTACCAAAAAATTGTAACATAGTAATAAATAACTTTTTTTGAGAGAATTACAAAGGTAATAAGCAACTTTACTACAAAATGTTGTCATTTAAATCATAAAATTAATTTTTGGACGACATCAATGAATGATCATTTTTTTTAGCAGATGAATGGTCATTTTGAGTGGGTAGACATTGTGACTATTGGGTTAGGCGGAAAGTGTGTATGGGGCATGCAGAATGGGAGGGAAAAGTACATGAATGCGCGAGAAAATACATTGTAATTATTCTACTTTAATATAGTAATAGATGTGGATTTTGGGATTCAAAATGACAAATATATGTTGTCTATTTATTTGCTCAAATATGTAGAATCAAAAAATACAATGGTATATTTTCTTCTATGCCATTTATCAAATTAAATATTTTCCAATAAAAATTAAATTATTATTTATATGGCTAAATTAATAATGACAACTTAATAATTTACTAAATTAAAATTTTCAATAGAAACAAAACTATTTATTTGGTCAACTAAATAATTGACCAAATTAAATTGATAGTGCAAACAATTGGAAGATGAAAAAATACATATTGATTTTGAATATTTATATAATTTCTTCAAGAGTGTAGGGATGTAGAGATAATTTTCCATCCCTCCAAATAATTTATGGTGTTATATGAATAGAAGTGAAAAACGTTGCAATTATATAGCAAATTAATATGTCAAATTTATATTTAATATATATAGATGCAATCTATTAAAGGTTACGTATGTATTGCCAATAAGGACTATCTCAAGTTGCTAGCTGAGGCACCACAAGACTCTCCTTAATGAGAGGTCTTGGGTTCAATCACGTCTGCGTGCTGTGTATTATATTTCACACCTTGTTTGGTGGTGTAGTTGTGGTGTAGTGGTGTTACCTTTGTGTGGTGTAGTTGTCCCACCCTGTGTAGTGGTGTAGAGGTCATACATATATGATGGTGTAGTACTTGATTTGATTATATATATATATATATATATATAACTTGTAATTCTATAAAAAAAAGGTTACGTATGTATTTATACGAGTTAAAAGTTTTTATAGGCCACTAACTTAAGGTGAATTGCAAATTTAGGCCATAATTTTTCGGGCTTGCGAGAAAAGGACAATAAGTATTTTAAGTTGCAAAAACAGGACACAAAGTTTTGAAAATTGCAAATGGAAAGCCCGAAAATTTGATAGTCACATGCTCTTGAACAAATATTCAAATACACATTTAAGGTAGAATAAATTATAAATACTCAAGGTTATTATTCTGCTCTAACAATTCAGGAAAACGATCCACGCTTTCAAAATTGGTATCAGAGCCTTAGATTTATCTGGGAATTATATTTTATTTATTGCTATAAGTATTATCCTAACGGAGGAGACATCAGAAAAACATGGATCCGGACGATTGTCTGAGATGTGAATGGTACAGGAACTATCTCCATGATTTGGAGGTACAGAAAACAAGAACACAGACTGCTCTTGCAATCTGGAAGAGAGAATTCCACTCTGCAGCAATAAGAGTGGATTGTGAATCAATTATCTCTTGTCACCAAGAGATAAGAAAGAGAGAGAACTTCATTGAGGAGTTGAAGTATCTCCATCTAATGACGGAGAACGTGATGAGAGAAAACTATCAGAACAGTCATATCTGATGGATCTAGAAGAATGTCCAAGGTGTGGACATTTCCAGGAACATCTCCAAATCTTGGAGAAAAGAAGGATAAGATACCAGAGTGTTCTAACACACTGGAGAAATATGCTGAATCTCTTGGTTCAACATAACCAGGAGAAAGAATTAATTGATTCATGCCTCCAAGGAATCAAAAGAAAAGAAGATCTTCTCCATAGTTATATCTGCCTCGAATGGGAGATAGAACATATATGCCATGAGAAGAAACCATTGGATCCATTTGAGAGTAGATTGGAATCACTGGAATCACCTCTGATAGAACAAAAGAAAGATAAAGGAGTACCCTCTACTCTTTTATATCAAGAGATTAATCCAGATTCCTCTAAATTTTCGATGGATCTGAGAGAAGTACAGAAGACGGTACAACATTATGGCGACAACTTATATGGTGTACCAAGGAATATCTACGGGATCGAAAAGAAGCAGGAGGAAATCTACAACATCGTGAAGGATATTTGAGCCCGGATCGAGAAACTAGAACAACAACCTCGTTCTAGCCAAAGAATGAATCCTTTTGCCAATGAACCCACTTACCCGTTACCAGTGGGAGAAGCCAAGAAGGATCCAAAGATTGAAATATTGACAAGAATGATTCAAGGAGAAAATATATGAGTACCCTCGAAAGAGTCAATCTTGACGACCTCCAAGAATTAGCAGAATCTTTTGCTAATCTTGCGGTAGTAGATCTGAAGATGAATCAAAACAACCGACAAGGTATAATGGCCTACAACCCACAACCGGTGAATCAATTACCACCAGGAGCCATTATTGGAAATCCACAGGATTTTCAGACCAGAGCCAGATTTGATCAGCATACACCAAATGATGCATACATGGCAGAGAGAAGGACTAGGGCAAGGCGGCCACAACCAAGAATGTAGGATACCCTTGTTGGTAAAGCTACATTGGATCCAATCCATCCATATGGGGTTATGCTCGATCTTGATGAAGTTAATTTCAAAGATCGAGAATTTGTAATAGACGAGTAGACGTCAGCAATGAGAATTGCAGCAGTAACTCTCGATTTGAACAATGAAGGATTTATAAAAATCCTAGAAATGAGCCTTGCGGGAGTAGTAAAGATAGCTTGGGAGGGTATGTCTCTTGAAGTTAAGAACGCACGCTTCGAAGGCGAATCCTTCACCGAACTTTTCAGAAAAATGGCTGTTATTATTAAAAGTCATTTTCTTTGAGAAGGATATTTTGAAGGTTTTGATGAAGAAAAAAGAAAGAAATACTTGATGGCATTGTACAATCTAAGACTCGCAGTATTGGATTAATAATCGCTTAACAAGTTTCTACAGGTTTTTTCTCTTTATCAATATCAATCAAAAGCTGATGAAAGAGTCGCACTGGAAATTTTTTTTCTAAAATTTCCAAGCCCATGGAAGGAGATGCTAATTCGGGATTACGAACCAGGAGATCCTGAAAATGTCGCAAGAAGGATGTCATATGTACATCAAAAACTCTCAGAGTGGTGTCAACAAGCTACAGCTCTGAGGAATATGAAGAAGTTGAGGAGAATCAACAAGTATGCTCCTCTAAACTGTGAGGATAATGATCTGTCAACGATCATTGGAGGAGAACCACCTAGGCTGAAAAGGAGCAAGAAGAACAGGTTTCAGCCCTATCATAAAGGTGGAGATCCAAAAATAAATTTTTGGAAACTAAGAACAAGATGGTCAAGACAGAAAGCTAGATCTTACAAATCAGGCCAAAGAAGTGGACCATCAAGAAACAGATATTCATTCCAGGGGTCTAATAAATCCCAAGGAAGAACACCTGCAAAGAAGACTTTCAGACGAACTCATACCAGAGTTAATGAATGTTTCAAGGATTGCAACTGCTGGACATGCGGAGCAAAAGGACATATTTCTACAAATTACCCCGACAACGAGAGAAGAGGTATCAATAAATACAAATCCACTCCGGATATCGAAGATGCCGTCTACTAACAGGAATTGGTACAAGTATATCAGTTCGAAGATATACCCTCGGATGAGAGTATATATGAACAAGAAGAAGTTTTCAGTAAAGAGGAATCGGAATGGTCTGATGGATCGAGATCTGAGTCAGACTAATCCAGAGATTTTTCATCAGGAGAGCGAAGATAGATCTGGATATTCCGGTCATACGATGATCTCGCAAAACCTGATTGATAAAATCATGAAGAGGAGCCTGAATATACAAAAGTATCAAGGCTTTTCAGCAGGGAATATAGATCAAGTTCTAAGGAACTTTAATCTAAGGAGCAGGAAACAACATATCGTCTATGGAATTACCAGACGAGAAATGTCGCTTCCTATCGAGCTTACTGGGAATCAAGTGGAAATGCAGTTGATTCCACCCAGCGACGTCAGAGAAGATCTCGAGAAGATGAAGCCTGAAGTCGCAGAAAAGATGAATTGGATCCATATTGGAGCTGTTGGGAAAATTAATAAGAGTTTTGATTGGATACCAAAACCCAGCTGACCCCAACCGAGTAGATGCTTGCACAAACCTAAGCGTCTTTCAGCTCACCTATTTGAGCTTATAGAGTTTCTAAGTTTACAGGTAGAATCGCTGAAGACAGATGAAGACAGCAGAAGACACAGCTAAGCAGACAGCTTAAGAACTCAGCAGAGCAGACTCAGCAGAGCAAGACCAAGCAGAGTCAAAGATCCTGCAGTATCAAGACCCAGCTCAGTGACGGAAACCCAGCTCAGTGTCAAAGACCCAGCTCAGTGTAAAAGACCCAGCTTAGTGTCGATGACACAGCTCAGGTCTAAAACACAGCTCAGGTCAGTGACACAGCTCAGGTTGATGATACAGCACAGGTCCAAGACACAGCTCAGAGTCAAGACACAGTAGAGTCCAAAACGCTGAAGATACAGCAGAGACGCTTAGCAGCTCGAAGACGAAGACCTTCTCCAAGACAAGATCCCGATGTCAAAAGATCTTGTCTGACGCAGTCAAATAAGAGAAGAACTAGCCTCTGCAGATGCAGACCTACTTCGTAGGTAAAGGCCAGAAGTCAACAAGAGTAGGTAAGATTCAAACGGCTCTCTTCCAACGGCTAGTTTGGATCTCCACCTATATATATCTCTCCTTCTCCATTGAAGAAGGAGGACTGGTGAAGAAATAGACATTTGAAGCAATAAAAGAGCAAAACAGAAAAATGAACAACAATCTTCAAAGCCATATATTTCAAGAACACCCAGCCAGTCAGCTGTGTTCTTAGTTGTTCACACATCCAGTCTTAGGCAGAATAGATCAGAATATAAACATCTTAAGCCTAGATTGAACGAGTTCATCATACTCCTTGTTCTTCATTGTAAGAACTCGTTCACAGTTGGAAAACCCATACCCAAACCCAAACCCAGAAAGGTTAGGTAAAGGTACGCTTGCTTGAAGCGTGTAATTCGAGTGGATAGGTTCTTCAGTACCCGGAAACTGAAGGTGTAGGCTTGACAGTGCCGGCAAACTGTTGGAACACAGCTCGGGTTAGAGTTGTGATGTTGCTTGGTACTTGGAAACCAAGTGGTAGTGAATTACCAATGAACCTGGTCGTGGACGTAGGAGGTGTTACTCCGAACCACGTTAAAATTGCTTTGTTCTTTACATTTTTGATTTATGCATTTTGCTAACCCCTCATGAGTATTATTTCAAGCTGCATAAACTGACTAACCGAAAAGTGAAACAGAGGTTTGCAATATAAGTTGAAGCAACAGACGGACTTTCCAAATCCACCACATTCCACACACACACACACAGCCAGCTGTGTCGATCAAGCTGCCATCCAGCTGGATCGAATACAGCCAGCTCTCTGAAAAGAGTCTTAACTTGGAAAAGTTTTTTTAAACCTTGGTGTATTCACCCCCTCCCCCCTCTACACCAAGGTATCCGTCTTGGGACCAACAATTGGTATCAGAGCAGTGGTTCAAAAGATCACTGTATCTGTCAAGTCAGCATTTCATTGCTGATAGTGGTCACCTGAACAGATCCTTCTTGTTTCAAATTTTTTTTTCATTATATTGCATATTGTCGTGAAATCTTCCTTGTGCGGGAATCTCTCAATAAAGGAGCTCTTGAGAAATCATGAATCCAGACATTTGTCCAAGATGCGAATGTTATAGGAATTATCTCCATGACTTGGAGGTACGAAGAACAAGATATCAAAATATCTTGGAGCACTGGAGAGAGGAATTTCACTCAGCGGCAAACCGGATGGACTGTGATGCAATCGTCTCAAGCCACCAGGAGATGAGAAGAACAGAAAGGTTGATTGATGAGTTGGAGCGTCTCATTCTCAGAGTATATGACACCATGAGAAACAACCATCAAAGTCATCACGATATCTGATGAACTTTCTGAAGAATGTCCAAAGAGCTTCAATCAACAAAATTGATCTGGGGGTCACATGAAGAAGAATCATCCAGCCAGATGAATGAAATAAAACTGACTCCCAAGGCAATAGAGACAGACTTCAGAGCGCAATCAAAAGAAGAAGCTCAATCAGCTCAACCTGGAAGGACCATCAAGGAGCAAAGAAAAGGAAGAAACCCAGCTAGCTGACTGGGACCAGCTGTGAAATAAAGACAGCTGGATGCATAACGGAAGATGCAGCCAGTCATACAGCTGAGCACAATGGTCTCAAGAAAAGAATAAAGAAGCAGCATATGAATCAGCTGGATTTGGAATAGCTAACTTCCTGCTATACAATCTAAGACCTCTTCAAAGAAATGAGCCGATGGTGAGAAGATCCGTTCATTAGAAGGAAGTAGAATGCAGCTGAAGGAAAAACCATCTACTATCAAATCGAGGGGGAACTCTACATAGCTGGAAAGAATCAGCGAAATCAAGTAGAATACCCAGCAGGATGCACTCACCAAGATAGACTCAGCTGGAGTCATCAACTGGAAGGAAAGCTGATCCAGCAGAGCAATCAGGATGATCCCCTAACCTGCTGACATCATCCATGAGATTTCTCAACCTCTGAAGAAATCCATTGTTGGGAAAATTCACACAAAAGCATCTTTACTGAAATCTAAGTCAAGATGGTGTGAATTACGTACTGTTCAATCCGAAGAAAAGAAAAGTTCATCCTACTGAGGGGGAACAAACCCAGATGAATCCCAAAAGCTCAGATCAGAAGGATTATCCAGCTAAAAGAAAATAAAGCTCAGCTGGACAACAATCGAAAAGCTAAAGGAAACTCAGCTGAAGAAGCTTCAAGCTAATCACCAAGATACTCAGCTAAGGAGAACCTTCAATCTAGCAGAAGAGAATACAGCAGTGGTATCAGCTGACTACAATGATCAGCTGACGGGTTTGCAGATTTTGTTTATTATATTTCTTGTTGTAATATGCTATGTAAGGATAAAATTATTTGAATTTAATTCAAACATCCAAACATTCCTTAAATAGATTATTCTGCAAGTTATCCATCCCATCGCTTTTAATGAAAAGCATGCAGAATACTGTAGCTCGAGAGAACTGAGTCAGAAGTCAGAACGTTTCGACTCCCTCACGCGTGCGTGACCTACACTCAATATTCACACGTCATAGGACGTGTTGCGCAAATCTCTCTCAGCCGCAGATCTTCAATACAATTGCCAAGATCTCAACCATTAATCAAAATGGGCAATTGATATATACATCAAAAATTTGCAAATCTTCGCCATATTTTCTATCGCTTATACTTATCTGAAATTCATATCTCAGACTATTGATTATTTCTTTTTGCTAATACGCTCCCCAAGTATCATCGATTCTCTAAACCTCTTGCAACAGAAGAAAATAATGGCACCAAAGAAGACGACACCAGGAGCAAGCCAGACTGAGAACTTGATGTCAAAGCTTCATTTTGAGAATTGCCTGACTCTCAAGAACTATCAGAACTCAGAGTTCCAGGAAGTTCTGGATCTCATTGAAAATGTCGGACTTTTGCAGTGGGCGACTGCAAGACCGAAGAACATCTTCCGCCGGGAAGTAGCAGAGTTTTTCTTAGAGATGTCTAACCGTGATGACCGAATCCGTTCTAACTTCTCTCTGCAAATCAAGGAGAAGACTGGACATACAACTCCGTGGGATGTTGACATCAACATCAACCGGATGTTGAACAAGCTGTTCGGCCTGAAGACTCTTGGGGACCGCTCCCCAGATATTTACACCAGAGAAGAAATCCAGATCGAACTGGATAAGATGCTATTCAAGCCAGAACCGTACAGGGCGAGCATGTCCAAACTCCTGCTCAAACCCAAGTACAGGTTACTTCTGGATATCACCCAGAAGTGCATCATCGGTATCGCTGGATCTCAAGGAGAGATTAGCATACCCAAACTGAAACCAATGATAGTCATCCTCAGAAATGACCCTGTGGATTGGTTCTCATACTTCATGGGAAAATTGGAAAAAGAATCTAAAAAGATTCATTTTGAAGATGACAGCTTCACCCGGTACAGCTGTAGAGAGACAATCTATCTATGCACCAAAGTAGCGTGCATAATAGAAAGCTACTCTACCGGAAGGCAGATCAAGTGGCATAACGCAGAAGAATTTTCTGTGTCCAGAATACTGTTCGAGAAGCCAAGTCAGCTCACTGACTTGTTGAAGAAGGCAACCCCTGAAGGGAAGAAGAGGGCGCAAGAGGCAAAGCAGCAGACTACCTCTCCCTCTCAAGCAAGAAAAAAGGAAGCAACCAGAGGAAACACAGCCAGCTGGATCTCCGTCGGCCAAGAAGAAGCTGAAATTCAAGGTAGCTAACAAATCAGCTGAGGAGGCAGCAGAGAAACCAGTTGTTGAGCCAGCTGGATCGGAATCCACTCCCACAGCCTCCCCTGTCCAAAAGAAGAAAACTGAGTGGAGACCAGTTACTGAAGAGACAGCTCAGGGATCCTCCTCCAGCTCAGATAATGGAAGGGAGTTCGTGAGAACATCACAAGAAGTTGAAGAACGTCAAATAGTGGTCTCTCTCCCTGACCCAGATGATGCTATTCCCCTTCGCCAAATTCTTCAAGCATTCTCACAACCCACTCCAGCTGACTACAAATCAGCTGGAATTTCTCATCAACAATCTCTTCTTCCAATTCATCCTCAGGTAACCATCTCAAACTTTCCTCTCAATTCTCCATTACCTGAAACCGCCCTACTCTCTCACACCCAAATATCAGCACCCAGCTCTCCCCTCAAAGAACCATCTCCATTAAGAGAGCTGACAGATATTCAGTTGGCTGAAGCGTCTTCACAGCCAGCTGACTCCCAAGCTGAACTCTCTTCTCTTCCCAGCTCACCTAAAGAGCCCCGTCCAGCTGATGCTCCTTCGCAGCTGGATGATGAAAACCAAGCAGGAAAACCAAGCTGAACCTTCAAGCCCCACTACTTCTGAGGAAGTTGAAATCCTCAGTCCCAGAGCCGTTGCACGTGCTGCCACCATCATGAGATTCGATGACCTCAGGCTTCAAGAAGTAAAGAGTGCACTGCAACAATACACGTCTCTTGTTTCGCTCCCCGCCGCATTAGTCGCCGTAAGCGACTTCAAATTTTACCTTGCTACCAAGATGACTACTTGGTACGCAAATGAGGAACTTGTGGAGCTCTACTCTTTCAACAAGCTCAAAGCCGAAGAAGCTGCTCTACAGGAGATCTTCGGATTTGGAAGTCTTCAGGATACCTTCTTGCATCAAGACGAGCTAATCCAAACTCTCATCCAGAAGACCAAGCAAGATGAAGTATCACCATCTGATGAGGTAATCGCGAGAGCCAACTCCTACCTCCACACTCTCAGCTGGATTGTTCCAGTTGAGATTGCCAAGGAAGCTGTACAGGCCGACACAGCTGAGGTAATGGTGATTGAAAACGAGCCAACTTCTGCAACAGTTGAGCCCGCAGAACCTGCTCCACATAGTCCAATTGCCAATGACACTCGCTCACTGGTCGAGATCGAGGTAGTCAAACCCAACCAAGTCGAATCCGGAACCCAAACGGATTCCGATGTCGTGCTTTCTGATGCAATGAAGGAAGAAATAGCCAAACAAGTTGAGGAAATCCTATTCCAGGATAGACTCAAATCAAATATTGACACCCTTCTGCGCATCACAGCTGTAGAATGGCAAGTCCATTGCAACGGACAGACCATTGATGAAGTTCACAAGTTTGCCCAGAATCTACAAGAAAGTACCAGTCAGAATCTCAAGCAATCTCTCGCTTCTCAATGCATTGATCAGTCAACTCATCTAGAAAATAGAGTCCCTGAGATCATTTCAAGACTTCAAGCTCCACTGGAAAGCAGCTTCAGCGACGTATCCAGCCAGCTGCAAACTCTACAACAACAAACGCTCTCCAACAGGATTGACATTCAAAAGCTGTTTAACCTCTACAAAGAGCTGGACACTCAGTTCAAAGCTGGAAATACCAGCACAATACAGCTCAACCTCGTCACTGCAGACAACACAGCCAAGCTTGCTGAAGTTGACAAAGCACTGGCCCAACTAAGTGAGACAATCGTCAACCTATCCTCCACCCTTGTTGATAATGCCAAAAAGGGGGAAAGTAAAGAGGAAGGAAGTCATAAGAGAAAAACATCAAGGGCAGGCAAAGGAAAACTGTAGCTGAAGATGAAATCCAAGTACTGCAGTCTGAGATTGATGAAGTTGTTGCTGAGCTGGAAGCAGAAGAACCAGCTGGACGAAGAGGAAAATGGAGCAAAATGATCATCCCTTTTGCCAAAGCTAGCGGAGCCACGCCAGAAGAAATGAATGATACTCAATGGCTCTGCAACTTTGTAAATAAACAAAAGCAAGAGATGAGGAGCTTTCAAGAGCAGCAGAAGAAGAAGGAAAGCTTGCTCGATGCTGAAGGAAAGAAGCAGAAGAAGAAAAGAGCTAACATCAGAGCATCGAAGAAAATGACTCAGATGCCAATGAACTGGAGAAGAATAGATGAATGGATCCCAGAAGAGCTAAACGACGACTGGGAGCATACAAAATTTGAGTTCATTGAAGATTACTACTATCTGGGAGCCTACCCAAATACGCCTCCAGATGTTGCTTTCAAGATGCATCTAAATGAGCTCTTCCATCAAGATAGGATGACTGCGAAAGCATTCTTCAATGCTGCAGAGACCGCAAAGATCCAATTCTCTGCTCCCCAGCTGTATCATCTCCAGCCTCCACTGATACCTGGAACCGATTTCCCTGACAAATCGCAAATTATCGCAGAAGTGAATAAATGGGTAATCAGGAGAAAAATTTCCAAGGTAAGTAATGAAGAAGAATATAAGAAGCTGGAACGGATGATCTTCAACCGGTACAGGTTGAGAACGGATGAACAGCTTGAAGAAGAAAGACTGAAGAATCAGCAGCAGAGGAAGCTCAGTTGAAGACCCAGCCAACTGGGAATTTTTGTCTTTTAAAAGTTTTGTAATTGTGAATTTGTAAAATATCCTTTTATTAATGAAATATTCGTTTTTGCTCTCAAGCTCATCCTGATGACAATAACTCTTTGTCCAGGCACTGAACTCTGAATTTGATTTACCTGCTGTGTATGTTTAAACTTTTGAAACCCCGTTTCTTATTAAGGGAGAAGTAAATTGTTTTTCTCAGTTAGGTTTTGGCATCATCAAAAAGAGGGAAATTGTTGGGAGAATTAATAAGAGTTTTGATTGGATACCAAAACCCAGCTGACCCCAACCGAGTAGATGCTTGCACAAACCTAAGCGTCTTTCAGCTCACCTGTTTGAGCTTGTTGGGAAAATTAATAGAATTTTGAAGTGATACCAAAACCCAGCTGACCCCAACAGAGTAGATGGTTGCACAAGCCCAAGTGTTTTTCCAGCTCACCTGTTTGAGCCTATAGAGTTTCTAAGTTTACAGGTGATCGCTGAAGACAGCAGAAGATCCAGCTGAGTACTCAGCAGGGTAAGCCAAGTCCAGTGATCAGCAACGTTATCCAGATTCAAGACGATCAAGTTCTTCCAGACACAGCTGTAAGAAAGACCCAGCTTGTGTGGTAACTCAGCTCAACGTCAAGACCCAGCAGAGTTCAAGACTCAGCTCAGCGTCAAAGATCCAGCAGAGTTCAAGACAGCTCAGAGTCACCAGCACAGCAGAGTCGAAGTCAACTTGAGATAAAGTCAGATCTGACCTGGACCATCAGGATCTCGACACCTCAGCACCTAGAAGTCAGACCTAGGATTGCTTTACGAGGAAATCAAGGAAGAAGACAAGACCAACTTGTCAGAAGTTAGGTAGAGATTCAGAACGGCTCTTTCCAACGGCTAGTTCTAATCTCTCCCTATAAATATGAGTCTTCTTCATCATCAGAAAGAGAGAAGTGACGAGAGAGAAAATACATAACGAGAGATCAACATACTACATTGAAAGAAGTCTAACCAAAGATCAAGAGATCTCTCAGAAAAGCTTCAAGATCCAGCAGCCTTCATACTTATGAGTTCTTATTCTTTCTCAGGCTGCTGAAGCTCTCTCCCACTAGTATCCAGGCATATAATCCTTCCCATCTTAAGCCTAGTTTGAACGAGTTCTTCATACTCATTGTTCTTCATTGTAAGAACTCGTTCATAGTTGGAAACCCCAAACCCAAACCCATAAAAGGTTAGGTAAAGGTACGCTTGCTCGAAGCGCGTAATTCGAGTGATGGTTCTGTAGTACCCGTAAACTACAGGTTAGGCTTCAGCTGTGCCCGTAAACAGACTGGTTACGTTTCGATACAGTACGCGTAAACTTGTATCCAGCTTGAGGAACTAAGCTGCAACGCTTGCTGACTGCGCGTAAAGTCAGTGGTATCCTTAGTGGATTACCAGAGATTTCTGGTCGTGGACGTTGGAGTCATTATCCGAACCACGTTAAATAGCCTTGCTCTTTATTTCTTTATTTATGCATCCAGCTAACTCATCATAAGCATTCTTTCAAGCTGCATAAACTGACTAACTGAAAAGAGAAACAATGCTTTGCAATATATTTGAAGTATCAGACGGACTTTCCAAAAACCCATCACATTCCGCACACAGCCAGCTGTGTTGATCAAGCTGTCTTCCAGCTGGATCGAACACAGCCAGCTCACTCAAAAGAGTTTTAATTGGAAAAGTTTTTAACATTGGTGTATTCACACACCCCTCTACACCAAGGTATCCGTCTTGGGACCATCAATTGGTATTAGAGCAGTGGTTCAAAAGATCACTTTATCTGTGTCAAGACAGCCTCTTTGCTGATAGTGGTCACCTGAACAGATCCTTCAAAGTTTCAAAATTTTTTAAAATTCTTTATATTGCATAATGTCATGGAATCTTCCCTGTGCAGGAATCTTCCGACATTCTCTGTCGATGATTATCAGATCTAGAAGTTCCGACTCAAAATCTTTCTGAGTGCGCATCACGACATGATGTGGGATGTTATCACTGACGGACCCATCATCATCATGAAATCAGAAAGACAAGCAGAAACCTTACCTGGAGCTGAACCAGTACTCCGGCAAGTTGTGAAGCCCAAAAGGGAGTACTCTCCAGAAGAAAGAAGACAAGCTGGATTGGACAGCTACGCTCGCAACGTCATCTCCTCAACAGTACTCCGGCAAGTTGTGAAGCCCAAAAGGGAGTACTCTCCAGAAGAAAGAAGACAAGCTGGATTGGACAGCTACGCTCGCAACGTCATCTCCTCAACAGTGACGGACGCTTATCTCAGCAAGATCATCAACTGCGAGACAGCTAAGGGGATGTGGGACACTCTAGCCAAGCTGTGTGAAGGCTCAGAGGAAATTCAAGAGAACAAATTCTCAGTTGCATGCCAGAAGTTGGACAACTTCAAGCAACTCCCCTGCGAGTCCATTGTTCAAATGGAGCTTAGATTCTCCAACCTCATCATCGAGATCGAGACGATCCGAACTGGGAAATATACAGTTCGAGATAAGAACTTGAAAGTTCTTGCAGCTCTCTCCTCAGAATGGTGTATACACAAGGTGGTTTACCAAAGCAGAACTGATCTTGGCAGCATGGAGACGGAAAAATTGTTCTCCATCTTGAAAGCCAACGAATTTGATCTGGGGATCACAAGCAGAGATTCATCCAGCCGATTGAATGAAGCAGAGCTGAGGATCAAGCCAATAAAATAAGCTCAATCAGCTCAGCTTGGAAGGACCAACAAGGAGCACAGAAATATGAGCAAAGAAGATTTGAACGAAGAAGTTGCCATGCTTGTACGGAGCATTAATCAGCTGGAACAAAGCAAGAAAAGGTACAAGAATATCGTGAAGGTTCATCACGACAAGCAACTCTATCCAAAGAGAAACCCAGCTGAGTCATCCTCCCGGAGAGAGGATAAAAGGTTAGAATCGAGCGAAATGGATGATGATCAAATCTCCTTCTCCGACTTAGATGAGGATGATTGCTCTTTTTAAGATATCTGAAACATCTTATTGATTCAACCAACGAAGAAAATGAAGAAACCCAGCTAGCTGACTGGGACCAGCTGTGAAATAAAGACAGCTGGATACAAAACTGAAGATTCAGCCAGTCATACAGCTGAATACATTGGTCTCAAGAGAAGAATAGAGAAGCAGCACATGAACCAGCTGGATTTGGGACAGCTGTCTACTTACTATACAAACTGAGACCTCATCAAAGAAATGAGCTGATGGTGAGAAATTTCGTTCGTTAAAAGGAAGTAGGATGCAGCTGAAGAAAAAGCCACCTACTATCAAATCAAGGGGGAACAAACTCAGCTGGATCCCAAAGCTCAGTTCAGAAGGATTACTCAGCCAGAAAGGAGGAATCAAGCTCAGCTGAACATCAGTTGAAAAGCTAAAGGGAACTCAGCTGAAGGAAATTCAAGCTAATCACCAGATACTCAGCTGAGGAGAAAACTCAGTCAAGCAAAGAAGAAGACCGCCGTAGTAACAGCTGGATTCTGTGTCCAAACTGACCGGTTTGCGTCTCATGCATTTATTGCTCTGAGAAATATAATATTTAAGTTCAATCAATTTGAATTCTAATGTTAAGCGGACATATATTCCTTAGTTAAATTGTTTGATAAGTTTCATTTCCCGTCGCATTAATTATAAAGTCTGCATAGTACTGTAACACGACAGTATCGAGGCAGAACGTCAAACGTTTGAACTGCCTCACGCGCAGTTGTAATACACTCGCCGAAAGCACGTCAGCAAAACGTGATGAGTGAATCCCTCCCAGTCGTTGATCAGAATATCAGCTGCTTTAATCTCAACCGTTGATCCATTATGGCAGTTGATATATATGGAAAAGATACGCGGATTCTTTCTTCCATCATCTTTATCTCTGCAAATTTCAAATCTTCAAATCCTCTATCTATTTTCTGCAAGTTCTTCGCACGATCAAAATCAACAGATTGCAGAAATGGCACCCAAGAAATCAACCGCAGGGATGAACCAGTTTGAAGCTCTAATGACAAAGCTATCTTTTGAGAATGTTCTGTCCATCTCCAACCTCCATGTTTCAGAATTAAAAGAGATGGTGGATCTTGTTGCAGACTCTGGTCTCTTACTGTGGGCAACCTCCATACCCAAGCTAATACTGAAGAGAGATGCCGCTTTATTCTATCTCAACATCATTGACGAAGAAGACTTCTACTCATCTTCATTTGATGTGACTGTCGAGGGCGATGACAGAAAATTTGACTTAGCAACCGTCAATATCAAACTCAACAAGATGCTACGAAAGGTGTTCAACCTACCCAGAGAAGGAGGATTCATCCCAGACGATTACAGCCGTGAAGAAGTGGATGAATTCGTCAGCAAAGAGATGCTTATCTCCCCAGAGCCGTACAGAGCGAGCATGTCAAAGCTTCTACTCAAACCAAAGTACAGGTTGCTGCTGGATATCACGCAAAAATGCATCTTAGGGATAGCTGGATCTCAAGGAGAGATCAGTATTCCAAAGCTCAAGCCGATGATTGCCATGATCAAAGGAGCAAAAGTCAACTGGTTTGATTTCTTACTCAACCGACTGGCCAAGGAGTCAGAGAAGATAAAGTTCAACTCCACCAGGACGACGTATTCAACCAAAGAGCCACTGTATCTATGCTCCAAGATTTCGTTCTTAATAGAACAAGCTGTGAAAGGATACACAGTTAAGTGGACTGATTCAGAACCGTTTCCAGAAATGAAGATCCTCTTCCAGAGAATAAGTCAAATCAATGATCTTCTGAAGAAACAGCCTGCTGTGAACAAAGGCAAGAAGCAGCTGGAATGAACAGAGGCAGAAGTTCCAGCTGAAAAGAAACAAAGGAAAAGAAAGCCAGCTGACCTCAAACCAGCTGGAGGCCCAGCTGAAAAGAAAAGGAAAGCAAGTGTCATTCCACCATCTGAGGCGAGACCTTCCTCTGAAGAAACTCCAAGTCAAGCAATGGTGATTCTCTCCCCACAGCCAGTGTCGACCTTCAATCAATACGGATCAAACATCCTGGCTGAGATGGGATTGAATGATGGATCGTCATCCAGCTCAGAGGACGAGCTGGATAATCCAAAAGGCTCGCCCCAGCCCTCACCGCCTCACAGCTCTCCACCCAAACAGCCTTCTCCTCCACCCAGCTCTCCAACCAAAGAGCCATCTCCTGTAAGAGAGCAGGCAGATATTCAACTGGCTGAAGCTCCTTCACAGCCAGCTGACACCCAAGCTGAACCCACTACCTCTAATCCCAGCTCACCCCCAAATCAGCCATCACCCAAAGCTCAAACTACCACGCAGTTGGCTGATGCTTCTTCACAGCCTACTGTGAACCCATTTGAACCAGTTCCTCAAATCTCCACAGAATCAGAGGAGAGTGATTCTACTGCCTCTCCATCACTCAACTCCACTGGCTCAGCCTTCATGGAAGCCATGTACGAGGACTTGCGTATTGCAGGGATCAAGAGTGTTCTAATTCAGTATCCAATCCTGGCGCACCTGCCTATCGCCCTCACCAAAGTCGGAGATCTCAAGTTCTATCTTGCCACCAAAATGGCGACTTGGTACCAAAATGAGCAGCTGATAGAAACCTTCTCTTATGAGAAGTTGAAGACAGATGAAGCATGCCTTCAACACACTTTTGGCTTTGGAAGCCTGGAGGATGCATACTTGCATCAGGATGAGCTCATTAAAGGTATCATCGAAGTATCTCAGAAGTACCCCAAACCGCACCCAGCAAATGTCTGGGAGTCAGCCAACAAGCTTCTTACAGCAGCGGGATGGGAGACACCTTCTGGAGCTGACAATTCCAAAGAAGTCTCAGCTGAGATTACCAAGGAAGCTGTACCAGAAAACACAGCTGAGGTAATGATCATTGAGGAACCAGCTGATGCGACGGTGAACCGAGAGGCGGCGGCCCACCAAGTCCAATTGCCGATGACACTCGCGCACTGGTCGAGTTCGAGGCAGACAAACCCAGTCATGTTGAATCCGGAACCCAAACGGAGTCCAGCACTGAATTCTCTCATGCTCTTCAGAAACAAATCCAGGAATACGTCGAAAGGGCATTTCTTATGGAAAATATGAAAAATCAAGCTGACTTTCTTCTTCGGTGTACAGCTATTGAAATGCAGGCAGATACTCAAGGGATGACTATCGATGAAATACAGAAGTCCATCTACACCCTTGATGAGGACACCGACCGGAATCTCAAGCAGACCCTCGTTACTCAAGATCTCGAACTCAGAAATTATCTAGAGAAGAGGGTTCCTGAGATAGTCACAGGACTTCAAGCTCCACTGGTCGACGACATAGCAAATCTTTCAAGCCAGCTGGAAGCTCTCAAAAAGTCCACTCTCTCCAACAGCTCTGACATCCGCCAACTCTTCAACTTATACAAAGATCTGGATGCTCAGTTCAGAGCTGGAAGCAGCAGCACTGCTCAGCTGAACATTATCACAGCTGACAACTCAGCCAAGATCGCTGATGTGGAAACTGCTCTCGCCAAGCTCAACACAACAGTCGCTGACCTCTCTGCCTCCCTTATTGATAATGCCAAAAAGGGGGAAGATCAGAATGAAGCTGGAAAAACAATGGAGATGAATGTTGCAGCTCAGGGAGAACCTGTGCAGACAAATCAGTCGGAAATCGACGATTTCGCCAAAGAGCTGGATGAGGAAGAGCCAACTACAGCAGTCAAAGAGACATGGAGAGAGAAAATGGTTGCTCTTGCCAAAGCCTGTGGACATAAGCCAGAAGAATACAAGGACCATCAATTGGTATCAGTTTCTGGATCTATGCCTTTGTACTGATTCAAGTAGAATGGAAGAAGCTGGAAGAGTTCACCTTCAACAGATATGGTCTCAAGACAGACCATCAGATTGATGAACAAAGGAAGCAGCAAAACTGAAGACCCAGCCAACTGGGAATTATCTTTTGAACCTTTGTAATTAGAAAGTTGTAAAATTTCTTCGTATTAATGAAAAGATCGTTTTACCAAAATTAACCAGAAGACAATCTCTCTTTGTCCAGGCTCTGAATATGTTTACCTGCTGTGAATGTTTAATCCTCTGAAACCCCGTTTCCTGTTAAGGGGGAAGAAATTTTGTTTTTCTATCTTGGAGTTTTGGCATCATCAAAAAGGGGGAAATTGTTGGGAAAATTAATAGAATTTTGAAGTGATACCAAAACCCAGCTGACCCCAACAGAGTAGATGATTGCACAAGCCCAAGTGTTTTTCCAGCTCACCTGTTTGAGCCTATAGAGTTTCTAAGTTTACAGGTGGTCGCTGAAGACAACAGAAGACCCAGCTGAGTACTCAGCAGGGTAAGCCAAGTCGAGTGATCAGCAACGTTATCCAGATTCAAGACGATCAAGTTCTTCCAGACACAGCTGTAAGAAAGACCCAGCTTGTGTGGCAACTCAGCTCAACGTCAAGACCCAGCAGAGTTCAAGACTCAGCTTAGCGTCAAAGATCCAGCAGAGTTCAAGACAGCTCAGAGTCACCAGCACAGCAGAGTCGAAGTTAACTTGAGATAAAGTCAGACTTGACCTGGCCATTAGGATTGCTTTACGAGGAAATCAAGGAAGAAGACAAGACCAACTTGTCAGAAGTTAGGTAGACATTCAGAACGGCTCTTTCCAACGGCTAGTCCTAATCTCTCCCTATAAATATGAGTCTTCTTCATCATCAGAAAGAGAGAAGTGACGAGAGAGAAAATACATAACGAGAGATCAACATACTACATTGAAAGAAGTCTAACCAAAGATCAAGAGATCTCTCAGAAAAGCTTCAAGATCCAGCAGCCTTCATACTTATGAGTTCTTATTCTTTCTCAGGCTGCTGAAGCTCTCTCCCACTAGTATCTAGGCATATAATCCTTCCCATCTTAAGACTAGTTTGAACGAGTTCTTCATACTCATTGTTCTTCATTGTAAGAACTCGTTCATAGTTGGAAACCCCAAACCCAAACCCATAAAAGGTTAGGTAAAGGTACGCTTGCTCGAAGCGCGTAATTCGAGTGATGGTTCTGTAGTACCCGTAAACTACAGGTTAGGCTTCAGCTGTGCCCGTAAACAGACTGGTTACGTTTCGATACAGTACGCGTAAACTTGTATCCAGTTTGAGGAACTAAGCTGCAACGCTTGCTGACTGCGCGTAAAGTCAGTGGTATCCTTAGTGGATTACCAGAGGTTTCTGGTTGTGGACGTAGGAGTCATTCTCCGAACCACGTTAAATAGCCTTGCTCTTTATTGCTTTATTTATGCATCCAGCTAACTCATCATAAGCATTCTTTCAAACTGCATAAACTGACTAACTGAAAAGAGAAACAATGCTTTGCAATATATTTGAAGTATCAGACGGACTTTCCAAAAACCCACTACATTCCGCACACAGCCAGCTGTGTTGATCAAGCTGCCTTCCAGCTGGATCGAACACAGCCAGCTCACTCAAAAGAGTTTTAATTGGAAAAGTTTTTAACCTTGGTGTATTCACCCCCCCCTCTACACCAAGGTATCCATCTTGGGACCATCAGAGCTTATAGAGTTTCTAAGTTTACAGGTAGAATCGCTGAAGACAGATGAAGACATCAGAAGACACAGCTAAGCAGACAGCTTAAGAACTCAGCAGAGCAGACTCAGCAGAGCAAGACCAAGCAGAGTCAAAGATCCTGCAGTATCAAGACCCAGCTCAGTGACGGAAACCCAGCTCAGTGTCAAAGACCCAGCTCAGTGTAAAAGACCCAGCTTAGTGTCGATGACACAGCTCAGGTCTAAAACACAGCTCCGGTCAGTGACACAGCTCAGGTGGAAGACACAACTCAGGTTGATGATACAGCACAGGTCCAAGACACAGCTTAGAGTCAAGACACAGTAGAGTCCAAAACGCTAAAGATACAGCAGAAACGCTTAGCAGCTCGAAGACGAAGACCTTCTCCAAGACAAGATCCCGATGTCAAAAGATCTTGTCTGACACGGTCAAATAAGAGAAGAACTAGTCTCTGCAGATGCAGACCTACTTCGTAGGTAAAGGCCAGAAGTCAACAAGAGTAGGTAAGATTCAAACAGCTCTCTTCCAACGGCTAGTTTGGATCTCCACCTATATATATCTCTCATCCTCCATTGAAGAAGGAGGACTGGTGAAGAAATAGACGACTGAAGCAATAAAAGAGCAAAACAGAAAAATGAACAACAATCTTCAAAGCCATATCTTTCAAGAACACCCAGCCAGTCAGCTGTGTTCTTAGTTGTTCACACATTCAGTCTTAGGCAGAATAGATCAGAATATAAACATCTTAAGCCTAGATTGAACGAGTTCATCATACTCCTTGTTCTTCATTGTAAGAACTCGTTCACAGTTGGAAAACCCATACCCAAACCCAAACCCAGAAAGGTTAGGTAAAGGTACGCTTGCTCGAAGCGTGTAATTCGAGTGGATAGGTTCTTCAGTACCCGGAAACTGAAGGTGTAGGCTTGACAGTGCCCGCAAACTGTTGGAACACAGCTCGGGTTAGAGTTATGAAGTTGCTTGGTACTTGGAAACCAAGTGGTAGTGAATTACCAGTGAACCTGGTCGTGGACGTAGGAGGTGTTACTCCGAACCACGTTAAAATTGTTTTGTTCTTTACAGTTTTGATTTATGCATTTTGCTAACCCCTCATGAGCATTATTTCAAGTTGCATAAACTGACTAACTGAAAAGTGAAACAGAGGTTTGCAATATAAGTTGAAGCAACAGACGGACTTTCCAAATCCACCACATTCCGCACACACACACACAGCCAGCTGTGTCGATCAAGCTGTCATCCAGCTGGATTGAACACAGTCAGCTCTCTGAAAAGAGTTTTAACTTGGAAAAGTTTTTTTAAACCTTGGTGTATTCACCCCCCCCTCTACACCAAGGTATCCGTCTTGGAATCAACATGAGCAATCCAGTTGGTACTCAAATCAGCTCTCTACACAGGAGTTGATACTCCAATTGATATCGCAATATGTGATAAAAGAGTTAGAAATCTAAAAGATTCCGTAATGGGAACAATTGCGGAAAATCTTTGTGCAAGACAAGTGGTGGAGATCATATATCCAAAGATTGCATACAATCTTAATGATACCCATTTCAGCAAAGCCCTGACGCTATATCAGGACTTCAAACTCAAGGATCTATTGGAGAAAGGAAATAGACCCTACTCCATTACATATCAGGTATCATATGCGCTTTCCAACTCACATCATACTGAGTTATTCTTAGGAAAGTAGTTCATCGAGATACCAGATATCTTCAAGAAGGTGACAACGGCAGTTTGTCCCGATAGAGTGGAAATATCTCGTTTGAGAAACGTAGATATTCAAATTCGAGATAGAGAAGTCATGAGACATGACCAGAGTCTCAGGATAATTGCAGGAAGGTTATCTTTCCAAGGAGACAGAATTATGTCTTTACCATATGGAAGGAGTCTCACCCAAGAAGCTCAACCTCAGACATCTCAGAGTAACAAAGTTGCAATGAATCTGAAATGTCCTGAAGGATGGAGAAAAGTAATAGTAAAATTTGACACTACAAGATGGAAAACCAACTTCCCTTGTAATGTTCTTTACTATCTGCAGCAGCCAGAGATCAACCATTACATAGGTACCCTGGAAATTGGTGGACGAATAATGGAGATCAAAGGCAGAGCCGGAAGAGAAGCAGTATTGTTGCTAGGTTTGGATTTTCTCGAAAATCATAAACCATGGGCAAGTAAAGAAAATGGAATGGAAATCACGATTAATGGGCAAAAGCTATTAATCGAATGACAAGTCCATTCTCCATATACATCTCTGTTAGGATGTTATATGAAAAATATAAGGCGGAATATTTTGCTGCTTATATTGATTCAGGTGAAGGATTCTGTACTGCAAAAAGAGGAGTCTTTCCAGCAGAGGTAGAAGAGGAGCTACCCAGAATTGCAGGAACAGATTTTTCAAAGAATATTTTGCTCTTGGCTAAAGGAGTAAAAGAGACAGAAATTCTAATTGGCGGAGCCAGAGGTACACCTTGGTATAAGGTTAAAACTTCACCAATTTATTTCCATGATACAGGGGCAGACATTCTGTTAGGAAACAATTTCCTACAGATGTTCAAAAGATACATGCAGGATAATGAAAGAAGGCAACTGGTGTCCACAACCATTTGTGATCACAAAATCATTGTCCAGAGGCTGAATGAAGCTTTTAATCGCCATATACCATTGAGTTTTCGCAGCAAGCGTGGTGATGAAGGAAAACTTCGATACCCAAAAATGAAGGATCAGAGGAGATTCAGCGAAGCAATGCTAAGCTGTATCAGAGAAAAGGATCTCAATGATGAAGAGGTCCAGATCCTCAAAGCATCCTTAATATCTCATCAAGATATTTGGGGAGAAATGCAGGTGTCCCTAAAAGATGTCAAAAGGAAGATTAAAAGGAGTTACAATGAAGGTGAAGCCACCTTGAAGGTGAAGCCAAACAAGGAGTATGAGTTTGTTAGATATATGCCAATCCTTATGAACCTCAAGGATCAACAGGATATGAAGGAGATAATCAAGGAACACCTTGATTTAAAACTGATCGAACCAGGGAACTCGCCCTACAGCATGGTAAGAAATCATGGTGAGATCAAACGAGATAAACACAGATTAGTTATTAATTACAAATGAATTAATGATATTCTGGAGTTTGATGGATATTTTATCCCTAGTAGGGAACACCTTATTTAATCAAGAAACCCAGGTTTCTACCAGATTCACATGGAGAAAAGTAGTAAGAAGTTTACGGCCTTCTCTACTCCACAAGGGCATTATGTTTGGATAGTGATGCCAATGGGGTTAGCTAATGCGCCTCAAATATTTCAGAGAAAGATGGATAATCTGTTTAAGGATTATTTTTCTTTCATGTTTGTCTATATTGATGATATTTTAATTGCATCAAAAAATATGGAAGAACATATCAAACATCTTGAAATCTTTGCAGATGTTTGTTACAAAGAGGGTTTAGTACTATCTGAAAAGAAGGCAGTCGTTGCAACTCGGAAAATGGAATTTCTGGGTATCGAGATCGATGAGGCAGGAATTATTCTACAGGACCATATTGTTCAGAAGGTCTAGAATTTTCCTGAAGATGTTAAAGAAAAGAAACAACTTCAGAGCTTTCTGGGAATTGTTAATTTTGCAAGATCATTCATTAAGAATCTCGCAAAACATAGAAAGATTTTCAGTTCATTACTGAAAAAGGATGTTCCGTTCATCTGGACAGAAGAACATCGACAAGGAATGAAGGAGTTAAAAGAGGTTTGCAAAAATCTCCCAAAACTCTCGATACCTCAGGACGAAGACGACTTGGTCCTATATACAGATGCAAGTGATTATTGGTGGGCAGCAGTTTTAACCAAAATCACTCCTAATGGAGAAGAACCATGCAGATACTGTAGTGGTTTATTCTCAGAAGATGAAGTTGTGCGATGGCACATCAACGAGAAAGAATTCTTTGCAATTCGAAAGGCGTTTAAAAAATGGCCTTTATTTTTATTAGCAAAGAAATTTACTTTGAAAGTCGATAACACGCAGGTTAAGGCTTTCTTAAGAAACAAGATGGAATTTAAGCCTGAAAATGCTAGATTAATTAGATGGCAAGCTGAATGTCAATATTATATTTTTGATATTGTCATTGTGAAATCTCACGAAAATATTCTTGCAGATTTCTTAACAAGCGATGGAGCCAACTGATGTGAACTCCATTCTACTGGCCCATAGGCATCTCAGAGAAAATCTGGAGATGTTAACGGGAGAGTAGGACGAATGCGTTCTGAATGCTGAACAAGTAGGAAGATTGTAGACTCTCAACAAGACGAAAGTCACCGAGAGAATACGAGCTTGCATACGGTCTCAGGGTCAACTCTGGGCTGCATGTCAAACACCAATCCTTCGGGTGGCCAAAGATCCTTTGGTGAAAGAAGAGTTTCGAGTACAGGGCTCTAAACCTGTAGCAGATGATTCTAATACCTCTTGCCTAAGTTCTAAGGTGGTGGTCTCTTCGGAACCATTGCCCCAAGAAGAAGATGATATTCAGAGGTCACACTCGGAACCATCATGTCAACCCGCTCATCTGGGGTAAAAGAGGGAGAGATTAATCTTAGGCCAATGACTGGCACTTCTAAGATTAATACTGATAAAATTGAAGTTTCCTCCTTTTGGCAGATTTATCAAGCTAACTGGGAGAAGCTCCATACAAGGACGGGAATCAACCCAAAAAAAATAAGGGTTGATGTCTCGGGGAAATATCCTCGGGTGTGGATGATGCCAAATTCAGATCCACACGAAGTTAAGAGATGGTATGAATTTGGGGCGCTGGTTTATACAACGTCACCATCATTCACCGAAATCAAGAATCTACCCAAATGGATTCAAGAAGCGGTGTATGATACCTGGGCTAACAATCCACAGCTTAGCCGAGGTGATATTTTGGAGTTGTATTTCATTAGTGCAGCCCAGAACCAGCAGGAAAAGGAAACCATGAAGCCTTCCACTATATTAGACTTCGAAGACCAGATGGACGCGCCCTTGAAAAAATCAAGGCGCCTACAGAAAAAGAGACTACACTAGTCTCTACATTACCAAAAGACCTCATCTCAACTAGAAGAGCATGAGGATTTTGGGTCTGTCTTACAGAGATGGACAAAGTCAAGTTTCCGTTTAAGTTTTTTCATAATTCTGTAAACGGATCATTCCTGTTAAATACTATGACAGGAAAATCAACAAGATTTGCAGAGGAAGCTTTCGAAAGAAAGAGGACTTTGCTTTGGGAAAACAAGATTGCAACGAGTAAAGAAACTCATCGCAAATACTGCAACATGGCTCACTTTGGAAACTGGTCTGAGTGAGTTTGTTCAGATTGCCAGAATCAGAAGGAACCAGAGTTCGGGAAAGGTTTCTTATCCAGAAGAGGCAAAGACAAGGCTCGATCAAACGAGCACACAAAAAAAGAATCGTTGTCAAAAGCCCAGGGCCCGGGGAAAAAGATAGATTCCTGACACAGGAATGTGGAGTCATGTGACTCGGAGCTGGAAAACACCCACTAAAAGAAAACGACAGCAGTGGGTGGATGAACAGGGATTACCCATAAGAATCCAAATGGGTAAAGGCACAGGAGGAGCATTATCAATTAAAGATAATGCGGTATGATTCACAAAGGAGGTTGCACCGAAAGTCTTGCGTTCTTATTCAATAGTGGACGACAGCAGTGGTCTTACTCTTAGTGAAATACAGGCTGGCTGCGGAACAAAGGCATCCGAGGCAATTATGGAAGAATGAGGTTGATAATTGAGACCTCTATATAAACGAAGAGTCTGGAGAGCAGAAGGGCATCGGAAAATCGACACAACATCTTCTCTGCTCTCTCCAAAATAAAATTCTCATAGTTCTTAGTCTTTAATATTCGTGTCTTTAGTTTTATGTATTTCAATCCCGCTGTCATAGGTAGCTAAACAATTTTGTCCCTCCCTAAAGGAGATATAATTATGATGTAATAAATATTATATAATTCCTAAATAAAGTTCAGGTTTTTGCTCATCCCTTCCAGTGTCTGATTATTCTTTGTATACCAAGATAATTACCCTACGTCTCGGGTAGGAAACGATCGAAGGTTGTGCTGAGTGTTGCTGAAGGAGTCTGCGTCTGGAAACCATCGGATTCGATGTAGACATGTAAATTAAATATATTGAAGATTTTGGAAAAATAGAAATGAAAAATTAAGAGAATTTTATGTAGACATGTTAATTAAATATATATATATATATATATATATATATATTTATTTAGTGTTCGTAGGGATTTACTCATCCATTAAGTATTTTCCAAATTTAAATTTGTTTAGAAATTTTATACATGTTATCGTCCTGATCTCGATTAAAATTGTGTAACTTTTCTGTACATGCCTATCTCAACCCATTGGCTAATACTTGATCTTAATACTACAAAGTTAATATTAGCTAACATTAGTAAAAATCCTGCTTTTTATGTCTATTTGAATCGTCTCGTTGGTTTATGTTAAATTAATATCCCTAATCATAGCCAAAAGTCCAAAAATATATGAATTAATATTGCACAAAATACCAGAATAAAGGAAAATCGAAATTGAGAATCGAGGAGGGGAATATGTGTATATATTTTAAAATAATTTTATATCTCTTCAAATCTTTATTTTTCTTCTTTATTTAGCTATCTTTCCATACATTCGATTCAATGTGATATATATATTCTAGCAGGCACTAATCGAAGATTTTAGAAAAATAGGAATGAAAAATGAAGAAAATTCCATGTAGACATGTTAATTAAATATATTTATTTAGTTTTCCTATGAACTTTAATTCACAAATTTTTTATTGATCTCTTAAAATGCTAATTTGCTATTTCAAAATTTGTCTGTTGTTTTTAAATATAATTATTAGCGCTACTTATAGAATAACTTAAAAAATAGTAATTTTATTTCTCATATCTAAACATATACTAATTGAGAATGACAATGGGTTGAATATCCATTCATTAAGAATTTTTGAAACTCAAATCCGTTCATAATTTATATGATATTTCTCAAAAATATGATAATGTACCCATCCTTCAATTTCATTTAATATTGTACAAAATACGGAATTCAAAATTTATAATGATGGTAATTCATTATACTAGCGTGTAGCCCGTCGAAAATCGATGAGAATTCATTATTTAATAAAATAAATAAAATTATTAGACTCAAATATATTTGGTAGTTCAGAATTTTTTGGAGGAGAAAATCTTTAATTTCTAAAATTCAAGAAAATTGTTAGTTTCTTTTCACCACAAGAAATACGCGATTTACCGTCGGAAACTGCGATGGAATTAATTCCATCACAAAATCGCGACAGAACGGTGACGGAATCACGACGGAATAGATTTCGAAGAGCTAATGACGGAATTAACGACGGAATTGTGGCGGAGATTGACGAGAGTCCTTTGCGCCAAAATTTGCTACGGAATTAGTGTCGGAAATTCAGTCGCAAAGGTCGGCGGCGGAATTTATTCCATCGTTGATGTTTTTTGGAAATTTTAATTAATTTTTTAATTTCTGCGATGGATATATTCCGTTGCAAATATATTTATTTAATTTTTCAATTTTTTTAATTATATCTGTGACGGAATAATTCCGTCGTGAATGTTTTAGATTAATTATTAATATTATTAAATTTTCCCTAATAAATTCATCTCTGGTTTCACCAATTCAATTTCAAAATCCCTAATTTCAATCCCTCATTCTCACTTTGCACCTCCACCGCCATTCATCCATCGTTGTTCATTCACCGGCATTCCTCCACCGCTGATCTGCTACCATTGTTCCTCTCGGTTAGTCTCCCGCTCTCGTCTCTCTTTGTTTGTTTATCCCTCAGTCGCTCCCTAAATGATTTTTTTCGAAGGTCACCGGAGCGCCGCCTCTTTTCGTCGCTGCTCACCGGAGTCTCACCTAAGGTCGCAGCCAGCACCGCATTTTGCAAATCACTAATTTTTTGGAAACTGAGAATTCTTCAGAAGACTCCATGACTGAATTAAATCGAGGGCAAAACTGATTGAAAAGCTCGGTAAGGCCTTATCATTTTTTCTCCTGATCTCTCTCTCTCTCTCTCTCTCTCTCTCTCTCTCACGCGCTGGTCTTTTTCTCTCACTGTTCTCTCCATCGTTGTTCTCTCTCTCTGACTGCTTGTCGGGCTGATTGTTTCATCATTGTGCAGTTCGCCGGAGTCTGTCAGCCTGCCTGTCGCTGGAGTCTCTTTGTTTGTTCTCTCAGAATTTTTCTCTCTTCTCAGCTAGCACAAGGTATCTACTGCCAATCCTTGTTGACCTTGATTCTTGGTTGAGGGGTTGTGGATATATGTATATAAAAAAACTCAAGCTATTGAGGACTGAATGATTGGAATGCAGTCTGTAATTGAGTGTTTATGTGAATTACTTGTATATTTAGTTTGCAATATGTTTATTAATATGATTTAAATTCATTGCATGTTTGGAAATATGATTTTATTTGGAAAAAGAAAACTGATGCTTAAATATGATATGAAAAAAATACTAGTTGACATGGTTTCTATATCCATGTTGTTTTTGCATGTTATATATATAGGTGACTTTCCTTTATCAGGATTTGCAGAATGAGTTTAGATCGTGAATGGATGTATAAGCGTAATGTGAATGGTTTGTTAAGTAAGGATTTTGTAGATGGACTTGAAAGTTTTATCAACTTTGCGTCAAGTAATTCTGATTACTTAGATGGGGAGAAACTTAAGTGTCCTTGTACTAGATGTAAGAATATACCTTTCCAAGATCCATATATTGTTCGACTTCACATTGGAAGGTATGGCTTCGTACCAAATTATTACATTTGGAAGTATCAAGGAGAACAATCAGCACCAGAGGATAATGTGATGAATTTTGATGAAGAACACGAATCAAATACATACCAATCAATGGTAATGGATGCAGCTTCTTCTCAATTTATGATGGATGATGCTGTAGAGGAGCCCCCAAATCCTGCAGCACAACAGTTTTACGACATGTTGAAGGCTGCAGATAGAGAGTTATGGGCTGGTTGCACGAAACATTCTCAATTGTCACTTGTTGCCCGCCTTATCGGCTGGAAACTGAGAACAACATTACTGAGAAGTCCATTGATCAAATCACGGAATTGATGAAAGAGATAGTCCCAGAAGACAACTTGGTAGCCGATAACTTCTACACTACAAAGAAGTTATTGCGTGGTATGGGATTACCAGTTGATAAGATCGATTCTTGCCATAATCACTGCATGATTTATTGGGGTGTTGATAGTCAATTGACTCAATGTAAGTCTTGTGCTCATCCTCATTTCAAGAATATCAATAAAGCATCTGGAAGTCGTAAGAAGACCCAAGTTACTTTTAAAAAGATGTATTATTTCCCTCTGACTCTGTCACACCCCAATTTCCAATAACTTTTAATCGGGGAATGACTACGTTAAAAGAAGAGACTGAACTTGCAACATTATTTGAAGACGAGAGTTCATATAAGAAGACCGTCAAGTTCAACCGTAATATTTCAACTCAAAAGTCTACAGGATCGAAGTTCTAGTACGTATCCGAAAATAGAATGGCTAATATAAATTACATATATCAAAAGCGATCAAGTCTATGATTCTCAAGATAGAAATTTTAGAAGTCGACATAGTCGACTAATCTTAAAAAGCTTAAACTAGCGGAAGCAATTCCAAATGTTAAGTCCTAGCCTCAGTTTCACCTGCCCGCGCCTGCTCCGCAACCTGAAAACATTTGGAAACATTTGGGCTGAGCACTAATGTACTCAGTGGGCATCGCATTTCATAAAGCAATTTATGAAAACATAAACATAGCATATCCATAACTACAGTGATACTTAGAAGATTTTAAAACAGAAAGCCACTTCTAAGCTCACTCAAAACATTTCCTCATAACTTAGCGCGCTACTTGTGACGTTCTTGTGTTACTCTTATAAGCTGGTGAACCTCGAGCCGTAGCTCCAAGAGTTCTCTGGTTGAACCTCGAGCCGAAGCTCAAAGAGTTCTCTAGACTGCGTCAAGCACACAATGGTGATCACCCATTGCAATACATGACTCTGGGGTGTACACAACACTCATCTAACGTGTCAGATTATCAGAGTGTCTCGATCGATAATATAAGAGCTTTAAACACACAGAGCGCACATAAAACATTTTATCATGGATAGCATTTTCATTTCATAAATATCAGAGCTTAATAACTCAAACATAGACTTCGAAAAGTGTAGCCCACCTGGATAACATAAATCTGAAGTAAAGGCTGTAGCAAACTTGTGTCGGAACGAGCGCTGCTATCCTCTTGAGCAGGCTGGTCCTACAAGACGAGTTCTAGTCTCAATATATTCCCAAACTAACCTTATTAATGAAAATAAGGTCACTAATTTAGATTCACTACTCTCGACCTTCAAAACTATATACTTTCTTTTAAGAAAACACCAACAATATCTTAATCTCGACATTTAGTATTTAAACTCGACTCAAACAAGTCTTTAACTAATAGAATCAAAATTTGAAAACCATTCTGGCCATTTTATCTCAATTACCAGATATAATTATCAAATAATAGTACATGAATATACATGTTCAATTGTCTTTTTTTTTCCTCTTAAAATAAATGCTGGCATGCAGCTACTTAATCAACACACATGTATAAATATATATATATATATATATATATATATATATATATCACGTAATTGCTATTTCTTCTTCTTTATTCTGATTTATGGAATGCACAACAGCTTTTATATATTCATTTCATACATACATGTATATATTTCTTCTCCAAGTGCTTATCATTTCTTAAATTGCACAAAACAAAATATTTTATAGATATTTCACTAATCATAACTAATACATATGATAAAGCATTAATTCCCTGCGCACAAATTTTCAGTAGGATCTCTATTTCTCTTCTGCACATTTATTCGAACAGTTGGCAGGCGTTATATATATCAAAGCATACTAAATTCGTAAGCATTTTATCTTCATTACTCCAACCCATTGGCAGCTCCTATATACATATCTACACAATTATAGGCATAAATTTGATATATAAAAATCATCTAAACTTATCAAGAACACAAGAGGGCAAAATCCATCATAAAATCGAAAATTGAAAATACAAGAGATGAAGGGCTTTCAACCTTTGCAGCCTAATCCTTCTTGTGAATTGAGATGGCTAGCCCGCCCCCTGCTATGTTTCTCACGACAGAAACTCTCTCTCTCTCGACTACTTCTTGAAATCTAATCGAAAATCCCTCTTCCTTTCAACTGAAACTCTCCCCTCTTCCCTGTCCCTTGGAGTGGTTTGGGTTATGTTATCTGTTTCCCCCCTGCTGCTAAATCTTGGCTGTAACTTCTCTCTTATCACTTCTCTCTGTCCTCTGTTTCTCTCTCTCTATGCTCTCTGCTGAATGAAAGGATAAAAGGGTATTTGTTTATCTTAATTGGCTGAAAGAAGAGTGAGGTGAGAGTGTAACGTGGCTGCATATAAGGTTGCATAAGTTGTGTGGTGAGTGAATAATCACTATACCTACATGTGTACTTTTATATATAATACATATCTCTTTCTCTTATTTAATGAATTAGCCGACACTTCTCAAATCATAGCCAAAATACGTATCACAACCAAAGCTTGTTGTATATTTGCTGACACAACATATTACTAGGCATTCATATATATTTAATATGTATAAACTTAAATATATATCACTCTCTTTATCAAATAAGTGTCGGCCAACTATATATATATACATATATACTTAATTCATTAATACAATTCACCTAACTGCATCAAGTCAAATATATAAAATAAATTGGTAAAAACTTTCGTTGGAATCAAATATTTTTCTTCGGGATATTAACTAACTCAATTGTAAATCACAAAATGTCCAATTATTCATTAATTCTCGAAAAATCGGGATATTACAGACTCCTCGGCTACAGAGGTTGTATGCATCTAAAGCCACTGCTGAAAGTATGCGTTGGCATGCATCATCCATTAATGATGGAGTGATGCGGCATCCTGCAGATTCACCTGCATGGAAGCATCTGGATGAGACCTATCATGATTTTGCATCAGAAATTCATAACATCAGATTGGGTTTGGCTACAAATGGTTTTCAGCAATCAGGCCAACAATATTCATTATGGCTAGTTATAGTTACACCATATAATCTTCCTCTTTGGATGTGCATGAAGGAACAATATATGTTTCTCACAGTTTTAGTTTCGGGGCCACGCAATCCGAAAGAGAAGATTGATGTGTATCTTCAACCATTGATATCGGAGTTGACTCACCTGTGGAAAGAAGGTGTGACTACGTACGACATCTCATTGAAGCAAAATTTTCAAATGCATGCAGCTTTATTATGGACAATTAGTGACTTCCCGGCGTACTCGATGTTGTCTGGTTGGAGTACTGCGGGAAGACTGGCATGTCCTCATTGCATGGAGCATTCTGATGCTTTCACTCTACCATGTAGTGGTAAACAGTCATGGTTTGATAACCATCAAAAGTTCTTACCCGAAAATCATCAATTTCGACGAAATAAAAGTGCATTTACTAAGAATAAGATGATTCTTACACCCCACCAGAAATGAAATAAATATCAGGTGAAGAAGTTTTGAATGAAATAAATATGTTGGGTCTGAAGAAGGTAACCAAATTCGATGTAGATGAAACATCAAGTATACCTTCAAAACGTTCTAAACGTTCCGATCATGGGTGAAAAAAAAGAAGCATTTTTTATAAATCATAGGCGCCGCTATAATAAGTATGAACCTTTAATTCTAGCAAGGCAAGCTATTCAAGTATATTATTGCCCATATCCGAGTTTAAATCAATCTAAGAAAGATTGGTGGGAAGTTTGTAAAATAAAAGCTAGATCAAATATAGTTGTCCCTTCTGCTACATCTAGTTCAGTCGTGCCTCCACCATTTCAGGAGGATGAACTTGATAGCAGTACCAATCCATTTATAGACGAAGACCCGTTATCAGTTCATCCAGATGGTCATTTGATAGACATTGGAGAAGATGATGTTGGCTCGGATGAGGATGTCATTTTGTCAGATGAAGAAGATAATATATTTGATGACGATGATATTGATGATGATGAGTAGTGTTAGGTTAATTATTTAAATTTTTCTCCTCATATTGCTTTCTTTTGTTGAATTCTCTCTTGAGTTCATGAATGAATTAACTGCAAGTTAGTTATTTAAATTGTTTAATTGTTTATTCTAACTATTTAATTAAATGCAGATGCCTAGATCTCGTTCTTTGAACATTGTGCGCAATAGATCTCAGTCTCAGGGTCCTCCTAGTACTTCAGTAGGTGAAGACAGTGCTTCTATGTCTGCTTCTCTAGCTGATGTGGCGTCTCACACAGACATTGCTACATCTGGTCCACAACTACTTACCATATTTGATGAGTATGATATTGTCGCTTGTTTTAATATCTTATTATATTTATTGTGGTTATTGTTTTTCTAATTAATTGTATAAATGCATAGCATTGATGCCGCCTTCAACTGCTGGGACGATTACAGATTTGTTCAGAGCATCTATGCACAAGGATGGTTTTGCGTGGAAGTTAGTGCCAGAGGAAAAGAAGATGGAGTATTTTGGTGAGTTCAAGGTAATAAAAAAATTCACTATTTTTAATTGCTCTTATTATTTTGAGGAAATGGGCTTGTGAGTTTTTGTATTGGATAATGGCTGCAAATTGGAAGTAACTCTGGTTGGTTTGATGAACTGGAGTTGGTATGGTTCTTTTGGAGCGATTACAGTTGGGCTGTGATGAAGGAAAGTGATAATATTGGAAGTGAATGCTTAGGATTGAACCTGTCAATTAATTGATAAGCTTTTGTTTAAGATATTCTTGAACCTGTCAATCAATTGATTTTGTATCTAAAATACTTGTTGGCCATGAAATTACTCTGTTATGTAATGGAGCTTTTGTTATGTTTGCTTTGGTTTGCTGTAATTGTAAGGTTTTAAAATTTTCAGAAAGTTTATACTTGGCCTCCTGAAATGGAGAGTGAAGTATTAAGGTTGTGGCGTATTAAAGCTGCTAAGCGGTACTCGGATATGATTGCGAGGGTTAAGAAGGGATATTTAACTGATGGAACAAAGCCTCCTTACATACCCGACCCCGACTGGGAGGGTTGGAAGGCTTACTGGGATAAAGAGGATGTCAAGGAGAAGGCACGCAAAGCAAGAATGTGCAGACTATCTGAGCCTGAGGGCGCTGGGACTGGAATTATAAAGCATGTAGGAGGATCGAGAAGCGCACAACAGTACGCATTAATGTTGGTTAGTATTATTATTAAATGCCTTGAACTACCTTGAACTAAATTCTTCTCTCAATCCTGCTTATGTAAATATGCAAGAGTCAGGCTACAATTTGCATCAACAAACATTATCTGCCTGAATTAAATGTATAGCTACTCTTTTCAGCATGCTATGTCTGATCAAAATCATGGTACTAAGTGCATCAACTGGGTATAGAGATTGTTGTTTGTGTTCTGTATAGATGAATAATAGAGATATATCACATGCACTTTTCTTTTTGCCTATTATTTTTGAGTGTGTAGGCTAAAGAAAAAAATAACCCCCGTGAGAAAATCGATTGGGAGGTTTTTTTGAGGCTACACTACAAGGATGGAGGAGGGTATACTGATGCCAGGTCAAAGCGTCTTGCGGTAAGTCTTATAATATATTGACATTAATGCTAGTCAATTAGTCATTGTGACCCCTCATCTGACTTGGAATAAATTTCAATTTGGGCACATTACTTGTTAAATGCTTTGAAGTTTCCTAAATAATATATGATCAGCTTGTGGAATTTAGTAATATGTATAGCAATATTGCGAATTATTTGGTTCTGAAATATTCAAAGCAAATGGCAATTATGTTCCGCTTTCTTGAAATGGCAATTATTTTGGATTTTGAAGCATATATAATTAATTAAGTTACATGCATTTTGATGAATGTGATTGAAGGTCTGCCTGTTGTTTTTACAGTAAAAATGTTGTATATAGTGTTTGTTTTATTGGTAATTTAAATGTGTTTGGTAATCCAAAGATCAATTGCCTTTTATTTATTTGTTTTATTCATATTTGATTGCAGGAGATTGTATACGAGAGGGCAGCGAAGCTGAGTCAGCCTCTGCCCGGTGCTACTGAACCACAAGAGGTTGACATGAACCAAATATTTCATGAGGTTTCTACCGTCAATGACAGGAACAGAAAGTTTGGCACAGGAGGACGGTCAGTTTTGTTTTCTAATGCTAGATCAGGTTCAACCTCTGCTGCATCACAATTCAACACGTCAGCTATGGAACAACAGTTGAACGAGTTGCAGACTCAGCTGAATGCTGAGCGGGAGGAACGACTGACCGAGTTACATGAGCGCCAACAAAAGGAACTCGAGCTACAAGAATAGTTGAAGAGGCAGGCTGACGAGCACGTAAAAATGAAGGAGCAACTTGACCGTCTTATGCAGAATTGGCCTCCACCATCTTGATGATTGTTATTATAGTACTGGTTTAAATTATTTTATTTTCTAAGAAATATCGTACTAACTACTTATTCGACCTTGTTACAATTTGGAACAATTTCATATATATTATGAAGATATTTCATTTGGTTCCTTAAATGTTGTAGTTCATAATTAATTTCAGTTTTGAGCAGCATCTATTACGTTTTAAAAACATGGATCAGAAAATTAAAAATTAAATAAAAATAAAAATAAAACAAAATTAACGACGGAATTGCATCCGAAAATATGGTCATAACTAGCCATCAAAATGGCGACGGAATCAATTCGGTCGCTATTTGCGACGGAATATTCCGAAGCAAAACCGCCACCGATGCCAGACGACGAAAATGACGACCAAAACTCGGCGACGGAAGTTCTGACGTAATTCCGCCGCCAAATTCTGAGACGGAAATAAATTTCGTCGTTATTTCTCCCGGCGACGAGGAAAACAATGGCGCTGCATGGCCGTCGCGAATCCGCTGCAAAGCGCAAAATAGCGACGGAATCGCATAGATTAGCGACGGAATATTCCGTCGCAAATTCGCGCATTTCTTGTTGTGTTTGTTATATAATTGAAATAGTGAGGTTAGCGGTCACTCACTCTACTAAAAATATCCATGTGAAATTCTTTTTTATTCAATCATATAATTCAACATATATTTTTATTGTACTTCATTTGTTCCAATTGTGTGTTATTTTTTTTCTCGAAATTATAATTTTTCTATCCTTTTTATTGAAAATAAAGATTATACTAAAATATTTGTATCCTAACATACCATAAAATTTTTATTTTTTATTTAGAAATTTTTTTAGTTTCTTTTGTTATTTCTTACTCTTGTCTTTTAATTTGACAAACTTAATAATTGATCAAATTGATTATATAACCAAATTAAATTTTTTTAATAAAAAAAACTGTTTATTTGGCCAATCCAATTTGACGAAGGAACTATGTATATACAATGTTAATTGTTGTGTACTTCTGATCATCTCAGCACAAATTAAAACGACCACATATCGTCTAATATGAGTATGCACAATGAGAATTATTACTTATTTAATTTATATTGTAGGGTTGATTTTTATTTGAACTTTCTTCTATATATATATATATATATATGGAAGAGATCGTATACAAAACCCTTTTCCCTTAAGAAATGAGAAGCAATCTGGACCGTTGATTTTTATATATGATTGCGACAACAATTAAATATATTAATTAAAAATACTTAAAATTAGAATTTAAGATAAATATGAATAACAAATAGAGGTTGCGCCACGTAGAACCTAAAATTAAGGATAGGCTTCGAATGGATCTAGTATACTTATTCATTATGTATTTTATAAATCTAAATTTGTTTAGAATTTTTCTATATGTTCGTCCTAATCTCAGTTAAAATAGTAATTTTACTGTACATACTCGTTTTAAATCCGTTGGGTAATACTCGATAAAAATATGAACACTACAAGTAATATTAATTAAAATTAGTAAAAATCCTTCTTTCTATGTTATTTGAACCGTCTCGTTGATTTATGTTAAATTACTCGATAAAAATATAAACAAAATTAATATTAATTAAAATTATTAAAAATCCTTCTTTTTAAGCATATTTGAACCATCTTGTTGGTTCATGTTTAATCAATATCTCTAATCTTTGCCAAAATGCAGAAAAAAAAATATGTTTATATCTTCAAGTTTTTTTGTTCTTTTTTTTAGCTATCTATCCCACATTTGATTCAATGAATATATTTTCTAGCAAGCACTAATCGAAGTTTTTAGAAAAACATGAATGAAAAATGAAGAGGATTCCATATAGACATGTTGATTAAATATATTTATTTAGTCTTCATAGAAATTTTAATTTACAAATTTTCTATTGGCCTCTTAAAATGCTAATTTGTGTTTTCAAAATTTGTCCGTTATACTTTAAATTTAATTATTAGCGCTACTTATAGACTAACTTAAAAAATAATTTTATTTCTAATTTCTAAACATAATTGAGAATGACAATTCTTCTAATACATAATTTAGTGTCATAATATGACACGTAAAAGTCTATTAGAATTCAATAAAAATATGGATAGATCAATACTACAACATTTAATAGTTTATTAGAAGTAATGGCATTATACACGGAAAGATAAACACAAATAGATTACAAAAATTAATTAAATACATATATAATGAATATAATAATGATAGATTCAAATTAGAATATATGAATGTGTATATATATATATATAATTAATTAATTAAATTGATTGACTAATATTTTTTGAGCACTTATAATTTTATACATAATCTAATCGACAATATAATTTTATAATTGTATAATATAATAAAGAAAACTTTAATGAATATACTGCCACATAAGTCAAGATAGAAACGTAAAAAATTTCTATAATATTAAATATATATAAATTATTATATATGAATCATGAATGTATAAAACAAGGATTTATAAGAATGTATTCCGATATTATTATTATTTTAATAGTGTAATAGATGAAATTAAAATATCCCGATTTCTCGATAATTCCGGAGAAAAATTCTTTTAATTGCATTGAAAATTTCACCAATTTATTTTATAAAAAGAGATTTAATAGAAGTAAATGGGTTTAATTCACTAAGTAAGATTTATATGTGATTTTATATACTAAAATCTAATGTGCTATTTAATTATTTTACTATGTGTAATTTAATTAAATACAAATATGTGGACAATGTGCACCTGTGTATTAAATTATGCAAGCATGAAGTGTAATATTGAAATATGTGTCTATGTATACTTATTTGTATAATTATTGCACATTACACAACAAGAAAAGAGGAAAATAAAGAAAAGTACGTATAAGTATACCTGCATACGTGTAATGTGTGTACATGGTGTATCATTGATATGTGATAAGTTACATATTTATAAAATTAATGAAGCATACTCCTACATGTGTATTTCTCAACCACAAAACTATATTATGGTCTAAATTTCGTCCATATCACCGCCTCTCATTTCTTTTAGTTTAACAAGACCATCAAACATCCCCCCCTTTCATCACACATTTCAACCGACACACTTAGAGAATATAGAGAGAAAATCGAGAGAAATTAGTGAGAGGGAGAGAAGAGACGGTGGGAATAAAATAAATAGAGAAAGAGTTTGCAGCAGAAGATACAAGAGAGATAGAGCTGCCGTGAGAGAGGGGGAGACGGCCAAGAGAGTTAAAAAGAGAGAATGAAGCAGAGAGATTAGGAAAATGGGGCAAAGGGGGCAGTTGAGAGTTAGCAGCTGGGAAAAACAGATAACATAACTCAAACCACTCCAAGGGAGAGGAAAGAAGGGAGAGTACCAGTTGGAAATTGGAAGAAAGAGGGATTTTCGGTTAGTTTCAAGAAGTGGTCGAGAGAGAGAGAATCTGTTGTGAGAAACATAGTAGGGGCGGGCTAGCCATCTCAATTCACAAGAAGGATTAGGCTGCAAAGGTTGAAAACCCCTAATCTCTTGTATTTTCAAATTTCGATTTTATGATGGGTTTTGCCCTCTTGTTTTCTTGATAAGTTTAAATGATTTTGATATATCAAATTTATGCTTATAATTGTGTAGATATGTATATAGGAGCTGGCAATGGGTTGGAGTAATGAAGATAAAATGCTTAAGAATTTAGTATGCTTTGATATACATAACGCCTGCCAACTGCTCGAATAAATGTGTAGAAGAGAAATAGAGATCCTGCTGAAAATTGTGCGCAGGGAATTAATGTTTTTATCATATATATGTTAGGGGCTGTCTAAAAGATAAGAAACGCATGAACTTGATATATTGGATGTATTAATGTGTATCAGTTAAGGTTATGCAAAAGTTAGTATTGGTGTTTTTGTCATTCTTTTTCACAAGATATTGAAAGCATGTATTAATTATATTGGAGCAAGTTGTATTGTACATATGTATACTGTGAGGTTGCCATCAATCAAAAGAAAGAAAGAAAGAAATGATTAAGCATGAAATATGTATATTCATGTATTATTTGATAATTATGTCTAGTAATCGAGATAAAATGGCCAGAATGGTTTTCAAATTTTAATTCTATTGTTTGAGTCGAGTTTATATACTAAAGGTCAAGCTAAGAGGTTGCCGGTTCCTTTAGCCAAAATGTGAATCTTTAAATGAAAATGTTTAGTTTTAAAGGTCGGGAGTAGTGAGTTTGAGTTAGTGACATTGTTATTTTTAATAAGATTAGTTTGAATATATATTAAGACTAGAACTCGTCTGGATAGGAGTGCTCGTCCCGACACAAATTTGCTACAGCCTTTACTTCAGATTTATGTTATCCAGGTGGGCTATATTTTTCTATCCAAAGTTTATGTTTGAGTTATTAAGCTCTGATATTTAAGAAATTAAAATGCTATCCATGATGAAATGTTTTATGTGCGCTTTGTGTGTTTAAAGCTCTTATGTTATCGATCGAGACACTCTGATAACCTAACATGTTAGATGAGTGTTGTGTACACCCCAGAGTCATGTATTGCAATGGCCGATCACCATTGTGTGCTTGACACAGTTTAGCGAACTCTCTGAGCTTCGGCCCGAGGTTCACCAGCTTATAAGAGTAACACAAGAACGTTACAAACAACAGCGCGCTAAGTTAGAAGAAATATTTTGTGAACTTAGAAGCTTTTTCTTTTTAAAACCTTCTAAGTGTCACTGTAGTTATGGATATGCTATGTTTATGATTTCATAAATTGCTTTCTGAGTATGTTAGTGTTCAGCCCAAAAGTTTTCCAAATGTTTTCAGGTCGTGGAGCAGGCGCAGGTGAAACTGAGGCTAGGATTCAACTTTTGGAATTGCTTCCACTAGTTTAAGCTTTTAGAGATTAGTCGGCTTTGTCGACTTTTAAATTTTCTATTTGAGAATCTTAGACTTCATTTTTTGATGCATGTAAATTATGTCACCCTTTTGATTTTCGGATACGAACTAGAACTTCGATCCTGTAGACTTTTGAGTTGAATGTTAATAAATATTATGGTTGAGTTTGACGGTCTTCTCGTATGAATTCTCGTCTTCAAATAATGTTAAAGTTCAGCTTCTCTTTTTAATCCCGTCATACCCCGATCCTTCGTTATTGAAAATTTGGGGCGTGACATAAATATAGTGAAAGATAAATATGAGATGTGATTAATAGATAAACATGTGATATTTCAAGAATATAAAATTAATAAAATTTTAATTAATAAAAATTAGAATATATATGAATTAAAATAGACAAATTACCAGAATAAAGGAAAATTGGAATGGAGTACCGAGGAGAGGGCACATTTATTTTCCTATTAGTAATAAAAATAGATAGATAGATAGATAGATATAGATGAGAATTTTTTAATTTTTTATTCTATTTATAGTGTATGTTAATTCATGACTTAAATATAAATATAAGATTAAACATTGCTATTAATAATAGATATAAAATAGAATATATGTTATCTGGTGTATGTTGATTCATGATTTAAATATGAATATAATATGTGGTAATATTGCACAGAATGAATAAAGAAAAATCGGACGGATCGAGGAGGGATATACTGAATACATTATACATCTGCATACATTTATTTTAATAGGAATAGGGATGATAATGGGTCGGATCTGGACCGGATTTTGCTTGGTCCATATTTAGATCCGATTTTTGGACCTTTGGTCCAGATCCTGTGGGTCTAAAAAATTAAAATTCAGATCCAGATCCATGAGATTCGTGGATTTCGGATCCAGACCCAGATCCATAGTTTTTCAACTTTTAATTTTTTTTAATGCAAACAATCAATAATAACATCATAATAATTATATAAAGATTTCTACCATCATTTCAAAGTTCAAAACTATTTATTAAACCGTAAATATCATTACAATCATCCAAAATAATTCTTCTAAGTTATTCAAGTCAAGAATTAAATATTATAATCAATCAAGAACTGGACCTTTACACTAGATTCGTCGGGTCCAAATTTTTGACCTTTACTCCAGATTCGTCGGGTCCAAATTTTTTATGTCCAAATCCTAAAAAATAGATTTGGACTAGCAGATTTGTACCGGATTCAGATCAACTGCCATCTCTAAATAGGAATAGATAGATGAGTAATAGATATTTCTTTTTTAGAATTTTTTATTTAAACTCTTTATCATAAAAAAAATTAAAACATTAAAATCCGAACGGTACGAGAACCCTTCTGCATCCTCTTATTCTGAGCGTTCGCCGTCCTAAATCTCTCTCGTCGGTTAGAATTGAGGTTTTTCTTTTCTTTTTGAAGTTGTCATCATTTTTCGTGAACTGGACCGCAATTTGAATTTCAGTCGCTCGAATTTTTTTTGTGAAAGGAAAATTCAGTCGAATTTGAGTTTTATTCACCTATTCATAATAGATCGGAATTGAAATTAAATCGAATTACGATTCCCATCTCTCTCGTTTTTTTCGTTAAGTTGCCATTTTTTTTTTCTTGAATTATTTGTAATTAATCTAATTCTATGCCGCTTAAGCCTCTTATTCCCTTACAGATGGTAAAAGTTATGATCTTAATCTTTAAGTTCACCCAAATTTTCCATTATCTTTTTGCTAGGCAATTGCAAAAGAAACAATGATAAAGTTAAAGTTATCATCTTTTTTGATGAAGCGGAAGGGGAAGGCGATATCCAGAAAACTGAAGCGAGAACAAAAGCAACAGCGAAAGCGTAAGGTAGGTGTGGGTAATTCTTATTTTAAGACTCACAGATTCTTCGTATTTTGAATGTATGAATGGAATGGCTTCTAAATTTTGTTAAGACATATATTTTCAAATGCAGGCTATAGATAGTAATATGTGTACTAGTCAACAGATTGATCTGAGTGATAATGATAATGATGAGATTGATAAGTTAGGTGATGAATTATTAGTTCACATTCTGTCTCGCATGAGCCTCAAGGACGCCGCGAGGACTAGTGTCCTCGCGCATAGATGGAGATATCTATGGAGGTCTGTGTTTGGGACCCTGCATTTTGATTTTAGGGATGTTGTCACTGCTAATGGAGATTTAATCGAAGTGGAAAAGTTCGTGTCTCGGGTGAATAATGTGTTGGAGCTTCATCAGGGGAGGTATATTGAGGGTATGGTCGTTATGTTTGAGGGAATGCACGAGGAACAATATAAGATGAGACGTGGAATTGCTCGTGCAATCGACAGTTGGGTGTGTTTTGCCGTGCAGAAGGAAGTTGAGAGGTTTGAATTGTGTCTTTCAGAGCATCATCAACATGAATTTCCTAGCATTGAGATGTTGAAATCACATTATCTACATAGGGGGATAGGGATCTGTACTTCACCTTTTCGCGGTGTGAGAGTTGTTAGATTGGTAGAGGTTTCAATCAAGGATGAGATGGTTCATTATTTTGTAGCCTCGTGCCCCAATCTCGAAGAGTTATGCATATGGTACTCTGAAGTTATGAAGAATCTTCGAGTTGTTGATCCACCAAGCTTGAGAGTTTTAGATATAAAGGGATGCAGCTATCTCCAGAGTGTGGAGATAGCTGCTGAGAGTCTCGTCTCATTAGCATACGCAGGGGATGAAAATGGCATTTTGCTTCTTAATAGAGTTCCTAATCTCCTTGAATTTACCATTGGCGAGTTCCCCTTTATGGACCTTATTTCGGAACCCAACTCTAGCTATTCAGATCAGCTGGTGAAGCTTGTAGTGGTTGTTCAGAGACTGGTTCGTGGTCAACAACCCTTAATCTTTATTAACTATTGGTTGCTATTCCATTTTTAATGACATGTATGGTGATGTAGGTATGTGGTAGAACACTTGCTTGTCTTCCCGATCTGCTCCCTCGGTTCTCCTCCCTCAAACGACTGGAAGTAAAACATCGTTCAGTAGTTGGTCGAAGCCTTCTCTTCTTCACATCATTGATCAAGGCATCACCACAATTATGCGAGTTTAGAATTGAGGTGAATTATCTGTTCAAATATTTGTTGAATTAGCTGTGTAGTTTGTGCTGGTTATTGAGATAGACGACGATGACAAGGTCTAATCTGTGCACCGTTGGTTCGTTTTTGTTTTTCACAGATGAGCTACTATGCGGCCTACTTTTTTCTGGTAAGAAACTCAGACTCTAATTGTACTAGCTTAACTTAGCTATATATAGTGATTTGGTATGCAAAGTAGCTTAATTATTCTTGTTTTAATTAGTTTAAGCAATGTGCTTTGCGTGGTGGTGTCGGTGATTACAGGACAGCGGAGATATGCCAATTCCTGCAATAAAGACTGAGGAGGCTGCGAAGTTTAATCATACTAGTCTTAAGGTGGTTGAAATGTGTGGGTACGTCGCGTCTACGAGCGAAGAGGAGCTACTGGTTGAATTGTTGAATAATGGCGCTTCATCGATTGAGAGGGTTGTTATTGATACGGAGAGTGATTATTATGATGATCCTGAATTGGCTACCACCATTGCCGTAGGAAGTGCACGCGGATGTATTCCATTAAGCAGCAGGCGTCGAGAGCTGGGGGCAACCACACGGGCTGAATCTAAGGAGTGTGCCAAACGTTTCGTATCATCAATCAATCGGTCCGTGAGGCTGGGACCAGCCGCCACACGGATTGAATATGAGAAGTGTGTCAAACGTTTCTTATCATCACTCAATTGGTCCGTGCGGCTGCCCCTAGGCACACGGACTGAATATGAGCAGTGTGCCAAACGTTTCATACCATCAATCACTCGAACTTTCTCCCACCAAATTAAATTCATTGTCACCTGATTCATGAATCATGCATGTAATGCTCTCAGTTGCTTATTTCTTCTGTCTTCGCTTGTAACTTAAACAGATGCTCTCAGTTGCTTATTTCTTCTGTATTCGCTTGTAACTTTAGTTAAAGTCCTTTTTTGTTTCTTTTTCTTTTAGGAATTTATAAATTTTTATGTTGATCATAGCTCTTTTTTGTGTTAGAATATAATCATATTTAATCATAAACTGCATGGATCATTTTATTAGATTTTCTCCATTTTGTGTTAGAATATAATCATATTTAATCATAAACTGCATGAATCATTTTATTAGATTTTATCCAATCATGTCGCCTGTTACCACTCTTGGATGATTTATTAACTTGTTATGTTTATTTTGTTTTCGTTTTCCTTTTACTAGTAAGTAGCCCGTCGAAATTCGACGGAAAATAATTTTATGTTTAATTTGTATATATATATATTTTAAAAATAATTTTATATTTTATTTAGAAGTTGTGATATTGTTGGCGTTAAATATTAATCAAACTTATAAAATTAATTTATTTCACGTATCTAAATTTATAATTAGGAATGATAATGGATCGGGTATACTCAATCATTATGTATTTTCTAAATCTAAATTTGTTATTAATTTTTCTACATGTTCGTCATAATCTCGGTTAAAATAGTGACTTTACTGTACATACTCGTCTCAAATTCGTTGAGTAATACTCGATAAAAATATGAACACTCCAAGTAAAATTAATTAAAATTAGTAAAAATTCTTCGTTCTATGTTATTTGAACCGTCTTGTTGGTTTATTCTAAATTACTCGATAAAAATCTAAACAAAGTTAATATTAATTAAAATTAGTAAAAAATATTCTTTTTAAGTTTATTTGAATTGTCTCGTTGGTTTATGCTAAATCGATATATCTAATTTTTACCAAAATGCGGGAAAAAAATATTTACATCTTCAAAATAATATTAATTAAAATTAGTAAAAATCATTCTTTCTATGTTATTTGAACCGTCTCGTTGGTTTATGCTAAATTACTCGATAAAAATATAAACAAAGTTAATTTTAGTTAAAATTTGTAAAAATCCTTCTTTTTAAGTATTTTTGAATCGTCTCGTTAGTTCATGTTAAATCGATATCTCTAATCTTTGCATGCGGAAAAAAATATGTTTACACCTTCAAGTTTTTTTTTGTTTTTTTCTTTAGCTACCTATCCCATATTTGATTCAATGTATATATTTTATAGTCGAATTTTTAGAAAAACATGAATGAAAAATAAAAAAGGATTCCATATAGACATGTTGATTAAATATATTTAGTCTTCATAGGGATTTTCATTTATAAATTTTCTAGATTGTTATATATAAATTAAGAATGTATAAAATAAGGGTTTATAAGAATGCATTCCGAAATTGTTATTATTTTAAAATGGATAATAGTAAAATTAGTAAAAATCATTCTTTCTATGTTATTTGAACCGTCTCGTTGGTTTATGCTAAATTACTCGATAAAAATATAAATAAAGTTAATATTAATTAAAATTAGTAAAAATCATTCTTTTTAAGTATATTTGAACCGTCTCGTTAGTTCATGTTAAATCGATATCTCTAATCTTTGTCAAAATACGGAAAAAAATATGTTTACATCTTCTAGTTTTTTTGTTCTTTTCTTTACATACCTATCCCACATTTGATTCAATGTATATATTTTATAGAAAGCACTAATCGAATTTTTAGAAAAACATGAATGAAAAATAAAAAGGATTCCATACAGACACGTTGATTAAATATATTTATTTAGTCTTCATAGAGATTTTCATATACAAATTTTCTATAGATTATTATATATGAATTAAGAATGTATAAAATAAGGGTTTATAAGAATGCATTCCGAAATTGTTATTATTTTAATATGGATAATAGAAGAAATTAATTAAATAGAGGGAAAGATAAATATGAGATGTGATTAATAGATAAACATGTGATATTTCAAGAATATGAAATTAATAAAAATAAAAAATAGAATATATATGAATTAAAATTAGACAAATTATCAGAATAAATGAAAATCTGAACGGAGCACCGTGGAGGGGACAACTTTATTTTCGTATTAGTAATAGATTCGAAGTCTGGTATGGACTCACAGCTCCTCTTTTTGTTCACACCTATTCCAAAGATAGCCAATTTTTCACAAACATTTTTAATATTAGTATTTTAAATTGTATTTGAACCATATGCCAATTTCAGCTCCTCTTTTTGTTCACACCTATTCCAAAGATAGCCAATTTTTCACAAACATTTTTAATATTAGTATTTTAAATTGTATTTGAACCATATGCCAATTTTGGGCTCATTGGCCTTTATTTCAATTATTTGGATTTGGTTCCCGGGCCAATTTTTGGAGGATAATGAAATGGGCTCACCAGTATATATATATATTTTTTTAAAAAGTCTTTTATTTCAATTATTTGGATTTGGTTCCCTGGCCAATTTTTGGAGGATAATGAAATGGGCTCACCAGTATATATATATTTTTTTTTTAAAAGTCTAAGTTTGGTGTGTTGATTAGTCGAACTAGAGTGCCCCTAAAAAAAGATTATGTAGTATTTCAATATATCGATTGAATTACATTTAGAATATATAAACAACAAAATAAACCCGGCAAGTTTTACTCAAGCCAAGAAAGAATACATTATGTCCAGAGTTTTTTTTATTAGCAGTCTCACATGTTGATGCACATTAGTACTACTTTCTTGGGTGCCAATTTAGTTACCTTTAAAATAAAGGAGAAACCGAACAAAACCCAGATAATCAAAATCTCAAGGTCTCAAAACATATAAATTAAATTGGATTAATTTCACTTTATGATCTGGACTTTGACCTTATGTGATGGTTATGACTAGACCTGCCCACGGGCCCTGAACCGGCGATTCCGGGCCCGAGCCCGCCGGTTACGGTTTCACCGGAGAGTGAACCGTAACCGGCCCGTGTACACTGTACACGGTTACGGGCCGGGCTTTTTAACCGGCGGTTCCGGGCCCGGTTAAAACCCGCCGGTTCCGGTTAAAAACCGGCCCGGTTTTTAATTTTTTTTTCTTATATATATATATATATATATAAAACATTGAAAATTAAGAAAATGAAACATAAATGAAAATGAACTAGTTTTTCATTAATACTTGAAAATTAAAATAAACATGACTAAATAGAAATTACAAGTACTTGAAAATTAAATTAAACATTACAAAATACATATTTCAATTTTCAACTACAAAATAGAGATTGCATTAGTAACATTACATACTCAATTTCCCATAGCTTCGGTCGGATGCGCTTTTTGAATGTGACGAACAAGGGAAGCATAGCCATCATTTTGAGTCCACTTGAAAACTTTGTTGCAATAATTGCAATGAACTTCATAGGTTGGATTAGAATAGTCGGGCAATGGAGCACTACGGGTGTAGTGCTTGTTGAAAATATCAACCTTAATACTAGATCTAGGAGGCATTGTTGTTTGTATTTTGTAGAATTGAAGTTGAAACTTGAGTCTTGAGAGAGAAAATTAAAAAAGAAGAAAAAATGAAGAAGATAGATAAGGTGAAGAGATGAGGAAGATTGAATGATAGATCATTAAGGTGAAGACGGCTGAGGGAGTGAGAGTGAGTGAGAAAAGGGTTGGGCTTGGGGGGTATTTATAGATAGAATTTAGGGTTTTGGAAAAATAATAATAATAATAATAATTAAAAACCGCCGGTTTCTGCCGAACCGCCGGTTCAGGGCCGAAAACCGGCGGTTAATTACATATTGTTTTTGTATTTTTGGAGCACTTTTTTCAACTTTTGTAATTTTTTTTTTTGTAATTAATTGTTGTATATATATATATATCTTAAGACAATATAAGCAAAAAAATTTAAATTTTACTTAGTAGTCATTGAATAAAAATATTAAATCATTTCTCATTAATATTGTTGAAATTACAACACTTGAAAAGTTGAAATGAAAAAAAGGGAAAAAAAGGACTTGAGCTCAATTTTAATATTAAAATTGAGTTGCCTACGTATTCTCATAGAGGAATCAAAGTCCACGTAGTTCGATTACATTACATTACTCCCTACTCCCTAGTAGTTCTCGTCCACCGATCGATCACTCTCGGTGAACTCTTCGTTTGGGCTCTCGTCGCGATCATCACAATCGAGCTCTTGAGCTCTAAGGTCGGCCCTCGACCAATCATCAAGCAACATTGTGGCTTCAATGTTTCTTGGTTTCATCGTTGATCTTCTTTGGTCCAACATGAGTCCGCCAATGCTAAAAGCTTGTTCGACCGAAACGGTGGATGCGGGGACGGCAAACAACTCTTTCGCCATGATAGAGAGTACGGGATACTCCGTTCTCTTTGACCACCACTTCATCACGTCGATTTGTGGAGCACTATCTTCAACACCAAAAACAAAACGACAACCCAAATACATATCTAATTCACTATTACATTGGCCCCTAGGGAGTTCATAAGATCTATCTTGGTACATGCTACTTAATTGTTGAACTAAGGGATCTAAGGAGTTTAAATCAAGTGGTATAAATGAAGAGGTAGAAGTAGAAGAAATAGGTGCATTCATGTCAAGATCAATACCATGAGTCATCCTATATTCGGCAAAAAGAGATCTTAAAGTTCTTTCTAAATCATCTTTTATTTGAGTAACATTAGGAATATCAAAGAAAATTATTTCTCCATCAATTCGTACATTTAAAAAGTCCATTTGCTTAAAAGCATTATAATAAATATCTAACATTTGACAAACACCATCATATTTCCATTTAGGATCTAAGCACTTAGCTACTAGAAAAACATCCGGAATATTTCTAAAATATTTTAGCCATTTTTGAACCATAAAATAAATCACACCTTGCAAATTAGGTTTACTAAAACAATTTTTAAAGCTAAGTGCAATATACATGCAATGTTCCAACACACGAACGGAAGTACAATAATAAACACCCGATAATTGAACGGTGGCATTATTAAAAACCTTTAACAATTGATATAAATCCATGCATTGGTCCCAATAAGAAGGTAATAAAGTCAATTGAACCGTCGCAAATTCTTTTCTAAAAAATTCGCATAAATAATCTTTATACTCTAAAGTAGAATTAAGCATTTCATAAGTGGAATTCCAACGATGTGATACATCTCTAACAAAACTCCTATGTTGAATATTCTTATGACGACAATATTTTTGCCATTTTTTACCTAAAGTTATATTTGTATGCAAAAGGGCAACGGCTTTTCTAATTGGCATAACCGATTCATTAAAAATTTCAAGTCCATCTTGAACACATAAATTCAAAATATGACAAATGCATCTACTATGAAAATATTTTCCTTGGAAAGATGGATTACATGCTTCAATGAGTTCGGGAATACTAGCGGTGTTGGCGGATGCATTATCAAAACCAACTAAAAATACTTTATTAATCAATTGGTATTCATTTAAAACGGTTATAATTATTAAAGCAATATTAGTGGCCGTGTGTGGATCATCGAACTCCCTAAATGCAATTAAACGTTTTTGTAGTATCCATTTATCATCAATCCAATGACATGTTATTCCCATGTAATTATTTTGATGAAAACAATCCGTCCAAATATCGGCACAAATAGAAACTTTATGGTCTAAGTTTATCAAATATTTCATTAATTCCATTTTTTTATCAAAAGCTTGTCTTCTAATTCGTCTAAGCATATTACTTCTACTAATTTTTTTAGCGGCGGGACAATATGCATCTTTTATACTTTCTTGATAGGTTATTTTATCGGCAAATGTAAAAGGTTGTTTTTCCATAGCACAATATCTAGCCATAACATCTTCGGCATGTGGATGATCATATTAAATAAAGGGTGAGAAGACGTACCCGTCGCCGAAAAAGCGGTGCCACGAATTTGAGTTTGTGTTGATGCAATCCCGTATTCTCCCGGATGACACGTCTCCATGTGTCGCCTTAGTGTGCCATAGCCTCCTCCATGCGTCCATTTGTAGACGTTATTGCAATAGTTGCAATAGGCGTTGTATTTTGGAGGATCTCCGGGCTTGTCGCTAGGTGCCGGGGCACTAGGCATTTTTTTAAAATGCTTAGTAAAGATATCAGACACAAGAGGTCGACCCGTCGGTTTGTTTGGCGGCGCTTCGACTTCTTCTTCTTCTTCGATGGATTGTTCTTGAGATTGCCGAAGCATCTCCTCCTCTTGACGATGAACTTGCTCGGCAAACTCTCGATCCTCTTGTTGTTGAAGTTGTTCCGCATACGCCCTTGATATTTCTTCGGCGGCCATTGCTCGAGCTTGCCGAGCCGATCTTCCTCCTCTTTTGGATCGAGGAGGAGCATCGTCTTGATTTTCGGCAACGTCTTTGCCCTTATCGACACGAGAGGAGGTCGACATTATGGAATATTGTTATGGATGGATTGGTGAAGTGTGTGGTGAGAGAAGTTGAGAACTTGAGCACAAAATTAACACAAAAATGAAGAATTTGAGCAACAAATAATAGATTGAATGCTTAAAATTAAGTAGAGAGATATGAGAATTGGTGTGATTATTTGAGAGATTATAGTGTGGTATTTATAGGGTAAAATGGGGGGGAAGGGAGGGGGAGAGGGCAGCAGCAACGGCTATTTTTCTAGTCGTTGAGTCGCCATTGATGCGGCTTCTTTGTCTTCGTGCTTGCTGTCTTCTTCCCGTTGGAACCGGCGGTTCCGGTTCCGCCGGTTAACCGGCGGTTCCAACGGTTAACCGCCGGTTTTGACCGTTCGAACCGGCCACGTCACATATTTTTTTTTTTTTAATAATTCCGGTTAACATCCGGTTAAAACCGACGGTCACAGTTTGAACGAAGGCAGGCCCGGAACCGGCCCTTGAGCTCACGGTTCCGGCCCGTTGACTGTCGGGCCGGTTAAAAAACCGTTGACCGGCGGGCCGGTTCCGGTTAGGCCCGCCGGGCCCTCCAGTTTGGGCAGGTCTAGTTATGACCCAAATTTTAAAACTGACTCGGACTAACAAAATATGACAGACAACATATGGAAATTATATTTTCCTCCCTCCACGTCATACCACTAATCGGACAAATCATACCTTTTTTATATGTAAATTTCTAAAAACAAATTTCTTTATGAAAATTAACTATTTTGACATATTAATACTTCTGAAAACAATGCAGAGAAGGGTTTCGAGTTTTGGAGCCTTTTTATTTTTTCCCCTTCAAAAAATAATACACAAAACAATAAATAAGAAATGCCTCAAACTACAAACCTCCGCCTCCTCCACTCTTCCGCCAACCACCGCTGCCGCCACCCTCTCTCCGCCGCCTCCCATTTTCTCCCTCAAAATCTCTCCTTTTCCGATTCTTTCCGGTTTCCATTCAAAACCCACCTCAGAAATCGCAAACCCCCGCTCCTCTTCGTTACTTTCTCTTCGTACTCAAAGAAACATTATAGTTCAAAAAATAATTACAAGAATTCGCGCCCTTTTAGTAAAAGTAATTTAAGTGAGACTGTGAAAAAGATGGATACTAGCAGTGAAAAAGACGGTATCTTGGCGATGGAGGAGAGAGAAAGAAGTGCGAAGAGTGCACCTGAAGCTGCGGGGTTTAATAGGAAGAGGGCTGAAGGAAGGGATGGGAGCGATAGGCCGAAGAAGTTGCAGCTAAAAGTTCGGACTCTCAATCCCGCTAATACCATTGCTTATGTGCAGGTAAGGCAAATGGTTTCTTCAATTTGGGGTGCTTTTGTTTGTGTGTGTGTGTGTGTGTGTGTGGGGTATTTCTGTATGTGGCTTCTTATTGTTTTGTTGCTTGGATAGAGTGTTAATTGTTTTCATTTAAATTGAATTTACCTTTTTTGGACTTGATGTTTGTTTCTTGTTTTTGCGTTTTGCTTACATTAGTTGATAAATGTGGCGTTTACTGACATTGAGCACATAAGTTTGGGACTTCTTTTTAGATTGATTGTGTGAGTGGCAATCAATAATGGGCAGTTCTTGTTAGGAAAAATGTATATACATTGTAATGTTTTGCTTCTTCCTGTTTGTGGATTGTGTTCCACTGAACTGGGACTTCGCCAAGATTTATATACAACATGCATCATTTTATCATCACACTATTGGAGTGTAAAATTGATGGACTCATCATGCTTCCTGATACAGCCTGATTAGTTTATAATACTATGTTTGAGTTGAACGATGATTAATTTTACATGAGCAAATCTTTAGAATCCAAAATATAGTTTAGTGCGTGATCAGACTCGAAGAATGGACATGGAGCATCTTTAGACTCTTTTATATACCTATACTAGGATTTTGTTGTTCTGACACTAGAGTTGTAGATGTTTCTTGTACATATACTGCTTTCATTTACAGCTATGGATTATTAACATGACTTGTGTGCCCATAGACGAATGGCATAATTTCTTAATGTGGGCCGATTTTTAGCTTCATCAGAATTCCTAAATAATGTCATTTAAGATAGTTTGGCCATGTTTGAGAATGTAGCATTATGAGTATTAATCGGGAAAACCGAGACAGATGAAGGAGTCAATAGAAAAAATAATATGTAGGATATCTGGTTCTTAAAGATTGCTTGGTATATGCTAAGGGTTTATTGCCCTTAGCTCTTTTGATGCTAAGGATTGCTGAGAATCATAAATTATACTCCCTCCGTCCCATTTATATAGACGGATTGAAATTTTCACAAGGATTAAGAAAAATTATTGGAAAAGTAAACTATATTGGTAAATTTCATAATATGCCCCTATTTATTATTTGACTAAGTATTTTTATGAGTTAATCAAAGAATTAAATAGGGATATATTAGTAAATGAGCTAAAAAACATTACTTTTTATAGAAACAAGCCTATATATTTGGGACATCCGAAAAAGGAAAACAAGCCTATATAAATGGGACAGAGGGAGTAGATACTAAGGAAATACACACACACACACACACACACACACCCAGTGTGGGCACCTCCACGGGCACCTAATGTTACAATCTTTGAAATAATGGTTCACGTGTTATGATGTGGGATAAATTCTGGAAGGAACATTGCTGTATACAAATGGGATTTGAAATTGTCGTCACTGTTTTTAGGACTTGGGAGGAAGGTGCACCGGTTTATGTGAGGAAGTGCTTTTGGGCAAATTGTGAAGGTCCAGAGCAAAACTAGTTATGCTCAGAGGAGCTAGTATTGGATATCTCCGCAGGAAAATTTCTGGTTATTGTTTCATTTTTATAAACTACAGTGGAGATTCCATGTCCTTACTTATGGAAAGTGTAATTACTTTTAACTTTTAAGTATACTTCATCTATATCTATGAAGCTTATGTTTTTCCTTTTTCCTTTCGTCGGTGCAATTAATTTTAAGATATGGTCTACTATGTTCACTCTTTTTTCTTCATGCTTTATATTACATCATTTTCTTTATTTATCTTGCAGATCCTTGGGACTGGAATGGATACACAAGACACATCCCCTGCAGTGCTGCTGTTTTTTGACAAGCAAAGATTTATATTTAATGCTGGAGAAGTGAGCCTACTTGATTTTATTTAATATTTTAGTAGGCTTCTCCAAGTTAACCTTTTGTTTTTTAAAATCAATTTGGGAGGATTTTTTTTATATGGGAAAAGAATGTATCAGAAATGCTTTCCCCTCACTTTTCAACTTTGATCGGAGTGGAAAAGAACTTAGTGATATCAGTTGCTGCATTCTTTCTGAACTTGAACTATGCTATATCATTATTGTACATGCCCGATTTTCTGTCTTTAGGGTTTATAGGTCTGATATTTTTAAAATAGCATATCTTAGTGTAATTTAGGATATTCTTTAGGATTGCATACTGATATCCGGACTTATTTTCCCTTTATGTAATACTTCTTTCCAGGGACTTCAACGCTTCTGCACTGAGCATAAAATCAAATTGTCGAAGGTATCTTTTGAATAAACATCAATGTAGTTTGTTCTCTTTTTAGCAATTCTGCAGATTGTTATACTTTTTTATTTCAAATTTCTCCAGATTGATCATATATTTCTCTCACGTGTCTGCTCAGAAACTGCCGGTGGGCTTCCAGGTAACAGCCTGTTACAGATACATGTGTTTCTACACCGAAAACTTTCTGTGATAGAATCATAGAATGTGAACTTATAAATTTTGTTGCTCGAAGTTTAATTTTCTTTCTTGTTCACTACAGGTCTCTTATTGACTCTGGCGGGAATGGGGGACGATGGAGTGTCTGTAAGTATTATTTACTATGATCATATGTTTCTTTATGTTTTATCAGTAAACTTATCTATGAATTGTTATTGTGGAAATCTAACTGTAATAATTCTTTGCGCTGAAGGTAAATATGTGGGGTCCGTCAGATTTAAAATATTTAATCGATGCCATGAAATCTTTTATCCCCAATGCTGCCATGGTTCATACACATAGCTTTGGGCCAAAGCTTGATGCTAAGGGATCACCGAGTAGGGTGCCACGGACATTTGATGATCCTTTTGTTCTCATTGATGATGAAGTGGTCAAAATATCAGCGGTACTCTTAAGACCAAGCCATGAAGAAGTGTCGCAGGAAAAATCTCATGAATCTGTTATAAATGCGACTAAGCCTGGGGATCTTTCTGTTATTTATATATGTGAACTGCCAGAGATTAAGGGAAAATTTGACCCTAAAAAGGCTACTGCTCTTGGATTGAGACCTGGCCCAAAGTTTCGTGAACTACAACTTGGGAATTCCGTGAAGTCGGATAATCAAGATATCATGGTAGATATTGCTTAAAACATATATCTTTTTTTTGTAAGTTAGTTTTTTACTATGCAAGCACCGTCTAATTCTTCCTATTTCATCCGCGTGCCGCTGTTATATTCAGGTACACCCGAGTGATGTAATGGGGCCATCTGTTCCGGGACCTATTGTACTGCTGGTTGACTGCCCAACATTGTCACATTTCCGGAATCTATTGAGCTTACAAGGCATTGCCCCTTATCATATAGATACAGCTAATGAGGTTCTAGAAGGTTCCCAGATTGTGAATTGCGTAATTCATCTGACTCCACTGAGCGTCACTCAGACAGATGATTATCAAAAGTGGATGTCGAAGTTCGGAGCAGCTCAGCATATAATGGCAGGACATGAAATGTTGGTTTCTCTGAAAATTCCGTGTTTTCGAATGTATTGGATTTTTGTTGCTTGATTGCTTCTTTGTGTTTGAACTGTTAGAGCTGATGGATTCATATTTCCAGGAAAAATACACAGGTGCCAATTTTGAAAGCGAGTGCTAGACTTGCAGCTCGCCTAAACTATCTGAGTCCTCAGTTTTTCCCGTCTCCTGGTTTTTGGTGGCTGGAGAACTTGGATTCACCATCTGAGGTGCAGGCGCCACATAAGGTATGTGTTAAAATATTTTCAAAGAATGTGGTATTTCTAATTAATTATTAGCTAATAGATGCTTCACTGCTTTTGACTTGTTATCTTGATTCTATCCCAGGATCTCTTGTTGAAAAATAAATTGATTTCGGCTGAGAATCTTCTCAAGGTATGAGAAATTCCCGCATTTGATCAGTTACCAAAAATCTTGGTTTTAAAAGGCGCAAGGCGCACCGAGGCGCAAACTGGCCTGGAGCCTAGGCGCAGGGCTTTAAGCTCAGGCGCGGGCTTTTCGTAGGCGAGGCGCACCTAAAGTATGAAAATTCTAATTTATTTACCTATAATATATTTTCTACTAAAAACACAAACACTTAAAACACACAAATACTTAATTTAAAACACACAAATATTCAACAAACACAAATACTTAAGTCTTAAAGTACGTAAGACGTCAGTATTAAAGTAGCAGTGGCTTATATTTATAAGCCAAACCCTAGAATACAGAAGGCGCGCGCCTCTGGGCTTTTGCGCCTAGGCGCGCCTCCGTGCGCCTATGTGGCCTTTATGTATATGACTGCGCCTATCCCTAAAAAAAGCTCTAATGGTGCGCCTCGCCTAGGCGTGCTTTTTAAAACACAGCCAAAAATGTCTCTATTTTTCTTTGCTTGTGTGGTTAGCCTTCAAGCAGCTGGTTTGTTTAATTCAAGATTGCCTATGCAAATGTGGTTTTACTTGTTTGCTTCTCTAAATAACTGTAGGAAAGTCTAATCGAAATTTGAAATATTGCGTTGAATTTTGTAAGTGGCGTTGATTGTTGGGAAATAATAATGATAGGTCTGTTAAGTTCATATGCAATTTCTTTATGCATATTCCATGCAATTATAATTCAATTTTATAAGCTGATGATAGCTCTAAAATTTTGTTATCTGTCGCAGTTTCATATGCGTCCCTATGCAAATCTTGGACTCGACAAATCAAGTATACCGAACCTATCATCTCATTCGGAGATGATTGAAGAGCTACTATCAGAGATTCCCGAGGCTAGGGAAGCCTCCCAACAAGTCACCCGTTTCTGGTCAAATGAAGTTATCACCGAAGAACCATGGTTGCTTGAAGGTGCTCTCCCCAGCTGTCTAGAAAATATAACTAGACAAGATATGGAGATTGTTCTTCTCGGCACCGGTTCTTCTCAACCCTCGAAATATCGAAATGTTAGTTCTATTTTCATCAATTTATTTTCCAAAGGAAGTTTACTCTTAGATTGTGGTGAAGGAACCTTGGGACAGCTAAAAAGAAGGTAAAAGCAATACTGCACCACAACTTTCTCCGCGCTTGACTTTTTCTTGCTCATACCTTGCGTTATTAGCATGTTGCAGATTCGGTGTCCGAGGTGCTGACGAAGCTATAAGAGGTTTGAGATGCATATGGATTTCACATATCCATGCGGATCATCATACTGGCCTTGCAAGAATCCTTGCTCTACGACGTGATCTGTTGAAGGGATCACCACACGAGCCTGCCATCGTTGTCGGCCCCAGGCAGCTCAAGAGGTTTCTCGACGCCTACCAGAGACTCGAGCATCTAGACATGCAGTTTCTCGACTGTTATCACACAACAGAATCTGCGTTGGAGGCATTCAATTCAAATGAAGGTAATCCTACAGATGCTCAGAATGGTAACAACGGAAGTGGAGTCGGGCCAGCAAGCAAGGACACGGATTCTACTTTATTTGCTCGAGGCAGTCGAATGCAGAGCTACTGGAAGAAGCCACCGAGCCCTACTCAAACTGGCGCAGCTGCTGTAATCCTCAAGTCGTTGAAGAAGGTTCTAGATGAAGCTGGATTAGAAGCGTTGATAAGTTTCCCCGTCGTTCATTGTCCGCAAGCTTATGGCGTTGTACTACAAGCTGCAAGCAGGATCAACAGCGTCGGAAAAACCATTCCGGGGTGGAAACTCGTCTACTCGGGCGACACCAGGCCCTGCCCGGAACTTGTTAGGGCTGCCCATGGCGCGACTGTTCTAATTCACGAGGTAAGTGATGATCAGGCTATTCAGTTCCGGCCAATCCGGATCTTTCTCGGGCTACAAATTTTTGGTTCTAACCCTAATTTTTTTCCCCCGTCTATACGGGCTAGCTCTAGTTGGTTGGATTGACATCCCTAACCGTGTGTTTCCGCTCCTATTTTCAGGCGACATTTGAAGACGGCATGATGGACGAGGCAGTGGCGCGGAATCACAGCACGACAATGGAGGCAGTGGAAGTAGGGGGTTCTGCCGGAGCGTATCGGATCATTCTAACGCATTTCAGCCAGAGATACCCTAAGATTCCGGTGTTCGACGAAAGTCATATGCATAAAACGTGCATCGCTTTCGACATGATGAGCGTCAACTTGGCGGATGTGCATGCCCTCCCAAGAGTGCTGCCATATTTGAAACTTCTGTTTAAAGATGAAATGATTGTGGATGAATCTGAGGATGTAAGCCTGGCTACTGCACTTGCCTAACTTGAATATTTTTTTAATGATTAATCGATTCATTTTCTGCATTTATCTATCCTTTTTTCTCGAGTATGTATATAGGGTCGAGTTCTCGTGAAAACTGGCTCCTTGTGTTTACCAGCAAATAATCACAGCCGTTAATTGAGCAATTTGAAGAATTTGATGGCTTAAAAATCTGTAGCATTGTATTCTGTGGATTCAAATTGTGGGATATGTAAAGGGGTGGCAATAGGATCGGGTTGGGTCGGGTTCGGGTCAACCTGATTTCGACCTGATCTGTTAAGGTCCAACCCGAAATGACTAAACCCGAACACGACAAGAATCCGACACGAACACGAAATTGACACGATAAAATTCGGGTTGACCCGACACGATAATGACTCGAACCCAAATTCAAATGATTTAATAAGAGAAAAAATATTTTAAAATAAAATTTAATAAGAGAAAAATAAATAAATATTCAAAAATTGAATATCTTTTGATGATTTGGAAGGAAAAATAAGTATGTCATCAATTTAAAAGCTTGATTTGAATTAAATAAATATAATATTAAAAAATATAATACCTTATCGGGTAACCTGAACCCGACCCGAAAATTTCAGGTCCTTATCGGGTCAACCAATAAGGACCCGAACCCAATAAGGCTTGATCCAAACCCATTAATTTCGTGTTGGTTCGTGTCGGGTTATCGTGTCGTGTCGAAAATTGACAGCCCTTGTGCTTCCTTAATATGTCGATATTAAAAAAAATAAATAAAAAATAATTAATAATATAGTTTACTAAAATTGAATTATAAGAGCAGAAAGCTGGAATAGCTCAGTTGGTTAGAGCGTGTGGCTGTTAACCACAAGGTCGGAGGTTCAACCCCTCCTTCTAGCGTTTTATGTATATTGTATATTAATTTACAAATAACTAAAACTAGATAACTAATAATTATAGATTAATAAAATTCTAGCGTTTTATGTATATTGTATATTAATTTACAAATAACTAAAACTAGATAACTAATAATTATAGATTAATAAAATTGAATTCATTTTTTATGCTTCACCCATAACCTCAACTAACAATAAAGAAAATAATTATATATGTTTCTAAGCCAGATTATTATAATCTGTTTTACCTGACAAAAATATCAAATAACTCCTCCCAATTGAACATTCATTTAATTTGTTTGCAGATAAAGTCCCAAATGAAGTTACCATGCATTATATGGTGAAATTTATAAAGCATAAATACCACACCATATCTTATAACTGATAAGATAAATAATAAGCACCATACATTGATCAACTTATCTTACAAACATGCTTCTCTCTCAAAACTATCATCTCCAATCTCCCTCCTCTTTTTATCCACAAAACACTAATAATGGTATTACTTCAACTCAACTCTCACAATTCAACCTCCAAATTATTCTCAAAATCCACCGATTTTAACATTAATTTCCCATCATTCAAGCCGCCTAATCATCTTAGTTTCTCCAAAATCAAGAAACTCAGAGCCCTCGAAACTGTGAGCAATGCCGATCAATCCGATGCCACACCGCCGCCGCCGCCGCCTCAAGACGACGGACCTCCTGCCGTCAACTTCGCATTTGTCAGCGTACGTCAGTATATTCCAAGAAAAAAGAAAAAGAAAATTAAAATTTTGTAAATGATTAAATTAAATTTTATTGGAATTTTTGGCGATTTATGCAGTCAGTTTTGCTGCCGGATGGAACGCCGGACGTGCATTATCGGACGGCGTGTGGAGGGCAGAAATTGAGGGATATAATGCTGGATAACAACATTGAATTGTATGGACCATATGTAAGAACTCCTTTTTTTTTTCTGGTTTAAATGTTTTTTTAATTAATCTTCATTTTTAACTTGTGTCTCAACATATATATATGTGTATATGAGAGTAGGGATCGTCTATTTTCTAGTAGTGTAGTGTGATTCCTCTATAGTGACACGTACGTGTCCGTGTAAAAATGTAATGATAAAATAAAACACGAGATTGAAATACGGTGATTCTGACTTTGGTATAATGATGTTGCAGTCAAGACCTCTGCTCAACTGTGGGGGAGGCGGAACTTGTGCTACATGCATTGTTGAGGTGATCCATTTTTTATCAATTTGGAAATCTTTACTTTTTCTTTGTTTAAAGAATTTCTTGAAAAAAATAAATAAATAAATCGAGCGGCATGGGCAAGATTGTTTGTTTATTGTTTGTTTGTTTATTTAAGAAGACAGTAAATTAATATATATAACGCTTTACTTGTATTGTATAAATTATACAAAGGATAATATAAAACAGTTGTTCTTGTTAAAATTTTTAAACCTTCTATCTAGATTAATGGGAAATTCTATTATGGGTGTACATCTAATACACCCACCTCTCACATAACAATATTTTATTAATATAAATTATATTAAAATGAGAAATTCTATTATGGGTGTACATGTAGTACACCCACCTCTCACATAATAATATTTTATTAATATAGATTAAATATGAAACTCTACAAAATTTTAATTTGTTTCAAGTTCACATTTTCTTCCCTAAATTTGGATCTTATTTTTATTTTATTGTTAGTAGGTCGTTGAAGGAAGGGAATTATTGAGCCCTCGAACAGAAAAGGAGAAGGAAAAGCTTAAAAAGGTAATCTTCCTTGTTGCTCCTACGTTTTTCAAAAACATAAAACTGCTTTATCTAATGTTCTTTTTAAATATATGTTTTTATGTGTATAATAATATGACAATTATATTAGTATATAATATTATCGATAATTTCAGAATCCCAAAAATTGGAGACTTGCGTGTCAGGCGACCGTTGGTGAACCGGATTCCAGAGGACTGGTTTGTCATTTTACCCAAACTCAACTGTTGTTCTTGCAATTTTTATTTTTTTTTAACAAACATTACAAGAAATTTTAAGGGTCGTGTGATAGTGTTCTTGCATCTTTTATTTCTTTAAATGGTCCTTGATGAGTTAAGTTTTTTAAAATTATATCCAAATTGTGATAATTCTTACTTCCTTAGGGCAATTACTTATAAAAAGTACCCTTAAAATTTAATTTATTTGCAAAACCACTCAGATATTTAAGAAAATTCGAATATTAGTTATCTTGTAAGAGTAGTCACGACAGCTCATTTATAATAACTTTTAATTCTAAATTTATGCTAAATAACAAAAAGTGAAATAAAAAGTTCATCCAATAAATTTCCTAAATTGAGTGGACCCCACAAAAATATTTACACCTCCTTAATTTTTTCCTCAAATTTACACCTCCCTAAATCTACTTTTATCTTACAAATTAAGTTGGGCCCATCATTTTTATAAAATAATTAATGGAAATAGGAGAACTGTTATATGCATTTGTAAAACAAGGGAAATATATAGTACTCCCTCCGTCCTTGATAAGTGTGGTCCGGAGGGAGTGGCACGAGTTTTAAGAAAGATATTAGGTAGATGTGTAGTGAGTGGAGAATGTAACCCACTTTATTGTAGTATTAGTTACTTTTAAAGGGTAAAAGAGTAAAATTTTAAGTGGGTCATATCCATTTAAGGAAGGACTACACTTATGGGGGACGGACGAAAAAAGAAAGTGGACTACACTTATCAGGGACGGAGGGAGTATAAGGGAAGCTTTAGGAGAACATCTACTGTAAATATTTTTGTGGATCCTACCCAATTTGAGAGATATGCTAGATGACCCTTTTATCTCATTTTTTTTAATCATTTTAGCCTAAATTTAGAGTTAATGATGATTTTGAGAGAACTGCTGTGAATGCTCTTAAATATATTCCTCTTCTTCCAAATTGAGTTGAACCTACAAAAACATGATTTTTATAAAATAATTAATGGAAAATAGGAGAATTATTGTATGCATTTTTAAAATAAGGGCTATAAATAATATAGGAGGGAACTTTAGGAGCAAGATTTTGAGAATTTTGCTAGGACTGCTCTAATGGAACTTATTCCATAACGGATCCCTATTTTCCTTTTTTTATATATATAAAATAGCAATTCAAAATTCTTATTTGTTTTACTTTTTTGAAAATATATGCTGCTATCCAAGTTTCTTAAGTGAAGTACATCAAAATAGTTTGATTTTCTGAAATAATAATTATTGTAATAAATTAATGTATAAATAAATACATAAAAATATCCACTGAGAAATTATTTTTGGGTGACGAGAAAAACTGCAACAAAGACATTATTCATCTTTTTAAATGTTGGTTTGACGAAAATAACCTTGGCAGGTTGTGATCCAACAACTTCCAGAGTGGAAAGCGCATACGTGGAATTATGCAAATGAGCTACCTGAAGACGTTTCTTATATATGAAAATTTAATTTAATTGTCCGCCTCTCATATTTCTTTTCTTTTTTTTTTACTTTTTTTTTTAATTTTCCTTTTGGGTCTCTCAAACGTGTATTTTTTGCTCAGAGATATCTAGGAAAAAAGAATGGAGAAATTAAGTGAATTACAAATTTATCGAGACATTTATGACGAAGTTTATTAATTAGCAAACACAAACTGTATACTATTAAAATACTAAAATGTAATTAAATAGTACTCTCTCCGTCCCGTCATAAGTGGCCACATTTCTTTATTGGGTTGTCCCACCATAAGTGGCCACTTTCCTAATATGGAAATACCCTCTCTCACACAAAAGATGTGGGCTCCACCACTTTTTATCTTTTTTACCCTTTAAACACTCTTCTCCTAAATACCCGTGCCCAAAAGAAAGTAGCCACTTATCATGGGAAGGAGGTAGTAGTAGTAGTTGAAATCGAGAAACTAGAGATAAACTTGAATTCTTAGTTAAAAAGTCAACGTTCATGATTTAGATTATCAATTGTTGCAATAACTTTTTCCCCTTATAAACTACTCCCTTTGTTTTGAAAAAGTATCATATTTTGAATTTTGTCTTATACTCTAATAAGTGTTCATTTTATAGTTTTAGAGTAAAATGGTATGAAACTTTTTATTTTACCCATGTGATCATCAATATTGCAAATTATTTAATTAATTTTTAGATTTTCAATACAATAATTAGGAGTAAAACGAGTAAATTATCAACTACCTTAATATGTGTTTTATGACGGCAGATGACACTTATTAAAAAACAGAGGGAATAATCGATAATCAAAATTTCACCTTTTTCTTTTTGGTTAATTCAATAGTGGCATCTTTTATGATTGAGATAAGCATAAAAATAGTACCAATAACATCCACCACAAAAATGGGACCATAAAACCAAATTCATTGATTCATTCCACAAAGCAATTTCATCAAGAAAACGGATTTTCGACATTCAAACCAAATTTAACAAGTGAAAAAGGAAAAAGGAAAATGATCCCCACTTCCTTTTATTACAAATGGATTTTGCATTTTGGTCCTCAAAGAAACCGGAAATCACAGAACCACCCATCCAACAAATGAACACATTTTTAAAAGTCGCTAGAGAGTGGTGCATGCTCATGGTGCATGAACACATTGCTGTAGACCGCTCCGGCCAGGCCGCCGCCGATGAGCGGTCCGACCCAGTAGACCCAGTTTCCGGCGTAGTTTCCGCTGGCAACGGCTGGGCCGAAGGACCGGGCCGGGTTCATGGATCCGCCGGAGAACGGGCCGGCGGCCAAAATGTTGGCGCCCACAATGAACCCAATTGCGATTGGTGCAATTGTTCCCAACGAGCCCTTCTTTGGATCTGCTGCGGTGGCGTACACGGTGTACACCAATGCGAACGTGATGATTATTTCCATCACAACTCCTTGGACGGCTCCGACGCCGGCAGCCAATCCGTGAGTCGGAACTGCCTGCATTATATTAAAATCGAATTATAAATTTAATTTGTTGATCGTGCAACCAAAGCTCAGGATACTAACGACTAAGAGGGTGTTTGGCTAAGCTTATTTTAAAGAGCGTATAAGCTCCACCCATCTCATAAGATGTTTCGTGAAGTAGGGGTAAAAGGGAAATTTCACATTACTTGTGAATATATGAACTATGCCGCTTTTTACGTTTCAAAATTAATTATATTTTTTTTGGCTAAAAATTGATTGAAAGACAATTTTGCCCTTCACCATGACAGTGTTAACTTGTAGTAGTATGTTTTTAAGCTGGAGGGTATTTTGGTAATTTGACTATTAACAGAAATTGAGTAATTTGGTGAGTTAGAGTTTACCATTCCACCGGTAACGACGGAGAGCACGAAAGAACCGACAATGGCGCCCAAGAGTTGAGCGATCCAGTAGAAGATGCCGGTGAGGATGGTGATCTGGCCGCCGACGGCTAATCCGAAGGTGACGGCGGGGTTGACGTGGCCGCCGGAGATGTTGGCTGCGATGGAAACTGCTACGAAGAGAGCGAATCCGTGGGCGATTGCCACCGCCACCAGCCCTGCTGGATCGAGGGCGGCGTCCGACGTCAACTTATCTGTCCAAACAACATCACGGCAACAAATCAGCAAATCGGAATTGTACACGTGGATCCAAAACTTAATTTTGCATGGCGTGCATGCATATATCACTCTAGGGCTAATTAGGTCATTTACATAATCAATGCATATATATTAGAGAGAGAGAGAGAGTGCAGGTGTGTGATGTGAAAACATTGACAGTTAAATGAACAAAATATAGTGATTAAAGAGATTTAGGTAAGAATATTAACTGTAAGCGATGGCGGAGCCGACGCCGGCGAAGATGAAGAGCATGGTGGAGATGAACTCAGCGATGTACGCCTTGATTGAGGAGAAGCTGAACGAGTCATCGAATCGGCCGAAAGCGATTCCCGGCATTTTTTGGTGAAGAAGAAGACGAGCTAGAGAGAGAGAGAGAGAGAGAAGAAAATATTGGAATGTTTTTGTGGAGGTACAAAGGGCACTTTCTAGGTCACATATATATACTAACAATTCCACATATGTATTAACCTTGGAGTGTGTATATATGATAATATATAATATATATTTAGTTCAGTTTGATGATGAGTAGAGTAGTTGTCTTCAGCATATACTATTTGATTTAGGGCTGCATCCGACGTGGAAAATTTTATCTACTATTTGAATTTAATTTATTTTATATTTTTGTAGTGAAATAATTTAGCAAGAGTAAGTAAACTGTGGTGATATTTCATTAATTTTGGTCACTGTTATATTAGTAGCTATAACTTGGTCAAAAGTTATATAAATGTATTTCATTATGTCATGCAACTTAGTTTAATTACAATATCACAGTCGATTTATAATACTAAAAGTTAAAATTGATAATAAAAAACAGTCAAAGATGAATAGTCTCCATCACCTTGGTTTAAGGATCACAGATACACAAGTACATTCTCCACCATATATTTCACATCTAGACAAAAGATCCTAAATAAGACACGAGTTTTCGACTCTTAATTAAAGTCGTTAATTAAATAATATCATAATATTTATCAGTTGGTAACAATTAATTTGTGCAATTCTTTTTTCTATGTGACAAAACTTGCACGTAGCTAAATATAAGCACACTTAGTTTACAAATACAAAACCGTCCGTAGATAATTTATTACACTTTACAAACACAAAATAACTAGCCATAAATTATAGTATTACATTTTAGATCAAATGTTTATGATATATACTACTTTTGTCACGTAATCGTTTATTATATGCATCTCAATGACATTATGACTATATCCATATAATATAACATATGTTTGTAATATAATTTGAAATAAAGATCTATAAAAAAAGATAGGAATATAAGGTAGGGCAAGTATTTCCAAGTATATATATATAGATAGATATATCCAAAAAAAAAAAAGGAATAGAGAATTAGAGAAGCTTAGCTGTCAAGAACGTAATGCGGTGGAAGTGTCCGGAAACTGTTTAATCTCAATAATATTTCCATGTGAGCCGACCAATTCAAATGAGGTGGGGGGGCCGCCGCCCCCAACCCCCAAAAAAAGAAAAAAATCGTTTCTCTCTCTAAATTAATTGGAGTATCCTGGAGTATTTATATCTAAAGAATTGAAACAATTCAAATTTATGATGTTATGTATATTGAGGTTATTCTAATTTTATTTACATAAGAAACTATTTTACAAATATATTACTTATTTATAACATGCATAAATGATAAGAGAAATTTAAGTCAATAACAGCATAACACCAAAACAACTCAACTGATATCGTCTTGTGAATTTAAGTGCTGACTCAATTTATTTCGATTTGTAAATTATTTTCGTGTTGATATTCGATTTCGAACCAAATCAACTGAGATGAAATATAATTTTGAAATAGAAGATATCGTTTTATATTCTAACAGTACATATTTAAATGTAAGTGAAATGAAATAGATAAAGGCGAAGTTGGGGTAGAGAGGGGCGGGGCCTGTCCCACTTTGGGCCCCATAATGCGCCGACCAGCCAATAAAACCTTAGCTTTTTGTTGGTTTCCTTTTCACTTTCTTTTTTATTACAAATAAATTTGTGTGGATAGGATTAGAGTGGACTGTGATATTAATATAGGCATGGATTAATTAAGGAATTTAAATTATTATAATTAAGGTATTTAATAATTGAGAATTATCAGGTAAGACAGGGATGGATAAGGGGAATCTTGATTTGATTAAGGTCGTGGGGAGCTTGGCTCAAATAAAGAAATGCAACTATTATCTAGAGATAAGCTATGAGCTAATATTTGATAATTAAGAGATTTTTTATTTTCAATTGCACAATTGGTATATTTAAGACATAATAATCCTATTATTTTATTGAAACACTAATTTGCCACTATTGTACTCGAGAACCAAAGAATTGTTATAATGAGCAATAGGCTGTCATACATATATCTGTAAAGATATAGTAAAATTAAAATTCCATATTTTCACGTATTTCATAATATGACCTAAAGGGTTGGCAAATGTTATATCCTTTTTTTTCTTTTATTAGAGGCTTTGAGCCACTTATTTGTAAACTAATATTCTACCTCATATTTTTTTATTTTGTGTGTAAAATTTGAATAATCTTTTATTCCTTACAATAGAAAGGGATAATTTAGTGAATGGAACTAGAATCTGATATTTGCGTGGAAATTTATGTATATATCATGTTCGTGTGTAGTTTTTGTATCTTTATACTCTTTTAGTTTCATTTATTGGTGCAAAATCTTTCAAGCTTCAAATCACTTCAAACTACAGTGTTTTTTGCCCAAAGAGATTTTGTAGTATCTTCTTAGCATGATATGGAAAAGATATGATTGAATTTAACTAAGTGACAATAACATCTCCTTAACAAAGAAGTGACAATAATATTAAAGTTTGATATAATCCTCTGCTTCGTATCACATTCAAATCTTATATAAAATTTTATTAATACATACCCACAAAAATGATATCATTATCCTACACATGACAACTCTGAGTAATTTGCTATGCATAATAGAAAATCTACAATCAAGGGTAAATTGTTCTCTTCACCATAAAGTGAATATGAAAATAAATTCATGGAATATAATATTTAAATAAAGATGACATTTCCCTTTAAATTCCAACCCTCTAGGAGCAAAAATAGAAATAAAGCTCCATTTGGATACGACCAAATAAATGATGGAGGCAAATGAAAAGCACAATTTTGAAAAACAAATGATTATCTTCAGAAAAGGAAAGGAAAGAAGGAAAATGATTGTTGGACGGTCCTAACTCCTAATTAAGGACGGTGTCAATACTTTATGAGATGGTCGGTGTAAAAAAATAATTGTGACAACGATTTCATGGGGGTTCCAATTTAAATAAGATTTATTTTAATCTAAAGTTTCAACCACATAACCTAGATACGGTTTCACGGTTCCAACAAATTATTTACATACAAGGAGTGACGTAAAGAGGGTGAATTACTGTAAATTCAAGCAGTGAAATTGCAGTACAAAGTATGGTAACCGTAAAATCTCGGAGGTGAATGGATCAATCTACCTGCACGTTTTGAGGAAAAGGAATTGAAGCACAGCAATGGTAGAAGCCATTCTCGTCGAACTTAAACCTTTGAGAAAGATGAGCTTCGCGTATATCGTACTCACCCCATTCCTCACTACCATACAGTTCGAAAATACCTCTTGCATCAAACGGGTCCACCCTTTTAGTTCTCGGCATTCTGGATGTTGGGAAAAAAAAAAAACGAAGTACAAAGGGTCAATTTCAGCATGTAGACTGACTGCAAACACGAAATGTAATAAACGAACACGAAGTACAGGAGCTGCACCTTTTCCTGTGACGAGCATTCATAAGGGTAGCGTGCAACTGCATCAAAAGGAAAGATTGCAGACTATCAAAAATACTTGAACAAAAAGTGCAGTTTTTATGAGTGTGTGATCGAATTGTGCTCTACAGAATATCATGGATGGAACGAGAAGGTAAAATGTATGGAGCACTGTGAAGTCTAATCTAGTTAAGAAGCATAGAGGATCGAAAAACAGTGAAAGGATGTAATTATCTGCTCACTAGCAATCAAATATAAGCAGCCAATACATCACTTTCCTCTTTTTTAAGGGGGGGAAGATCTTGCCACTACTCAAGATATAATGATACAATGAAGATCGAGTGAGTGTATTAAGTGTTTGCTTTTCTATTGTGCGTGGGAGGAGGGGAGAGATGAATAATTTTCAATGAAACAGAATGGAGATGCTTCAAAATATATTTAGTGACGTACTGCGAATATGTCGAAAGTATTAATGATAAAGGTACCTTCAACTGCTGTTCTGCATCTTTTCCAACAAGCAATCCAGCTTCAGCGAATGCATCAGTAATGACTTCTAAGAACGTTCAAGAAAACCAAAAATAATTCTTCGAGTAATATAAACATAATAAAGTGTCACTTAAGTAGTTAATTTTGGAGCTAACATTAAAGAAAGACAAACAGCACAAGATATGGATACGACAAGCACGTAAAAGTCGTCCCTCAGCACCAATTTCTTCTACAGGGGCATAAAGAACAAAAGCCTTCTCCTTGGAACCTCTCATCAAGTCCTGCAAGATACATGGAACGAAACGTCAATAGAGTCACAAGACCAAAGTAACTGCTCTAAAAAAATAATTTAATATAAAGAAATGTGTTTGTGGCTGTGTTCATTCGTCTGTATCCATAAATTGCGCAAAAAACAATACAATGCAAAGATACAGCTACCACAAATACTAAGCAGCACATCACGTTTTAGAAGACACCGCATATTGCTCATGGGACATTATTCTACAGATAGTTTCAAAGAAATGAGCACCAAACAATTTCTTGAGAACTATCTGTAACAATGCTCGAGCAATAGCAACCAGTAATTTGTGTGAAATAATTGACAGTCGCATAATTAAATTTTAACCAAGATGAAACCTTACCAGTCCCTTTAGTCTGATCAAAAGTGGCCGGTTCTCTAAAGCATCCTTTACTTTTGATGAGACACTCTAGAAGGCAGAAAAAAGGCACTATGAAGATAAACAATGGTCAGTCAAATGTAAGTTGGTTATAGAAAATTTCACCTGCAAAACCTCTGTAGCTGCTTTAACCCGCTCCTTGTTCCATAACTTCAGCATGAGAACAGTTAGGTGAAAGGTTTTGGGTTTAATAAACATGGATTGCTCAATTCCTGAGTCTGCATGTAAGAGATGATTCGATCAATGTGAAGGAAGAACTACATGATGAAACATTTGATGCATGCTGAGTACTTATGTAATTTCTAAAATTCCCACCTCCAAGCCTCCAACCACTTTCTTTAGGTCTTTTTTAACGCAGTGAGGGGGGGGGGGGGGGGGGTCATATATCTTTACCTGTCGATTCAGAAGAAGTGGTCTCTGAGGAAGGAGCCTTTGGCTCTTTGGGAAGATAACTGACGAGAGGAATGTTTACTCTAACTCGTCTATCAGCACCAACAGCTTTGACTTCAGCAACTACAGGTGTTTCTGGACGTTGGTTGTTGTTTATGTTTACTTCAACATTAGCATCAGCTTTCTCCACTTTCAATTCAATAGAATCTTTGGAAGCTGTAGGATGATTCTCCTCCTTGTCTACAGTATCTCCACCCATATCCTTATCCTTATTTTCATCTTTATCATCAGTCGTCACTCCAAGTATTGTATTTTGAAAATCGACAAGTTTGTCAAGTAGTCCAGGATGAATAGCCAAAGGAAGCGAAACGAAGTGAGAATAGTCAAGATCTCGACTATTAACAGCCTGTTGGAGAAAAAAGCATATGTTAATTAAATATCAATGCAGAAGCTAACTCCAAGCCAGAACATGCACTCAGTGTTTGGAATTTATATCAAAACATTGCCAAATGCCAATTAGACAAATAAAATCAGTTATAGGTGTATATTCATGTAAAAATGCCCAAAAGCATGCACTAACAGAGTATGCTGGCAAATAACAATCAAATGATTTAGGCCAGATGAAAAGTTAAGCCAATCAACCTTATCAATAATAGTTCGTAGCTTCTCAGATGCTTGAGTAATACTTTCAGCAGAGTTGCCTTTAAGGACTGCAATGATACACTAGTTAGGTAACATAAAAGGATAAGACATGATTATTAATAGAATTGGATATTGGGCCCAATTCCCCTTAAAAAGGCCTTATTAAGGGGAGGGATACCTCACCATTATAAGGAGGTTCATGCCAAGATCTCCAATCAATGTGGGACATTTTAACATGCCCCCTCACGCGCAGCGTGGACAATAACCAACGCCATCTGTTGACAACAATATTGGGTGGCGACCATCATTGGATTGGGCTGGCTCTGATACCATAATAGAATTGGATATTGGGCCCAATTCCCCTTAAAAAGGCCTTATTAAGGGGAGGGATACCTCACCATTATAAGGAGGTTCATGCCAAGATCTCCAATCAATGTGGGACATTTTAACAATTACTTACTCCATAAAACATCAAGCTAATTGATCACTAAAATGACATAGCAGAGAAAGAATCATGTCTTATAGGGGGAAATCTTTATATAAAAAAATTGAGATAATGAGGACGGAAAACCCAGGACGTTCTAGAAGTGGAAAACAAGACAACAGAAAATAATGAAAGCGAAGATTCTAACTGTAGACGGCAGTTATAATATCATCATTCTTGTATCAGGGTATGATGACTTAGAAAGAAACACGAATATGAATTGAACTTAAGAACACTAGAGAAAGCTCATTATATTCATCGGTGAGAGATTATTCTGAAGAAAAACTTTAAGGCAGAAATTAAGCACAATATCTCTAGAAACAACACACTCACTGATTGACTCCTCTTGTTTAGATAATGGAAATATAATTTTAACGCCAGTCTCCGCTTCAATCTCCTTCTGAGTGGCTCCCCTGCCCAGATTGTAAAATAAAGGTTTATTACAAGTTATCATCAACACAAGTCTCAACGTGCAGTGTCAGTGACTCAGTGACATACCATTTCCCTTTGATGAATCGCATTACGGATGCTCCTATCTGCAAAAAAACATATCAGACCAGCTAAATACAATTACCAATAAGAAGGGCCTAATGATACAGTGGCTTAAATACAAACAGGAAAAGTAACTCTCTCAATTGGCCTGTCGGGAGGGCACAAAACCCTTTTCTTTTATTTTCTTTCTTTCTTCTTTTTTCTTCTCTCCCAATGAATAAATTAAAAAAAAAATATTCCAAGAGGCCTGCACTGTTTTATGAACAAATAACAACTCAGCTAAATCTTTTCAAACCTCGTGTTTAGTAATGCTTAGGGAAGTCAGATATTATAATCAGACAAATGACAGAAAAGGGAGACAACAAATACAAGTTGAAAATTTGCAAGGACTTCTATGATTAATAAGAAAATAGTATTCATGGAAAAGCAGTTCGAGTACTAAATATCGCCTATCTTCTACTTTTAGATCAGCTTAAACAGACATTTAACCTTCAGCAACAAAGCTTGCAAAATCAAGACAGCAAACCATGCTGGTGTATCAGACAAGGTATGGACAATGTGGCTACATTCCACCTCTTTTAACAACTAGACATGCACTCACCCTCTTGAAGTAACAAACTCAGTTCAGCATAAATTTCTTAAGAGACTAAACCAATTATGTGGTAAGAGGCCAAGATGCAAGAATTACAGTTGCTTTCAACATTTAATCTTTACATTCTGTATCATTTTTCAGTTATTAAGAAATCTGCTTAAGAGAAACATTTCCAAGACTACAATAGAGCCTTGGTACACTAAAATATAAGGGATAACAACTTGTATAGTTCTGCCTAATTATCTGCAAAGGACTGCAAGTCATACTATTTTAATGAACTTCCTGGTTTATCTTCAAGATTCATTGAAATTTTTTAGGTTCATGAGGGTAAAAACATGTAGAGGACAGAAGGAGAAAACGAAGATGCAACTGCAGCGATGTTTTTGAATGAAGCCAAAACCAAATGTATCATAAATGATAAGGCTCGGTATATGTTTTGTTCAATGAAGGAATGATGCACAGAGGTAGGTTGAGCCATAATGAAGGACTAGCTTGATCCCCCTAGCTAGAGCCTAGAGCAGAGGCAATCTTGATTATTGTCTACGAACAAAACAAACAGAATATGGTTTCCACATAATCCACAAATTGCCTACAAATAGAACTTTAAGCTGCATAAAATGTCCACATATGAGGGCTTCCTACCCCAAACTTTGTAATGTACTTAATTGGGATCAAAGTAGTCCAACCAGACAAGAAGAAACTAATAAAACTACACAATACATTTAAGAAAAGGAGTAACGGAAGACCTCATATGATAGATAGATAACAAGATATATAATGGTACTCCCACCATATATAACTGAAAGTCCTCACCTCCATAGATAATGAATGTTTCATAGAAGGAGTTAAGTTTTCATCGACTGATATATCAATCTTGCCACTTTCTGTCACTAGGCCTGTATCTGGGCCAACTTGCTCCTCCAAAACTGCAATGTTACTATCTTCACATTCAGCTATTGAGACAGTTGAAGAAGTACCGTGAAGCACTTCTTCCAGTCGATTTTTTGGCGTCAGCCTTTCACCATCACCTGAAAGCATGAACCTGTCACATACTTCACCAAATAATCAACACAAAGAGAATCAACCAAACGTTCTAAAATACATGTGCCGTTAAATGATTGCTTACACAGATGATGAGACTTCTCATACAGATTTCATAACATCATACATCATTTACGGTACATATACACTATATACTGTTATCCAAATTCTATAACAATAAGCTGCTACGGTGTCACCTTGAATAACTGCTTTTATTCACTAAAAATAACAGAAAATACAAAAAAACTGCAAATCCACAAAAAAGATCACCCTCAGAGCGATCAGGCTGAGTGGACACTGCTCTCCATGTTTGCGCAACTTGTTTTCCCTTTTTCCGATCAATTACATTTCTCCTTCCATTTCTAGCATCCATATTCAACTCAGAGCTAAAACCGTGCCAAAGCTTACGCTTCTATCACATAATTTCACAAAGTAGAATTAAAATGGAGAAAAACTACGAATATTTAGATAATACAAAATAATTCAAGTAATTTGTCGAAATTTCCAAACCTGGAAGTCGAGCCAGGGCTTCGATTTTGCGCAAGTGTTTGTAGTTTCACGAAATAGAAACTTCAGTCTGCACTAGCATATTCAAATATCAATACACAGAGACAAATATAGTTATCAAAATAGAAAAATGGATAAGCAAAAGATGTAAATTACTACCTGAACATAGACCTGCAAGTTATCATTTCCCGACTACCGGCGGCGGCGGCTGTAAATATATTATAGTTTATTTTCTTTTTCTTTTTTTTTTTGTTTTCTTTGTTTTGAGGAAATTCTATAATTATCCAAAGATAATTGGGCTTAAATAAGCCCATTTTTTTATCCTGACCTATCCAGGCCCAATTTTGATCCATCTTAAGATATCAAAGCTGCGTAATTTATTATAATGGTGGTTAGTTAAATTTCCAAAATAATCAATAATCAAACCAGATTATATAATATAAAGTTTAAGAACCTAATTAAAACAAAAAAGGTCACACACCCAAATACAAAAAATGTGAAAGGTTTAATTTTTTTCGTAGTCAGGATAACCCGCATCCGCTATTCGACGTACACAGTAAGCCATTACCATCCGCTTATGTACAATAACTTGCAAACATGTGTGACAAACTTGACCTATAAAGTGTTGGTAGAATTCATTGGATACTAGGGTGCTTCACATGTATATTTATATTCTTGTATGATTAAACTAAGGTTTCCCCTTCTAAAGTTTGTCGCACGTGTTTTTGGACCGGGCACGATTTAATTTATAGTTGGGATGCATATAAATAGGTAAATATAGTAAATGTCATGAATTTTGAATATTTAAATGACCATATTTAAATATTTAGGTTTAGATCATCTTATCCTTGAGGTAGAGACCATTTCTGTCACGGTCTAGGCGGATAGTCGGGCCTATTTCGGGCCTCAGCCCGAGCCATTAATTCGATGCAGTGTATTCAAGATTGGGCCCGTTTGTCAAGATGAATGACTTCGTGGAACTACAGTATTTAAGTCTGAGGTTTCAAGTTAGGTTTCTTCATCATTTACTTATAATTAATTAGTTTCATTTGAGATTGATTGACACTCAATATTGTGGAAACGAGGCACTTTAATTATATGTGTTGAGTTGGGATAATTCGTACAAAATTGTGTTTGTTTAAGCTTGTAATTCTAATGCGTACAATATCATAACTTTGCCATACACCAATAAATTTATTAGATAAATATGGAATTGCTGATAGTTAGAAATTCCATTCACCTAAAACACGTACGTATAAGAGTAGTTGTATTAATAGTTGAATTTCTCGTATGAAAATTTATTGTAATATATAAGAGTAATATGGTTAATTAATTGTATTAATAGTTGGATTTCTCGTTTGAAAATTTATTGTTTTTATATTACTAGGTTATCTTATTGATTTCTTTCTCTTTATTGCTCTTCTTTTCTATCTACCACTTTTTTTTTCCCTTTTCTTTTTTTTTTCCTTTCATTTTTCTCGTGGGTATGATCAAGTACCTAAAGAAACATAGGAAAAATGTACAGAAGCTAGCAAAACAAAACAATCTCAAATATCATCTTGAGTCTTGACAGTCATATCCGAACTACAACATATATACAGTCTAACTACGAAACAACAAGTATACCCTAATTTTAAAATACATAAATAATAGCCAAATACGAGTCGAGCTCAAGTCAATTCAAAATAATCTCGAGCGTTAGGCTCCATATTTTGCACTTTAGTGGCGGTATTCTTGACCCGCCACACCTTGAGAACGCCATCAAGGCTCCCGGTGCACACGGTGCACCCCTCCTCCCCGGTCTCGTCCGAAATACGATTAGGGAAGGCGGCGACACACCTAATCGGCCCGCGGTGCCCTTGCAGCACCGCGATGCACGAATGGAACCCATCTGCATCCCTAACCCAAACCCGACTGGTCGAGTCCGCTGACCCGCTGATCACGTAAGTGCCCACGCTCGCCAAGCACATGACAGCGTGCGTGTGCCCCGGCAGCGCCCCGCCGTACTGGAGCTGGCCGGAGAACCAACCCTTGAGCCAGTAATGCACGTACCCGTCAGTGCATCCGCCGTAGAGCACTCCCCCGTCAGGGGTTAGGGCCAGGGTCTTGACGGGGGAGTACTTGGTCGGCAGCGTCACCGTGAGGGAGTGGGGGCGGGCCCCACTGCAGAAGTTGCGCCGCCACACCCTCACGGTGGCGTCGTCGGAGGCGGTGTAGAGCACGCCGTCGTCGGCGAGGGCGATGGCGTTGATGGGCTCGGGGTGGGCTTGGATGGTCTCGATGCATTTGAAGTCGGAGATTCTCCACACTTTTACCGTCTTGTCGAAAGAGGCTGAGTACAAAATGTCGTCGGATGTATTGATTGCTAGGGATGATATTGGCCCTAGATGCTTCGACTGTAGATAACAAAATTTGGTAGTTATTATTTAGACATAAAAATGGAGGAATTCAATAATTTACAGTTGATAAAATAAACGGTAGGCAGACATTTAATATCAAACAGGATGTTGGTTGGTGTCCTTTTTAGATATGGTATCGTCTAAAAAATTCTTAACTATCTTTAATTACAATATTAACAGTCAGGATCAAATCTTAAAATAATGGGTTATAAACAAGGCGGATATTAATTCTATTGTAGCATTGTACAATATTTTTACTCATATTTGAAAAATGATAGTAATATTTTGCATATGTAGAAAACAATTAAAACAAAGCATAGACAACATATGGCAGATTTTTTAAATTTCACTTACCATGACGATAATTCGTAGATACAATACGAGATGTTACAAAATGCTTTAAATTAGATCAGTTGATATCTTAAAATGTGTAATATGCATGATCTAAGGAGAAAAGGTCAAAATTGCACCTTTTTTTTCCTTAACTAGTATGTGTCGTGTATTTGAATAAAAAAAATCAAATTTTTTAATTTTTTTTTAAGTTTTGAATGAGTATAATATTTAAAATATTTAATTTGTACAAATTTATCTTAATATATTTGGATTTGGATGTAACATAAATCTTGATAGATATAATAAAGGTTATACAAAGATTTTTGTCGAAAAACTAAGAAAGAAATATATCTACACTAATCATGATAGAATTTAAGTCAAAAATATAATCACTAACATAAAATATGTAATCATACTTTTTATATGAATAAAATATCTAACAAATTTGGATAATTTTTACTTAATCAGCCAAATTATGACTAGTAACATTATGACTGAATAGCATCACTCATGATCGAGTCATGCATTTTTATTTTTTTTTGGTAAATATCGAGTCATGCATTCATTACAGGCAAATAAGACCACTTTCAAAAAAAGTGAACGCCTTTTGAATTTATTAGAGTTCATCATTGTGTGGAAGTTGTAAAAATTAAATTTGACAATAATTTGGAGGATAAAGATAGAAAAACCCATTAACACTCAGTATCCCAACTAACTCTTTAATTAATGTTTCATAAATGTCAAGCAAGAAATTAAACCAGCAAAAACGAAAACCACAGGATTTAATTAAGACATCTATCCATCAAGAAACTAAGACTTTTAATTCATTAAACTCCCCTAATTGTATCACCAAATGCAGAAATTTATTTAACACAATTAAATTGTGAAGGCCGTCTAGCTATAAATCGAAATTATAAAACTATATTATATTTTATTTTAAATTTTGACTTTTACGGTATACAAAAAATTAATATCAAGAAATTATCTTGTCAACAAATAAAAGAATCCTTGCACGTTGTATAAACTTTATGGCCATTTATAGACAATAGTGCTGCTTTTTAACTGATATATAAGCAATATATAACTGCTGGAGAAAACGACTGTACCAATAAAACAAATAAAACCAAAATTATTCAAGACGACGCCCTACATATTTCAAAATTTTATTTTATTTATTACTTTCTCCGTCCCAATAGCAAGATCTGGTTTTCCTTTTTTGTCTGTCCCAATAGCAAGGTCTCATTCCAAAAATAGAAATAATTAACTCTTCAAAAGCTGTAGGACCTACCACTTTTTCTCCTTTTACTCTTGTTTCTTAATAATCGTGCCCAAAAGCAAGTGAGACCTTGCTATTGGGACGGAGGGAGTAATACACAGTATTTGAAATGATAATATATATCATGTAACACTTCAAAATTGGACAAGAATGATCAATCGACAACTAGAATTACTTTTGCTGATGAGGTTCTTTTATTCCTAAACCATATCTATACATGTTATTTGTGTGTTCATAAGTCATTTTCGCACGTGCACATGCCACGTGTACATTTATTTCTTCAAATGCTAGCTTCGATTTTTTCATCTCTTGATTCAATGCTATCGAGTAGTATTAGGTATGTATTAATGATATTATTCTGAAATAGTGTTATCATGTCTGCAATAAATAAATTAATCTAAATGCATGCGACTAGCTTTAAATATTTTTGTCACTTTCATTTAGTTATAGGTAGCTACTTTATCGGACATAATTAAAAAACCAACTTTTTCCGCTACAAGCATAAATTATCATAACTATTAATAAGCGAAAACTTACCGTTTTATCATGGCCGGCGATATATCCGCGGAGAAAACTCCCGGCGGCCGGAACGGTGGCGATTCGCACGTGCTTGACAACCCCTTCCCACGTGCGACGCCAAACCCTAATTTTGCAGTCGGAGAAGGCAGCGTAAACCCTATCGTTGGAGACCTGCAGCGCGACGACCATGCAAGCTTTGGTTTTGAGGTGGGCGCACTCGGTGAACTCCGGCATCTTCCAGACGCGGACGGCGTTTCCCTGCGAGCCGGTGTAGATGAGGTTGTTGGCGGCGGCGATGCAGAGGATCTGGCCGTCTTTTTTTAGGACGGAGGAGATACAGCGGTAGGAGGCGGGGTCGACGTCGAGCTTGGAGGCGTCGGTGGCGAAGGAGAGGCGAGGGGTGGAGGGCTGGGAGTGGTGGAGGGGGAGGGAGAGGGAGGCGGCGGTGGTGGAGCTCAGGCGGGGAGGGAGGGAGGCGGCGGCGTCGGAGCGCGGCGCTTCTTTGGAGGAGACGCTGCGGGGGAATTTGATGGTGTGGGTGTGGCCTCTCATGTCGAAGGAGGGATTGGGCGGGCCATCCTCTAGGGATGAAGCCGTCTCCATTTATACGGAATATGTAACGTATGATGTTTGTATCTATATATCACCTGTTAGAGAGAGAGAGAGAGAGGAGGAGGAGGATGGTTTAGTGAAGTTAATAAGGTGCTAGCTGTGGGAATAAGGTGGTTGAATTATTATTCTGAGATTGCTGGATACATTTACGTTTTTGGAGACTAATAGGTAAGTTCAAGAGTACACAATTAATAATGGCACGAAAATCAAACACAATTAAACCACAAAATTTATAGAATAAATCTATGCAGCGCTAGCCATAATTTAAGCTATAATTTGACTGAATAAAAAAAACAAATCAGTTTATTTAATTTTTTTTAGTTCTAAATGACTTAAAATATTTAAAATATTTAATTTGTACAAATTTATCTTGATATATTTGGATTTTGATATAACATAAATCTCGATATATATAATAAAGATAATACAAATATTTTTGTCGAAAAAATAAGAAAGAAATATATTTACACTAATCATAATAGAATTTAAGCCAAAAATATAAACACTAACATAAAATACATAAAAAATATAATCAAATATCTAACAAAATTGGTCTATTTTCACTTAATCGATCAAATTATGGCTGAATAACATCACTCAAATTTATAATACCGGCGTACTAGCTCCCTCTGTTACACTACCAAGAAAATAGAGAAAGTTAATCCCTCCGTCCCCAAATATGTGTTTCGAGTCGCTAAAAATTTTGCCCCCAAATAAATATATTATTATACACTTCTATGCAAAAATTATGTCAAATTGTTATATTTACCATTTGACTCAAAGTTAAAGGTATACTTTTTCGGTAAAATGAGTCATTTTTGCCCATTACCTTGGTATGTGTATTTTGACAGTTCAGAACACTTATTTGTTGATATTAGTTACAAATTCACAATTTGTCTTATCGTAATTGTTGGGAAAATTAATAGAGTTTTGAAGTGATACCAAAACCCAGCTGACCCCAACCGAGTAGATGTTTGCACAAGCCCAAGTGTTTTCCAGCTCACCTGTTTGAGCTTATAGATTTTCTATGTTTACAGGTGGTCGCTGAAGACAGCAGAAGACCCAGCTGAGTACACAGCAGGGTAAGTCAAGTCGAGTAATAAGGAACGTTATCCAGATCCAAGACGATAAAGTTCTTCCAGACACAGCTGTAGGAAAGACCCAGCTCGTGTGACAACTCAGCTCAGCGTCAAGACCCAGCAGAGTTCAAGACTCAGCTCAGCGTCAATGATCCAGCAGAGTTCAAGACAGCTCAGAGTCACCAACACAGCAGAGTCGAAGTGAACTTTAGATAAAGTCAGATCTGATCTGGACCATCAGGAACTCGACACCTCAGCACCTAGAAGTCAAACCTAGGATTGCTTTACGAGGAAATCAAGGAAGAAGACAAGTCAATCCTGTCAGAAGTTAGGTAAAGATTCAGAACGGCTCTTTCCAACGGCTAGTTCTAATCTCTCCCTATATATAGAAGTCTTCTTCATCATCAGAGAGAGAGGAGTGACGAGAGAATAGATTCAAGAGAGATCAACATACTTCATTGAAGGAAGTCTAACCAAAGATCAAGAGATCTCTCAGAAAAGCTTCAAAGATCCAGCAGCCTTCATTCTTATAAGATGTTATTTATTCTCGTGCCGTCAAGCTCTCTCCCACTAGTATCTAGGCATATAATCCTTCCCATCTTAAGCCTAGTTTGAACGAGTTCATCATACTCGAAGTTCTTCATTGTAAGAACTCGTTCATAGTTGGAAAACCCCCCAAAACCCAAACCCAGAAAAGGTTAGGTAAAAGGTACGCCTGCTCGAAGCGCGTAATTCGAGTGTTGGTTCTGTAGTACCCGCAAACTACAGGTTAGGCTTCAATTTCTGCCGTAAACGATCTGGTTACGTTTCGATACGAGACGCGTAAACTTGTATCCAGCTTGAGGAACTAAGCTGCAACGCTTGCTGACTGCGCGAAAAGTCAGTGGTATCCTTAGTGGATTACCAGAGGTTTCTGGTCGTGGACGTAGGAGTAGTTTCTCCAAACCACGTTAAATAGCTGTGTTCTTTCATGTTTATTTATGCATCCGCTAACCCTTCATAAGCATTATTTCAAGGCATAAACCGACTAACCGAAAAGAGAAACACGGCTTTGCAATATATTTAAAGCAACGGACGGACTTTCCAAAAACCCACCACATTCCGCACATGCCACCGTGTCGATCAAGCCGCCTTCCATTTGGATCGAACACGCCAAATTTCACTCAAAAGAGTTTTAATTGGAAAAGTTTTTAAACCTTGGTGTATTCACTTCTCTACACCAAGGTATCCGTCTTGGGACCATCAATTGGTATCGAGCGGTGGTTCAAAAGATCCTTGTATCATCAAGTCGCATTTCTTTCTTGATAGTGGTCACTGAACAGATCCTTCAAAGTTTCAAAATCTTTTTAAAAGTCATTATATTGCATACGTCATGGAATCTTCCCCGTGCGGGAATCTTCCGACATTCTCTCGTCGATGATTATCGGATACGAAGTTTCGACTCAAAAGCTTTCTGAGTGCGCATCACGACATGATGTGGGATGTTATCACTGACGGACCCATCATCATCATGAAGTCAGAAAGACAAGCAGAAACCACACCTGGAGCTGAACCAGTACTCCGTCAAGTTGTGAAGCCCAAAAGGGAGTACTCTCGGAAGAAGAAGACAAGTGGTTTGGACAGCTACGCTCGCAACGTCATCTCCTCAACGGTGACGAACGTTTATCTCAGCAAGATCATCAACTGCGAGACAGCTAAGGGGATGTGGGACACTCTAGCCAAGCTGTGTGAAGGCTCAGAGGAAATTCAAGAGAACAAATTCTCAGTTGCATGCCAGAAGTTCGACAATTTCAAGCAACTCACATGAGTCCATCGATCAAATGGAGCTCAGATTCTCCAACCTCGTCATCGAGATCGAGACGATCCGAACTGGAAAATATACAGTTCGAGACAAGAACTTGAAAGTTCTTTCAGCTCTCTCCTCAGAATGGTGTACACACAAAGTGGTTCACCAAAGCAGAACTGATCTTGGCAGCATGGAGACGGAAAAATTATTTTCCATCTTGAAGGCCAACGAATTTGATGCAGGGATCACAGCGAGAGATTCATCCGGCCGAATGAATGAAGCGGGCGAAGATCAAGCCGAGAAAAGAAGCTCAATCAGCTCAGCTTGGAAGGACCAACAAAGAGCTCAGATTTATGAGCAAAGATGATTTGAACGAAGAAGTTGTCATGCTTGTACGAAGCATTAATCAGCTGGAACAAAGCAAGGAAAAGTACAAGAACATCGTGAAGGTTCATCACGACAAGCAACTCTACCCAAAGAGCAACCCAGCTGAGTCATCCTCCCGGAGAGAAGATAAAAGGATCGAATCGAGCGAAACGGATGATGATCAAATCTCCTTCTCCGACTCAGATGAGGATGATTGCTCTGATTAAGATGTCTGAAACATCTTAGAGAAGAAACCCAGCTAGCTGACTGGGACCAGCTGTGAAATAATGACAGCTGGATACAAATCTGAAGAATCAGCCAGTCATACAGCTGAGTACATTGGTCTCAAGAGAAGTTTAGAGAAGCAGCAGATGAATCAGCTGGATTTGGAACAGCTGACCTTAACAAATGAATGAGCCAATGATGAGAAAAATCCGCTCAAAGGAAGTAGGATGCAGCTGAAGAAAAAGCCACCTACTGACAAATCAAGGGGGAATTCTACATAGCTGGAAAGATTTAGTAAAATCAAGTAGAATACCCAGCAGGATGCTCTCTCCAAAATAAACACAGCTGGAGTCATCAGCTGAAGAGAAACCTGATCCAGCAGGAGAAATCAAGATGATCCTCTAACCCAGCTGACAACTTAGAAAGCATCCAAGAGACTTCTCAACATCTGAAGGAATCCATTGTTGGGAAAATTCACACAAAAGCACAACATGCTGAAATCTAAATCAAGATGATGAGTGGATCACTTGGACCGCTCAAACCGGATGAAGAAAAATCATCCAGCTGAGGGGGAACAAACTCAGCTGGATCCCAAAGTTAAGTCCAGAAGGATTACCCAGATGAAGGAGATTCAAGCTCAGTTGGACATCAGTCGCAAAGCTCAAGGGAACTCAGCTGAAGGAAATTCAAGCTAATCTCAAAATACTCAGTTGAGGAGAACTGTCAATCGAACAAAGGAGAAGACAGCTGTGATATCAGCTGGATACTGTGTCCAAGATGACCGGTCTGCATCTCATACAATAAATGCTCTGAGGAATATGCTATATAAAGTCCAATTATTTTGAATTCATATGTTAAGTGGACAGACATTCCTTAGTTAAATTGTTTGATAAGTTTCCTTTCCCATCGCATTAATTATAAAGTCTGCATAGTACTGTAGCACGGCAGGATCGAGGCAGAACGTCAAACGTTTAAAATACCTCACGCGCGGTTGTAATACACTCGCCGAAAGCACGTCAGCAAAACGTGATGAGTGAATCTCTCCCAGCCGTTGATCAGAATACCAACTGTTTCAATCTTAACCGTTGATCCGTTATGGCAGTTGATATATATGGAAAAGATACGCAGATCCTTTCTTCCTTCATCTTTATCTCTGCAAATTTCAAAGATTCAAAATCTTCATCTATTATCTGCAAGTTCTTCGCACAATCAAATTCTCCAAGTTGCAGAAATGGCGCCCAAGAAATCAATCGCAGGGATGAACCAGTTTGAAGCCCTAATGACAAAGCTGTCATTTGAGAGTATTCTATCCACCTCCAATCTCCATGTTTCTGAGTTAAAAGAGATGGTGGATATAGTTGCAGACTCCGGTCTCCTGCTGTGGGCAACCTCCATGCCCAAGCTTTTGCTAAAGAGAGATGCCGCACTGTTCTACCTCAACATTATCGACGAAGACGGCTTCTACTCATCGTCATTTGACATGAGCGTCAAAGGCGAAGACGGAAAGTTTGATACAGCTACCGTCACCATCAAACTCAATAAGATGCTACGAAAGATGTTCAACCTTCCCAGAGAAGGAGGATTCATCCCAGATGATTACAGTCGGGAAGAAGTAGATGAATTCCTCAGCAGAGAGATGCTTATCTCCGGAGCCGTACGAGCAAGCATGTCAAAGCTCCCGCTCAAGCCAAAGTACTGTTCTTCTTGGATATTACTCAAAAATGCATCTTAGGGATAGCTGGATCTCAAGGAGAGATCAGCATTCCAAAACTCAAGCCGATGATTGCCATGATCAAAGGCGCAAACGTCAACTGGTTTGATTTTCTACTCAATCGACTGGTCAAGGAGTCAGAGAAAATAAAGTTCAACTCCACCAGGACGACGTTTTCAGCTTCAGAGCCACTGTATCTTTGCTCCAAAATTTCTTTCTTGATAGAGCAAGCAGTGAAAGGGCACACAGTAAAGTGGGCTGATTCAGAACCGTTTCCAGAAACGAAGATTCTTTTCCAAAGAATGAATCAAATCAATGATCTTCTGAAGAAGCAGTCTGCTGTGAGTAAGGGCAAGAAGCAGCTGGAAGGAACAGAGGCAGAAGTTCCAGCTGAGAAGAAACAAAGAAAGAGGAAGGCAGCTGACCCTAAACCAGCTGGAGGTCCAGCTGAGAAGAAAAAGAAAACAGCTATCATTCCCAGTCAAGCAATGGTGATTCTCTCCCCACAGCCAGTGTCGGCCTTCGATCAATACGGATCAAACATCCTGGCCGAGATGGGATTGAATGACGGATTGTCATCCAGCTCAGAGGACGAGCTGGATAATCCAAGAAGCTCACCCCAGCCCTCACCTCCTCTCAGCTCTCCGCCGAAACAGCCTTCCCCTCCACCCAGCTCTCCATCCAAAGAGCCATCTCCGCAAGAGAGCGGTGAAGATATTCAACCGGCCGAAGCTCCTTTATGTACCACCGACACCCAAGCCGAACCCTCTTCCACTTATCCTACCACCCCCAAAACACTTCACCCAAAGCTCAAACTCCCACACAGTTGGCTGATACTTCTTCACAGCCAATTGTGAACCCTTTTGAACCTGCTCCTCAAAACACCTCAGAATCAGAAGAGAGTGATTCTACTACCTCTCCTTCTCTCAACTCTACTGGCTCAGCCTTTATGGAAGCCATGTACGAGGACTTGCGCATTGCAGGGATCAAGAGTGTTCTAACTCAGCATCCGATTCTGGCGCACCTGCCCATTGCCCTCGTCAAAGTTGGAGACCTCAAGTTCTATCTGGCTACCAAGATGGCAACTTGGTACCAGAATGAACAGCTGATAGAGACTTTCTCCTTTGAGAAACTGAAGACTGATGAAGCACGCCTCCAGCACACTTTTGGCTTTGGAAGTCTGGAGGATGCATATTTGCATCAAGATGATCTCATCAGAGGAATAATTGAAGTATCTCAGCAGTATCCCAAGCCGCATCCAGCTGAAGTCTGGGAATCAGCCGATAAGCTTCTAATAGCAGCGGGATGGGAAACACTTTCTGGAGCTGACAATTCTAAAGAAGTCTCAGCTGAGATTACCAAGGAAGTTCGTACCGTTGAAACAACCGAGGTAATGATCATTGAAGAACCGGTTGTTGCATCAACCGAACTGCAGGAAGGCGCCCTACGAGTCCAAATGCCGATGACACTCGCTCACTGGTCGAGATCGAGGCAGTAAAACCCAGCCAAGCCGAATCCGGAACCCAGACGGATCATGTTGAGCTCTCTGATGCAATGAAGGACGAGATTGCAAAACAAGTCGAGGAAATCCTTTTTCAGGATAGACTCAAATCAAATGTTGATACCCTTCTGCGCATCACAGCTATAGAGTCGCAAGTCCAGAGCAATGGACTGTCCATTGACGACGTTCACAGATTCGCTATCAATGCGGGAAAGCACCGGCGAGATCTCGGGCAATCTCTTGTTTCTCAACAAGTTGATCGATCAATTCTTCTAGAGAAGAGAGTCACCGAGATCATCTCAAACCTTCAAGCTCCATGGTTGACGACATTGCAAATATTTCAAGCCGGTGGAAGCTCTCAAAAAGACCACTCTCTCTCCAATGGCTCGACATCCGCCAACTCTTCAACTTATATAACGATCCGGATGCTCGGTTCGAGCCGAAGAAGAAGACGGCTCTTGCCCGAATCTCGTCACGGTGACAACTCGGTCAAGATCGCCGATGTTGAAGGTATTCTCTCCAAGCTCGCCGCAACGGTTGCCAACCTCTCTACCTCCCTTGTTGATAATGCCAAAAAGGGGAAGATCGAATGAAGCCGGAAAAACAAGTGAGAGGAAAGGCTGCGGCTAAGGGAACTTTGTGCGGCAAAGAATACAGAGAGGAATCGACGATTTTGCAAAAGATTTGGATGAAGAAGAGACAGAGCCAATTACTCAGCCAAAGTCATCAAAGAGACATGGAGAGAGAAAATGGTCGCTCTTGCCAAAGCATGTGGACACAAGCCCGAAGAATACAAAGACTATCACCGGCCGTGTAACTTCCACAACGAGCAAAGAAAAGAAATGCAAGAAATGGATAAGATTGTTAAGAAGAAAGTTTGAAGCTCTCAAGCCCGCCGAGAAAAGCGAGAAGAAGAAAAGGCGAGCTACGGGCAAGCCGAAGAAACAAATCCAAGCAGCCTCAGCTGATAAGAAGAACCCAGACGATATCAATGAAAACTGGGAAATATGCAAATCAGAATTCATCAAAGAATTCTACTACTTAAATCAGTTCAAAGGCATGGATCCGTGAAAGGCTTTCCAGACTATTTCCTCGAGCTTCATGAGACGGATCCAATGATGGCAAGGTCAATCGCCCTCTATGCCAAGAGCAATAACATCCAGTGAAGGCTCCCAAAGTCAAACAACCTTAAAGCCTCCATTTCTAGCCGGAACAAACCTTCCTGACAAGGCCCAAATCATCAAAGAAATTAATCACTGGGCTGGTGAAAGAGGAATTTCAAAGTCGAAGAATCAAGCTGAATGGAAGGAGATGGAAGAGTTCATCTTCAATAGATATGGTCTAAAGACTGACCATCAAATTGATGAACTAAGGAAGCGATAAGTCAAGACCCAAATTAATCGGGAATTTTTATTTTGAACTTTTGTATTTAGATAATTGTACAAATTCTTCCTATTAATGAAAAGTTCATTTTATCAAAATCAACCCGAAGACAATCTCTCTTTGTCCGTGCTCGAATATGTTTACTGCTTGTGAATGTTTAATTCGTTGAATCCCCGTTTCTTGTTAAGGGAAGCAATTTTTTGTTTTTCCAACTTGGGGTTTTGGCATCATCAAAAAGGGGAAATTGTTGGGAAAATTAATAGAGTTTTGAAGTGATACCAAAACCCACCGACCCCAACCGAGTAGATGTTTGCACAAGCCCAAGTGTTTTCCAAATTTCACCGTTTGAGCTTATAGATTTTCTATGTTTACAGGTGGTCGCTGAAGACAGCAGAAGACCCAGCTGAGTACACAGCAGGGTAAGTCAAGTCGAGTAATAAGGAACGTTATCCAGATCCAAGACGATAAAGTTCTTCCAGACACAGTTGTAGGAAAGACCCAGCAGAGTTCAAGACTCAGCTCAGCGTCAAGACCCAGCAGAGTTCAAGACAGCTCAGCGTCAAGACCCAGCAGAGTTCAAGACTCAGCTCAGCGTCATTGATCCAGCAGAGTTCAAGACAGCTCAGAGTCACCAACACAGCAGAGTCGAAGTGAACTTTAGATAAAGTCAGATACGATGCGGACCATCAGGAACTCGACACCTCAGCACCTAGAAGTCAAACCTAGGATTGCTTTACGAGGAAATCAAGGAAGAAGACAAGTCAATCCTGTCAGAAGTTAGGTAAAGATTCAGAACGGCTCTTTCCAACGGCTAGTTCTAATCTCTCCCTATATATAGAGGTCTTCTTCATCATCAGAAAGAGAGGAGAGACGAGAGAATAGATTCAAGAGAGATCAACATACTTCATTGAAGGAAGTCTAACCAAAGATCAAGAGATCTCACAGAAAAGCTTCAAAGATCCAGCAGCCTTCATTCTTATAAGGTGTTATTTATTCTCAGGCTGATGAAGCTCTCTCCCACTAGTATCTAGGCATATAATCCTTCCCATCTTAAGCCTAGTTTGAACGAGTTCATCATACTCGAAGTTCTTCATTGTAAGAACTCGTTCATAGTTGGAAAACCCCCCAAACCCAAACCTTAAAAGGTTAGGTAAAAGGTACGCCTGCTCGAAGCGCGTAATTCGAGTGTTGGTTCTGTAGTACCCGCAAACTACAAGTTAGGCTTCGTGTGCCCGTAAATACCGGTTACGTTTCGATACAAGACGCGTAAACTTGTATCCAGCTTGAGGAACTAAGCTGCAACGCTTGCTGACTGCGCGAAAAGTCAGTGGTATCCTTAGTGGATTACCAGAGGTTTCTGGTCGTGGACGTAGGAGTAGTTTCTCCGAACCACGTTAAATAGCTGTGTTCTTTCATGTTTATTTATGCATCCAGCTAACCCTTCATAAGCATTATTTCAAGCTGCATAAACTGACTAACTGAAAAGAGAAACACAGCTTTGAAATATATTTAAAGCAACAGACGGACTTTCCAAAAACCCACCACATTCCGCACACAGCCAGCTGTGTCGATCAAGCTGCCTTCCAGCTGGATCGAACACAGCCAGCTCACTCAAAAGAGTTTTAATTGGAAAAGTTTTTAAACCTTGGTGTTTTCACCCCCCCTCTACACCAAGGTATCCATCTTGGGACCATCAGTAATTAAAAACCAGTCTTAGTGATGAATTGGCTAATTGTTTTATATTATTTTTGCTTAGTCAGTAATTAGGTGGGATTGCCGTCAAGAAGATTGTTTGGTAGAACTGTTAGATGTTTTTCGTTTTTTTTTAGTAATGATCATAAAATGGAGTATATTGGTACTCCTTTACATCCCTCAAAAGTATGTTGTGGGAAGGGTGTTACGAATTTTAAGAAAGTCATGTTGGGTAGGTATATTTTTAGTGGAGTTAGGGATCAACCTATTTAATTTATTGTGAGGATTAAAATATTAAAAAGTTAGTGAAGTTATGTCTTTAAGGAACACATTCTAAAATGGCAAATTAACCATACTTTTAGGGGACGGAAGTAGCAGTATTTTCTTAGTGAGTTGTGCAGAAATGGAATCTAGCAGAAATTGTCAAGTTGAATCCGATCCCCACCACCAAAAGTAGTAGGTCTAGTTTTCCAGTAGGATACGGCAGCTCTACAAACTAACTAACTTAATGCAAAAATTACAATATCTCTCAAAAAAAAAAATGCAAAAATTACCTACTTTAATTATGGCATTCACGAGATTAAAAAGGGCATCAACGCCAATTACCGTTTTAGAAGGCTAGTTTCGTAATAATTCGAAGGTAAGGGGACAGAAATAAGATATTACCATAAATTTATCGCCTTCAATAAAATCACAGTGCAGCGGAGTGAAGTGTCCAGCTTCAGCGGCATAGGCAAACACAGAGCAGAGCACGCAGTGAGCGTGAAATGACGACGGCGAACAAAATGCTCGAGAGAGCCCTCTCCGTACGGCGGTCGCCTCACGCCACAGACGACGTCTCATTCTTCGACGACGGCGCCGGCGACGAGTCCAAGACCCGCAAACACATTTCAATCGCGATGCGGACCACCAATTTCCTGACCCGAACCGGATATCTGTGGCCCGTTCTCGTCATCGGCCTACTAATCGTGATTATCATCTCAGTGATCATCAATTCGCGCGATTTGGTCTGCATCTCGGCTTCCACCTCCGATCACATATCGCGGTTGAGGTTTTTCGGGTTTGATGCGCTGGAGTCGGATTTCGGATCCCTAGGTGTTCCTTGGTGTAAGTTGCTATCTTTTTTGCATCGTTTTTTTTTTTTGTAAAATTGGGGGATTGGGGGTTTAGAAACCGAATGTTCACTTGCCTATTTCCAAATCCTAATTGCGATGTTAGTGTAAATAATGTTTTAATTTTATTTTTCTAGTAGTTATTGATTATAGAAAACTGCCGTCTTTATCTTTGGAAATATCACACTTGGTGAATTAAATTTTACCCATGTATATACTGTAGATTTGCATAAATATGCGAGGGCTTGTAATTTTGTAGATTAGATGGATAATGCACCTAGTTCACCATGATAAACCATAACTGAGATCTGAGAATCAGCTGACCATAATATTCTTTGTTTGTCGTGAAAGCAATATATTTTTTATTTACTTGTGATTTGAGGATTTATGTTATGTGCAACTGGTGAATGGAATATTCTGAATCGTGAAAAATGACCTGAAAAATTATGCTAAAAGTTGTCTCATTGGGAAATGGCAGTGCATTAGCTATATGCTCTATGGCTATTTTACTTGAATTAAGTTTGTTGGTGTTACTTACAATTTGTCGAATCATAGTTAAGAAGCAGTCTTAGTGATGAATTAGTTAATTGTTTTATTATTTTTGTCCAGTCAGTAATTAGGTGGGTCTGCCGTCAAAAAGATTGTTTGGTAGAACAGTTAGATTTTTTTCATTTTCCTTGAGCAATGATCATATAATGTTGCATGTCTAATTTTGTGATCTTAAAAAGCTTGTGCGATTTTGTACTCATATAATAGTTCTCCTTGTCAAAAGGCAGATCGAAACATGGAAAAGATGTAGAATGGACACCCAAGGATTTGCTAATTGGTCTTGAAGAGTTCATACCAATATATGAGACCCGGCCCATTAAAAACAACATGTATGGGATGGGTTTAGATCACAGTTTTGGACTTTGGTTTATCACTAGATGGCTGAAGCCAGATTTAATGATTGAGAGTGGTGCTTTTAAAGGGCATTCGACTTGGGTTTTGAGGCAAGCAATGCCAGATATACCTATTGTGTCACTTTCACCTCGTCATCCTGAGAAGTACCTTAAGAAGGGGCCTGCTTATGTTGATGGAAATTGCACGTATTTTGCTGGAAAAGACTTTGTAGATTTTGGAAGCATGGAATGGGGAAAAGTGATGAGAAAATATGGAATCAAAGACCGCAGTCGAGTTCTTGTATTCTTTGATGATCACCAAAATGAACTGAAGAGGTAAGGTGTACTGGTGTAGTTCCTTGACTGCAGCATTATTTCAAAGAGCCTATTTAGAGAATGTTAGAATTATGTACTAGCAATCGAAAGATCAGCCATATAAAATTCTAGTAACTCTTTTCTATTTTTTTCAACTCATTGTTGAGTAGATTAAAGCAAGCACTGAAAGCTGGTTTCAAGCATCTAATTTTTGAAGACAACTATGATACTGGAACTGGAGATCATTACTCGCTCAGACAAATATGCGATCAATTCTACATAAGAGGTATGTTTTTCTTTCTTTTACAGCCTTATTGGCTTGACCAAAGTGTATGTTTTTGGTTCTAGACTTCTAGACACCTGGCTGTTCCATTAATTGACAAAGAAATATTGTGGATTCTAAACATTTTTGGATCAGGATAGAACATTGTAGCAACAAGTCTCATGGTCAATCTTGGGCTTCCTTAGGCTACATGCCTTTTCTGATGCACCACTTTGTTCTTTTTTTCTTATTTCTTGTTTAATTTTTTTTGGTTTTTTACCTCTTTGATTAATATTGACTTCCCAAGTTCATTCATTATGTCATTTCTTTTGCTGCGGCTAAATACTTGAAACTGATTGCTAGTTTTTATTTTTTAATGCAGCATTTTGTTTTTATATTGTGTTTCTTAAGCACATTATGTGATAATATAATGTACTTACTTTTTTGTCCTGTCATTTTGAAAACTTACTAGGTATGAAGGAATGAAATTAAAAAAAGACCAAGTTCGGACTTTCTCCTGGGATACAATTTTTTAACTGTACCAAATTTTAGCTTCTTTCCTTCTTTTTTTTTTTTTTTTTTTTTGTTTTCTATCTTTGTTCTTGGCCTATAAATTGAAAAGAAAAATATATTAGGGAACTGGTTCAGTGCTTCAGTTTTTAAATGGTTACTAAATCGGGCACTTATAAAAGGTAATTCATACTTTGCAATGGGAAAAGATCTTACTAAATGAACATATGAAACATAACAAAAAAGAAAAAGGCATAACATGGGAATGCAAAAGTGACACTCCAAGACAGAGCCATTCAAATACCTGTTTAGATAGAGGTGATGATGCTACAGAACCAAAAGAATTCTGGAAGGTGTTTATTTTGATTGTTGTCAAGCTTTTAATCATTGGAGAGGACTAGTTATGTTATATTGTGGATATGCAAAAAGTAAGACTCCCGGACGGTGCTGGGAGAACATTCAAGAGTCTGTTCCTGTAAACAGGGCCAATGGTGGCACAGGGGTGAAGCAAGTATGATTGTTTAAGTTTCTGCTATTAATTACTGGAGTGGATTAGTTATCTTTGAATCTAGCGGAGACCTTGTTTTAAATGTCCATCTGAACAAAAGACAAGTGGCTTGCATAAAAGCATGACAATCTTTTCTTTTATTTTTCTAATGTTCATGCTGTATGCCTTTTTTTCATTCTATTGAACAAGGTTTTAATGACAGTTATATTCCTGTGTGTACATGTTTGTTATCTGCAAGTTTTATCTGGCTCATCCCTATGTCTTTATGTGAGGAAACGGTAAAATTATACAAGTACGTAAATGCAAGTGATAGCTAAATGTGCATATGCATTTTGCAAGTGACAGTGAGTTTTTGCTCAGATGCCTATGCTTACAGTTAGAGTTATCTGTTTCACTGCAGGTGGCGGGCATAGCTGCTTTAAAGATAGTGATGAAGCTAGAATAAGATTCAGGAGGAGGAAATTCTGGGAGAAAGCAGCTGATATAGACGAGCTATGTGGGCCAGGAGAGGCATGGTGGGGCGTAAGAGGGCAGATGCGCGACGACTTTAACCACAGTAACAAGGCAATTACATATGCTGAACATTTTCAAAATAGCAGATATGTGGAGTCAGTTCTGGATGTTTACTGGGAGCTACCCCCAGTTGCTGGCCCTTCACTTACTCATCAGACCAGATACGATCCAGCACGTGTCACTTCTCCTATTGTAGAAGATGGTAGATACAGTTTGTTCCGGAAGCTTGGCTTATCGCAGCTCGATCCTTCTGTATTTAATGGATACACACAAATGGTATATCTTCAGGTATCTAAACCTGAAACATAGTCTTCTTGGACACGGTAGGTTTTCTGCACTTGTAATTTCGAATTTGTTAATATCCATCACCATTTTCCCTAGTCTTTTGATTTTGGCTCGTTATCCCTCAGTTTATGAGTACTTCCAAAATCATTTGATGTCAGGTGTTTGTTTATCGTACTTTGAGTATCGAAAGATGTAACTTTATCTGCTGCTCCTCTTTGCTTGCTCAAGTTGCTCGTCTTTCTCGTTCATCGGAATTACCATTATTGCCCTGAATCTCAGGTCATATTCCATTAATCCTCTGGGTTGGTAGAGTGAAAGCTTTCCGCGGCATGTTTAGACTCTAGACATTGACGAAGTCCGCAGCCGCAATTCGAGTCTAAACATTGTAAGTGTAACTGTGTGATCATACAGTATTTAGATATTACATTATTTTCTTACTGAGTTCTGTAGAAATAGAATCAAGCAGAAATTGTCGAGTTGAATCTGATCCCCACCACCAAAAGTAGGTCTAGTTTTCCAGTCAGATACGGCAGCTCTAGAAATTATTATTTCTACTGTTATAAAAAAGAAAAAAGAAAAAGGGTCCCATTTTTTGACCTAGTTGATGAAATTTGAACTAAATGACAATGTTAGTTCAATTCATGTCGGAAATGTCCGGTCATTAGAGGGAATAATTACTCACAAATAGTTCTATATTGAAATTTATCTTGGTTAAGCAACTAAAAAGTGAACAGCAAGTATTAGGTAATACAGAATTAAAAGATATAACTAGTGCACTTACAATTCGAAGTTAACAGCACTTAATTTACATACAATTTTGGAAAAAAAACTTAAGCCATACACATTACTGGCAAAATATTTGGATCATCTCCCAATTTATATTGTCTTCTTCAAGGAAAGCAAGCACTTCCATTCACACTAAAATCTACTAATAAGGATTAAGTGGAAAAAACTCTCGAGGATTCTAGAAAATCCGATCTTTTCAGTTTTTTCTCATTGCTCCCTGCCCTAATTTTGACTCTTGCACTTCTGCATGGTTCTTGGAGCTGCATAAAAGTGAAATTTAATATATGAATTTCAATTTCGTAACATGAAATTGTTACGCTCTTCATCATAACATGTTCTGCTTTTGAATCCCTGCGACATTGCTCTACACAAAATGGGCTGTAGAAACTTAGTATGTTCAAGAAAGTCACTGGTCATACCTAACCCGATTGCATCGGAGCCTTTCATGATCCTTAGCCTCCTGCACGAATCTGTGAACATCCTACAATCGAACCCAAGGTCCGTTAGAACATTGATAGAAGCTTAACTGCTTAAGTATTGTAAAGTGAAAAATGCAATTTAGTGGATCATATTAAAGACATTCTGATGTTGGTTCTTAAACGTGCAAAGGATCATGTAAAGAAGGTAATTTGGAACAAGAACTCACTCCCAGGGAACATCGCCAACGAGCATCCAGTCACCATCCTTATCTTCATAAGTCAACACGTATTCAGAGCCGTGGAGGAGATCCATCAAGTGGCTCTCGCTAAGATGCTCTTTTGCTGCTAGTCCCTGCCCACATTGTCCTGCAAAAAGGTCGTGCAAGAATTAGACCGAATCATCAAGAAGACGATGTATTCATAGGATTTAGCGGTAGAACACTTGTAAACAAGATGCCATGACCACAAACGTTCTATGCTCTAATACAATGCTTTGAGGGAAATATACCTATGGTAAAACAGCTAAACATCTTCTCTAGAGCAGACGAAATCTCTGCATAGCTGCAGTAAGTTTTGAGATCGATCTTTCTCAAGTACGGAGCACCATCCATGCTGACCTTCACGTAAAGGCAACCCGATCCCGACTTCCCACCAACATTATCATTCTTGGGTAGATTTGTGGCTAGGGTGTTCTTTCGAAAAGATCGAATTGGTGGCCATCCGACTACTTGTGCCCTATTACAGATAACAACATTGCTTAAACTATTAACTACTGTATCAATACCTTCAAGAATTCGAAAAAATACATAAATATATTCCCTTAGGACACATGGGATCCGATTTCTTGTAATAAATTTCCAATCAAAGGCTAAAAATTCATCCTTAAAAGCATGTTAGTAAGTGCATAACGACACAAAAGGACGAATCCTTGATCAATTAGAATTTAGAATAGCCACTAGAGTGAAGGGAATCCACTGATACAAAGAAAACTTAGAAAAGGCAGGGAATAAAACCTAGAGAACTCATTTACAAAGAAGAAATTCCAAAATTCTTTTTTGAGTCATTAAATTTGAATAAAAACATTGGAATATAGTAACATAATTTAGAGCAATTAAAAGTGGGGAGAAGACATCAGCCACAAGAAAACAAAACCAAACCTTATCATGTCTCAAACAGAGCTAAAGAGCCATCCATACATTTTTCAACACAATAAACAGAAAAAATAAAATAAAATAAAAAACCTAAAAACATGCAATCAACAATAAAAAAACAATCTCAGTTTTAAATTCTTGAACATGAGACATGCATGATCAAGATGAATTACACACACACACACAGAAGACTTACTTTGAAGCAGGGGCAGTGTTGGCAGCTTCATTCTTCCTCTCCTCAACAGGGTTGACAGCAGGAATCTCCTTCTTCACAGAGCTCCCACTCAAACACGGTTTCAAAGAGTTGCTACTGTTAATACCAGCGTTTTTCCCTAAATCAGCCTCAGATCCGCCATTAATGGACAGACCCCATTTCCCAGCACCATTAATGGCGTCAGAAAATCCTCTTTTCGCACCCGACACTAAAATTTTCTGAGAAAACCCACACTTGCTCTCATCCTTCAAATCTTTCCCGAAAAGCGAAACCCCAATTCCGCCCTTTCTCTCCGGAGCTTCTGAGCCCGGCAATCCCAGCCGCAGCTCGGTTTCTTTCAGGTTGAAAACCTTGTTTTTCTCGACATTCGAGGAAGGAGACGGGGGCGCGATTTTCTCAGAGCTTTTCTCTGAGGGCAGAGCCTCTGATAGCCCTATATAGTCGTGTTCTTGAGGTATAGACATCAAAATTTTCTCAAATATTGGAAGAAAAAATGTGGAATTCTGGCGAAAAAGTGTTTGAGAGAGTGAACGACAGTGAAAAACAAGGAGGGTTCTCTTAGCAGGAGCAGAGAGAGAGAGAGAGAGAGTTGTTCTTGTTTGCTTGAGAGCTTTGGGTACCTCAAAAAAGAGCTCTGGTTTTTGTTGAGGCAGAAAAGAAGCTTCTTTGGCCTTTCTGTAGCCTTTTTTTATTTTGTTTTTCTTTTTTGGGAGAAATTTAATCATGGCTTTAATATCATAATGGCTTAAAGGTCAGAAATTTTTTTGGAGAATAATTAAATTTACTCCAATTGTACAGTCGCAGAGCAATTATTCCAGATGTGCTTTTCTTAATACAGTAACTATATTCTTGCTATAAATAAAGAAAATTCTTTATTATCTCTTCGCTGCTGCTTTTCCGTCCTAAAATTGTATTAGCTCCTCCTTTAATATATAAACTAGTGTGTAGCCCGTCGAACATCGACGGGGAATTAATTTACATTGTAATTTCTAAGTATAAATTAAAAACATAATTTTATAAGTATTTTATATCAAAGTGACATGCATTATTGCGATAATTCATTATAAGAGTGTTACACGATTACATCAAATTGTAATATAAAAAAAATTAAGTAGGGATAACGTTCTCGAGTGATAGACCCGTTTTTTTAATCTAAAATCACCAAATTCATACTTGTCTCAAACTCGAATTACAATTTTTATATTTGTACATGTCCCAAATATAGGAATGTTAATGGATTGGATACCAACCCATCAAGCAATTCTTATACCTGAACCCTTTTAGATTTTCTTTATCCATACTCGTCTTAAATCAGATCAAAAATTAACTTCACTATCCAAACCACCCCAAACTCGTCCCAAGCTTAGTTGAATAATACCCATTAATTACCTGCTAAAAATCTGAATACTATAAAATCAACATTAAATAGTAAAAATAATAGTAAAAGATTATAATTAAATTAAATATCAATATAAATTTTTATTAAAATAAATCTCAAAACAAATACTTACTAACAAAATATCTAACATGGGTGCTATACAGTAGATATCTCGTAAAGTGTTCAAATAAGATTACAATATTATTTATAAATTAGACCAATTCATTGTCATACTTACCCAAACCTGTTTTAAAAAGAAACTTCACTACTTGTAACCTTTCCGTCCCAAACCAGTAAAAAAATGAACACTACAATTTAAATATTAATTACTAATAGTATAAACAACAAAAAGAAAATATAATTTAAATATAAATAAAAAGGAAACTTTACTACCATACCCATACTCATCCCAAATCCGTAAAAAATTAACACTACAATGTAAAAAATAATTTGGATGATAATAAAATATAAAATAATAATCATAATTACATTATAAATTTTTTTATCTTATAAACATATAAATGAATTTGGGTAACGGAAAACCATAGACAATCATCCATAATCTCAATCCTGCTACAATTTTTTTTTATATACTTTATTAGAAGTGTTTATCTACTAAATATAGAATGGCTAATCTCTTTCATAGTAATTAATCTTACATTGAGAAATAATTAATCAATATTTATTGAAGATTTATATAAAAGTGATTTTTATTCAATTATTAATTAGTCTCTCGTGTTTATTTTCTAGGAGATTTTATGTGACACCCCGATTTTTCATTTCTAGTGGACTATTATTGTTGGTCCCAAGACGGATACCTTGGTGTTGAGGGGGGGTGAATACACCAAGGTTTAAACACTTTTCCAAGTTAAAACTCTTTTCAGAGAGCTGGCTGTGTTCGATCCAGCTGGATGGCAGCTTGATCAACACAGCTGGTTGTGTGTGTGTGCGGAATGTGGTGGATTTGGAAAGTCCGTCTGTTGCTTCAAATTATATTGCAAAGCTCTGTTTCACTTTTCAGTTAATCAGTTTATGCAGCTTGAAATGTATGCTCATGAGGATTAGTAACATGCATAAAACAAAGCGATAAATAACAAAACATTTTTAACATGGTTCGGAGTAACACCTCCTACGTCCACGACCAGGTTCACTGGTAATTCACTACCACTTGGTTTCCAAGTACCAAGCAACTTCACAACTTTAACCCGAGCTGTGTTCCAACAGTTTGCGGGCACTGTCAAGCCTACACCTTCAGTTTTACGGGTACTGAAGAACCTAACCACTCGAATTACACGCTTCGAGCAAGCGTACCTTTACCTAACCTTTCTGGGTTTGGGTTTGGGTTTGGGTATGGGTTTTTCCAACTATGAACGAGTTCTTACAATGAAGAACAAGGAGTATGATGAACTCGTTCAAACTAGGCTTAAGATATTTATATTATGATCTATTCTGCCTAAGAATGAATATGTGAACAACTACGAACACAGCTGACTGGCTGGGTGTTCTTGAAAGATTTGGCTTTGAAGATCGTTGTTCATTTTTCTATTTTCTTCTATTTCTTCAGTCGTCTCGCCAGCCTCCTATTTCTAATGATGGATGAGAGATATATATAGGTGGAGATTCAAACAAGCCGTTGGAAGAGAGCCGTTTGAATCTTACCTACTCTTGTTGACTTCTGGCCTTTAACCTACGAAGTAGGTCTGCATCTGCAGAGGCTATCCGACTGCGTCAGATAAGATCTTCTGACATCGGGATCTTGTCTTTGAGAAGGTCTTCGTCTTCGAGCTGCTAAGCGTTTCTGCTGTATCTTCAGCGGCTTGGACTCTGCTGTGTCTTGACTCTGAGCTGTGTCTTAGACCTGTGTTGTATCATCAACCTGAGCTGTGTCTTCAACCTGAGCTGTGTCTTCAACCTGAGCTGTGTCACTGACCTGAGCTGTGTCATCGACACTAAGCTGGGTCTTTTACACTGAGCTGGGTCTTTGACACTGAGCTGGGTTTCCGTCACTGAGCTGGGTCTTGATACTTTAGGGTCTTTAACTCTGCTGAGTCTGCTCTGCTGAGTGCTTAAGCTGTCTGCTTAGCTGTGTCTTCTGCTATGTCTTCTGCTGTCTTCAGCGATTCTACCTGTAAACTAAGAAACTCTATAAGCTCAAACAGGTGAGCTAAAACGCTTAGGCTTGTGCGATCATCTACTCGGTTGGGGTCAGCTGGGTTTTGGTATCCAATCAAAACTCTATTAATTTTCCCAACAATGTCAATTATCAAATTTTGGTAAAGTCTAACTTTGAAGACATACTTTCACCTTATGAATAGAGATTAATATTGAATGTGAATCAATGATAGAGATAGTCTTATTATTCTTGGAGGTCACCGATTCATAATTCACTATCAATAACAATTAAATAATTATTTATGCTTACAGTATTGGTAGCTAAATATATTTCTCAAACCCTCCAAATAGATGGTGTTGTTAAATAACGTCTATTTCGTACGCTAGCACCATGCAAGATTATATTTAATCTTATCAACATATACTGTATATGAAGAATGCTATGCCGCTCACCTTCCGTGAGCACCTTTCGTGGGCACCGATCACCGTTCGTCCATATTAGCATCATTCTTTTTAATTTTTTTTATTGATTTATATTCTAATACCCTAAAAATTAATATTCGAATCATTAAATATACAAAATACAAAAAATTAAAGCTCGATTTGTCTTATTATTCATTTCTTTGAAGTTAGAGGGAAAATGAACAAATTGAGCTTTGATTTTTATGTATTTTGTATATTTAATGATCCGAATATTAATTTTTAGGGTATTAAAATATAAATCAATAAAAAAATTAAAAAGAATCATACTAATATGGACGAAGGGTGATCGGTGCCCACGAAAGGTGAGCGACATATCATTCCTCTACTCTATATATATATTGATTATAAATAAATAGAATATAAATAACATTTTCAATAAAATGTGTCGTGCATATTCCTAAATTAGATTCTATCCTTAAATAGAAATTAAATTCTTTGCACACAAAAAAAATAGTTAAAAAGAAAAACATACATGGCAATTCTCAAATTAAAATCAAACAGCACATCATTTACTTTTGACAATTAAGGTAATAGTACTTAATTAGTGAGGGTACCTTAGCATCTTTATTAGTACAACTTTATAAGGTTTACCGTATAGAATTCAATACATTGGGACAACGGTTTGAATAGATATAGTGCAGAGAGAAATTGAGAATACCCCTCCTAAGGTTCATCAAATTTTTTTTAAAACAATAACAAAAGATTATGATGTTAATATAGTTTTTCAGAAATATGCCAAACTTTTATATGTAAGGAGAAATACTAACTATTTTGATATACGGAGTAACACTTTTCGTCTATAAAAAAATAAACGTGAAATCGATCTAAGACTTCGTTTCTAATAAAAAAATAAACGCAACTAACTTATACCATAAAAGCCAGTCCAAACAAGAATTGAAACGAAATCAATTTATTAACAACTAGTATTGTGTTATCTATATCAAAAGTATGATATACTCCATCCGTCTCCAAATAAGTGACTCCAGCCGTCAAAATGTTATACCAAGATAGTGGGTAAAATGACTTATTTTACCCCTAATTATTGCATGGAAAAATGAAAAAATAAACTTTTTGGCATGAGTGAAAGGTTAAATATGACAATTTAACATAACTTTTGCATAGAAATCTGAAATAGGACACTTATTCGGGGATAAAAATTTTGGCGGCTCGGGACACTCTTATTTGGGGACGGATGGAGTAGTATTTCTTATAAAATTGGGCGAATATTTCACTCTTTATAATGATATTAACTCAAAATTTTATGTATTTAGGCCATCTCCAGCCGTTCGCAACAAAATACAGCAATTTCAGCACAAAAATACAGCAAAATCAGTAAGTCATCTCCAGCAGTCTGCTCTATATTTTTACACAAAAACAGAATATTCTACTTTTAGTCATGGTTGATGATCCTGAAACATGTGATTACTTTCGATCAGAGCAACAAGATATTATTTGAAAGCGGTAACAAGCCAAAGAAGCCAACACTAGTATTTCTGATATATTTCAAAATTTATTTTCAGATGGGGTGGGACGTTCCGGAGATGGCCTTTATTAGAAATTAAATGTATCGACTTTGTGTTTATGCTTTTATTATGTAATTGTATTTTTTAAAATTTTTTTTGTTTATCTTGTATTTTATTTAAATGTATTTTTTAAATAATTTTATGTAATTTTAATATTGGTATAATATGTTTAGAAATATAACTATAATATAATATTTTGGAACAAAATAATTAAAGAACACAAAAAATAATAAATATAACAAGGAATAATAATTATAACAATAAAATTAATTACAAAAAGAATAGAGCAATGAATAGTGTTGCTCCAAGTTTGAAGCAACACTATTCAAATCTGTATAATAGAGCAGGATTTTGGTGCTAGGCTGGAGAAAGAATTGCTCCAAATTTAGAGATATGTGAAGATATAGAGATGAGTTGGAGATGCTCTTAGGTGTTACAAAGTGGGGCCCAAAAAGGAGACATGATAATGCGTATTGCTACCTTTTCCAATCCGGCAAAATACTAAACTCACCCGACAACTCACGCAGAAAACCCCACCCCCCACCAAAGTACTTTCTCATCATTACCGCCCCTTATATCTACATTAATATAATTACAAAAATTTAAAGTGACCCCAACTAATCTGCGCTGGGGCAGAGCAAGCGCATGTTAGTGAAAGGGGAGCAGAAAAATGCCAAACCGCACGGCATCAACGATAGAGAAAGCAGAGGATAAAGCAGCCGCGCATAGACGATAGCGATTAATCGGCCCCCGACTCAGTAAAACCAAATTTATTTATATACGTATTTGGTAAAAAAAGGGAATGGAATATATATATTATATTTATATATATAAATATTCCAATTTTTTCATCTGACGAGAATCTGGGAAAATTTGTTGTTTGAAGATTTTCATGAGATTCGAGCAGCCAAAGACAAACATTCTTTCCCTGGTTTCACCACCCTAATTCATCTGTCCAAATCAGATATTAATTCTTATTTTGTATAAATCTGTTTTTTTTTTATTTGCAAAATTCTTCTTTCATTTTTTGAGGTGGGAAAAGATTCCAACCTATTCAAAACATTTTTGGTTTTTTATTTTTTATCTTGTTGTATTCTTTTTTTTTATATTCATAGATAATATTTTCATGTACCCTATAAAATTCTAAAAAATATTGATGTGATCTCACATTATCTACTAGTCATGAAATGTTGCACCACCAGCTAGGCCATCGTCCACTTGGATTTTCAGATGGTTAATGTTAACTCGCAGCTATTCGAAACGTGCACTAAATAACTAATTTTTTTTTTAAATCAGAAAATACAATTAAGATCATCGTTTAGATATTGAATTTGAACTGTAATATGCTATCATCCAATTAAACCATTTCCACGAATTTCACTTTAGTGAGAATACTAAAAAATAGTCATTTTTCATAAAAATAGATTGAAGTTATTTATATGGCCTTAGGTTTAAGAATATGTGTTGTATGTCCATTTTGGACACGATCATGTACACGATGGTTGAAAATGTATACGACAATTGGATGATCTTGTGTGGCTATATAACTCCTACTATTACACCAATAACCATATAACTTCTATTTTTATGAAAAATTGCTATACAAAGTTCCCCCTACTAAAATTACAGTATTATTGGCAACTAATTATTATTCTCTAGCGCCCCACCAAGTATAATAAATTAGTATTCTCTAAAAAAAATGTATAATAAAGTAGTACAATTTTCTCGAGACATTTATATTATTTAATTAGATTATTTTGGATAGCTTGAGTCATATGGACATATGGTCTACAAATTAACAATTGGAATTAGTGGTGGATGCGGTTCGGTTCGGTTCCAGTACCGGAACCGAACCGACGGTTCTCGGTTCCGCCCCAAGGGAACCGGAAACGAACCGCCGAACACTTCGGTTTCGGTTCCAAACCGGAACCACAAGTTTTGGTTCGGTTCGGTTCCGGCGGTTCCAAACCGGAACAACATGTTTTGGAGTTCAAAAATTATGTTTTTTTTTTTCATTTTTGGCTATGTTTTCTTGTTTAATTGTAATTTTATGCATTCTAATGTAATATTTAGGTGAAATAAATATGAATTGTAACATAAATATAGATAAAAATAAAAAAAATAATAGGAGGAACCGACGGTTCGGAACCGAAATCGGCGGTTCTCGGCTCCGTAACTTTGGAACCGGAACCGAACCGCCGTCGATGCGGTTCTCAATTCCAAACTGAAACCTGCAGTTCGGTTCCGGTTCCGAAACCGCCGATTTCGGTTCGGTTCCGGCGGTTCCGATTCTTATGGCCACCTCCAATTGGAATCATCCCACAAACGCAAATAGCAGTAAAATTTGTATAGCAAGCATATTAAAAGTTAAAATTTTCACTTCCAAAAATTATCCAAAGGGAAATAAATGAAGGAAACGAAGGGGATATTTCGGGGAATCGATGTGTACGATTTAAAAATGATAAAAAATGAAAATTAAAAGAAAGAAACATAAAAAAGGACAGACAATATTGAAGAAGACAAAGACTGTTGGAAACGAAACCCTAAAAATAATAGTTGCAACTGCAAAAGGCTGACACGAAAGCTCAAACCAGTATAGAACAATCAACACCACACCCACTGCCCCACTTCCATTTTTTAATTATATTTTTATATAAAACACCACCAGATTAATAATATGTCAGCCTCATTTTTGTCCCCACCATACCAAAATCTTAGGCAAATCTTTTCTAATTTTCTGTCTCTTCAAAATTGATTATTACTTTGTTTAAAAAAAAATTGATTATTCATAAAAAAATTGATTAATTTGGAGCATAATGTATAATAGAATAAATTAGAAAAAAGAATTACTTCCCATCAACAATGACATATGATGAAATGCGCTTATGTTTTGAATTTGATGTATAATTTGCAAGTTACTGCATACAAACAAAATTTAGTTAGATATATATCTTATACAGAAATTTGGCAAGTGTTATCCACTGTTTTGAGTGTAAATTGTCTCATATTGTCTAAAATTAAATATTAGTTCAAACTATCATAGTTTCTCCCAACTAGTAAATAAAGACAAGGGAAAAATGCATATAAATACATAAACTTTGGTCCCTCTTTTATTTTGTACATGACTTTTGATTTTTCCCCCTAAAATAACAACTTTTTTATTTTGTTCAATTTTTCCATAATTTTAAATTCCGCCCAAATTAAAGCTGACTTGGTGCTTATGTGGCAGTTGGGCATGTGCCGACCTCTCTACCGTTTGACAAATTAAACAACACAGTTTTAAAAAATGCAATACGACGTATGAATTTTCACCCTAATTTCGCATGAGGGGGAACAAAATAGAAGAATCCCTAATGAAACGACGTCGTATTGCATTTTTAAAAACTGTGTCGTTTAATTTGTCGGACGGCAGGTCAGCACATGTCCGACTGCTACATAAAGGCCAAGTCAGTTTTAGTTTTGGCATAATTTAAAATTATGGAAAAATTGAACAAAATCAAAAGGTTGTGTTTTAAGGAAAAAAATTCAAAAGTCAGGTGTAAAATGAAAGGGAGACCACCAAAATACATGCATTTTTTTCCCTAAAAACAACAGTAATAGAAGGTATCCCCAATTCCATAACATACACACTAACTTCAACCACCAAATATTTATTACAAAAATAATTTTCTAAATTACAAGATTCAGAAATGTCGAAAATCTCAAACAGTAGTCAAACAGAACATAATTTAATTATCATATTTTGGTCTACTGGATTGAATAGTATTCTTGATTTTATTCCTTATTATTCAAAGGACTATTTGTTGTTTCCTGAATTTTATTTAGAAGGTGATTTTCTTCTGACTTTACACTATTGATATGATTTCTTTCCCTTGACGAAGTAAATTTTATTTTACTTTTACATTTACAGATTTACTTACATCACACTACCAAACATTGAAGCAAGTGAAGGATATAAGTAAACAAAAAAACATCAAATTAATAATTATATATACTCAGACAAAACATTTAGGAGGAAGACAGTTTGTACTTTTTCTGTCTCTTCTAACCTTAATTTTGACAGCTAATTTACGCTTCTTTTTCACAGCGTGTTGGTTCTTTTGTCATTATTTTTTTACCATGCCTGTATCTACTGTCATTATTGGGTAAATCACAAAAGCAAGCAAGCGTGCGGATGAGATCTGACGGTCCCTACGCAACCGAGTCTGATCTAAAGGATGAGATATGCACACGTCAGCATTTTTGGTAGTTGGGGGACAAAACGGCGTCGGACTATTGAGTTGACTACGGTCCACAGGTATAATTAAAGTCTTTGACCATTAGAAGCTTTTCCTTAACGTCTTAGACCGGCTAAATTTACGGCTCAACAATGGTAAGAAATTCTCTCTTATAATAAATTAAGCTTATACTAATAGTTCTATTATTTAATTACGATAAAGATTGTTGGATATAATGATTTGAAAATCATTATTTATGGCGGTTAATTATTTAATTATTGAGAATTAAATATGAAAGATTATTTTATTTGTTAAGTAAATAATCGGAATATATTTATGTTCTCAAAATTATTAATTGGTGAGTGAGAAATGATATATTTGAGTTGTATGTTGGAAATCAATTTATTGTAGGTAAATTTATTATTGTGAATGAGATCGGGCTCGGAAGTCTTTAGAATTGGGCTCGGCTCCATTTATTTAATTACAACTCAATTAAACATTATAATTGTTTAATTGTTTAATTGTAATTGTAAGTTATCGGCTCATTTGATCTCCAATACACATTTTCAATTAAACTTTCAATTGTTTAATTATTTTGATATTAAAAGTCAATCATGATTTTTTCTTTTATGAAACCGCCGGCCATGGAATGTTTTAAAGCAAATTGATGCAAATTCAATTTGTAAATTCCGAACAGTCATATGAAACCGCCAAGCCATGATGATTCTTGAGAAACGAATTCATGTGCATTAGATGGTCTTTAATTTCCTTCATGGTGAGATTGCTATAAATAGTTGAGCAGAGCATAACATTTGTTCATCGGAAAAACTTCACTCCAAATAGCATTGCATATTTCATTTGTCAAAAGCTCAGTCTCTCGTCCTCCTCTAGTTCGTCGGAGCTCACCGGATTGTGGTGCTACATCCGTCGAGACGAAGTCGTTTCACCTTTGGGGACAAACCGCCAAACCGAGAGCACTACCGGGGCGTTATTCGTCTTGCGGGGAGAAAGATTCCTTCGACTCGACTTATCACTTGTGTTTGTTATTTTATTTTGTAATTTCAATTTTAGTTCATTTTGTGATCTTATTCTCCTACATTTCTTGTTTCATTTTGTAATCAAGAAAGGACGTGTACACCGGTTCTAACAATCGCATGACGGATAAATACGCTGCACGTTCGTTCGAAGGAGATCGAGATTGAACTAATAATTTTGATTAAAAACTTTCGAAACTTTAAACCTTTGCTTGGAGAAATGGCGTCAACCGTTCCAGCCAACGAGTCAATCACCATCGGCTCCACCGACTTTGCAACTGTTGCTGCCACTGTTGTCTCCCATCTGTTTGGGCAAATAGACAGCTCGACTATTGACTCTGTTGTCAATCCGTAATGGCCCCTCTCCATACATCAGTAATGATGCCCGTTGCCGAGAAGCCTCCGACTTTCTCGGGGATTGATTTCAGAGGGTGGTCCCAAAAGATGTTGTTTTACATCACGAATTTGGGACTAGCCAACTACCTCCGTGATGATGAGGTGTCTCCGCCTAGTGAGGGCAAGACGGATATCCATGTGCTTGTGGAATACGACACTTGGAGGAAAGGCGATTTCACGTGTAAAATCATCTTGTTGTACAGTTTAGCGGATTGTCTCTATTATGTGTACTCCGGTTTTAAGACCTCCAAATTGATTTGGGAGGCGTTGGACCGGAAATATTGGGTTGACGAGGCCAAAGCTCTTATGGAAGCTAAGGCAAACATGATCGAGGAAAGTGATGGAACTTCCAATAAGCGATCTTGCCCAAGTACTGAAAACAAGGGCAAGACTATTGATTATGAAGAGCCGAATAAGAACAAGGCTAAGATTAGTGTCTACAACGTCGAGAAGGACTTCGATGAATGAGACGAAGATGTAATTGTTGTTTAAAGTGTAAGGACATGTGTCCACATTTAACAAGTGCCAATAAAAATTACATATACTTCTTGTGCTTACTTGCTTGAGTGCTCCGATTTATGGCATTGTAGACTTGGATATGTTAATCTAAATGCCATAAAAAGATTAGTAAAAATGAATTTACAAGATTCCACTTAAAGGGAAAGACTTTCCTATGAGCTATGGAAATGTAGAAAACCTTCTTGTAAATACTTCAAAGTATGGGGGTATTTTGAAGATGTTACATGTTGAATAAAGTCAGTATCTATAGTGATTTTTCATTTTGATAACCAAACGACTATTGGTTGTACACAAAGTGACTTGTACAATTGTAAGTCATAACTTATATATATCTTCGACATAATACCCATGGCATTTGATCTTTTAGTAAGGTTGTAGTTATTGATTGTGTGAAATCAATAGATAATCTAGCGGATCCGCTAACCAAAAAAGTTAAATCAAGATCAAATTGTCAAAATTGCTAGAGGAAATGAGATTAAAATCCACATCATAAGGATGATTATAGTGGAAACCCAACCATGATGACTGGAGGATCCAAAGAACTTGGTTGAATGGGACAACTAAGCTATATGACTCCGTGTGAAAACACTCAAAATCACCTATTCCCTAGAAAGCAATGAGTGTTTGGAAACCTGCATGTGGTGAGGTTAAGTCCTTTGCTTTTAATGATTCTTGGATACCTCGATGAGGTTAAGTATAGCAGGATACTTAGAAAAAGAATCACCTATGTAAGTGTGAAGTGTGGGCCGCTTCGACGATGCACTTATGAATCCAAAGGGTGTTCCAGGGCTTGTAAAGGACACAAACGTAAGAACGGATGAGGATTGAGACAATATTGTGTCAATATTGTTGACTCGGTATACATCAAGGAGGATTAGTTCAAGGCATCGCGTCCACTAGGCCGCCAGTATACTCGATGATGTTGACTATGGAAGGTTCAAGGTCACAAGCCACCTATCCAAATGCAATAGCGTTTCTTGAGGACTGAGCTAAGTGTCTGCATACATTAGCATACGACTTTCTCACTCATGTGGGGGATTGTTGGATATAATGATTTGAAAATCATTATTTATGGCGGTTAATTATTTAATTATTGAGAATTAAATAATGAAGGATTATTTTACTTGTCAAGTAAATAATCGGAATATATTTATGTTCTCAAAACCATTAATTAGTGAGTGAGAAATGATATATTTGAGTTGTGTGTTGGAAATAAATTTGTTGTAGGCAAATTCATTATTGTGAACGAGATCGGGCTCGGACGTCTTAAGAATTGGGCTCAGCTCCATTTATTTAATTACAACTCAATTAAACATTATAATTGTTTAATTGTAGTTGTAAGTTATCGGCTCATTTTAGGAATGGCAATGGGTCGGGTACCCACCCATTAAGCTTTTCTCAAACTCAAACCCATTAAAATTTCTTCAACTCATATCCATCCCAAACCCGATTAAAAAATCATTTTAAAACCCGTACCCGACCCAAACTCGTTGGGTAATACCCACTAAAACCCCGCAAAAAATCCGAATATACTAGAACATAAACATTAATATTAAATTTAGTAGAAATAACAAAATATTATAAACATAATTTTAACATAAGTATAAATAGAAAATTTCATTAAATTAAATTATATGTGGGTTAAATGAATAATAAGAAATCCTAAAATTATTCATATTTATACTAATATAAATTATATATAAAACAAATATTTAATTACTGAAATTATTAATTTTTTGTATGCGGGTTAAAAAGAATAATATAAAATCCTAAAATTAATAATATTTACACTAATATCTATAATTATATTATAAATTATATATACATATATATAATATTTTGTTATATTACATACATATATAAATGGGTTTGGGTAATGGGTACCCGTAGGTAATTTCCCAAACCCGTCCCAAACCCGTCATGGGTTTGAATGTTTCTATCCAAACCCGTCCCAAAACCATTTAATAATTCCCAAACCCGTCCCATTAGGGTTTGGGAGAGCCGGGTACCCGTAAAAATCCGACCCATTGCCATCCCTAGCTCATTTGATCTCCAATACACATTTTCAATTAAACTTTCAATTGTTTAATTATTTTGATATTAAAAGTCAATCATGATTTTTTCTTTTATGAAACCGCCGGCCATGGAATGTTTTAAAGCAAATTGATGCAAATTCAATTTGTAAATTTCGTAACAATCATATGAAACCGTCAAGCCATGATGATTCTTGAGAAACGAATTCATGTGCATTAGATGGTTTTTAATTTCCTTCGTGGTGAGATTGCTATAAATAGTTGAGCAGAGCATAACATTTGTTCATCGGAAAAACTCCACTCCAAATAGCATTGCATATTTCATTTGTCAAAAGCTCAGTCTCTCGTCCTCCTCTAGTTCGCCGGAGCTCGCCAAATTGTGGTGCTACATCCGTCGAGATGAAGTCGTTTCATCTTTGGGGACGAACCGCCAAACCGAGAGCACTACCGGGGCGTTATTAGTCTTGCGGGGAGAAGAATTCCTTCGACTCAACTTATCACTTGTGTTTGTTATTTTATTTTGTAATTTCAATTTTAGTTCATTTTGTGATCTTATTCTCCTACATTTCTTGTTTCATTTTGTAATCAAGAAAGGACGTGTACACCGGTTCTAACAAAGATTTAATCAAAGATGAGAGGATTAGTCCTCTTCGGAATGATTATGGTAAAATAGTCTATTGATCGACTGTCACAAATATATACTCCCTCCGTTCTATTCATTTTGTCATGTTACTGTTCGACACGATTATTAAGAAGAAGAGTAAAAAGAAAGGAAATGTGTAGGTTCCATCAATTTTGAATGGTTAATTATTCCTTTTTAGAAAACAAGACAATTTAAATGGGACAGTCCAAAAAAGAAAGGAAGACCATTTCAGTGAGACGGGGGGAGTAATATTTAAAAGGGATATTTTGATAATATTAATCAAAATAAAAGTGTATTTTTTAAACTACTCTCATGAAAAGTTATTGAATTTGTGACTATGTACTTTGATGACGAATAATTACTATATCAGAATGGAAAGGATTATACTTTTTTCATTTAATTTGGAGTTAAAAACGTATTAAGACTAAAAATGAATATTGAATTGTTTTAGTAATAATAAATAAATTCCATTTGTCTGGATCAAATTGATCCATTTAACATCACTCATTCTTTTAATTAAATTATCGTGATCCACATTTATTTCTACTATGATATTTTTCTTACATTTAATGAAAATTTGAACTATATTGACCTTATTATTATTATTATCATCGATGGCTTAATTTAAAATGTCTACAAAATAAAATTGCTTAATAATCTATTACTATATTAAATCGAAATAATTTGCAATGCACTTTCCCTCCCATTTTGCATGCCACATGCAAATAATTGTACACTTTCTAATGCAAATTCATAATTATACATTTTTCCGGGTCATTTCAATTTTTTAAATTCAAATATTAAACTTTAAAGCCTAACAAATTTAGTTCACTATATAATCACGTGTATGTTGCATTATTATACTAAAATATACTCCCTCCGTCCCATGATAAGTGGTCACATTTTATTTTTGAGTTGTCCCGGGATAAGTGGTCACTTTCCTTATAAGGAAATATACCCCTCTCACAAAAAGTTATGGGCCCACCACTTTCTATCTTTTTACCCTTTAAACATACTTCTCCTTAATTCCCGTGCCGAAAAGAATGTAGCCACTTATGGTCGGACGGAGGGAGTAGTAATTATTTTATTTTTTGTCACGTTAATTAATTTTTTGTATTTGCTAAATGTATTATTTGTGTAAGAAGATTCACAAAGATAAATTTTATTAGTTTGAAATTATTTAATTAGATTATATAGATATATAATACCTAAATAATGATCTATTGACATCTAAAAATGTAAAAATTGAAATACAATCGCATGGTGCAGCGCAACGCGCGTGGATAAAAAATTAGAATTAATTGAAAACACAGTCATGTTTTTATATTTGCGGTATTTTATGTTAGTAGCCAAAATGAATAACATAAATTAAAGTTCTTTTACAAATGGAGTTAGTTCTTATTTGGTAAGATATTTGTAATCATGTTAATGTTTAGTTGTGATTGGATCGAAATATAAATGCCGTCTGAATCTTGATTATTAAGACAGTATCACACAAGTTATTGTGAATAAATAGGAAGAATTATGTATAAATTTCTATGAGAAAAGTATAGAAGCGGCCAATGTTAGTAATAAGGGCATATTTTGAATTTTGATGGCGTGAATATGACTATATGGAGCATGCGCTGCAGCGTGTACGTAATTTATTTTCCTCTTGAAATTATTGATGTCTCTCACTCTTTCTACATCATAATCATGTAAATTTGTCCACTAACTGATAGATATAATTATCGGTTAAACTCATTAATTAATGACTCGAGTGTAATTTGTAACGATTGGACAAAGTAACTAAAACACTCTAATCTACTACAACCCCTAAACCCTAAACCCTAAACACTCTAATTATATTTGTCAAAGTTAATATAATTAGGATGTTTTTACTGAGGTTGAGTTGTGTTGGTTAGTGCCAAAACGTGAAACAGTTGTGAGAAATTAGAAAATAATTTCCATAATCAGATGCACTTTTACATGATTGAACTTGAAATTTAACAAGAGCAAAAGCTTATCTAGATTTATTTTAGTTTCCTTACTCATTTCTAGAGCTATCAAAATTAGCATGGCTGATTTAATTCTGGGCTGAGCAAGCCATAGTAATTTTGGCCTAACATGATTTTGCTCGGTTCGAACTGTCCATCTGTCCAGTAAATCATTCCGTTATTGACTTTACACGCAAATACTAATTAATCCCTATGCCTGAAACTCAAGTTTGTTGTTCTTCTTTGTTTTTGTTTGAATTCTAATTCAATCTTGTTTGTTGTCCCTTTAAAGGTTTAGGGCTAATTATTCTATTATGAGATAGTAATCTTAGAATAAAGCTGATATTTGTGAATTGTAAGTTTAAAGTCTATAAATTTAAAACCAATTTACTTATGATTTTTGTATGACTCATGCATATTTTTTTATTTGTATGTTTTTATAATTATATTGGGTCCCCTGAAATAAACTTTTAATTCATCAAGCACGTCATTGATAGAAAATAACATATTTTCTATTTTTTGATCGTCTTAATGTCAGTTTTAACGAAACCCTATTTAATACATTGATATTTCACTTTCTCAAAGAGACTTTTAGCCAAAAACGCATCCCACATAACTAGAAAGAGAAGCTTGAAAACTATTCCTCTTAACTATTAAAGGTGTGACAAAAGAAGATGGAGAAAGAAATAATTGGTGGACAAAATTTTATGGAAATGAATTGTATGAATGAACCTTATCGTTTGTGACCCACAAGAGTCGAATGACTCAAAAATTGACAGGACCATATTAAGTGCGCTTTTAGTCACTAAATTTTGCTGCTAGCTCAAAAACGTGTCTCCCATCCATCCAAAATCTTGAATAGCAGAACATGTGTTTCGGAATATTAGAGAGAGAGAGAGAGAGAGAGAGAGAGAGAGAGAGAGAGAGAGACGTGTTAGTGGGTAAATCGCGTTTTCTTTCAATTTGCAATTAATGTTTTTAGTAATTTTTTTTATTAGAAGTGTTTTTTTTTTTAATATCATTACAAATATTAATACTCACACACCCCACCTAAGGTTTTTCTGTGGCCAAGAGTACTCGAACCTCTGACCTATTGGTCAACAGACAACCACTCCACCACTAGGCCATCCCCACTGGGACTTATTAGAAGTGTTTAATACGTGTTTTAAGGCACGCGTGCCGATCTTACCAGAGCAAAAAAAAAAAAAAAACTAAGTGTCTTTAATCACGTTTCTTGACATTCTTGGATAAATATTGTGATTTTTCGTGTTATTTTAATCGAGACGATTTAGCCACAAAGTATATAAATATTGCTGAAAAAGGAATGGTGATATAAATTCTTTATTTTGGTTATGCTAAAAAATTATAACGAGTTTCAAAGATTCAAACTAAGGTGGCGGGTGTCGTTTGAAATTAATTAGTTTGGAATTAAGAAATTAGAAAAGAAGTTGCTGTAATTGTAAACAGAAATTCGTAAAAATATAGGTATATTTACTAGAAAAACAAATGTAAATATTTGAAGCGTCTGAAATAATATTAAATTAGAATTGCAGTTGTTTTTCAGAAAGCAGAGGTAAACACAAGATTTTCAACCATCGCATGATTGTAAATTATTTTCAATTCATTGTAAAGTAAACATGAAAAGACGAGTACACAAAATTGAGGATCTTCAATATAATTTAGAATTAGAATAGGATGAATTGCAATATACACGTATATACTTTTTTTGAAGATATTTATCAGACAAATTAAAAAAATAACTTACAAATCTAAATTTCAAAGATAATATTGATCCCAGTTGAACTACTCATAAAAATTACTATTCCCTCCGTCCCATTATTCTTGTCTTGTATTCCTTTTTGGGTTGTCCCGTTATTCTTGTCCTGTTTCCATAAAAGGAAATATGCTTCTCTCACAAAAAGTTATGGGCTCCACCACTTTCTATCTTTTTAACCTTTAAACACATTCTCCTTAATACCCGTGCCCAAAAGAAATGAGACAAGAATAATGGGACGGAGGCAGTATAAATGAAAAAAAATTCAAGATTCTAATGATGGCAAAAATTGTAAATAATATTGAAAAATAGGAGTGGAATGAGCACTAAATAGGTTTTAAGCCAATTGGATTGACTTGAGGAATATGGAATTACCACTTTTTTTAATATTCAAAAAATCAAAAGTCAAGTCATCCGCATTTTCCTTCGAATTTTGTTGAGCTAGTGCCGTTGCAACTTGTAATTTCAGTCTTTTCGATATATTTTATTTGTCTATTTTCTCTTCATGTTGTTGAGGATACAACGGTCCAAATAAGTATTTTGAAAATGAAATTATTTCAAGAAAACAAAACTAGTTCAATTTCAACTAAATATAGAAAATGTTTAAATAAAAAGTTTGTTGGGAGATTTGACTTTTTTCTCTCTTTGATTTCAACTAGAAATAGGAGATTTACATTTTAGTATGGAAGACATTATTAAAATGTAAAATATATGGACGTATTATGTAGGAAAAGACGAACAAATAATATTCAAGCAAATATTTAGCTAATTGTTATTAACTGGATCGTTAAATAATTTAATATATAATGAACATTTTGTTGTCCCAATGCGTAAGTCGATATGTCCGAGTGGTTAAGGAGAGACTTGAAATCTGTTGGGCTTTGCCTGCGCAGGTTCGAATCCTGCTGTCGACGTTTCACTTTAAATTGCCCTTAATTTCAAATTTTTTTGTTTCATTTTATTTTGCCCTTTCAATTTTCTTGTTTCATTTTATTTTGCCATTTCAATTTTTTTGACCATGTCGAAAGGAGATACTTGTAATTTAGTTTAGTAATTTAGTTTAGAATTTTATGTTTCGAATCCTGCTGTCGACGTTTCACTTTAAATTGCCCTTAATCTGATCATTTATAGAAAGAACAAAAATGAGAGAGAGAGAGAGTTGATAGTGATATATGGAAAGTACTGGCGAGAACAAATGTTGTACCAAAGAGTTGTTGATAAGTAGAAATTGACATAATATTATTTCTATATAATAAAAGTTTTTACTGCTTTGTACGCTTTGCAAGAATAATATATTTGCATGAAATTTATTTTAAGGGGAACAAAACTGATAAAGACTAAGAATCCACACTGAACCAATATGTTTCGGTAGATTCGATGTTTGTTAAAGAATATATAGATCGATTTTGATTTGATTAGGAAAATTAGAAACCTAACTGGTTTCAATCGATTTTCGATTTTGAATTCGACCGAACCAACCGTGTGCTGACATCCTTCATTCATCTATCATATGTGAACAAATCCAAGACTTAGAATTAGCATAGTATACTTTTCAAAATAATAAAAAAAAAAGAAGAAGAAGAAGAAGAAGAAGAAGAAGAAGAAGAATTAGTATAATATTTTGGGCCACCTTTCATTAGTCAGACCGCTCATAATTTTGGGCCAGAAATAAACATTAGCCCTAATATAAATGGGCCACATTTTCATTGATGTAGAAATTTCCCACTAAAGAAAAAAGTAATACGAACTATTCCCAAAATCTAATATTAACTTGTTTTATTTTTTACAAAAAATGAAAAGGTTAAAGTATTATATATAGTTCAGCAATATCTCCTTATTATAATACCGCCCACTATAATAATGTGATAACAACAATTTAAATTAAAACTACGAATTTTCGGATTTTGATAACTTTCATGGATTGTTTCGATTCATTTTATTAGTATATATGCATACTTGCATGGAAGTAAAAGTGGAGGGTATTTGCCGATGAGGCCTAACTTAATTGGCTAGCTGAGGCACCACAAGATTTTCTTTAGCGAGAGGTCTTGTGTTCAATCCCGCCTGAGTGCGGTGTAGTATATTTTCCATCTTGTTTGGTGGTGTAGTGGTCCCACCCTGCGTGATGGTGTAGTGGTCCCACATTTATGTGGTGTAGAGGTCCCACCTATATGCTGGTATAGTGCTTGATTAGATTTTATATATATACCTTGTAATTCTCTCAAAAAAAAAGTGGAGGGTATTTTCTTAATTATATATTTATTTGATAGTACATAATGTAGTGATGAAGATATAAGGGATGTCTTATTTCTTTGCATGCAAAGTATGTGAAATTTAATGATCAATGACAACTAAATTTAATAACAAGTATATATGCTAATTAGAAACCTCTATTCTTTTCCATAAACCCTATTTTCACTCCGTTAATTGTAAGGTACAATCAATATATTAATATATGGAACAAGGTATATGCGTTTTTGGAGTAAGGACTGCAGATCATTCTCATCATAAATCATATATATTAATTACATTATAGACTACATATACGTGCGCGCATCACGTACGCTTATAAGTTGTGTAAGTGAGCATGAAGTGTAAAGATAATTGTTATATAAGTTTAATCTACATTCAAAAAAAGCTAACGCATATTAAACAATGTTAAGGAATTTATATCTCTTCCAAATGATTCGAGTTAATTTGTTCTATTTTTTGTTGTAAAGGGAAGAAAAGGTCCCTTCCCTTAACCCCAAATTTTATGAGTAAATACTACTCCCTCCGTCCCGCATTAGTGTGGTGCAAGGAGTGCGGCACGAGTTTTAATAAACAATAATATTTTTTGGACATATATGTCCGGACATAAAATGAATATATTAATAATCTTAATTTATAATTTATCAAATAAAATAATGGTGTTGGTTAGTACTATAATGTATTTACTTAATTAATCTAAACCTTCATTTTTAAAGAGAGAAATATGAATACAAAAAATACGAAATTAAACTAATAAAGTTATTTTGTGATTTTTACTAATCTTTCGGAAATACTATTACTTAATAGATATTTATGCATTCACTTGAATTAGATTACTCACAAAATAATAAATTGAATGAATGTAGAGAAATTACAAAATTAAATAAATAAGTTAAACGGATCGAACCGATTCATTTACCTAAACTAGCTAGATTATGTCCGGACATTTATGTCCGAATAGCATCACTCTTTAATAAAAGGTAAGTAAATGTTTGGTAGGGTATTTTTAGTGGAGAAAGAGACCCACAGTTGTTAGTGTTAGTGAGGTTTTTCAGTGAACCTATTGTAAATATTAAAAGCTTTTAAGGGTATAAGGGTAAAAATCATGTACTAAAATAGATGAACCACACTTATAGGGAACGGCAAAAAATGACCGCAAACTAACCATACTTTTAAGGGACGAAGGGAGTAATATTTATTTTCGAAGAGGGATCCAATGAAAGAACCCCACGCTCCAATTTGATTTTTGATTAAGACGTGATTTTTTCTAACTAAAGATCTTGTCAGATCCCACTAAAAAGTATAGCTAGTAAAACTATTAAATAAAAAGTCGATCTAGCAACAATTATTTGTTTTTGTTTCCCCTATTTTTCTTTTTCTTCTTCTTCTTCTTTTTATTTTTATTTTTTTTAATACTTTGGTGCGCGCGGGCGTAATTATATATAATTGAGCTGCATATATATGTTGATGTAGTTTAAGTTTGTCTACACACAATTCCGAAATCCTAAATTACATTTGGATCCTTTTCCTCTCTAATTATTTAGAGAATGAATACATCTTAATTAATCGAATTATATAAGGAACAAGGTCCAAAGGTCTGAAGTTCGATTCCACCAATATCTTATTAGTAAAGTCTGTTGCATCAAATTTTTCTTATACATACGGTGTTACTTTTATGTGTGGTTTGCAAACTACTGTAATAACATATGAAATAGAATATACTCGTCATAAATTAATAATTACATATTTCTATGAACATATCTTGTATTCTATATCATTCGAAAACATATCTAATGATAAATACATAATTGTATCTACAACATAATTAAAATACACGATATTATTTTTTGATAGAGAATCCTAGTGCACATTAGAACTCTAGACTGATTAATGACTCAACATATATTGGGTTTTTTGTTTTAGCTCACATTTAATATTGGGTTAATTAGTAACATGATAATCATTTGAACTTCATAGGAGCAACTTAATCTAAGTATAGGAGAAGGACTCATGTTAACTCTCTCGGTCAACTCTCTCTCTCGTTTGAAGAGCAGGAGATATAAAGATGCATGTTGCTGCTGACAGGAATCTATCTTAAATGCTTTCAATAAAGTCTTCATCTCAGCCGTTGATATTTACTAATATCTAACGGTTGTAGTTGTGTTGCGTGGGTTATACGCTTTATTAGTTGTAACAACGTTTCTCTTTTTTTTGGTAGTCGGCTATCTTGGGACTTGTATAAATAGCTGCCTGAGCTAAGTTCAATGTATGAACTTGAGTAATATTTTGCTATACATGATTTTTCCTCTCGAATTCTATACTCTCTTTTCCTACATGGTATACAGAGCTTAGTTTACGATCGATAATGGCGAAGAACAGACGCGTTCAGTGGAATACATTGGTGAATGAAGAAATCGGAGAAACATCGGAGCAAGGTGAAGGACGAGATCGAATTGAGCAGATTCAAGATGAACAAAGGCAGATCTATCGCGATGAACAACAACAAATCGTGAGAAATCAAGGAAATCCTCCGATTCTTGCACCGGCGCAGATCACAGAGATCCTACAACTTCATAATTCAGATCATCCGGGGATGCAATTAGTGTCGGCTCCTCTTACAGGTACAAACTTCCTAAACTGAAGTAGATCTGTAAAACGAGCACTTGGAGCTAGAAGTAAACTTGAACTATTGGATGGTAGTTTTCCTGAACCTCCGATTACTTCACCAAATTATAAATTGTGGATCAAAGCTGACTATATGGTTTACTGTTGGATCATTAATTCGATTTCAAAGGAGCTGGTTAATGCATTTGTTAACATTGATAATACTAGAAAACTGTGGAACGAATTGAATCAGCGATTTGGTAGAAATAATGGTCCGAAGATTTATCGATTGCAACGAGAGATAGGAAGTTACACACAAGGAAATCAGAGTGTACTTGTGTATTTTAATAATCTCACGGCATTATGGGATGAATTGGATATGTTGTTGCCTCCGTTGAGTTGTTACTGTGGAGCGAACATAGTGCTGAGTAAGAGAGAACACACTACTAGAAAAATGGGCATACATGACACTGCATATATGACGCTTTATTTAAGAAACGTCATATTTGTGCGTCTTTTAAAGTTACATGACACTTACAAAATAAATCGTCATCTATGCGCGTGTATCATTAACTCTAGATGACAGTATCCTATTAGACTGTAATGTATTGTATATCTGTACATGACAGTCATGTTTATCTATTAATAATTAAGTGAAAAAAGGAAAAAAAACTAATTAAGTGCCGAACTCCTTTAAAAAAATCTTAGTGTCGAAAATTTTCAAAAGACCCTAATCTCTGTTTCCAATTCTCCACCGCATCTACTCAATCTCTCCACCGGCAACTTTCTCCACCGGCGATACCTCTCCACCGGCGACCTAATCTGTAACAGCTCTAGCCCTATCCCTCACTCAAATCTGAAGTTGTTGTCTCTATCTCTATACCTCTGTAGGTCATCGGCGGTGCGAATCCACTGGCATCGCGAACCCACCGGCATCACGAACCCACTGGCGGCACGACGCCACCGTCGCTGCTCTGTTCCAAATTCTATAGCGCTGCTGCATAGGAATTTAGCTACTCAGCACTACAAATCTCACCCGTTCAAGTTGCTCAACGCAAAGTTGAAAGTTGTAACTAGGTTAGTGCAAATTTCTAATTAATTGTAGCAATTTTACTCCCATTCCACTGCTAATTTTCGGGATTCTGAAGCTGTTAGTTGAGATATTGAATGGAATTTTTGGAAATTTCTGGTTAATTGTAGCAATTCTCTATTTTATTCTCATAGGCAATTGATTTACAGTATAGGTTTTCAATCTTGAGAATATAATGGAATTTTATACTTGAAAATTTTCCTCCTTTTCCATGTCCTCATAGATTCAGCATGCAATTTATTTTTTGTTTTTTTGTTTTTTTAACTTAGTTGATTCTCTGTGTGCTGAACGCTTCTTGAGAGTTGACAGTGGCTTGGCAGATGTAAGTGGGTAAGTTCTCTATAAGATTATTTCTTACTATGCGGAAAGTTTACTTGGCAAGCTGAGAGCTTACTAAAACTATAATAGGTGATACAATCTTGCTGTGTTCAATAGGTAGTGTCTTCTGAACATTTCTGGCTGTTTTGGCTGCTATGCGATTGAAAAGAATCAAGGAAACTAATTAGTTGTCTTGCATGCCTAATGTTTTAAATTGTTAATTCCTCAAGAAAGTCAACTGCATGCTATTGTTAATTCACTTATATGTTGCTGATTATTGCGTGTGAAGATTCAGTTCCTCTGATGGAAAATAGATCATATTTGTGGTGGTGATATGATGTATTAAAATTGATAAGCGACAGATTTTGAGTATTCTTGAATTTTCGGTGAATTTATTCTTTTTTGTTCTTGATCACTGATTTGTTTATTGAATCAGATTTCACTCCTATTGTTTTCAATAATCAGATTTCACTGAGCTTAGAGCTGCTACAGATGATTTCGATCATGCTACTAAGCTCAGAGATGGAGGATTTGGATTTTGGACCTGTGTACAAGGTAACAACATACTATATATTGTCCTTTTGTGGTTTAAGCTATATACAAACTAAATTGAAGATAGAGGTGGACCCGTGTAGTCTTCTTTCTTCTTTATTTGCTTGATGTATGGAAAGCTCATGAGATTGTGCTCGTGTTAATTCCACCTATGCAAAATTGCAGTAATCAAGGCCTGATCAATGGAGATCCTGGATGTATTACTGTATAATAGGAATGGTTACACTTTGGCCTTTTGATGTGTAGGTCAAGCTCTTGTCAATTTTAGGACTGTCTTCATGACAACAATTTTCATGGGTCAAATCCTCCAGAACTTGGGAATTGTACACAACTGCACTCAATGTAAATTTTCTCTACTTCATCTCAATTTTGACAAGATTTTAAATTTCTAAATAACATGCTCGTTAGTTATATGTTGTTTATGATTGTGTTGAGGTCTAAGTACTGTATTTGGTGTGAAATGAGTGAGAGCTTCATTATTCCTATATCCCATATGTGCAAAAACTCTTGTTAATGTTACTATTGACTATTTACAGAATGAATACTATATTGAATGTTTAAACTTTTAGCTTCTAACCTGTTAAGTGGACCTATTCCAAGTGAGTGCTTCATTATTCCTATGTGTTGTTGGATAATGCTTCTGGAATTTCTGGTAAAGAATTTTCAAGTCCTTTATTGTTATTCTGGTGGTTTGTTATTGGTTAGCCATATTTTGTTTGCTTCCTACTGATTATGCTACACTTATTTGTTTATTTTCTCTCGGAGAGAGGAATTCCTTGAGAATATGATGGGAATATATATCAATACAGCTGCTTCTGTGTGATTTCCATTTCGATTCAAGCACAAAAAACACTTAGAGGTCATAGAGTGGGAAGAGGATAAAGTTGAAGCCAAGAGATGGGATATTCTACATCAATGTTAGATGATGAAGAGGTTGTACAACTTTGTAAATAGATAACTTATTTGTACTTTTTTTTAATTATTTTATGTAGATTTAAATACATTTTTATTTTATGACTATGTATCGATGAACATATGTATTATTTAGATATTTGGATGATCAATATATGAAATTTTTAATTAGCAAGCTTAAAATATTTATCGTATAGTTTGAATGATTTAATTTATTGGTGTTTCAAAAATAAAACAGGTAAATTAAAAGGTTAAAATTTGTCTGAGAATACATGACGGTTGCCTTAAATATCATTGTCATGTATATGTACCCCATATTAAAGATAAACACGATCATTCATGATGGTATTGTGCGCACATAGTTGACGAGAAATTACTGTTATTAATATGCACATAGATGACGCTAATTCTGCGTCATGTATAATACCCACTATAGATTATACCCGCCTACTTGACGCTTTGACACGCACATAGATAATGCTAATTTCATGTAATGTATGCCAGTTTTTCTAGTAGTGACATGATCAGAGGTTGATGCAGTTTCTCCTAGGGCTTAATGATAGTTACGCCGCAGCAAGAGATCAGGTTCTGATGCAGGAACCACTTCCAACCGTCGATCGGGCATACTCTATAATGTTGCAAGTAGAGGATAAAAAATTACTTACTGACAGTTATACTGAGAGCTCTCATCAACTTGTGATGAATGTTTCTAAACCACCTATGCATAGAGCTTCAGCCAATGATTATGGAAGACAATACAGTTTCAAAGGAAAAAAGAGTAAAGAGGAAAAACCGAAACTGAAATGTGGATATTGTGAAGGCACTAGACATGAGGAACATGAATGTTTTAAACTTCACGGCTATCCAGATTGGTATAAGAAACTTAAAGAAAATAAAGGAAAGTTTAAGGCAAACTATGTTAAGTCTCCCCTGGATGTAGAAGAGGTTGTAGGAGGTAGTGACATGTTGAGATGAGTGCAGATATGAGTAAGTTGATTCAATCAGAGATTGCTAGACATATGGATCAATTTATGCAGAAGAAAGGGGGCAGTTCACAGTTGAAAGGGGATGTGAACATGGTAGTAAAAGGAAAGACAGATCATGGTGTTACTGAGGGTTATTATGCTTTTGGTGTGGTTACACAAATGAGAGATAAGGCTTGGATTATTGACTCTGGAGCTAGTACACATGTGTGTGCAAATGAGAATTTGTTAGTGAGGTCTAGCATTCCTGTTGCGCCAATGGAAGTATTTATGCCAGATGGCTCAGTGCAGCCAATCAAAAAAATTGGTGAAGTGAAACTGAATGAGGACATTATTTTGAAGAATGTGATGTTTGCTCCTAGCTTTACACATAACTTGATATCTGTGGCACAGTTGGCTAAGGACTCGGGTATTAAGTGTTTGTTTCTGGAAACTCACTGTGTGATACAAAATGGGAACAATGATCATGTTCTGGGACTTGGCAAGATGATAGGAAATTTGTACGTGATTAATTCCAAGGAGTCTTTTCCAGCTCAGGTGGGAGCAGTACATCATGAAGCTGACTTGATGAAATAGCATATTGTGCTCGGGCATGCTTCCCTTACAGCTATGAAACACATGGCGTTCCTTAAAAATCAAATGACACCTTTTTCGGTGGCGCATATCCGTGATTGTGAGATATGTATACGAGCCAACAAACTCGAAATACATTTCCAGTTTTGAATAGAAGAACTAGTGCTCTATTTGAATTGGTGCATGTTGATATTTGGGGGGCCTTATCTTGCTGAGAACATAAGTAATACAAGGTTTATCTTAACTCTTGTTGAAGATCATAGTCGAATGATATAGACTTATCTTCTGACATCTAAAGCACAAGTTCATTCTATCCTGAAATGCTTTATACTTTTGATAAAGAATCAGTTTGGATATGGAATTAAGAAGCTTAGAACTGATAATGGAACATAATTTATCAATCGAAGCATGTCTGAAATATGTTCAGAGTATGGAATTATGCATCAAACCTCTTGTGCTTATTCTCCTCAACAAAATGGTATTGTTGAGATGAGACATAGATCTTTACTTGAAGCAGTCAGATCTTTGATGTTTCAAGCCAAGTTACCAAAGCGATTTTGGCCACAATGTATACTTGGTGCTACTTGGTTGATTAATAGACTTCCTAGCCGAATATTGGAATGGAAATCACCATATTCAGTTTTCTTTGATGGAGAACCTGATCTCAACCAGTTATATCCTTTTGGATGCTTGGTTTACGCTCTTAATTTGACTCCTCATAGAGACAAATTTGATAGCAGAAGCCATAGATGTGTGTTTTTGGGGTATGCTACTAACAAGAAAGGGTACATACTCTTTGATTTGGATGCAGAAAAATTGGTGGTTTCTAGAGATGTGAAGTTTGTTGAATCCACATTTCCTTTTTCCAATGATGTTATTCCTGATGATGGTTTATTTCCCTATCATTTACAGAATGATACACCAAGTATACTTGTCTCTGTAGAGGAAGTTCCTGACACCCCTAAACCAGTGTACTGTGATTCTGTTGTGGAGACCTTGCCTAATTCTTCCGATTATATCTCTAGTGATATTATCTCTGGTGAAGCTGTGAGAAGAAGTACGAGAGATAGGCAGCCTCCGTGTTGGTTGAGAGATTATGTAGGCAGTGTTTCACTTGTGCCCAATATACCTTTCGTGGCTGGAGTTTTGACTCCACCAACATTTCCATAGCAGCTCCCCCCATTTTCACTTAAGCATATTCATCTTTCTTGATAAATATGGCTGTTGTACAAGAGCCTCAATCTTATGCTGAAGCTAGTCGCTCTGCTGAATGGACAGACGCTATGAATAAGGAGCTGATTGCATTGGAAGAGAACAATACTTGGGAATTAGGTGTTTTACCACCTGGAAAAAAGCCTATCGGTTCCAAATGGGTTTATAAAGTGAAACTTAGAGCAGATGGCTCCATCGAAAGATACAAGGCTCGTCTTGTGGCTAAGGGGTATAATCAAGAATATGGTATGGATTATACAGAGGTGTTTTCCCATGTGGTGAAGTTGGTTACAGTGAGGTTCTTGATAGCGATAGCTACTGGTTTTGGGTGGCCGATGCATCAAGTAGATGTGAATAATGCTTTTCTGCATGGTTTTCTGCATGAAGACATATATATGAAACCTCCACTAGGTTATACTAAAGCAAAGCCTGGTGAAGTGTGCAAGCTTGTTAAAAGTCTTTACGGTTTGAAGCAAGCTTCACGAGAGTGGAACACTGAATTTGGTCGCCAGCTTCTTCATTATGGGTTTGTGCAATCCGTTCACGATCATTGTCTCTTTTTGAAAGGAGAATGAAGTTCATTCATATGTTTGTTGGTGTATGTGGATGACGTTCTCATAGTTAGTCCACAGTTACGTCTTATTGATGAGTTGAAAGTATTCTTACATCAGGCCTTTACTAATAAAGACCTTGGCACAACTCGTTACTTCTTGGGTATGGAGATCATTCGTGGTGAATCTGGCACGTCTTTGAATCAACGCAAGTATATTCTAGATTTGCTGGATTCCACGGGTTTGTTGGGTTGTTCTTCTACTGCTACTCATTTTCTCCCTTGACTACAATTATCCACACCTAGTGACGAGTTTTTGGACCAACCTGACAAGTATCGTAAATTAGTTGGGCAATTGCTCTATCTTAATCTCACGCAGCCGGATATTTTCTATGCGATGCAACAATTAAGCCAATTCGTGGCCCGTCCTTGCCATCATCATTGGACTGTTGCTCTTCATGTGCTCAAATATCTAAAAGGTTGTCCTTCTTTGGGGTTGTTCTATCCTGCTACCAATAACTTTGAATTTCAAGCTTATAGTGATGTTGATTGAGGTTCGTGTCTTGCAACGAGACGCTCGTTGACTGGATTTTGTATTTTTCTTGGAGGTGCTCTGTTATCTTGGCGTTGCAAGAAGCAGTCCACTGTTTCTGTCTCCTCTGCCGAGGCCAAATATCGTGCCCTAAGCACAACTGTTCGTGAGCTTCTCTGGTTATCCTACCTTTTATCCGATTTTCTTCTTCCTGTGCAGGTCACTTTTCCTCTCTACTGCGACAACCAAGCTGCATTGCACATCACTAAGAATCAAGTTTTCCATGAAAGGACGTAGCATCTTGATATGGATTGCCATTTGGTTCGTGATAAGTATCGTGAGGGCTTTGTTGCACCTGTTCATGTCTCCTCCACTGGGCAACTTGCAGACTTCTTTACAAAATCTCTTCCTGGTGTGCGTTTTTGTTTTCTGTTGTCCAAGATGGGAATGACTGATCTCCACCATGCCCATCTTGCGGGGGGTGAAGAGCAGGAGATATAAAGATGCATGTTGTTGCTGACAGGAATCTATCTTTTCTGCTTTCAATAAAGTCTTCATCTCAGCCGTTGATATTTACTAATATCTAACGGTTGTAGTTGTGTTGCGTGGGTTTTACGCTTTATTAGTTGTAACAACGTTTCTCTTTTTTTGGTAGTCGGCTATCTTGGGACTTGTATAAATAGGTGCCTGAGCTAAGATCAATGTATGAACTTGAGTAATATTTTGCTATACATGATTTTTCCTCTCGAATTCTATACTCTCTTTTCCTACATCTTTCTTGCAACAGCCAACCACCTCGGCATCACCGCCGCCACCATCAATCCACAAACCACCACCGTCGCCACCTCCACTGACCCATGATCGCCAGGAAGACCACTGAAAAAGAATCAAGCATGACTCAATCCCAAGAGGAATAATTGGCCACCCATCACTACAAGAAAAACGGGCATAGACAACGGGTAAACCGTGTTGTCTTTAATAAATAGGCCCGTCGTCTACAGCCTTGTAGTCTATTACAGGGCGGTTATAGACGACGGGGAAAGCGCGCTGTCTAAAGCAGTTATAGACGACGGGGAATCCCCGTCGTCTATAACCGCAAACTATGTTGTCTATTGGTCAATAGACTACGGTTTTTCTCATATAGACAACGCATTTTACCCGTTGTCTATAGTTATTATTGACAACGTATTTTTTTTCATCTTTCCCGTCGTCTATTTCATCATACACCACAATATTAGGTCCTGCTGTCTATTCTTTTGTAAGAACCTGGACAATTTTTGTATGATTATTTTCCAAACAAATCATAATATCATAACATCATAAATCATCATAATATTATAAAATTTAACTTAACATTATACAATCAAACATCTCATTTTCATCTCATGTTCTATCTCATGATATCTACACACATTACAAATGTTTTACAACTAGCTAATGAAATTTGTCTCGAAGCACATAAATATGAATGTTTACATTGTCTTGATCTCCAAAATAACAACATTGTATTCTCCAACATTCCATTACCATCACCGCTCAATCAAGTCCATCCATCCATCCAAGTGGCTTCCATCTACATGATCTAAATAAAAACTACTACTTTAATTACATAAATCTTAAGACCTCATAAATATTAAAAAAAAAGGCTAACAAACTTACCATCATCATCATTCGGTAAATTCATCAACAAAATTAGCCCACTCAGTACGGACTTCATCAATTCCTTCTCTTGAATAATATCCTTAGCTAAACTAAAAATAAATAAAAATAAACACAAAATTAGATCATAAATAAAAATAAACTTTGAAAATAAAATGAACTTACAAGTGAAAACAATGGGATGAGGTGGGGAGATCCTTCATTTTTTAATGATATCTTTCATGCAACAAATTTGCAAACTTTAAAACATAATATTAATTTTGAAGAAGTAGAAATTCTTATATATAGAATGATTACCAGAATCAAAATTGGTTAATTTCTCCATAAAAAATCCCAACAATTCGAAAATCAATAGCCTTGTTATCCACTGAAACTGATTGCTCCTAATCCATCACCTTATTTCACCTAATAAATTGACACAATCAAATTTTGCACAACATATTAGCTAAAATTCAACCCCACTCACAAAAAAACATGTAGATACATTTTGTTATATATATATACGTTCTGTATCTATGTATTTACTTGTAAATTTGTACTAATTTTTTATTTTATTATGGATTTCAAAGGAACGACAACATTTAAACCTTTCTTCATAGTTTCTTGACTTATATCTCTAATTAGTAGGACAAACTCAATATTAATCGAGATCAACATTTTAATTTTAAGCATAATAATAAAACTAAACAACAATACAACACAACACATTTCATGACAACAGATAAGGACCTACTGTCACTATCTTCCATAATAGACTAGACAGGTAGAATTCTTCATTTGTTTATCAATTTTAAAATGTAATTAAAATTATTAAAAATAGATAGGGAAACACGATTATTAAAATTATTAAAACTATATGGCTTATATCCAAAGCATTAACATTCTTTCTTCTTATACTTGTTGTACTTTCTGCAAAATGATTGATCGATAAACCATAAACACAAAGAGGACCTTTCTAAACAAAATACTCAATATGATAATATATAGATTCAAAAACTAAGGCACAAATTACCGAAATCATCATAGCTAGAGATATCATCATAGTCACAGCTAGAGAAATATACAAAGTTATCTAACAATTTATTCCATGCCATTACTGTGATTTCATCCTACAAAGTTGACGAGACTAAATATTAATCCAAAATACAAAACAAAGTCATTGTATTAATAATAAAAATTAAACGATATATGTTAAAAGGAACTGGAATCTAGAAAGACCTTTGGAGGCCTCTCTTTGGTAAACTCGACAACAAGTAGGGGGATAAGACCACATCTTCCTCTTCTTTCCTTTTAAAATTCCACAACTGTCGATTGCTGAACACAAATACAACAGCACAGCATAGCAGAGCAAAGCAGTAATTTAAATGTATGTATGTATATTGTTTCTCATTGAAGCTTTATGAAACTTTCAGAAAGAAATAAATAAATTGCGTTAGTATTAATTACTATTAGATTATGACAGGGAGTAGTTACATTACCATCACCGGCAACCCAGCAAGTTTTTTCCTTTTCCAAGAGGACTCCAAGTGCGACGAGATGGAGCGAGCTGAGAGCAGCTAAGTAGAGTTACAACAAGTGAGACCACAATTGAACAACTCCACCAAATGAGAATGCTCGCACAACTCTCCCTAGAGAAGGAGAAGGGTGCCGCAGCCCAGCTACCCAAGCAGCAAGAGTCAAGTTCTGCCGCCAGACATATATTATGGCATCCAATTCAAAACCCAAAACTCAAACATATATTGTGAACAATTGAAACCAATAAGCTGTCGATTTTGTGAAGAAGACAGCCGTAGTGCCAAAATATTGAAAACAAAGAGATGGAAAAAAGGATAATGATTGACCGGTGACACAAGGTCACGACAACGAAACCCAAGTATGTATTGTCTAATTATAAAAAAGGAAATTAATTTGGGGAATTAGGAGCACAAAATTTCGAATTAGGATTTTGAATTAGGGGAACCAAACCTGCGAGGGAAATGAAGGAATCGAGAGATGTCGGCGGCGTCACTCGAATAAAATCGAACTCAGGCGCTCGAGAGAGACGGTGATGGCATCACCATCGAATAGCAGCAGCGTTGCAGGAGATTTATGCTAAGACAACAGACGAGATTTAGGCTTAGGTGGTGGTCGACGGCGGATGGTGGGGCCGACGCGACGGTGGATGGCAGGAGGATTTTCACACGGAGGATTTTCAGCGAAGAGAAGAGAAGGATTTTGGGGGGATTTTTGCTGTTAGGTCGAAGTTGTAGATTTTTTTGTTTTTTACAAACTATCAATGACGGGTCAACAAACAACATAGTTTATAACCAATAAAATTTGAGCACTTATAAACAAATATACAAAAAAATTTCGGTTCTAGACAACGGGCAATATAGCCGGTTGTGTATATTACCAAGGGTTTCATAAATCCCGTCGTCTATAACCAATAAAATTTGAGCACTTATAGACGACGGGCAACGGCGGTCAACCCCGTCGTCTATATATGTGAAAGACAACGTGATTCGGTAGACGTCGTCTATTAGCTATAGCTAGCCGCTGATAGACGACGCGTTTTTACTCCCCGTCTTCTATTGCTGTCGTATTACACAACGGACATGATGATACCGTTGTCTATATTATAATAGACAACTTGTGTTCAAAGCCCATTGTCTATGTGATGTTGTCTATATGCGATTTTCTTGTAGTGCATCTTGAACAAGTGAAGATTGATGTAACCTCTCACTCTCTCTCACACACATACACAAACATGAGCACACGAATAGAAGCCACAGCTTGTGCAAGTTCCGATTTCGTTGTGGGTTTTTGAAATAATTGAGTTCATAGTTTCCATGAGTGAACATATTCAACAATGGGAAAGGGTGAGATAGAAGAGAGAGGGGAGGGTGAGGTGGAATTTTTTTATTTAAAATTAATTTAAAATCCACCTCACATATTCGGCGCCTTGAATAAACATCTTGTTGCCGGAAAAAAAAAAAAGAGGCCCTTTTTTTTTGGAGAATATATCAAAGTTTATGATTTTTTACGAGAAAAATAAAGTTGAAGCCATAAAATAAAAATGGTTGAAAGTTCATGCTTGAAACTATAAATTGGCCTTAATTATATTGACATTGATGCAGGAGACAAATGAGAAGTTAGGGGATAGAATAACAGCTCTTCACCAACTTGTTTCACCTTTTGGGAAGGTAAGATAATTTCTGCAATAATATTATGTACTCTTCCGTATCAAAGTTAGTGTGGTTTAACTAATATTTTATATTTTACAACAAATCAAATATACACCATATTTTTGGGAGGCGGAGGGAGTCATATATAGCTAGCTAGCTTACAAATTTTCGATATACTACTAGCTAAGCATAAGATGTAGTAATAAGTTTCAAAACTTTTTTTCAAATGCTATATTTAACATATATGTTTCATTTAATTAATTTATGCAATATCTTTTTTTTTTCACATGATATGTACTCACTTGGGAACTAATCAGATCAAGTATAGGGATTAGGGAATCTCCTCACATATATAATCATATAGTGCATGTATAATAAGCAGTTAACTTTTTTATAACATAAAACCCATAAAAGTAAAACTATTATATCATGATTAATCAGTAAAATAGCTTGTAGAGAAAAGGAGGGGGAGGGCGGAAGAGAGAGACTATTTTTTTTTTGAACAAATATTACAAGAAATTTTAAAGGCCGAGTGACATTATGCTAACACACGCACACGAAATTCTTTTTGTTTACTTTAAGCATATGATCTTAGTTTGTGTTTTTGCACATTAAAGAAGACTTTGAGAGAGTTGTGGTATGTTTCTCTTTTGCAGACTGACACTGCTTCTGTCTTGTCAGAAGCCATTGGCTACATTAGATTCTTTCTGGGTCAAATTGAGGTAATCTTTTTTTTTTAGGGAAAAATTGAGGTATAAGAAATTATTTATTTTAATCTTTGTTCTTGCAAATTGAGGTAATCTTTGTTCTTGCAAACAAGAAATTATTTTTCTTAAAAAAAATAGATGATAGAAGAAACAAGAAAATAGAAAATTTATATATTTTTTTTCTAATTAATTAATTTTGAATTTAAATTTATGGGTGCAGGCACTGAGCTCTCCCTACATATGCAATGCAGCAGGAAACACAGCAGCACATCAGCAACATTCTGTAAATAAGTACCCATATACACATGCGCATTTTTACACATTTTCCCATGCACGACCAATATTTTTACACACACTGCACACAGTAACACGAGTATTAGGAATTAAATGGGATTTTTTTTACAGAAAATAAAAAAAAAACTTCCACTCACACAGTAGCTAGATTAAACTGCTTTTTATGGTTAAGATTAAGAAAATGGTAATTTCATTGTGATCAAGAAAAATAATTTATTAATTTTGGCAGGTTCAAGAAAGGAATTGCTTGTGTTAAGAATCTTACCCCAATTCACTAGATCAATTTGTTGCTGTAGCTATGAACTAAATCAAAGATTGCACAAAACCCTGATCTAAAACTTGATCGAGCGGATTTTACGTGGTTCGGATATCAAATCCTACATCCACGGGTGGTCAGCCAGAAAGATTCACTATCAAGGAATAGATTACAGATTACAAGATCGAGCAAGAATTAGCTTTCATCAACCAGAAACCGCTATTCTTTCCTCTCTATCTCTCACCCTCTGTTCTCTCTTGTTCCTCATAGTAAAATGAACGGAACTACTGAATCCCTTCTAAGCTACAACAATATATCAAATATATATATGACTATTTAGATAATCTACACCATCTAATCCGACGGCTAAGATCCTTCCTACTAAAATCAGTGAGCTGCAGAGATCGATAAAGCAACAGCTATAACAAACTTAAGTAAACAATTTGCAACTTAGTCCCCGTGTACAGCCGAGCTTACTCCTCAGTCCCTCAGCAATATATATTTATGAAGTCACACCCTCATATGAAGTCACACCCTCACAGCTTGTTTCCCGAAGAGCCTTCCCAGGAAAAATAATGCTAGCTTTATTGGATCACTTCCTAAAAAGAAGCTTTAATTGATGGATTAAAATAATTTTAAAAACACTCTTGCATTTATAAATGTAACGATTTAGTTCATTCATTTTAAATTTCGTGACTACATATATATTTTCTGAAAATAAAATAAATAATATGTTGTGCAGGATTCACAAGGTTGGTCAGGGATGAAAGATTTGAGGAGTAGAGGGCTTTGCTTAGTTCCCATTTCATGCACTCAACATGTGGGCAACGACGTCAACGGTGCCGATTACTGGGCTCCGGCGGCGTTTGGCGGCGGCTTTTGATTTTCCGGCCGCCGTCTGCTAGTATGTGAAAAAATCCGCCTTAAAATTAGTAGTGTTTTGGGCCTGGATACTGGTAAACTTAATATAGTAGGCGGCCCATATATAGGCTTTTCTAGACTGGGCCAGCCCACATTTCATTATTCGGGCCACTCATAATTTTGGGCCCGAAATAAACATTAGCCCCAATATAAGTGGTTGATAAACTTCTTGAAATATATACCACATTTTAGTTGAGGTACAAATTTCCCACTAAAGAAAAAAGCAATACGAACTATTCCCAAAAGGGTAATTTTATTCATAGCCCCCTTTTCTCTCTTTATAGCCCCCATAATTAATTAAAAATAAAAATATTTATAAATAGACATTTTTGTCCTTATAACCCTCAATTAACAAACCCTAACAAAAATAAACTAAAGCCCCCTTTCATACATAACCGCCGTCTCCCATACTTCTTTACTAAAAATTAAAAAGTTGAATTTTTCTTCATTGGCTTATGGCATGATGTATGAAATATGCTTCAAAATATGGGAGAAGAAAATCAACAAAACCCCTCGAAGACAATTTTATAAAACAAATTGAAGATTGAAATTCTTATGAAATTTAATGTTCAGTCAAATGCATATCAATTATCCTATTATCTTTTCTATATACATTCCGCAGAAAACTTATTTTTTTTATTCATGAAGAGTAATTCAATATATATATATATATATATATATATATATATATATATATTCTGAGATGAAGCCATCAAATTTGAGGCTTCATAGATGACTAATACTTTAACTTTATAATTAAAGTCTTGAACATTTACAGATAGTCAAAACTCAAAACACTATTTTAAGTCAAGAAAAAGGAGACCAGTAACATAAATCGGAGCAAGAAATCGAGCACTTGTTTTAATAATGAAGGATGGTGGATGGGAGGGGGACTTTGATTTTTAGTTTATAAGGAGATATAAGGACAAAATTGTCTATAACTAAATATTTTTATTTTTAATTAATTATGGGGCTATAAAGAGAGAAAAAGGGGCTATGAATAAAATTACCCTTCCCAAAATCTAAAATAAATTTGTTTTATTTAAAAAAAATGAATGGGTCAAAGTAATATATATAGTTCAGCAATATCTCTCCATTATAATTGCCGCCCACTATAATGTGAATCTGTGATAACAACAATTTAAATTATACATTATATAGAACTCTCGAATTGTGACAGCAATAAAATTAAAACTAACGAATTTTTGGATTTTGATATCTTTCCTGGATTGTTTCGATTCATTTCATAATGTATGCATACTTGCATGGAAGTAAAAAGTGGAGGATGTTTGCTTAATTATATATTTATTTATTTTATAGTACATAATGCAGTAGTGAAGCTATAATGTCTTATATATTTCGTTTGCATGCAAATTATGTGAAATTTAATGATCAATGACAACTAAATTTAACAGCATGTATACATGCTAATTAGAAAGCTCTATTCTTTGTCATAAATCCTATTTTCACTCCGTTAAGGTAAGGTATAATCAATATATACGTGTCGAGTAACGACTGTAGATTATTCTAGTCATAAATCAAAAGTATATATTACATTATTAGATTACATATATGTGCACGCATCATGTACACTTATAAGTTGTGTAAGTGAACAAGAAGTGCAAGATAATGTTATAAGGTTAATCTATATTCAAAAAAATTAAAAAAGCTAACGAATATCAAACAAAGGGATTTATGTCTCTTCCTAATGATTCGAGTTTGTTCTATTTTTTGTTGTAAAGGGAAGAAAAGGTCCCTTCCCTTAACCCCAAATTTTATGAGTAAATACTAATATTTATTTTCAAAGATAGGGATCCAATGAAAGAACCCCACGCTCCAATTTGATTTTTGATTAAGACATGATATTTTTAAACTAAAGTTCTTGTCTAATCCCACTAAAAAGTTTAGCTACTAAAAAGTATATTAAATAAAAAGTCGATCTAGCAACAATTATGTACCAAATAAATATGTATTTTTTATTGAAAGCGAAAACCTCGAGAAAATAATTCCTGGAGCAATCACTTAGGTATAAAGTTTTTAGGCTTGGGGTCAATCCATTTTATTTATTTATTTTTTGGGTGTGTTATTTGTTTTTGTTTCTATTCTTTTTCGTCTTTATACTTTGGTGGGCGCGATAGGCATAATTATATACTCTCTCCATTTCAATTTAATAGGCTCGTTTTTTTTAATACTGTATGTAATTTTTAAAATAGAATTTATAATACCCCACAACACATAATAAATACTTTTAACATAACTTATAAATTATAAATTATATATGTCACAAAAAAGTGAGTGATCCTTTCTCTTTCTTATGATTTGACAAAAATATATTTCAAAAAATTATTTTCTCTTTCTAACTTTATTATAAACACTTATTGAATTGGAATGAAGGGTGTATAGTTGAGCTGCATATCAGCATATATATGTTGATGTAGTTTAAGTTTGTCTAAACAAAATTCCGAAATCCTAAATTACAATATTTGAATCGTGTTCCTCTCTAATTAGAGCCTAAATACATCTTAATTAATTGAATTATATGAGGAACAAGTCCAAAGGTCTTAAGTTTGATCTCACTAATAATGTTCGATCCCACCCAGTGGCGGATTTAGGGGGTGCTGGGATGTGCTCCAGCACCCCCCAACAAAGATTTTCCCCTTTATTATTTATGAATTTAAAAAAAAAATCGTTTAAGCACTCGTTATTGAAAATTTCAGTTTCAGCACCTCCCTATATATATTTCTGCATCCGCCCCTGATCTCACTAACATCTTATTAGTAAAGTCTGTTGTATCAAGTTTTCGTGATATATACGATATTACTCTCATGTGTGGTTTGCAAGCTATTGCAATAATATATAAATAGAATACACTAGTCATAGATTAATAATAGAATAATAATTAGGTATTTCTATGAACATATGTATTTTATATCATTCGAAAACATATCTAATGATAAATACATAATATACCTTGTACTCACAACATAATTAAAATACACACGATCGATATTATTTTTTGATAGAGAATCCTAGTGCACACTAGAACTCTATACTAAATAACTCAATAATCAAGTAGACAGGTGTGGATGGCTTTAAATATTATAGTATATTGGAAATTATAAAAAAAAAAAAAACCTTTCAATCCTCTAACAGATTATTATGCCTCACATATTAAAAGAAACACCAACAACTTTTATTGTTCTTATTTTAATATATAAGGTCAACAAGAAAAAGACTGCCACCAACATAGAAAAATATAAAGCCATGCCTTTCTTCAATTTGCTCTAAACCTAATCTTAATCCATTTTGAAATTTCAAAATAATTATGATTTGTTTTTTTCTTAACTTCATAAGTACTCCTACTAATTAAGTAAAAAGGTGTTATTAACTCCCGATTCTTACGCCGCACATACATGCTCGCTCATACGGCAGAAAGTGCAAGGAATTAATATCGCATTTCAAAACATGTGGCTTAATCGAAATTTATCATTATTCATGAAAATTATATTTGAATACGACTTGCTGAATAAAATTGACATTGCGTTTGTAAATATATTTTTTTCTTTAAAAGAAGTTTGAATATATATATATTTGCTAATTGGTTATGAATTGATACTTAATTGGCTGTAACTCTATTAATTTGAGCAGTAAAAAAAATATGAAACTTTGATTTACGAAAAACCTAATTATTGCTGCGAGAATATTATATTTAATATTACTCGACTTGGTTTCAGCATGTTTAAGAGCTCTGATTTGGATAATAATCAAATCAAGTTCATTAACAATTTTTAAGTTGCATGTAAACTCAAAAAAGCTTGAACTTAAATTTAACATACCGAATTGCTTTATTTGTACACTAGCTACGTGCAATTATTTGGTACCATATTAATTGATATGACAAGGTTCAGTACATTTGATTAGGATGTATAGTATTAGTGTATTTGAGAAATGACATTATTTTTAGACGAATATATTTTAGTGATGTTAGAATTTTTTTCCCCCTTCAGCTTAGGGCTCATGAAAAATTGAAGTCTCATGAAGTCTCATTCGCTTATTGCAGTTGGGTTTTGTTTTTGTTTTTGTTTTTTTTATGATGGCGAGTGTAATCTGCAACCGTTCTTTGAGGTGCACGTTGGGTAAAACTCGGCTCATGCAAAGGTGGAAAACTATACAGGACATGTATACCACACTGCGAAAATCTAATGTGACAAACTTGACTTATATTAATTGAATTTTTTTAGCACATATTTAATATCGGGTTGATATAAGTATAGGAGAAATTAAGACTCATGTTAATATGTATCGATTATATATAATTAATCCATACATAGGACTAAGTTGCTTTTGTCGTTATAGGATATATACCTCATAATTGTATATATTAAGGAAAAAAAAATGGTTCCAAAAATTATATAATTGGTGAAGATAAAATAATATAAAAATTACAGATAATATTATTTTCTCGGTTTTCCCTAGCTAGAGAGATGTTATATTATATACTCAAAGAACGGAGTTTTTAGAAAGAATAAATTATGTGCACGATGTCATATTCTTTTCTTCAATTATAGAAGTTTTTGTCTTTTTTACTCAGCTAAATCTATAGGGAAGAGATATCATTATCTAATTAGCAAATCTGGCTATCATTATAAAGAAAGAAACTGACAATGCATCCTTCTTAAAGAAATTGAACCTAACCCTAGGTATGTAATCCTAACCTAGAACAAGTTGTTAAATTTGCAACTCTAGATATATTACTCATTTCGTATTTTATTTCACTAGTACATATACGATGTATCTATTACTAATGTTGTAATGTTTCAAGTACTAGTAAATGAGAAAAAAAGAAAAGAAAATAGACATTAATCAAACTCCCCTAAAAATTACTCCCTCCGTCCCATTCATAACGTCTCATTTATTTTGGGTACGGTTATTAAGGAGAAGGGTAAAAATATAGAAAAGTAGTTGGTCTCACCACTTTTGAAGAATTAATTATTTCCTTATTTGGAAACGGGACGTTATGGATGGGACAGACAAAAAAAAAATGGAACGTTATGAATGTGACTGAGGGAGTAATTATTAGCTGGTACGGCCCCAATTTAAGGAAGTGAAGAGCTCCACAAGCAATTTGTTTTTTGGCCTGAAAACACTCACCATCAGCTTTTTGTGTCGGATTTTAAAATAAAGCTAAAGCAAGAATAATAAAATGGTAATTTCAATTAAAGAGAGAGAAAGGTGAGAGTAGGAAAGAAAGAAATACAAAGGGTTAATTAATTAATTAAATACTACTAATTTAACCCCACAAGTATAAATTAAAATACTCTAATTATATTGTTGATAAAGACATGGTGGTGTTCTTCTACTTCCACTTCTAGAGAAACCAAACACAATTTCGAAAGCTTCAGCAAAGTTTCGTTTTGGTTCGCAAACAAAGCAAGATGGGAAAGTTTTGAACTTTAATTCAGAGAGAGAGTGGGAGATTATATATTTATGGTTAGTTAGATAGTAGTATAATATATATAATTTGTAGAGAGAGAGAGAGAGAGAGAGAGAGGAGGAAGAGTAGTGTGAATTTAAAGAAAATTAATCTTGATTTGGAGATCGAGTAACAAATGATGGCCGGAAACCCTAACTGGTGGAGCATGAATGGCATGCATCCACAATCTCACTCTCAGTTCATCTATGGCGCCTCTAATGCCCCCAACCCTTCTCCGCCCGATCTTCATCCTCCCAACCAGGATTTTCCGGTTAGGTCTTGGAGCCAACTCCTCCTGTAATTCTCTCTCTCTCTCTCTCATACACACACACACACACAACGTAGGGAGTAGAGTACATTCTTGTTTAGACTAGCTAGTCATGAACCTCAGTAGCCTTCGTATTATTATTATTGACGCACGCCCTAATTAAATTTCATGGCTAAAACACACACACACACACACATACACAGAGAGAGAGATTGATGTATATATGTTTTGGTGATGTAGGGGTGGATTAGGGGGCGGTGAAGAAGAGAGATATGGGGCGAGTCTGTTTCAGCAGCAAAAGAAGGTAGACAACTGGGAAGATCAAGTCTTGAATCTCAACCCTTCATCTTTCACAACAATTCCACCTGCTCAAGTCAAGCAAGAATCCACTCACATTAATTATGGCGCTCATCATGTAGAAGAAGACGATCATCGATTTCCCACTTCAGATCATTCTTGGCCACGTCAGCACCAACCTCCTGTCATCCCGGTTTCCTCCCCCGCCTCCTGCGTCACCACCTTGAGCAACAGCATCTTGAATTTCTCCGCCTCCGCCGAACGTAAGAATCAGCACCACAATCAGGATCATTCATCTGAGGTGAGAAAAACTCCCTTTTTCTTTTTTTTCCTTTTCCCTTTCGCAAAAAAAAAATATTAGAGAAAAGAATAAAGGGAACAAGATGGGAAAGAAAGGTGAAAATTGAGAATCACTTCTTAGGATAATAATTGATGTTTAAAGGCTCATTATTACTCTATGAAAACAGAGAAAATAAAAATAAAAAGTGATTTGATGTGTTCTTGGCACGCCAAACTCGAATAATGATAAAAACAATTAAGCTTTTCATTTAGTTTCACACTCCATACACTTGAAAATTAATTTATTTTTTTCAATTCAAGAAGAAATTAAACATTGTATTTTATCTGTTAATTAATATTAATATTAATTTGGTGTAAATTTGTTAAAAGTGCAACAGCACGAGTACGGGTGGGGTATCTAAGAAGGCTAGGGTTCAACAGTCCTCAGCCCAACCAGCTTTGAAGGTAAGGAATCTCTCTCCTTTTTCTCTTTTTTCTATGTATGTATTAATATTCATTAATTTTTTCACTTCTTGAGATTCTTAGACATCAATTTATGGGCTTGACAATATATAAATCAATTGCACAATTTTTTTTTTAGTTGCTATAATTATATTGACATGGATACAGGTGAGAAAAGAGAAGTTAGGGGATAGAATAACAGCTCTTCACCAACTTGTTTCTCCTTTTGGGAAGGTAAAATAATTTCTGCAATATGTCATATATAGCTAGCTTCCCAATAAATTTCAAAAAACTTTTTTTCACTGCTATATTTAACACATATGTTTCATTTAATTAATTCACGCAATATCTTTTTTTCTCATGATATGTACTTGAAAACTAATCAGATCACATAAAGTATAGGGAATTGAGTATCTCCTTTCATATATATATAGTACAGTACATGTGTATAAGCAGTAACTTTTTTATAACATTAAACCCATACAAGCAAAACTATTATATCGTGATTAATCAGTAAAATAGCATGTAGAGAGAGAGAGAGAGAGACTCCTTTTGTTTACTTTATGCATATGATCTTAGCTTGTGTTTTTGGACATTAAAGAAGACTTTGAGAGAGTTGTGGTATGTTTCTCTTTTGCAGACTGACACTGCTTCTGTCTTGTCAGAAGCCATTGGCTATATTAGATTCCTTCAGGGTCAAATTGAGGTAATCTTTGCTTCCCCATTAATTTCTTCTTGCAAAAAGAAAAAAATTATTGTTCTTAAAAAAATATGATAAAAGAAACAAGAAAACAGAAAATCTATTTTTTTTTCCTAATTAATTAATTTTGAATTTAAATTTTATGGGTGCAGGCACTGAGCTCTCCCTACATGCGCAATGCAGCAGGAAACACAGCAGCACATCAGCAACATTCTGTAAATAAGTACCCATATACACATGCGCATTTTATTACACATTTTCCCATGCACGACCAAGATTTTTGCACGGAACTCATTTTTTTTAAATGAAAAAAAAAAAAGACTTCCACACACACCAGTAGATTAAACTGCTTTTTATGGATAAGAAAATGGAAATTTCATTGTGATCAAGAAAAATAATTAATTAATTTTGGCAGGTTCAAGAAAGGAATTGTTTGTTTCCCGAAGAGCCTTCTCAGGTATTAATTCTAGCTTTATTGGATCTATCACTTCCTAAAAAGAGGCTTTAATTGTTAAAGGGAATTTTATTAAGCAAAGTGCTCCGTTTAGAAAACTGGCATTTTCAGCTTTAGCAAAGTAAATTTTACTATTTTTTTGGAGTAATTAATTACATGTTTCAAAGTTTTTTGTTAATTTCGATAGCATGAAAGAAAGTAAGATGGTTAATTAAAGTTTTTTTTTTTTTTTAATAACAAGATGGTTAAAGTTTCAAGATGATAACATTTCACATTTCTTTTTTACCTCAATATATACTTAATTTATATATTTTGTGGTTCACTTTATTTATTTATTTAATGTTTTATAACAGTTCTTGAATGATATTGCCATGGAAGGGAGAGGAGCTTCAAAGCAGGTATGAAACGTATCACCGTTTGTTTTTTGTTTTTTCGCGAGGAGAAAATTAATCATTAGTAGCTATAATATTTTTTCAGTTCTATTAGCAGTTCGACTATGAAAATAAAATTAATTAATACATAAACTGACGGAAAGTATATATGTACATGTTTTTTTTTTTTTCTTGTAGTTATGAATTAATTAATTAATGGCTATTTGGTGTTAAAAGGCAGCTATAAAACAAACGATTTGCCGGCTAATTAATCTTGGGGGAACTAATGGAAATTAGGGATAAATATTTCGCACTTAAGGATTGTGTAAATTTATGGTTTCATTGCTTAAAATTTCTATTCGGGGGAAATTCAAAATGTTAAGTTAAATATCATAAGGGGAATTTTTTATTTTTTATAACAAATTTGTCGATTTGAAAGGAATAATTGACACGTATGCAGTTATGATGGATAACTAAATTACCATATGCATGCATTATTTTATTAATCATTTCGTTGCTTGTATGAGGCAAATGTAATACGGCATACATACATTTTTGACAGAAAACTTCAAAAATGAATGAATGAAAAACATATATTATAAATAAAATAGTGTCATCACAATTTGTTGGTGATATATGTTAGTGAATAAGAATGAGTATAAAAGCAGCTTATATTAAAGCCATATTATCGTAAATTTTAAAGGTTAGAAGTGTTAAAAATTCACACTAATGATATAAATTTGGTAAATGATTATATTTGTATATAATTCTTTTTAATTTATTGTTCATCACTTGTAGTGAGCTAGAATTTTTGCAATTATTGCAATTATAAATCTAACAATTTAGTTCATTCATTTCTTAATTACGTGACTGCCTATATTTTCTGAAAATAAAATAAAATAAAATAAATATGGTGTGCAGGATTCACAAGGTCGGTCAGGCATGAAAGATTTGAGGAGTAGAGGACTTTGCTTAGTTCCCATTTCATGCACTCAACATGTGGGCAACGACGTCAACGGTGCCGATTACTGGGCTCCGGCGGCGTTTGGAGGCGGCTTTTGATTTTCCGGCCGCCGTCTGCTGTAACATCAGAAGCAGTCATTCTGCAAAACTAAGGCTGACTGCTTATGATGCTACGGCTAAATGCTAGAAGCTCTCTGTTCATATGCATGTAACTTACGTTATAGGGGCAAGAAAATTAATTATATATAATGTCGAGGTCCTCTCTGTAATTAACCTAAATAATCTGCCATCTATGTGCATGCATGTTGCTTATGATTAATTAGCATCTTTCTATTCATCGTGATTTCAACTACTTATTTTACTTCTTAACTATATATATATATGTCTTTTATTTGTTGTGTGCGCTAGTTGAAATCAATTGATGACATGTCTGCAATTAGTAGTTTCTATCGAGAGAGAGAGAGAGATGCGGCAAATTGGATAAATGTCTCGAGCATACTTTTCGTGTCCTAATATCAAAACTACACAATTTTGATAGTTTTTTAAATTAATTAATTAGATGTTTACTAGCTCAAACAAACAAGCCGTGGCTCTCTCAAAACTCAAAATCAGACATCCCATGATTTGTGGCTCTAAATAAATCAACATCCAACGATTTCTTCAACTTATTTGAGATTTAAGGTTCTCTCAAAATCAATATTACATCCCACGATTCTCTCTCTCTCTCTCTCTCACACACACACACGAAACCGGCTGCAGCGAACGGCGAAGCTAGTTAACGTCCGGCAATTGTAATTAGGTAGTTTAAAATTACCCATAGGACCATATATGCAGAAATTGGTAACAAATTAATAACTAGATCCATATATGAAAATAGTGCTCGAAATTTTGACTTTAGCTTCAACAGTTAATCTGATTATTTAATTTTAGTCGATCAAAATGATTTCATATCGTCAGAAGTTAAGATAGTGATGATTGCACACATCAACATTTGTCTGATCTATAACTCGACTATTTCTATCACTAGTGATTAAACAACCCACAAATATTTAATTTAAAGTTCCAAATACTAAAGTAGTGCAAAAAATAAGAGCAATAAATTAATCTAAAACTCGTGTAACAGTTTAATTTCAGAATATAGTAAATAGAGCACTCATTTCGCACAAAAAAAAGTACATGTACAACACGTTTCTATTTAGAAACACTCAACTCTCTCTCTCTCTCTCTCTCTAGATCTCTCTCTCTCTCTATATATATATATACTATACTAGTGTTCACAAAATAAATGCATATGCCTAACTTTCTAAGTCAACCAACTAACAGTTAAAAACCCAACGGATATTTTTTAATTAAAAATATGCAGCAAATAAATAAAAAAACATAATAAAAAATATGCAGATGTGAGCATCTTTTTCCCCACTACCATCATAACATGAGTATTGATTTAAAGCTTCAAAATAAAAATATTATTACTCTTAAAAATAAAATTGACAAATTACTTATATATAATTTGAGATTATATGACAATTACTTTTAAGATTTACACTTCTAATTACATATAATACACATGTACATCTACGCGAGTATATAGTATGCGCACTGCAAATTAAAAAATAAATAAATAAATAAATAATACTTCTTCCATTAGAACATACCGTATGCGGACAGCGTGGCAGTGTGGACCATTCTTTATTTATTTTGTTTATTATCTAGCTCATATGTACAAGGTTAATGTGTATATACTTCCACACTTGGTTCAATCTTGTCTGTTTTGGGTCTACTCATCTCATTATTGTGTCTATACCGACATATATTAGATTTTACAAGTAGCTAGCCTATTCAATTTGATTTCTAGGTCGTACATTTCATTTTATCATTATTATCATTATTCAACGAGATTGTCGTTACCTGATGTGCATACTGAATAAATTTTGCTATTAGCTTACAAACCACACATGAGAAGTAAATTACATTGGGAAAATTTTATATGATAGACTTGACTATAAAATGTTCGTGAGATTCAAACTCTAAGACTTATAATCATCACAAGGATAATACTTACTCTGTAGGTCATCCTCATTTGGACATATTTTATTTTTTATTACTCAAGATACCAGGCGACCAAGTGAAAGTGAACAGCTCCAAGCAAATCTTCTAGAGAACCTTCCCTTTTCTTCTCTCTTCTTTCCCTTATCTCCCCCGGTCCTCAACCTAATTTTATCTGCATTTCGCCCCTGATCATGATAGATACTTTCTCAGAGTAAACCATTTCTTTCTTCCATTCAGGAGTTTCTGAGGTCGAGTAACTTCATTAAGCTTCACCTGTATAATAATGAAATGCAAGAGGGATTCCCACAGTGAGGGAGATTGGTCCTAGCTACTTCTTTCATACCTACACATTGTGGATACTATATATATATATTTGTTACGCTATACAATATATGCGTCGTGCAGACCATATTTTCTATATATATGTTAAGTCGTATTTCATTTTCTATTCCAATGGTCAGATTGATGTCAGATTTTCTTTTTAAAAAAATTCTTAACTGACACTAAAATTATTTAAGAAAACTAGCTTTAGGAAATCTTAATCTTAATATTAATACATGTATCAACAATCCCACGCTTGGAATTTGAGATAGGTATGAATTTGGAATAGAAAATCCTTCCGTTAGTGCTTCGATATAGCATGCTAATTATGGAAGTTTTTATTTATCGAACAAGTTAAATGGAAAAATCCCACCGTTGGAATTTTCGATATATATATGATTTGTATTTAAATGGAAAATTTCTTGATCCTCTAATTATGGTAGGTACGCTTTCATTTTCTTTTACCCATTTAGTTTGATTTCGACCCAAAATTAAATTTTGACACACCTATATATCCGTTATTCGCCCCAAATAACTTAATTGAAAAGATAATATTGAGATTTTACAATATTAAAAAATAATGATAAATTTAATTGTAAACCAATTTAAAGCAATTTTCTCAACCCCCTTTTTTTAAACCCCTCAAGTCCTAGAAACCCTATTTTTTGGAATTATGGGACATTTGCATCTCCTCCATATTTCCAGCCCTAACAGCTAATTCGACAAAATTCTCAAATTATAAGGCCATATTTGATTAAATTAGTGAACAAAAAGTCTTAAAAGCATCAAAATTCTATCATTGTATCTAATTTAAACCATCTTCATCCAGATTCACTAAAATCTTAATATTTCCTGGAATTAATTAAATTTTTATATGTATTTGTAGAATGAAAATCCAATGGGACCCGCTTCTAAATTGTAATCTCTCCCACTTACGAGAACCTGACAAGTTTTACAACTTTTTTCTTTCGTAACCCTGACGTCATAAATTCATCACACCCACAAACTCCTAAAAAATACTTATAATTTTCCTTTTGACAATCCACTGGTTTTCCACTTTCAAAAGGGTTCTCTTTTTCTTAATTTTATAGAGTATATACTCTATATATATATTTATATATTTATATTTCTTAAACTAGGGTTAGTTGGTTGGTGTGTGTGAGTGTGGGGAATATGTGGCTAAAACAAAGGTCAACACAATCATCAATTGATCAAGTACTTAAAATAACATCCAAGATGGGCTGTCTGGTTTTACTTTTAAAAAGGGCTTTAGTCTTACCTCATTTTTTGTATTTTGCAATTTTGTTGTTTTGGAAAAGGAAGAATGTGACAGCAATGGTTGATGGATTTGGATAAAGGTTTTGATTTTTACTTGATTTCATTTCTTGTATTTATGAACAATTTTACCCCAGCCATTGGATCTAATCAAGTTTGTTGCCAAGAGATTGAGGTCAAATGCATTGGATCTGGACCTTTTTCATAGATATCACAAAATAATTTGGGTCGAATGAATATTGATATTTGGACCTTTGAAATATGATATGCAGAATAGTTTAGTCTCATTATAATAGTTTGATTTTTGATTTGTATAATGTAGACATAACACTGTATAAATGTATTTATGGACAAGGGCTGTGAAATATTTGGGTCGATAGATTTTCGGCCCGGTTCAATTTTTTGCCTTTTGGTCTGATGGGCTTGGACCGGTCTTTTACCAGCTCTAGTCGCAAGTGATAATAATCAATTTAATGATAATAAAACGTTCATTTTTTTTTCTTTTGGTTTGATGGGCTTGGACCAGTCTTTTGCCAGCTCTAGTCGCAAGTGATAATTATCGATTTAATGATAATAAAACGACGTCGTTTTAAAAGCTCAAACAGTGTAGAAAATTTGACACATCCACATCAGAAATATTCTTCGAGGAGAAATAGGTTACGTGTAATAAACTTATGGGGCTCCAGTTTCAAGCCTATGATGTTCTATATATTCTGGCTAAATAAGCAATTTGGACAAAATTCAATCCAAAAATAATTTAATCATTATATAAAGAAAGTATGCATTCCAAACTTATTTGTTTCTGCATCTAAAATATTCTAAACAAAACTCGCAACTGATAATCCCTCTGTAACAATCAGATTAAACCATGATATACTGTCAATTTCACCTGGATTTTTTTTCCTTTATCAGTTCATATATCTGATTCTAGAACATTTTAGCACTGATCAGCTAGCTTTTTCTTGAGCTCCTTCTTGTTCACCTGATGTTAAGCAATAGAAATCGCGATTAAAGCATTTTCGTTGCGACTAATATTGGAGTGGGAAGCAGAAAAACCAAGTAGATCACCTTTCCCATAGCATTGCGAGGCAGTGTTTCCCATAGCAATAGACGAGTCGGTATCTGGAAAACCACGTGGCATCAAGGTATTAGTTGTATAATCATGAGTAAGAAAATGCTTATATCATTATATGAAGGAGAGGACTCTCTTTCAGCATAAGACATTTATCAAAGATGAGGATTCTCTCCGACTCTTGGTATATGGATATGGCCCTCAAAAGAAAGAAGAGTACTCTATCTAATAAGAAGGAAATTTGATAATTTTTCCAAATTTTCTCCTAGTCTAGTAAGAACACTTTCAACAAGTCAGTGTGGTACCTTATACGGTGCAAGTTTCTCTTTTGCCCATTTGGATACTTCTTCCAAAGATAGAGCAGGTTTCAACTCCTCGTCTCGTTTTCTTTTAATCTCTGAATCAGGTATCACTATGGCACATATAGCTTCCCCGTACGCTTTGTCGGGCAATCCCAACACACAGCACTCTGAAATAGCTGGATGCTGCAAATTAAAGTGACATCTATTAATCAATATTTTTTCAGCACAAATCTCAGAGCAGAGAACAAAATAAACAAGAAAGTGGGAGGCATTCTAGAAATTCTCTCAATGAAAAAGACGAGAAACAAACCTCTAAAAGAACTGCCTCGATTTCTAGAGCAGATAATTTGTAGCCACCAACCTTCATAATATCAGCATTAGTACCTGAATTACGAGACACCATAAGTAGGGAATTACTTCTACCACAGGGAATACAAGTAATTTATTGATTTGGCAATTAATTTCTGCATAGAATGAAATTGAAGAATGCACGGCTAAGCTTGTGAAAGACGACGCAAAGATTTCAAAAGAATGTACTGGTAACTTCTTTGTTGCAATTTCAATTTTCAAGTCATATCATAGTAGAAACCCTTAAGACTTGAAGGCTTTGAGACGTTAAACATGCTTACGTCCCAAGATGACATAGTATCCATCTTCATCCACTCTGGCAGCATCTCCAGTTTTGAAGAAACCACCATCGATAAACGACTCCTTAGTCACCTGGAAACATCTCATAAAGAACTTGAATGAGAAGCTGGTAACGTATTTTTTAACACTCAGAGTAGTTCATAATACCTCGGGCAGCTTCCAATATTCCTTGAACAATGAAGGACTTTTAATGTAAAGCTCGCCAACCTCAGCGTCTGTACTACCATCTTCTGCAATGATCTTGGCCTATCACAAGCAATGCATTTTAAGTTCGTTGTTTATTTTGAAAAAATATGCAAAGCATCAGCAAGTAAACAATTTTGTATCATGCTTTCATGTGAGGCATATACTTTTCAGCATTGAATCCCACAACTCAGACTACTAACCTGCACACCAGGAAGTGGCTTGCCAACTGTTCCCCCCTTCCGCTTGCCATTTAGGGGATTCGATAGTCCCATAACGAACTAGAAACATAGGGACATAAACGTAAACCAGGAGTCATTCACCAGGATCATCGATTATAGTAGACCTTAAGAAGAGTTTGTGTAGATAACACTTACCTCGGTCATGCCATACCGTTCCAGAAGGAGGTGCCCAGTGATAGATTCCCACTGTTGCATGACAGGAAGAGGGAGAGCAGAAGATCCACACATCTGTTGATATAGAAACTTTTGTTCAACAATATGATACATAGATGGGAATAGTAGCCGAGTTAAGAAAATTACAACGAGATGAACGACTGGTTTTACTAATATGTTTTTTGTTTCATGGCTTCACATCAAAAGAGATAATTGGACTACCATTAGACGCAACTGTCTTGCAGCTGTAGCAGAAGCAGTTTGTAGTTCGGAATCCATTGCTTCATACCCTTGTATTAAACGTGTGTACATGGTTGGAACCTACAGAAGCGAAAGACAATAAATATAGCTTGAAAACTGATTTTCACACTGCCTATAAAAGGCTTAACTTACTCCGGTGAACACGGTTATAGCATCTTCAGCTTTAGTTTGGTCCTGTGGGTAAGATTCTCGCCATCTCTGCCAGATTCCTCTTACACTGAATTTTGGCATGAATTCAACCTTTTACAGAAGAGGATTAAATAAATAAGGCTGATACAATCAACAGAAATTGCAATATACGACAGAATCAGCAAAAACAGGTCTCAAAATTCAAAATGATTTAGCGACTGTATTATAGAATTTCAAGGGCATTACCGTTGAACCAGCATATAGAGGAGCAAGCAACGCGTTAAAAAGTCCATGCACATGTATATAAGAGGTTAAGGCCCACAAAAAACACTTGGAAACCATATCTCTTAACAAGAACTAGCTGATAAATGCAACATCACCCAAAAACAAAATAAATAAAAAAAAAAAAAAGATGACAAAAAATAGGATTATCACTGTAGTTATCTAAGACCAGCAAATTAATAGAGAGTAAAACACATTTATGGATATGATGTAGTGGCAGGCAGTGCAAGAACTGATCATCAGATGTGTATCCCCAAGCATCTGTCAGCATTTGGACCTGAAATCAAGGCAATATTAGCATTAGTGATTGCAACTGGAAGTTTTATGCATTGTATATCTAAAATAATGTGAAAAAGATCAAGTTTCAGGTATTGTGTGACAGTAAAATCATGAAATGAACTTGCTATCTGAGTTGTCAAAGCTCAGTGTGTAAACGGCACTCTAGTGAACACAATATTAGTGGACATGAGAAAGCAAACTACAAACCGACGAGTTCTGGATCCGTAATAGCATATCAAATTGATTTCTTAAGAGAGAAACACGGGGTGTAAACAATACCTGTGCTAATATACCTTCATGTGTGTGCACAACTCCTTTAGGCTTTCCCGTTGTGCCACTCGTATATATGATCAATGCAGGATCATCTCCTACAATAAAGCATCAAATAAATCTCCGAGTTCAATAAACAGCAGGCAGAAAACAAATAGATATGACCGTGAAGGCAAACTTACCACTAATCACATGAGAAACTTCAGTTTCCTGTAAGTTTACGTGATCAACTGTGGTTGATGAAACAGAAGGAAGGAGAGATAACTGAGAAGAAGTCTTTGCTGCAACAGCTTGCATTAGTTCTTGATGATCTTCAGTACTCAGAATCATTGTGATATCCTATATCAACATGAGATCCAGAATATTATTGATCATAAGTACACTACACGTCACGTCATGTAACAAATATGATTAAAGAACGGACCACAATGCTATTACATCACTTTAGTAAATGTAGTCCAGAGCTAAAACTATGCATAAGAGTGACAAGAATTACACGCTTCACAATCACTTCTGAAACTAAGAAGTTCTTGATGAATTTGTTGCTCTAGCACCAGAAATATCTAATGGTTGAAAACAAAGGAGCTTGTCTAGAAAGTAGGGTGTGCTAGACGAACCGCATCATTCATCACATGCAGTAGCTCTGCTTCTGGATAGCTAAGTGCAAGGGGAACCGCAACACCTCCACTAAACCATGTTCCAAGCACTCCAGCAACAAACTCAGGAGAAGGTTTTGCAACAATTCCAACCCTAGCTCCAGCAAGATGGTTGTTTTTCCCAGGGCTATTGACCTACGAAATAAGCACTTATCCATGGTATCATAGTCATTTCACAAACTCCCCACAGGAGGAAGAAAAAGAATATAATTATTGACTGAAAATAATTCCCCAAACACATTCGAAAGTCTGTATCCACAATGTTATTTCCATTATAAGTAGAATTTTCAACATTTCTTCACCAAATACTTTCAACAGAAAAGGCATGAAAGATACATGTATTACTGAATTTTTCCTCTTATAAATTCCTAATTACTTCAACATATTCCGCAGCCTGCAGACTGAATGTGCAAGGCAGACAACATATTTGCACTTACAGATTTTAAATCAGCACCCGATAAGAAGTTAGATATTTTCTTAGCAGATTCGATCAGCTGATGATAAGTATGACTTTTTTTATCAGATCTTATTGCAATACTATCTGGAGCTGTAGATCCTCTATGGGCAACTTTCTTGACCAGTTCCATTCGTATAATATTATGTGTATCTGCAAATTTGAGAACGAAGAAATGAATCAAAAATCTTGAGTTTAAACTACCAAGCCACTTTACCAAACAATTCGTGAAACTTATACAGGATGCTTATCAAATAACAACATTGAAGATAAAGGGTCACAATTTTTCTAGAGCGAAGACAGCATGAACTAACAACGGCCTCTGAAAGTCAACAAATAAATATGCTAGTACAACAGTAGTATGTGAAGTGACTTATTTTTGTACAGAACCACCCTTTTCCATGTTTACCCAGTTTCAAGTAGCCATGATCATGCTCAATAGATAAGCTATACAAAACATATCTCTAACACAAATAGTTCACTATCTAGCCGACCATATACGAGTCAGATTGGACTTTGGTTTATTCGAGCTCCATCCACTCTGTATATCTTATAATGACACAGGATTCTAGCCAACTCTACATTTCTTCAAGTCGTGTTTTAAGTTCTTACGTATCATGAACTAGCATAAACTCAGTACCAAGAAGCAGTAGGTAATTAGAGATTACAGAGCCCCACAAACAAAAGACATGCCAATCAATCCGAAACCAATGGATCGTATTTTGTAGACCCAAAATGCAAAATTTTCACTGTGTTAACCAAATGCTACATCCACTTCTATCTAAAATTCCTAGCAAATCAAATTAGCACCTATCTCAACTCTCAAAACTAGAAAAACGAAATCCGACAAACAAAAGGCCTGAACAAATCAAGAAGCAAATAATTCTCAATTCAAGATTTTGCTTTTAATGCACAACTAACAATGAACAAATTGTCCATTCTTCTTAGACTATCAAGAAAAAGTTAATATAATCAAGAGCATGTCTCAACTCCCAAAACCAGAAAAACAAAATCCCACAAAACAAAAGGCCTGAAACAATCAAGAACCAAATAATTCTAAGTTCAAGATTTGCTTTTAAAGCCCAACAAACAATGAACAAATGCCATGCATTCCTCTTTTACTATCAATAAAAGTTAAGATAATCAGAACCTATCTCCAACTCCCAAAACCAGCAAAACAAAATCCCACAAAACAAAAGGCCTGAAACAAACAAGAACCAAATAATTCCCAAGCCAAAATTTTGCTAGTAAAGCACAACTAACAATGAACAAATGTCATCCATCCCTCTAGAACTATAAAGAAAAGTTGAGATAAACGCAAAGAAAGTGTACCAGAAGAAAACAAGCGAGCCTGAGAGGAGGAAAAGTTTGAAACTTTAAGAGAGAGAGAAGTCAAAGAATGCAATAATCGGACAGGTGAACAGGGAGAGCAAGGGCATGAGGCGCAGTAAGGCAAGACTCCCAACCTCGCCATGTGGTTGGTAGGCATAAATACGCCCATCCAATTAGGTGGTCTGAAATTAAGAATACTATTTAACGTGTTTTAATAGAAAATGGCGTCCCACTCCATTTGTTTGGCTGCTACGTGGGCTTCTTGAATCTGGAATCTTTGATGACGAGGTTCTTGAATTCGTGAAGGGGTTACTTAAGATTGCGTATTCGAATTGAGGTTTGGGAAGTGGGGGCTTTGCTTTAGGTCGAAAAGCCGCAAATTATTTGTGGTTTGTATCAAACTAGGATTGAAAGGCAGAGCAAATTTCAATTTGGCAAGCGTAACCTACAAAATAAAATAAATTCAAGAATGGTACTGTAGTAATGGCCTCGCTCCTGGTTTCTCTACTAGAACTGGGCATGGCAAAAAAGGTCCGAACCCGCCAAGTTTGGAAATAAAACCGACAGTTTCAGTTCCATCGAGACGAGCGACTGAAATTGAACCGTACAATACGCAGATTTGATGACCTAGTGGTGTAATGAGAACACTCATGACAAATGTCACAAATTTGAATGCTACAAACGGCGTATAGTGTGTTTTTCATTAATATAGGGGCTACGAATTATTCTTGTGTTGAATGAGAAGGAAATATAATAACATTTTATGTGATATTGTTATGAGATGCACTCCGATACTATATGGTTGGAGCGTTCCGCTAAGTTTTTTTTTAACATATTACTATTATTTATTTAATTAATTTTAATTGAGACTTTATATATTCAAATTGTGATTAATTTATACTTAGATATTTGATGTATTAAAGATATGTGTCGAAAGATTCATAAGAGTATAAAGAATTCTTCAATTTTCCTTGCAAACGATGATGTAAAATAAAAATATTCCTTTGAATAAATTTTACTAACTACGCTTCTAACCGCAATTTAATATTTTTCTGTACACAATAAACATTTGTAGGTAATATCATTTATTTTTTTCGAAGGTTAGGTATCATTTTTTTTAGAACAATAGGTATCATTTATTATACACGGAATGTGTATATGTTGGCAACACAAGCAAAATTATCACAATTTCAAACTTTTTTTTAAAGGGGCGCAATTTCAAACAAAATAAAGCTCTTTTACTGCTATCTTCATTTTTCTGCTTCATATTTATTATCAATTTATGCTTAGATAACTGATTTACTGTAGTAAATTTATTCAGAATAATTTCTTTTTCATTTATTTTTATGTAAAATGATAAGCATAAAAGGTGGGAAAATAATCTAGCAAGAAAAAGTTTTGGTTCGATTCTAATGATCACCTGCCGAGAATTGGCACCTATATATCAAATATATACCCACATTTAATAAGATTATTATAATTTTGCTTGATGATACATATATAGTTACTCTTTTGCATATGATGTTATATGATTTGAAATACGGCTGTATTTGTGTACGTGTTATTGTTTCTAAGTCAATCACCTACATGACATCGAGCCATTATTCGATGATTGTGTCGTTTAATTGTTATACTATTTTATATTACATCTTATATTCCGTTTCTATAATTCAGAGCATCTCCACCTATAGAGAAATTCATTGGATCAATCAACTTATTTAATTTTAGGTCAGTCCTATTTACCCGAAGTCAATTGGTAGAAATTTACGAATAATTAGCATTAACCAATTGATTTTGAACTGTCCCTTTTAGAACATTCAAATAATAATAGGTCTTGTCTATGAATAATATAGAGGTATCAGATTTAATTCTATCGCTCACTTTCCCTTAAGTTAAAAAAGAAAGGAAAATTTTTTTATTCTAAACTAAATTGATATTTCTAAGTATCAATCTTGTTGGACTGTTAGATTCTCGATTTGAGGAAAAATGTTCGCTCATATTCCTCATTATTTTATTTTATTTTTTTATTTTGGATTGAATTTAGATTTTTATTTAGGTGGGCGACCGCCGCATATTAAGTTGTGGGTCAGCTACACAAACGGTGATTTAAATGAGTTTTTTGGGGTGTGCCACATCACCATCATCATGTGATCTAATCTCTTATTTCTCTGATATTGTATTACTTTTTCTCTCGTAATTAAAGTATTTTTATTCTTCTTTATTTTTATTTTTTTTCCTTCTACTTAATGATCCTTGATATGAACAATTTCTCGTGAGAGTTGTAAAACCCCTCTCTCTCTCTCTTTTAATATCGTGGAAACTCGCATCCGCTATTTTCGGTGCACACTGGGCAAACTTCTGTTCTTATGTAATAGCATGCTCTCTTTCTCTCTCTCCCCTCTCTTTTAATATCGTGGAAACTCGCATTCGCTATTTTCGGTGTATACTGGGCAAACCTCCGTTCTTATGTAATAGCCTGCAAACCACATAAGGCAGGTAAATCACACTTTTTAAGTACAAGTATAGCAGACTCGACCTATAGAGACATTAGTGGGATTTGAACTCGATACCTATCGGTTTCAGGCAGTCCACTCTACCACTAGGTCATCCCCAATTGCCAAGGGGACACCGAGATCTCTCTCTGCTATACGGGGAGGTGTACCGCTCGATTGTCCTAAGGGACAATTTTATCATTATTTAGGAATAAAAGAGTTACTTAGTGCTTTTTAGCACTTTAAGAATAGTAATGATAAATTTTAGCGCTCATTATAAAATAGATAAATTTTAGCATTTTTGGACTTTTTTACTCCTCCGCTATCACAGATTTTTATTTCTGCTATCTAAAAAGTGAGAATGCAATTGTAATAGTTTCATTTCATACGTAATCACGAATTTTTATTCGTGCTATCACTAAATAAAAAGTTTGAAATACAATTGTAATAGTTTTATTTTATATGTGATCCACAAATTTTTTTTTATACGACATCAAAAAGTCTGAAGTCAATGCGGAAAAAAAAAGAAAGGGACCAAAAAAGTCCAAAAGTACTACTCCCTCCGTCCCTGATAAGTGTAGTCCATTTTCCTTTTTCGTCCGTCCCTAAATAGATATGACCCCACTTAAAATTTTACCCTTTTACCCTTTAAAAGTAACCGGCCCGAAAATTCACCGGGGCATGAAATTCTGGAGCTCGGCCCTGCCCGGAAACTATTTTATAGTGTAATTTTACGGGGTCGGGCCGGGCCGAGCCCACTGGGCTTTTACCCATTTTCGGGTCGTCCCGGCCCGAAAATGCTCCGGGCAAGAAATTCTGGAGCCCAGCCCGGCCCGAATTCAAGCCGGACCGGGCCTTTTTTGACAGCCCTATTTAAAAGTAACTAACACTACAACAAAGTGGGTCTCATTCTCCACTCACTACACATCTACCTAACATCCTTCTTAAAACCCGTGCCCCTCCCTCCGGACCACATTTATCACGGACGGAGGGAGTATTATTTATCTTTTTTTAATTGAATGGTAAAACTTATCACTTACATCCTAGAAGTGCTAATATTACCATCCACTCTAAATATAAGTATTTAGGGAAATATGTATGAAAAATGAAAAATGTAGTATTTTACAAGACGGAGACTATTCAAATTGAGAGAAATAGAGAGTTGTTGGTAATATATTACAAGTAAGAAAATAATAAAAGCCAGACAACCATATTAAAATAACAAAACAACATACAATCACTTTCTTTTTTCAAGGACGGGAGTAACCCACGCAGTTGCTATTTGAGATGCACACCATGTAAAAATTCAATTTCTATTTAGACATAGCTTGAGCTTGGGGAGGCTGGTTTATCTGCTCACTCCCATACTGCATTGCATGCTGCTCAGCAACAATTCCATTCCATCCTGCATGTAAATTACTACATTTCATTACCGCGTTTCACCTCTTATTCCAATATTATCAGTACATACCACGTGTACGTTAGTAATATTAATTTCTGAAATATTAAATCATGCAAAACACAACTACATTTTCCAATAGAAAAACATATATATCCTCAACTTATTACCAATTGCTGGATTGAGCCCTCTGCTCTTGAGTTCTCGAAACTCTTGGCAGAGGGCACAACAAGAGCATAAAACGTGTGAGACGACGTCCTCATAAGGCGCCTCGACTAGGCCATATCTGTTCCTCAGCTTGGTTCTGTACTTAGATCCCATGATCCATTGTGAGCAAAGCGCAGGCATCATTAACATGTACAAGAAACTTCCCAAAGGACAAGCTGCATTATCATATTTATCACCAAACGTTAGTTAGACTTAAACAAAATGTGACATTTAATATTTTCAAACATGGTATATTGTAGTTGCATATATATGTAAAGGGCTTACTTATTTCCCCTGCATCCAAAACCTCTGCTATCTGTCCGAATGTGATACAAGGTAAAACCGCCGTCATTACAGCTGCAAAAAGATTAGTGATGTTAAACTCTCTCTGTCTTCATAAATTCTGAAGCGAAAAAGTGGACCCGGTCTAAATTTTTAAAAAAAATATTAGGTAATATTAATTCAATATCAAAAGTGTTGTCTATTTATGAAAAAATGGCAAACTTTAGTATAGTTGTTCCACCACTTACTAAATTGCAGCTAAACTGAAAACTGAACTCATTCATAAGCTAAGATCATAAAGCATGGATTCACACAAAATCATTCTACATAGGATAAAAATCACTACTTTGATTAATGAAAATTTAAATAAAAAACATGTGCAATAAGATTACCATTAGTTTGATCAAGATGGCAATCAAACAGTCCAGTGCTCCACGGCCTTCCCACGAATTGAGGCTGTGGTGTTTGATGATTTTGAGGATACGAGGCCACCGGTACGCCCTTAATCGGGCCTTCGGCAGCATCGCCGGTCGTCTCGATTCTTCCCATGCTTAAGCTCCGATCAAGAATTTTGATCTGTAACTAGTTTGTTCGTACAGCTCTTCTATATTTGTATATCATTTTCTTGATCTTATAAGATAACAAAATGTTAAAATATCAAAGTCAACTAGGAAAATTCGTTTGTGTTAACGTTATGTTACAAGTTGCAAGGCCTAGGGTCCCATGATATGAAGATCAAGTTGTTGAGTCATACTCTGCGGCTAATAATCTAACATATTTTGGTTGTTTATTTTGTTCTTTTTTGCCTATTTGCATGGTCGCTGCAGAAAATTTTGGCTTACTTTCACATTATATTTGAGTTTTGATTTGCTTATTAGTGGCGTTTGTTAAAATTGATCTTAAAATTGGCTTACTTTCACATTATATTTGAGCTTGTTCCAAGTCATTTCCACGTGTTCACATTTTTGCGAGGCTTTTTAAATGGGGGTTGATTTTGAGAATGAAAGACTAAGTCATTCTTTGATTTTGCTCAATATATTAAAATCATTTGTTTCTCATTTAGAAGTATCAAGTCTTTTTCATGAAAACTGACTGCAGTTTACCGAATCCGTACATTAATTTTTCAGCATAAATACATTATAATTATTTAAATTCATAACTTTTACTTGCGTACAGAACATACCTTCTAGCTAGCGTAATAAAAGTTAATGTAATCATAATGATTCAATGAACAAAGAGGAACATGAAAGTTTTCAAACAACCAAAAAAAAAAGAACAAAATTCATTCATTAAAAGTTCGATCATTACATATTTCATATTCCCAGTGAACCCCATGCACACGTTTATTCCATCACTATAAAATTAGGGCGTTCCTAAAATCTTCAACAAGAATACCAAAGTATATGGTAAATATGATCAACAAAGGTACCTCTGCTCAAACAGAGAAACCAAAGTTTTGCTGCTCTTTCTAACAACCAATTTGCAACAGGATTGAAAGTCGACTCTCTCAAGTCATCGAGGAAGCCATCTACTCCACCATCTAGTAGAAGGTGGAGTAAGAAGCTCAAGCATCGTCTCCTTCTCCCTCGGTGTTAATGGAACTCCTCTGACAAGGTCTAAGGCCATAATGTGCACGTTATTCTTTCGCCTGTACTTCTTGAATCCCCAAATCGCTAAAGCGCCACCGGTAAGTGTCAGCTGTTTTCAGATTTTTCATCATCTACATTAATGAGGTAACTAGAAGACGAACATAAATTACAGAACAAGTTTAAGGTGCATTTAACTAACCGGTGTCAACCATATAGCTGCGGTCTGTATATCAAATTTCGGTGTGTAAAGCACCGTCTCACCAAAATCTTCCTCCAGCTTTTTGTAGATCTCTTTGTCATTTTTACCAGACTTAATTTCATCCCGAATTAACTAAAACAGAAGTACAAGAGATACGAAAGTGAATGCCCACAAAACATGTATATTTAAAAAGGAGAAAATATAAGTTCAAATGATCATTCTATGATAAGTAAGTAAACAAACAAACTATTTGGATTTGTCAGATAGTAGTCACTGAAGAGAAAATATATTAGCAACACTTCACACTGGCTACGGAAGCAATTAAGGAAATTCATCAAAGAAATACCAAACTCCTGCACAGCTAGACAAAATAAAGAATACTATTCGATCATTACTAGAAGCGCTACGAGTTATACATCTCAGCAAGAATTCTACTGAATGGACAGGCTTACTTTTTCCTCATTGCCTACGGCAGCAACCTTTAATTGTACAATTCATGAGCAAAAAAATGACATGCTTAAGAAGAACAGTCACCTTTCGGAGGAGAATCGCAATGTCAGCTTGTGAGTCTTCAATGGATTGACTACCACATTCAGTGCACCGCACATTGTGGCTTATATTTCTGGCCCGTGCTTCGACCAGTCGATCCTGTCTCACATCATCCTCCTTCTCCATGAACCTTTCGGGAGACGAGTCTTTAATCAAGATTTCCTACCCCAATAGAAGTGTTCTGTAATATGAAAAACAGTGAACACACGTATTTCAGCTAAACCTAAAGCCACCATTCAAAACAATGTACAGTAAGTTGATGAACTGAGCTGACCTACAAAAGATTTTATCTACAAAGTTACACAAATTCAAGCTCGAGCTCCAATTCCAGTTTGAGTTTGATTAATCATTTTTAGGCTCGAATAAACAAATACTCAACCTCAAACACAAGCCATTGTCAGTCAGATTTTCTAAGCTGCAGCATATTACTCACAGGCTTCAAAACTGAACATAAATATGGAAAAGATGCATATTTTCGTCGTCGTGCGGAATGCATATCAAGCAAAAGTCACAAACAAAAATTCGCATACACCTCGAAACACTGACTAATTTGTTGTTCTGTCACATCAAAAAACCCGTAGTATCTTATTTCACAACATATACAATTCCGATTTCCTGTTATACAACGAACTTATACTGTATATAGGTTTAACATTTGATTTCTAATTACACCATTAGAAAAAATTGAAAAATTAAAATAAACAATCAAATTGGAGTGACATACTGGAAGATCTTGAAATTTGGAAGTCCGAATCAACACAGACGATTGCAAACCGACTCACATCATTTTTTTTTTTTTTTAAAGAAAAAACCTAATTTTTCTGAAAGCAATTTCCACCCGTAGAGAAAGAGAGAGATACCTGGAGAGGCTGGGTCTGGAGCGGGCACGACCAGTGGCGGCGGCGGACGGAACGGTGGCCTGGCAGGCAAGAGCGGGAGGCGGGAGCAGCGAGCTTTCTGTTTCTGTTTCCCGTCTGTGGTCTGTGACTGTCACTGAGTCACTAGGATTAGAATTTAGAATAAACATTAAAAATTAATCTTTTCCATTTTAAAAGTCGGTTAACCCGTTACTTGTTAATTGGCCTCTATAAAAGTATAAAGTATGAAAAAACTGATAATATAAAAAGTAATGTTATCATATTCCAGCAGTACAAGCAAATAATGCATTGTGGAAGATCAATACAAAGGCGGCGCCGCGGCAGCAGTACAAGCAAGTAATGCATTGTATTTGTGGCTTAAATTAATAAATTCATTGTTGGTATGCTAAATAATAATAATAATAATAATAATAATAATAATAATAATAATTCATTGTTGGAGTTCTGAAAAATATAATTATACGTCAGGAATTTTGAAATATTTTAACTAATTTTTTGAGATTCCTAGATTAAAAAAAAGGTACGTGTATATCGTATTTATCATTTGAGTTTATCATGTCAAATAGTCATTATAGATAGTGGAAAATAAAAGTTATCAAATACTTAATTTAATATAAATTCTGTCAGATTTTACAATGAATAGACTAAAATAACCTTTTAAATAAAAAAAAAAACAAAAAACTAACCCACCCTACCTTCACCAGCCGCCAACCCCCACACCCCACACATTCATCTTCTCTCTCTCCCCTCTTGCTGCCCGTCCCTGCCGCCATCTCCACATTCTCTCTTTCTCTCTCTCTTTCCCCGCCAAGTTGCGAGTGGCGACTCCACCACCACTAGACCACCCACCGTTGTGCCTCCGTCGTCCGCCTCCGCCTCTGTCGTCACATTGTCGTCGCCATCGCAGTCTCCACCATTGCAAGCTCCAACTCGATTTCTCCGCTGCTTTCTGCCACCGCCACCGCCACCGTCGTCGCCGCCGCCTTCGCCATCATCCTTTTCTTAGTCGTAATCTCTCTATTTTCATATCTATTCCGACCGCGATCTGTTCTGCTACTTCAGATCTAAAGAATCCAACAATGATACTTCATAAACAGAGAGTCAATTCAGATAAGTTTTTCGTTCAAATTTTTATACAGATCTATTATGTGGTTGCCTCTAATCATTTTCTCCGGCATGACTTTTTTCATCTCCATAGCAACTGTGGTACGAACGGATCTCATTCGTCCCAATCGTCCCCTTCGCACCAACTAGTTGTGGTCCATAACTTGGTACGACTGGCACGAATGAACCCGTTCGTCTTGTTCGTGCCAACTAATGGCGCACCATAACTTGGTACGAGTGGTACGAATGAATTCATTTTCGTATCAATCTCACCCAAATCTCGGCTATCTGTTTGTGAATCGTCGACTTTTGAAACTAGGATTTTGTGATTGGATGGAACGGCAGCAGCGGCGACGATTGGACAACGGCGGCGCGGTGGATGGTAGAGGTGTTTCGAGTGAGAGATGACAAAGAGGGGAGAGGGGATAGAGGAGAGAGAAATAGAGTGAAATGAGGGGTAAGGGCAAATTTGTCCAAAATCCCAAAATATGACAAAATTTATTATAAATTAAGGTTTGGACAACTATTAATTTTGACTATCTATAGTGGTATTTGACATTTTTACTCTTATAATTTTGTGATATCTTTTATTGTCTTCGTGAGATGAATGGCATGTGACAATCTGCAAATTTAAATATATATGGGGACTAGGGTTTATTCCACCCAATTAGGTATATAAATATCTTCAAATCTACACACGTCATTAATCTCACGAACACGATGGCGAAAATCGCGGCTGCATTGGTGAAAGAGTAGGCTGATGCCAACGACTGGTTTACGAAGATGGGAGCGGTTGCGGATGCTGCCAAGAGAATCACTAAGTTAATAAAAAACGACTACAATTCATATGGTAATTTTATTTTATTTTATTTTTTGTGTGTTTTGTGTTTTTTTCATATCGCCAACAACTCATATCTTCTTTTTTTCATATATATTTCCCGTGTTGATTTAATAAGCGTGTTTAGTTTTGGAAACAAATTGGACGAGGATCCGCACGGAGAATCAAAAATTCCTATATCCGAGAGATGATCATTTATGTATTAGAGAAGTGTTGAAGAAAGTCCAAAATAGGTTCGATGAGTATGATAGCAAGAGTGCAATCTTAAGATGAGCATTGCCTTGCTTGAAGAGGCTGTAGATTTGGCGAAGAAGGGCAAGGCCCGATGTGCCAAAGCTTTTGAGATAAAACTGCGAAAGATACAGAACGAACTCGACTCGATCAAAAATGAAATTACGATGGCAAACATTCTCCCGACCAGTAGTCCATCATCACCTCAAAAGGAGTTGGAATCGAAGAAGGCCTCTCTTGAAGAGAAAATCAGAAGCTATCCAGAGAGAGAGTCGAACGAATTAGCTTCGTTCGACTCTTAAGATTAGGGAATCGGAGGAGCAGGTGAGAGGGAGGATGGCCAAACTGAGGATGGTGAATTACCCTTGTTGGATTTAGGCTTTTTCTTTTCCCTAGGCATAGGCATATCTAGTTTGTTTCTCTGTTATATTCATAATACTGATAATCACCTTTTTCCTAGTTCAAGTACTAAAAATAAAGTTTGGGGTGGTAAAAATGAAAGAAATTAGTGTGCAAACGCGATTAATCATCTCCTTAGCTAAATATGATCACAACATCAAACGCGTTTAGTGGCTTTACAAACAACAGATCAATGAAAACAAGTATAGTACAAGGACATATGAGATACAAAATTCTTGAAAACAAGTACTACCTCCGTCCCATGATAAGTCTTTTCGGCACGGATATTAAAGAGAATGATGTTTAAAGGATAAAAAGATAGAAAGTAGTGAAACCCACAACTTTTTGTGAGAGGCATATTTCCTTATAAGGAAAGTGACCACTTATCTCGGGACAATCTAAAAATGAAATGTGGCCACTTATTACGGGACGGAGGGAGTATTGCATATGTGGATTGAATTGCAAGAGAATCATCACTACAACCCCAGAGATCAACCAACCCATCAATAGTTGGTGAGACTGTTCTGCAGAGCTAAGTTGTTGGCATCACTAAGCTTCCGGAAAATGCAACGATCAGTACGAACATACATCTCATAACACTGGGCAGGTTCCACTGTTATCGACCCTTTTAGTAACTAGATCCATCTGTGGTAAGTATTTTCCTATCCCAAACTTGAGGGAATAGCCTTGACCTTGAGTCTATCTCCCAATACAGAAGTTGGGAGCATAGTGAAGCAGGCAAAATTATTTACGTCCTCGAAAGCATCAATCAATGCTAGCCCAGAATTTGGTTTCAATTCATCATATTACATATATATTGGTTTCAATAAATAAATGCATAAAAAGTTTCAACAGAATTTGCAATTCTCATAGGAACTAAATTTTTACAGCCGTAAAACTGTATTAACCAAAAAAAAGATTAAAAACTGCATGTAAATTGAATCTTGGAAGGATAGACTACTCACCTAATGCAGCGCTAATCAACTGGAGTAAGTGCTAATTCAATTTCTTGTAGTGACTTCCCTTTAGTTTCTATAACATTTTTTGATACAAAGATCACTGCCATCAAGCAGAAGGTAGCAAAGATTGTGTATAGAATTTGTGGCCCCAGCATTTCCAGCAGATTCAGAAACAACAGTCCAACAAAAAAATTGATCACCTGTGCAGGCAGAGTGTAATGTATAATCAAATCACAAATGTTATGTCAAAAAAAGGGAAATGCAAAGATAAAGAAAATGTATTGCTGGTTGGTATCTTTATATACAAATACTTACTATTCTACAATGTGTCTTAGAAACAAGATCAGTACATTCTACATGAGGATGATACTGGAACAGGATGCTAATTTTTTTTAGCTTGAGATGTTTAAAGATCACATCTTCGTTAAAGGGATGGCTAGATTAGGCTTGAAGCTACATGGGTAATCGGGAAACACACACGGAAAGTAAAACAATAAATTAAACTCCTATAGTGATTTAAAGTCATTACAATTTTAAACATATACGCATGGGAAATGTCTCATCTTAGAAGAAAGGAAAAGTGCAATAAAACATAAGTGGTGTTAAGTCCAATTACCCAATGTACGGACATGCAGACAGCCATCGCCTTCCCCCTAATTCGGCTTGGTAGTATCTCTGACAGGAGCAGACCAGGAACAGGCCCAGCACCTAAAGAAAATGTCAAGACAAACCTGTACCAAGAGAAGAAAGAAACCATCAGACGACCACAAGAGCTATTTTTATTGCATTCCTGTATAGAGAAGATCACCATGGACTACTTCAAATGCATTTAATAATAAAACATATCTGATCACATTCAAATTGAAATTTATCAAAAGCAAGTACTGATTGCTCGATAGTTTTGCATCTAGATCATGGAAGGGATTTTTGGCCATTGGAAGAATAAAATTTTGTTTAGTTGTTATGAGTTGACAAGGAATCAGCTTCTAGCTTCCAATAATTAATTGTGTCAGATACTCACAGCAGCATTCCACCAATAGATAGATATAAATTTGTAGACGCAGACATAATATCACTTGCTGCAATAACTTGAAAACCCATAGCCACTGCCTGAAAATGAAAAATAAAACAAAAACCAATTAAAAAATTGGATAGTTGGAGAATCATCACATAATCTTTAAAATGTAATTTTCAAATGAGAAAAAGATGGCGACAATCTTTTAATCACAAGAAGAAGATCTGAGGGTGAGAGTTTTACTTGCCATTCCCAAGAAACTTCCAAGAAGAAGCAGCTTCCTTCCTAATCTATCCATCAGAATCATTGCAACAATAGATCCTGAGAAAGTGACAAAGATCAGGCTATAGTAAAAGAATAAGCCAGAATATATTTGCTGCCACTACTTTACCTGATAGGTTTACTACTCCTATACATATGTTTCCAGTATCTGAAGGCACTCCAGCACTTTTAAAAACTGTTGAAGAAAAAAAGAATACAGCATTGATTCCAGATAACTGCTGAAAAGCAAATAGGGCTGACCCAATGAACACCACTGCAAACAAAAAAAAAAGCAATAACATCAAGACTTCACTTCAGCATCCACAATGAATTAAAAAATATACTTTTAACATATATATATATATATATATAGAGAGAGAGAGAGAGAGAATACAAATATACCTTTAAAATGACGGCCATGAAGTAATTCTGAAAGTTTAACAGCATCCACCTCATCTGGTCTATCTGGTTTTGAAAATTCTGCCATTGCAGGTTTAACATGTGATGCTCCAAAAAGCCTCTCAAGTTCCACTTCAGTTTGAGCAATTCTTCCTCTCTAAGACAATTAAGTATAATCTAACTGAGCATAGGAAAGACAGCAAAGACAAGCCAAATGATAACAACGCCTCTATCATCATAAAAGCATCTAGCAGAATAAGGTATGAGGATAGAAATTTTAACTGGAAGCACACAATTGAGCACCAATTAGGCTGGTCTCACTTTATGCAGAAGCATTACAATAGAAACAAAAACTTTTAGCAGTTATGATAGAAGGAAGCAGCGGTAGAAGCCCAAAAGAAGGATGAAATCTGAACACCTTGAAAAGCCAGTGTGGAGACTCTATAGAGAACTCCATCAAAATAGCCAGCAAGGCAGCAGGAATAGTAGATACCCAAAAGCAAACTCTCCACCTGCAAGAACCATTATTAAATGTAAGATGCTCAAACTATGTCTGCTAGAAAGTCTTCTACACAGCACGGTGAAAATGTTAATGAAAGAAACAGATCTTATTTGGCTGCATCACAATCACTTGAAGTAACTAACTCATGCAGCCTTTAGGTGGGCATTATTTCAAGGAAGAAGAAGACATTTCACTAAACTATTCTTCTGTCATGCCGCTTACCAGCTCGGATCGTTTTTAGCAGGAATCCCGATGAGAAGAGCTGCCAGAAGTCCAAGACATGTTGCAATCTGGGTGAAACTCCCATAGGTGCCCCTCACAAAAGCTGGGGAAACCTGCACAAAATAGGTGATGCATAACCGAGGAACAAGTCTGAAGATGACAGGTTAGTGTCTAAGTTTCTTCAAAATGCAGTAGTTAACGGCATAGTCTATACCTCGGATACATAGAGTGCTGCAACAGGAGGACCAAGACCCATGCCAGTTCCAACAAAGAACCTCCCAAGAAGCATAACCTCCAGACTACTAGTTGTAGCACTGAGAGTACATTACAAACAATTCAATTTACAAAGTAGAAACAAAATATAGCATTAATATAGGAGAACTGCATCAAGTCAAACACATAAAGATGGCAATGCCATTAGTAGCTTAAGTTTTTAAACCTTTGTCATTAGAAGATGCGATTGGAAAAAAATGAAAGAAAAAAAGTTTACCTCATGGAAGCACCAATAATCATTGGTAAAGCACATAACTGAAACGATCTCCTACGACCAAGCCCATCAGATATCCAACCACTGAATAAAGAACCAAGAAGTGCACCGGCTAGACATGTACTCACTACCAAACCTTTAGATCACAATAAAGACTTGTCAGAGGGAGATATTATGTGTATAGTTGACAAAATTCTCAATTTTGCAAGTGGGAGCACCTTCAGCCAGAGTACTACCGCTGAATCCTAGTTCCACAGAGATGCTCTCCAACGTGTCATTAATGACCCTGAATAATGTCCAGTATGTCAACAAATATGAAAAGGTCCAACAACTCTAACCTTATTGCCCAACCCCCGGGAAAGACTTCAAAGAGATCGGACAAACCCGAGATGATAGCCAAATAAGAATGAGGAGATAGTTGCCACCAGAATATGTGGCAAAGGACGCTTCCACGAAGGATTGCTAATATAACCACTTTGTGAATGACCTGAAATTTAATGTGAAAGGGGAATAAAACACTTCCATGCTTTTGCCACATAAGCAACTACATCTTGGCGACTCAATCAACATCAGGGCTTATGAACTGAGGATTTCAAAATATCTCTCGTAGTAACACTATATAAGAATCCTGGGAATTTAATTTTTGAAAAGATCATGACAACGTGCTTTCTCTTGAATTAGATGTCCTATATATGCTCTGTTATTAATGATGGAGAAGCACAGCTACATAATCTATGAAGAACCATTCTATTCGCTAAAATTAACACAAGAAGTATGCTATTGTGAAACATATGTCGATCACAAACTGCTATAAGTAAAAAAAAAAAAAAAAAGAAGAAGAAGAAGCAGAATTTTGGATATGTGAACTGTCTTACCTAGTAATCCTTCTCTATCATATTCATAGCCATTGAGATGTTCTTTAGAAGATGCACGCTTGTGCACCAAGAAGGTTTCACTGTGGCGTCCTCGCATACCTCAAATCCTCAGAAGAGATCAACGTTTAGATCAATCACATATCAATGAGAACATCCTAAAATGCATTACACCTAATTACCTGACATTTCATAAAAGAAAATCAATCAAACTGAAAAAGTAGATTTCGATGAAATCATTCCAAAACCTAATATTCTAGTCGAGCACTTGCAAATTACACATACAGCTAGTCAGTTGATCGTTTGTCTCCTCAAAAATCTCGAAATTGAAAACCTTACACAAAATATTGCATCATCTCAAGATTTCACAACTCAAAAACAACTAATGCGGAATATGTTCGGATTAAAGAAGAAACACAAAAATGTGTCATAACACAGTGCGTCATACATCCAACCGTAAACCAATACGAATACGCGTATCTGAATCCATACAGTAATTACACCGTATCAACAAATATACATGCAGAGTCCGTATATACTCCACATACAGATACGTATTCCGACTGCTTCCCCCAATCATCTAGATTACCTCACAATGCACGGCGACGAAGACAGTGCGAAGGTGATTCGGAAACAAAGCAGCGCAATCGATCGAGATAATATGAAATTCCAGAAAAACAAAAAAGGAAAGATCGTGATTGCCGCTTGGGTTTTCACTTTATAGAGTGACAATGCGGTGGGCGTACGATAGAAGGAGTGCGCATGTGGAGTGAGAGAGGCGACTGAAGTTAAAAGGAGGAAGCAGAATTTAAGGACGAAGCGTCTAGAGAGATACTACGAGTCACAAGGAGACATCTGTGACATGCTGTTGGAGAGACTAGGTTCTGCTGTTGCGGGGTTCACTCCACAGATTTGTCTACGTCCTATTACTTTTTGACACGTGTCGTGTCGATGTCGGCATCGGGATGTTTGTTAACTTTTCTTATAATTTATTGATTTCATTTCATATTGCTATTTGTATTTCGAAGTAATATGTGAAGACCCTCATGAATTTAATTTAGGGATTTCTATGTTTTCTAACAATTCCTCTAAAAAAAACAATCGCTCTAAAAAACCAAAACAAAACAAGTGCTTTTTCAATCGGTACAATTATGACATTAAACGCATCCACAACAGAGAGTCAGTTGTTGGCTCTATAAAACTGTCACATCAGCTAAAAATTACTCGTCCACAACAATGGACTCTAACAACGGACTGCATAAAATTTTGCATCATTTTTTAAAAATTAGCAATGGGCTCGTATAGCCCACCCGATTCTCCTTTGTGGAGGATCTAGGCTCGTCTGGAATTTCTTCATTCAAATTTATTGCCTCAAGGCCTTGAGACGAATAGAATTGCGAAGAAAGAGGCGAAGAGTATTGAGAATGATCGATAAAAGTATCTAAATTGGGGTCGGCATTGTTAAATCATGAATATTGAGAGAACTTGTTATTTTTATACATGGTTTGACAGAAGATGAAACAAAACAGGATAAGATGAAATGGGTGAAAAAAGATGAAGAGAAGTGTAGAAATATTGTGAAGATGAGGTAGAATGAGGTGTATTTATAGGTGAAATTGTATAAAAAAAATTGGTGCAACTAGCCGTTGCTGCCCGTTGCATTTTTTCGATTTTTTAGTTTTATTTTTAATTTTTGAATTAAAATATATATATATATATATATATATATATATATATATAAAAGCGTGTGCATTACACTTGCCCAATCTTATACCTACACATCGAGCTCGGCTCGCTATATCGAGCCCGAGATCGAGTCATCAGGATCTACAATGTGGCGGCTCTTTTTCTCGAGCCCGGATCGAGCCGCCCCTAAGAGCCCCCATTGGAATTGCTCTGAGAGCCATTATAATTATTATTATTATTGGTCTTTCCTAATCTCAAGACTCAAATTTTATTAAGTCCTGGCATTCTATCAAGATGAAATCACGTCATTCAATTTATTAGTAAAAGGGAAGGTAACAGACATTGTAAATTTCACATGATGAGGTGAGCCAATCTATATTATAGTAGCATACAAGCTACACAATACAAAAGCTTTAGAAAAATGTTACAAGTTGGATTCATCATATATAGAAGACATTACATATTACACAAAAAATAATACTTTGTGTGCGTGTTTTAGCCTAGTGGTAGAGCGGTTAATGTCCGGGCCAAATGTCACAGGTTCAAGTCCACCGTCACGCAGCCTTTAAAATTTCTTGTATTGTTTGTTAAAAAAAAAAACTTTAAATATTTATATTTTACTTTACAGTTTTAACCATTTAATCTATATAATTCTCTTATCTCAATCATTGGATGAACCTAATTCATGGGATTCACCCACACTATATTTAATACGAATGAACAGGGTTGCTCTACATTTAGTATTGTACCAAAATAATGCATACTTTCGTTCAGTGTTAAGGTGATTTAGTGCCAATTATCCAGAATTTTGGGGAATATGGTGGTCGATGTAATATTACCAATTTGATACTGGTTTGTAAGATTTATATCTGACTTATACAAGTTAGGCATCTCTAGTTTGTGACAAATGCATTAGTTAGATCTATAAAAAGTACTATATATATATATATATAGGGGTTGGTTCGCGTACAAAATATTTTTTCCGTAAAAAATAATAATAATATATTTTATGTACCAAAATAATGTATTTTATGTCTTATTACAATAACTGTCATAATAATGCATTTTTAATTTATTACAATGCATTGTTACGATAATGCATTTCATGTTTAATTATAATGCACCGGTCAATGACAACCGTAGATCTACAAAGATCAATGGTCCAGATCGATTCTTATTTCTTACGGGAAAATAATTTTACATATGATCTCTTCCCTATATATATATATATATAGGGGATAGATCATATAAAAACTTAATGCCCTGTAAAAACTAAAAACTTTTTATAACCATTGATCTTAGTAGTTGAAAAATGACAATTTTTAATAATTATTTAAGTGTGTAGGATTTAAAAAGGGTGGGTATATCACTTACTCTTAAATTGTAACCGATCTTATCCATAAATTAAGAGGGAATAAATTGTTTAATTATAGCAGTATTTATTATGATCAATCCTTACTTATTGACGATTCCTTATGAGTTTCACAATTTATCAAAACCCTACTTTTTAATTTTCTCTTCTTCTCTACCGATGTGCTCGAAAGAATAATTTGATTTGGGCTTTCAAAAGATGATCAACACATGTCATAATTATAATTAATCATATTTTAATTATTAATTCGTTTTGTTATGCATGATTTTTTATTCTTTATTTTGTTCTTAGGCAATTATTGGATTATTGTTGTCATGAATATTTGGATTATTGTTTTATTTTTTATTTTTAATCGCTATATTCTTTCTATTAGAAGTGTTTTTAGTTTTTCTGTATGAAATATAATGCATTATTATGAATGTACACAAATTAATGCACTATCGATAAGGGTGTAATACATTAATATCATGTCACATTTACCTAAAATAAGTATCTGAGTATTGTTAATTATTGAATGATGATTTATTTTAGATAGTTTTTGTGCATTTTGCAGTCGGTGCACACTAACTTCTACTATTGGGTCATGAAAGTATTGATCTTTTGTGCATAAGTATTATGATAAACATTTCGTAATTAAATTAATTATAAAAAACAATTGACAATGTTTATCCAACACAAAATGCATAAAGATAAAGATATATTAACATGCATAATATCAATCCTTAAAATGCATAAAGATAAAGATTAACATGCATACCATTCAAAAAAAAAATTAACATGCATAATATCAATCTTTAAAATGCATGATCACAATTTTATTTTATATAAGTTTTTGTCATTTTGGAAATTATTCCTAATCATTATTGTTAAAGAATTTATTATTATTATTATTATTATTATTATTATTATTATTATTATTATTATTATTATTAAGTGAATTATGCATTATAATCATCATTATGCATAATCTATATAGACGTAATGCATAATCAATACCTTCATAATGCATAATCACCAAATCACTAGAATAATATTCTAATTCTCTTACCTTGCAAAATGAGAAAATATTTAAAAAAGCTCCACGAGTAATCTCTATTTGGAACTCTCAATTTATTAATTAATAAGTGGAGATATATGTATAATGCACAATGTGTATCGCAGAATAATAATTCATTTTGTGTTTAATTTCAGAAGGTAGAGTCTGAGTTTTTAGATCCCGGATTCTACGCCGCCGTCTATTAAGGATGATTGACTGATTCATATATTTTGTTAGACACATGTACCCTTATTAGTTATAAAAAAAATGACAAAAATAAACAAAATAAATTATTTCTCATCTATATCCATAAATCTTGACCATCCATGATATCTTGATCCATGGCTTAGAAAAGTTTCTAGTTTCTATACTAGGGTGAGTTTTCACAAGAACCCAACCCTTTATATATATATATTCATCATTTTTTTTTCTTTGCGTATCATCCAGCTTTTTTTGTTATCATTTCTCATCAATTTCGAAAAACATTTCATTTAGCAGCGTGTGTTCGATGATTCTTTCAGCATATTAATATAGATGGTTTTTTTTTCCATTTAAGATTTTGATGATCCTTTTGTTTTTCCTTTATATGTTACTGCTTTAGATCAATAAATTAATTTCTATCAAGAAACGAAATCTTATTTATGAAGATTTTATACTAAATGCATTATTGTAATAAATAAATGCATTATTAATTATCGTATAATGCATTATCCAATTTATCCTGTTACATTTGCATATTTGGTGTCATATTTGCAAGTTAATATGCATTGTGCATTAATTGATAATGCATTAACAGAAGTAGATTTTATGCACTACAGTCATAATTCTCATTATAATGCATAAAATATAACTTTAAGATGCATTAATAAAACTGATTTATAAAAAAAAATGCATTAACTATACACGTGGAATTGCATTGTACGTGTATCCATTAGGAATTTACATGAACATAAGAAATTATTAAAATAATAGATATGCATTATTCAAAACATAAGGAATTATTAAAATAATAGATATGCATTATTAAAATGGATATATGTGGGAATAAAATGCAACGCATTAACGTGAGTAGATTCAGAAAATAGAAGTAAAATATGGAGTCGCACTATTGACAGAGATAAATTAGGAATGGAGGTTAATTGAAAAAATATTGGACGTTTTTATCCTTCTAATTATTATAAATTGACTAAAAATAATTTTTAAATTTCATTATCAACCACATGTACATATCTTAACCGTTTGTTTTTCTAAATCTATGGATAAGAAAAGTTTTTAAGTTCTACTCTAGGAATAGTTTTTACATGAACCTAACCCTATATATATATATATATTGAAAAGAATCTATAAAAAGTATTAATATTGATCACAACTTTTGTTGTTGCTACGTGCTTTTATAATTCAAAAATAATATTGTTTCTAAGATATGTCTCCTTTACACACGTCCTTTTTATTTATTTTTTCCTGCAAAACGAGCATATTATTTTTAATTTTTTTCCACATTTGTCAAGAATGGACCCTATCATTAATTCATTTTGGATCCAGCTTGTTGGTAATTTTATTCACTTTTAAGTAACAAGTAAGATGAGTAAATGCGAAGCAAGTTAAAGTTATTAATTTAAATAATATATATTACAAATATATATATATAGCGGGATATATATATATATATATGGGGAAAGATCATATGCAAAGCACTTTTCCGTAAGAAATGAGAATCGATCTTGACCATTAATCTTTGTAGATACATGGCTGTTATTGACCGATACATTATAATTAAACACGGAATGCATTATCATAACAATGCATTATATGTAACGCTTCAAGCCTTCAACGGGCATCCGCAATTATCGGTGGGAGGCCGCTGGTTTTATTTATGAAATGCAATTAATTGCTTGTTTTGTTAAGTAGAGGAATGGAAAGGAAATGGAATTAAGTATAGGAGAAGAATAGTAACAATAGTTGTTATCTTTATTGGATGTTTGGTTCAACAATGGAAAGAAATCATTTGTAAGGGAAATGAATTCGGAGAGGAAATGATTTTGTTACTGCTCTAGTTTGGAGGGTACATTTTGGGGGTTTGGATTACCCTCAAGTAAGGGTAATGGTTAAATCACTATCCAAACCAACCAAGAAGTAATGGATTCAGTTTGTGGAATCCGTTTCCAGGCCCAAAAAATACTCCCTCCGTCCCATTCATAAAGGCCCATTTCCATTTTAGTCCGTCTCATTCATAACTGATTGGGCATATATTTATTATATATTTTGGGATATTTTTGGTACATTTTTTGATGTTAATATCTTATAGATTATGTTTTACGGGGTTTGTTGCGTTTTGTGATGGATTATAGGTGGTTGTGCATAACTGGAAGAATGGACGTGGTTTTGGAGGTTTTGCAGCTGAGGTGTTTAAAATTCCATGAAGGAAGTTGAGCAAAATTTGGTGCGTCGTTTTTCACCAAAAATAATCCGTCACGCGGTCGGTATGCCCACACTGCACAGAACATCGGTAAGCAAGATCGTCTCCCAAAGGACCGGCGAGAATTTTTCCAACACTTCAATCTGCAAGTAACCCCAAATTTACCAACGAATGTTTATGAAACAGAAATAAAATTAAATAACTAATATCCAGAAAATAAATTTAAACAGAGATGTAAAAGCATTCCGGTTTCCGATTAATTCCACCCTAGCTCTACTAATCCGATCATTGATACAGGAGTGACTCCAATTCATGCAAACAAATAGGTTATAATCACCGAAGACGCTTCTGACGTGATCTTATCTCTCCTTAACTATTCGGTAATCAGGAAGACGCTTCACCAACTACTTCTCTAATCGATTGACAACCCTAGAGACGCTCTATGGATTTAATGAGCCGACAGCATTAATAATTAGAGAGACCCGATTCAAAATTCAATAAACTCTGACACAGGATTACGAATTAAGACTGCTTATCCCTTGACTCTGAAGAATCAATTTACCACTAATTAAACCTAAACCACAATTACGGATGGCCGATTTAATTGGCTACTAATTAATCTCGGACTACTAAATATTTCAAACTACCTAGCAGAACCGAAACAATTAACGACACTAAAAATAAAGAATCACATATGCATGCGTAGAATTTAAGTATAAGAACAAATTAGATCTCACAGAATAATTAGGCTAGGGCTTCATTAATCTTCACCGGAATAAAAGAGTTTAGCTCGAATTCATAATCGAATTCAAGCTACAAAATAAAATAAGAACACGAACGATACTGCTACGCGAAGAAGAAAAAGAGAACCGTGAATAATAAAATAAATCTCTGGGATAAATTGTATGATATGATATGTCTGCTCCTTTTTTGAAGTCTCTTAAATAAGCTAATAAAAATCAATTATAAACAAGGAACTAAAAACCCTACTTTTAATCTAATTAGGAAAGCATTAAAACAAAGTCTAATAATAATAAAACTCTAATACTAAAAATTCAAGCCCAAAAACATGACTAAATTTCGTGCAACAGCCCAAATCCACGTCCAAGTCAGCTTCCAAGAACTTTCTATTGACTGCTTGTATTTCCTCACGTACAGTCAGTTGGTATGGGCATACCGCTCAACTTCCTTCATGGAATTTTAAACCACCTCAGCTGCAAAACCTCCAAAACCACGTTCATTCTTCCAATTATGCACAACCACCTATAATCCATCACAAAACGCAACAAACCCCGTAAAACATAATCTATAAGCTATTAACATAAAAAAATGTACCAAAAATATCCCAAAATATATAATAAATATATGCCCAATCAAATCCCCCCACACTTAAACAATGCTCGCCCTCGAGCACAATTAAGTCAAAAGACAAACTGGCAAAAAGACTCAAAACGACGAGATAATTATTGGCAACATTTCGATGGACAACAATCAAAGTCGAGAACAAGATACAATCATCTACAAACCACCAACCATTCTCTTATTTCAAAATCATGCAAACACTCTTCATTCAAGTCAAAATCGTGCAAAATTGATCATGCCTCACTAAGTTTCACTCCAATTTTTTCAAAAGAAAAATCAGGGCAGAATTCACACTAATCGTAACTTGACACTCTCAAATATTGGTTTGCCCGTATGTCACTATCTCCACCTTAACATGAGATTAATGCACAAATCAAAAGGTCTTTTCAGAGGGTTGTAACGGGGCTAGGATGCATAGGTAGGATATAAAGGATAAAACGGCTCATATTAATGAAAACATGCAAGTATATCAGAACAAATATTTTCAAGAGCACATCCCAAAATACCATCACACAAAAGTCGTGCTTATCTCCAACATATAGAGCATATAAAATTCCAAACTTATAAATCAACAGCCCTTTCATACGTCTGTTCTTCCTATTTCTTATTCTCTCTTTTCCTCTTTTTTCATTTTCATTTTCTCTTTGTTTTTTTTTTCTTTTTCTAAGTTCTTTAAAGAGAGAATTTTTTTTCTTCTTTTTATTCCCAGAAGAAGCCAAACAAATTCCAACTTCTCAGCACCTCAGCACAAAACAACTTCAATATAACAGGGGCTTTCATTCTAAAAATAATCCAATAACTCGCATGTTTTCGAGGGACAAAAGAAAGCTAAACAGGCAAAGGCCGAATTTTTAGTGGCTGTTAATAATCAAGAAATGACGGATAAGGCACAAACGAGCTCACTAGTGGAAAATGCAGGGTACGGACAATTTATTCAAGCCAAAACCATGGTTAATCCTAAGTGCCTTAATCATTTTCATGCAAGAATCACAAAGATTCAACTATGACAATCGGGCAAACCAGGAATCAAGCTTACAAGTCCGATACACTCAACAAAGAAACAAATGGAGCTTCTCAAGTCATGCTCATAAGGCCCAAATCTCACAATATCAGAAGGTTTCAAGAATTTTGATCAATCTTGCACTTTTTCCTCATCCAAGAACACATACGAGCATCATACACAATTCAATCACAAGAGAAAACAACCATGCAGACCAAGACAATATCTTAATCCATTCTATTCAAATTGTCCACCTTCAAGTTGCCAACGACTAAAAAAGAACAAAAGAAACGATTTTTTAAATAAAACACACCAGAAAATATAATCAACTTCTCCCCCCACACTTAGACAACACAGTGTCCTCACTGTGTAAAAAGAGAAGCAGACAAGAAATACCAAAAAAAAAATCAAAGCAAAGAAAATAAAATAAACAATGAAAGAAAAATGAAAAACAACGAAAAACTTCCCTGGATGGTGGTCAAGAAGAACCCGATGATAGAAAACTCGGAGATGAGATGGCCGGTGACGCGATTGAGCGGAAGAGTGTTGGGAAAATTATAAGGTTTCGATTTGATACCAAAACCCAACTGATTCTCCAACCGAATAGATGATCGCATCAACCTAAATAGTGTTTTCCAGCTCGCCTGTTTGAGCTTTAGATTTTCTAGGCTTACAGGTTAAGGAAGCGGAAGACAGGAGTCGACAAGTGTGTTCACGAGTGGAGTCGGCTAAGACGACGATCGACCCGTGTTTACGGTGGAGTCGGCTAGCAAAAGACGACGGCGTAAACCTTCGGTGAGTGATCCAGCAGAGCCTGATCAAGCTGAAGAGAATTCGAGCTGAGTTCAAAACACAGCTGGTCCAGCTGTACAGAACAAAGGGAACTATCTCTGAAGACTTCACTTCAAGACAATCAAGCTCTGAATTCAAAAGCCAGCTCTAAAGGCAGAAGATCCCGGAATCAGAGGAAGTCAACCTACCTCGACCAATGAGGGATTGCCAGATCAGCATCCTAGACTTCAGGACCTAGGATGTGACACAAATGAAGACAGGTGCAGATTCGCCCAACGGCAGATCTTGTCTTTAAGAAGAGTAGGTAAGATTCAAACGGCTCCTCCAACGGCTAGTCTTAAATCTCTACCTATATAAATCCGTCTTCAACCTCAGGATCAGACACGAAAAACTCTGTACAAGCTTTCATTATCTGAAATCTTCATTCTTTCAAAAGCTCTCAAGCAGTTCCACATAGATCAAAGAACACTTTATCTTAAAGTGTTTCTAGTTAAGAAACTGCTTAGTTTTTCGTCTGTTCCCTAGGCCAAACTCTTTGTATATCTTAAGCCTAGATTTCGAACGAGTTCATCATACTCTAAAGTTCTTAATTGTAAGAACTCGTTCACAGTTGGAACCCCATACCCAAACCCAAACCCAAACCCAGAAAGGTTAGGTAAAGGTACGCTTGCTCGAAGCGTGTAATTCGAGTGGTTAGGTTCTTCAGTACCCGGAGCGAAGGTGTAGGCTTGACAGTGCCCGCAAACTGTTGGAACACAGCTCGGGTTAGAGTTGTGAAGTTGCTTGGTACTTGAAAACCAAGTGGTAGTGGATTACCAGTGAACCTGGTCGTGGACGTAGGAGGTGTTACTCCGAACCACGTAAAAACTCGCGTGCTTCTTACTCTCTCTCTTTACATTCAGTTTTGTACTAACTCTTTCATATCATTGCATATCTGTTCAAAACTGCACACACAGCTGCTCTCCAAAGACAGTTGTGTCTCTCTGAAAATTGCACAACTTGACTAAGCTGAAAACGTAAAGTTAATCTTTTCAAACTGAGTTTTTCTAAGTAACTGAGCTAAGTTTTCAAACCACCACTTTCCGCACCGCCAGCTGAGTTATTTACCCAGCTGACCCTCCCCAGCTGGATCGATAACTGAGCTCACCAACTCTGTGAATTAACTTGAAAAAGTTTCGAAAAATCTATTTGGTGTATTTACCCCCCCCCCCTTTACACCAAATACCCAGCTCAGGGACCATCAATTGGTATCAGAGCAGTGGTTCAAAAGATCACTTTCTCTGTGTCAGTGGTCAACTGAACAGATCCGTTTTTCAGAAAAAAAAAACTCATATTATTACATACTGCATATTTCTATGGATTCTTATCTTAACAGGAATCTTCCCACCTTCTCGGTAGACGACTATGCAATCTGGAAATTCAGATTGAAAAGCTTCCTATGTGCGCATCACGACATGACGTGGGACGTCATCTCAGACGGACCCATCCTTATTTATAAACAAGGAAATAAACTCGTACCTGCTCATGATGGAGGACAACCAGAATACCGGCTAATTCTCAAGCCAAAGAAGGATTACTCGTCAGAAGAACGAAAGCAAGCTGGACTGAACAGCTTCGCAAGAAACACCATCTCATCAACAGTCTCAAACGCCTACTTGAGTAAGATCATCAAGTGCGAGACAGCCAAAGAGATGTGGGAAATACTTGCCAAGCTATGTGAAGGATCTGAAGAAATCAAAGAAAACAAATTCACAATAGCTTGCCAAAAATTCGACAACTTCAAGCAGCTAGCCAACGAGTCCATCGAAGCGATGGAGCTAAGGTTCTCAAACATAGTCATCGAGATAGAGACAATCAGAACTGGGAAGTATACCCAGCGGGAAAAGAATCTAAAGGTTCTTTCAGCCCTTTCAGCTGAATGGAACACTTACAAGGTAGTTCACCAAAGTCGAAGTGACTTGGGTGATTTATCTACAGAAAGGTTGTTCTCACTCTTAAAAGCCAACGAATACAACTTGAAGATCACTCAAGAAGAATCTTCAAGCAGACAGAATGACGGAGAACTCACCCCAGCTCCAAAAGAGATTGCGTTCAAAGCCAACTCTGAAAAATCCGCATACATACAATCAGCTGAGTCATCAAAGAAGGATAAGAAGGACATGAGCAAGGAAGAGCTACTTGAAGAAATAGCCATGCTGGTCAAAAACTACAACAGACTCAACACCAGCAAAGGCAAATACAAGAAGTTCGCTAGAACTTACAGAGACAAGTACACAGCAGCTGATGAGAAGTCAGCTGATAAACAAACAGAAGAAGGTTGCTTCAATTGCAAGGAACCAGGACACTACCGGCAAGACTGTCCAAAGCTGTCCAAGAAAGATAAAGACCAACTGAAAGCTAAGGCAGCTGACAGAAGGAGAGCTTATATCGCCGATGAAGAATCAGAGTGCAACAAAATGGATGACATGTCATTTTCAGACTCGGAAGAAGAAGCCCTGATGGCCCATGATGAACCTGATTGGGATACATGCTTCATGGGACAAACAAACGGCATCGATGAAGATGAGGTAATGTCTCGAACTCAAAATTTATCTAACATCTCACCATCACACGAACACTCTACACAGGTCTCAGAATCTGGACTACCTGATTGGAGTCTAGTAGAGAAAGTAATGAACGATTCCAAGGAACTTCAAGAGATCCTTGACGTCATTATGTGTGAGAATGCCGAGCTGAAGGCGGAACTGGAAAAGACAAAAGTATCAGACGCAGCTGATACAACTCAGCTCCAACAGGAAGTCGTTTCACTAAAAGACAAAATAGTGAAACAAGATCAGCTGATGAAGGAATTCTACTATGAGAAGAAACAGCTGATAGAAGATGTGGAAAAGGTCACAGCTGAATCGGAAAAGAAGTCAGCTGAGATCATTGAGCTGAAAAGCACCGAAGAGGTACTATCTAAGAAGATAGTAGCTCTCATCAAAGCCACGTCAACAATGGACGAGATCATTAGTGCTCAGCGTCCAGCAGCACTCAAAGCGGGACTGGGATACAACGAATCAAAGGATGCCTCAAACATTGCCTCCACAAGTGGAACAAAGGTTATGTTTGTACGTGCAAATAAACCTTCAATCCCAGCAGCTCAGCATCAACAGTTGAGGACACAGCAGGCGTCGGGAAGACCAGCTGTGAAACATTCTCAAGCTCCGTCGAGAACACAGCAGGCATCAAGAAGGTCAGTTGTGCGACAACCTCAAGCCCAACTCAGACAGCAACGTGCTCAACCTCAACGAAGACAACAAGCTGGATTTTACAGATACCAGCAACAGAACCAGCACGTTGATCGATATCATCCAAGATATCAGATATACCCAGCTGGATACCACTCATATGAGTATCAGCTGGATAATCATTTCCAGCCATAGCATCACATGAGACAGCAGAGACAAAGGAACGTCTCAGCTAGGCACACAGCTGGAAACCAAAAGAAATCAAGACATCAAAACGGGAAGACACGGAGATCAAGACCCCGCCAGCAACAATCGAAGAACACAAAGAATGTGTATATCGACTCAGCTGGGAGAATTATCAGATCAAATGACCCAATTCGAGTCATCAAGCAGATCTGGGTCATCAAAGGATCTCTGTCTAACCCACAAGGACCCAATTAAAACTGGGTACCTGAATTTTAATTTTTTGTTTAGGTTGCAAGGAATCGACGCATCTCTGAAGAGTCGATGAGAACGCTATGGTACTTGGACAGTGGATGTTCCATGCACATGACGCACCTAAAGCATCTACTCCAAGAGTATATCGAGCGTACAGGTCCACAAATAACATTTGGTGACAACTCCAAAGGCCTAACCAAAGGTTATGGTACATTTAAAACTAGAAATGTTATAATCCCAAATGTTTCTTATGTACAAGGATTGCAACATAACTTGTTTTCCATTAGCCAATTCTGCGACAACGGTTTTTCTGTCAAGTTTGATGCACAGGGATGCACAGTGAAGCACATGGAAACCAAGCGAGATACTCCTAAGAGGGAAAAGAGAAGGAAATATGTACTTTCTTGACGGAACAGCGGCCTCTCCGGAGACTTGTCTTGTATCAAAAAGCGACGAATGAAGTCGGTATGTGGCACGACGGCAATTTGAATCATCTCAACTTCAAAACAATCAACAAGGCGGCTAGGAACCAGCTCGCTAATGGAATTCCGGATCAAGTATATGACAAAAGTCATATGTGCGGCGCGTGTCAACAAGGAAAGCGGACAAGAATTTCATTCTCTCTCAAGCCAGTTCAGTCAACTGATCGAGTTCTTCAACTTCTTCACATGGATCTTTTTGGTCCGATTACTCAAAGAAGCTTCAATGGTAGAAAATATACTGCGAGTCGTTGTGGATGATTTCTCAAGATTCACATGGGTATCATTCTTGTACCGGAAAGAGCGAAACCGAGAACTAAGGCTGCCTATCCTGCTGGAAAGATTATCAACACAGAAGGAGTGCAAGATAATGTCAATAAGATCAGATCGTGGAACGGAGTTTCTAAATGAAACTATTTATGATTATTGCGAGAAGAACGGAGTTCAACACCAAACATCTGCAGCTCGCACACCTCAGCAGAATGGTGTAGCAGAAAGAAGAAACAGAACTCTCAAGGAAGCAACTACCTCAATGCTAGCTAGCTCTGCCATTCCAAAGAAGTTAAGTGAAGCAATCAACACGGCTTGCTTCACTCGCTCGAATCGCTCCCTACTCACATCAAGGCAAGGAAAGACACCGTATGAGCTATGGAATAACAGAATACCATACATTGGATATTTCAAGGTATTCGGATCCAAATGTCACATCCTCAACAATGGGAAGACACAGCTCAAGACGTTCGATGAGAAGACAGACCGATGAGTATTCCTTGGTTACTCCGCTGTGAGTAAAGCATACAGAGTCTTCAACAGAAGAACTCAAATAGTCGAAGTAACTCCACATGTTACCTTTGACGAATCCTCCTTCGAATATAAAGATTCTATCAAACGAAGAAGCGAAGGAGAATCTTCAAAATTGATTCAGACAAGAGCTCAAGAGAATAGAATCAGGAATCTGGCTGAACCAATAATTTGGGACAATGAGCCAGAGGAGGAACTTCAAATCAACCAAGAAGCTCCACCAGCTGGAAATCGAGAAGAAGCTTCAACGCCAAATCAAGGGGGAACATCATCAGCTGGGAATCCAAACACAGCTGAGTCCCCAGCTCAATCTCCAGCTGAGCCTCTACAGAAGTCTCCTCAAAATAGAAATCAAAGAGAACCTATTTCTCAAGATTTAACTCCTGAGCAACTCCAAGTCAGACGTAATTTAGCCACGTCAAGCATCAATCAATTGGAAGAAGAAATTCGCAAGAGGAGAAGATGGATTGAAGATCATCCATCATCAGCAATTATCGGAGAACCATCTGACCAAGTCAAAACCAGAAGCTCAGCTGCTCAAGCTTTATCGGATCATCAAGAAGCAGCTGACACAGCTCAACTCTCAGTAGAGCTAGGACTGACGGTCTATGATGAAGACACAGCTCTAATGGCGTGTTACGTAGCTCAAGTGCCAGAGCCTCAATCAATTCTCGAAGCTTTGAAGAGTGTGCCTTGGACCAACGCCATGCAAGAAGAGCTGAACGAATTCCTCAGAAATTGTGTCTGGGAATTAGTCGACAGACCTCAAGAAGTCAAAGTCATAGGACTCAAATGGATATTCAAGAACAAATTGGATACCCTGGGAGTCGTCATCAGAAACAAAGCTCGGCCGTTGCCAAGGGCTACACTCAGCAGGAAGGAATTGACTTCGAAGAATCATTTGCTCCAGTAGTACGATTGGAAGCAATCAGACTCTTTCTCGCCTATGCAGCACATCACAAATTCAAGGTCTATCAAATGGATGTGAAGTGTGCATTCTTAAATGGAGAAATCAAAGAAGACGTCCACGTTGAACAACCTCCAGGATTCGAAGTAGAAGGAAATAAAATCTACAAGCTAAAGAAGGCTCTTTATGGATTGAAGCAAGCACCTCGAGCTTGGTATGACACTCTGTCAAATTTTCTCGTATCCAAAGGATTCAAGAAGGGCTCAGTAGACAGAACTCTCTTTACCATCAAGTCAGGAGAAGACATCCTGGTTGTTCAAATCTACGTAGACGACATCATCTTTGGATCAAGATCAAGCTTCTTATGCCAAAGATTTGGAGAGATGATGTCAGAGAAGTTCCAAATGTCCATGATGGGAGAAATGAGTTTCTTCCTAGGACTTCAAGTCAAGCAATCATCAGAAGGGATTTTCATAAATCAATCCAAATACGTGAAAGACTTGATCGCCAAGTATGGAGTTCAATCCAGCAGAATTGTAAAGATTCCAATGAACACCAACTGGAAGAATGAACCAGGAACTGAAGGGAAGTCAGTTGATTCCAGCAAATACAGAGGGATAATAGGATCCCTGCTGTATCTAACAGCAAGTTGTCCAGACATCTCTTTCGCAGTCGGAGTGTGTGCCAGATTTCAAGTTGATCCAAAGGAAACACACATGCAAGCAGCCAAGAACATTCTCAAATATCTCAAAGGAACTCAGAATGTTGGGCTGTGGTACCCAGCTGAAGACAATCTACAGCTGACTGAATACTCAGATTCAGACTTCGCTGGAGATCGATTGGACAGAAAATCAACTTTAGGAACTTGTCAGTTCTTAGGAAGTAAGTTGATTTCATGGTTTTCAAAGAAACAAACGTGCGTCGCAACTTCCACGACAGAAGCAGAATATATGGCCGCTGAAAGTTGCTGCTCACAAATTCTCTGGCTGAAACATCAGCTGGATGACTATGAAGTAAAAACTGGACAGGTTCCAATTTTCTGTGATAGCTCAAGTGCGATTGCCATATCAGAGAATCCAGTACTTCACACAAGATGCAAGCATGTAGACGTACGACATCATTTCATCAGAGATCACGTAGAAAAGAAGGATGTGATTGTTGAGAAAATTCACACAGACATACAGCGGGCTGATATTCTCACAAAACCGCTGATAGAAACAAGATTCAAAATGTTGTGCGGATTACTTGGACTTCTCAACCCAGACGATGATTCACCCAGCTGAATAGAAGCAGACCCAGCTGAATGCAAGCAGACGCAGCTGAATGGAAGCAGACCCAGCTGAATGCAAGCAGACGCAGCTGAATGGAAGAGACCAGTGAATGCAAGCGGACATCCGAAATTCAGAATCAACGTCACCGATATCAGTGAGAAAGAATTCGGCTAAACCGGATCTTTGAAAGTGAAGGATTATTCGAGTGAGGAATCGGTGGAACCACAATGACCCAGCACACCCACTCAATAGAGGTATCAGCTGACTACAATGATCAGCTGAGAGGTTTGCAACAACATTAAATACACCTACTCAATCTGTTTTTCTGTCAACTCACATCTTGTCATATCTAATCAATCTTAATTAAAAGTCTGCAAAGAATTGAATAATGGGAGTTTCGAGGCAAAAGTCAAAACGCCTCAACCGTTCTCTTTCGCGCATTAACTCTCATATTCTAATCAAGAATTTAATATGTCGCGAGAATCACTTCCAGCCGTAGATCTTCTTATCAATAGACAAATCTTGATCGTCCATTCATCAAGAAAACTCTTTAAATATGCTAGAAGATATACGCATCAACCCTAAAAAGTTTTTCGGCATTCTTTCTTATTTCCATCAACTGGTATTATTTGTTTCTACTAACAAAAGATGCAGAAGAAGAACGTGGAATCCAGAAAGATATTTCCCGGAGCCGATCAAACTTGAAGAATCTGTCCAAGCTTCAAGATAAGAGTTGCTTAACTCTCAGGAACTTCAAAGAAGAAGGAAGTCCAAAAGAAGGTGAAGCCCCTCGACGGATCCGAGCCGGTGCGGTGAGGCGCAAAGCTCAAGAATGTCATTCACCGGGAAGGTGCGTAAAACTTTACGGGAATGTCAAAGGAAAAAGACCTCCTCAGCCCCACTGTTTCTCTCATCATGAAAGAGAGAACGGGACATACAACTCCCCGGGATGCAAAAATCAACGTCAACAGACCTGGACCAGATGTTGATAAAGCCGGAGTATTCAAGAGCAGTCATGACAAAGCTCTTGCTCCACCATAGGAGGCACAGAAAAGATGCATGAGACAAAGCAGAATGCATCTATCTCCGTCCCAGCTGGGAATCGGAGACAACTTGAGGAGACAAAATATACTGAAGCACTGTCTTCAAACAGAAGACTCAAGTCAAAGGTGCTCGGTCGATCGGCAGAGAAAGCCGGTGACATTATGAGAGAATTCGTAATCACTCTCAGGAGCGAGAAGGCCCATGGCCGGTCGTTTTAACACGGTGGAGGAGAAGTTCACGCCCCTGCGTGAACATCATCGTCACCAACACCGCAACGGAGTATTCCAGCTGATCAACCAAGCTTAAACCCCAAGACAGATGGGATACTTCAACCGCCTTCTCCTCAGTTTCCTTCAGCTCCACAGGGACACCAGCTTCGAGATCTTCCGATGAAAGATGCTCAAGTCCCTGCACCAAGCTTAAATGAGAAACATCACCCAGCCAATGATCACCTGCAGCTGGATGATGATGATATGAGCTGAACACAAGCCCCTCAAGTGCTGAATCAGACTTTCTCATTCAATCTAAGAAGTCTGAAGAAGCAAAAGTTGCAAGGAATGAAGTTGTGCCCGACTCAGAAGATGCTATCTCCCGTGCCAACTCATCCCTCCAAGCACTCAGCTGACCGCCCTGAATCAGGCCAAGGACGCTGTGTCTGCAATCACAGCTGAGGCTAATGCAACTGAAGAAGAGCCAGCTAACACAACAGTTGAGCCACCTAGACTCCAAACCTCACTGCTCAGAGCTGAAAACCACAGTTTTGCCAAACTAAAACATCGCAACAGCCGATGGTGTATCTCTCCCACCCTGTTTTGATCATGCCAAAAAGGGGGAAGTAAGGAAGAAGAGAGACAAGTCAAAGAAGAGGCAAACTGTTGAGCTAGAGGAACCAGCTGGATCAGAATCAGCTGAAGAGACGAGTCAAAAGAAAGAAGCAACGGATGCAGAAGAGAAGACCCAGCCAACTGGGATTGAAGACTGAAGATTTGAAGATTTTTTTTCTTCTTTCTTTTTCCTGTGTTATAATGTATATTTTTACATTAATAAAACACAAGTTTTTCTGCGTCATAAGTTGTCTCAGTTAGGTTTTGGCATCATCAAAAAGGGGGAAATTGTTGGGAAAATTATAAGGTTTCGATTTGATACCAAAACCCAACTGATTCTCCAACCGAATAGATGATCGCGTCAACCTAAATAGTGTTTTCCAGCTCGCCTGTTTGAGCTTTAGATTTTCTAGGCTTACAGGTTAAGGAAGCGGAAGACAGGAGTCGACCCAGCTGTGTTCACAGCTGGAGTCAGCTAGCAAAAGACAGCAGGCGTCAACCTTCAGCTGAGTGATCCAGCAGAGCCTGATCAAGCTGAAGAGAATTCGAGCTGAGTTCAAAACACAGCTGGTCCAGCTGTACAGAACAAAGGGAACTATCTCTGAAGACTTCACTTCAAGACAGTCCAGCTCTGAATTCAAAAGCCAGCTCTAAAGGCAGAAGATCCCGGAATCAGAAGAAGTCAACCTACCTCGACCAATGAGGGATTGCCAGATCAGCATCCTAGACTTCAGGACCTAGGATGTGACACAAATGAAGACAGGTGCAGATTCGCCCAACGGCAGATCTTGTCTTTAAGAAGAGTAGGTAAGATTCAAACGGCTCCTCCAACGGCTAGTCTTGAATCTCTACCTATATAAACCCGTCTTCAACCTCAGGATCAGACACGAAAAACTCTCTACAAGCTTTCATTATCTGAAATCTTCATTCTTTCAAAAGCTCTCAAGCAGTTCCACATAGATCAAAGAACACTTTATCTTAAAGTGTTTCTAGTTAAGAAACTGCTTAGTTTTTCGTCTGTTCCCTAGGCCAAACTCTTTGTATATCTTAAGCCTAGATTTCGAACGAGTTCATCATACTCTAAAGTTCTTAATTGTAAGAACTCGTTCACAGTTGGAACCCCATACCCAAACCCAAACCCAGAAAGGTTAGGTAAATGTACGCTTGCTCGAAGCGTGTAATTCGAGTGGTTAGGTTCTTCAGTACCCGAAAACTGAAGGTGTAGGCTTGACAGTGCCCGTAAACTGTTGGAATACAGCTCGGGTTAGAGTTGTGAAGTTGCTTGGTACTTGGAAACCAAGTGGTAGTGGATTACCAGTGAACCTGGTCGTGGACGTAGGAGGTGTTACTCCGAACCACGTAAAAACTCGCGTGCTTCTTACTCTCTCTCTTTACATTCAGTTTTGTACTAACTCTTTCATATCATTGCATATCTGTTCAAAACTGCACACACAACTGCTCTCCAAAGACAGCTGTGTCTCTCTGAAAATTGCACAACTTGACTAAGCTGAAAACGTAAAGTTAATCTTTTCAAACTGAGTTTTTCTAATTAACTGAGCTAAGTTTTCAAACCACCACTTTCCGCACCGCCAGCTGAGTTATTTACCCAGCTGACCCTCCCCAGCTGGATCGATAACTGAGCTCACCAACTCTGTGAATTAACTTGAAAAAGTTTCGAAAAATCTATTTGGTGTATTCACCCCCCCTCCTTTACACCAAATACCCAGCTCAGGGACCATCAAAGAGTTACAGAGGTGAAAATGGGGATGCTGTAAAATTAGGGAATTAAATTAATCCCTAATATCAATTATTTGCAGTTTGACCCATTATCTTTCCTATCGTCATAAATCTTCCCTCCACGCTTGATTTTTAGCCCTCCTTAACTCCCCTTCACCTAAAAAAAATAAAAATAAAATAAAAAAATAAAAATAGAATAAAAATAGAATAAAAATAGAAAAATAACATGCTGCTTTTCGTTTTTTTTAATTGAAACAAAATAAATAAAAAGAGAAAAAAATAAACAATAACAACTAAAATGTTTGGGTTGCCTCCCAAGTAGCGCCCTTCTTTAACGTCCTAGGCCGGACATAATGGTAAATCGATCATGAGACGATTTTGGGGGCGGCCAAATCCATTCCATCAAAAGTTGCTAACTCTGTTCCCCATAGTATGGCTTGAGCAACTGGCCGTTTACCTTCCAAACCTTGGAAGTGCTAAAACTTCGAATTTCCACTGCTCCATGGGGACTAACACTCACAACTTCATATGGCCCTATCCAACGAGACTTCAACTTGCCCGGCATGATTCGCAGCCGAGCATTAAACAAGAGAACTTTCTCCCCGACCTCAAAATACTTCATGCGAATGTATTTATCATGAAGAAACTTGGTACGCTCCTTGTAGAGACATGCATTATCATAGGAATTTGAGGCATTTCATTACGAGATGAGATATTACCCGTGCGTTGGCATCTATCACAATTCTTGCAGAAAAAATAAACATCCTTAAAAATGGTTTCCCAATAAAAACCAGAATCAAGAACCTTACGGGCTGTCCTTTTCGGTCCGAAATGGCCACCACACGCATGAGCATGATAGAAGTGCAGAACGGACTGAATCTCTTCATCGGGAATGCATCTCCTAATCACTTGATCAGCCTAAATCTTCCACAAATAGGGGTCGTCCCATATGAAATACTTTTCTTGACTTTTCAGTTTATTCTTCTTAGCAGTCTCGGTCCCTTTTGGAAACATCCCCGTCGTTAAATAATTAACCAAATCAGCATACCACGGGATCGTACCATCGACTGCCAGCAACAGTTCATCAGGGAAATCATCCAATATGGGCATACCGTCTGACTCCGTCTGCAATCTGCTCAAGTGGTCAGCAACATTGTTCTCAGCACCCTTCTTATCTTTGATCTCCAAGTCAAATTCTTGTAGCAGAAGTATCCACCGTATGAGACGTGGCTTGGATTCCTTCTTGGAGAGCAAATATTTCAAAGTTGCATGATCAGAGTACACGACAACTTTCGAACCAAAAAGATAGGATCTGAATTTTCACAAGCAAATACAACGGCTAGAAGCCCCTTCTCTGTCGTCGTATAATTGCACTGAGTGGGATTCAGAGTTTTTGAAGCATAATAGATAACATGACTCTCTTTCCCGTTCTTCTGCCCAAGCACAGCTCCAACAGCGAAATCGCTTGCATCAACCATGATCTCAAAAGGCGTCCCTCATTTTGGTGGCTGAATTATGGGAGCAGAAGTCAGCTTGCTCTTCAAAAGATCGATAGCTTCCTTTGTAACAGCCCGAATCCATTTATTATCTTATTTACAATTTTTTTAAATTATAAAATTTATTTAAAGTACAACACGTGAAATTTATGAAGTTAAATTGTTGAGTATCATGTTAGTCGAAATCGCGCCCCTAATTAAAAGGATAATGTTAAAATTTAATATTGGGCCTTAGAATTCTAATTTCTAAATTATCTTGAAAAATATTGGATCGAAACATATATTATTTTTGAACCAATTTTATCATTTGGGTTTTATGATTTTACGAGCTACTAATATTTTAGTGGGTTTTCTTTTAATTTGAGCACATTTTGAGGAATGATAGTTTATTTTTGCTAAATAATAATAATAATAATAATAATAATAATAATAATAATATTAATACTAATACTAATAGTAGTAGGAGCTGGAGCTGGAGCTGGAGCTGTTTGATACTTTCTAATTGTAATGGACATCACTTGTCCACATTTCACCTATCTGTTTCACCTTCATCCCTCCACGTTTCACCAATTTCTTTCACTTCTTATCCTAGCACTTCTAATATTTTTCCCTATGCACAACATACTCTTTACAATTCATTCTCTCCAACATTCTAAAATTCACTAATTCACCGTGAGTTCTCAAGATTTCACTCACAATTCCTAGCAGCAAATTTCCCTTCACTAATTCAAAGGTAAATTCTTAACTCAAGTTATACGCACGTTTTCATTTCAAATCAAATTATATTGTATCTTATAAATCTAGCCAAAATAAACGACGCAACCAACCAAATTACAGTAACCTATTTTCATCGATCATTTTCACCAATGTCATAACCTTTTGCTCACAGCACCTATACATCTCTCTATAATTTTCATAATTTATAATGCCAAGAGTTTGAATAAAGAACAAGAAATAGAAGAAAGAAAAGAGGATTTTCCTCCCTTGAATTTTGGGAGTCGACCGATTTAAATCAAACAGGGGTTGGTGGTTGTGTTGTTGAATATGGGCTGGAGTTGTGAGTTGAGGGTGGAAGAGATGTCAGCGGCGGGAACCTTCGGCCATGAGGGCTGAGGGTGAGGACGACAGCGACGGCGGCTGCCTTCGGGCTGCTGGCTGTTCGGCCGGTGAAGTAGAGGGCGACGGTTGGCTGGTGGTTACAGAGAACGGCGAGCTTTCGCTAAAGAATTAGAGAATGAAAGGGATTAATAATTTTTGGAGTTTGAATTGAAGTTTTAGGGGGTGTTTGGTAGGGTGGATAAGCCAAGATTGTTTATTTATCTTGGCTTATCCACCAGTTTGGTAGCCAAGATTAAGCCCGGTAAAAACCCTCTATTAAGTTGGGCCCGGTAGTAATTTACTGTTGCTCTTTAGTGTATATAACCGGACATTTTGGAGAGATAATTTAGACTAGATTAAACAGTAACACACATTACATATGAAATGTCCAAATCACCCTTTGTTTTTGACCAATTCTGAATCAATAAACCCCAAAAGTCAAAATCATCGTCATTTTCCCATTCTCGTCCACCACCCACATCCTTTGCAATGTCGGCGGAGGAGAAGAAGGAGGAGGAGTTACAGCTTCATGCGACCCAGTCTGGCTATTCTGCCGCGGCGGCGGCGATGGGTCGGCGTCGTTTATAACTGATGCGCTGAGCGTCGCCGATTTGCAGAGATCGAAACTTCCATCGCCGCTGCCAGTAATTCCCTTCATTTTCGCCGGAGTCGGAGGAGAAAGAGAGAGAAGGATGATGGAGGGGAAGTAGAGGAGGTCGAGGTTCTTGAGGGAGAGAGAGATAGTTGTGGGTTGCAGTGGTGGTTGTGGCGGTGTGGTTGTGGTGGAAGAGATGGTGTTGTGTGGTCGACTGTGGTGCGGAAGGGAAGGAGGTGGTGGGGGAAGGGATGGTGGTGTTTACTGTGGGGGAAGGGATGGAGGTGGTAGGTGGGGATGGAATCGGATGAGGGTAGGCGAGAGAGGAGAGATGAGAGAGAGAGAGATTGAGGGGTGAGAGAAGAGAGAGGAGAGGGATGGTGGCGGGTTGTGGTGGCGGGTAGGTGGCGGTGGTGGCGGGTTGTAGGTGGCGGTGATGGTGGTGGTGTGATGGAGAGAGAGAGAGAGAAAGAGTGAGAAAGAAGAAGGAGGCGGCGGAAGAAGGAGGCGGCAGCGGAAGAAGAAGGCGGCGGAAGGAGGAGGCGGGGCTGTGGTAGAGAGAGAGAGAGAGAGTGAGAAAGAAGAAGAAGGAGGCGGCGGAAGAAGGAGGCGGTGGCGGAAGAAGGCGGCGGCGGGGCTGTGGTAGAGAGGCGGCGGAAGTGGTAGAGAGTGAGAAAAAGAGTTTGGAGACTTGAGAGAAAGAAAGTGACGGTGGTAGATAGGGTAGGTGGGTGTAGTCGGTTGTGGTGGGGAGAGAGAGAGTGAGGGATAAAATTGTCCTTTTATAGTTAATCTTGAATTTAATCTAATGTACCAAACAACCAATCTATTATATCTACATTACATATCTTATCTACCAAACACAAAGATATGATACCAATCTTACTTTATCTACGATATATATCTTACTTTAAACTATCCTATCATATCCTAACATGACTACCAAACGGGCCCTTACTGTGTTGCAGACGAGAGAAGAAGTAAGGGAGAGAGAGAGGTTTGACTTTTATTAGTGAGAGAAAGAGAAAAGAGACGAGAGTTAAGAGAGAAATAGGCCATGAGAATTTAATTTTGGACTTTTAGTTTAATTATTTGGTTTGGTCTATTAATTAATTAATTAAATTAAATTAAATGTTGGGTGGTAATTTAAAATAAATGCTTTTATTTAACTTAAGAGGAAATCTTGTTGGATTTTTCATTTTATTTACTTAGCCTTATTAATTAACTTGAGGTTGGAGTAATTAGTTGATAAAGTTTAGTGTCAGATAAGTATTAGATTATTGGCCCAAAATATATCTTTAAGAAATTGAGTTTAAAGTTTAAATATTTTAATAAATTTAGAATGGTCCTAAACATTTTATAAGATGCTTCATTAAGTCTTAGTAAGTTATTTTAAGATTTATTTAGGTCGTTATAAAGTATTATTATATTTATGTAACTAGGTGCAGCTCGACTAAGACATTGATTTTGCTTGTTCGACTTCATTTTCAAGTTCAAGGTTTAAGGTGTGGTGATTCATTTCAGTTAGCTGTTAATTTATTGTTGTCCATTTTAATATTGTGTGTTGACCATATAAATTATCAGTGCGGATTTCATTTTATTAATTTGGACATTATTGTTCACTTTAATATCATGTGTTGACCGTATCATTTATTATCGCTAGGGGCCCGCTGAATGGGTCCAGGACAGAAAAGTCCTTGGTATGCCACAATGCGATTCATGTTGTGATATCACGTTACGTTATGTTCATGTTGAGAAATATCATGTCAGTATGGATTCCATAATATTGACTTGGACAACGTAGCATACTTCTCACACTGAGTATATTTGTATGCTCACCCCCACATAAACAGTTTTTCAGGTACCCGACGTCGGAGGCGCGTGGAAAGTCGAATGATACGTCAAATTATATCTAAACTTTATATTTTTGCATAAGTACTTTTTGAAAGGATATATACTCGAATATTTCTAGTTTATGTTGACTTGTTTGTAAAATAACTTATTATCAGTGATCTCTATTATCATGGTTTTAAATTCTGAAGACATCTTATCATTTTGGGTTCTAAATCTCATTTTAGTATTCTTAAATTTAAAAGACGTTATTTTCATTAAATTATATACAAAAATACTATATTTTTCCGCATTTATTATTTTTTAATATTTAATTTAGAATAGGGTGTTACATCATTGCACTTTTCATCAAAGAAGAATGGAACATCTTTCTGCAACAACTTTGTTAGAGGTTGTGCAATCTTTGAAAAGTCTCGGATGAAACGCCTGTAGAAACCTGCATGGCCTAAGAAAGCTCGAATTTTTTTTCGTTAGAAGGATATGGTAATTTCACAATTAAGTCAACTTTCGCCCTATCCACTTTTATGCCTTTTTTCAGAAATCACATGTCCGAGCACAATACCTTGCTTAACCATAAAATGACACTTTTCAAAATTAAGCACAAGATTCGTTTCAACACACCTCAACAAAACCTTTTCCAGATTATCCAAACAATGATCAAAAGAATCTCCATGCACAGTAAAATCATCCATGAAAATCTCAATGCAACTTTCAATCAAGTTAGAAAAAATACTCATCATGCACCGTTGGAAAGTACCAAGAGCATTACACAAACCAAAAGGCATACGACGACAAACAAAAGTACCAAACGGACAAGTGAAAGTTGTTTTCTCTTGATCTTCTTGTGCCACAAAAATTTGAAAATATCCAGAATAACCATCAAGAAAACAAAAGAATGATTTTCCAGCCAATCTTTCAAGCATCTCATCAATAAAAGATAAAGGAAAATGATCTTTCCTAGTGGCATCATTCCATTTCCTAAAATCTATGCACATACGCCAACCAGTTTGAAGCCTCATGTTGGGAAAATTATAAAGTTTTGATTTAATACCAAAACCCAACTGTTCTCCAACCGAGTAGATGATCGCATCAACCTAAGTAGTGTTTTCCAGCTCACCTGTTTGAGCTCTAGATTTTCTAAGTTTACAGGTTCAGGAAGCGGAAGACAGCAGAAGCTCAAGACAACAGAAGATCCAGTTGTATTTTCAGCAGGAGTCAACTATCAGCTGAGTTTTCCAGCTGAGCTGAGTTCAAAACAGAGCAGGATCAAGCTGAAGATAAATCGAGCTGAGTTCAAGACACAGTTGGTCCAGATGTACAGAACAAAGGGAACTAACTCAGAAGACGTCACTTCAAGTCAGTTTACCCAATCCAGCTCTAAATTCAAAAACCAGCTCCAAAGGCAGAGATCCCGGTGTCAGAGGAAGTCAATATACCTCGACCAATGAGGGATTGCCAAATCAACATTCTAGACTTCAGAACCTAGGATGTGACACTAATGAAGACAGGTGCAGAATCGCCCAACGGCAGATTTCGAATTTAAGAAGAGTATGTAAGATTCAAACGGCTCCTCCAACGGCTAGTCTTGAATCTCTACCTATATAAACCCGTCTTCAACCTCAGGATCAGATACGAAAAACCTTCTACAAGCTTTCAATTTCTAAATTCATCAAGCCTTCAAAAGCTTACAAGAAGTTCTAAATAGTTCAAAGAACACTTTATCTTAAAGTGTTTCTAGTCCAGAAACTGCCCAGTTTTTCGTCTGATACCTAGGCAGAAATCATTGTATATCTTAAGCCTAGATTTCGAACGAGTTCATCTAACTCTAAGTTCTTCATTGTAAGAACTCGTTCATAGTTGGAACCCCAAACCAAATCCATCTTTACCCAGAAAGGTTAGGTCAAGGTTACGCTTGCTTGAAGCGCGAAATTCAAGTGGTTGTAAGGTTTTTTCAGTACCCGTAAACTGAAAGGTTAGGCTTGACAGTGCCCGTAAACTGTTGGAACGCAACTCAGGTTAGAGTTGTGAAGTTGCTTGGTACTTGGAAACCAAGTGGTAGTGAATTACCAGTGAATCTGGTCGTGGACGTAGGAGGTGTTACTCCGAACCACGTAAAATCTCGTGTTATTTACTTTCTCGTTATTTTCAGATATTGTACTAATTCCATTTGCATATTGCATCTTTATCAAATCTGCATACTCAGCTGCTCCCCAAAGACAGCTGTGTTTTGTCTATAAACGTGCATAACTTGACTAAGTCGAAAACGTAAAGAATATTTTCAAGCTAAGTTTTTCTAAGCAATCGAGCTAAGTTTTCAAACCACCACTTTCCGCACCGCCAGCTGAGTTATTAGCCCAGCTGACCTTCCTCAGCTGGATTCATAACTGAGCTCACAAACTCTGTTTTAAACTTGAAAAAGTTTTTAAAAATCTATCTTTGGTGTATTCACCCCCACTCTACACCAAAGACCCAGCTCAGGGACCATCACCTCATGGGAATCAATTCATTATTCTCATTCTCAACCAACTGAAAACCAGACTTCTTAGGAACCACCTGAACAGGACTGACCCAAGCACTATCAGAAATTGGATAAATAATCCCTAAATCTAGCAATTTAAGGATTTTTTAAGCACAACCTCTTTCATGACAGGATTCAATTTTCTTTGTGGGTCTTGAGAAGACTTACAACCAGGCTCAAGTAAAATGCGATGCATGCAAGTAGAAGGGAATATACCTTTTATGTCGGCTAAGGTCCATCCTATGGCAGTTTTATACTTCTTCAAAAGCTCAATCAACCTTACCTCTTGTTCCTTGCAAAGCTCATTACTTATGATGACCGGCAGCGTGTCCTGCTCTTCCAAGAAGGCATATTTCAGATTCTTTGGAAGCACCTTCAATTCCAGCACTGGAGCTTTCACCACAGATGGTAAAAGTGGTTCAGTCTTGGTCGGTATGGGCATCCTGCTCGACAGATGCCTGGTGGGAAATTCACTGGTAGAATACAGCTGCATAATGATATCTCGAATTTCATCATCCTCTTCAGTAGTTGCAGCTATGTCCGTCATCCCACCAAAAAGTACATGCTCCAACTTGTCTTCCCTGAAATGATTCTCAACAAAATTCTCAACGTATCGAGTCAACAACATCAATCATATACATAGCTTCAGGATCCTCAACATGCTTCATAGCTTCAAAAATATTAAATGTGACAACATCACCATCAAATTCAAGGCTAAGCATGTCTTTATCAACATCAATTTTAGTTCTTGCAGTTTTCATGAATGGCCTTCCTAAAATGATCAAAGATCTGTGAGCATAGGAGGAATCATCCATGTCAACAATGTAAAAATCCACAGGAAAAATCAATTCATTAACTTTCACAAGAACATCTTCCACCACACCTTCAGGATATGCATTAGACCTAACTGAATGATAACACGAGTTTCTTTCATAGGACCTAATTGCAACTCCTTATACATAGAAAATGGCATAACATTAATAGATGCACCTAAATCTAACATAACTCTCTCAACCTTCTTGATGCCAATGATGCAAGGAATAGTAAACATACCAGGATCCCTATATTTTTTAGGCATTTTTCTTTGAATAACCGCATAAACATTTTCACCAACCTTAATTCTTGCATCTATCCCATACCTCATCTTTTTAGCACACAATTCTTTCAAGAATTTTGCGTACCTGGGCACTTGCTTAATAGCATCAATCAAAGGCAAATTGATCTCTACCTTTTTGAACAGCTCAAGAATCTCTTTCTCATCATTTTCTTTCTTGTTTCGAACTAACCTGAAAGGAAAAGGTGCTGAAATTAGAGGTTGAGAATTAGAAACTTTAGGTTTCACACTTACCTTGGGAGGAAGAGGTTTGTCAAGTTGTTGCGCCCCTTCAATGGCTTTCCTATTCTGATCTTCATCCTGCTATTCTTGCTTCTTTTCTCCTTTCTTAGCTTCTCGCTCAACCAACTCTTTTTTTTCACTTCTTAAAGTTACAGCACTAACATTCCCTCTAGGATTTACTTCCGTTTGGGATGGAAGTTTGCCCTGATTCGCTTGCATCTTATTCATCTGAGTGACGAGTTGGGTGATTTGTGTGCCCATATTTCCCAAAGCTGCATGTGTCTCTTGTTGAAAAGCTTGCTGGCTCTGCACCAAATTCTTAACAATTTCACTGCTTTGCGCCAGACTTTTCATAATATCATTCATGCTTGGCTCTGCACGGTCAGTATGGGCATACTGACCACCCTGCGGTAGTTTTTGAGTCAAAACTCCAGGTATCTTCTGATCTTGTTGTCTCCAGCTGAAGTTAGGATGATTCCTCCACCTGGGTTATACGTGTATGAGAACGGATCATTCTTCCTCTGCCTTTGTGCATCATATTGTGCATCACCGGAGCCATAGCATGCTTGTTCAGTTTGAGGATCTTGCAAGGTAGGACAAGCATCAGTATAGTGGCCATTTTCCGAACAAATTCCACAGTGAGCTCCTTAAGTTTGTGCCACAGCAAGACCTCTAACTAGAGAAGTTAGAGCATCAATTTTATCGTTCACACCAGAACTCATAATACCTTCAACTTCTTTCACATGTCTATATCTATCGTCGTCCTCGTCTTCATATTGTTGGCCGTTGGAAACCATATCAACTATGAGCTGATTTGCATCAGCCAAAGTCTTGTTGGTTAAAGAACCTCCACAAGCAGCACCAACGATTTTCCGATCAAAAGAAGACATACCACGGTAAAAGTAATTTGTGAGCAGCTGGTATTCAAAAAATCCATGGTCTGGACATTTACGGCACAATTGCTGAAATCTCTTTCAATAATCAGCCAAACTTTCTTTTGGCTTTTGCTTAATGTTGCTGATCGCCATTCTTAAGTTTGTAGCCCTCGACTCAGAAAAGAACTTGCGCAAGAATTGCTCATCTAAATCATTCCATGTCTGAATTGAGCCCGATGGAAGATCAAACAACCAGTCCCTTGCCTTGCCTTGCAACGTATGAGAGAAAGTCAGTAGCCTCAAATTGTTTGCATCAAAACCTTGAGGGCGTAGAGTATAGCAGACTAAATCAAATTCAGCAAGGTGCTTATGTGCACTCTCTCCAGGTAAATCGCCGAACTTTGGTAGAACTTGAATAAAGCCAGGCTAATTTTAGAATTTCTGGCAATAGTTGGCAGCACGATGCAAATTAGTCGATTGTTCCTATGACGGCCCAGTTCTCTAATCAAAGGTTGAGGTTCTTCCCTCTGATTTTCTCCTTCATTTCTTCTATCTTTGTTCCCTTGTATGATATTACGATCCTCCTCATCAGCCATGTCTTCTTTGAATAGATATTCAATATCAGAGTCTTATGAATCAGAGGCAGCAGTTTGAGCTTCCTTCGATTCTCTGGCCACCTTCCTCAACTTCCGTTCAGTTTTATCAATATTTTGATCAAAGCTAAATCTCCTGTACGAGAAGAACGGGGCATAAACTAGACAACAGAAAAATTAAATATAGCAAATCGAAGAATCAGAATAATCACTACTTAGAAACCGATCCCCGGCAACGGAGCCAAAATTTGGTGCGTCGTTTTTCACCAAAAATATACCGACACGCGGTCGGTATGCCCACACTGCATAGAACAGCGGTAAGCAAGATCGTCTCCCAAAGGACCGACGAGAATTTTTCCAACACTTCAATCTGCAAGTAACCCCAAATTTACCAACGAATGTTTATGAAACAGAAATAAAATTAAATAACTAATATCCAGAAAATAGATTTAAACAGAGATGTAAAAGCATTCCGGTTTCCGATTAATTCCACCCTAGCTCTACTAATCCGATCATTGATACAGGAGTGACTCCAATTCATGCAAACAAATCGGTTATAATCACCGAAGACGCTTCTGACGTGATTTTATCTCTCCTTAACTATTCGGTAATCAGGAAGACCCTTCACCAACTACTTCTCTAATCGATTGACAACCCTAGAGACGCTCTTTGGATTTAATGAGCCGACAGCATTAATAATTAGAGAGAGCCGATTCAAAATTCAATAAGCTCTGACGCATGATTACGAATTAAAATTGCTTATCCCTTGACTCTGAAGAATCAATTTACCACTAATTAAACCTAAACCACAATTACGGATGGCCGATTTAATTGGCTACTAATTAATCTCAGACTACTAAATATTTCAAACTACCTAGCAGAACCGAAACAATTAACGACACTAAAAATAAAGAATCACAGATGCATGCGTAGAATTAAAGTATAATAACAAATTAGATTTCACAGAATAATTAGGCTAGGGCTTCATTAATCTTCACCAGAATAAAAGAGTTTAGCTCGAATTCATAATCGAATTCAAGCTACAAAATAAAATAAGAACAGGAATGATACTGCTACGCGAAGAAGAAAAAGAGAACCGTGAATAATAAAATAAATCTCTGGGATAAATTGTATGATATGATATGTCTGCTCCTTTTTTGAAGTCTCTTAAATAAGCTAATAAAAATCAATTATAAACAAGGAAATAAAAATCCTACTTTTAATCTAATTAGGAAAGCATTAAAACAAAGTCTAATAATAATAAAACTCTAATACTAAAAATCCAAGCCCAAAAACATCACTAAATTTCGTGCAACATCCCAAATCCACGTCCAAGTCAGCTTCTAAGAACTTTCTATTGACTGCTTGTATTTCCTCACGCACAGTCAGTTGGTATGGGCATACCGCTCAACTTCCTTTATGGAATTTTAAACCACCTCAGCTGCAAAACCTCCAAAACCACGTCCATTCTTCCAATTATGCACAACCACCTATAATCCATCACAAAACGCAACAAACCCCGTAAAACATAATCTATAAGCTATTAACATAAAAAAATGTATCAAAAATATCCCATAATATATAATAAATATATGCCCAATCAATAACGTTCCATTTCTAAATAAGAAAATAATTAGTGCCTTAATCATCTAGTATTAGTTTCCTAATTATTTAACCAAACTAATATTAGATGATTAAGGCCCTAATTATTTCCTTATTTAGAAAGAGGACGTTATGAATGAGACGGACTAAAATAGAAATGGGCCTTTATGAATGGAACGGAGGGAGTACAACCAAACATGGGCTAAATAGGATAGTTTAGATTAAGGCCTTTGAGTTCTTTATTTATTTATTTTAATCTTTTCGATTTGGAGTTTGAATATTTTAATGATTAAAGAAGATTCTTAACTTTTCCATATATATTGAAGTTTTTCCTGTACAATTTTAGTTTACACAACTATGAGCACATATGCTCAAAAAAAAAAAGAAAAAAAAAACAATGAGCACATGCCCAAACCTTTACCATGTGAAAAATCGGATATACAACCACAAATATTCTGGCCCATTAATAAAATCATATTTATATATCCAGCCCATGGAATATTGGAGTCCAGCCCACAGAAATATTCAATTCAACAGGTTCCTATTTTCTTCTTTCTTCACACATGGTCTTTCAAAAGATGCAAATTTGTGTAACCATTTTTTGGATATTGAAAGTTGTTTTTAATCACAAATTTCAAAATTATATTTTTCTAGTCAAATAATCCAAAATACCTTTTAGTAGCATTCATATTGAAAAGATATATATTGTGAAGTTTGTGGCTATTTTTTTTCCTCTATCTAAAATGGCTAGTTATCCATATTATCACATTTACAAAGTTACAAAATTGCATTTTATGTTGTTCGAGTTATTTTAATATTATTTTTAGTATGTGTTCAACATGTGCCGTGTTATGTAGTAAATTTAAGTTTTTAAACTATCAAATATTATATAATATATACTTCCTCTGTCCACGATAAGTGTGGTCCGGAAGGTGTGACACGAGTTTTAAGAGTGAGAGAATGTATTAGATAGATGAAATGTAAGTGGAGAATGAGACCTATATTTATTATAAGTGGAGTCATTTTCATTTAAAAAATACCACATTTATTATGAATGGACGTAAAAGGAAAGAAAATCACACTTATCGTGAATGGAATGAGTATGTATATAAAGAGAATATCAAATAAAAACTTTAGTACAGACTAGAAACCAATAAGATAGTCAGAATGTAGTATAGTTGTGAATGGGTGACCTCATAACACAGATTGATAATTTGCATTCTGACAAATAATATTTCTTTAATCGAACTATTCATAATATATAAATTAATAATGGCTCCGTGCTTAAAAATCTAAAATGGAAGGTGACACACCGACAATTATTATTTAACTATTTTGGACCACATAAATTAATGTACACGGTACAATTAGTATTCATTCGTGGCCTCCTTTATTTTTGATTTTTTATATTTTTTGTTGGGGGTTGGGACTGTGGAGTGGGGTCATTTGGCTTTCACTTGTGATTTTTTTTTTTTTTTTTAACATGTGAATTTTCTAACGCATTATTTGCCTTTTTCACTTCTTTTTGAGATGGGTTAGGGCTAGAGGTTGCAAAATTAGCCCGGCCCGATAGACCGGTCCATTTTTGGGTCGGGTTGGATTTTAAAATCATAGGCACGATGAGATTTTGAGTCGGGCCGGCCAAAAGGAGCAAAAGCCCGATGGACTCGGTCCGACCCGAAATAGTTGCACTATAAAAAAAATTTTGGGTCTGGTAGGGCTCCAAAATTTTAGGCCCGATAAAATTTCGGACTGGGCCGGCCCGGCCCGATTTTTCCAAAAGCTCAGTGGACTCGGGCCGGGCCGGCCTGACCCGGTCTTTTGCCAGCTCTAGTTAGAGCCACGGTGGGTTTTAAATCCTAAATATCTCTGTTTATAGATAATATATTCACTGTTTGGATGTTCCGAAAGAACGATGTTTAGTAACTTAAAGCACATATGCTTTGACACTAAAGGAGTGTATTCAATCAAGACTTTGTGGGAGTTTTAAAGAGTTTGGAAAGTCTATGGAGTTTTGAAGTTGATTGACTCCGCGTGGAGTCTTGAGGAATTTCTGATGGAGTTCGCGTGGGATTTGGACAACTCTGTTGGAGTTGAAGTCGATGGAGTCCAACGCCGGCTGGACCCCAGCGGTCGCGGAACTTAATGCCAGCCAGCGCTGGCTCGCCGCCGTCGCTGGGTCACGACGGGATAAATACCCAATCAGTTCACGCCCAAATCAGAATTGCAATTCCAGCCGAGGCTGGGTTCTAGCCGAGGGCCGAATATAGCCTAGCCGTTTCTGGGAAGGCGCCGGCGCTGGAGGATCATGGAATCTCAAATTCTCGTGGTTGAAGGTCGGAATTCGTTCAGTACAAAAAATGCTTGAAATTATGATAAATTCCACCAGAGTCAACAACTTTGAAAAGTCAGTGGAGTTTTGAATACCACCAAATTTTTATGGAGTTCAGAAAGTTGTGATTGAATACCACCAGATTTTTAAGGAGTTTGAAAAGTCTGGATTGAATACACCCTGACTTTCAAACTCCTAAAATATCCCACAGAGTCTTGATGAATACACCCCTAAATTGACTCTTGTGAACTCCAAAATATATACTTATGTCTACTAATAATAATAATAATAATAATAATAATAATAATAATAATAATAATAATAATAATAATAATAATACTATCTTAAAACGAAAAGTTTGTATCTATAGTGACCCTACTTCCTAATTGACATCCAAGTTGTTGAAATTTGAAAGGCCAACTACCATCATATCATCATATCACCACCACGCACCAAACACAGGACAAACATGTGTATTTTTATGTGTGGTTGTATTTGTGTTAAAACTGGATATTCTTTCTACATTTTTTATTTAATTTTTCCTAAGAAAAACATTAATATAGTCATCCGAATTGTGAGTTGTTAATTTGTAATCGTATATACGATCAAGCTTCTCTCTCCTAAAATAACAAAGACTCGTGTCCGGAGTCCGGCCGCTGCAATTAATTACAATTAATTTAGATTAATTATTTCAAACAAAAATATTACTATTAATTTCTAATTAAAACCTAATAATTCTGATTTAATTAAATATTAATTAAGTTAATTAAATTGATCGAAATGACGTATTCTAACAAAAAAAAATTAAGAAATCAATGGAAGTAGCATTGATTTACTATTCTCTCCTACCCACACAACTAGCACGGTTAACACACAACACCTCTAGAGAAAAATCAAGACTATGTCCTATTACTTTTGAAGAGTTGATTGTTTTCTTTTAAAAAAAAACAAGTTAATTAAATGAGACAATTCGAAAAAAAAGAGAAAGACAAGTTCAATAGTACGGATGAAATATTTCGTAGTATATATTGTTTGAAAGTAACATTTGCATGAAATAAGGTAATCTTATTATCCACGAATAATACCTGCCAAATGCAAGTGATATATGAATGCTAAGCCACCTCTCACTTTCATTTTGTTTTGTATTCTTAATTCAACAGTGTCCCACCATTAATGTCCACCTCAATATTTCGTACAGTTTTCAATTATGTACAACAGACAAAGCAATATAGAGAACCTATTCTTCGTATCTACTCCCTCCGTCCCAATAGCAATGTCTCACTTGCTTTGGACATAGTTATTATAAAACAAGAGTAAAAGGAGAAAAAGTGGTAGATTTACAGCTTTTGAAGAGTTTATTATTTCTATTTTTTGAATGAGACCTTGCTATTGGGATAGACAAAAAAGGAAAGCGAGACCTTGCTATTGGGACGGAGGGAGTATTTTGTTTTAATTAATTAATGTAATTAGTAACAAATTAAATATGTGTATGTATAACCGACACAAATTGTGATTTATTCTTACCTCTAATGATCCCAAATCAATCCTCAATTTTTTAATTAATACTTACGATCAACTGTACGGTGCGGATGGCCGTACTGGAGTTTTTGCCTTTTCTTTTTCAAAATTGTCATTACTGGTAGTGCATCAAATTGTTAGAGCACTCACATTGGTGGGCACAAAAAAGTTGTGTCCACCAATATTTAATTAGTATTTGTGGGGTAGGGTGGACACAAAATTTTTCCCCACATTGGTGGGCACAAATGGTGGTGGGCACACCTATTATTTTAATGATTTTATTTTTCATTTTTATTTTTATTTTCATAATTTAAATAATAATTATTTTTAAAATGTAAATTTTATTTAATTGAAAAAAAACATTACATAAAAAAAATACATTAATCCCGACCGAATCGTGCCCACATTTCTTCGATCAAATCATTCTGTAGTGTTGCGTGAGCTCTCACATTGCGAAGGTCTGTCTTTCTTTTCAAAAATTCTTCAAATGCTCCGGTTGCTCCACAAGTCGCACCCCCGTTGTTTGTTGAGCTCGATGCGCCTTCGGGGGCACAATTATTCACATGCTCGTCTTCGTCTTGGACAATCATATTATGCAAGATAATACAAGCATACATGACCTCCGCCAAATTTTCTTCATAAAATAGGCGTGTCGGCCTATTTATAATTGCCCAACGAGCTTGGAGAACACCGAATGCCCTTTCCACGTCCTTCTGGGTAGCTTCTTGCTTCTGTGCAAACAGAGCTCTCATCGGGTCAGTCGGGCATGGGAGAGTCTTCACGAAGGTCGGCCAATCGGGATAGATGCTGTCGGCTAGGTAATAGCCCATGTTGTATTGTTTGTCGTTGGCGTTGAAAGTCACTGAATGCGTTTTCCCATTCAGAAGATCGTTGAATACATCCGACTGATTCAACACATTTATGTCGTTGTTTGAACCCGCTATTCCAAAAAATGCATGCCATATCCACAAATCCTGCGAAGCAACGGCTTCGAGCACAATGATCGGATGACCTTTCTTCTGGTTGGTGAAAGCTCATTTCCAAGCAGTCGGGCAGTTCTTCCATTGCCAATGCATGCAATCGATGCTTCCAAGCATCCCGGGAAAACCGTGCTTCTTCTCATGCATTTGAAGTAGTCGGTCGCAATCTGCTGCAATCGATTTTCTCAAATACTCTGCACCGAAGGCCGCAATAACGCCGGAGCAGAATTCCTTCAGGGAATTGCAGCCCGTTGTGTCTCCAATACGTAGGTACTCGTCGTATTGATCCGGGGCGCCGCCGTTCACAAGTTGCCGGAGCGCAACATTGCATTTCTGCATAGCGGATAGTCCACTCTTCCGGTTGCATCAGGACGTTGTTGAAAATATGGCTCTCGCTCCTCCAACGTCGTGACTATCCGTCTGAAGAGATCTCTCCTCATACGAAATCGACGGCGAAAAATATCTGGGCCGTACGTTGGGTGATTTGCAAAATAATCGGCATGGAGACGGGCTTCAGCGTCCTCCCGGTTTCTTTCCACGTACGCCCTCTTTGGGCGATTACGTCGTCTCTCTTCTTCGGCCTTTTCTCGCTCACGTGCTTCGAGTAGTTCTGTGTATAATTTTGTTGCTTCGAGAGCGAGCCGCCTATTTTCCTTCATTTTTTTATGGAAACGATCGTCGCCCGACATGATTCAATGGAGAGACGAAGAAAATTGGAAGAGAGAATTTAGAAGAAAATTGGAAGAGAGAAATATAGAGAATGGAGTGAAAATGAATGGAATAAGGTGTAGTATTTATAGGTAAAAATTAGAATTAAATTAAATTAAAATTTAAAAAAAATTAAAATCAAGCCGTTGAGCAACGGTTAAAAATCGTTGCCCAATACCGTGCCGCCACGTGGCCATCCACCCCTCCCCGCCCACCAAGCCCGCCCGGGCGCACATGCGCCCACCCCACCCGCCCTCTCCTGGGAGCCATTGTTGCGCCCACCCCCTGCCCACCCGTCGCCCATCCCCAAAAGACCACCGATGCATATGTTCTTAAGGTCAATACTGAAAAGCATAAGTGTCTATGCAATTAAGAGAAGGTCTCCTGTGAGACCGCCACTTATAAGTGACCGGATCTTGTTGACCCGACCCGGTCAAAACGGGTTGGGTCAACCCGCCAGTTTTTTTAATTTATTTTTCTTCTCCGCCTTCGGCTCCGATTTTAATTTATAGACAATGATTGTGGCAACATTAATGGGTTTTAGCTCGCTCCGAGGCTTTTGGCTCCCCTCGCTCGACTCTTTAAAAAAATAATAATAAAAAAACTGAAAAAAAAAAGAATTAGACAAACTGAAAAAAAATTTAAAAAATCGAATAAAAAAAAATTGTCAGGCGCGTGCACGTGCCTTGAGGGGCTCGTGTGATGCACGAGCCTGACTTATATATCGCGTAAGTGACGGTTGCACGCGCAAGTGACGGTTGCACAGGAGTTTTTGCCTGCAAATAAAGTCTCAACTCTTATAAATCGCGTAACTTAAAGTATACACATTTGGCCTTTCTTTTTAGTTTTTATTGTGCAAAATTAGTACTTGGATTAATGTGCAAATAATCGCTAGAGAAGCTTTAAATTTGAGGTTGAAGTAATCAACTACAACAACTATCAAATCATGGATACCTTGAAAAATATATTAGTGCACAACTTAATATCAAATCCAAATTATACTATCTTTTGTTCTACTACTCTTTATTCGAAAAGACTTATTCGTCCACGCCTTTAATCGTAATAGAAAAAATGATCAACTACATTCTTGATGTTTTTCAAAGATCAAGATTCTAGTTTTCTTTTTTTGTTTTGCTTCGTAGCAAGTGAGAACAGAATTAATTGCGATTAGCAGTTGGGATAAGTTTTATGGCAAAAACTCATGTACATCATGATGTACCATACATCTGGTTCAATCCGACCCGCGACCCGATCCGACCCGACCCGACCTGCATCCTGACCCGCGCGTGTATATATGTATATATATTAAAAGTGGAGGATAGTGGCATAATTTATTGTTTGGTTTGGTGGTTCAAGTGTCTCATTTGTTGCAAAAGGTCCTGTGTTCGGTTCCTCAAAGTTGCAGGTGTCTTTTTTTTTGGTTTTCTCTCATTTTATTTTTTCTTTTGTTTTATTATCTTTTCTTTTTTCATTTTTTTTTAATTCTTTCATTTTTCTTTCTTTATTATCTTTTCTGCTCATTTTTTTTAATTCTTTCATTTTTCTTTTTTTATTATTCTTTATTTTTATTTTTCTAACTCTTTCGTCTTTTTTTTTGTAAATTTTCAAATTTTAAATTTAATTTTCATTTTCTTTTTTCTTTTGTTTTATTATTTTTTCTTTTTCTTTTTTTAATTCATTCATTTTTCTTTTTCTATTATCCTTTATTTTTATTTTTCTAACTCTTTCGTCTTCTTTTTTTTGTAAATTTTTAATATTTTTCATTTTTTAGAAAAATGTTACTTTTGTTCACAACTATTGCAATAAATGTTACCTTTGTTATTTGGATTAATTATTATACGTTCAATTAATGTTACTTTTATTTATGAAAATTATGGATACTTTTTATCACTGAAAATGTAACTTTAGAAATGTTAATTTTGTTTACGATAATTATTTCTTTGAAAAATACTATTATTTTTGTTTACGACAATTGTTACTTTTCATCACATCAAATATTACTTCCGAAAATATTACTTTTGTTTAAGAAAATTGTTACTTTTTCAAAATGTTACTTTTGTTTATGACAGTTGTTATTTTTTATCACCATCAAATGTTGCTTTCGAAAATGAAATTACTTTTCATCACATCAGTTGTTACTTTCGAAAATGTTACTTTTGTTTACGACAATTATTATTTGTTACTTTGTAAAATGTTACTTTTATTTAGGACAATTGTTACTTTTCATCACATCGAATGTTACTTTTCATCACATCGAATGTTACTTATGAAAATATTACTTTTGTTTAAGAAAATTGTTATTTTTTCAAAATATTACTTTTGTTTAGGAAAATTGTTATTTTTCATCATATCAAATGTTACTTTCGAAAATATTACTTTTGTTTACGATAATAGTTACTTTTGAAATTGTTACTCTTGTTTACGATAATTCTTACTTTTCATCATATCAAATGTTACTTTCAAAAATGTTACTACGACAAATGTTAATTTCGTTTACAATAATTGTTACTTTTCATCATATCAAATGTTACTTTTGAAAATATTACTTTTGTTCATGACCATTATTACTTTTTAAGATGTTACTTTAAACTAATTGTTATACTTTCATCACATCAAATATTACTTTCGAAAATGTTACTTTTGTTTACGGCAATTGTTAATTCTTACTTTGTAAAATATTACCTTTATTTAGGACAATTGTTACTTTTCATCACATCAAATGTTACTTCCGAAAAAATTACTTTTGTTTACGGAAATTGTTACTTTTTCAAAATGTTACTTTTGTTTAGGAAAATTATTATTTTTCATCATATCAATTGTAATTACTTTTGAAAATGTTAGTTTTGTTTACGATAATTGTTACTTTTTAAATTGTTACTCTTGTTTACGATAATTATTACTTTTTATCATATCAAATGTTACTTTCAAAAATGTTACTACGGCAAATGTTACTTTCGTTTACGATAATTGTTACTTTTCATCACATCAAATGTTACTTTCGAAAATGTTACTTTTGTTTACGATAATTGTTAGTTTTTTTATCATATCAATTGTTACTTTTGGTATTTGGATGAATTATATATTTTAATGATTTTTTTTAAATTAAAAAAAGTCCTAGTTGAATTAATTAATTAAAAAAAATGACTAATATTTAGATTACTTTATTAAATAAAAAATAAAAAGAAAATACATTAATTATGTTTTTCTAAAAATTTTAATTAAAATTAAAAATTGAATTACTTAAAGAATTAAAATAAAATAAAAGTCCTAGTTGAATTAATTAATCGCAATTAAAATTTTTTAATAAAATAAGAAACAAAAACGAAGAAAGAAAAATTGAAAACAAAATAAAATATGGAAAAAAAAATATAATAATATGTCAACCAATTAGTAGTGCTGCCAAGGGGAATTGAACCCACCAACTCTTGGGTAGTGAGCAATAGCCTTAACCGCCAGAATAGTAGTCATGTTTGTGTAATGTATGCAGCGTTTTTTATGTAAATATTAGTTATACACGGAGCGGGGCGGGTTAGAGCATTTTGGGTCGGGTCGGATTTAGGATCCTGATGTATGGTAGAGCTGGTTGTACGGGAGTGCATCTCAAGTTTTATTTATTATATTATTTTGGACATGTTTTTATTTTCTTTTATTTCTATGTTATTGAAATTGTTTTTTTTTTTCAGAAGTCAAGTTCTATTAAATTTCTTCAGTGAATCTTAATTGAATTGGGGCAAAATTCATTTAATTCGTTCAGATAATGTATATTGAATTATGAACACACGTTTAATATGTGTGTGGATGGAAAAGATAATTAATTTTGCATTGAAATAACTTGAAAGTTGAAACTAATCAATAAAATTGTTATGTATCTTGCCTTTTCAGTCAACACATTGTTTTATTTATAAGTACGCGTAAAAAAATGTGTATGTATTAGTACTATTTTGAACATGAATCTATTTTATTGTAGTAATTCAAGTACAATTAATTAAGAATAAGTTTGATCAGGAATTTATTCAAAAATCTTCTTTTTTTTTTGAGGGAAAACCAGTTTTGAGTATATGGAAAAATAAATCAAATAGAAGAGAGAGAGATCCCTAAAAGTTGTAGGATAATCAATTAATGCACGGGGGTTGGCTTGGTATGTTTCATTTGCACTCAAGGAACAATAAAAAAAATATCACCAACGAAAAGTAAGACATGGCAGAAGATCAATCAGATCCCATTTAATTTTATCTCTGTAGTTTTATCTGCAGAAGATCAATCAGATCACATTCTAGTAGTGTTATTGTTAGGAGAAAAAAAAAATTGTGGTTGGTATAAATGGTATAAATTATGTAAATAAATTGAAAAAGAGATGGTAATAGATAAGAAAATGTGGTGGGTCATACTCTATAAAATGAATGTGCATGTTTTTAGTGAGCAGACGGAAAAGAAAAGAGATGCATGTTTATCGTGGACGTGGACGGAGGGACTATTATATATTATACTATACTACCTCCATCCACGAAAAAGACGAATTAAGTGAATTGAGTGGATCATATTGCTAAAAATAGAATGTACATCTTTTTCATGAACGGAGCTAAATAGAAATATACGTATTTTTTTCGTGGATAGAGCGGGTATTTTTTTATTTTAACATTTTGCTTGTGCCTATATCTATATTGGCAGCCTTACATAAATTTGATGGAGAGTGTATGATTGCGAAAAATGGCCCTCCTTTAATAACTCGGATGGGTACCACGTGAAACTCGATTTTCTCTTTCCTTCTTTATATACATACGTGTGTTACCTGTGTTATTATATTCTCTTTCATATCCAAATTGCAGTTTACCTAATCAATCATTAAACTAAACTCTAAATTTATCCTTTACCACATGTTTCCACTTTATATTTATATTAGATTTACCCATACGCATTGAGCTGCACTATATTATTATATTTCAATTTTTATATTTTTAGATGTCAATAGTGCATTATTTAAGTATTAATATATATATATATTATATTAAATATTTCAATCTAATAAAATTTATGTGTGTGAATCTTCTTACATAAAATAATACATCTAGCAAACACAAAAAATTAATTAACTGACAAACAATAAAATAATTACTACTATGTTTTAGTATAATAATGCAACATACACATCATTATATGGAAAAATGTACAGTCATGAATTTGCATTGGAAAGTGTACAATTATTTGCACGTGACAAGCAAAATGGGATGGAAAATGCATTGCAAATTATTTTGTTTAATACAATATAATAATTTCCTCCACTTAATTTTAACGAAATTTTGGTATCATTTTCTTTTATTGATGACCGGCCCGTGGCCTATTTTAAAGTTTACCATTTTTTTCTAACTCATTTAATTTTTCTATTTAAATATGTATTTGTATTATCTTAAACTACTAAAAACATATAAAAACTACTCGCCACACATTTTGTATTTGGTTAGATGGATTGCAGAAGCTAGTGGGTTCACAATGTTCAAAAAGTTCAATAATTCTACTTTATATATGTGGGCTTCCAGCTTGTTGATGTGATTTAAAAATTTAATTTCCCATGTCTAGTTAATATATATATTAAAAAATTAATCACTTCCAATAAAGTGTAACTTTTGTAGTTTGATTTTAAATAGTAGGTCATTTATGTTTGATTTGTGATTTATTTGGTTGATGTTGTGCTTTGTTTGGCTTAAAATTAATTACTCATATTATGTTATTTAATTTTGACTAAATAATGACTCAATTGAAGGAAAGTCTGAGGGAGCTGGGAGCATACTAATTCCATCACAAATAATCTGAAGGAGGCTGTATAAAAAAAAGGGAAATTTAATCTGGGATTTTTTTTTTATCTCTCGACATAAATCCATATTTCTCTCACAAAATATCACACCTCATCCCTGGATAAAATATCAACTACAACTACATATAAATCATTAAAAGGGATAGCATGATTTTGGATCAATAAATACTTTAGGATCAAAATTTATAATGATCTGGAAGTCAGATTTTCCGTCTTGACTTCTCGATAACGTATGCTCTTATTATCATTAATATATACTTCTTTTCCTCTCAAGAAGAAGTTATAAGGTGACATGAAACTGCGGGAATTAATGTTTTAGTCAATGCAAATAATTTAAATGCGACATTTTTACTGCTATAGATATTTTCATCTTTCAATAGTTTTGGGCATTTTTTCATCTTAGTTACACCTTAAGAAAATGCAACATAAACTCATGATGAACTAAGCAAATAATTCCTAATCTTTTAATGTTTAAGCCTAGCAATTGAGTTGGACACTTATACTGTTTATAAAATCGTGACTCAATAAAATAATGTTTATAGTACGTACAATAGTGATAAAATTACTTACAAAAGGGGGTATTTTACGATTAAGAAGCTAATTAATGAGTCATTGACTCATTATATAACTTCTTCTATGGAAAACTTGATGATCTTATATACGCATGTCACAATTAAAATAGAATCGATCTACAAGAGGATATATATAATATAAAGTTTGGATATTATTCATAGAATTGGCTACCAAAATCAAATTTATTCATTTCAGTAGTATGTCAATGTTTTCTGACCAAAATCCTAAAATAGTAAGTAATGCCTATTTTGATAAAACTTGGCTCCATGTACAAATTGAATGAACAAAAGCAATTTCCATGATACCTAACTGTCAAATTCTACCACGCATTATACTCCCCACCTCCATAACTAGACCCACTCCTTATATTATTCAACATTATATTATATTTATCATACTGTATATTAGTAAAAAAAATATATACAATTTAAAGCACATGATGAGATATAAAAGATCTTTATTTTACTCTCAAATTAGATCTCTAGTATATTTTAGGAGCCACTTTAAAATATTGAAACAATACAATAACTCCAAATTGTTATGAGCATGAATCAAACTCCTAAAATGTACATAGTGAGTACATTATACTAAATGTAACGTGTGCCTGCGAATAATTTATGAAATAAAAACAAATATAAGATGAAATATTATTCATTATATCTAAATATATAGTGTTTGTTATCATTTATAACCACACATCACTATAGGCCTCCTTTTGTTTCATATCCTTAATGAACAGACCCCACCCCCTCCCACCCACCCACCCCTGTCTTCTTCACAAGGGTACGAACGAGGGTTATATAAAAATATTTATTAGTGACCAAAAAAAAATGAGTAGTTGATAAAAACATAAACAAAGTAAAGAAAAAAAATTCATCATCGAATTGACAAATGCAATGAGCCTTGTAGATATGTCGAATCTTCCCACTTCTCAGGCCAGAGATTTTCTTGCCTCTGCTCCAGCTCTCACTCTCACTCTTGTACTCATAATCTCTCTCTCTCTCTAGAAATTTATTTTGCATGTAGTGCAACTCTGCAAGTTTGATTATTTAGTTAATTGGGTCTTTTCTTTTGGTGGAAGGCTGGTATTTTCCAAGATGGCGGCGGAGCTGAGGCGGGCAGCGGCGAAGGGGACGAGGGGGAGGGCGGCGGCGGCGGGCGGCGGGAGTACACGGTGGAGATAAGCAGCGAGAACTCCGGCGTCGGCAAGTCGCGGTCGGACGACGAGTATGAGGGTTTGGATGATGAAGATGATGATGAAAATGATGGCGGCAACAAGAAAAAGAGGAAGAAATATCACAGACACACACCCCTACAGATTAGAGAAATGGAAACGTATGTTTCTTTCTATAATTCTATTCAACACACACACACACACATATATATATATATATATCACATGTGTGCGTGTATATATACATCACCATTTTCCCTTATATATATTTGTATTTTCTAGCATGTTTTTGATTGAACATAAACAAAAGCCCATTTTTATTTGAATATATCATGAAGTTTTCTGGGATTTAATGTATAGAAGCAGATTAAATTCATATATACGGTGGAAAAAAACTTATTCAAACATCAAATTAATTAGTTTAAGATTAATATACAAGATCTGGAAAGGGCTATTTTAGAATATGTATATCTTGTACCACGTTTTTCTTGATGTATGTATAGTTATTTTCAGCTGTCAATTTCTTAGAGAGGGAAAGGGAATATATATATATATATATATATATATATATATATATATATATTATACAGATATGGAGTAACAGTTTTTGCATATTTTAATATTGACAAGCAAGTGGGACTTTGTTGTCTTCTTGTAGTTACAGTTTGAATATTCATTATTGTATGATATTTGTATATGTCATTAATTAGCAGCTCATATAGATGATGGTATAAGAAAATTAATATTTTGGGATTTTGAAGTTGAGAATAATATTTATGCAATTAATTTGCAGATTATTTAAAGAGTCTCCTCATCCAGATGAGAAGCAAAGGCTGCAGCTGAGCAAGCAACTAGGCCTTCATCCTAGGCAAGTCAAATTCTGGTTTCAAAATCGTCGAACGCAGATTAAGGTAATCCATCACTAAATATTGCATATATTCCAAAAATGAAGATTTATTTCTTGTATTAGAGATGTTAAAGAAAACTCAATACATATTAAAGATTTCTAGTATAAAAATATGCGTGTTTTTTCATAAATATATCCAATTAATTGACTTCATTTTCATATTCAGGACAGTCCCAAATTTTCAGTACTGAAAAGTCGTGTTGGTAATCGAAAATCTGCAAGAAAAATGTGCTAAAATAAAAGACAGTTGTCTTTATGCAGACTCTCAATTGCCAACACAACTTAATAATATGATATTTTATAATAATTTGAGATATTTTAGATAATTTTCCGTATATGAATATGAGAGGTGTCCGTTTCTATGTGCAGGCTATACAGGAGCGCCATGAAAACTCTTTATTAAAATCTGAAATAGATAAACTTCGCGACGAAAATAAAGCGTTGAGAGAATCCATCAAGAAGAAATCTTGTATCAACTGCGGATTTGGTTGCCCTAACAAGGAATCTGCTACACCCACTGAAGATCACAAAATCAGATCAGAAAATGCTAGGCTCAAAGCTGAGGTACAACTTAGCATTTTCAAGAATATGATCATTTAAAAAAAAAAAAAACCTTAGCATTTTCAAGAATATGTCTTTATCATAAACCTCAGTTTCAGACATGCATGTATTCAACTCTGCAGGTTGAAAAGCTCAAATCAGTTCTAGGAAAATACCCTCATGGAACATCACAGAGAAGCTCGTCGTACTCTTCAGGGAACGATCAAGAAAACAGAAGCTCGTTTGAGTTCTGTACTGGCAATTCTGGCATTGAGAAAACGCGCATTATGGATGCTGTGAGTAGGGCAGTGGATGAGCTGAGGAAGATGGCTAGTCATCAGGAGCCATTGTGGATACGGAGCTATGAAACGGGGCGTGAAATACTTAACTATGATGAGTACAGAAAGGAGTTCTGCGCTGAGGATTACAACAGCATGCAGCCCAGAAAATCCATAGAGGCCTCAAGAGAGAGTGCACTTATCTTCGTTGATCTTCCCTGGCTCGTTCAGACATTCATGGATGCGGTGAATCGTCTAACTCTTTCATAATTTCGTCAAACAGGACATAAATGTATTGCATAGTTTGAGGAAATTTTGAACAAACTCACCTTCATATTACAGAATCAGTGGAAAGAGCTGTTTCCTTGCTTGATCTCAAAGGCAGCTACAGTTGATGTTATCTGCAACGGAGAAGGGGCCAACAGAGACGGCGCTGCTCACTTGGTAATAACACAGTTTAACTCAAATCTACGATCTTTTCACTATTATATATATATAGAAAGATGCATTTCACAAGAAACAACATGGAACCTTGATTAATGAAAGCCGTGTCTTAAACATACCAGTGGTTGGTTTTCTTTGCATAAATTGTAGATGTTTGCTGAGATCCAAATGCTGACACCATTAGTTGCCACACGAGAAGTGTATTTTGTTCGATACAGCAAACAAATAAGCGCGAACCAGTGGGCCATAGTTGATGTCTCAGTTGACAAAGGCGAAGACAGCATTGATGCATCTATACACAAGTGCAGAAAGCGCCCATCGGGCTGCATCATTGAGGACACATCCAATGGCCACTGTAAGGTTGTAAGAGATTACAAATCAACGAAGATGTAGTAGATTTCTTAAAGTACAAACTATCTAAGAATACTTACATTCTTAGTCTTTCTTTCAGGTGACTTGGGTAGAGCACTTTGAATGCCTGAGAAGCACAGTTCATTCTCTGTATCGAACCATAGTTAACAGTGGCCTGGCCTTCGGTGCAAAGCACTGGCTTTCCACATTGCAGCAACAGTGCGACCGCCTTGTTTTCCTCGTGGCTACAAATGTTCCTGTAAAAGATTCAAGTGGTAATAACTAATAAGTTAATCCCCATAAAATATGTCTGAATCTAAGTAATAATGAAGCTGAAGAATTAATGCTTACTGGAAACAGGTGTTGCTACTCTTGCTGGGAGAAAAAGCATTCTGAAATTAGCACAGAGAATGAGCAGAAGCTTCTGCAGAGCCTTAGGTGACTCCAGCTTCAATTCATGGAACAAAATCACCAGCAAAACGGGAGAGGAAATCAGAGTGGCTACTAGGATGAACCACAACGACCCCGGGGAGCCTCGTGGGACGATCTTGTCTGCCGTTTCTTGTGTCTGGTTACCCGTCCCTCACCATGTCCTCTTCGACTTCCTAAGAGACGAAACTCGTAGATACGAGGTCTCAATCTCAGCACGTCCCTCTCAATTAAAGCACCACTGTCGTCACTAGTTTTACCACTTTCTAACTATTTTTCCTAATCTCAGTGGGACATAATGTGTAAAGGGAGCACAGTTCAGACCATTGCAAACTTAGCTAAAGGCCAAGACCGTGGAAATGCAGTCACAATCATGGTGAGCTAAAGCATAAATCAGCAAAAATCTTGCAAAACTAAGCCACACTTCACTAACCTGACCTGAGCTGTATGATCTTGCATTCAGGAAATGAAGAACGACGAACACAAGATGTGGGTGCTCCAAGATAGTAGTACAAATGCGTACGAATCAATGGTCCTCTACGCCCCAGTGGACATCAACGGCATGCAGTCAGTGATGACCGGCTGTGACTCGAGCAACATAGCAGTACTACCCTCTGGCTTCTCGATTCTTCCAGATGGGGTCGAATCGAGGCCTTTGGTGATCACATCTAGGCCAGAGGAGAAGAGCACAGAAGGAGGGTCTCTGCTTACAATGGCTTTCCAAATACTAAGCAGCAATTCATCAGCACCAAACCTCTCTCTGGATTCAGTAGACTCAGTTAACACCATCATATCTTGCACACTGCAGAACATAAAGACCACTTTGCAGTGTGAAGATTGAACACATTTCTGTTTAGTTATCAGTCGAAACACAGTAGTATTAACATTCTTTTCAACTGTTCTAAAGGGAAGAAATAGGGGGCATATTTTGCATAACTAGCAAGCTAGTATCAAGATATACTCTCCATTATTTTTGTGTGACATTGTACATAATGCAGATTATGATAACTTTGAAGATATTATGTGCCTTCTTCCCATCCTTCTATTCCCATCAAGACTCAATCAGGGACATTTTCTTTTATCAATCTTCGTATTAATATGATATTGTCCGTTTTGAACTATAAATCTTCGTATTAGTATGATCACTCCATTCTTCCCTCGAACTGATGCGGAATTTTGGTTGCACAATCAAGTATACGAACTCCACTGAACATACAGAACTCTAATGCACCAACATTTCAAAGATTATAGTGCAAGTAGTAATTTATTTCAACTTGAAAAGTTTGCCAAGAATCAAGAATTTGCAATCATGGCAATATGTTGAAATTCTAACAAGCATTTCATCACATGATTCCCAATTGAACTCCCCAAAACCAAATTCTCATCACAAACACTGAAAACCACACAAGCAAGAGAAGAAAAACAACAAAACCACACTACATTACTAAAAGATATATTCCAATTTCCGAATAAAGCAAAAGATTCTTGCAATTCTTGAAACCATACAAAACGGGATTAAACAAAAAAAATACTAAAACTCTTACAACCAACGTAAAATTTTTTAAACTTGATTCACGTCCGACTCCAACGGAATCCCGAGCCCCTGCGGCGGCGGCGCCTCCTCCTTGGGCTTGTGTCGGTTGGGAGCGGGTACGGCCCAAAAGGTCTTGTTCTTGCTGACGGGGCGGCCCTTCTCGAGCTGGACGATATCACCGACTTTGAACTGGTTCATGGGGTCATGGGCCTGGTACTTCTTCTTCTTCCTCACGCGGCGCTTGTACTTGGGGTGTGGGGCCAGGCGCACAACCTCGACGGCCACCGTCTTGTCGTTGGTGGCGCAGACGACTCGGCCCTGCAGCGTCCTCATTGCCCTGATGACGGGGAGCACGGCGGGGGGAGGCGGAGCGGCGGCGGCGGAGGTGGCTGGTCTGAAGGGGGTGGTGGCGCCATGGAGGAAGGGAGTGGTGAGGGAAAGGGATTTGAATTGGAGGATTGGTGGTGATGTTAGAAGCATTGTTGATTTTTGGGTGGAATTGGGATTGGAATTGGATAGGAGAAGGTGGTTTTTGTGTGGGAGTTGCAGGGAGGATAAAATCGCTACTGTGTTTAGCGATTTCCTTTGTGTATAACCACGACTACTTCCATAAGCGTAAATTGAACTCAATCAATTTATTCATTTTGGTGTTTTTTTCTTTCTTTTGGGTTGGTTTGGTTTTTATTAAAAAAAAAATTGAAGTTGAATTTGGTAAGATTTTAAGAATTCAAAACTTACTCTTAAGGTGGTACCGTATCGTCTCGAGGTCTATCATTAGTCAAACTATACAAGAGATAAAAACAATACTTGAAAAATCAGATGTGATTGTACTTAATCTAGAAGATATTGATGGAATTTGAAATTGATATGGGATAAGGCTTGATATGTTTGACTGAGATGTCTTATAAATATAAATAATTAATATTTCATTTGGTATGATGTATTAAATTCTCTGCAACACATAGTAATTATAGTAATTTATTGCTATAATTAGTTGCAGTATTATTTATACCACCTCATAGGTAGTATACATAACAACAAAATTAAGTATTATTCATACGGGCCCGAACTTTATAAAGAGTCGTATACTTCGTACCAAACAAAATATTAGGGTGTCATAGACATATTATACACACTAATCACTCCTACCAAACGAACAGAATACTCACTCTACCACTAGGCTATCTTATTAAGATTTTTTTTTTTTTAACCTTTGAGTATAACTAGTTCGGTTTCAGATTATCATAATTGGTTCCATGTGATATAATTATGTTTAGATTATTTTAGTCGTGATGTTCCACAATTATAAAAAAATGAGAGATAAAAGTTTCTAATAAGTACCATAAAATCAATATACTCATTGTATAATTAGTTTCTACAAATTGTTTGATTTTCTTGAGATAATTTTACAGAAGCGGCTCGTAAATAACATGTCAAATTTGAGTGACTCATAACTTTTTAATAGACTGAATTACTTATTATTCACTCACGTGCACACAACACATCCGTTGTAGGACTTTCTTAATTATTTACTATTTTTAGTATGTAGAAATTAACACAAACATTTCAAATAATTACTGATGGAGACGAGGCCGCGATAGCGTTCTTGGTCATGTTCGATCCAATTCTCAAATTAAAGCTCAAGATATAAATTTTATTATATTTATTTTGTTGTTTAGTTATTTCCTTAATTAATTAGGTTTTCCTTTTCTTGTTATCTTGGGATTTTCTAGAACTAGTATATATAGGAGTTTACATATGTTTGCAGACGGTGGATTTTGGATGATAAAAAGTTATGGTTTATTGTGTGTGTTCTTTTCAATATCTACTGGTATTTACAAATCAACAGTAGTATTGTTCTTGTATTGGCTTTTGATTAAGGCTGCGCTACATCAATTACTTGAAATGTTTGTTATTGAATTTGAATCATCAAAGAACTTTAGGGTAACATTCCCCTTTTTTTTATGAAAACGTTCCATTTTTAGAAAATTTGGAATAATTCTTTCTTTCTTCTCTACGTGTAGGCATAATGTGCTAAAAATCATAATTTCAGGCCATATATTTTTGTTCCAACCAATGGCAAAATAAAGCTAAATTTCAAAGGATAGGGTTATCTAACTCGATCCCAAGTGGCACCTATTAAATGGGATTCCATATCTCTTCGAGCAAAACCAGATTTCCACGTGGCATAATTGCAGCCAATCAAGATCATAAACAAACAATCAAATTACCAAATAAGAATCAAAGTAGTTTTTTCAGTTTAGTTCTCACAACTCTACTCACAGGCGCGTTGCACCGAGAAAAAGAAATGGCTTCACTTGCAATTGCCGCCGCCCAGCCCACCGCCGTAAAGGGCCTCGCCGGCAGCTCTATCGCCGGAACTAAGCTCCACCTCAAGCCATCTCGCCTCACCTTCAAGCCCACCAACTACAGGTAAGTTTCGATTTTTCACTTTTTTTTAGTATGTGTTGTTTATGTGTGTTTTATTTGTGCGGCATGCAAGATTTATTTTATTTTATTTTATTTCATTATCGGACATGTTAGACTTTGATCCTTATACTCATTGATTTGTGTTGCTGTATTTGGTAATTTGGTAATATGAAGCTGATAACACTTAAAATTGAAATCTTGAAACTTGTTTTGTGTATAAAGAAAAAAGAAATCTTGAAATTTCACTTATATGGATTTCTTGATTGGGAAGGGTGGGAATCTGAAATATATTCACTCATATATATATATTGATGATGAACATTGGTTGTCTGTTTCTATAAGTTGGACATATTTGTGACACATATCTAGTAATACAATGAAATTGTATGTAGGAGTGGTGCTGTGGTTGCAAAGTATGGTGACAAAAGTGTGTACTTTGATTTGGAGGATATCGGCAACACCACCGGCCAATGGGACTTGTATGGATCAGATGCACCTTCACCATACAACTCACTTCAGGTATATATCCTTCCTTTGCTAATTTGTATGTTTTTTGTGACCTCTTATTGCTAAATCTAGATTTTGCTGAATACTTGAGAGTATTCTTGAGCTTGGATTGTCTATATGTATAGGATGTAATTCAAAAGAGTATTTCTAAATTAAAGACATGTCTATGAACCTTAGAAGTTTGGTATTGATTTTACACTTGCAGTTTGAATGCTGTAATCTTGGTGCAAATTTTCAGTTTACCTTCAGGAGATTTTGATAGGTTTTCAACTTTGGTACTCTGCATTAAATTAGTCCCTTTTTTTAAGCATGAAGATGTGCATAGCAAGAATTTATGAGGAAAATTCTTAAATTATAGGACATTGCTGTGAATCTTTGTGTATGGTTGAGTCCACCATTACTGCAAACAATTTCTTGTGACTATGAAGTTCGTTAAAGATTCTCGTTCTTTTGGCAGAGCAAGTTCTTTGAAACATTTGCTGCCCCTTTCACTAAGAGAGGTCTGCTGCTCAAATTCTTGATATTGGGAGGTGGTGCTACCCTTGCTTATGTGAGCTCCCAAGCAACTGGAGATGTTCTGCCAATAGTCAAGGGCCCTCAACTTCCGCCTCAGGTGGGCCCGCGTGGCAAAATCTAAATTCTTGGGATCTAATATTTTAAACATGTTGGTCGGGTTTGATGTTTGATTTCGACAGCTCTGTAAGTAAATTTGAAACCTACTTGTGACAATGTTAAATCATTATCAAATCTTGAATTAGTTTTTCCATTTTAGGCCCTTCTTTTGAACTAGTTAACTGCTGTGATACTTTCATGATCTTGCTTTGATTGTTCCCACTACATGAATATATAGCCTTTAATGATAATCGGAATATGAATGATATTAGAAACTAATCTTAGAATGGTTTCTTCTGCAATGTTCCATAACTACACTAATGATCGGATTTGCACGTGCAGACTATTAGAACATTCGGACAGCAGTTATATAACTAATATTGGCTGGCTGCAGACTATTAGAACATTTGGACAACATGAGTCATTAATTTGACTCCTTACACATTTAAAAGTACTTCATAAAAATCCAATTAATCTACCACTGCTTGCTATTTGCAAAGCAGAACTTTTAACTTGATAAAAGTCTCTATGATTTTGACATTTTCTGTATGTACATCACCTGAACGTCGTATTTCTTGGTGAGTTCTGTGGCCGCGTATCATGTTAGTGGCGTGCTGTTGGGCTTCTTGAACCGCCTAAAATCTCTAGCCTCTCTATGTAGGACAACTTCTTGTTTGGGACGATGTTTTCTTGTTTAGTAAGGGTCTTTGCATCTGCATTCTCGTCGTTTGCTTTCTTCCCATCCGTTTCTCCCTGCTGCTCTACATTCCACCCCATGAAATCCAGCAGAGTCTTTGAATTAGGCGTCTCACTTTCATTTTCTTCTTTAGTAACAACTTTCTCAGATATTGTTCTTTCTTTTAAGGATTTCGACTTTTCTGCATTCGATGAGCCTCTAGCTTGAGCATCAGCACTCATGACATCTTCTATTCTAGACAAGACTGTGAATGCTAAGGTTTCCAAAATTCTCGAATAGCTCTCAAGAACCGCGTGCCCCACGTCCTGCAAGATCAAGAAAAAAAAGGAAGTGATCAATTTCTAGTAACATGGAATCAAGAACAAGTAGTGCAATGCAAGTCTTACTTTGTTGAATTCGATTTTACTGATGTCTAGATCAGATTGAGGAATGCCAGGAAAACGATGCTTGAGAATAAGTAGAACAGTTTCTGCCCTATCTTCTAGAAGCTCCCTCTTCTCCATGCTCACACCCGAACCCCATGAAGACTTCGTGTCTTTAGCATTGATCTTCCTCTTCCAGATCACGACAGACGCCTCAATCTTGTTCTTGAGGTCGACTATTTTGTGCTCCGATGACAAGTCTAGGGACGAGAGCAAGTAGTCCGGATCAAAGAAGTCTTCTGTGATCATCTTGTATATTGAGTCTCCAAGACTTGCTCTCCCATTCTACCATAAACATATAAGTTTGTAAACGGAACAAGAATGGAAAGAGTAGGAAAAACTAGTTTCTTGCATCCTCGTACCTTAGGGAGAGCTTCGATATAGGTTTCTGGGATCTCCATCTCAGTTAGGACCTGAGCATTTATAGCCATTGCTGCTTTTAGTACTTGATTGACAGAGTCCTTCTGATACTGCAGCCATTTTCGTGTATTCTCGGAGAGGCCGTTTGGGGGAACCTTAGGAACAGGAATCCACCATTTATCGTCGTTTCTTTGATCCTTTGATTTGTCATCATCCTTTGATCCGTAGTAGAACTCGTGTGGCTCTTTGAAGTTGTCCAGACAGTCCTGCTCATGATCAGCATGTCGTCTATTAGTATATTTCTTTTTGGTTTTAAGTGAGCAAATGAAAAGATGAAGGGAGGATTTGATCTAACAAGAAGCATCATATCAAGCTTGCGCAATGCAGGAATGTTCATGTGGAGGTCGTTCCTCTGCCTCGTTGCCATCACCTGCGAAAGAATTCATCATCATCAACTCTGCTTTCTCGTGATCAGAGAGAGAGAGAGAGAGAGAGAGAGAGAACCTCAAAAGTGGTTCCATCCTTGTTCTTTTGTTTGACGGCAGTGAATTCCACAATGTGATCGGTGACAGATAGCAGCCAATCTATCTCTTTTTTCCACTTTACTTTTGTATCCGGTGCCATAGGCTCCAATTTCTTCATTTCTCCATATGCAGAAGCTGCATTTCACACACACACACACACAAGAACATCAAACATGAACAAGAAAAAAAATAAATTTATTTTTTTACCTGCTAAATTAGTGATTGCATTTGACAATGCCAAAGCCGACGAAACTCCCTTCCCCCTACCCGACATGTCCTCACCTAGAAGCAGCTTTGCAAACTTCTCCTTCATCATTTCCATATCTGGATAAAAAAAAAATTATCAAACCAAACATAAATCATTACCAAAAGAAGAAAAGTACGAGATTATGACGATGTTCATGCCTGTAGGCACCCTCCTGACTGGTGGGGGAGGACTAGGGGGAGCTGCTGCTTTGGCTGGCGGGGGCGGGGCCGGGTCTGGAGCCGGGGCTGCGGCCGGAACTCCATCACTACCGGACCGGGACGACTTGACGTTCTCTGTCCGGCTGAGCATGCCGCCGAGCCGCGGCTGTTGCACGGGTGGCGGAGGATCTTCATTCAACGGTGCGGATGCGTTGCTTTTGGCTGTCATCCTGTCGTTGTCGTCATCGGACGGCAGGGGAGAGGGCGACGGAGACGGCGACGGCGATGTTCCGTTGTTGTCGTTGAGGCTGCGTCTGAACTTGCTGGCCCCACTCTCCAGCATTCCCCTGAAACGCCCTAGCCTCGATGATTTGGAGCTTTCTTCTTCCTCCTCCATTGCTCTTACCATTATTTGTTCTAACTTAATGCATGGATTGTCTGCGGATCACTCATCATTAATGTGGATCAACATTCAAGAAGATTATGTTTTTTCTCCTACAGAAGGAAGAGAGAGAGAGAGAGAGAGAAATGTTGAGATGACTAAATTTGTTTGTTTGGGATTGGTTAAGATTTGTTTTCTATGAAAATAAACTTTTTTTTTGTTTTTGGGTGCTTAGTTTTGTTGAAGAGGAGGAATGTGGGGTGTATGTTGGAGAAGGAAATGGAAGAATTAGGCAATCAATGATGTTTCTCTCTCCTTCTGGTTTTGGTATATAATTTTTTATGTTTGTTATTGAAAATTAGTTTTTTCTGTTTATTTTTGTCATTGGGCATAAAAGCATTAACCACTAATTAACCCCAATGTGCCAAATGCAAATGCACGCACACACACACACGCAGTAGAACACACATGCCAAAAATTAGTTGCAGTTTGGATGGCTGCGGTCGATGTTTGTATCCTTCTTTTATGTTTGTAGAATAATTCAATTTCAACCTGTAATTATTTTACCTGTCCTATTATTTTTTGAGTTTGGAGAAATGAAAAAAGATAAAGATATTTCAGGTTCTATTAAGTGTTCTAAAATTGACTAGACGTCAGCGTTGAACAATTACCATTAAATCTGGGCTGCTCAGGGTATTTCTTGAATAAATTTAGCAATCTTTCTGTCAGTTTTTTTTTTTTTACTTTTGGGCTTGTTTGGTATGAAGTATGAGATAAAACTTGATATGTTTGACTGAAATGTTTTTATAAATATAAAGAATTAATATTCCATTTGGTATGATGTATTAAATTCTCTGCAACACATAGTAATTATAATAATTTATTGTTATAATTACTTGCAATATTATTTATACCACCTCATAGGTAGTATACATAACAACAAAATTAAGTATTATTCATACGGACCCGAACTTTATAAAGGGCCGTATACTTCGTATCAAACAAGATATTAGGGTGTCATAGACATATTATACACCCTAATCACTCCTACCAAACGAGCCTATAAATCTAATTATATCATAAAATTATAAAAACAATAACAAAATACAAATATGAGTAGTAATTTTGTTTAAAAGGTATAACATTCTTCTATTTGGACCATGCGCTGCCTAAACTGGCCGGTGGCCACCTAACCCAAAGTTGTGGCTACCAACCGCAACCGGATTTAAATACGCTAATTTTTTTTTATAAGATATAAAACTATAGTGTTACAATTAATTAACTTTTGCATGTTCTTGGTAGAGCCACAACATATGGAATGGCTTGCAAATTATTGCATTTGAGTAAGAATTCAATACTTATATTAGGTAGTAGTTGTGAATTATCTCTCGTCATCAGGACAAAAAGATTATAATTGTGCGTCTAAAATTGCAACTTTACCCGACAATAAACTTTAAAAATTATTAATTAATTTTGAATTTCGACATTAGGAGAACGTCTAAATCTCTACTTCAAACTCGCGCAAAGAATTGAGGTATACAAATTACTACCAAATTGAAAGGTTGGACACTGTTGAAATAATTTTAGAATAGAGTTTAATTTGTAACAAGATGGTTATACTGGGATTTAATTAGACAAAAACTCTTGTACAGCCGGCCCGACCAGACCCGTTCGCCTCGGTCAACGTGTACCGGTCAATGGTCAACGTTGATCATTGACTTTTTTTTTTTTTTAAGAGTCGAGTGAGGGGAGCCGAAGGCCTCGGAGCGAGCTAAAAAATATTAATGTTACCACAATCATTATCTATAAATTAAAATCGGAGCCGAAGGCGGAGAAAAAAAATGAAATTCGTAAAAGTCAACGTTCAAACGTTAACCGGTCAATATTGACCGAGGCGAGTCGGGTCGGGTCGGCCGACTGTACCGTACCGCCGGCTGTACAGGAGTGCAACTCATTTAATTAATAATTAATCTTCAAAACTATATAATGATTTGAGTTGATGATGCAAAGGTTTCGAAACCAAACCGCTACCGTACAAAATAGCAGTCGTCTGGAGTTAGAAGAGAGGAAAATGCTAGCCACATTCTCTCGCCGAGCCGAGCCGCATCTCAGCCGTCCATCTCATTCACGTGCTGCCTTCTCTATATTAACCAACTGCTTCTACCATTCCCACAATTTCTCAACTACCACTCAAACACCATCTCCCTCCCCCGCCACCAACGCCTCCTCCTCCGCCGCGAAAATGGAGGCGATCGGTGTTCTGATGATGTGCCCCATGAATAGCTACTTAGAGCAAGAGCTCGACAAGCGGTTCAAGCTCTTCCGCTACTGGACTCAGCCCAAGCAGCGCGAGTTCCTCGCTCAGCAGGCCGAGTCGATCCTCGCGGTGGTCGGGAACGCCACCGCCGGCGCCGACGCCAGCCTGATCGAGGCGCTGCCGAAATTGGAGATAGTTTCGAGCTTTAGCGTGGGATTGGACAAAGTCGACTTGATCAAGTGCAAGGAGAAGGGGGTTAGGGTTACCAACACGCCCGATGTGCTGACGGATGACGTGGCGGATTTGGCGATCGGGTTGATGCTGGCGGTTTTGAGGCGGATTTGTGAGTGTGATAAGTATGTGAGGAGAGGGGACTGGAAATTAGGTGACTTCAAGTTGACTACTAAGGTATGCTATGCTGTTCGATTTTGTAATCTCTGTCCTCTATATTTTGATTTTTGTGGTTTTGATGCATTTATTTAGGTCTGTTAAAGTTTAGCCTTTCGTGAATTTGATGCATTTGTGTTGGGCTGTTAAATTCTGTTCTGTCATATTCTATTTTGGAAATTTCTGGGGTTGATGATTATATGATATATCCTAAATTTGGCTAATTTTCATTAGGGATTGAGAACTGACACACATGCCTATGTGCGTATATGTGCAAAGTTATGATAGATTGATTTCATGTTATAGTTCAATAGGCGTAGCATTTAGATCCCTACATGATAGAGGGTGAGCCTCGAGCTAGAGGTTGAGTGTCATCGTTGCATTAAAGACATAGGAAAGTTCCTGTATTACTGCTGTGAGGACCAGTATTTCAACTTTTTGGTTAATTTTTTTTTCCTTTTCCTGGGAAGTTTGTCCAGTTAGCCGCCTGCCGCCTGCCTGAGGTGTAGTGTGCTCATCTTTTCTTAGCATGTTCGCTTGTTGGTGGATGAAGATGCTAATTTTACTCTTAAAAAGATCCTTCAATTCTGAAAATAGATATTAAATTCTTGTTTTGATTTTGACATTTCGTTTGGGTGCTTTCATGATTGTCGTTTCATATTTATATGATCATTGTTTTGATTTTGACATGTCGTTTGGGTGCTTTCTTGATTGTCGTTTCATATTTATATGATCATTGCCTTTTAGAATTTACTTTCTGTATTGTCTTTCGTTCATGTATTGCATGTTTAAGGAATAGAGGAGGTGCCTTATTGTGATGTACATCTCAAGAGGATCAACTAGTTGAAACCTATGTATACTAATTGAGTTCTTGTAATGTTAGAACTATAGTCATATTCCATGCTTCAAGAGGATCATCTTGGTTGCTATTCATCAAATTGTTCTGTATTCGAGTCTATGTATCCATAACTGGTGGAATGCATATAGAAAATCTCTTTATTCATTAGATGGAGGTGATGACTTGTGTTTGATATCAGGAAGGAATGCATATTCCATTGCATGGTTTTTTCACATGTGAAGTACACAATCAAAATTACCTTCTACTCCACTTAATAGCAGCAGTTTCAAATCTCCAGAGTCTTAATGAGATTTCAATGATACGTGCTCCTGGCAGCCCTGTTTAACTTCATGATTTTTTTATTGAGCTACTTCTTTGTATAGTCATGCTTCATGCAGAACTGCTTCAAGCATCTATTAGAAAGACATTGGTCATGCATTTTAGTGTCGTTTTGGGTATACATACTGATAGATGCCATAGTACTGCCGTTGCAGTAATTCATATAGTTGTGTTCAATTTTGGGCGGCTTCTCAACTCATCCATTTTATGATGCAGTTCAGCGGCAAAAGAGTTGGCATCATAGGATTGGGCAGAATCGGGTTGGCAGTGGCTGAGCGAGCAGAGGCATTTGATTGTCCCATCAGTTACTACTCAAGATCCAAGAAAGTCAACGCAAACTACACGTACTATAGCAGCGTTGTTGAGTTGGCATCAAACAGTGACATCCTACTTGTAGCATGCGCACTGACTCCACAAACAACCCACATTGTGAATCGAGAAGTGATTGATGCATTGGGTCCAAAGGGAATTCTGATCAACATCGGAAGGGGACCCCATGTTGACGAGGCCGAACTGGTGTCAGCTCTTGTGGAGGGCCGTCTGGGTGGCGCTGGACTTGATGTCTTTGAAAGGGAACCTGAGGTACCGGAGCAACTGTTTGGGCTCGAAAATGTAGTGTTGTTGCCACATGTAGGGAGCGGCACCGTGGAAACGCGTATAGCCATGGCTGACCTTGTTCTGGGAAATTTGGAAGCTCATTTTTCCAGCAAGCCTCTCTTAACTCCTGTGGTTTGATAACTGTGAATCATGTTTGGTACCTCAATTTTTAGAATTTACACTACTGGAATACTGATTATGAATTCATGCTGGGGCTTGGTGAATTGTTTCATTCAAATAAATTAATATCGATACTCATTTCTATGCTGGGATTCTTTTACTTGATTTTTTTTTTGCTATTAGATTTCGTGTTCTTTTAGCAGTGGTTGGTCGGGCAGACTAAATCCATTATTACTGTAGAATTTTGTAATTTTGTTTAGGTATCTTATCATTTATTTATATCATGTGTTTTTTTCTTTAATTTTATTGTTTAGCATAAACTATTTGTATTGGAATAAAAGGATAAATTACTTAACTGGTAATGTATGTTCTATTAAAAAAAAATTGTGGTGGGTGCGACTTCTTATGCTAGATGGGTTTGGCGGGTAAAAAAATACTTTGAAGTATGAACAATTGAAGTTCATATTAGTATATTATACATTAAATTGCTTTCAGGAATTGAGATTTAATTTAAAATGGCATGAACGGCTTTATCAATTTTCAAATTTTCACTAAATTTAGGAATTTTGTATAAATTAAATTTTATTAGGTATTTAAATTATATTGAATCATATCTTTTCAAAAAAAAATTTATATTGAATCATATCTTTTCAAAAAAAAATTTATATAGAATCATATATACATTATTTTATAAGTTAATATTTAAAAAAAAATTAAGAATTTTCTTTTTTAATTCTGAAGCTCTTACATATAAGAATTTTATAATTTTTCTTCAACAATAATTTTTTTATTAGATATTCTCAACCACTATTAGAAATGTAATATGTGCACATGATATCTGAGATTTTTACCTTCGACATCTCAATCACAAATTTGTCAATCTACCGTCTTTCTTCAATTCATAAGTATCAAGTGACATGATTCAATGAAGAATGTAATAATGGTTTCCCTCCTGAAAATCCAGGAAAAATAGATTAATTTTGTCCAACTCATCTAATCACCCCTCAATTTTCGACACTTCTCAAAATAAAGAGGGAGGGAAAGAGAGTGAGAAACTCTAAATTATCCACAAAGTTATGTTATAAATGAGGCATTTATTTGGAAAGGTTTTTTTTTTAATTTTATTTAATTAAGAACTACAATATAACCTCCTTAAATTAATACTCAATAAATTAATAACATCTCTAAGATAATAATTTTATCCGGTTCCGACTGTATTACTGTCCTTTAAATTTTAACTCGATAAATTAATAACCTCTATAAAATAATAATTTTCTCCGATCCCGACTGTATTAATTTATAGAGGTTCTACTGTACTAGTACTTTTGTCTTATGGACTTGGAACATTAGAATTGGAATTAAAAAAAGTATCCAACTAAATGCTTGAATAAATTTCTTATTAAACAATTTTTGACTTTCTGTAGTCAAATTAGTGAAATTTCACACTCACGGTCACAGTTTTCTCTCACGAAAACCCGCGAAACCCAACCGAAATCTCTAAACCACCAAAAAGAAAAAGGAAAAAAAAAAAGGAAAAGAAAATGGAAACTAGTTCAAATCCAATCGGCGTTCTCCTACTCCGCCCGCTGTCGCCATACCTCCAGCAAGAGCTCTCCAGACGGTACGCTCTCTTCAAATTCTGGGAATCGCCGCCGCATCTCCGCCGCGAGTTCCTCGGAGAGCACTCAAACTCGATTAAGGCTGTAGTGTGCAACGGCGTGCAGGGCGCCGATGCCGAGATCATCGACGCGCTTCCGCTCCTTGAGGTCGTCGCCAGCCATAGCTCCGGCCTCGACAAGATTGATCTGGATAGGTGCCGGAACAGGGGCATTAGGGTAACTTACACCCCCGAGGCCTTGACGGATGAGGTGGCGGACATGGCGATTCTGCTGATTTTGGCGACCTCGCGGCGGATTTGTGCGGCGGACCGGTACGTTAGGAAGGGTGAGTGGAAGAATTCTGACTTCAAGTTGACAGCAAAGGTGAATTTTGTTTTCAATTTTTCTTGCGAATTTTTTTGTGAATTTTATGTCGTTTTTGTTTACAATTAGGAATGGAGTTGGCTGGATATTTTGATTTTACATTCGTTAATGAATTGTTTGTTTCCTTTTCTCTCTTGTTGCACCTGTTCTTATAAACATGTACAGATTATTTTCTGTTATTCACTGTGACTGGAGTTCTTTTAATATATACTGAAGAATTTAAGAGAAATGGCAAAGGAAAGGATAAATTTTGAACTGAAGGTTCAATAGTATGATGGCTTTCAACAGTGTTGGAAATGGACCTTGTAAGATAGTATATATGTATATCTCATGTAGCTTAGAGAATGAAGCCAATCAATTTAGCAAAAACTCGCTCGACTAAGTGTGAGTCGTCGGTTGATGTTGTGATGATATGTGTTCAGCATTGCACGAACGAGTTATACTTGAACGGAAAATTGGAATTGACAATGAGGCATTTTGAACCTTTGATTGTGATTTTTTTATGGTAAATCGGTCTTTTTGTTGTTCGAGTTTTCTTGGAAAGATATGATGATTGTTGTGTTCTATTGATGAAGACAATGTGGCATTTTGAAGCTTCAATTGTAAATTTTTATGGTAAATCAGTCCTTTTCTGTTCGAGTTTTCTTGGAAAGATATGATGAGTTATAGTTTTCCATTGATGAAGTAGTAATCTTGGTATCTGTTTCCTACACATTCCTTCAGTTCAGTGGCAAATCAGTGGGCATAATTGGATTGGGAAGGATTGGATCATCCATAGCTAAGAGAGTTGAAGCTTTTGGCTGTCCAATTGGATACCATTCTCGTTCGCCGAAACCAAATTCAAGATACAAATACTACTCTTCTGTCACTGACTTGGCCTCACACTCCCAAATCCTTGTTGTGTCGTGTGCATTAACGCCTGAAACTCACCACATTGTCAATCGTGCTGTCATGGATGCGTTAGGTAGAGATGGGATCATAGTCAACATTGCACGAGGCTCCCACATTGATCAAGCTGAGTTGATCTCCGCTCTTGCTGAAGGCCGGTTGGGAGGTGCTGGGCTAGATGTGCTGGAACACGAACCTGAAGTACCAGATCTATTAGCTTGCCTTGATAATGTAGTCCTCTCACCCCATGCCGGAGCTAGCACATATGAAACGCGCAAGACATTGGCAGATCTCGTCATTGGCAACCTGGAAGCGCATTTTTCAAACAGACCGTTGCTCAATCCGGTCGTCTAGTAGCCGTGCCAGGATTGATCAGGTATGTTTATTAGCTAGCCTTTCATGTAGTGGAATTTATGCTGCCTACTGTTATTATTTGGTATTCCAGTAATTATTAATGAGAAATGATGCCATTAACAGTAAGTAAATGCATGTATTGGTTTATTTTAAATTTTTAATACATTTGTGTAAGTTTACCTAACAAATTTGTTCAAGACTTGTTCTGACATTGCAATTAGTTGTGCCATGTGAAACTTTAGGGACTAGACAATTATTCTACTATCTCCACATCAGATTTCATTATTATATCACAGACAAAAAAAAACAGAGGCTCTTACATCTAGATTTTTCTTTTCATTTTTTAATCAGATGCTCCAAAAAACTATAGGATGCTAAATTATTATATCACAGACAAAAAAAAACAGAGGCTCTTACATCTAGATTTTTCTTTTCATTTTTTTAATCAGATGCTCCAAAAAACTATAGGATGCTAAAAATTTACCTTCTTTCAAGTGTTGAAGCCTATCCTGAACAATCAGCTTATCTTATCTTCTTGATAGAACTTTCCATTAATATTTGCAATATACTAGATTTTTGTTAGAGCCTCAACTTTTGTGATCATTGTTAAAGCAGTGTGATAGCTGCAAGAATGTGGTGATTATAGAAACCTCAGTCAAATTTGTTTCTTAGGATTTCAGATTGTTACAAACCCCAGCAGTAGTACATCATATTTGTTACAACCTAAACTTCTGCACAAGAGGAACATCAAAAGGAGTTCCTCAACAACAGAAAAAAGTTAAAAAGAAAATCAACACCAATGCTGTCTACTACTTTTCTATTGTCCTAACAGACTATCACACAATGCTCCACTACACTCTCTCTCTCCCTCTCCTTCTCCCTCTCTCTCTCTCTCATCAAGGGGAAGAAGCACCTTTGAAGATGAGAAAGTTGAGAGTCTCAAGTGTGAAATATATGAAGCTCCCTTTAGAGTGAGTGAAAAAGCACCCAAAGTTGGATCCCACCACACACTGCCATCCACTCCCATACTTGCTGTCAAACTCCTGCCACCAAACAAACCTCAACACTCAACACCAAAACAGATTCTTGAAATTTCACAAAACCAATAGAATATAACATTTAATTGTGAAAATAAAAAATAAAATATCACCTTTTTGATGTGGGCAGCAATCGATTTACAGTCAAAAACATCGTACAGATCCAAAGCCTGAGAAGCATAAGCCATTGCTTGGATCTGCATCTTCAATGGCATATCTGTGTCCTCTATCAAAGCTTTCCCTTCTAACATCTTCCTGCAAACTTAAAAAAATCCCACTTCAGAAACAGTTTTGTCTTAGAGTTAAAGCTGAAACCTTGATTCCAATTTTCTCTCTCCTAGTTTCTCTCTCTTGTTGGAGAGAAGTGAAGAATGAATATATAGGAGAGAGCAGCAGGATTGAAGAAATGGGATAGTCATAATCTACTCAAATCCTTGTAAGCTAGTACAGTATGTGAGAGATATGGGTGATCTCCATGTGTAGAAGAATTATTTGGTGGGATGGCACATTTTTCAATTATTTTTAATGTCTTTTTTCTCCTCACTTTAGGGACTTTTCTTGCCTTAGATTATTCTATTTCGGGACACACTTTTCTGGCGTCATACTAGAGGATAACGATGTTAAGGATAAAGCTGGTGAGGCCTAAATTAATTCTTGTTTTTTTATTTCTTTTTATTTTAAGACACAACTTGGGTACTGCCGTAATTAAGAGATAATTAAGGATATTAAGAGTTAATTAGAGTTTATTAATTTTAATTATGATTTATTAGTTTTAATTAGAATTTATTAATTTCAATTAGAATTTATTAATTCAAATTAGGTTTTATTAAGTCCTAATTAAAAATTTTAAATAATAATAATAATAATATTAATAATACCACGGTTGATTGTTCTCCAAGCGTACACTGCGGTCCACCCCGCATTGGAGTACTGCTCTTATTTTAATGAAGATGAATTCTTTACTTTTACCATATTATTATAAGTCAGAGAGAAAACATTAACCTACTTTACAGTTTACTTGAGATAAATTGTTAAAAATCAATTTTAATACCAAAAATAAATTTAAATCAATAAAATGTTGAAGTCGAAGTCGAACTACGGTGTCGATATGTGAAAGGAGGTGGAGCAAGTTATTGAGTACGACATAATGAACTTTGACAAGTGTTCGTTCAAAATTAATAGGCAGAAAGTTTAAATAGATGAATATATCACGATAAATTTATTTATTTTTTATTTTTTAAGTTTGGAATTCAAAAAGTGATAGAAAAACTTGTGCACTGAGTCCTGAAAATTGAAATTAGAATAATCAAGAACGTGCATGTGAGAAAAGGGGTACATAAACAAACCTTATTTTTCCCTCCTACAATTAAAAGAGATGGAGAGAGAGAGAGAGCGTGTAAGAAAATGTTATTGACGAAGTCAAAATTAATTATTCTAGTCTAGGCAAAATATAGTCACTTTCTTAATTAGAATTTAATTAAAATATTTTTTATTAAAATAGTCTTATTTAAAAGAATGTGAAAATGATGCATGAAATATTAAATAAGAATAAATAGAACATTTATATGTGTAGATTATGACTTCCAAAGTAAATTAAATGTATTTTCTTAAGTTTTGTGAAAATTGAAAGGAGACTAAGGGGGGTGTATTCAATCAAGACTCTATGGGATATTTTAGGAGTTTGAAAGTCTGGGTGTATTCAATCCAGACTTTTCAAACTCCTTAAAAATCTGATTGTATTCAATCACAACTTTCTGAACTCCATAAAAATTTGGTGGTATTCAAAACTCCACTGACTTTTTAAAGTTGTTGACTCTGGTGGAATTTATCTTGATTTCAAGCATTTTTTGTACTGAACGAATTCCGACCTTCAACCACGAGAATTTGAGATTCCATGATCCTCCAGCGCCGGCGCCTTCCCAGAAACGGCTGGGCTATATTCGGCCCTCGGCTGGAACCCAGCCCCGGCTGGAATTGCAATTCTACTTTGGGCGTGAACTTATTGGGTATTTATCCCGTCGTGGCCCAGCGACGGCGGCAAGCCAGCACTGCCTGGCATTAAGTTCCGCGATCGCTGGGGTCCAGCCGACGCTGGACTCCATCGACTTCAACTCTAACAGAGTCGTCCAAATCCCACGCGAACTCGATCAGAAATTCCTCAAGACTCCACGCGGAGTCAATCAACTTCAAAACTCCACAGACTTTCCAAATTCTTTAAAACTCCCACAAAGTCTTGATTGAATACACCCCTAAATTTATGTAACGGAGAAGGAGGGAGTAGAATATAAAATTCATTTTCACTCACCAAAAATTGGACATCAATGATTGCAGATTCTTCTTCTTTAATACTCCTATTTCATTCTATCATTGGTGGACCGTGGACGTAGACATTATTAGTACATTATTATTATACTCCATTTACATTAAGTTATATTATCAGTTTATTTATGAAAATATATCCATTCTAATCGCATGTTCCATTTCTTTGAGTAAAAGAAGTTATATATATATATATATATATATATATATATATATATATATATAATTGATGACTTGAGAATTGGTGTGTGCTTTTTTGGTTGAATACTACAGATTAAACTGGAGTGAGATATGTGCTGAATACTTCTACTAAATGAATTTAAAATTAAGCTGAAGTGAGATATATGCTAAATAACTTCTTACGTTTTATTTTTATTTTTTTGCTATTATTTGGGAGGAGAGGACGGTGAGTTTGAACTTTAAACAATTGGGAAGTCACTATCACCAGTTGTCCCCAAAGGAACACTGACATTTATCATTTTAGTCGTTATAGTTGTCTATATAAGAATACATATATATATATATATATATATATATATATATATATATATATTACTCCCTCCCTAATAATGATTCGATATTTTTTTACGGGATGTCAGCTAATAATGACTTATTTCCTAAAATAACAAAATTTAACTCTTCAAAAAATGTGAGCTATATTACTTTCCTATCTTTTTTAACTACTTCTAAAATCTCGTATCCAAAATAATGAGTTATTGTAGGATGGAGGGAGTACATTGCAAATCACTATGGTCATACACGCACTTGCAAGCAGGTGCGTGTGACGTGACGCACGTATAAATATTAAGTATATATGTACATATATTAAATATCAATATTGATAAATTGGAAGAAGATTTATATCTATATTATTAGGCAAGCAAGATCATCAATTCCAGAATTATATTTCATCTCATATTCTAACGGTCAGATTGCTACCATCATGTGTGTTTAAATATTTTATTAACTCTTGAAAACCTTATTTTGTGATATTATTGAATATGAGATTCTTAATGAGCTACGCTTAAATATTATGGATCCATCAATGGCCCATCAGATGCATATGGGCCAAAGCACTATTACTCTTTTATTTCCTTTTTTTGGTAGAACGGTCTGTTAAATTTAGGTCCCCATGACATACCTTTATTTTTATTTTTATTTGTAAAATTTCATTTTTGATCTCACAAGTCCAGTCAACAATGTGTTGGGTAGGAAAAATGATTGGATGTTATTTTTGTTAAAAAAATATGAAAAGAATACGAATTTAATTGTAATTTCGCAGATGTTAGCTTATACTCCTTCTGTCTCGTTACTCTTGTCTTGTATTCATTTTCAGGCTGTGCAATTACTCTTGTCCTGTTTCCATTTTTGGAAATAATTAGAGTCCAATTAGTTTGTTAATCAGACTCACTTTACACCTTTCAACCTAAAATCCTACCCACCTACTATTCACTCTCTCTCTCTACCCATTTTATTTGACTTTTTGTACCCTATTAACTACTTCCTCCGTCCACGAAAAGTGTAACACATTTCTTAATATTTGTGAGGTATAAAATAATGGAAAGTGCTACACTTTTCGCGGACGGACGGAATATTTAATTAAAAACCCACTAACACACCTTCTATCCCTAATTTCTTTCTCCTTAATACCAGTGCCCAAAAGAAATCAGACAAGTCTAGTGGGACAGAGGGAGTATTTATTTTTTTAGATACAAGTTACGTTATCATATCATAATTTTATGATATATAAATAAATCTTCAATCACAATACTAACCAATGATATTACAAATCAATCACAATACTTTCACAATATAAACCAAACTAGTATATAAACTAGACACATACTCATAAAAAAAATGGGGAGACAACCCACACTTTAATGAGATTTAAACCATGGATCTCTTGCTTAATGAGAGCCTTTTGTGTCTCAGTTGGGCTAGGCTTCATCGACATGTTATATCTATTGAAAAGCACAAACGTGAGGAATAAAATTTTCTCTTAATTAAATTTATAGAAAATTTTAAATATAGCTAAGCATTTTCCAATACCGAGACAGCATCAAACATTTTTATTTTACGTTTTCTATGATGTAATAGTATATTCTTATTCACTATATATAGGAATTTATTATAATAGGATTAAGAATTGAATATAGAAATAGAGAAAAAAATTTAGAACCAAAAAAGTGTTTAAGGAAATAATTATTATTTTTATATCAAATTACTTTGAACTAGTGCTTTTGATTCAGATCAAATTAAGCATCACTCTTAGTTCAACGAATAAAAGAAAGAGAATTTTTTTTTTGGAAGATCAAGACAGAAAATATATAAATAATGAGTACAAGGGATATTCACACAGTACATAAAAAGTGCATTATAATTAACTTAAAAGGAATACAATCTCTCGGACGTAAGACACCATTCAGTTAAGGAATAGCAAAATGAGCAAAGGGAAATGTGTGCGTAGCTATTTCTAGGAATTGATCTTCACAACAATCTTAGAGATAATCGGGTCAAAATCATTTGTGTCTTCCAAATCTTCCACATAGTGCAATACCAAATTAAATTTAGTACTTTTTTAATTTCCTCCATTCCTTTGCCTTCCAAAGAGAAAACCCTTTACCTAAGGAATCTCCACTAACCCAATACACCTTTTCCAAGTTAGCCAAACAACAAATTAAAATGCTGTTGGAAAAATAAATGAGGACTAAAAAAGAAAGAAACCAGTGAAGGGATGTCTTGATACATAAATACTAGGGATTTATTTATGTATTTATGAGTGTTGCTAAAGGCTACAAAGTGGGAACTCACTTTTTGATGCTTTGCTAAAGTTGTTGACGATTAATGTAATTGCAAATATAAAGGAATCCCCTTTCCCCCCTCTGTCCCGCTAATATTGTCTTCTTTTCTTTATTGAATTGTCCCACTCAAATTGTATTGTTCTAAACAAAGAAAGAATTAACCCTTCAAAAGTGATAGGACATACCCACTTTCTATCTTTTTACCCTTATTCTCAATTTTTGTGCCGAACAGTAACATGACAATATTAGTGGGACGGAAGGAGTAGTATTAATTATACAAATGTAGTAGCTTAGGACTAAGAAATTGACAAATTGTAGCGACTCCCTCACCCTAGGCTTAGCATAATGGCATTGCGTAACCAAACTTCAATTATTGAAACCCAGTTGCTAAATAAATAAATTAAAAAAAAAAACACCCAAAATGTTGCCAACTTACAAATGAATTGATAAAATATTAATAATTTGTGGTTTACAATTAAACTACGAAACACAATTACTGCCACAACAATACTATTTCAAAATATTTATATATTTTTACACCACATATACTGAATGATATCTCTTTATATAATAAGTGAGTTGTAAAACTAGAAAAAACTATATATTGAAACATATTAAGATATACCTCAAAATGGTTAAAGATTTTATACATGAATGATCCCTAAATCATTTGAAATTAAGAGTTTAATTTGACTTAGCATGATTGTATGAATAATATAGCACACTTTTATATTGCATGCTAAATATACAATAATATCAAATTATGTGTAATTAAACAAACTCATCAATAAAATTAAATAAGAGTTTGATTCAATATCCAACTTTCTACTGAACCGACAATAACATGAGTTGAATAATCAAAGTATTGTCATTTTTGTCACAACTCCCAACTAAAAATATGCTGAAATTTCACTGAGTATTAAAAATAGCAGAGACCTCGGATTTAAGAAAGAACAGATTTGGTAAGTTGTCATTATTCCGAATTTTAAAAATTAAAAAATCAATTAATCATAGTATAGGGCCCCACCGTTCCACTTAGTTGTGATAGCTACTCGTGGCTGCCGACACTTACTTCCACAACCAAACCAAGAAAAACGCGTAGGCTCGGAGCCAGGTCCGGTTTCTGCCTCGGACATATTACCTGTCAATTGTAACTCCCCCTTCCCCTACAAAGCTAGTTGCTTTCATCACCACCACACATCCCCACTTCCTCTTCACTCTCTCTCATCTCTGCTCCCATGCACAAACTCTACACACACTACACACACTGACCCCCCTCGCTCAATCTCTCTCTCTCTCTCTCTCTCTCTCAGTTGAAGGAAGGGTTCTGTTCAAGTTCTTGATTCTGTAGTTTAATCCAAAGAATTGTGGTTTTTATTATTGGGGTTTGAGTTCAAACAGAGCCCATCTATCTACTTTACCTTTTCATTGATTCCAATTCATCTAATCTCTGTATTTACTTCTCCTGAGTGTTAACTGCAAAAAAGTTGGTACTTTAAACTGTGAGCATATATGAACTGAACTGATATCATCAGCTTTTTCAGAGCCCAATAATTTCTCCCAAAAAATCTCGAAAATAAAATATCTAAAAAGATGCTGCACGCAAAATCAGAATCTGATATAACAAGTTTAGCCCCATCGTCGCCGTCGAGATCTCCGAAGAGGCAAGTCTACTACGTGCAGAGCCCCTCCCGAGATTCCCACGATGGCGACAAGTCATCGTCCATGCATGCAACCCCCAATTTCAACAGCCCCATGGAATCCCCCTCCCACCCCTCCTTCGGCCGTCACTCCCGCAACTCCTCCGCCAGCCGATTCTCCGGCATCTTCCGCTCCTCGTCGGGCCGGAAGGGCGGCCGGAAACGCAACGACAAGGGGTGGCCGGAGTGCAATGTCATCGTGGAGGAGGGGAATTACGATGAGTTCGACGACGACAAGGCCTTCACGCGGCGGTGCCAGGCGCTGTTGGCGATCTTAGGGTTTGTTGTGCTGTTTACTGTTTTTTGCCTCATCATTTGGGGCGCTGGGAGGCCATTCAAAGCTGAAGTTTCTGTCAGGGTAAAACTTTTCTTACCTCTCATTTTGGTGTTTCTCTGTGTGTGTGTGTGTGTGTTTTGCTTTGAATTTTGATTGTTTTGAGGTTGAATTTGGGGAGATTGAGGAATTGGGGGATTTAGTTTGTTGAAAATATTGGTTAGAGTTGGATTTGTTTGTGGTTTCATGTTCAACTGTTAAAGTTGAAATCTTGTGGTTTCTGCTTTGGTCAGGGACCTAACCTTGGTATATATTGACATTTTTGTATTTACATTAATGCAAAATTGTGTGGATTTTTGCTAATTATGGGTTTGTGGTGATTATTAAGGTTTTAGATGTTTAATGGTCATTTGATTAAGCAAAACTTGCCTAATGAAGAAAGTTTAAAAATAAGTGTTTGTGACAGTGGAGATACATTGATTGTTGCATAAATTCTTACAGTGGATGGTAAAACTTTTAATTTGTGAATGTTAACCATTTCACTGAAGCTCATGTTTAGGTTGATTGAAAGCAACTTGCATTTATCATATTTATGTCACCACCTCTCCCTTAACTAAAATATCTAATCTTTTATTTGATCTAAACTCTTTACTTCACAAGGCCATGTCTCATTATCCTAAGACCTCAGAAGGGTGACTGTAATTTGTAGCTGAAATTCAAACACTGGAATGTTCTGTGCAGAGCTTGACAGTGAACAACATGTACATAGGATCGGGTGCAGACTTCACCGGGGTTCCAACGAAGATGCTGAACGTGAATGGATCCTTGAGGATCAGCATATACAATCCTGCTACATTCTACGGCATTCATGTTAGTGCAACACCGGTCAATCTTATCTACTCAGACGTCGTTGTTGCAACCGGAGAGGTAAGCATCTACGAGGCCTACCATTTTTGCTTCTCCACAATTTGGTAGCTGTGTAGTGCTTATGCAATGCTGTCTATCATTCATCAAGAATCAGTTAGGTGGCGTTTACTTTGGGTGATGGATTAGAGTGTCAATACTTATGATCGAGTTTCTGAAGGATTACATGATCAAATGAGCTCAAAATTATGTTCCCCTGCAGTCATACATAAGTACTCTTTGCTAATTTGAAATCCACTTCGAATGCAGCTGAAGAAATACTATCAACACCGGAAAAGTAGGAAGAATGTGGTGGTGCACATAGAAGGAACCAGAGTTCCCTTATACGGGGCTGGATCGAATCTAGAAGTCTCCAAAGAGGGTGCTGTTCAGGTTCCACTGGCGTTGGAGTTTGAAGTCAGAACACGAGGCGATGTGGTGGGGAAATTGGTGCGGACAAAGCACCGGAAAAGAGTTTCTTGCCCGTTGATCATGGATTCGACTAGCAACAAGCCTATCAAATTCAAGAAGGATACTTGCACTTACAGCTGAGGTAATCTCTACTTGAAACAAGACATATGGTTGCTGAACCACATTTTGAACTCATGTCTGAAATGTTACAGTTGAAGCAATATTCTTTTCTTTTTTTAGCATAGGAAATGTGAAATTTCCCATTTCGAATGATGTGGTAATAAAATTGAGTTTTTGTAAAGAATGTGAAGATTTTGGTAATTACTATATCCTGTACAATATGCCAAGAAATGCAGTTCAGTTGAGTTCATCTTGAAGAATTCTTGCACAGTTTTCATGATCTTCTGTAAAATTTATATATTTCTAACATAAATTTATGAATATGATTGGCAAACTTGTGTTTATCATATGTGTAGTAGGATAACTAATTTTTTAGAATTACAATTTTTTTTTTGAACAAACATTACAAGAAATTTTAAAGGGCGCGTGACGGTGGACTTGAACCCGTGATCTTTGCCCGGGCATTAACCACTAGAATTACAATCTTTATTTTGATAGAAAGAACAAGTAAAACGTGCAGATTTGAAATAGTTATATTGGTCCAAGACTTGGGTGCCACCTACCGCACAATGCGGTTGTTGGCCAGGTAATGATTAGGCCGTACGGTGCAGTTGAACAACCAGGTAATGATTAGGCCGTACGGTGAGTTGACTGTACAAGAGTTCTGCTCTTAAACATGTTACGTGTACATATAAAATATGGAATAAGATGTCATTTTCAATAGAGGAAAAAAATACCAATTACTACAACTATTGCTGGTAATTGGCAAGAAAAATAACATTTGCAGCTTCCATTTTTGAGATGCACTAATGATTCTTGTTGCAACTTGACCAATATTCAGCCACAAGGTTTGAAAATGAAGAATTAATCTCCATAAGCTTTGAGGGTTCATCATACTCCACCAACTTCCCTACAACAATTCAACAAACCATATAAATGTGTGAAAAAAAAAAAATTAACTTCTCGTTCTAAATTCTAATTTTATATCTCATCTCATATTTCACGTCAAGAACACATAAAAAAAACACAGACACACGACGGGAGCGTACCATAAGACAAGACCAGCACCATATCACTGTCTATGACAGTTGGAACTCTGTGTGCCACAGTTATTACAGTTGAGTTAGCAAACTCTTCCCTGATTATCTTCTGCAAAATGGCATCTGTCGTCGAGTCAATTGACGCGGTCGCCTCATCAAGAACTAAGATTTTGTTCCACCTGAGAAGGACCCTTCCTAGGCAAAAGAGCTGTCTTTGCCCCATGCTCCAGTTCTCCCCTTCATCACTTACTGAAAAAAAAAAAATCTTGATTCAAATGTTTTTACCAAAAAAACTAAAATTTGCTAAAACTGAGTTCTCTTCTTCTTCTATTTTATTACCACATTTAGTATTATTACCAGAAGAGTCGAGCATGTTTGGCAGTTTACTGACAGTGGACTTAAGTTGGCATTTTTCAAGGGCCTGCAAATCAAGAATCAATCAGAATAAAAAAAATGAAGAAGCTGCCTTCAAATTAACATAAATTTTTTATTACCTTCCATATCTCATCATCAGAGTGAAGGCCTAAAGGGTCAAGATTTGTCCTAACACTTCCTCTGAACAAAGTTGGCTCTTGAGGAATAATACTGAGTTTCAGCCTCAAATCCCTCAGTCCTATCGAGCAGATATCAAGCCCGTCTATCAGAATCCGCCCGCTGTGAGGCTCAACGAGACGAAACAAAGCACTGATCAACGTTGTTTTCCCACTCCCGGTCCTGCCCACCACTCCCACTCTCTTCCCTTCCTTGAAGGTGCAGGTGATCCCCTTGAGGACTATTGGAGCATTGGGCCGATAGCGTATCTGAAAATACAAAACATCGCCATTAGATACAAGTTTAACATAACATTACATAAAAGTAGTTGATTTCTACTAACCTTTAAGTCCACCAGCTCGATTCTACCCTTGGGAGGCCACGTCGTTGAAGGCCTATTGTCTGCTATGACAGCTGCAGGTTGAGGAGGTATGTGCATATACTGCTTTATCCTTTCAACGGAGACGATATGGTTTGCTAAGCTACTATACCATCTCGAGAGAAACACCTGAGTACTTGTTAGCGCGAATGCATAAGAAAGACAGAGTCCTACAAGACCTGTGACAGCAGAATAATGTCTAAATTAGTGAATTTAGCATCAAAATGTAAGAAAATAGTTTAGTTAGCAGCAAGAGAAACTAAGTTATAAGTACCTGGAGCAATGTAGCTATTTGGGATCAATAGTAAGAAAATGGCACAAGTGAATAAGGTAAGATTCTGAAGTGCTTCGGTTCTCAACACGAGCCATTCCAAGGCCGCGCTTGAGGAGAGAGAGACTTTTGCATTTGTGTCGACAAGTTTAAGGTAGGTAGACAAGAAGCTGTCAGAAGCTGCAAAAGCTCTGATTGTTGCAACCCCGTGTGCTGTCTCGGATGCATAGTTCATAACGGGGGCTTTGGTGGTTCCGTTTATCCTCATCATATCCCCTGCTGATCTTTGATAGTATTCCTTCATGCAGAAACTGAATTTCAGACATAATATTGGATCTATGAACTATAGTCTGAGGTTTATGAGTGTTTACCTGGACATATTTTGAGGATAAAATAGCAAAAATTCCAACAAAAAGAACTTGCCATGTGACAAAGGCCATAATTAGTATTGTTGCTAGAATCTGAGCTGAGCCACCCATGACTAATTGGAAGGCAAGAGGGATATCAAAATCTAGTACACTTAAATCTGATGAGGCCTGATCAAGAATGCAAGAAAACATATGATTCAAGCAGAGATTGAAAAAAATATGTAAAAATCGAGAAGGGAAGAAGGTGGGAGAAGATCATACACGCGTTAGTATCCTCCCGACTGGGGTGGAATCGAAGAAGAGCATGGGAGCATTGAAGATGGAGTTGATGAAGCCAGAGAAGAAGGATTCAGACGCTTTGAGGCCTAACCAAACCGCAAACAGTGATCTAAAATACACAAACACAACACTAAGTAATGATAGCAGAGTATAGATTTCAACAACAAATAGGCTGCTTTTCTCCGATTTCTGAACTGAAAATGCTAGCCAGAAGCTTGCAGCAGCCTGTAGAGCCACGAAGCCACATTGAGCTATCGTGGAACAACAAGCGTACATCAATCCATTCGAAATAAATACGTAATCTGAGATAGCTTTCCACCCTATAGCTCCAACTTCTTTCTCCTCTTCCTCAGTCAGCTGGAATGTTGGTTTTATTACAATTTCCACTTCGGTTTCTTCGTCACTGCAAGGCTGATCATCCTTTACCCGGTTCATTTGTTCTGCATTATGCTCGTCTTGCTTTGAACCGGACTCATCGTCAAATGATGATCCCATGCTTCTTCTATGATCAGACACGAGCTGTTCAAAAGGCGTCCCTCCAATCAGAAGCTCCTCGTACTTTCCTGATTGAGTAACTTTTCCTCCTTCGACAACCTTAAAGCCAAACAAAAACTTTTAAGTTTTGAATTTTTTTACGGAGATCCTAGGTTGTCGTTTCATTACCAGAATCTTGTCCACAGTATTGAGAAACTCCACTTGATGAGTCACAAGAATTACTGTCTTCTTTGCTAGTGCAGTCATCACACAATCCTGCAGTAAAAAACACTCGAAAATAAATAAAAAAATTCTACTCCATTGCTACTCAAACTAAACAGATTAACAATTCTGTTCTTGTTTTCTCACTTTGAAAAGGGCTGCTGCTGTATGTGCATCTACTGCACTGAAAGGATCATCGAGAAGATATATATCCGCGTCATTATATACAGCTCGAGCAAGCTGAATTCTCTGCTTCTGCCCTCCACTCAGATTAAGCCCTCTCTGCCCTATCTCAGAGAGATCTCTATAATCAAAACTTTTAATATCTTTATCTAAAGCACAAACTCTAATGGCTTCTTCGTATTTTGCCTTATCCATCGCGTTCCCAAAGAGTATGTTTTCGCGTATAGTCCCACTCTGGATCCAAGAAGCCTGAGATACATAAGCCACTGATCCAATAACACTCACCTGAAAAAGAAAAAAAAAATCAACATCCAATGTTAGTATTCAGCAAGAATCGCATGCAAACTTTGATGAACCACTTACACTTCCAGATACTTTTGGTATTTCACCAAGAATCGCATGCAAAAGTGACGATTTCCCAGCTCCAAGACGGCCACAAATCGCGATCTTCTCCCCCGGTTTTGCTTGCAGTGTTATATCCTGCAATGTTAAAGATGTTGTTTCTGCATTCCAACTGAAACCGCCACTTTTTATAAGAATGGTATGACCTAAATCTCGTGCACCAGAATTATGCACGTTGTCTTGTTTGAGTTCGTCTTCAAGCATGAACGCACCAATCCTCTTGAGAGAGACCTTAACTTGAATCAAAGAAGAGAGAGTGTCGGGTATCAACCTAACAGGCTCGGCCATGGTCCTGAGCGCAGCCATGACCGTGAAGACCGTGCCAGCATCCAGAGGCGCGCTCTTGAAAAGCACGCACCCGAAGAATATGACAGAAGATACAATCGTTGGAGACATCCAGTACAAAACTGTGCTGTAAGTTTTCTTGTAATGATATTCAGACAACCATTTGAACTCATTCCTTCTAAAAGATTGAATCAGATTCTTGAAATTCTCCTCCCACGACTGCAACTTGATTATCTTCATGTTGTTGAGGATTTCAGACAATGATCTTAGTCTCTTGTCCTGAGCAGCCATGAACTCTGTCTGAAACTTCTGTAACAGCTTTGCAAACGGTACATTCAAGAGGCCGCAGACGAGAAAAGGTAGTAAACCAGGAAGGATACCTAGGCCTACAATTGAGGAAATCACAGCAATGGCTAACAGAAGCTGAGCAACTGAAGTCCAGCCAACATGAAGCCACACCACGAATTCTCCCAAACGATAAGCATCAACCCCGATATAGTTAACTATCTCTCCAGTCGAGTGCCTCTGCCTCCCTAAACTAGAGAGCTTGAGCTGCTTCTGGTAGATTCCCACCATTAAAGCAGACCTCATTCTCATGCCTATTCTTCTAGAGTAGAAGTAAAACTGTCGGTAGGAGAGAGATTCGACAACCTTCAAAACAATCAGTAATCCCACCAAGGAGACACCCTCCTTCAGATTCTTCCTTTCAAGATTTGAGTAGCTGACGAAAGCATAAAGCAGCAACGGAGTAGACACAACCGAAACTGTTCTAAGCAGTGCACAAATCCCAGCCAGCACCATATTTTTCCAATAAACTCTAGTGATAGCTTGTAAGGCAAGAAAACTTGAGTTTTTTGTGCCATTTTCTTTCTTGACTATACTCCATGCTTCATTAAAATTCTTGTAGGCTAAAAGGGCTTCGTCTTCGGATCCCAGAGGAGGAATATCTTCGAGATTTAGTGATTTGGAGTTACCTAAGCAAAGCAATGGATTTATCCAAGAAAACCATAGTTTACTTAATAATGAGGCTTCGTCTAAAAGCACACGGTCTTTCTCCAACCTTTGAAACATTACAGATTCTGTGAATCTACTGTCTAACTCTGGTTGAGATACAATTTCATGAAGATTCCTCAAAGCACAGAACAAAAGCAACAAATTTGCAAGCTAAGGTGCAACTTCTTCAATCTATATATGGTGTAATTTTACTATATCTAACAGAAGAAATGTTATCCACCACGAACATCTCAGAACAGCAATCTTGAACCTCGAACGATTACTGAAATAGCTAATGTGGTCCAAATTAGTCCCCTTCCAAAGCGTACTAGCCCATTCAGATGAAATAAATTCTTCGACTTAGGTAGTATTTATTATATGATCACAAGAGCACAATCACCTAAAAAATTGCTATGTTAAACCAATCACTTCTGCTCTCAAAGAACTACTTCTCCTTGTTATAAGTAAAACCACATAACAAAACCAAATGCAAGAAACAGATTCAAGTATCTTTCAAAGTAAACGTCGATCTCCTGTCAAAAATTTCTCCATGCAACCAAGAAATTTTCTCCTGCGAACACCATTTTATCACAATAATTCATCAGCAAAATATGAACTGCAAAACAATTGCAGCCACTAAATATTTCAAACAAGAGCTTCTAAGCATAAATGAAACGAGAATTATACAAACAATGAGCGATATATACAATTATTATAGTACACAACAAGAATCCACAGCTAATCATATTCACCATAATATTATTACGTATTTGTTTACTATTAGTTCATGCACTCAGCTGTATACTGATCAACCACAATTACATAAGAAATTAATCTAAAAAAATATTAAAGTGATTAGTTCAGAAGAATCATATAAAAATTCAACCAAAATTCGATATATATACAAGAATTGCAGCTGCATGAATTGGTAATATTGCACAACTGTGTAAAAAAATAATGTTCAAAATCAGTTTTTTAGATTTGGTTTGATAATGAGAATTTGGCGAAGGATTTCAGATGACTTGAAATAAATTACATTTTGAATCGACGAACATCCTTTCAAAAAATAATTCAACATAAGATTTCTAAATTTAAAATTCATTACAGAAAGCATCGCGCACAGCCACGAAGGAAATCCAACCTCTGAATTTAATCAAATTGCAAGTAATAGAAATCTGAAGTTTGTTGTCGGAATGTCTCTTGACAACAATGTAAGATGTAGATATAGCAAAACGAACAAAATAATCTCTTTATTTTAATTTTGATAAAAAAAAAACAAAATGATACATCACTACTATAATATTTTGAGTTGAATCTACTACTACTATATAACAACTTGTTAATCCTTACAAAATTCGGTAATATCTATACTATTCATTTTTTTTTAAATTAATAATTTAACAATTACGTATAATTTAGTTTTTATTTATTTGATAAAAACATAGTTGACATTTTTTTCGAAATATATATAATAGTTGAAATTTAATAAATATAAATTATCGACAATTTTTACAATTATATCCGATATGATATTTTCTAACATGAGACGGTCGTTATTTCGAACGCATAGAAAATATCCTATTACGTAGTACTCCCTCCGTCCCGTTCATATTGTCACGTTACTGTTCGGCACGGAGATTAAGAATAAGGGTAAAAAGATAGAAAATATGTAGGTTCATTATTTTTTAAGGATTAATTATTTCTTTATTTGGAAGAAGACAATTTGAGTGGGACAATCCAATAAGAAAAAGAAGACAATATGAGTGGCACGGAGGGAGTAATAAATTAAGGGCTCGTTTGGTAGGTATGTTAGGATAAGGTAAGATAGATAATGTCAAGATAAATATAGTGAATATGGAGTGTTTATTAGTGTATACTTTGTGTTTGGTAGATAAGATAATGTCAAGATAAATATAATGTATAATAGGTTAGTTGTTTGGTACCCTATTTTAAAGTCAAAATTAAATTTGAAATTACAATTATAACCCCACATTTAATTAAAAAATAAAAATGAAAAATAAATATTTTTTTCTCTCTCTATCTACATCTATTTTTCTTCTCTCTCTCTTTTCTCTGCATCTTTTTTTTCCACCGCCATTGCCGCTCGCATCTCTCACATAATTTCATTTCTTCTCTCTCTTTTCTTTGCATCTTTTTTTTTTCACCGCCATTGCCGCTCGCATCTCTCACATAATTTCCTCTGTCTTCTCTCTCTTTTCTCTGGCCGTTCTCTACCTCCTCTCTCCTTCTCTATAATTTCTTTTCTTTCTCCTCATCTTCACCTTCAACCACACAATCTGAATACCGTGAGGCGTGGGTGTTGATGGCGGCAACGACGGTCGTGGTTCAGACTATAAGCGGAAGAAAGAGTGGTGGTGGTGTCGGCAGCAGCGGCAGCCGGAGAAGGGGTGGTGGTGGTGATGCCATAAGCTGATTTTGTAGAGTTACAGGAGGGAGAAGACATGGAAGTTAGAAGAGAAGATGAAACGGTGGGAGAGAAGTGTGGATGGTGATTTGGACATTTCCATTCTAATCTAATGTTACTGTTCAACATGGGTTATCTATCTCTCCAAAATCTCCCGATTGCTCCACCAAAGAGGAATAGTGAAATAGCACAGGGCTGCACTTAACTACGGGCTTCCACCTTTAACAATCTTAGCTACCAAACGGGTAGATAAGCCAAGATAAATAAAACAATTTTGGCTTATCTACCCTACCAAACACCCCCTAAACATGTAATTCTACGTACGTTACACTGCAGCATGCTACATGTTTTCATTTTTTCGGCATAGTAAAATAAAAATGTAAATTAAAAACTAGCGTATACGACCTAAGTTTGACTAAATGTAGCTTTTGATGGTGGCTCCACATTCATCTTTGACCACTTAATTAAGGAAACTATTTTAGTCAAATTAGAAAATTAATGAAATAATATATAAAATTAATTCAGTAAATCTCAAAGTTCCAAATACAAATTATGTGCGAATTAATCAAATTAATATCATAAGTGTGGGCCCTTTCAAAAACAATACTCCAATAAATAGAGTTAATCATGTTGACTAGCAAATTAAGTTAGTGGAAATTAATAGTTGGCCACCAACTTTATTCTAATAAATTGTGGCCAACTTTGGGCTGAAGTGACTTAAATGCCCTCCATATCACTTTACAGATTTTTTCACTTTCACTTTCTCTCTCACCGTACTCTCTCTTTCACCCACTCCACTCTCACTTTCTCTCTCCTCTCATGTCTCTTTCTCTCTGTACTCCCTTCCTCCACCGCCACTCCCTCCCGTCTGCCTCCGCCGCCGCGTCTTCTTCCTTGGTCGTCTTTTCGATTTGATTTATTTGTACACTTTTTCGAACAGTTTATTATTTATCTTATAGTCTTTTTCCGGTCATCTTCTCCGGCGTAGCTTTCATCTCCATAGTGATTTATTTGAGGTATTTTTACTGTATTAGTTTTAATTGAGTTTTCTAGATCTAGTCTGTCATGTTCTTGTCATATTTTTCAGATCTTGTTGTCCTCTTCGTGCATATGTGTTCTTCCTGCATTTTTCACGTCACTGAACGTCGCGACTTGGCACACCTGGTACGAATACAACATATTCGTACTGTGTGCCAAGGCATACCGCATAGACTTGGAACACCCAGTACGAATACACACCATTCGTACTGTGTGCCAAGTCTAGGCGCATCGCGACTGGCACACCCGGTACGAATACGTTTTCGTACTGTGTGCCAAGGCATACCGCGCTCGGACTTGGCACACTCCGGTACAATATAGACCATTCGTACTGTGTGTGCTAAGGCATACCAGGATGCGGTTGACCAAAGACGAACACCATCCAGGACATTAGATCTGGAATTTGACGCCATGGATTCTGGAGAGAAAGCTGTGAAAAAAGGCAACGGGATCTGGAAGAATCTGGTGCGGCGGTATATCTAGAAGAATCTGGTGCGACGGCAGATCTGGAATATGGCTGGCAGAATGTGAAAGTTCAAGGCGGCGCGGCGGACTGGACTGGAAGTACGAAGGCGGTGCGGCGGAATGGATGGAAGTACGACGATGCGGCGGCGGAATGAAAGTACGACGGCGGCGGCGACGGCAAAATGAAAGTACGACGGAAGAAATGGAGAAAATAGGATTTTTAGAGAGAGAAGAAACAGAGAATTTGAAATTTGAAAACTGAAAAATGAAATGGGTGGATGGATGGTTAATAGTGGTTCCAAGGGCAAATTGGTCCAAATTTCCAAAAGTTGGCCAGAATTTCTACAAATAAAGTTTGTGGCCAACTATTAATTTCCACTATCTATATTGGTTATCCCAAATTTTGCCTCAATAAATATATCATAAGTCTGGTTCAAATATCATAATAATTTAAAACCTGAAAATTGAAATATTTGCATAATCAATCTTCAAATACATTAGATTTTAATCAACAAAATAAGACAATCCATAGAAACTAATAAATTCTTTTAAATTTTGTATTGCCATTTTCGGACAGAAAATGTGCCATCGCCGTGATTAGCGGCTATCAGCGTAAAATCTCAAGGTTTTTTTATCCTTAAACCTTCTACACTTTAGCACGTTGCCGCATTAATTTCACAGACCCCTCCAATTCACATTCAAGTATACAGACAACAGATCTCAAACAACAAGTCCCAATCTTTCCTTCGCAATTCTTCAAGAATTTTGTAAATTTACCTACAATCACCATGTACAAATCAAGGTTCAACCCAAGAACTCTTCTTCTCCCCGTAATTCTCTTCCTTCTGATCACTGCTGCAGCAGTTTTAGCAGCAAATGAAGATGTTGATGATCTGGAGGACATTGATGAACTCATGGCGATAGACGATGAGCAAGAAACTGGAGATAGTTCGCAGCCCACAACAACAGATTTCGACAGTAAAGAATCTGGGAAGAAATCCGAGGTACTGAGCAGAGCTCAGAGAGTAGTTCTTGAGCTGAACGGCGATAGCACGAAGAGGGCAATTGAGGAGAATGAGTATGTGATTGTGTTGGGTTACGCGCCGTGGTGCGGCAGAAGTGCTGAATTGATGCCGAGATTTGCTGAGGCTGCAAATGTGCTCAAGGGTTTAGGGAGTAGGGTTTTGCTGGCCAAGATTGATGCCGAGAGGTATCCAAAGGCGGCTTCGAGTCTCGAGATCAAAGGTTTCCCAACTCTGTTGTTGTTTGTCAATGGCAGCTCTCAGCCGTACACCGGTGGATTTTCATCGTGAGTTTTTGTTTCTTGGTTTGTAGTTTTTTGCTTTTCTAGAGTTTGAGTGAAGGGATGATTATGTTTAATGTGTTATGTTGAGGTTGGCGGAGTTCGAATTTGAGTTCTTGAACTATTGCATTGCTAGAAAAGAATTTGCAGGTTTTTGGAACTAGTTTATCTTGATTCATTGATTGTATGGTTTATATGCTTTTTATGATCTTGGTTGAAAAGTAGATGAATGTGATCGTTTCATTTGCATTGGTGTGGTTTTCGTAGATAGATATCAATGTGTTTTGTTTGTGTATCTGTACTGATATGGAGCTTTCTCTTGGTGAAATTTTGTGAAAAGGGAAGAAATGGTGATATGGACAAGGAAGAAGACAGGGGCACCTGTCGTTAGGATAAACTCGGTAGCTGATGCAAATGAATTCTTGAAGCAGCACTCCACGTATGCGGTTGGGCTATTTGATAAATTTGAGGTGCGTGGGTCTTAAGAACTTGAGTTATTTCAATTTTCTTGAACATAGCCCACCATAGTTGATTGATTTCTTTTTTATATCTTCAACCACATTTGTAATGTATGGAATGCCGCTGATATCTTTGTTAGGCACATTGAGAAAGAGATATAACTTCGAGAGATACTGATTACTGCTTCTCGTTTCTTAGTCTGAGTTACTTTGTGATATAGTCTTTGATTTATGTCGAAATATAACAGTATGGTGCATTAGTCTTGTTTTATCTCTTGGAAAGTCACTTTGATTTCTTGCGTGAATGTGTAATTGATCGAGCTGGTGCAGACAAACTATCAGGGACCTGATTATGAAGAATTTATAAAAGCTGCTGTTGCTGATAATGAAGTTCAATTTGTAGAAACAAGCAGCACAGAGGTAGCTAAAGTATTATACCCTGTTGCCACGCCAACTAAAACTTTCTTCGGTCTTGTGAAAAGCGAACCGGAGCATTACACATTATTTGGTGAGTTCATTTATGAGAGACAGTTGTATTGCAACTGCATTTCTAACGAGTAGTTTTGTGTTATGTAATGACTCCAGAGAAAAGAAAAAAATACTGCAGAATCCCGAAGACAAGATAAAATATGACCAAATATTGTGATTTTTTGAAGTTATTATTACTTATGAATTGGTTATTTACTCGGCCTTCTGAGGAAATCCGTACAATCCTTCATGTTCACTGAATATGAAGGAAAGCTGGAATTGATGTTAAAATGCCTTTTAACAAGTTATTTATTGTATCCAGCAATCCGAAATAATTTTTTTTGCATATATAAGAACAAGAACAGAGGTTTTGCCTTCATTTGTTTATAATCTGTTTGTGCAACAAATTCTTCAGATCTATGGTTCTATCTATCTTATTATGCAAACATATTATTTTTGCTGAAGAGGAATTTTTGTGGCTTACAGATGGACACTTCAGTTCAGATGACATCTTGCGTTTTTTGGAGAACAACAAGTTCCCGTTAGTTACTATAATGACTGAGCTCAACTCTGCTAAAGTATACTCGAGCACTAACAAGCTACAGGTTGCTCTTCCATCAGTTGCAGATATTTTTGCAGCTGTCTTGTTTTTTGTTTTTTTCTTGTTTATAATATGTGGATTAGTTTCTTAAAAGTTATTACCAAGTGTGTTTCTACAATCATGGGGAATATGATTTATGGGAGCCATCAAAGGTGCATTTTTTTTTAACTCCTTTGTATGTTTAACTAGGTGTATGTCTTTGCTGAGGATGACGGCTTGCAGAAGCTTCTTAAGCCATTACAAGAAATTGCTAAGAAGTTCAAGTCGCAGGTCGACCAAACTGCAGACCTCTGCTATTATTCTTCTATTTTGTCTTCACGTATCTCTTAACATGTTCGTGTGATATTACAGGTTATGTTTGTAGCTGCAGATATTAGAGAGGACAACCTCGCAAAACCCTTCCTGACTTTATTTGGTCTAGAAGAATCGGAGGATACGGTGGTAAATTCTCTAGTAATTCTTGCATCTCCTGTACGCTTCCCGGTTTAAATTTCTTTGTCATTTTCTTTTTTTTTCTTTTTTTTTCTCTATAGGTTATTTCTTTTGACTACAACAGCAATTCGAAGTATCTGCTGGAATCTGATCTCACATCAAGAAATATTGAAGTAATAATTTTCTTCTGTCTTGTTTTAAATTTTGAACTATCATGTATTTTCTCGTTCAATCATTACATGTATTCGCACTGCAGGAATTCTGTACGGCTCTCTTGCAAGGGACGTTAAAGCCATACTATAAATCACAAACAATTCCTGATAATGTGAGTTCCTCATGTAAGAAGTTATTACCTTTACGTTGCATCTCTATCCAAATCATATCTACTGTAAAAGTTTAGGCATATTTTACGCTTGCAGTATGCTGGTCCTGTCAATTAAGAAGTTATTACCTTTACATTGCATCTCTATCCAAATCATATCTGCTATACATTTCTTCATTTTCCTTTAACATTATTAGTAACACGACTCAAACTTTATCACTGCAGAAAATCGCCAGCGTTCTGACTGTAGTGGGAAGGACATTCGACGAGTTAGTCCTTAACAATCCTGCAAACATTGTTTTGGAGGTTTGTTTAACTTCAGGCGTCAAAAATTTCTTCTCCCGTGCTCTGTGTTTCTTTCTTGCTTTTCTTTCATTTTGTTCTTGAGCACAATTCCATATAACACGAAGGAAAATAGAAAAAGAAAATTTTGAAATTTTACCTCTTCAGAAATCTTTTAGTTTTCGTGCAAGGTTAGTAGTATGGAATCTCAAAATTTCTTATCCCTTATTTCAATGAAGTCTTGACATTGCTCGTTCTTCAGGTCCACACACCGTGGTGCATCACTTGTGAAACCACGAGCAAGCATGTAGAGAAATTGGCGAAGCACTTTAAGGGGTTGGATAATCTCGTTTTTGCAAGAATAGATGCTTCAACAAATGAACATCCAAAGTTGCAGGTATGATTTTGTTTGTAGAATCACAACTTTCTGCTTCGTATAACCCGTTACCAAGGAATGATATCCTCCACCTTCGTCTTTCTGCTTCGCTTATTTATATTAACTAGCAAAATATATCAATTCATTTATATATCATCATCTGAGATTGAAATAATGCAGGTTGAGGACTATCCGGCCCTACTCTTCTACCCTGCAAACGACAAGTCAAATCCGGTACACCATAGATAGCTATGTATTCTTTATCATTCAACTTCCTTATAGCCGTGACCTGTTTCTGTAACACGTCTGACGTCTCATACGCAGATCAAGCTCTCGACAAAATCCAACTTGAAGGACTTGGCAGCAATTATCAACAGAAATTTGAAAACTCAAGATCCCGCGTCCAAGGATGAACTCTAGTCAATAGCTAACGTACATTGTTGGAAGCCGGTTAACCTCTAGAGTCGTACAACGATCAAAAGCAGCATGATCCGGACAATTATAGATGGACATCATTTGTGAACTTATACCTGTAAAATTTAGTTTGTAACAGGTCCAATGAGCAGAAGAAGTTTCTCTCTCCTGTAATCAGTTGTAGAAGAAACACGATTTCTGGGCTTCAATATATATACACTATATTTACAGTTACAAGCTACGATGTTTCTTTGAGGTGGGAAATGTAACTTTTGCCCAGAAATATTGCTTCATTTTCGTTATCTCTTTTGATATTAGTACTTTCAACTTGATTCTATGCATGATATCTTATCCATTCCCATTCGTCCGAGAACGAGGGCTGACCGTACGGTGTGGCGCTTCCCGTGTAATGGTATTTACGCGATGAAGTCGTGTATTTATTCCATCTCCGAGTTTGGGTATATTGTGGCTAGTTATCGTACTTAACGTAATATAAATGTCGTTGCTTATATAATTTTGTGTATAAAAAAAAATCTTGACAAAATTCATATCAAGACTTGAAAGCGTATCTTGTTACATCATTGTAACATAAAAATAAGAGGAAGTATTGTACAAAAGTCTGTACATGAAATGGTCTTTTCAGACAGCAAAAGTCTTGTATTCACAGAAGTTGTAAAACCACATGTAATGTTGGCTGTCGACGTCTCCTATTATGTTTTCTATGCCAACCCAACCTGTCAAGAAACAGAGTTACATAACTTGCATTGCTTTCTTATCCCCAATCTCGACCCGAGGGAAGATAAAACACGAGACGTACCTAGTGAAATCGCGCTGATAAAGATCGTGAAGGCCAGGATGAAGATGATCAATGACGCCCTACCAAGTATACTAACGATCTTTCTCACCACATGCAGTCCTACCAATGCAGCAAAGGTAGCCACTACAACAAAATAAAAGGCTGCAAGAAGGACCAATGATTTTAACACGAACGAGGAGGTTTGTCTAAATCTGCAACTTTACGAATGTGGAAAGGTATTGGTTGAGGGAGAACGTACCGTAGGATGGAGGGAAACGCCTCAAGAGGTAATACTGTATAACAGACATGGATGCTGAAAATGCCATCACCAGTGTTGCTGTGGCACTTGAAACCTGCGTTTTCAAGAACTTGAATCGATTAATCATATGATCGATCGAGCTTGGGAAAAATTCTGAGGAAGTAGCGTTTCCATCCAATGGAAGTGTCTATTTTGGGTGATAGCTTAGATAGATAATAATAATGTAGGTTAATCCACCACATAGTTTGAGGGATTGAACAATTTTTTTAGCTTGTTTAATCGTCTAATCCTTTAAATAATCTAATCTAATTAAGGGTGGTTGAAAATATCCATCAAAAGATGTTGGCAGATTATTTGATCAAACAAAAGTATTACAGACGCGATCATTGTATGGTAAGTTCCTCGATGTGAGAGAGAGAGAGAGAGAAACGCACCTGTGGTGGAATACCTAGCTCGAGAAACAACGGACCTAAGATGAATCCTCCTCCGAGGCCTAGCAGACCACCTACTAGACCAGCCAAAATTCCGCAAAAACAACAAAGAATCAACTGGTTTACTGTCCAATTAATTCCTGGCTCTCCTTTAGATTCTATCACAATCCAACCCTTATACAAGCACAAGGCCTGATATCCAGAGGCTCCAACGGTAACAGGAATCTATAGATAAAGAGACGAATAATGAGCTGCGGAAAATAAAGAAAGGGTGCGACGATTTGCAGCCGCGGTGCTCTAAACAACCCCAAAATCTAGAAAGCATGCGCTCCGTGCATTGGACTTTGGGGTGTGTTTAGAATGTTGAGGGGGTGCAAATAGTTGCGCACTTCTTGAAAGATCTAGTTCGACGTGTATGGATTGTAAGGACCTACCTGCAATAAGGTTACTATCCAAAACGCGACTGAACAAGTGGCTATGAAATCCTAAAGAAAGGTGGCAATGTTAAAGTAGAAGAAAATTTTGAAAAACAGAAAATAAGTAAAGATTTGACAGAATAATTTGAAGATGTACTCTGGACACATGGAGTATGAAGATGATGAGCCAGACAGCAAAGAGAACGCCAAGCTTCTTCCAGCATACGTTTTCGATAACTGAAACCTGCAGAGTCGTGCAATCCACTTCAGCTACCGTTGTTTCTAAAATGTTGAAGTTCTTATTTCATTACCTCTACTGTTTTTGGGTCATTGAAATTCACTCGATTTTCGTTAGTAGGGCCTGTTGGTAAAAGCTTGTATGGAGCTTCTTCACTTCCGTTAGCTCGTGCTGAAATTAACAGCAAGCATTAGCGCGTCCACAATTTTTTTCACGAGCACAGAAACTCAAGAATCCTACTTACAATTGGATGCAAACCGTCTAGCAGCTTCCTAAAGGTGAAAGAAAAGAGTAAATTGATCAGGCAAGGGTTCGTTTCCTAAATGTGCAGCAAGAAGATTGAAATAAGTAGAAATTTTAGACCACCTTCTTTATAATGGTTTCTTTCTTCCAAGTTTCAACACCTTTGAAGAATGCCTTTGCTGAGGTAGCTGTCGAATTACAAAACAATAAGCACGCTCTCGTTGAAGGGAAAGAAAAAAAAAGGCAAAAGCATAAGAAAATATCAGCTACCTATGAACAGAACAATCAGCAAGACAGTAACCATCCATTCTGCCAAAATGACATTGAAAAAAACTCCAATGCTAATTCCAAGAATCAGCATTGGTTGGAAAAGCAGAGCTAAATCATAATCAATTATGGGAAGTTCGAGGGAAGGATGTCGGAGCTTGATGTTGTAATACACAGTAGCAAGTGCAGCACCAGTTATCATACCTGATCAAGAAAAGGACACTACTCTTATGCTTACTGCAGAGACAAAAAACAAAGGGATAGAACAATAAAAATATTCTTGGCATATATAACTTCATCTTCCAATTCTCATTCTATAATCTATGTCTACCAATGGATCAAAACACAGTCACTCACACTTTGATATAGCGGTTGATGTTTTCGGGTCGAACCCAATAATCAAAGAGAGCATAGGAACAAAAATGCCCCCTCCACCAACACCTCCAACACTTGCAAGAGCTGCACCAAAGAATCCAACCACAGTACCAAGAACTATTCGCCATCCAAATTCGATATCCTGCAAATTCAAACATACAGCAAGACATATCAAATTTCACACAATTTGAGAACAAAGTCATGAATTTCAGAAAAATTGATGAATATATAAATATCTTACAGGCCAAACAGGATATGAAAGCCAGTTTCTAGTTTCCTTCAAGAAGCTGATTATTGTGGTGAAATAACCAGATTCAGAATATTTTATGGCCCCATTTCCTTTAAAAAACACTTGCTCTAGATCATCTTGAGCTGAAACAATCCCACAAGCTAAAACAAGTAAAGCAATCAAAATGACAGCTTTTCCTCTCAAACCCTTCTTACATTCTGCTCCTATTTCAGCCATGAATTCCTTCAGATGGAAATCCTACTTGTTTTTCACCCTGTAAAAAAGATCAAGAATCTTTCTTGAAACCCATGTACTAAAATCAACTAAAAACCAAACAAACATCAAAATTCAGACAAATAATATTACTATAATCCACAGGGAAAAATTGTGGGGCGTTGACCTATCAGAGTGAACAAACTCAACAACTTATGTTGTGATAATTTCTTGAAAATTTAGGTGGTGACAATCACAAGCAAGAGATTCTATCTTTTATTCCTCAAAGATACAAATAATATTACAAAAAATAAAAACTGGCATGCAAAAGCTATGGGTACACGTTTCCCCCCCTTCTTTAGACTGTAATTTTTTTCTGCAGCAAATTCAAACAAACGGACCTTAAATGTAGTTTGTGTGCAACTTTGCTGCTCCAGTTTCATCCACCATAATAAAACGCAGCTGTTGCTTTCACCACGGAATTTTTCTTATTGTTACTAAACTTTTGAGGCTTCTGCGTCTATTTCAGTTTCCGTAAATGAATCCCTGAAATATGTAATATATATATATATATTATTTTGTGTGGCTCTGCGCAGTCATCAAGCAAGTGCGCACAGTACAGTAGCTGTACTGTACTTGCCGTTTATTATTAATTATTTTTATTTTGATAGGTGAAGTTACTTATTGCTCCTTCCGTTTCATTCATAACGTCTCATTTCTTTTAGGCACGGTTATTAAGGAGAAGAGTAAAAAGATAGAAAAGTAATTGGTCCCACCACTTTTGAAGAGTTAATTATTTCCTTATTTGAAAATGAGACGTTATGAATGAAACAGACAAAAAAAAAAATGGGACGGATGGAGTAGTTATTAAATTCTTTTTTTTTTATAATTAACAACTCATTAAATTTTGAGGAAATGTGGTGATATGGCATGATCACTTTAAAAATACACAAATGTTGTCACAAGTTTGAAAAAATACAAACTATGGCACTTTTGATATTTTTTGGACACTTTTACCCTTACTTTTCACCCCCAGCCGCAACTTTTGACTTTTCTCTCTCTCTCTTTCTCTCTCTTCTTTATTTCGTACCAAGTAATATGCCCCGGTACGAAATGTTAGTTATTTCGTACCAAGTAACATATCCCGGTACGAAATGTTAGTTATTTCGTACCAAGTTACAACTTCATAACATGCCACTTGGTACGGAATAACTAACATTTCGTACCAGTCCGGTACGAAATGTTAGTTATTTACGAAATGTTAGTTATTTCGTATCAAGTTACAACTTCATAACCATCCCCCGGTACGAAATATTAGTTATTTCACGTAGCTGGTACGAACTAACTAACATTTCGTACCGGGGCATATTACTTGGTACGAAATAACTAACATTTCGTACCTTAGCTGGTACGAAATAACTAACATTTCGTACCGGGGCATGTTACTTGATACGAAATAACTAACATTTCATGTCGGGGCATGTTATGAAGTTGTAACTTGGTACGAAATAAATAAGATTTAAAACTGGAACATGTTACTTGGTACGAAATAACTAATTTTTCGTATTGGGGGATGGTTATGAAGTTGTAACTTGATACGAAATAACTAACATTTTGCACCGGACATATTATGAAGTTGTAAATTGGTACGAAATAACTAACATTTCAAGCCCGGGGGCATGTTATGGAGTTGTTACTTGGTAAGAAATAACTAACATTTCATACCGGGGCTTGTTACTACCAGTCCGGTACGAAATGATAGTTATTTCGTATCAAGTTACAACTTCATAACCATTCCCCGGTACGAAATATTAGTTATTTCGTATCAAGTTACAACTTCATAACATGCCGCCGGCTCGAAATGTTATTTATTTCGTACCAAGTTACAACTTCATAACATGCCCCGGCACGAAATGTTAGTTATTTCGTACTAGTAACATGCCCAGGTACGAAATGTTAGTTATTTCGTACCAAGTAACATGCCCCGGTACGAAATGTTAATTATTTCGTACCAACTAAGGTACGAAATGTTAGTTATTTCGTACCAAGTAACATGCCCCGGTACGAAATGTTAGTTATTTCGTACCGGCTAAGGTACGAAATGTTAGTTATTTCGTACCAAGTAACATGCCCCAATACGAAATGTTAATTATTTCGTACCAACTAAGGTACGAAATGTTAATTATTTCGTACCAAGTAACATGCCCCGGTACGAAATGTTAGTTATTTCATACCACCTACGCGAAAAGAAATGAAGAAAAAAATGTGTCAGCTATGTGAGAGAGGAGAGAGAAAGGAGAAGAAAGGAGTGAGGAGAGAGAAAAAAGTGGTAGAAAAAATTTATTGCACATGAGGTGGGTGGGAGGAGAGAGCAGAGAGAAAATGTGTCATATTTTGTGTTTTTTAAACTTTGTAAGGGTAAAAGGGTCCAAAAAATATCAAAAGTGTCATATTTTGTATTTTTTAAACTTTTGACAACATTTGTGTTTTTTAAAGTGATTGTGTCATTCCATGAATTGCCTCTTAAATTTTTTGTCAACTTCACAAATAAGTTAATTTGTCAAATTGGAACTACAATTATTCATATAAAATGAAAAGTTAGTTGCCGTAGAATTAATATCAATATTATTTGTCTCATTTAGATAAAACATAATTATTTTATACACAATATTTTTTTATTTTTGAGATTATATACACAAATGAACCCCCGATATGATATCAAACGTGGAAACCAAATAATAATAATAATAATAATAATAATAATAATAATAATAATAATAATAATGGTAACGCATACGTTGAGAAAATGAATCTATTAGACTATTACTATTAGGGGTGAGCACGGTTCGGTTAACCGACCATTTACCATACAAAAAAATCGACCATACGGTTTTTATTCGGTTCGGTTAACCGTTTAAAATTAGAAAATAAAAACAAAAAACCACTATAACGGTTAACCTAAAAATCGGTTCGGTTAACCGTTAACGGTTAACCATGAAGAAAAAAAGTTTTGATTTTTTTATAATTCATAGCATTAAAAAATATTCATATTTTAAAATATAGATTCAAAAAATACAATTTAAAGAATCATAAATTATAAATTGAACTCTGTCATATTTTCAAGTCAAATTAGTAAAAATAAATCAGTAATTATTATAATTTTATAGCATATAATTAGTAAGTATAATATATATAATTAGTAAGATTATAATTTAACGAAATTCGGTTCGGTTCGGTTAACCGTCGGTTTTTATACATAAAAATAAAAACCTAACCACTACCCTCGGTTTTTTAAGATTAGAAAAATAAACCGAAACCGAAGGTTCGGTTAACCATATTTTCGGAACGGTTTCGGTACGGTTTGTCGGTTGGTTCGATTTTTTCGGTTTGATGTGCTCACCCCTAATTACTATTATTCAAGATATGTATTCTTACAAAATTTTATATACATACAAATATACAGTATCTTAATTTAATTTATTTTATTTTATTTTCTAAGGATATAGTATATTTTAGTAGTTTTTATACTCATAAGAGAACATTTTTTGTATATAAATTCTATAAAGAAATTATGAATTTTATCTATAAATATATATTTATACATAAACGAATAAATCTATAATTTTACGTTGCAAAAGAATATACTAAAATTTTTATGTTTGTCTCAAGTATCAGATACCTGACGAAGGAGGTGTAACAAACCGAAAGGACAAATACACTACGCTGCATGATCTCAGTAGGACCTTTGGTGTTGACACTAATTAAACACAACTCGATAAAAATTATTGTCAAATAAATATAACAAAGGATCAACTTATGTTGAATCGTACTGTAATAAAGACAACTCAGTTAATATACACAGATTGATGTCTCGTCAACTCACAATTTTACATATTTAATTTATAGATTTCATTCAATAAAGTTACGTCTTTTTCACAAATATTGCACTTTTTTTTTTTTTTTAAGTTAGCATAATGCTCTCATTATTTTGGATAGCTACTCCACGTTAGTTAATTAGTGAGACAAGAGTACGTAAGATTTTGATGATACTCCACGTTGAGTTTTATAATAATGTTCATATATATTCGTGCATTTAAAAGTGATTAATTTATTACTTAATCGAATTACGCTAAAATTAGACCAGTTAAACTCTAATTTAGTTATCTTTAAGAACTAAATTTTTATTTTATCGAGTTTAAATCAAACAAATTTTAAAATTTTCAGCAAACATAATTATGTATCATACTAGCTATTCAGGGATTAATTGTCTTGAAAATCACAATTTGTAGGTCAATTTGTAATTACAACATGAATTTATAAATGTTTCAATTATAACACCACCTTTCACGATTTTGCAATTACAATACCCCCAAGTTGTATCTTAAGAATTTTATCGTGATCTCCCAAATTTTTCACACATAAACACTTCAGACTACGTTATTTATTATTTTTATATAAAGTAAAAACGACGTTTATTAAAAAAATTCCAAAATATCGATAAAATTATGATTAATCTTCTTCTCTTCTCAGTCTTCTTTTAAGTCTACAACGTGATCAATGTTATACATTGGTGCACATGAGGAGTATACGTGTAAAAATTAATTCAATGACACATCGAACAAATTTCGCTGAATTTTTTTGGAATTGTTATAATTACAAAATTATTAAAAGCTATATTATAATTGAAACGATTAAAAGTCGTATTGTAATTGCAAAATGATTTAAGTATTGTGATTTTTAAGGTAATTAGTTCTTTTGAAACACCCAAAAGGTGAACATTTACGGTGTAAATGAAAAAGGTTTAATTCAATCTCTACTTATATAATACTCTCTCTATTTTTTAATACTTGATTTTTTTATCATTTGCACTAGAATTAAGAAACTATTAATTGCTCTTAGAAAATCTACTCATTATCAATAAAACCTTGACCGTATGCGTTCTTAATTAATGCATTCTCCATGACCAAATACATTTAAAAAATATAGAGTCATAAAACACTTATATATGTAGCTAATACATGAATGGATATTAATGAGATGAGAGATAAATTACCTAGATATATAAAAAATTGCTAAAACATCAAGTAAATAAAACAAGATGAAAAGCCTAAAAAATCAAGTATTAAAAAACAGAGGGAGTATATTTTATTTTATATCCTAATCCTAATGCTAATATCATAATTGATGGATGAAATTTAATATAGCCCCACGAAAATAAGAAAATAATTCGGTCATAGTTAATTATTGTACCCAACCAACCTAAAAAATGAGTCATTTAATTCAATGTCTTGTAACCCAAAAATATTAATTTCTCTTCACTAAGTTTGACACTTCATATATTCGACAATCTAATCCAAGTCAAGTTCAACCAATTATATAAAACAATTTATTCATTTAGGTAATCGATTTAAGTCTCTTTAATAATCAAATAATCTCCCACCAATACAAAAAATAATCTATTATATTCAGTGTCAACGTCAATAAGCAATTTTTAATGATCTTTATAATGCCACATTAATTAAAATCATAATTAATTGGACATTTGGACGTGAGTACTAATCTTGAAATGTAATTACGTTTATGATTAACGTAAACTGCATGACTTCCACGCATAATCTTCTTCTAGAATTGGTTTAAATTTTGTCCTATCCATTACGCCTTGGACACGTCAACATTTCCTAAAATACCCTTGTTCTTTCCATATATTTCCATACGACCCTGGCGAGTCGCAAGATCTGTCCACGTAAGCATCCTCCCGATCAAGGAGACCAGGGGCCCCACCACAATCATCTCCGTCGTTGACTGCTAAGCTGCGTGATCTGACGGTCGAGGCGGCTTCGTCGGATATGATTTCTTTCATGGATTCCGGCGGCCATATACGGTGTTCGAAGGCGGCGAATAATATTTAAATTTGATAAATTTGTATATAACGTTTTAATAATTTTTACAATAATGTTATGAAATTTAAGAATATATTTCTATCCATCTTCGAATGACGACAAATGTAGTGTGGGATGTTGGTTCCTTGAGATTTATACGATGTTATATCCTATCAATAATTGTTGAAAAATAATTTTAATTTGTACTGTTAATAAAATGGTAGTGATGTTTGTATCACTCTCTTTTTTTAATAAAATGATTACTGCCTTAAAGAAAAAATGGTCGCTATCTTAAAAAAAATGAAATAGATGGCTGCTGCTATCATTGGTATTAATTAATGGTTGTCCTAATCAAAATGATAGTTGAGCTGCAACAATATTGAGGTCTTTTTAGTTGGAAAATGCAGAGAATTGAGATTCATGTTTTAGTTTATCATTCTTATAAAATGGAGGAATATATCATCATTAAACTAAAAGCTTTATGATTGTAGAGAAATATTACTTGAAAAAATAAGCTTTGACCCATTTATCCAAAAATTAGTGTGATTAGCGCCTTAGCGGCAAATCACATTTTTGCAAAAGGTTAAAAATTTACCTACCAATTAGCACACTAGCTATTAATACAGTAGTATTCTGTAATTAACATTAATTATTAAGCTTAATCAAACGAGTTCTCGACTTAATCATTTGTTGTCGTTCACATATTATGAATTAATTAATTAACTTAGAGGATCGTCTTTCCACTTCGAAGCTCTTTCCTCGAAGTTTCAGCCTTATTGAGATGAGAAGTAATACTAAAACTATGTGAAATGAAAGGTAGAGTGAAAGTTAAGTATTGTGAAAATATGAGGAAAAAAATTAGTCATACATGACGAAGAAGAATGACCTAACCAAAAACTTGATACTTGTTTTGAATTGTCAAATCGGAATGAAATATAATAAGCCTTTTAAATTGGAACAAAAAGTTGTGTGACACTATTTCATGGTAAGAAGAGTGAAAATTTTGGATTCAAGTTAATATTCAATTGAATATTAATTACAAATATATCATTGTATATGAATTTAAATTCGAATTTTTGATCCATTTCGTACAATATTCCCCGTTTAACTGGCGTATGTCTCCATATTCTATGCATGTGATTAATGAATTGATTATGTGCTGTTGGAGGCCATGAATTAAACTTCCTCTACTCGACTCATAAAAAAAAGAATTCAATTACATTTAATTTCTATGCAGCAGTTAGAAATAGGTAAACCCTTCTTTAAATTTGTATCTACCATTTTTATTTTAATTTTGAAATAGAGATTTGAGCTACTTACATGAACTTTTCTTCCCGCGATTAGGACACCTATTGCCCCATTTTCTCTGTCTCCAAAATTATTTCGAGTTATTGTCTAATAAGAAAGTTTTGGTTCTTAATCTGCTTAATTTAGAATATGATTAGACTTGAGGAGTATGCAATTGAGCCAATAGTGAGAGAAAACGTTTGGTATGGCTTTGGGACTTAAGAAGATTTTAATGGACCTTTAAAAGTTTAAATACAGTTTTTGGACCGAAATTAATATTTCAAAGAAACTATTTTAGTGGGCCTTTGTTTATGCTTGTCGGCTGTTTTTAAATTATATTTGGACTACGAAATACTCCCTCCATCCACAAGCCGTTTGCCATATTTTGATGGGCATGACTAAGGATGGCAATGGGTCGGGTTTTTACGGGTACCTGGCTCTCCCAAACCCTAATGGAACGGGTTTGAGAATCATTAAATGGTTTTGGGACGGGTTTGGGTAGAAACATTCAAACCCGTGACGGGTTTGGGTCGGGTTTGGTAAATTACCTACGGGTACCCGCTACTCAAACCCATTTATATATATATATATATATACAAAATATTATCTATATAATTTATAATATAATCATAGATATTAGTGTAAATATTATTAATTTTAGGATTTTATATTATTCTTTTTAAACTGCATACAAAGAATTAATAATTTTAGTAATTAAATATTTATTTTATATATAATTTATATTAGTATAAATATTAATAATTTTAGGATTTTATATTATTCTTTTAACCCACATAAATTTTAATTTAATGAAATTTTCTATTTATACTTATGTTAAATTTATGTTTATAATATTTTTTTTTTTACTAAATTTAATATTGATGTTCAAACTCTAGTACATATGGGTTTTTAGCGGGTTTTTAATGGGTATTACCCAACGGGTTTGGGTCGGGTACGAGTTTTGAAATGATTTTTTAATCAGGTTTGGGACGGGTATGGGTTGAGGAAATTTTTATGGGTTTGGGTTTGGGATATGCTTAATGGGTGGGTACCCGACCCATTGCCATTCCTAGGCATGACTTTTAATAATTTTGGTTGATTTAATTGGTAGGATGTATTGTGAGTGAAATAAGACTTCCACTTGTGAGTAAAATAAATTTAAAAATAAAGTTGATATGTTAGACCTACTATTATAAATGGAAGTGACAAATGGATAGTGATTGTGAACATCCCGATAAGGAAATTGTGGCAAACGGTTTGTGGGAGGAAGTAGTATATTTATATATTTAACAATATATTAAGTATAACAAGCATTAAATAAAAAAAAAAAGAGGGGAAAAAGGACAGAAAAAAGAGATTTTCAAATTACTAGACCACTATTTGGCCCTCTTGAATTCTATACAAAAATACCGAAATGACATAACCAGAGACCATGAACTAATAATGAGAATTCTAGTGTTTATAAACAGCAGCATAATGAGAATAATATATCCAACTAACCTACAAATAATTGACATTTTCTCTACTCGTTACTTGGAATAAATTTACACCTCTTTTCCCCTCTTGCCAATAAGTATCCTCAAGCGACATCTCAGAAAAATAAAAATAAAAAATAAAATGCTGACTGTATCACTTGTGACCTTCACTGCTGGAGCCGGAGGGCCGAAGACCGAACTCACTAGTCAGGCCGCTGTACTCACTCGCGGTGTGTTCGACGCTTTCTAAGGCCATCTTCCTGAACTTTATCAGGTCCTCTCTGTACTGTGTGGTGTCGTATAAGGAATCGTAGTCTGAGCTCCCATGAGAGTCGTTTAAAACGCTGTGACTCGTTTCAATGCCCTCGGTCAAGTCATCTAGAGCTAGGTTTCCTTCCAAAGCTCGGATTATCTGCATCAAGACAAGTTGAGACAAGGAGTAGAAAATGAAGTTTTCCCAGTAATTCAACTGCATACTGCAGAGTAGTAGCATATATAGTAGGAACGGTAGGGAATATTCTTGGCAAACATAGAATAGATGTACCTGACTCATCTTGGGCCTGCGTCGAGCCAAATGGCGCACACAGACAGAAGCACAAGCAACCATCCGAGACATCTCGACACAGTCATAATCTTTCTGCAACCTTGGATCAGCCACACAATCAAAGTTGGTGTTTTCCAGAGCTTGTGAAAGTAAAGGCCGTGCCTGTATTAATTAAATTAAGACAAGGTATACATCTCAAGTAATAACCAAGGTAGTTTGTACTTGATATGCAGTTGATATGCATACTCAAGGATATAGCTTGTAACAGAGTTCAAAACGCACATGTTTCCTCATAATCTATCTTTATTTAAATACAATGGTAAGATTGAAGAGATGCTCACCCAATCAATGATATTATCATCAAGGTAGTTTTGTGATCTATCAATCGGCCTGCGGCCAGTAATTAACTCCAAAAGCACAACACCAAACGAGAAGACATCTGACTTATCTGTTAGCTTTCCAGTAAGAGCATATTCTGGAGCTAAATAACTGCAAATGATGAGGCATACATTGATGAAACATACTTTGGAATAAAATAAAATTTAACAATATGGCATATGAATATGATAGATTGAGATAAAAGCTTTAGTTTTCCTTTCAGAATTTTACAGCACATGCATTGCAACCACCAGAGTGGGAAGTAGAAAGTGAGTCTATAGTAGCTTACCCGAAAGTTCCCATTACCCGAGTGGAGACGTGAGTATCAGTATCTGAATAGAACCTAGCCAGGCCAAAATCTGCCACCTGAATTAAAACATCAAATTATGAATGATGACATTTACATAAATCTAACTTAAATTCAGCATAACATTAGTGGAAAACTATTAAGTACATAAAATTAGCAGCATGGTCATCTTTTTTGTTTTCAGAGAGCAGGGACTTATATTTGATACCGGCAAAATAATATCCCAAGCCTGAGTGGATATATTAGTCTTGATGATGAAGTAACACAACCCAAGGCATTTCCAAGTTAAAAGGTTTATAGTTTTAGTGATATTATTATTTCCTTCCCAACATGTCTAAGATTGAAAAGACAAGGGGGGAGAGAGAGAGAGAGCGCTAAATTGTCTGTTATGGCTTTAAGAACACTGAGTTCATTTGGGAGTCAACACAGAGGCATTAATGTTTGCCATGGTTCAGATTTCAACCAATTAATCATATCATAATCATCTTTACTTGGTTTTTAATAAATTATATAACTAACATAACATCCCCCTCAACATACAATAATTGTCCTACAAGAATGCATCACAACATTCTTTTCCCCATCTACAGAATATGTGGGTTTTAGCATCCCATGTAAAGGGTGGACATGAAATGACCGACTAGAGGATTTTCCTAAAAAAAAGGTGAAAATGAAAAATCAACAAATAAACAATTCAAGGAAAAACATGACTGCAAGCTATTTTACATCATTCATCCATTAGGTAGACAAGATATTTTCCTATGGTGTAGGAATAGGTGATTCAAAACAATTGATCCATTGTATGAGGAGAGCTCTTTCTAATTAAAGATGTCTTCTTTCCTCTTTATATGATCTCCATGATCTGGTCCTACTTTTTTTAGTTTCCCTGCAATTGATTATATTATGATAGTAACACCTTATGACAACACTAGACTTCTTCTTACATCCATATACTTACCACTAAAGTCTAATGCACTTAACAATTTCCTGATTATCAATATTTGAGACTTGTAGTAGTCTTCATCAATCCAAAAAGATCATTTTTTAATTAATTTTAGGAATCTTTGTATCTCTGACAGCTGTCAATTCAGAGCTACGAATTCAAGTATTTTGTGTTCCTGGTTTGGCCACAATTACAGCGCAATATTTGCCCTTCTGCTCTATGATGGAGTATAGATCAATAGAGACACTTAGTTTGTAACATATATAATATACCTGCATACATGTTAAAAACCTTTTAACAAGCACGTATGAAGGTATGACTAGTAGGCAGTACAACACTTCTCTTTCTATTGTCAGTTCATTTTTCTGCTTTTTAATCTGCATTACTACATACCACAAAGAATCTTTTCTTAGAATACCAATTTGAAATATGGTCAAGATCAAGTAAACAGAAAAAAGTACAATTGCAAGGCCAATAACAACTCCTTATAGAAACATAGATGCACACCTTCGCCTCAAAATTTTCATCAAGAAGAATGTTAGATGACTTGATATCACGGTGTATGATCTTAGGATGACCTGTTAATATCATCAACATTAATATGATCGAATCTTTTAGGAAAAAGAGTGGATATAATATTCATACGTAGGAGCAGGAAAGACATACAGTCCTCATGCAAATATGCCAATCCTTTTGCTGAGCCGAGGGCAACTTTCATCCTAGTAGCCCAGTCAATAGGAGATTTGCCCTTCCCTGCATCATTTATGCCTCAGATGACACACAAATTCAAAAAAGAGATGGAACTTGGATATATTCTACATGAACATGATAAATTACATCACCAGTTTTAATACCTAAAGTTGGCAAAACAGAGTTAATAAGTCAAATATTGTATAATTGTTCAATTTTCCACAATTTTCTCCATTCATATATGTAAATAGCCCAATATACCATTTTGCAAGAAGAAAAGCTTGTTGATGAAAATTAAGTTGCAAGCTGAAATGTAATGGAAAATAACTTACACGAGACCAATAAGTCATCTAGTCGGTCCCAACTGGCACAATTACATGTCAAAAAGTATTGCTCATCTTTTAAATAGAAATTTCAAAAATAAAAGGCACAAACAGTGTTTTCAAAACATCACACTTGAAGACTTTTTGCTGGAAAACAAAAAATTGCATAGTACTATAAATTTCTGGCAAGCACCTGGAAATTTGAATTTTCTAAATGCCAAGCCTTTAATAGCAACCAATTTCTATACCATTTTCTTAGGCAGCTCAGGAATTCATAATCTCATTAACCACCCCTACAATGCATTTACAGACATATACATTCTTTTAGAAAACCTCCACATCATATCATATGATTAGAATTAGAGCAAAACGAAGTATTGTGTATAGCTAAAACTTCATATATGGTCAATCTACTGCAAACATAATCAAGTCAGATCCGTCGCATACCATGTAAGTGGAACTCCAAAGTTTGATTTGGGACATATTCATACACTAGCAATCTTCGAGTCCCTGAAATGCAGTGTCCAAGTAGTGATACTAAATGATTGTGATGAACACGACTTATAATCGCAACCTCTGCCTGAAATTCACGCTCCCCTTGACCACTCCCAACCTTTAATTGCTTTATTGCAACGTCTCTACCATCTAGAAGCACTCCCTTATGAACATATCCAAATCCACCTTGACCAAGGAGGTTACTGTCGGAAAAATTATCTGTTGCAAGTGCAAGTTCTTCATATGTGAATGTAGTTTTTGTGGAATCCAAGCTAGTGTGCGGGGTTGTATGTGGAATGGTCTCCAACGAGTTCAGGCTGCTACTAAAGAAAGGTGGAGTAGATACATCCATTGAAGATAGCTGAGAATTTGATGAAATGACCGGAGGAGGAGTGGGCTTTGGATGTCCAAAGACATTGTCATTAGATGGTGGAGCCGGCTGCCGATTGTACTCTGGACCATGATACGGATCACCTGTAAACGCAAAAGAGACAATTTAATACGGAATGTACGGATAAACAAATACAAACAGATATCCATTGGTTCAATTCATAGGCATTCACAAATAAATTTAATGGATGTCTACACTTGCAAACCAAGTCTACAGGAAGCAATCAAAACCTCACACTTAAGTAATTCTCTTTATCATTATCAAATTTCATCATTAGCACAATCTTTTTTAACCAGAGCTAGGTAGCCCTCAAGTTCTTCAAAGTGAATGCCAGATTCGGTTCACTTGCAGCAGGAATTTCTAAGTGACGAGCCTATATTTTCATTCATGGCACGGCCTAGTTCTACAAAGAAATAAGAGGGATTCGACGCCATCCATGAAAAACTCCAAATCTAGCATCTAAAATAATATTTTAAACCTAATCCAATACTCTTTTAACTAAAAGAATAATCTTGAAACTCATTTATTTTTAAATAAAACTCTTGTCTTCATTAAGTCAACCAATCAAAAAATGAAACCAAATGCTTACAATATAAATTTATCAACCTTTGAGCCCCTGTTGCTGTGAAGGAGCATAACCAAATCCGTCCACCCCAAGACGCTTCCGCTTCCTCCTCCTATACCAAATGACAAAAATACCCACGCAAACCAGTACGATCGTCCCGCCTATGCCTATTCCCACTCCTAGCGCCACCAATGTCGCGCGGTTGCTGGGCGCCGTTGGTGGCGAGATCATCGCCGGCGGAGGCGCGACCGCCGCCGCCGACGGAGTGACATTCTGCGGAAGAGGCGGCGGCAGCAGAAGTTCCGCCGGTGACGGCGGACCAGGCGGAGGCGGCGAAGATGTCGGAGGCGGAGCAGCCCCCGGCGGCGGCGAAGACATTACCGGAGTTCAATTGCTTCAGATTTTCCGAGAAGTAGCACCAACAGAACCCTTCCTCCTTTTTTCTGTCTTGGTGGGATCCTTTTTCTTAGAGAGAGAGAGAGGTAGGCTACCTGAGACCACAGAGAGCAGCAGCTTTAACACACAGTGATACTGAGCATGGAAAGCGACCCAAAACGGCGTCGTGTGGAGTCCTTTGCTGATTAGGGAGAGTGATAGGTCCAAGGAGAATGAGATGACGTCGTTTCATGGCCCAGCACTTCAGCTCATATGCCTATTTCATTATTTGGATATTTACCAAATCTTTCCCTTTTGTACGCACCGCAATTAAGGAACGTGGATATCTCTGCCCTTCCTACTTCCAATATTATCATTTTCCTATTTATCTATCAGTCATAATGTGCATTCCAATTTTAACTATCTTTTTATATTTCCAAATAATCATCAATTCATCACAATAATATTTCCAAATAATCATATTATAATAAAAAGTATGGCAGAATTTGAGATATAAAATGGTCCAAGCTACATTGCCTATAGTGGGCCCACGAGCTTACAAGTCCACGTAGTTATAAATAAAATAGTTAATGACGAATTCCGAAATTTGGGCTACAAGCCTACAAACCATAAAACTCGAATTACGTATCTTGGATTATTATTAGGATGTAATCGAGTCGAGTCGAGTCGAGCCGAGCAGAGCCGAATAGTGTCTTGCTTAAGATTGACTCATTTGGTTAAATGAGCTTCTCATTTAATTATCGAACGAGCTTTTATCGAGTCGAGTGCAAAGTCGAGCACAAACGAGCTTTTAAAATTTAGTTTTTCATTTAAAATATAAGTTACTTTTTAAAAAATATAAGTCATTTTATTCACAATAATTTAATATATTTACTATTTTCTTGTAAATAAATAAAGTTAACTAGATAGTTAATCTAGATATTACTAATTATTGTATAAAATATAAGATATCTAACTAATAATCTTATATTGTTAAGATAAATCACTTAACGAGCTTGCTCATTAGCTAACGAGTCGAGTACCGTCATGCTCAAGCTTGACTCGTTTATCTAAACGAGCTTCTCAATTAATTATCGAACGAGCTTTTATCGAGTCGAACGCCGAATAACTCGCAAGTAGCTTGACTCGTTTACAGCCCTAATTATTATGTGTCACATAATACACACAATCAACGAATACATTATACAAACTACATCTCTTGAAAATATTTACCACGTGTAATTCAGCATTTTATTACCACATCAACATCACACTCCCCTTAGCTTCCTGTGCGATTCGTTACAGATACAAAGAATTAGATTCATAGTATACTTCTCATCTTGAATTCTTGATTCGCTTGCCCTTTGTGTATATGCACCATTAAATTGTTTTAACATTCTTTCAAGAACTATTATTCTTCTGTCTTATCAGTTCGCTTTAAACAAAAATAATTCTTCCAACAGTTCTGATTATGAAAGATTAATTAGATAATGAAAATATAGAAGTGATTGTAAAAAATGCATTGTTTTGAGTTTGATGTTCCATCAACATGTCATATTTCATTTCATCATATTTATTAGTTCATAGTGTAGATGAACCAAAACACCTATTAATATGTACTAATAAAAACTTAAAAAAAATAAAACTCAATTTACCCAACACATCGCATGGGTGCAGTACTAGTACGAGAAGCATGTACAATAAAAGGACTTGGACTAAAGAAATACCAATGCCATTAAAAAATGGCTGGCATTAGCACATCGAGAGCTGGGTTATCTTACAAATGGAAATATATAATAACTACAGACTATGAAGTATATAAATTGAACAACAAATAATTGTCAATTCTTGAGAACCAGAAGTTGCCCAATTTTGCTTTAAAGTCACACATTTAGCAAGTTCTTGTAGATAAATGCCCCATTCTGTACACCCATTTCTAAGTCCTTCAAAGATATGGTTTTCTCACTAGGCGTAGCCACTTTCTTCGCCTCAATTAGCATCTGATCGAGCAAATGTGCATTCAGCAAGCTTCGTAGATTTGCAGGCGTAAGCTCAGCAATTGTCCGAGCAATATCTTCTGTGGTGCACGAACTATCTAGCTCAAAACCACATAACAAATCATTCTCCCCTTTAATGCTCGCCTTCTTCTGAAGAATCATGGCAAGATCTTCACAAGTCAAGTCGTCAAATTGTAACCTCGCTGAGAACCTTTTGTACAATTTAAAGTTGGACTTCATGTATTGGTTCAAGGCCTTGTAATTTCCGGCTAATATGATTGATGAGTCTCCTTCATCCATTGCAGCAATAATCTCCTCCAAAGTACTGAAATTAATGGGATCTTCTTCGTCTATGTTCACAAGCAGCACACCACCTTCTGCATCTTTCATCTGGTCACGTCAACAATTCTCTATTATGTAGTGTGGTTTTAGGAAATAAACTATATTATGCTTAATGAAACAGTTCTTAACCTTTTGATTTCCTTGCATTTCAGTCACAGTGTATGAAGCCAAAGCTCCGGACAAATAAAATAGTTTAGCTATTATTCGAGCTATTGTGGACTTGCCTGTTAACATATGTATAGAAGGTTGCAGTAAGAGTAGCATAAAACAGCGAACAATTATGTATACGAACATGAAATCTGGACAGATTAATAGGCGTATACAATTACAGTGTTGGTGGAATCTCTAATAACAGTAATATTTTCCCTTCATATGCACTTACAAGCATAACAACAACGTAAATTCTTTTTAATTCATCACACATTCTCGAGAAGACTTCATTGTATTTCATTCGCAATGAAGAGTAAAGTTGTTTCCCACCTTCATAACTAATCTCCTCACTATTCTTTTCCAGATAAATTTTATTGAGCTTTATAATTAACAAGGCACACTGTGGCTGGCTAATGATTTTCACATATAGCGTAAAAAGTAAGTAATGATAGATCAACAAAATTGATTCCTTTTCGTTCTTTATCCATTTAGAGAAAACTAGTTGCCTAAAAGGATCAAAATCGTTTTTAAGAACCTAGACTTGCCGGTAGCGTATAGACTACATTACACCATTTTCATTTCCTGCGCAGTTTCCATATAATTTCGATATTTTACCTCAGGTATTCGTTTTTGGGGGTGGCAAGAAAAGATGGGATTCCATAGACTTGTACATTCGTCGTTTTATAAATTTCTGCCCAGCAAACTTTCTAGAGTATGCAGAGTTATACCAAGCACATTAAACTCATCTTAGTAAAATTTCTGCCCAGCAAATTTTGTAGTGTAGGGAAGAGTAATACCAAGGCACATGAAACTCAATACAAGATGAGAATCAGCATATTGAAAGAAATGATAAAGCATAATAATCAAACCAGTTAACATCTGCAGCGAAAATAAATTCACTTATCCTAAAAGGACATCTTTTTCCTCATTTCCTTTGGATATCCCCAATCGAAAATTAAATTTTAAAAAAAAGGGCCTTCTCATTTCATAATCCCAATTTCCCAGAAAACAATCAACTGCATAAGATTCTGATCATCCACTAATTACCCAAATTCATCAACTCCAGAATCATACGCCAAAATATTGCTCATTAACCATAATAACAACAACGATGGCACAACAATTGAAAAAACACGATTGGCTTTGATTTTAAGGCCGTACCTGTTCCATTACTGCCGACGAACACCATATGAAAGGGTTTTGGAGGTATAACCCTAAGTCCATCGGCGGCGTCCTTCTCTGCATCGATTATTTTTTCGAAAATTGATTCCAACTGCTTTTTGATCTCCGCCAGTCCCACAATACTGGAAATTTCATGCTTAACTTCATCCAACTGATGGAAGAAAAACCACGAACAAATATTAGGAAAATGAGTCCGAAATTTTTTTTGAAATAAAAACAAAAAAAAAATAAAAACGATGGGAAGAGTTGGAAGGGAAGATCGAAATCAACGTACCGTTGGTACGTCTTCGTAAAAAGTTTCACATTGGATAACCGACATTCTTTCTTGATGTTGGATTTGTGGGGTGATTTCCTTTGATCAAGGGTTTTTCAAGGTCAGAATTTTTTGGGCGGAATCTATTTTTGCTCTGCGACGAAAGTCAAAACTCATATTATTAATATTTCTCTATTATTAATATTTCTCTATTACATTATTTCTAATGAGTATTGATAAAACATAATATGCAATTTTTTTTATTTAATACATAATATAACGTACACTATATATATATTTTTTTCATTCAATTTGAATAACTTTTCTAATAAATATTAAATAACAAAAGATGATTGCTGAACCCAAATAACAAGCTGAGCTACCAATCTCGAATTAATCGATGATAAAATTGGCTTTGTGCAATCAATGACAAATAGTTGAGTTATTGTTATCTGATAACGTTGAATGTAAATACATGTTAGACCAAATAAGTCAATGTGAAAATGGTCTTTACTATAATAGGAAAATTCTTATTCTCCAAAATAAATTAAAAACTATGAATCTGTAAGTAGAATGGTTAACTTTATAGTTGATGATTTGATTAGGAATGCTGCATAATATAAAATGATATTTATATGTTCGGAAATAACAAATTAAGATATGGTATAGCCTATGAATTATTTGAAATCTATTTTCTATTGAGCTAGAATATCATATGTTGGCATACAACATGATAGCAGCTTTAATGTTCATATTTTAATCTGCTAAAAAAAATGTTCATATTTTAAGCATATATTGTGTTTTGATTTTTACTCCATGTAAATAGGCAACCTGTTGTACCTTCCTTTCTTATCCTTTTTGTAATTTATCGATTAATTCAGATTATTTACACAACATATCTATTATGACATCATTGGTATATCCGACTCTGTCCCAAATTAGTATGGTTTAACTAATATTTTATCGTTCACAACAAATCAAATATACACCACATTTTTTAGGGAGAGAGAGAGTATTACTTAAGGTACAATAAATCCTACGACATAGTTGGTTGTAATTAGAGAATAATTAAAGAATATTTGGAAGCAATTAAGGGGATGGGGGAAAATTTATAATACACACTTTGACTTACAATAAATGAAAAATACACAATACATTAGAAACAAATGAAAAATACACAACCCTACAAAAGTAACACTAGAATGGCCCACAAAACATCACTTCATCCCACAAAAAACAAGGCCCATGCGTTGGGAAAGAAAAAAAAAACAAAGCAAAAGCTGTCGGTAGGAAGAAGACCAAGATTCGGTCAAAAGAGTTTGATTAAAAAACCACTTTTTCTACCACTTTCTACATTAAATAACCCCCACCATCACAAAAAAAAAACCCTACCCACCACTTCAAATCCCGACAGCCCCCAACTCTCTCTCCCTACCCAATTCCCAATTTCCCGATCCCTAACTCCCGGTGGTCCCTCTTTCACCTAAAAAAAACCGACGCCGGTGGTCCAAAAAGTGCACCGAGAGGGATCTTGAAGAGCACCGAGAGGGATCTTACAAAAATCATGTCGGGACAACAGGTTAGTTAGCGGAATCTTGATTAATTTTATTTTGTTTCGATAATTTTTATCATAAATCGAAATCCCTCTCGTGTTTACCTATTTCCCTCTCGTGTTCACCTATTTCCCGCTCGAGCGGGAAATAGGTATACACGAGAGGGAAATTGGTTAATTCCACTTGTAATAATTTAGTCGATTTTTAGTCATATTTTCTTGAATTTTGTTATTCAATAGGTTAATTTTAAATTGTTTAGTTAATTAATTCGTGATGTTTATTATTATTTTCGTAAAGTTGATTGCGAATTTATTTGTTTCTTGATGTTTATTTTTTTTAGTGACAATCCATTAAATTAAATGAATATCCATCTCGGCCTGAGCTATTTCCCGCTCGGTATAGCCTATTTCCCGCTCGAGCGGGATTTGGTACACGAGAGGGAAATAGGCTTAAATGCATGCTACTACGTTTTAGTATTATTTTCATGGAATTTCAGTATTAATTAGGTGAATTTAAACAATGTTCAATTAATTAGGTGAATTTAAACTATGTTTCGTGATTTTTAGTATTATTTGGTTAAAGTTTAGTATTAAGTAGGTATAAATTAACTGAGACCATTAATATCATGATCCCGCTCGGTTGAACCTATTTCCCTCTCGATATACCTATTTCCTGCCCGAGCGGGAAATAGGTATACCGAGAGGGAAATAGGTTCAGACCGAGCGGGAAATAGGTTTAAATTACTGCTACGAATTCAGTCAGTTTTCAGTATTATTTTCGTGAATTTTAGTTTGAATTGGGCGAATTTTAAATTGTGAAATTAATTGACGTGAATTTTAGTGAAGAAATGGATGTGAATTTCGTAAATTTTAATTTCTAATTTTAAATAAATAATTAGTTAGTCATATTTTGATAGATTTTCTGTTTTTTTTAGATTACGTTCAAGAGACCGGATACGATCAATCATCAGTCGTCGATTAGCACGTATTACAAGACCAAAGTTTTAGAAGATGTTCGTAAGACATTGTAATCTATTGGTGGGCAGGAGCTACTGGATAGATTTCTAGCAGGGTGCTTTGGGCACTTCATTTATTGGAAGCCGGGGCAGAAGTGCAGTATGGCCTTGCATCACGTGTTGTCACGTGAGATTAATTATCCGGGTGCTGAGGAGTACGACATGTGGTTTCATGTAAATGGAGCAAACATCCGTTTTTCCTATCCAGAGTATGCCCTTATTATTGGCTTGGTCTTCGGCTCGTCCGACTTTAGACCTTCGGACGACCATGACCTATGAGGTGTGGAGGTGTATCGGCTCTTTTGTAATGGGATGCAGATTAGTGTTGCGGCCCTACTGGATCGGTTCACCAACACGCGGGAACTGGTCAGAGATGAAACTAGTGAACTTTACCTCCGGGTGGCTCATGTGTTAGTATTATATTTGTTATTACTTGGTTACGATCCGAAGAGGCATGTTGCTGCTTGGGTGTGGAAATTGGTTGATGATGTGGAGGCGTTTCAAAGATTTCCTTGGGGATCCTACAGTTATCTGAATCTAAAGCACTACATTAACAACATACAGAGCTCGCCGAAGTACCACTTCTACGGTTCAGTGTGGGCTTTTCACGTTTGGTCCCTAGAAGTACTTTCAGATTTAGCTGCCGATGTAGGGAGTCTTGCTTCGCCGAATGCACGACCCAGATGCCTTAGATGGAAATTTCGGAGCAGAACTGGAATGGAGCTTGAGCCTATCTTTTCTCTACAGGTATTTAATTATTTAATTAATTAAATTTATATTGGCATTTATTCTGTATTTAATATTTATTTTTTATTTATTGAAGGTCTCTCGTGTCACTATGTTGGAACCGTATGGCGACGAGGCGCAGAGTTTGTACATGCAGTCCACTTGTACCCAAATGCCCTTGCAGTGGACTTTGTTGTACCGCACAATCCGTTACGGCACGGGGAACAGTTTCCCCGTCATGAGCGTGAGGCAGGGCAGTTTCAGGAGGTTGATGAGGCAGTGGAGGATGTCCCTCGAAGAAGAGAAACACAGAGAGAGGTGCGTCTGATTATGTTGAGCATGAAGATCATTTTGAGGAGGAACGTCAACCTCCTGCTCGAGATAAGGGGAAGCGTACTCGTCAGAAGGGATCATCATCGTCGAGCAGCGGAGGAGATCACCACCGTCGAGACAGTGACCGACGTTGGATGAGACAAGAGTTGGAAAAATCTGAAGATCGTTTGCTCGAGAAAATGGATAAGAGATGGTTGCCTCGATTTCAAAAGTGGTTTGAAGATTTGTTTGAGAATATACGATGTGGATCTTCACGTCGTCGCAACCCCGTGTACGAGCCCACTTTTCGAGGAATGCCTACTCCTACATCACGTCAGCCGTCTGTTCATGAACCTGCATACGAGAGTGCTCGACGTCAGTCATCTGTTCATGAACAAGTTCCTCCACGAATGCCGTCTGTTCATGAAACACACTTTGTACAGCTGGAGGTTCCTGCTCGTCATTCGTTGCCTGAGCTCGGATCTTCGATTGTCCCGATTGAACAGTATGGTAGTTTTCTGCACGATCCATATCGTCATTCGATGGATATCCCTAGTGGTCGTGACGAGGCCATGTGGCAGAGTCTTAGGCAGGTAAGCATTTTATATAATAAGCACATATTTTTCAATTGTTCATCTTTTAATTGAGCACTTGTACTAATTTAATATCCGTATAAATTTAGACAATTGGAAAAGCATTTGAGAACATCCAGGCTTCATATGCTGGACAAGAAGCTGTGATGAGAACGCCCATCGATGCAGTGCCTATTTCTCAGGTGGGTGCATGCGACGATGAAGATGATGAGCCGTTCAGGGTACCTCGTAGAGGAAATAGGAAGAAGAAACATGCAGCAGCAGTCCGTACACCCATGATTGCCAGTAGGGCACCAGCAGACCTGGATATCCAGTTGGTTCAGGCGTACGAGGTGTTTCTAAGTGGCCCACCTGACCAATTTATGGTTGTGACTGCGAGTGGGGGTTATCTTCCGCATCAGTGGTGGAGGGTGTTGGAAAATCCACACACTGACATAATCGTTGGGGTAAGTAAATATAATTATTATATTTACTTCACTTGTTTATTTATTTATTTATTTTGGGTATATTTGTTGAATAATATATGAATTGTATTAGTGTTTGTAGGTTTTGGACCTGCACCTGCTATGGTTGAGGAAACGGATTGTTGACCGTGACAACGTGCTGGATAATGTCACGGCTAGAAATACTGTTCTCTTGGATTGTGGTGTCTTCGTAAGTTTTATTTTTTGTATTCTCTACCTAAAATTCATTTCATATTTCCAATATGTTTTCTATTTTCTGTGTATAACTATGAAGTGAATTTCAAACAGCTCCAACTCCAAGGTGAATGGGAAAAAAATATTTTGAGCATAGAGATCGAGACCCGTTGAGAGGAACTTGGGCTATGTATGCAGACTGGGAGGCTCCAAAAAGCATATGTTTTGGAGCACATGGATTGAATGCAGGTGACTCACAGTCGTCGTTTTTTGATGCACATCACGTAAGTAAATAACTTCTTTATTTATGATTTTCTGCAATTAATTATTTTTAAATTAACTAATATTTGTACATTTAATGCAGATCATTATGGTATGTCTGATCGGTGGCCATTATGTAGTAGTCCGAATTGATATGTTAGCATGGACTGCCGAGTTGTATGATCCCCTCTATTACAGCAAGGATAGGAAAGTGCAAGATGGGAGAGTTACTCAATTAACACCACTTCTGAAGTTGTGGGCTCGGGTGCTCGATTGTTCATTTTATTGGAGGCATAACCGGATTGGAAGAGCAGCCGAGGAAGATCCATTGAAGCTCGTTGTCCCTCCAGCAGTGGATCAATTCAAGCAAATGGACAATTACAATTGTGGGCTCTATGCACTTATGACTATTGAGCGATTAATTAGTGGTTCGCCCTCTATACCTTGGGGTAATACACACACCAAACAGTATAGGAAGAGGGTGGCGACCGTAATATATGGCCTATGTCATCCACCAACGCAGCAGGAACAGGAACAATATGAAGAAATATGTAGGGCAGCTGCTGCGGCTTCATCTTCCAATCGTTCAATTTTGTGATATGCACGCAGACTATTAATTTATTTTCATGCTATTTATTTCCACTATTAATTTTTCATCGCCACTATTACAAATATTAAGTGAAATTCAAAACTGACTAAAAATCGACCGCAAACAGAATATCCCGCTCGAAAATGTGAAGATCCTTCTCGAGAGGGATCTTCACATTTTCGAGGGATCTTCACATTTTCGAGCGGGATCTTCATATAATCGAGAGGGATATTAATATGCACTAGCGTAATCTTTATATACACACTTTATGTATTAAAAGCCGACCGCAAAGTGAAGATCCCTCTAGAGAGGGATCTTAACACTTGCGAGCGGGATATTTATATACACGAGAGGGATCTTCGTAAGTTTTTTTAATTATTTTCATGCAATAACTTCTTTATTTATTCATAAAATTATATCTGACGCATTCAATTATGTGATACATGACTTCGGCGAGTATGGCCATATTCATGACATACACTACATCTCTTACGAGCTTGACTCTCCGTAACAGCGCGTCGCTGGTTAACTCTCGGACGTCCGGGAAGAGAAGAGATAGCTGGAGGTAAGACTAATGTATTGTCTACTTCAATTGGAAGAGTCCAATCTTCTTTGTGCGGAACACGAAGTATAAGATATTTGTATGCGTCTATCCAAGCTTCTCTTTTGTAGTACAATTGCACGTAATCATATATCGTCTCTCCATTTTTGCTGCAATTTCAACCAATCACACAATTATAGATTTTAAGTGATAAAATTATCAAAATCAATGTGATAAACTTACAGTATCGTAGCAATAGCATGAGAACAAGGCATTCCACCCAATTGAAATTCACAGCAGGTGCATGTCTTCACATGGAGATCTACTTTGAAATATCTCTTACCATCATGCACGTTGAAGGTCAAGCCCGGTGCACGAGCTGCATTGTACCTCAATGCTTTGTTCATATATTGCGTCAGTTTTTTAGATGCTTCAGGAGTTAATATGTCGTCATCGTCATTCGCCTCTTCATGTCTCTCATCAAACCATTTCTCGATGACATGTCTGATTGCATCAATCATTGAGCATATGGGAAGTCGTCGAGCCCACAACAATATGCCATTCCACGACTCTGCTGCATTTGATGTCAGTTGGCTGTAACGTGGAATTGGACAACAGCTCCGAGCCCATTTCTCCCGTCCAACACTCATTAATTTCTGGTATGCAGCTTCGCTCTCTCGACGGATTTTATTCATTGCATTTTCATAAACTGAATGGCGATATGCATATGCAGCTTGTTCATACAAGGTAGTAACCACTTTTCTGAACAGCTTCAACTTGTTGAGTAAGTGATAATAGCACAGACCGTGAACTGCATCAGGAAAAATAGCGTTAGCTATCGAGACATGAGCATCAGAGACAATGACTGTATTCGTCAATTCCCCATATGCAACTCTAAAACGCTCGAGGAACCACTTCCAAGAGATATCATTTTCGATTGGTCCAACACCTATCGCCAATGGGAATACCTGTTATTGGCATCATTCGTCACAACGACAAACAAGATACCTCTATTTCTGCCTTTGAGATGAGTTGGCGGACTATCCAAGCATCAGAGTTTCTGCGGGATGATGCTCGCAACTCGAAAGGGAAATTTTGCAAATGCCTGCAAATCCATCTGAGACGCTTCGTATCAGATGATACAACTTTGTATTCAGCTCCAATCTCCATGTGCCACAAGCCGGCTGCAATATTTAGATCATCTTTGCTTTCAAAAATATAACCAACCTTTAACTCAGCATCATCTGTCGGGTCATTTTCTCGTGCAACGAGTGAAATCGTAGCATCGAGCGGAATCACCGGAACCAACCAACTGCCGAGATCCTCGAAATTCACTCCTTCATCCCTACGAATCCATGCTGCATGCTCCGCAATCATGGATTTTGTCATGTTATCCTCCGACGCTTCACTATCGGATTCGGGTTTAGATTCTAGAATATAACTTTCATCATCTCCTTCATTTGTATCTTCATCATCGTTGCTTTCTTGTTCATCATTGCGAGAAGTTGCTCTCCTTGGGAAAGAGGTCTCTGGAACAGGCATTTGGGGGATAGAGGAATATTCAGGTGTTGATGTCGATCCGTAATTACCTCCAGCGGAATATGGATTATCAAACCAATTTGAGGAAACCATCTGTCTTTGGATATGATCCATTTCATCCGAATATGTTCCGCCGAAGTCGTATCCAAAGGATGAAGAGCGCGGTTCTTCAAAAGAAGGAATATATACGTCCGTGTTGTTGTGAATCACGTATACAGTTGGGAAATATTCCATCATGCACAACTGATCAAATTGGTGATCGTTGTGCAAGAGGGCTTTCATGGTGCGTCATGTACGAGACCGCGATAAATAATACAACTCGTACTGTGTACTAATCGAATTTCCATTCAACATAATATCGATGTTGTATCTCAAATTTATGAGAGATTGAGAGGCCGCCATAAGTTGAATAATCTGTTCAAATCCGCCCGCGTACGTACAATCGTGCCATTGTCCGCCGTATTTGATAGTGAAGTACTTCCATTCATCCATCTATATAAAATTAAAAACGAAAAATGATTAATAAACAGAATTAGAATACAAAACACCAAAATCCCTCTCGGTATACCTATTTCCCGCTCGAGCGGGATTATGATGTACCGAGCGGGAAATGAGTTATGCGAGAGGGAAATAGTACCATTTAATGCGTTGCATAATTTATATCTTAAAATGTAATTTTCGCTCATTATAGATTGATCTAGTAACGAATCCCGATTTATTTTGTATAATTACTAAATAGATTAATAAAAGATGAACATTAGAAATTAAATGAACTATAATGCTGTAAAAAATTACCTCAATCAACAACCTCCGAAGATGAGTGAATTTGTAAGTCAATTCTCTAATTTTTTCGTAGATACTTGTAGTGAATTTTCTAATTCTTCGTAGATGTGTTTTGATCCTCGCTTCACTGTAAGAAATATATAAAAGTGAAAAGTGAAACTGGTATGGATTCACGTGAAAATTGTACATAAAATGTACAATTTCATTTACAGCTATACTACAGTCCAAAAAGAATAGGTGTGGCGTGCCTGCATTGTGCAAGTAATTCACGCAGTGCACAGACAAAAAATTGAAGATCCCTCTCGAGAATTGAAGATCCCACTCGACAAAACTGAAGATCCCGCTCGAGTATATGGATATCCTGCTCGACAAAATGAAGATCACGCTTAGGGAATTGAATATCCCGCTCGGGCGGGATATTACATTTTTCGAGCGGGATATTCATTTTATCGAGTGGGATTTTCATTTTTTGGCTCTTCATGGGGTTATTGTCTTTTTTGGTATGATTTCTATATTTTTCGTCTTTATTTAAATATGCAGCAGATATTTATTACTATTAATAATATATATAAAAGAATATTAATAACCAATGATTAACTACTTTATCAAACTTTCATGCAAGACACAAGTACACTTTTCTTACAATGTGTAAGTGATTAGCAATCATTAGTCACTTTTTGATTAAAATAAATCACAATCAAAGGTCATGTTGGCTCTTCAAACGAAAAGTGTGTAAAATTCATTTGTTTTGGAGGAGGTGTGTATTTTTTATTTGTGTAAAGTGAAAGTGTGTATTTTTATGGATTAGCACTAAGGGGATTATAGGTAACTAGAAAGTAATTAAGTAGTAATTAAAGTTTATTATCATAATTAGAGTCTAATCAAATTATAGCTTATTAATCTCAATTATGATTTATTAATCTTCAATCCTACTGTACAACCAACCCTACGGTAGGATTGATCCTAATTAGAGGATAATTAAGAGAGATTAGGGGGTAATTAGGGTTTTGTTAATTTCAGTTAGAGTTTATTAATCTTAATCAAGATTTATTAATCCTAATAATAAGAGGTTATTAATTTTCAATTAAATTAATTTTAACTAGAAATTATTAATCTCCAATTAAAATTTACTACTCCCTCCGTCCTGCTCATATTGTCTTCCTTTTCTTATTGAGCTCTTCCGCTCAAATTGTCTTATTCCAAATAAGAAAAGAATTAACCTGATGAGACCTACCAACTTTCTATATTGTTATCCTTGTTCTTAATCTCCGTACCCAATAGTAACATGACAATATGAGCGTGACGAGAGAGTATTAAACAACAATTAGAATTAATTATTAAAAACATTTAAAACACGGTGCACCGCATGTACAAGAGTTTGCCACCAATAGTATAAATTAAACTTTGAAATGGTGGTCAGGGGTAAATCCGTAAATTGGTATTTCACCAGAGAATTCTGTTCTTCATGCCGTCGGCCGGACTTCACCGAGCTCACCTTTATTCAAGCCGGGCCCGCTTCCCCAACTGCGAACAACCTGTTCGGACCAGGTAATTGCTGTGAAATTACGAAATTGGACACAGTCACCATCAATGGCGCACTGCTCTGTCTTATACTATTATTAATTAATAATATGTCAGCTTCTAAACAAATGCTAAATTCCTAATCAGAACGTGGAAACGTTGATTAATGCTAATAAAACCCCTAAAACAAACCTACCGCGAGATTTGGAAATTCATAACTTATTTTCTCTTGTAAATATTGAACACACATTTGATAGTCCGCACAGTCGTACACTGAAAACCTAACAGTCTGCGAATTTTGAGTGGATTTATTAGGAAATGGCGTGCCGTGTTCGCATCGAATTACTCGCTCTGCTCGATCTCTTAGTCGGATTTTTTTGAATGTTTTTTCGGAGTGATCGCGTGAAGAATGTTGGAGAATCTTCAGAAATCTGATGATTTTCCGTGTTTTGATTTTTTGAATTTATCGTTTTTTGTGGTTTTTGCTGATTGAATTGTAGATGAGTGTTTGAGGTTGCGTGAAAAGTGGCAGTAGTAACCATTGGAGGTGGGCAAAATGAGCAGCAGCCAGGTGAAAAACGTGAGTGTTCGCGACCTAGTGGAGGAAGCTAAGAAGCGGATTGTTTTTTTGATCGTAAGCGTTGTTGGATTGTCCTACCTCATGTCATGTAAGTGATTGTTCATCCCTTTCTTCTTTCCCTTTTCCCTTTTTCTTTTATAATAGAATTGATTTTCAGGTTTGAAATCATAAGTTTTACTGCTCACTGCTTGTGTTTAGGATGTTAGATTAGTGAAAGGCGTAGTCTTGTTTAGGTGTAACTTAATTGCTATCATTCTTAAGTTATTTGCTGTTTTTATGGGAGTTTTATCCGGTTATTTCGTGATTATTGATAGGATTTTTGCTTTTAGTTTTCTATTTCCTCTACCAGATTTGGTAACTAAGATAAGCAAATTGATGATAGCATGCATAAAATAAAACTTGGGGATGAATTTTATAAGAGTTTGAGATTTGGGGATTCATGGAGCTATAATGAGAACATTTTTCTATCCTATAAATATCTTGTTGATTGTTGTTTGTTGGATTATGCACTTCTCAAACTGTTCATTCAGACTGCTAATCTTGATGTTGCAGTTATAGTTGCAAGTTAAATTTGATGTTTTTGTCATAACATTGCTAATTACTACGATACAGTTACATTTCACATGTGGGTTACTTGTGGTTGAGAGAACATGTTATATGTTTTCTTTCTTGAGAACTGCTTCACTAAAACTCGTTTGCCATGAGATTACGAACATAAATTTTCCACATTGATTGGTTCTGTCCTTGCATGGGATCAACACATTTAAGAACAACAGAAAGTAAGGATTCGATTGTTTTATCAGAAGGATAGGTTCTTGGAAAAACTTATCGATCATGACAAGTCCCCAAATTTATTAGCATATGTCTATTTACACGATTAAGCATACCAGATGGGCACTTGATAGGACGAAATACAAACAAACAATGAAATTAGAATTGTGAAAGGCTTTTGCACGGGGGTAGCATTTTGAGGAAGAGCACCAAGTGAGGACTAGATTTTCAATCACAAGGATAATTTTATAGGAAAAAGAAAAAAATTCAACTGGTTATTGTTGATTATCCAAAAGTTATATTCAGTCTTGTTTCTTTGATGACACTTGCAAGGTTTTTACTTTCTCGTGTTTCAGCAATTAATTTCCTTTTCCTGTTGCAGTAACAAGTTCCTCAGTTCTAGTCAACTTGGCTCCTGCTCTATTGTTAATCATCATACTTCGCTATTTGTCTCTGGACATTGATATACGGAGGAAATCTGCAACTTACCAAAGCAAACAAACATCAGCAAACATTTCTTCTAATAAAAATACTCTTAGGGGCCTTAGAGTTGAGACCGAAATGTCTGACTGGAAGTGTAATGTGAACTCTCCTGTTGTTGAAGATGCAATTGAAAAATTCACGAGACATATTGTCTCCGAGTGGGTGACAGATCTGTGGTACTCACGCCTAACGCCAGATAGACAGGGCCCTGAAGAGCTTGTACTGATCATGAATGGTGTACTTGGAGAAATTGCAAGTCGCATGAGAAATATTAATCTAATAGATCTTCTAACCAGGTTCAATTCTTCGATATTTTACTGACCAGTTTCTTCTTATCAATGTAGGGTCTGAATGGCATTTTTAGATGGGTATTTGCTTGGCATTTTGCAGGGATATCTTCAGTGTTGTATGTCGTAGGCTGGAGCTCTTTCGTGCAACAAAAACAAAGATTGAGAGACATCAATCAAGATTCTTGACCGTTGAAGAGCGAGATATAGAATTAAAGTCTCTTCTGGCTGCTGAGAACAAATTGCATCCCATCTTATTTTCTGCTGAAGCTGAGCATAAGGTTGTCCCTATTTTGGCACATCTCCTTGCATTCTAGCAACCACAAGCAGAAATTGTTGCATGTTTTCGTTGATTGTCAAAGTTTTCTTTTGATTAATTTTGGAGTACAACAGGTTCTCCAGCATGTTGTGGATGGCCTTATTGTACTTACATTTAAGCCAGAGGATCTGCGATGCTCTTTATTCCGCTATATTACTAGAGAACTCCTTGCTTGTGTTGTAATACGTCCGGTGCTGAATCTTGCTAATCCCAGGTAAGTAGATTGCTCATTATGATTTCTTAACACGCTATATCTCTATGTGTTATGGTCAACATGTATTCTCTATGCTCTGCCTAATTTGGTATTTTTCTGCTCTGTGAAATTTGGTGGCAGGTTTCTTAATGAGAGAATAGAATCTTTTATTCTATCTAGAAAAACTGAAAAAGAAGGTGTGGTGACAAATGCAGCATCAGAGTCTAGAACAAATGCACCTCCTAGGATTCCATCTGATCATATCACACAGATAGCAGATCCTTCTGTCAAGGGTGTTGAACTGGTGCAATTGAAGAAGGATGAAAAAAACAAAAATGCCAATAGTCATGCATCAAATGTCGTGAATGGAAAAGTTTTTTCTAAGGATCCATTGCTTTCCATGGATACACGGTCAACTCGCTCTTGGAATTCTTTTCCAGATACTCACAGTGGTGAAGGAAGAGGTATTCAAAGAGACCTCTCGGGGGGAGGATGGGGTAATGCACTAGATGAGTTTTCTCAAATAAAAACCGAGTCCTTGGCTCCAGAACATTTTGAAAATATGTGGACAAAAGGAAGAGACTACAGAAGGAAGGAAGATACAAATCAGAGGAACTCTGTGGTGGGGGTGTCCAATTCAACGCAGACAAATGGTCTTCCCGTGCAGAAGAAAAAGGAGCAGAATACAACAGTTAATACTACGGGGAAAGATTTGTCCAACTCTGGATTTAATAGAAAGCTAGATGAAGACAATGTCGAATCCTTACACGAGGAGGATGATCTCGAAAGTGTGCCTTCTGATGAGGTTGAATCCTGGAGCAGTAGTTATACTGAGGAGGATGATATGACCAGTGTTATGGGTCTTGACTCTCCAGGTGTTAAAGTTTGGGATGGTAAAAATAAAAGAAATTTCAGCCACATTCATCATCCCCTAGAAACCTTTGTCAGGAACAAGAGCACGAAAACCAGGAACAGTCAGGTTCGTTCTAGAATACAGAGAACAAAGTCTGCAAAGAAAAAATCTCGATCTAGTACTCATAATGGGCAAGTCTGGCAAGAGGTAGACAGAAAGAGTTTTTTATTAGGAGAAGAGCAGGATGTGTTAAGCTACTCCAAAGTGACAGGCAAGCCTGGAGACTCGAGTGAGGACTCTGAGGCAGAGCTATCGGGTAGAATTAATAGTGGAGCTACAACTTCATCGTCTATGTCCTATGCTTCTTTACCAGAAAGTCGAAGTCTGGCTGCTAATTTGGCAAAAACTTCAGTAATTGCTGAATCATATTTTAAATTAAGATGTGAGGTACTCCAATCCCACTTTACATTTTCTGCTATTTTGACTATGCTTGATTGCATGTTCTATGCTTGAAGATGCTTAGAATACTCATTTACTTTTGCAGGTATTGGGTGCCAATATTGTAAAGAGTGGGTCCAAAACCTTTGCTGTTTATTGCATTTCTGTTACAGATATGAACAATCACAGTTGGTCTATCAAAAGAAGGTAGCACGATATTCTTTAGTTTTTCTTATTTATGTATCAACTCCTGCTAAGATGTTTTTTTAGGCTATTTTTTTCGTTCTTTTTGGGTAATTTGGCTTGACAACGTATGTGTTCATGTCCTCATCCAAATAAATAGAGTTTTAGATGAGAGTTAAATAATTGAGTAGTTGATGCAACTTGACATGCAAAATAAGTGGGTGTGAGGGGTTGTCAGATAAAAAATCTTCCTGTTTCAGGAGAAAGGTCAATTTTCTAAAGCTAATGTTGTGTTATTTCTGATGCTGACAGGTATCAACACTTTGTGGAGTTACATAGGCGTCTCAAAGAGTTCCCCGAATATAATCTCCATTTGCCACCAAAGCATTTCCTGTCAACTGGACTAGATGTGTTTGTCATCCAAGAGCGATGCAAATTGCTTGACCAGTATCTTAAGGTCCTGCATTACTTGCATAGATATATTTTCTATATGCATTATAAATTTGCATTTTACTTATTATATGTTTCCTGCTCACATATACTTAATATAGTAAATCGTTATCTTTGAACCTAGCAGTAAAATCGGCACCAGAGGTAGAACTGTGAGCACATGATTAGACAAGTGCATGGGTGAGATTTAAAAGGAAACATGCTGTTACAAGCTCAAAGGGCTTTTGACATGTTTTTGAAATTTGTAAGATGCAAAAATGCATATTCTTGTAAAATATTGTTGAGCTATAAGATGCTACATGTTCTAATTTTCTTCTTTACCTTTTTCTTGGGGAAGGGGGGCTGCCGAAGAGATATTCCCCACAGTTAAACTTGAATTAACTGCTGTATAATCTGTAAACCAAATACATTAACTTGCTTCTGAAGCTTGAGTTTTGAGATGTTACCACATCTCGTTCTATTCTTTGCTTGGTGGGGTCCTGGGGAAAAGGAAGGGGGGAGGAATCTTGGTGTATAGATTCTATGGCACTTTAGTCAGCCTGGAAAGGTAAATATAACTTTGTCATTTACTTCTTGTAGGACTATAGTGGCTGTAAATTAATTAATAAATATTTTTAAGAATGAACCTGTAAGCTGTTGACACTTTAGTGAGCTCAAATGCTCTGCATGGTCTAGACATTTTAATTCCTGAAAAGTTGTGAAACAATTTTCACAGCAAAAATTAGCTCATCAGTTCATATTTCTGATATTTCTACTAAGTTATCTTTTATCATGATATTAGCTGCTTTACATCACTTCTCTTGTTTGCGATTGCATTGGTTGCGAACATGTGAATATTGTTGGCCACGAGCTCCATAACAGTATTTCTAGAATTACTTACCTGTTAATTTATTAAGCATGCTGATAATAAGCTTATATGGATATCATCCATCTAGTCCAACATGCTTTTACCACATTGAATGGACGCGCTAGATTCATTTCATTTTTTATTTTGCTTTGATTTATTTTAATTCAATAATTGGTCATTTTTTATTTAATTTTTTTAATTCCTCAACCATGGTTTCACCCGTTTTTCAAGGAATGTCTGATTTTGGATGATATTAATTCCATAAAATCCCAGTGTATCTTTTCTTTGTCTTATTCTTATTTTCTAATTAAGAATTAATTTATAAATTCAAGATTATAGTCAAGTAGTTTCATTATTATACAGTTCCGTTTGGATGCTAGAATTCTGTGGTTCGAGACTATGCATGAATTTATATGCTTATCAATCTCATAAGTAAGTGGAATTGTTCTCTTATAAGTCTGACCTCTAGACTTTCTCTCTTTCCACTGTTTTGCAGAAACTTCTGCAATTTCCAACTATTTCCTGCTCGATCGAAATTTGGGATTTTCTTAGTGTTGATTCTCAGGTTTAAAATATGTTACTTACAGTTTCCAAATTGTGAGAAGCTTATACTAACTAGTCTCCTGCCACGTTGCTCGACTTCTAATTTTCTGTTCTGACACTGCAGATGTATATGTTTTCAGATTCATTGTCTATAATTGATACTCTTTCAGGTGAATATCTGAATAGCAGGTCTCCTTTCATCTTGATTTACCTTTTTCATCGCTTCAAACTGATTTTGTTTCAGTTGACCTAGATGAAACAGGACTCCCAAAGAGTAAGGACTACAGGGATAGCGTAGGGCCTGTATATGACCAGTTATCATCCAAAAAAGAAATTCAGAGTCATGGAAACCAAGATTCTGCTTCTCGAATCAAGGGTGACCATGCTTCTGATGGATCAGGTTTGAAAGCAAAAGGGCAAGCTCCGTCTTCATCAAAAAAGCCTGAAAAGGAATTCAAAAAGGGCTTTGATCACTCAAATAATGGCTCAGAAAACTCAGAAAATTCAGAGCAAAAGAACATAAAACGGTCCAGAAACTTAGAAAGGACCGTCGATACAGACCATAAAAATCCACATTCTCTTGCTGCTGAAGATTCCTTGCATCCAATGCTTCCCAGTGAGGTCATTTTTCATTTTCTTTCTCGGCTTATTTCTTTATCCGATCTAACTAAGAATAGTATCTTCTCATTGCTTTTATGCCCTTTGCATAATGCTTTATATCATTTTATGTCGATATATTTCTCCTCTTATTGATTTTTCTTGCTGACAAGCTTATTTTGTTTTTTCTCCTTTCCTTTTTCCCACAGTGGGTGCCGCCAAATCTTAGTGTTCCCATTTTCGATTTCGTTGATGTCATTTTACAACTTAAAGATGGTGGATGGATCAGGTATTAAATTTGTATACATATGGGAACTCAATACAAGGTTTGTTTGTAAAAGTTTTTCCTCATGCCTTTGATTGTGCACTATTGCTGTGATTACAGGAGAAAAGCTTTCTGGGTAGCCAAACAAGTTTTACAACTGGGTATGGGTGATGCTCTTGATGATTGGTTGATTGAGAAAATACAGAGTCTTCGTAGGGGATCCATGGTTGCTTCTGGGATCAGGCGGTTGGAGCAGGTAATTTGGAATCTCAATTCTATTGATTTTGGCCAGTTTTGTGGGCTTCCCTATTTGCTTGCGAGCAAATTTGAGCTCTAAATCTGGATGACAATGACAGTGTTCTGGCTATTTATGAGTTCTCTGAGTGCTGCATGTGTTTGCTGTGCTCTATTCCTCCAAGAAAATAAATGGATTATAATATAATCATTAATTACTGGTACACATAGATACTATGGCCTGATGGAATATTCATAACTAAGCACCCTCGGAGGCAGCGCCCTTCTCCTGATACCCCAGCCCCTAGGGACCAAAATTCCGCTCCATATTCTTCACCTGAAAAGGGAGATACCCTGACATTGGAGGAAATACAACAAAAGGAAGCTGAACGGCGAGCCAAACTTGTATATGAACTGATGATTGGTAATATTTTAAATGTCCTTTCTAATCTCTCTCATTTTGAGTCATTTGAAATTGAATGGAAGTTATTCATCGACCTTTCTTGGAAACAGTAACGAGTTGAGACATTTTCTGCAGACAAGGCTCCAGCAGCTATTGTAGGCCTTGTTGGACGTAAGGAATATGAGCAATGTGCGAAAGATCTCTACTATTTCATTCAGGTTATCATCATTCTTAAACTGTCTCATAGCATCCAAATACAAACTGACAACCGTGATTGATATATCATAGTAGCAAAGATGATCCTTCTAGCATGACTGCACTTCAACTGCATTTCCTGTTGCAAATTAATATATCTTTTGTATGTGTGGCATTTCCTTATAGATATGCCTACAAATGCATATCTATTTTTCGTACCTAAATACCAAGCACAGAACATTGGACATATTATACTGTGCTATGCTCTATGGAGCACAAAATTTAAGTTTGATTGAAAAAAATGATGATACTTTTGCTTATATCAGCCTCTAGTCTAGGTGACCAACCCCACCAATATATAAGTCCTGTATCAACCATTGATTACAGTATTATCCTTGTTTGTCTATATTGATGTAAATTGTTTAATTCAGTAAAAACGGTCTCATGGGGCACGAGTTTGTAATCTCTCTGCTTAAAGAAAAACAATGTGTGCAACATTCTGTAGTCAAAACATCTTAGTTTGGGATTAGTGTATTACAGAAACTGCTGTTGCTACTTTTGCTTCTGCATTTTTAGTGATAAATCATGTGTGCCTGCTATAGTTGTCATTGATTTTCCGATTACCCATTTGCTGTGTTTAGACTTTAAAAAAAAAAAAATGCATATCCTTCCTCTTATTTGATTTGTTGAATAGTGGAAAATCTTGCTATACTCAATCATAATTGACGGACTGATGTACTGTGCTTGCAGTCATCCGTTTTTATGAAGCAGCTAGCTTTCGATCTTCTCGAGCTGCTGCTATTGACTGCATTTCCGGAGCTTGATTATGTTTTCAGAGAATTGGATGAGGTCAAAGAGAAGTTTGGCAAACTCAACACATAGAGGTGAGGGATAGGGGAAACAAAAAAAGAAAGATAAAGAAAAAAGAAAGGAAAAGAGTGATTTCTTGCTTGAAGAGTGTAATTAGAGCTGTCAAGTAAGCGTGTACAGCGACATCTTTATTTTCATACACACCATTGAAAAAATACCATATTTTTGCAGCCGCATTTTGTGTATTTCAGAGGCTGGAGTAGAATTTCTTCATTGTTGTAATTGGCCTAGTAATTTGCTTTGAGTCTTCCTCATTAATGCAGTGCATAGGCATGTATGTATTTTTATACGTAGTAATAGAGTTTTCAACACCAAATATTCCCGCCCATATTTTCCACTAGAAATCGTTTCACATTTTTTAATTGATTTACCTAATAATAGACATTAACCACGTCCAATCATTTTTTCAGTTCAATGCTAAAATATCATTATAAGGTTTGAAACGGCCGCAAATGAGTTGACACAGAATTAAGATGATTAAATAAGAATTCTGCTAAATGCTATAGAAAAACTGAAGCTAGTTATTTTTAATTTTAGTCTATTTAAATATTTCATTCAAGAATTTATCAATTACATAATTTAGTTTCTTTTTCCTCCTGTTTGGAATAATGATGTGAAGAAAAACAAAAGCGTGATTAATCTTGCACTGCCAAATGAGTTTCGAGCTCTTGTTAAATTGAAATTTGATATTTCAAACACATATTTCATCCAAAAAAATTTTTAGGTACCTATAAAGTTCTAGAAACTTATTTATATATTGTGTTTTAATATTCTAGTCAATTTAATATATTCTAACTAAATATATTATTCAATCAATCGCAAGTCCAATTTTATGGATTTTGACATATTATTAACAATAGATATTGTCATAATTATCATACCCTCCGATCCCAAAAAATATGGTTAATTTGTCATTTTGAAACATTCTCAGAAGTATGGTTTCTCATTTTAAGACATGATCCCACTAACTTTCTAATATTATAAATCTAACAACAAATTAAACAAGTGGATCTTACTCCACTCAAAATAAATCTACCCAAAGTTGGGGGACGGAGAGTATTTCTTATATTATACTGTATATGATATTTACATTATTGTCCTTAAATAAATGATATAATGGGAATATAATAGGCACTCCAAATGATGTAAAACATCACTCTTTTTATACAAGTATAGATATATCAAAAAATGGCTACAACCGAAGAATATAGGTAATAAGCAACCGAGTTCACCATAAAAGCATAAGAAAGCTGGTTCACTGAATTGCAAGGAATGACTACAACCTAGGACCTCAATCAGGTTTCATTATGTAAAAACCCATCATCACTTTCTGCAAAGATTCCTAAACAAAAATTTTACTAGATGGAAGAAAGCAAGACCACTGTGAACAGAAACAATGCATACAGGACATTTGTGATATTGCATATAACTGCATTAAGTTTGAAAAGCACAAGCCTACCCATTCTACCATCAATTGGATATGCAAAATTGGCATTTCCAATCGCCTAAATAAAACATTATAAATCAGACAAAGAGCCACATAGCACTGACGCTATGACAAGCAAGAGAAAGAGCAATAAACATGGGTAACAAATTATGGAAAGACTAAGGTCACTTTGTGAATGAAAGCCTCTTCCTGAGACTAACAAACCATGATAATACTGAAAATAGCTGAGGTCTATAACACACGAACAAAGACCAGAATGTGAATAATAGGACTATGACCTAGAATATTAGACTACATATATGGAAGTCTGAGAAAAAAAATAAAAAACAACATTGATTTCTAATATAGATCACTCATATAGATTGAGAGTTCACTAAGACTGCTGAGCCATTCTCCTATATCTCTCTATAACATTCAATCAACTCTCCTATGTCTATGCTGTGACAACATAACCAAGTCAGAAAGAATTGAACTTAGTAAGATAAAAAATATCTGAATCAAACAGGATAAACAAGGCACAACAGTGTCTTTCAGAAATCCGTATTAAAATGCCAAACAAAGTACATCAACATAATTAGCATGAAACTAAGTATCCAATTGGCAAAATTGCCCTTCAAACGGCTTTCAAAATTCATTTGCTCTCTAGTACTATAAAAATACCACAGGAAAGTACAATCAGCAGCACTCTCCAAAGCTCTTAAGCAGATGCAGCAGCTGCCTTCTTCCTTGGTGCAGCTTCAGTACCTACATTCATAGCACCATTCAGATCAATACAATGCTAATCATAACTAGAAACCAAAAATCATAAACCATGATTAAATTAGCAACCTTCTCTAAAATTGGTCTTGAATCTCCGGGGAACATGGCGGAGATACCTCATGCGTCCAGTACCAGTGGTCTTTCGACGAATGGCCTTCACACTCCAGTTGTCTAAAGAGAAATTTCAAACAGCAATAACTCAGCTCATCGATTTAATCAAATGAAACAAACATATAGACACTGGAACACTTGAATAAAATCAATTATCAGAAACAGTAAAATTGACACTATAATAAGCACAAGTTAACTAAATCATGAAAGGGAAAATGCATAATCACATTCATACATAGTTGCACAGTAAACACGGCTTCCGCACTAATTTGCTTTAACTTTTAATAATGGCATCTTGAAAAGATAAGCCTAAAATATAGAATTTTACAAGCATAAATTGAATAGCATAGATATAATTGAATAGTGACATACATGTCCTCTTGCGAGCAGCAGGATAAGCACAGGCGGAGCAGCGGCTCTTCTGGAGATGAAAGCTGCGGCGGCCGCACCTCACACACAGTGTGTGTGTCTTGTTCCTCCTCTTTCCAAAACTCCCCGTTCCCTTGCCCTAAAATTTCACGCACACACAGACATTACCGTTTCAGTCAACACAGATCCTATCGGATTTCAAATACAGACATAAATATACGTAGAGAAGAGATGAATTGAGGTTACCATTGCTGTAAAGTTGCAGAAACTCGAGCTTCCTGGGTGAGGTTTGCGGTCGAAGAAATGAGAGCGGCGTTGCGAGGAGTCTTTTTATATGAAGAGCGAAGCCAGAACGAAGAGAGAGAGTAGGGGTTTTAGGGTTGGTTTTATTAATAACGGGCTACAAATGGGCTTTTTTGTGGGCTTTGGTCTGATATTTGATTATTGGCCCAATAAGGTATAATATTACGTAATATACGAAGAAAACAATGAATTAAAAAATGAAAAATAAAATAAATTGAGTTGGTTTTGCCGATTTTTATTTTAGAGCGGGAAAATTGAACTCAACCGGGAAAGCTTCGGTTTTCGCCGCAGATGATTTCCCAGTTCGGTACAAATCGATAAGCTGTGAGTACTACTCACAAATGGAGGAAAACGGCGAAATGGAATTCCCAGCATTCCCCTACAAACCCTACTCAATTCAGCTTGATTTCATGAAATTCCTTTATCAATCGCTCGACAGAGGCGGGCTATCGATGCTCGAAAGCCCCACCGGTAAGCATTTGCCATTTCGATTCTCGCATTTATATATGCAAAGTTAATTTTCAATAGCGATTGAACGTGGTTTCACTTGTTCTGTTGCTGGAATTTTTTTTTTTTTTAATATTGTTTCGTTCTCGGAAGATGTTTGTTGGATTGATAGTTGGGTTGTTGCAGGGACAGGAAAAACCCTAAGCATGATATGCAGTGCACTGCAGTGGCTTGTGGATAGAAAGAGACTGGATGCGGAGAATAATGGGAAGGAGAATTTGGGGGAGGGTAATGACGATGATGAGCCGGATTGGATTAAAAATTTTGTACCAAATAAAGAACCTGATGTAGTCGAGAGGAAAAATGTAATGCAAAAGAGGAAAAACGGACCTCGTTCGAAGGAAAAGGGAGAAAATGTTAGAGATTTATCTAGTTTTAGTAGTGGAGAAGGTGAAAAGGTAAAGTGGAATAACAAGGAGGAGAGAAGCGTAAAGGGGAAAGGAGGGGTCTATGAGGTGGATGATGAGGAGTTTATGTTGGAAGAGTACGATAGCGAATCAGAAATTGGTGGGAAATCGAAGAGAAAGAATGGTGGAGGGGATGATTTGTTGTCGAGTGAGGAAGAAGACGAGGGGGATGAGCTGGTTGGGAAGGAAGAGGAGTCGCGATTGAAGATCTATTTTTGCAGTCGGACACATTCACAGCTTTCACAGTTTATGAAAGAGCTGAGGAAGACTAAATTTGCTAGTGAGTTGAAGGTTGTTTGCTTGGGTTCTAGGAAGAATTTCTGTATTAATGAAGGTATGATTATGTACTAGTCTACCTTTAATGTTTGAGCTTGTAATGCTAGTAGTAGATGTTTGACTTTACAATGCTGAATCTTCACTTTCAGAGGTGATGAAGCTGGGGAGTTCCACCCGTATAAACGAGAAATGTTTGGAGCTCCAAAAGAATAAGAAAGATGAAGCTTCTAAAATTAAGGTATAACTTTACCTGAAATATGATGCTCCACGCATTTTGATACACATCAAGATATTATATTGTTCCCATTTGGTGTCCCGGATTTTTTGTTTATGTTCTACAATTATTTCTTATGAGCATAATTAGTGATGTTTCATTTTATGTACATCATGCAGATCATTATATGTCATTTGCAATCCGAACATGAATGCTCTATCATATATCACACCCTTGATATTACTTTTGAGGCAATTGTTGATTCGTTGAATACCTTGCCAATTAACATGTATCGAAGTTGGCTGCAGCCTCGTTGGTTATGGAACTTGGAAACCATTAATTGTTTCAGTAACTAACTGCATCAAGGATTACTTTTTTGTTTAATGTCTTGAGAGTTTTTATATATTTTCATGAAAATGAATTCTGTTATATCGAATAGCTTATTCATGTTAGCAGAAGTTGGGTTCTGGAAAAAGGATACGTTGCAACAAGTCTTCTTCTGGATGTTCAATGCTAAGAAGAAAGAAAATAGAGGAGTTCTCGAATGAGATTATTCAACTGGAGGCTCTGGACATCGAAGATCTTGTCCGTATTGGACGCAATGTAGGAGGTTGCCCATATTATGGTTCAAGAAGAATGTTACCTGCAGCTGATCTCGTGGTTCTTCCGTATCAGTCTCTTCTTTCAAAATCATCACGTGAATCCTTGGGTTTAAACCTAAAAGACAGTGTTATTATCATAGATGAAGCTCATAATCTAGCAGATACTCTCATCAGTATGTACGATGCAAAAATCACATGGTCCCAGGTAAAATATTAATTTTATTTAGATCTGGCGTTGTTAATAGAGTTTCTTGAAAAGGTTATCGTATTTCTAGAACAACTGTTGAGTCCTGAATAAGATTAGATTGCTTCTTTACCAATTCTTTTCTCTTTTAATTATGAGGCTGCTTGTAATTGTGGCAATTGTATCTCATCCTTTTCAGTTGAAACAATTGCAGTCTCACTTAGATGGTTATTGCCAAAGATTTTGCAATCTTCTAGGACCAGGAAACAGAAGATATATCCAGACTTTGATGATCATCACTCGGGCTTTTTTACGAATGTTGACTGACGATGAGAAACTTGTGAACCGCACTGACCTGCCATGTGATACAATGACCATCAATGAATTTTTATTTGCTCTGAATATTGACAACATAAACCTGGTTAAGCTGTTACAATACGTGAAAGAAAGCAACATAATTTACAAGGTAAACATCTTTCTTAGTCTTTATCAACATTTTCTTCATCACCCCTTTTCGCGGGTGTAAAATTACAATTTGAATGTTCTTATATTTCGTAGGTGTGTGGATATGGAGATAAACTTGCCATCTCTCAAAATATTGGCACTGGTGGAGATGATGAAGAAATTAATGAACAAAGTGCAGTATCTGGTTTCAGGGCATTAGCTGATATGCTTTCGTCTTTGATCAATAATAACAGTGACGGAAAAATTATAGTCTCAAGACCTAAGCAGACATGTAATGGTCAAGGAGGATACATAAAGTATGTTATGCTGACTGGAGAGAAAATATTTTCTGAGGTTTGCCTTATTGCTACGACCGTTAGATTGTGTAGTTACTAGAAAATTTTTTCACTTTTAATCTTTGTAAAATTCCTTTCGGGCAGGTGCTAGATCAAGCTCATGCTGTTGTCTTGGCTGGTGGAACGTTACAACCTATAGAGGAAACAAAGGAAAGACTATTCCGGTCACTACAGTTAAATGAGTTACCCTTTTTTTCATGTGGGCACATAGTTCCCTCTGAAAATATTTTGCCAGTTGCTGTTAAGCTTGGGCCTTCTGCTCAATCCTTCGATTTTAGCTACAAAGCCAGGAGCTCGTCAACCATGGTGAGAAATCCTCACTCACTTTGTCATTTTGGCATGAAAAAATGCAGTAGCCTCCATGGTGTCAATTTTTTTTGTTCCAGTTGACCTCCACCACATATATCAATTAAACTTTTGTTTCCAGTAATACTATTCCACAATGACTTAAATTTATGCCGATGATTAACTGCTACATCTTGGACTTCAACCACAGATTGGGGAGCTAGGCCTTCTTCTGTCTAATCTAGTGACTGTTGTTCCAGAAGGTGTAGTTGTATTCTTCTCATCATTCGAGTATGAAAGCCAGGTCTATGATGCATGGAAGGCATCAGGAATCGTTTCAAGGATTATGAAGAAGAAGCGCATTTTCAGAGAACCAAGAAAGAGTACAGACGTTGAAGCTGTACTGAGAGAATACAAAGGAACAATTGATGCATTGTCCATTACAGATTCCACATCTTGCAATGGTGCAATTCTCCTTGCTATTGTTGGGGGCAAGATATCCGAAGGTATCAATTTTAGTGACGGGGCTGGTCGGTGCATAGTAATGGTTGGATTACCCTATCCTAGCCCATCAGACGTTGAGCTGATAGAGAGAGTCAAGCACATTGAGGGTCTTGGGAAGACAATAATCCCAAGTGAAACTCCGGCCTATGGTGAGTCTCACGGTAGGGATGTCGAGACCGGGCTTCAAATCCTTAGAAGGTGTAAAGGCAGAGGAAAAGAGTACTACGAAAATCTTTGCATGAAAGCTGTGAATCAATCTATTGGTAAGTGCTTTGCATATATTAAGATGGTCAGTATGATTTTACATATATTTGAAATTAGTTCAAGATTTTCTTGATTGTGATTTTAGGAAGAGCAATTCGGCATGTGAATGATTATGCAGCAATATTGTTGGTGGATGCACGTTATGCTTCGGATTCGACGAAAAAAAACTTCCCCCACACAACTGAGAAGCTGCCTCAATGGATCAAAAGTCATCTAGTTCCTACAACCAATAATTATGGAGAAGTTCACAGATTATTGCATCAGTTTTTCAAATTTCACAAGAATAAGGAAGCAACAAGTAAATAATTATACAGCAGAAAATTGATGGAATTTAGCTGAAAGGATTATTTGGGTACATGCTATATATGTCTGCTCTGTTTTTTTTGAAAGGTGTTATATGTATCAGTATCTATTTAGTACTTTACTCCTAAAATAGCTCTAAGTAGTTGAAGGATCCTTTTTTATTTTTATATTATATATTCGATAATAATATAATTTATTATTGTAATAATAATGTAACTGTATGAAAGTGACTGCCCCGTGGAGCAATTAAAATGGCGTTATCACTTGTTATAATCAGTTTGGTTATTATCCCACTTCTCAGCAAACATGAGGTGCCTACCACTGACTTCTTATTATGTTAGGGACCAAAATAGTTATCCCCCATTAAATGCTCCTATAAAGCCAAAATTCCTTCTCTTTATTACAAAATTCACAAATTTTTTAATTGAACATTTTGATTAATGATTATCACAATTTACATTAATCATTATTGCCATGAGACAGCACAGTGGACCAATAAATAAAGCATAGAAATTTGTCCTATCCCCATTGCCATTTGTCTCAAGGTAACTGAAAGAAACTTGAGCTCTTTGTAGTTGTCTCTATCTTTCTCTGTTCTCTACTCAACAAAACTTGCAGTTTCTACAGCAAAACAAATTTGGACCTTTCTGTCACTACAGAAACAGAGGAAAAGATGAGCAGTACAACAAAACCAAAGCAGCAAATGCTTATCAAATCAACACTTTACAAGACCAAGAAATTCCTCAACAAATCCTTCACAAATCTCAAATCCTTCATTCCAATCAACCAACCAAAATCTCCCACTTCTCCTAGTAGCAACATGGTCGATTCTAAGTCGCGGGAGCTGGATGATTTCTACACAAGTTTCTCAGAAAAGTGTGATCCTGTTGAGGCGGTGATGAAGAAAGATGGCAACATTTCAGAACCCGAGAAAAGAAAGAAAGATGTCCTGCAATGCAGTAATGGAGTGGAGGACTTGAAAGAAGAGATGAAGACGAAGACGAAGACGAAGAAATGGTCAGGAAGGAAGCAGGAAGAGTCAAGAAGTTCCATTGCTGCAGAAGTTTTAGCTCAGAAGATGAAAGATCTGGAGATGATGGATTTGAATGATAGGGATCATGCAGTGGATGTAGAGGAGGTGCTGCATTACTACTCCCGCCTCACCTGCCCTCTCTACGTCGACATTGTTGATCAGTTCTTCATGGACATGTATTCTGACTTCCACGTCCCGCGCCCATCAAGGAGTCTCCACTGCTCGATGAGGAAGTTATCGTCCGATTCAATGAGAAGTCTTGGCCCTTTGAAGCTATAAATAGCTCAACTTCAAAAATTCATTGCTTGTTTGAATTATTATGAGAGAATGTTGCATTTGCATCCTGGTATTGCCTTATACATATGTTGTCTAGTTCTACCTCTGTGTATCTTTATTTTTTATTTTTCCTTTCATTATGCATTGGCTTGTTGCTATTTAGGTGAGGTAGATTTTTAATTTACAAAGTTGGATTGCTTGAATTTTGTTGAAGAAGTGAATGCTTGAGAAGTGGAGAGATTAATTAATCTTTGTTGTTAGGAATCTCTTTGATCAACTCTCTTTGTATGATTGATCATGACTTGGCTTTCTGATCCATATATACAACTCTTGGACTTGCAAATTATCCGAAACAAATATGAATTTATTCATCTCCAAATTAAATAGGACAAAATTTTCCACCAAATAGTACGTACTATGAAAAATATATACTGCAAGATTACCTTTCCATTTTGCAAGATTCTCTACTTTTTTAGGTATGTTAATAATAGTTTTTCACATCATTTCATAAAGAAATGCTACATGTGTAAATAAATAACACTTGCAATTCATGAAAAATAAATGAACTACAGCTTTCTTTAATAATTCCAATATATACCTTCGTTTATCTTTTTACAAATGTTCTGTCTATAATTGTTACACACTCACAGGTGAGTAAAATTCACAATCGAAACATCTATCACTTGAGCACATTTTTATGTTTATGAATCACGAATACCATACTCGATAAATTTCAGAAATATACATATAAAAGTAAAAGTTCAAATCATGTGCTATATACAAACATACTGCACCAAAATCATACAATCTGGGCTGAAAAAAATTGCAGCTGGATTAGAAAAATATATATACTAATGTAACTAGCCAAAGGTTGATACGAGCTCGAGCCTCCTGGCTTAGATCCGTCTATGTATACAAGTAAGCAGCATCGAACAAATGTCTGTAATATCATGCCCTTAGTAGGCCGAAGAGACAAGGACATTCTGTTCCTTCAAGCGCTTCTGAAAATGAGCCAAGCGATTTTGCAACTCTAAGATGCCGGCAGCCTTCTTAGATAGGACGGAATTCAGTCTGGAGATATAATCATCTACTTGATTACCCGGTTGATCTGCCTCAACTAATAGAGTCATCTCCTGCTCCAAGCAAGAATTTTTATCGAACAAAATGCATTGATTTGAAACAGAAAGGATAGTAGCAACATAGAGTGATAATCACAAACCTCACGAACAATATTCATAGTCTCCTCGACTTGCTTCCTGTGAGCGTTGACAAGATCTTCCTCATCCTAAAAAATTCCAAGAGAAACAATTCAGTATCAACACCTAAAGCAGATCCCTAAGTTTACAAACCATATATCCTTTAATTTTACCTTCAATAGAGCAGTCAAATCGTCATCAGAATTTGAACGTTTCATTACTGCTTTAGGAGGCTCCGCCTGTTTTGATTGGCTGTTTGCTCTCTTCACTTTATCATCAGTATTGGAGAAGCTACATGATTCCGTCTTCATGTTGTTCTTCCACGACAGTTTCTCTTGCTCATAGAAATCTTCATCATATTCTTCCCTATCAGTTTGTTCAGGCCAGGAATCACCTGCATCATCTTCAAAACTTGATGCTGGAGGCATGAATGAGGACAATGGCTGCATCATCGACTCCTTCAGATTTGAGGTTGATAACGAAACATCCTTTTTGCAGCTGTTTCCTTTTGACAAGCTCTTTACTCTAAATTGGCAACAAGCTTCAGAGGTAAGGCCTAACAGAGCATAAAGTATTCTATCTTTTTACATGAAAAACTTTATGCATCAAAGATGAGCCTAACCTGTCGGCATATCTTAGTGTGTTCAAGGTATGTTCACATGATCCAGCGTTTGGGGAAATGCACGATATCATGACTGTACGAGAATTCCCAACAAACGAGTCCCTCAAAACTTCAGTTAATTTACTGCCTCTAAATGGAATGTGTCCTTGGTCATTGTCAAGTGCTCTAATACACTCCTTCAGTGCAAGCAAACTTTTATTAATCTCAGCTCCTTCCATTCTGTGCAGTCACAATATTTGCTACAAACTCAGATTAAGATTTTCTATATCGAACAAAACATAAATTAGCTTTCTCCATATATAAATCAATTTCTGCATGATGAATTCTAATTCACCACCCAAACGAAGATAATAAGATGTACCTGGTCTGCTTGTCATTATCAGTAGTATCTGCACCGCGTTCACTTCCAGCAAGGTCTATGAAGGAGAGCTTGCCAACAACCCGGGCAGGTTTAGATTCAGAGCCATCAACTGACCTCTTAATCGTAAGCTGAAGAATGGCATGAGATCGTGATGATTCCTCATTTGCACCTGTGGTGCCTGTACTTCTTGTTGCATTTCCTCTCTCAATGAGTTCCTTAACTGTCTCCACATCTGATACTCTGTACTCTTGCAGGCCCACAATACAAACTTGTTGTTTTCCATCCTCTCTCATGCACAGTTTTCTGCAAGAGCAGTAGTTAGAAATACAATTGAAATGAAATAATGCATCCACTAGTAAAGTAGCTTACTTCCTATCACTGAGCAGATCAAAAAGCTTTCCTCCATATATCTCAAAGAAACTGAAAGACAACTGAAATCCTTGGTTTCTGTAAGTGTGGTGCATGAGCCTTAAGATATCTCTTACTGCTCTGAGAGGCAGTGGTTTCATGGTGTATGTTTTGCCACTGCCTGAAAATGTTTCCAAAGTAAAAATAAAATAAAAACATAGGAGCAAGGAAGAAGGGAAATGGCAAACAGATATCCATGTGATATTTTCTCAACAAAGAACAAAGTATAAGAAATATAAACTTATCTTTCTTTTTCAAAACTTTACACTTTCTATGGTTCTCTTTAATCAGTTCTCTTATCATGTGAAAGTTCAATAAAAGGAATAAATTTATCTACAATAACTGCAGCTCAAAAGGTCCGCATCAGCAGAATTTATGGTGATATATCCTCTACAAACTGGCATTAAACCATAAAAGCAAGATTATAGAACATAATTATGTGGAAAGATTTCATGCAATTTATACCTGTTTGGCCATAAGCAAAGCAGGTGGCTTTTGTACGTTGGAAAATTATCGGTACAATAGGCTCAACAGTTTCACGATACACCTAACAAGACAAATATGTGCCACAATTAAGAATAGGCTCCGACTTCCACAAAACAACAGTCAAATCACCTAAGTCTCAGACTTAGTTATCATAAAAATTTACCTCGTCATTAGAAACTTCTTCGTTCAATACGGCATCAAAAACAAATTCATGCTTTTCCACATATTCTGTCAGGTCAACCTGCAGAATAACAAGTATTCAAGTAAGATCAAAGAAAATTGAGATAAAGATCCACTGAGTGAACCAAAAATAAGCATTGCAAGAACTAATTGTGAAAGATTGATAATCTTACAATACACGCCAGAATGAAACTGAACCAGCAAAGACTTGAATACATTCAAACCAATAAGACACGGCACAATATCATATATGTTAACTTAAAATTTTCCAGTTGATCAGTAGATATACCCCTAAGGGAAAGTTATGTCTTTATGGTAAACATTTGGCCTAATCTTGTACGGTAAATAGCACAAATCTGGTAGGCAAATGTTCTTCATGTAGTCTAAATAGCAGAAAGCAGTTAAGTCATTTTTCAGAGATAGCTTCAAAAGGTAAATAAATAAGAAGAACAGTTTGGTCTAAACTTTAAGTTCACACACCATATAACTTCATGAAAATAGTTACCATGGAAACGAACAAAAATTAAAACTATTAATAATATTCTGAAAGTGCACAAACAATCAAAGAAAATCTGAAACTTTCTCAACCTTAAGTTTTGTCTCATGGACCGTGAGAGAATTGGAATAGGTTTCTACTATATCTTCTTCATTCTTCGCCAATTCCTTTTTGTTTAGAGGTCTTTTCCGTACCTGTACAAAATTAATTACCATATCAAATTACACTATCAACCGCAACAACACATCATTTTTCAATTAAGTTATCTAGAGTGCAAGGGGATTGATGGGGAGAATTCACTTGCTGCACATAGGTACATAACTTTATCAAGTAATTTACATTCACTTGAAGACGGCAAGTAGTTTATAAAAATTGTCCGTGTGGATATGTTAACTGCTAACAAGCCAACATAAAGAGTTGAGAACAGAACAAGATGAAGAAAGCGGATTGCACATACCACTACTTTGATCTTTGCCACATTGCTGGCCTTCACATTATCAGCTGCTATGTTTTTCAGAACATTGCTCTCAGGCAACGCACCGGTTCTGCCAGCTTGTTTATTGTTTCCTAAGTACGGATCGGAGTCGTCAAAACTTCTGCCTCGTGAAAAATGATTGATTGAAGGGCCATCATATAGACCAGGAGCTGACATCTATTCCCAGCATTCATACCCAATATGGACCAGGACATGGAAAATGATACAGCAACAATTAGGCAATCATCTATCAAACTAAATTTACTTCTAATGTGCAATTGCTATATAACCAGATATAATCATCATCATCCCATCATATAATCCAGAATCACACCACACAAAATCTACAAATAATGAGATTTCCCACTAGTTAATGAAAAATTAGTACACTCGTCCAACTAAAAATCATACCGTAGGAAGAAGTTCGGTATCAAAAGAATGCAGATCCAAAAGACCCGGGCTACTCTCATTTGGCGAAACTTGCTCCTCCAAGTTCTTCCTTCTTGGATTCCCAGGCGGCGTTAATGGCTCCGCGAACAAGTCATTGCCTCCACTGTTACTTCTTTGTCCCTGTATACTCCTATACAGTCTTGCATCCTGACCCCCACCGTTGTAAGCAAAATCCTAATTTTTCAAGTACATAATGCAAAATTAGGTTTTAAATTCAATAAACGGATTTAGAAGAGATCAATCTCGATCATATGAAAAAGCAACAGGAAATGCACCTGAACTGGAGGAACCGCATTGTTTGATGGCTGTAAGTTCTGCAGCCATCGGTTGTTCGACGAAGTTTCTAGAAAATTGTCGGAGTACTGCCGCTGATGGTGCGCAGCCGGCGCCCCTAATCTCTGCCGCCCCACCGTATTCATTCTTCTCCGATCAAAATTCAAAAAATTATAACAAAAATATGGAAAATAAAACAAAAATCCTCTTTCACCGGAGTTCCTCCCTCTAATCAATATATACCCTTCTGGGTTTTTTTTTTTGGATGATTAAAGAATAAGGCAACGTTGCGATGTATCTCTGTAGATAGAAAACTAAGTATTGAAGATGGAATGTCGAAGACTTGGTCTGAGAAGCCTTTGAAATTGAACGGCTGAGATTCCGTCTTCACTTTAACTCTAAACAACAGAAAATGAAATACCGAAGAATGTCGAAGCGAAAGTCAGAAAATTCACCGAGAATTTTTTGAATTTCTTGTTGTTAAAGGTGGTAATTGACTGGTAGAATTATTTGATTTAAAAAATGGGCCCTCTGTGTCTCTGAGTTTGAATTTTGAAGATGGTGTGATAGGCACGCGTGAGGGACTGTGTACGTGCGTGGACAATCATTGGCTGGAAACCTTTTTGGCACCGGATGTGGGTCCCGCTTAAATTTAAATTGTTTTTGTTCTTGTAGTGCCGTTTCACCTTTGAATTATGTCGTTCGAAACCTCCTATAATAAAGTGATAAAAACTGCATTAACGATTTTAATTTTGCAAAATAAAATAAAATTGTAAATATTTTTATTTAAGATTGGATATTCTTCATATTATTATTACTCAGTCCAAGACCCAATTATTCTGGAAACAGTAATAAAAGTTATTATTATGAAGAAGCTATATATAAAACAAAGTTAGCTTTTCCTTAACTCCATTTTCTATGGTTTGTCCAGCAAATTTACATATGTATGATACTTTCATGTTAAAATATTATTATTGCATCAAAACATGATATTATACTCAATTATAATACTAAAAAAAATAGGGGTCCGTCGCTCTGACGTTGTGGCTTTGCTCTCTTATTGTTCTCTCATTCATGCTCGACAGCCTCTGCTCCAATACTCTGTCTCTCATTGAATTCGAGGATTTTTCAAATCTCAAATTGATCAATCGATGGATTAAGGAATGCTAGAATAAAGGAAGGTTATCGTTTCTTATTTGTTTGTTTTATGAATTCGAGAGGTAAATTTTCAATGCTTATGGTATTTAATTTATTGAATTATTTTTTGAGAAATTGTTGTCTATGATTGTGTATTATTGATAAATAATTTGTAGGTATAGTATGCTACCTAGAAAATATGCATATGGATGTAAAAAAAGAAGGGAAAAAAAATTGATAAGGTGATTAAAGCTCAAAAAGAGGGACTCTTCATAAGTTTCTTCTATCTAGTTCTAGTTCTTCGGTAAAAATTTAATGTGATTGAGAATGAAAAAAAGATGAAAGATCCCTTTTTTACTTTTCGTCTGGGGCTCCCAAAGTATTAGGGCCGACCCTATATATAAATATATATTTGAGAGACAAATGATAATTTCAACTTATACTAATATAAAATTATCTGTTTATACCGTTATACGTCTATGATCATTCCACTGCAAAAAAATTGCGCCATTAGGGCCCTTTTTTACTTTTCGCTTGGAGGCTTCCAAAGTATTAGGGCCAACCCTATATATTTATATATATTAATATATATTTGAGAGACAAATGATAATTTCAACTTTTATTAACCTTATAATTTTGTATTTAGTCATAATTTTTTTAGTTTAGTACCTCGTTTAATAAATGTCATTTTTCAATTTTCATGAATTGTACCTTTGTGTCCGTCCTTAATTAAAAAGGTGACAACTTATTGAACTGACTAATGACTGATTTTGGTGGCCATGAACTTGTGCGAGAAATTCTATCCTACATGTACGTGACTTGAACCATCGTAGTGATTAAGAGAATTTTTGATAAATTAGCAATTACATTTAAAGATCGAGTCACGGTGAATTCGAATCGGAGACTTTTTGGCTTCAGGATTAACCACTCTATCGCTAGGTGAATACACACAAACGATTAAGAAAAATTTTATAACCTATATTTGTCATTATGTAAATTTATCTTGTTGTGTAACTCACTTTTATTTAGTTAATATTCTAGGACAATGGAATATATATATGGATAATATCCCAATATATTCGTCAATAGTTTATAATATTGATATTTTTTATTCTAATACAATACATCAGTATGAATTTCACCGGATTTTTAAATTATTGAAAAATTACAATAAATGTAAAATTTGTGCATTCAACGAAAAAATTGAAAGTTCATGCAACGCACAAAAAATGAGCACAAAAGTGTATTTTAAGCAAAATAGCCCTTAAATTTTCAAGTTTTCCTTTAATTTTATCTTCAATGTGTTTTAGTTTCATTTTATTATTATTTGATAATTAGGAATAATTTCACCCAATTATGGCTTAGAATTTGATAGCTGGCAATTTTCACTTTAAGTTAATAATATATTATTAGGACTGAAAATTTCATCATTAAGATTTATAATTAATTTCTTTAATTTGTTTCAATTCTTAGTTATTAAAGAGTAAATACTTAATATATGTAACTCGTATATCATTACATGTCTCCATCTAAAAAAAGGCTAAACATATTATGGCTTGAAATGCGATTCTAGAACAAACACTATCTCAATTCTTCAATATTACACCAAACTCTCAATAAAAAATTGAAGAGAGCGTGTGTTAGCCTAGTGATAGAGTGATTAATGTCCGGGCCAAATGTCACGGGTTCAAATCCACCGTCAGACGACCTTTAAAATTCCCACATAAGATGAGCGCACACTGCACATAACAAAGTTTGTTACTAGGATTCTCTAAATTCCTCTTTTACCCATATCACACAATACTCATAACGCGCTGCTGCAAGGGCAGACTCGTCATTTCAGTATACTCCTCTGGCGTACTATAAAACTACCTTCCCTCACAGCTTTTTCCATCAACTTCTGCAGCTCAAAACACACACTCTCACACACACTCAGAGAGAAGTTTTTCGTAATGGATCTCACGAAGAAGCTCAGCATTTTGATTGTTCTGTTCTGCTTTCTGATCTCTTTGAAGAATCAGTTAGCAAAAACCGTTTCTCGTTCGGTTCTCGAAGATCAACCCGCTCGTCGTAATCTTGGAGGAGATGAGTCGCCGCATTCTGATGCTGGAGATCGTAAGCGCCTTCTCTATGACTTCTACAGAACATCATGCCCCTCCGCTGAGAAAATAGTCCGATCAACTGTCAGAGAATTGCACGAGATGAAGAACACTCTTGGTCCTCAACTGCTGCGGCTCGCTTTCCACGACTGTTTCGTCATGGTGATTTTCATTGTTTTTCGTTGTTCCGACTCCCGAGTTTTGTTATAGTTTTTCGACATTTATATATAATCATTTGAGATTGGAGTGTTTATGATGGTCGAGATATCGAATTTGTTTCTCGTTGTCTAGTTTCCTCGGAGTTAGCAGTTTACTTTGCAATTGCTATTTGTTTATGAATATTTGGCTGAGTTTCGTGAATTTGACTTGCATAGGGGTGTGACGCCTCGATCCTGTTGGATTCTGATGGGAAAATTAAGAGTGAGAAAGAGGCTGTTCCTAATCTATCTATAAAAGGATTTGAACAGGTCGACGCTATCAAGTCGAGACTGGAACAGGAGTGCCCTGGGGTTGTTTCTTGTGCTGATATTGTAGTTTTAGCAGGAAGAGAGGCTGTCCTCCTGGTCTCTCTCTCTCTCTCTCTCACACACACACACACACTCCATCCCCCCCATATGTATGTGTGTGCGCAAAACTCTTTTGTAATTAATTAATTATGATGATAATGTTTGGAGTTTCAGGCTGGAGGCCAGTTCTATCCTGTTTTAACCGGTCGAATGGACAGCAAAATGGCTTTCCCACAAAATGCCCTTGATGAGCTTCCTAGTCCAAAATTAGATATCGCGGGAGCACTCCGTTCATTTGCTGCAAAAGGATTTGATGCTAGAGAAACAGTCGCTTTGCTAGGTATAAACCGTATAATGTCTTGATCTGTGAAGAAAATGAGTTTCATCTCGAAATTGAGAATGACAATATCTTGAAATCTGATCTGATAAATGATGCAGTCGTGTAGAATCATTATGCTTGTTTATAGGTTGTTGCTTTTAGCCAGACGCTTTATTCTATTATCATATTCGTGGAAATCATGTCAACTGCTGGAACTGTGGTTCTGTATGTCTGATTTGTCCGCAGTGAAGATGATTTTAGTACATTACTATTTGCTGGAAAATTCTATCTTATATTAGTGTAGAGATGATTAAATTTTATATGAAACTTTGTTTCCATTCATGTTATTCAACATAACAAAACAATCTTACAGTATTTTTATATGCATTGGGCTTCGCATGTGAAATTTGGATACTTGGGCTGGTTGTTAAAGTTGTCTTTGGATCCACTTGGATCGTCGTTCTACTTTTGGTATCCCGCCCTTTTTTCTTTTTTGAGGGAAATCCCGCCCTTATTCTACTATATATATATTTTTAGTTTTTTTCTTTATATTCAAATTCTTGTGTTTTAATTTAAATTTTGAATTATTAATTAGGATTCGATAGCCCATTTAGAATTTATAAATGTTTTTTAAAATTTAATTTGCAATTTTTAAGTTAACAATTGATTTTAATGGTTGATTATTACATAATTCGGCCATATTTGGTAGGCCATATTAGCCAAGATTGCTAATATATCTTGGCTAATATGACTGTTTGGTAGCCAAGATAGGTAAACTAGAAAGCCCGATATTAATCCAGGCCTTTTGCTTTTTTACTGTTCATCTTTATAAAACACATCTCACCATTTTCGTCAGATTGCTATTCTTAATTCAACAGTGCATAAGATTAGAAATGAAAAGACAAAAACACCCTTCACTTCTCCTCCTCCATCTTCTCCTCTCTCTTCTCTCTCCTCCATATCTTTCCATCTGCAAATGCAGCAAAACTGCAACAGCTCCGTCGGCCATCATCTCGATTGGAACATTGAAGCCATCCATGACGGAGTTGCGGTAGAGAGAGAGAGAGAGAAAGAGTGAGAAAGAAGAAGGAGGCGGCGGCAGCGGAAGAAAGCAGCCGCGGCGAAAGATGGAGGCGATGGCAGGGAGAGAAGAGATTGGGGAGATAGAGGTGGTGGCGGTGGCAGAGAGAGGGAAGAAAGAGTGAGAGAAAGAGAGAGAGGGATGAGAGAAGAGAGAATTGCAGAGGAGAGAGAGAGGAGGAATATAATTGAAGAGAGAAAGGAGAGATATTGTAGAGAGAGGGATGATAGAAATCATTAATTTATATTAGTGATAAAATTATCATTTTTCACTTAATCTTGAATTTAAACTAGGATACCAAACAACTTATCTATCATATCTACGTTACATATCTTATCTACCAAACACAAAAATACGATATCAATCTTATTTTATCTATGATACATATCTTGCCTTAAACTATCTTACTATATCCTAACATGCCTACCAAACGAGGCCTTAGGGTATATAATGTTTAAATGTTTATTAGTACGATGTTGATTAGAATTTCATTATATAATCATTATTCTAAAAAAATATTATTATAATAAAAATTAGGGGTGGCAATCGGGTCGGGTTCGGGTCGACCTGATCTGTTAAGGCCCAACCCGAACCCGACCTGTTAAGGATATGCTCAATCCAAACCCGAAATGACTAAACCCGAACACGACACGAACCCGACCCGAACACGAAATTGACACGAAAAAATTCGGGTTGACCCGACATGATAATGACCCGAACCTAAATAAAATGATTTAATAAGAGAAAAAATATTTTTAAATAAGATCTAATAAGAGAAAATATTTTAAAATAAAATTTAATAAGATAAAAATAAATAAATATTCAAAAATTGAATATCTTTTGATGAATTGGAAGGAAAAATAAGTATATTATCAATTTAAAAGCTTGATTTTGAATTAAATAAATATAATATTAAAAAATATAATACCTTATCGGGTAACCCGAACCCAAACCCGACCCGAAATTTTCAGGTCCTTATCGGGTCAACCCGATAAGGATCCGAACCCAATAAGGCTTGACCCAAACCATTAATTTCGTGTCGGTTCGTGTCGGGTCGGCCCTAATAAAAATACCGTTATGCAACTTGGGCGCATTAAATATTCGACGGTTTTATATTAGGAAATATTTAAAAAATAAACAAGTAAATATTGTATACGATTAATTGCCCCTCAACTAATTAGTTAAAAATATTTGTAACGTCAGCTGTCTCCACGCCTCGACTATATAATTAGACAGTTCTAGATTTAATTATTACGTACAATAAAATCTCAAGTCCTCTTCCTTCAAAAAAAATAATAATAATAATAATCTCAAGTCTCAAACAATGATATCGCGCTACCAAATCCTACAACCTTTTAATTATTTCTAACAATTATACTAATCCAACTCCAAATCAGATGCAATCAAACTGTATTATTACTAAATCCAATCCCAAATCCAACTCTACTAATAATCACGTCTCACATTAACCGACTCCAAATTGGAGTCGCATCCATCTTTCACACTATAAATAATACTTAACCCTCCCTCAATAGTCAATATACCATTCACATATTGAAAATTATTCTCCTCGTTTTGAAACAATGGCCTCCTCTTCAACCTTAATCATCGCACTTATTACGTTCAATTTTTGGTTCCTTTCTTACGCTTCATACGCAGAGCCACCATCCTTCTACGCTCACACGCCCTCCTACACTAAGCTTCCCAAACTCTGCAACTTTGATGATTTATATAAAGTTGGACCCTGATAGTACCGGCCTCATCCTGGGCCCGACCTAAGGCTATTTGGGCCTAAATATTAACGCTCGACCCACATAGTTCGGTCCAAACAAAGTCCATATCTGCCTTGAAGACCAAGTAACGAAACCCTACTTTGGAAGAAGATAGAATTCTACTACGAATGGGAATCGGATATACATGTATCAAGCAACCAGATATGTATAAGGAGTCCGATCTCTAGAAGGATTAGGGCTTAACCCAATGCTTATAAATAGATGCAAGATTAGAGGTGTAAGGGACATTCAATACTCATTGTACTCTCAAGCATAATAAAAGCTCTCTATATTCTCTCCCGTGGACGTAGATCACATCGATCGAACCACGTAAATCCTTGTGTCATCGCGTTATTGTCTCTTTTAGCTGCTTTCGCAAACCCTAGATCTATCAGACCCCATATCTTTGACAATATTGAGAGCTGTAACGTCGGTCTCCTACGCACATGCAAAGTTGAGAAAATCTATCAATTGGGAGATTCTCTTTCTGATGTTGGCAATGTCGAGCATAAAATTACAACGGGACAGAAAATAGAGAAAAAGACTACACAAAATTGAACTAAATTAAATTACAAAAGAAATAAACGGAAATAGCGAATAACAAACTTGATTCGTCGAGTCGAGGAGGCCTCTATCCGCAAGACGAGATACGCCCCGGCTAGTGCTCACGGTACGGCGTATCGTCTTTCAAAGATAAAAGGACGACGTCTTCTCGATATCAGCACCGAAAATCAAGATAGCTCCGGCGAACGAAACAGAGTTTGAGAACCGAGCTTCGACACTATAATGCAGCTAGTATGAAATATGTTTTGACAGAAGTTTGAGAGCACAATTCGTTATCTCAAACCTCCAAATGCTCTACTATATATAGCATATCTAAAGGGAACGAAGGGGTTTTCCATTTATGGCTTCACCATCAATGGTCTGGCGGTTAAACCACTTGGAAAGTCGCAAAACGGCAGCAACAATTATAAAGCCTTGAAGGCAATTATCGTGTAATTGAAAAGCCAAAAGTCGCCACCCACCTCTCCATGTAATCAAACAATTATGATGTTTGATTTTATTCATGTGTTGAAACAAAATGAGCAGAGCTCCATTTCTAACAAATGCAATTGGGCCAAGCCCAATTAATTATAATTAATGGGCCGCAAGATATATATTGGGCCAAGCCCAATTCAAATTCAAGGCCTACGGTCCGAGTCCGAGCTCGTACATTCGAACAATGAATTTGTCAACAACAAATTCATCTCCAACACACAATTCAAATATACCATTTCTCACTCACCAATTAACGGTTTTGAGAACATGAATATATTCCAATTATTTAATTCTCAATTAAATAATTAACCACCATAAATAATGATATAAAACCATTATATCCAACAATCCCCCACATGAGTGGAAATGCCATATGCATGTATGCAGACACTAGCTCAGTACTCACGATACAATATTGCATTTGGAAAGGTAACTTGTGGTTTTGAACCTTCCATAGTTAACACTATCGGATATACCGGCGGACTAGTGGACGCGATGCCTTGAACTATTCCTCCTTAGCGTATACCGAGTCAATAGCACTAACACAATACCATATCAACTCCATTTATTCTCACGTTCGTGTCCGTTTCGGCCATGGACAACATCTTTGAATTTTCATAAGTGTCTCACACATTGAAGCGACCTCACTTCTCACTTATATAGGTAATTCTTCTCGAGTATCCTGCCATACTCTACCTCCCCGAGGTATTTAAGAATTATTAAAAGTCACAGAGACTTAACCTCTACCACAAATGCAGGTAACTACACTCTTTTGCTCTCTAGGGCAATGAGAAAAGATAAAAGTCTTATGAGTGTCTCAACTCGGATTTTTGTAGCTTAGTTTTCCCATTGAACCAAGTTCTTGGGATCTCCAGTCATCATGGTTGGGTTACCACTACAATCATCCTTATCATGTGGATTTCAATCCCATTCCCTCTAGCAATTTATACATTTGATCACGATTCAAACCTTTGGTTAACGGATCCGCCAAGTTATCTATTGACCTTACGTAGTCAACTGAGATAACACCACTCGTGATCAACTGTCTCACAGTATTATGTCGTCGACGAATATGTCGAGACTTTCCATTATAAAACCCATTGTGTGCTCTGCCAATAGCCGCTTGGCTATCGCAGTGTATTGTAACTGCGGGCACCGGTTTCCTCCAACATGGAATATCTTCTAGAAAATTATGAAGCCACTCTGCTTCTTCCCCTGCTTTATCCAAAGCGATAAACTCGGATTCCATGGTGGAACGAGCAATACACGTCTGTTTTGTTGACTTCCACGAAACAAACACCACCCCCCATACGTAAAACATATCCGCTTCGTTGAGAACGAATCTTTTGAATCGAGATCCAATTAGCATCACGCACCCTTCAAGTACTTGGGGATATCGCGTGTAGTGCAAACCATAGTTAAGAGTATACTTCAAGTATCTCAAAACTCGAGTCAAAGTACCAATGTTCCTCGCTTGGATTACTCGTATAACGACTCAACTTGTTCACCGAACATGCTAAATCTGGCCTAGTACGGCTTTGTTAAGTACATCAAACTGCCTATAACTTTAGCATACTCTTCTTGAGCAACAGGCTCACCCATATTCTTGCTCAAGTGAACACTAGGATCCAATGGGGTCTTTACAGGTAGGCTCTCAAAAGCATTAAACTTCTTGAGAATCTTTTCAACATAATGAGATTGTGTCAAGACAATCCCCTCAGAAGTTCTTAGAATTCGGATTCCAAGAATCACATCCGCTAGCCCCAAATCCACCATGTCGAAATTTTGTTTTAACATGCGTTTCGTATCAACGATAACTTGATTATTACTTCCCATAATCAACATGTCGTCTACATAAAGACACACAATAACAAAAGAGTCAGGTGTTCCTTTAATGTAAACACATTTATCACACTCGTTGATTTTGAAACCATTTGATAACATTACTTCGTCAAATTTCAAGTGCCACTGCAAAGGCGCTTGCTTCAACCCATACAACGACCGTTTTAGTTTGCATACCTTCTTCTCTTGACCAGGTACTACAAACCCTGGGGGTTGTTCCATATAGATCTCATCTTCCAATTCACCATTCAAGAATGCAGTCTTTACATCCATTTGATGAACCTCAAGATTGTGCAAAGTAGCAATCGCGAGTAGCATCCGAATAGATGTAATTCTCGTCACGGGTGAATAGGTGTCGAAGAAATCATAACCTTCTCTTTGTTTAAAGCCTTTGACAACAAGTCTAGCTTTATACTTATCAATAGTGCCATCAGGTTTATACTTTCTTTTAAGGATCCATTTACATCCTAAGGCCTTGCAACCTTCTGGAAGATCGGTCAACTCCCATGTATAGTTTTTCATAAGAGAATCTAATTCACTAATGATAGCCTCTTTCCAGAGTTTAGCATCTGGACCAGATAACGCTTCTTCAATTGATATTGGTTCTCCATCTAATAACAAAGTGATGAAGTCAGGACTAAAGGTCTTAACCGTTCTGACCCTCTTACTACTTCTCGGCTCAACTTCACTAGGAAGAGAGCTAGTAGCATCTTCAACAGTTCTTTTCCCAGAACTTGTTTCTGATTTCTCAAAAATCTTCTCTTTTAGAGGATATACGTTCTCAAAGAATATCGCATTTCTAGATTCAATCGTTGTACCAACCGTAACATCTGGTACATCAGAACGATGAACTAAAAATCGATAAGCGCTACTGTTGAGTGCATAGCCAATAAAGATACAATCAACTGTTTTAGGGCCAATTGTAACTTGTTTCGGCAGAGAAGACCGCAACCTTAGCCAAACACCCCCACACTTTGAGGTATTTGTATGACGGTTTTCGCCCTTTCCACAACTCGTATGGAGTTACATCCTTATTCTTAAGAGGAATCTTATTCAGGATATAGTTGGCTGTCAAAACAGCTTCCCCCCACATGTTCTGGGGTAACCCTGAACTGATGAGCAAAGCGTTCATCATTTCTTTCAAAGTCCGATTCTTACGCTCGGCAACTCCGTTCGACTGGGGTGAATAAGGCGCTGTTGTTTGGTGAATTATACCACTTGCGTTGCATAATTCCTCAAACGGAGCAACATATTCGCCTCCACGGTCACTACGAACAATCTTGATCTTTCGACCAAGTTGATTCTCGGCTTCGGCTTTGAAGTTCTTAAAAGCTTCAATCGCCTCGTCTTTACTCCTTAAGAGATAGACATAACAATAACGTGTACAATCATCAATAAAAGTAATAAAATACTTTTTTCCACCTCTAGTTTGCACAAATTTCAAATCACACACATCGGTGTGAATTAAACCTAGAGGTTCAGTGCTTCTTTCTACCGAGTGAAATGGTAACTTGGCCATTTTAGCTTCAACACAAATTTCACATTTGTCTTGTGAATTGAATTCACTTATACTTAGCAAATTTAAATTTACTAATCTTTTTATTGCATTTAGATTAACATGTCCCAATCTACAATGCCATAAATCAGAACACTCAAGCAAGTAAGCAGAAGAAGATTCATTATTATTATTGATAACTGGAGCACGGCGCACAACCATTACACTGAGCTTAAAAAGTCCATTGGAGAGGTAGCCCTTTCCAAGGAACTTTCCAAACTTGCTTAAAACAAACTTGTCATTCTCAAATACAAGTTTAAAACCTTTACTAACAAGTAAATAACCAGAAATCAAATTCTTGCGGATGTCTGGGACATGCAGCACATCCTTAAGCTTCAGCTCTTGACCCAAAGTCATCTTGATCACAACATCACCCATGCCGACAACTTTAGAAGTATCAGCGTTTCCCATGTGGACCTTCTTTCCTTCTCCCACTTCCTGGTAGGTTGAAAACTGGCCTCGTTCCGAGCAAACATGGACGGAAGCACCGGTATCAACAAACCAAGCCTTCGGGCTATCAACGAGATTCACCTCGGAGATCACAGCAGTCAGATCATCTTGATCCCAATCATCGAAATCCTTCTCGACATTGTGAGCAGCTGGCTTGTTCTTCTTCTTTTTGGGCTTGCGGCAGTCCTTCGCCATGTGGCCTGGTTTGCCACAATTAAAGCAATTCCCTTCAAACTTCTTGTTGTGCACCTTCCCTTTGCCTTTGTCATTGGCATTGGGACGAGCACACTTCTTTGAGTTAGAGGATTCACCCCGCTCCATCAGATTGGCCTTTGCCTCAACCACGATCCTAGACTTGGGATCTTGCTTCTTGTTGTCTTCCTCAATTTGGAGACGGATCACCAAATCTTCAAGAGTGATCTCCTTGCGTTTGTGCTTTAGATAACTCTTGAAATCCTTCCAACAAGGAGGAAGCTTCTCGATCACAGCTGCAACAATGAAAGCAACAGGAAGAGACATACCTTCGGCTTCGACATCGTGCAATATGAGTTGCACCTCTTGCACTTGTTCAACCACCGAACGAGTATCCACCATTTTGTAGTCCAAAAACTTGGCCACTATAAATTTCTTAGTTCCGGCGTCATCAGCACGGTACTTCTTGTCAAGTGCATCCCACAGCTCTTTTGTCATCTTGATATTTGAATAAACGGAGAAGAGGTTGTCCCCCAATCCGTTCAGCACATACCCTTTGCACAAGAAGTCGCCTTGACCCCACAGGTCGAAGGCAGTGCGGACATTAGCGTCCGTCTCATCTTTAGGAACGACGGGAGCGTCTTCCTTCAGAAAATTCGCCACACCCAACGTAGTTAGGTAAAACAGCATTTTTTGTTGCCAACGCTTGAAGTCAGCACCGGTAAACTTGTCGGGACGCTCGGCATAAGGTGGCGGCCTTGAGATTGCAGCGAGCGGAGCCATCGAGGAATTGGTGGCGGCAATGGTGGATGATGTGGAAGAACTGTTGGAGCCGTTAGTGTTGCCTGAGGTCGACATCTCCAAGCAAAGGATTAAGTTTCGATAGTCTTAGATTCAATTTAAAGTCCAAAACTCCTCCAACGTACGTAAAACGTACTATCTCGTCTTGCGATTGTCGAGCACAAAATTACAACGGGACAGAAAATAGAGAAAAAGACTACACAAAATTGAACTAAATTAAATTACAAAAGAAATAAACGGAAATAGCGAATAACAAACTTGATTCGTCGAGTCGAGGAGGCCTCTATCCGCAAGACGAGATACGCCCCGGCTAGTGCTCACGGTACGGCGTATCGTCTTTCAAAAATAAAACGACGACGTCTTCTCGATATCAGCACCGAAAATCGAGATAGCTCCGGCGAACGAAACAGAGTTTGAGAACCGAGCTTCGACACTATAATGCAGCTAGTATGAAATATGTTTTGACAGAAGTTTGAGAGCACAATTCGTTATCTCAAACCTCCAAATGCTCTACTATATATAGCATATCTAAAGGGAACGAAGGGGTTTTCCATTTATGGCTTCACCATCAATGGTCTGGCGGTTAAACCACTTGGAAAGTCGCAAAACGGCAGCAACAATTATAAAGCCTTGAAGGCAATTATCGTGTAATTGAAAAGCCAAAAGTCGCCACCCACCTCTCCAAGTAATCAAACAATTATGATGTTTGATTTTATTCATGTGTTGAAACAAAATGAGCAGAGCTCCATTTCGAACAAATGCAATTGGGCCAAGCCCAATTAATTATAATTAATGGGCCGCAAGATATATATTGGGCCAAGCCCAATTCAAATTCAAGGCCTACGGTCCGAGTCCGAGCTCGTACATTCGAACAATGAATTTGTCAACAACAAATTCATCTCCAACACACAATTCAAATATACCATTTCTCACTCACCAATTAACGGTTTTGAGAACATGAATATATTCCAATTATTTAATTCTCAATTAAATAATTAACCACCATAAATAATGATATAAAACCATTATATCCAACAGGCAATTTAATCCGTGAGGTGCCGGTGGGGGCGGCCACCCCTTTCGCCCGACTTCCCTACGGAAACAATTTCCCAACCGGTCCCACCGGCCGCGCCTCCAACGGAAAGCTTATGATCGACTATTATGGTATGTTTATATTATTATTCATTTCAGTTTTGATGAATCAAATATCGTCTTCAATTCAATTCATCGAATTAATATAAAACTATTACTTGCAGCAATGGATGCAGGCCTTCCTTTACTACCGCCGTTCAAAAAGAGCGACGCTGATTTCAGCCACGGCGTCAACTTCGCCGTGGCAGGCTCCACGGCGTTGCCTTGGAATGTAATGGCAGGTCTAAATATTTCAAGTCCGATCACAACCAATTCTCTATCGGTCCAATTGGATTGGATGTCTGCTTATTTCAACTCAATCTGCCACAACCAAAGAGGTCAGCATAGATCAAATTCTCTTTATTGCTTGGTTAACTACATAAATTTTTTTTGTTCATATAATATGTAATTTTTGACGTTAATTAATTGATTTCTCGCTATTCATATATCAGATTGCGGCGGGAAACTTGAAAATGCCCTATTTATGCTGGGACCGTTTGGTGGCAGCGACTATCACAACGCCCTATTTCAAGGAAAGTCAGTCAATGAAACAAGAATCACATTGATACCAAAAGTTGTGGATGTGATCATGGCTGGTGTTCGTGTAAGTTCAAAAATCATTTAAAAATGATGAAAGAGCATTGTTTACAACATTGGATTTACCTATTATAATATTTTATTATTAGTATCTATTATTATATAATTATTTTACGTTTGACATATATATATTATTAAAATCTATCAATATTACGTGCATCGCACGTACAACTCTACTAGTCATTTAAAAAAGTCATATATGCCTGTGACTAGCTAATATTTAATGTTTATTGTTTTGTTTTTTCTCAGAGGTTGATTAGTCTTGAGGCAAAAAAAGTGGTGGTTCCTGGAATATGTACCATCTTCCGCCTTCCTATTTATCGTACGACTTTCTTGTTAGGAAATAAACACACAATCACGAAATCAAAAAACACAAGAATTGTTTACCCAGTTCGATACAATGTGTATCTACGTCTGGGGGCGATGCCAAGCCAGGGATTTCACTATATTTTCGGATACAAATTACAATGAGAGAACAACTATATATATAGCAAACAATTGAGCCATAATCCTAGTAAAACTAGGAAACCGCGTAGAGCCCAAAATACACTTGTACGGCAACCCATAGTTGGATCGCCGGAATCGTGGTATGATTCACTTCCTTTCAGGCTCCATACTTCAACAATCTCCCACTTGGAGACTGACACTCCCAAGTAAACTTATCTTCTTCTTCTGCTCCCTATATCCGCTTAGCATCGCCTAGCCTTCTCTTCAAGTTCCAAGGTAAATTGAAGCTATACATAGCTCTAATTTCTCTAAGGTCACTACCTTAGTAAACATGTCGGCTGGATTAGCACTTCCAAGTATCTTCTCAAGTTGCAAGATCTTCTTCTCTAATAGGTATCGAATATAGTGATACTTCAACCCACGTGCTTTGTCCTTGAATGAAACGTCGGATTCTTTGCCAAGAATATAGCACTTTGACTATCACTATAGAGAGTGCTATTCTTGTTCTCCTTCCCAAGTTCACCCAAGAAATTCTGCAACCACATCATCTCCTTGCTTGCTTCCGTCACGGCTACATACTCAGCCTCCGTATTAGACAAAGCAACGACCTTCTGCAACTTAGAAGTCCAAGAAATAGCAGTACCACCATAAGTAAACACATATCCGGTTGTACTTCTTCTCCCATCAAGATCATTGGACGCCAAATCTGCATCAACATAACCTACCAGCTCAACACTCTTGCCATCGAAACATAAGGCCTTCTCCGTGGTACCTCTCAAGTATCGAAGAATCCACTTGACTGCTTCCCAATGTTGCTTGCCCGGATCACCCATGAACCGGCTCACTACTCCCACTGCATGTGCAATATCCGGCCTCGTACACACATACATTATACTGCCAATTGCTGAAGCATAGGGAACTTTCTTTATTTCGGCACGTTCCTCATTTGTACTCGGCGACTCCTTCTTCGACAGCTTAAAGTGACTACCCAAAGGTACACTCACCGGCTTCGAATCATCCATGTTGAATCTTTCCAGGACCTTCTGAATGCAAGTGACCTGCGAAAGATACAATTTCCTTGCCGCATTGTCTCGCTCGATTCTCATGCCCAAAATCTGATTGGCCTCTCCAAGATCTTTCATGGAGAATCGTTCGGACAATTGCTTTTTCAACTTATCCATCTCTTTTGCATCAGCTCCTGCAATCAACATATCATCAACGTATAACAATAGAATAAGATAGCTTTTGTTGAACCTCTTGTAATAGCAACAATGGTCAGCGTGACATCTCTCATATCCAATTTCCAACATGAAACTGTCAAACTTCTTGTACCACTGCTTTGGAGCTTGCTTCAAGCCATACAAGCTCTTCTTCAACTTGCACACAAGATTTTCCTTTCCCTTCACTACGAATCCCTCAGGCTGTGTCATGTACAAGTCCTCCTCCAAATCACCATGAAGGAACGCCGTCTTTACATCCATCTGATGCAACAACAAGTTTTCTGCAACTACCATACTCAACACCAAATGAATAGTGGTCAGTTTCACAACAGGAGTAAATACATCAGTATAATCAATACCGTGTCGTTGCTCAAACCCTTTGACAACCAGCCTAGCCTTGTAGCGCTTGCTACCATCAGCTTCAACCTTGATTCGATAGACCCACTTGCAGTGCAATGCCTTCTTGCCTTTTGGGAGCTCCACAAGTTCCCAAGTGTCATTTAGGAGAAGAGATGCTAGCTCATCATCCATAGCAACTCTCCACATTCGTCTATTACTACCCGTTCCTGCCTCTGCATAGCATTCAGGTTCACCACCGTCAGTAAGTAACAAGTAAAAATTAGAGGGCGAGTACCTATCTGGTGCACGTCGCTCTCTAGCTGGTCTTGGCAGCAGATTGTTCGGTGGTGGGGTGTTTGGCTCTTCTTCAAGTACCTCTTCAACATTCTGACCATGCTTGCTCCCACTCGAGTTTAAGATGTCTAACTCGACCACTTGGGGCTCAGAATTGTCAGAGCTCGATGCCTTCACTCTGTTCTTGTACAAAACCTGTTCATTGAAAACCACATCTCTACTACGAATAATCTTTCGGTTCTGCTCATCCCAGAGCCTATAACCGAACTCATCACCTCCATAACCAATGAACGTACACGTAACAGATTTAACATCCAACTTACTTCTATCAACAGAATTAACATGAGCATAAGCAACACATCCAAAGATGCGCAGGAAAGATAGGTTTACCTCTTTTCCCGTCCATTCTTCCTCAGGTATCCGAAACTCCAACGGAACTGATGGACCTCTGTTGTTTAGGAATGCAGCTGTGTTGACTGCATCCGCCCAAAATGCCTTCGGTAACCCACTTTTCAACCTCATGCATCTTGCCCGCTCATTCAACGTCCTGTTCATGCGTTCTGCAATGCCATTCTGCTGTGGAGTTCCTTTCACGGTCTTCTCCATGCGAATCCCATTCTCAGCACAATAATTCTTGAACTTCGTAAGTTCATACTCTCCTCCATTATCGGACCGTAGACACTTCACCTTCAGCCCCATTTCAGTTTCTACAAGGGCTTTCCACTTCCTGAAATTATCAAACGCATCAGATTTATTCTTAAGAAAATAAACCCATACCTTTCGAGTGGAATCGTCGATGAAGGTCATATAGAACTCCGAACCTCCTAGGGACTTCACATGCGCTGGTCCCCATAGATCACTATGGACCAACTCCAACTTCTGCGTCTTCAAGGTTCTGCTACCTCTCGAGAAACTCACCATTTTCTGTTTCCCGAACACGCAATCCTCGCACAAGCCAACTTCAACAGTTTTCAGGCCGGACAGCTTACCCTTTGAACACATCACATTCATCCCTTTCTCGCTCATGTGGCCAAGCCGACAATGCCACAAATCTGCATTGTTTGCTTTACCTGCAAGATCAATGCAATCCTTGGAGTTAGTTGTCATGTACAATGTACCCTCCTTCTTTCCTCGAGCTACTACCATAGCTCCTTTGATTATCTTCCAATTGTTGCAACCAAACGTCACTGTGTAGCCTTCTACATCAAGCTGCCCAATCGAAAGTAAGTTCCTCTTCAGTCCGGGAATATGTCTGACTTCATTCAGCTTTAGCACGGATCCATTGGATGTCATTACTCGCACGTCTCCCTTTCCCACGATTTTCAAAGGCTCATCATCAGCAAGATGTACATTTCCAAAATCACCAGAGACATAGTTCTCCATTATACCAACATTATTGCATGAATGGAACGACGCTCCAGAATCCAACACCCATGACTCCATCGGATTGGTCACACTCAAGACTAACGCCTCACCATCATCTTCAGACGTGGTAGCGTTCGCTGTCTTCTTATCTTTCTGATCATTTTTTTGTTTTTTCTTTGGTGGTGCTTCACACTGATTTTTGAAGTGACCGTACTCGTCACAGTTCCAACACTGGATTGAACTTTTATGCTTTCTGGATTGGCTCTTTCCTTTGGACTTTGATCTTCTCCGATTCTGCCTTTCCTTAGATCTGCCCCTAGTTTCCTTATTCAGTGCTGACCCCGAAGTAGAAGATCCTGATTCTCTCCGACGAATTTCTTCGCCAATCATCAGATTCCTTACTTTGTCAAACGTCAGTTTTGCCTCTGCGGCGCTAACTGCTGTCACTGTGCCGACCCAACTTTCTGGCAGTGAAGATAGCAAAATTAGGGCACGAAGTTCGTCATCGAATTTGATCTCAATCGAGTTCAACTGCGCGGTGATCATGTTGAACTCGTTCAGATATTGCTGCACCGGTGTACCCTCTGATATCTTCAGATTGAATAAACGTCTTATCAGATGTACCTTGTTTGCTGTTGATGGCTTCTGATACATCTCCTCCAAGATCTTCAACATCTCCATCGTCGACTTTGCTGCAGCCGTGTGATAAGCCACGTCCTTGGACAACGACAAACGAATCGCGCTCATAGCCTTTCTGTCCAGCAGCTCCCACTCCTCCGGATCCATCTTCTCCGGTTTGGGTTTGAGGGGCTGATACAGATCTTTACCATAGAGATAATCCTCGATCTGCATCTTCCAGAAACTGAAATCAGATCCATCAAACTTCTCGACTGCAATCTTCCCGTCGTTCATCGTGATTGCTCCCACTAAACCCGGAGCTCTTGATACCAGTTGTTAGGAAATAAACACACAATCACGAAATCAAAAAATACAAGAATTGTTTACCCAGTTCGATATAATGTGTATCTACTTCTGGGGGCGATGCCAAGCCAGGGATTTCACTATATTTTCGGATACAAATTACAATGAGAGAACATCTATATATATAGCAAACATTGAGCCCTAATCCTAGTAAAACTAGGAAACCGCGTAGAGCCCAAAATACACTTGTACGGCAGCCCAAAATCCTTGTTGGATCGCCGGAATCGTGGTATGATTCACTTCCTTTCAGGCTCCATACTCCAACATTTCTATGGCAGTCCAGACATGTGGGACGTCGATGAAGATCTGGCAATATACCATAGTATTGCTCTGCGACAAGCCATCGACAAACTCAACCAAGAAGAAAGGCATGATGCTGTTGTGATATTTGGGGACTATTACTCAGCTTACCAATCATTAGACACTTATTCTGTTGATGGTACGTATATATATGCCTCAATTTGATATGTTTAATTGTAATTTAATTAGAGGCAATTAATTAAGTTATTAATGTTTGGTGATTATACAATGCAGCTGGGATGGATCTGATGGTTTGCTGTGGAACCGGCGGCGGCGACTACAACTTGGATTTGGGAAGAATGTGCGGAGCAGAAGGCGTATCTGCATGCGCGGAGCCTCAAAAAAAGATTAATTGGGATGGATTGCATCTAACACAAGAAGCTTATAGGATTATGACAAAGTATATGTTGCATCACATCTTTAGAGACCTTCATTGCCCTTATCCTTATTGAACTACCTAGTTTAAATTAGGCCACATGCTTCTCTTCTTAGATACTTACTTGTAATTCTTATTTTATTATGATTTTAATACGTTATTATTTGTTAGCAACATTATATCCTATATTTTCGGAAATATAAAAATACATATTTCTTTAACTGTCTTTTTCATGAATTTTAATTAAGTCTTGGCTCATAAATCCAGTTCCAATATTATCCAATAACGCATCATCATCGTGAGACCGTTGTACACAAGACTCTCTCGCATCAAAATCCCCTTCAAATACCGATTTACATATAACGTATACTAATCACTACAAAAAACTACACATTAATTGTGCCAACGTAACTAGAGTTATAATCAAGTTATACATGCACCTACCTACTTCGTCACAATGCCCACAAAAAAACAGTTGAAATTATAGCATGAATCCAACCTTTACGCATATATGCATCTGAGCGCCGTCTCATACGCGGTGAAGACGGCGCCGTTAACGACAAACGCCCGCGCCACCGCCGTCCCCAAGCCTCTCCACAACACGCTATACCCCTCCCGCCTAACACTCGTCGTGAAGCAATCCACCATCCCAGTGTAGCACGAGCTCGACTGCGCTTGGATCCACGTCTTCACGACATCCAACGGGTAGCAGCAGATCCAGCTGGCGACACCGGCCACCCCCCCTGCTACGACCATCGTGCGCAGTGTAAATTATGGCTTAGAATTTGATAGCTGGTAATTTTCATTTTAAGTTATTAGGACTGAAAATTTCATCATTAAGATTTATAATTAATTTCTTTAATTTGTTTCAATTCTTAGTTATTAAATAGTAAATACTTAATATATGTAACTCGTATATCATTACATGTCTCCATCTAAAAAAAAGGCTAAACATATTATGGCTTGAAATGCGATTCTAGAACAAACACTATCTTCAATTCTTCAATATTACACCAAACTCTCAATAAAAAATCGAAGAGAGCGTTTTCTCATCATGTAAGTTGAGACCCTTTGGTTAGTATTGTACAGTAAGAAACTTACTAAAATAAGTATAACTTAATAAAATTATCTAATATAAGCTACTGTAAACTTCGCCCAAAAAATGTTTCAGAAAAGGAAAGATCGAGAAGGATTGATGAGTCAGCAGATATTTCCCACATAAAATGAGCGCACACTGCACATAACAAAGTTTGTTACTCGGATTCTCTAAATTCCTCTTTTACCCATATCACACAATACTCAACGCGCGCTGCTGCAAGGGCAGCCTCGTCATTTCAGTATACTCCTCTGGCGTACTATAAAATTAGAGGAAAAATTTGGGATAACCAATATAGATAGTGAAAATTAAATGTTGTCCACCAACTTTATTTGTAGAAATTCTGGCAAACTTTTGGAAATTTGGACCAATCTGCCCTTGGAACCACTATTAACCATTCATCTACCCATTTCATTTTTCATTTTTCAAATTTCAGATTCTCTGTTTCTGCAAAATACTCTCTCTCTAGAAATCCTATTTTTCTCCATTTCTTCCGTCGCCGCCGTCGTACTTTCATTCCGCCGCCGTGTCGTCGTACTTCCATTCCCTTCCACCGCACCGCCTTCGTATTTCCAGTCCAGTCCGCCACGCCGCCTTGAACTTTCATATTTTGCCGGCCATATTCCAGATCTGCCACCGCACCAGATTATTCCAGATCCCGTTGCCTTATTTCACAGCTTTCTCTCCGAAATTCATGGCGTCACATTCCAGATCTAATGTCACTACGCTACATCGATTTCTCAATCCAGAACATCGTGCTGCCACGATCTTCCAGATCTGCCATAGTGAGTTATTTGTCGTCTCTCCCGTGGATGGTGTTCGTCTTTGGTCAACCGCATCCCGTCGCGCCTTGGCACACCTGGTACGAGTGCAACATATTCATATCAGGTGTGCCAAGGCATATCGCGCCTAAACTTGGCACACCTGGTATGAATGGTATGTATTCGAACTAGGTGTTCCAAGTCTAGGCACGGTATGTCTTGGCACACCTGGTACGAATGGTGTGTATTCGTACCAGGTGTTCCAAGTCTAGGCGCGGTATGTCTTAGCACACCTGGTACGAATACGTTGCATTCGTACCAGGTGTGCCAAATCGCGATCCCAAGAAGAAACATATGCACGAAGAGGGTGGCAAGATCTGAAAAATACGACAAGAACATGACACATTAAAAATACAGATTAAAAATACAGATTATTGTCAACATATAATATACCATCAAAGAACAAATTTTCAGATTAAAAACATAGATTATTGTCAACAGAACAATAATTTTTTGTCATTTTTTTTGTCTTTTTATAAGAATCATGACTGGAGAATCATGATGGAAATGATATGATAACCGGAGAAGAAAGCCGCAAAATAGAGGAAAGTTGCATCGGCGCGGAAGAGATTGACCATGCTGAATTTCTTCAGATCTGTCGAGCTGTAAGGGATAGAATAGAGAGAAAGAAGAGAGTATCATCGAACGGAGGAAACCACGTCATCGCTGTAGAAATTAACTGCTGCCGCCGGCGAATACGAGGGATGGAGAGAGAAATTTCAGTAGAGGGAGAAATTTTAGCAGAGAATTAACCAGATCCAGATCTAGATAAATAATAGAGAGAGAAAGAGATAGATAAGGTAGAGAAAATAAGGGTATTTAAGTCATTTCATATCAAAGTTGGCCAGAATTTATAAAAATAAAGTTTTCGGACAACATTTAGTTTCTACTAACTTGTTTGGTTAAAAGACTGTATTAACACATAAAATTAACTACCTTCCCTCACAGCTTTTTCCATCAACTTCTGCAGCTCAAAACACACACTCCCACAGAATCTCACACACACTCAGAGAGAAGTTCTTCGTTATGGATCTCACAAAGAAGCTCAGCATTTTGATTGTGCTCTGCTTTCTGATCTCTTTGAAGAATCAGTTAGCAAAAACCGATTCTCGTTCGGTTCTCGAAGATCAACCCGCTCGTCGTAATCTTGGAGGAGATGAGTCGCCGCATTCTGATGCTGGAGATCGTAAGCGCCTTCTCTATGACTTCTACAGCACATCATGCCCCTCGGCTGAGAAAATAGTCCGATCAACTGTCAGAGAATTGCACGAGATGCAGAACACTCTCGGTCCTAAACTGCTGCAGCTCGCTTTCCACGACTGTTTCGTCATGGTGATTTTCATTGTTATTCGTTGTTCCGACTCCCGAGTTTTGTTATAGTTTTTCGACATTTATATATAATCATTTCAGATTGGAGTGTTTATGATGATAGAGATAGCGAATTTGTTTCTCGAAGTCTAGTTTCCTCGGAGTTAGCAGTTTACATTGAAATTGCTAGTATTTGTTTATGAAATTTTATGAGGATTTGTTTGACTGAGTTTCGTGAAATTAACTTGTATAGGGCTGTGACGCTTCAATTTTATTGGATTCTGATGGTCAAATTAAAAGTGAGAAAGAGGCCCCCCCTAATCTATCTATTAAAGGATTCAAACAGATCGACGTTATCAAGTCGAGACTGGAACATGAGTGCCCTGGGATTGTTTCTTGTGCTGATATTGTAGTTTTGGCAGCAAGAGAGGCTGTCCTCCTGGTCTCTCTCTCTCTCTCTCCCCTATATGTATGTGTGTGTGCAAAACTCTTTTGTAAATTAACTATGATGATGATGTTTGGAGTTTCAGGCAGGAGGCCAGTTCTATCCTGTTTTGACCGGTCGAATGGATAGCAAAATGGCATTTCAGCAAAATGCAACTACAGATCTTCCTAGTCCTAAATTAGATGTCTTCGGAGCACTCCGTTCATTTGCTGCAAAAGGATTTGATGCTAGAGAAACAGTCGCGTTGCTAGGTATATTGTCTTGATCTGCGTGGAAAATGAGTTTCATCTCGAAATTGAGAATGTCATTATCTTAAAAACTTATTCTATAATTTAGGGTGTATATCTAAGAAGCACGGGTACGAATACGAAATACGAATGCGAGACGATATGAAAATACGTTAATTTCCAAAAAATTAAGATACGAATACGTTGAAAATATGTTTATATTTTATTAATAATAATATTATGAACATCATATAAATAATTAGAACTCACACAATTCCACCAAAAGTTCAGTCAATACATTTATATTATTTAATCATATTCAAAACGAAGCCAACCACAATTAATGATTTAATCATAATCAAAATAAACCCAATAAATCTACTACCAAAATTAGTGATTTACTACTCATAATTCCACCGATAATCTCACAGCCCACAGCCTCATCCTCATTTAAAATCAGAATCGAACCCAAATCCTCATTTCAAAATCGAACCCATATCTTCAAAATTGATACATCATTTGAACCCTAAAATAACCAGGCGGCCCTAACCCAGTACGAACAAGTGTCGTGAACGGCGGCATCCGACGTGAACAACAGCGTGAGTCCGAACATGAGGCGGTGGAGAGGTAAGTGTTTCAGAGCGTTTCGTTCTAACGAGTCTAACGAGAGCGCAGAAAATATAAAATCACGATCTAATAAAACTATGGCTAAAACGTATTTGCCTACTCAAAAACGTATTTGGAGCGTATTTAAACGTATTTGGAGCGTATGTAAAATGTATTTATGTTTAAAAAAATAATAAAATAAAATAAAAAATACGTATTAAAACGTATTTGAAGCGTATTTTTCCCGTATTTGTATTAAATACGTATTTTACAAAAATGGAAGCTTAGATTAGGGTTTGATGAGAGAGCTTGTAGTTTTATGGGTCAATCCATGGGCCAAGGCCCATTATGATTTAGGGGGGTTTGGGCTTGAAATAAAGAGACATTTGGGTCATCCTAGGGATCTACTAGAAAGCTAGAGTTGGGCCTCCAATATATTTGTATTCAATTATTCAAGCCCAGAATAATTACAAGCATATAATCACTAATTCATTCCACTAAAGAATTAGTGATGCACTGCCGCTCTAGCCCACTGATGAATCAGGGCTTCTAATTTAAACTTCGATAATTCCCATGTTTAAGATGTCGAACATTCATTAATTAATTAAAGCTACTGACAACTTAAATTAATTAATATCTTTAATTCCTTAAGTAGTACCACTCAACATTATTATCGTACCGGATAACTAAATCCACCTGCAGGATTTAGTACGATAACTTAATGAGCTCCTTAAGGGAATGTTATCAACCTGGGGTCTCCAGGTCATGGTTTTCTAATACAGTTAATTAAGTATCGAACAAATGCTACTGTCACTCAAGATACGGGGCATATTGAGCTAACTCATAACTCTCACCCATGGTAAGTCAAAGTGACAGAAAGACACTTGAACACACATAATAACTTATTAGGATTTAGATCTATCGAGTCACCGAGACCTTGGTTCTTCTCAAACGGTCAGAATAGAAGAACACGTTTACTGCGATCCTTTCAATACGTAGACGTACGTATTAGCATAAACAAGTAGACAAGACAAACTACTTTCCGTTTTATGATACAGCCTAAACCGATAACTTGTCCAAAGTTATCTCGACCGTGAATACTGATTAATATCTGATTAAATGATCTTCTGTGATCTACAACACCATTAAATCTATAACACGAGATAATGGGACATGATGTATTATGCGACAAACAATCAAATCAGATATAGGAGAAATAACGGAAATAGAAACCGTGTATACAAGCACAAAAGGTTTGCTTTACAGTATACACCTTCACTTGTTACATTCAACGTCATAGGTGGCGGCCACAGCACTGGAAAGATACACTGCAATTTCATCCGTGACCGCCTCTTCAACTTTAGTGGAACTAATAAACCTGATCCTTCCATAGATGCTGAGTTTCTGGAGGTTCTTAGATCCGAATGCAGCCATCCGTCATCATCACCATCTGCATCACCTTCTCCATCAGCAGCAGAAAAGAGCTCACCAACTGCATCATTCGAGAATCGAGCAATGAAGATGGATTACGAAGGAGCGGGAAAAGGTTTTGGCGAGGTGTACTACCGTAGTCTTTTGCAAGGCAAGGGATTATTGTTTGTGGATCAGCAGCTGACATCGGATGAGAAAACCAAGGCTATGGTGGAAGAATATGCGTCAGACAGTTTACGCTTCCGCAGGGACTTTGGGCTAGCTATGATCAAGCTTACTCATCTCCAAGGTTCTACTGAGGGTGAGGTTCGTCTCAATTGCAGAAAAGTGAACTCAGATGCTTATCTTTGATCTGCTTCTATTCTGCTACACTATGAGTCGTGACAACTCTTTCTTTAGATTATGCCATGCTTATTGTTAGATGCTGTGGCTCTGTTTCACTGTTTGTTTGATAGTCCGATGAAGATGATTTTAATACATTACTATTTGCTGCAGGAAACTTCTATTATATTATAATTGTTGCGATGATTAAATTTTAATATGTTTTGGATTTATAATATTAAACTTAATTTGTTCCCAATTCCCATTCATGTTATATTCAACATTTACTCAGATATATTCTCCTCCTATTAATTAACATTGTTATTTGTTACAGTATTTTTGTACGCAAAGATATGGGTACACCATCATTAGTGGTAGGCTAATCGTATAAATTTCTGTGAGATGTTTTTTTTTAATTTTGAAAATCAATTTCTGTGAGATATTAATTAACAGGGCCAACTAACTAACTAAAAACTTCAAAATACATAATTCAAATTAATATAACTAATATTACAAATACATTAACTTCAAAATACATAATTCAAATTAATATAACTAATATTACAAATACATTAACTTCAAAATACATAAAAAAATAAATAGATAAATGACACTTAAAAGTATTACATCCATCCGTATTTAGCTTTGATCTCGGCTACCATTTGGTTAAGTATGAATAGTTCTGTCTCCGACATGCGACTAGTGTCCTTACTGCAATACTCAGCATGATCGAGCTTAAGTTTGGACTCTTGAACGTTTAATTGTCTATCAAAACTTTCCTGCAGATAGTTCCACTTGTGGCGGTCTTCGTCAGATGTAGCTGTTACTTTGGCATTTTGTTTCGCTTGTCGTTTAGCTCTCTGTTGTCCTATCAAACACATTTGAGGTCCACTATCAGAAGATGGGCTATCTGTTTCAGAAGTTTTTGCTTTTTTCTTAGGATTCTGTGGCATTTGTTGAGGATTTCTCACAAATTTGAATGATCTTCCATATGTGCATGTACCTAATGGCCTTGTTCTTTGGATGATCATTTATCCATGCTTTATTTGCAGCCTCCAGTACATCATCATCGCTTTGTCCGCTCGCTCGATTGCTCCAGAAATTATTGTAGAGACCTGCCCACTTATTAATATCTGGATTGAGTTTATAGTAATGATTTTTAACCTGCTGGTAACTTCGCTCAGTAGTGCCCTCCGGCTTCCACTCGTTGTAGTACGCAACAATTTTCTTCCAAAATTCTCTTCTCTTTTGTTGATTGCCAATTATGAAGTCGGTGCTGGTGTTGTACCAAGCTTTTATAAGAAGAACGTCTTCATCAGGTGTCCAAATCGGCTTTGTTGAGTTTGCCTTTCTAGTGGATTTAGCAACATCTACTTCATCATCATCATCAGCAAGGTTGATCTGTTCTAGTGGAATTTGTAAAGAATGCTGCGGAAACTGGTAGCTATTTTTTTGAGGTTGGTTTGGTGGTGACATGAAATAGTTGGAAGGAATGTTGGATGCAAATTGTGGAGGAAAATTTGATCCAGTAGGAGAGTTGAATGAAAATTGTTGAGGAAAATTCAAACCACCAGGAGAGTTGAAAGCAAATTGTTGAGGAAAATTCGAACCACCAGTGGGATAGTTGGATGAGATTTGTTGAGTAGAAAAATTGCCTGCATTTTGTTGAGTAGGAAAATTGCCAAAATTTTGTTGAGTAGGAAAATTACCTGCATTTTGGTGAGTAGGAAAATTGCCTGCATTTTGAAAGTTGTATGGAAGTGGTTGTTGAGAGTACGACATTTGATGATATTGTGAACTTGGAAAATAGGAACCTTGAAAATTTTGGGAGCTTGAATCCACCATTTAATTGTAGTGAAAATGAAGTGAAGAAGAAAAGAAGAAAATTGGAGTGTTGGAGAGATGAAATGAGTGAATATTGGAGTGTTGGAGAATAGATATATATATATATATGGAGCTAGACGGTTTTTTCGGACCGTAACTTTTCTTGATTTGAGAAAACGGACTTTTTTGTGCGGGCCGGCAAAATACGGACTAAAACTCTTTTTTTTTTGCGTCCGTACGCCAATTTAGGGCCCAAACGAGGTGGTTTGGGCTTTTTCGCACGTGACGTAACACCTGGAGCCCGAACCCCACTTCTACATACGTGGCACGACACATCACTCTCTCCCAGCCATGTCACCTAAATTGGAGCGGTAAAAATAAGAAATGTAAAAATAAGAAAGAACGCATTTCTCAGCCACAAATTCAGAAGAGCCCTAGTTTTAGTGTGAAGAATCCAAAGGTTTGCAGCAGAAGTGGTATCGTAAAGAGAAGAAGAGGAAGAAATCCAGCAGTAAGAATCGATTCCCAATTTGAGAAACCCCTGACCAACTCTAACTCCAAATTCAATCGTTGAGAGAAGCGAGAAGCTTGTGGAGAGAAGCTTGGAGCGGTAAAAATAAGAAATGTAAAGAGAAGAGCCCTAATTTTACCACAAGAGAATCCAGAGCTTGGCTGTAGAAGAAGAAGCGTAAAGAGAAGAAGAGGAAGAAATTCTCGAGAATGAGCGCACGACAATATTCTCTCAGACTTTGTCACTGTGGAGAGAGAGCTTGGCTTCGCACATCATGGACCAATAACAATCCTGGGAGGAGATATGTGCTTTGCGATGTAAGTTTTAAAATTTCAATTTTATTGTAGATATTTAAAAGAAAACAATGTGAATATGGAATATTTGGTCTAAAAATTGTATTTTGCAGTTGGGTAATTGCACGTTTTGGGATTGGGAAGATCCACCCATGTGCTTTCGAGCAAAAGTTGTTATCCCCTGGATTGTTAAGAAGGATTAATGCTACTGAGAAAGAGGTGGAAACGCTTAAAAAGAGCAAGAAGAAATTGCAGAAGTTAATTTTCTTTTTGACTATGGTTTGTGTTGTTCTTATTTGGAAGGTTTTCATCATTTAGATGTAGTGTAACAGAGAACAATTCTTGGTGGATTGTGGTAATGAAGGCATCTGTAAGCCTCTTTTAGTTAATGTATTGGTAGATTGTTGTTTTAGTTAATGTATTGGTAGATTGTTGTAATGAAGACATTCGTAAGCATTTTTTTGTTAATATATTGATTGTTTGCAGCAGGAAATGCTCCAATTTTGTGCTATTTGCTTGTATCTATATAATATTCTGCAACTCTATGGAAAAACATGCTGCTAGGATGTGGAATTCAGGTAAAAAGAAAAAGGGGAAAAAACTTGTTGCATGATGCTATGGCTGTTACAAATTTTCCATTGAACACATGTACACATGGTGTTCGTAAAAATGTCACAAAGAAATTTTGAATGGAAGAGCTGTTGTTGCTGCTGTGACACCGGTTGTCTCCTCCAGCTAAGGTAGAGCTGTTGCCCTTCGCATGTTGTTGTGTTCTTCGCGTCGAGCTACTGCTGCTCTCTTGTTGCCCTTCTTCAGCTCGTCTTCTCCAGTGGCAACTCCCAGCCGGTGGCCGGGTGGCTCATTCCGGCCAGTGCAAGAGATTCCCGCCTCCACTGTGGTTGGGCTCCGAAGATTCCCGCAGCAGCTGCCAGATTCCCGCGGCCTCGTGGTTGGGCTCGTCAAGATGGCCGCAGCAGATTCCCGCCGGCTCATTTGTGGTTGGGCTCACTCATCTACAGCAGATCTCCACAAGCTTCTCGCTTCTCTCAACGATTGAATTTGGAGTTAGAGTTGGTCAGGGGTTTCTCAAATTGGGAATCGATTCTTACTGCTGGATTTCTTCCTCTTCTTCTCTTTACGATACCACTTCTGCTGCAAACCTTTGGATTCTTCACACTAAAACTAGGGCTCTTCTGAATTTGTGGCTGAGAAATGCGTTCTTTCTTATTTTTACATTTCTTATTTTTACATTTCTTATTTTTACCGCTCCAATTTAGGTGACATGGCTGGGAGAGAGTGATGTGTCGTGCCACGTATGTAGAAGTGGGGTTCGGGCTCCAGGTGTTACGTCACGTGCGAAAAAGCCCAAACCACCTCGTTTGGGCCCTAAATTGGCATACGGACGCAAAAAAAAAAAGTTTTAGTCCGTATTTTGCCGGCCCGCACAAAAAAGTCTGTTTTCTCAAATCAAGAAAAGTTACGGTCCGAAAAAACCGTCTAGCTCTATATATATATATATATATATATATATATATATATATATGATTTTGGAAAAATGGCCATTGTAATTTTTATTGCCGTTGGAAAAAATTAGCGGTTTTATTATAAATATTTTTAATATAATATATAAATTATAAATATTTATTATATAATTTATAAATTATTAGCTTTGAACTTTAAAATATCATCATTTGCTCGTTTCAAATCGGATTTTTACGATTTTATGTCGAATTAAAGCTCTCGTCGTGATCTTTAATATAAGATATATGTTCGATATATTTCATCATCGCACTTATTACTTTTAACCTTCTGTTCGTCCCTCATGCTTCATACGCAGAGCCACCATCCTTCTACGCTCACCCGCCCTCCTACGCTAAGCTTCCCAAACTCTGCAATTTTGATGATTTATATAAATATGGACCCCATATCTTTGACGATATTGAGAGTTGCAACGTCGGTCTCCTACGCACCTGCAAAGTTGAGAAAATTTATCAATTGGGTGATTCTATTTCTGATGTTGAAAATCTAATCCGTGAGGTGCCAGTGGGGGCGGCCACCCCTTTCGCCCGACTTCCCTACGGAAACAACTTCCCAACCGTCCTACCGGCCGCGCCTCCAACGGAAAACTTATGATCGATTATTTTGGTATGACTATAATTCTGGTTTTGAAATTTGATAAATTAATTGGACATGTCTTTAATTCTTCACCGAATTGACGAATAACTATTACTTGCAGCACTTGATGCGGGTCTTCCTTTACTGCCGCCGTTCAAAAAGAGCGATGCTGATTTCAGCCACGGTGTCAACTTCGCCGTGGGAGGCTCGACGGCGTTGCCGTGGAATGTATTGGCAGATATGAATATATCAACTCCGATCACAACTAGTTCTCTATCAGTGCAATTGGATTGGATGTCTTCTTATTTCAACTCGATTTGCCACAATCAAAGAGGTCAGTCCGTCGGCATCCCATTCTTTACAATTCATCATTTGAAGTGATTAATTTGTACTAAATTTGATTGCTTGGTATTCACAAATCAGATTGTGGCGGGAAATTTGAAAACGCCCTATTTATGATGGGACTATTTGGTGGAACCGACTACCAGAACGCGTTATTTCAAGGCAAATCAGTCAATGAAACAAAAATCACACTGCTACCAAAAGTTGTGGATGCGATCATGGCTGCTGTTCGCGTAAGTTCTCCAATCATAACAAAAAATCATTTAAAAAGTGACTAATATAAATATTTAATGTTTGTGGTTGCTGCCTGTCTTCTTATTATTATTATTTATTTGTTAATTTGTTTTTCAGAGAGTGATTAGTCTTGGGGCAAAAAAAAGTGGTGGTTCCTGGACTATATACCATCTTCCGCCTTCCTATTTATCGTACGGCTTTCCCAGGCAATTTTGACATGTGGGACGTTGGTGAAGATCTCTCAATATACCATGATAGTGCACTGCGACAAGCCATCGAAAAATTCAACCAAGAAGAAACCCCTGATGCTATCGTGGCCTATGGAGATTATTGGACGGCTTACAATCACTAGAAAGTTACGCTGTTGATGGTATATATATATATATATATGCGGGCCCCTCTTCAGTTCCTCAATTACAGTTTGATCATATGTTTATAATTTGATTAGAGGGAATTAATTAATTAATTAAGTTATTGTTAATTTGGTGATTATACAGCTGGAATGGATCTGATGGTTTGCTGTGGAAGCGGCGGCGGCAGCTACAACATGGACTTGGGAAGAATGTGTGGAGCAGAAGGCGTTTCTGCATGCTCGGATCCTCAAAAACAGATTAATTGGGATGGGTTGCATTTGACACAAGAAGCTTATAGGATTATGACAAAGTATTTCTTGTTTCACCTCTTCAGAGATCTCCATTGCCCTTATCCTAATTGAACTACAATGCATGTTGGTGCTAGTTTAGATTAGGCCATATTGCTTCTTCTCAGATACTGTAATTTTCTTTTTAATAGATTAGCAATGTTTGTTGCAAGATTCTATATCCTATATTTAGAATTAAAGTAAAAATACATAGTATTTCTTAAACTTTGTCTTGGGTTATGCATGAAATTTATTGTATCTTCGATTGAATCTGCAGCTTTCTTTCTTTCTCGATCGTATTAGAATTAACGAGTCAAGTAAAAGGCGTTGTTTCCTACACTGATTTTTTTTTTGGTGTTTTTGACCTATGACGATTTGCAGTTAATTAAAGTACCAAATTATATTAGTAAATATCTCATGAATCCAATTCCATTATCCAACACCGTAAGACTTAGATTTGCAAAAATAATAGTAAATCAAAATCCCCTACGAACACCGATTTACGTATAACTTGTAATAATCACTACAAAAACTACACATTAATTGTGCTAACGTAACTAGAGTTATAATTAAGTTATACACGTCACAATGCACACAAAAAACAGTAGAAATTATAGCATGAATCCAACCTTTACGCATATATGCATCGGAGCGCCGTCTCATACGCGGTGAAGACGGCGCCGTTAACGACAAACGCCCGTGCCACCGCCGTCCCCAAGCCTCTCCACAACACGCTATACCCCTCCCGCCTAACACTCGTCGCGAAGCAATCCACCATCCCAGTGTAGCACGAGCTCGACTGCGCCTGGATCCGCGTCTTCACGACATCCAACGGGTAGCAGCAGATCCAGCTGGCGACGCCGGCCAGCCCCCCTGCTACGACCATCGTGCGCAGCGTCTCCTCCCCGGTCTTCCGGCAGCCGGGGTGGAGCTGCTCGCGCGCGTACTCGTACGTCCAGAAGTAGACGCCGTGCGACGGGGCGTCCCGTAGCACGGTGATGCCGAACCCGCGGTATATTCCGCGCCAACCTTGCGATCGGAATATGCTTCTCGCCATGTCTATGGGGCCTCTGTGGGTCGGGTTGGTTTTGTTCTCGAGTTGTAGGCGTATTTTGAGTAGCTCGACCGGGCTCAGGAGGAGGCTCTGGGTGGCCCCCGTGCCGATTCCGCCCAGAGCTACGGCTCTGTAGGAGGGCGGATCGCCTGCGGCCAGGTTTCTGTCGAATGCTCGTGATAGGATTGCGTAGGTCTGGAAAGCAATGGCGTTCTGCAATTACAACATCAACTTTTAATAATTTGTAATTATATATATGTGTATATATATAATTACAAATTTTTTCTAGCCAAAATTATTAAACGTGTACCGTTTAAATAACGTACTTTAGAAAAAATTGGAACGTTCTGATGTTATAACATCAACTTTTAATAATTTGTAATTATATATATGTGTATATATATGATTACAAATTTATTCTAGCCAAAATTATTAAACGTGTACCGTTTAAATAACCACTTTAGAAAAAATTGGGAATGTACGATGGAAAGAAGTTGATGTTGTAATTGCAATATTTTAAAAAGTTTGAAAAAAATTATTGAGTTTGGTTTTAAGCAAAAGAAAGTACCTGAAAAGTAACAGAAGCCAGGGGAGCAAACATCCCCCGGTAGAGGCTGCACGGCCCCTCTTTGGCAACGGCACGGCGGAGGATGGCGAAAGCCGAATCTCCGCCGGAATTCTGCTGTCGGATTCTCAGCGTGTCGAGCGGATATCCGGCCAGAACACCGGCGGTGCCGCCCACTCCTCCGGCCACAAATTCTCTTCCCCAATTGCTACCTACAAACTCCCGCCATAAATCCATTCTTGTCATCCGGCCTCCTCTTTCATATAGCTTAAAGAAGAAAATACTTTCTAGAAAAAAAAAAAGAGAAAATTTTGTTCTTCTTCTTATCCTTTACAGTAGTAATGGCAGATTAATTTCTGTATACTATGAATATATAGGAGATTTTCTGCATCCAAAATTCTCAGACTTCGCACATATAATTATACCACCCTCTTAATGCATAGATCGAGGATTGAAGAAGAAAATTATGGTTTTGTTTTTTGGTAGTTTTATTTCTGGAGATTGAAGACAGTTTTGGTTTGTGCAGAAATGTTGTTTGGCCGCAGAAGAGAAGAAGCGGGAGCCTCGGAACTAACTTTAGTTTCCTTAAAAGAGAGTCCGAATTTGAAGCCACAGAATCTAAATTTGTTTGGATATGACCTGCTTGTGTCGGAAACTAGTCAATAAATTTTCTCATAAATATTGTTTTTAAATATTTATTTTAAGGTATTATAATTGATTTAGAGATTTATTATTATTTTGCTATTTAGATGTGTGGTATGACATAAGTCAAACAGTAAAAGCAATCATAGATCAATATAGATGGAGTCTGAGTAAGATACCGTAAGATCCACACAAAGTTCATTTGATTTGTCATCGCAAAAAGAGTTAGCATATATTACTCCTTACAATAAATGCTTTTTCTTGATTTAATTGGAAAAATCATACTCCCTCCGTCCCATTGATAACATCTCATTTTTCTTTTTCGCCGGTTCTATTGATAATGTTCTATTCTAAAAAAATAATAATTAACTCTTCAAAAGTGGTGGGACATACCAATTTTCTATCTCTTTACCCTTCTCCTTAATAACTTTGTTCAAAAGTTATGAAACGTTATCAATGGAACGAAAGGAGTATTACACTGATTTATTGGAACTATAAAAATATACTAATATGCATCACAACTCACAAGGGATGTAACAAATACATTAATTTATATCAAGCTTCATAGAAGGAACATGTGAAGTTATTATTGAAATGACATCATTTTAATGTTAAAAAAATTGGATATATCTAATTGTCACAGTCAAGATATTTAAAATGTAGTGTTTAAATTGCAAAATTGATCAAAGCTGATAACTAGTTTGGCAATTTAGTCTAAATTTTAAAACTTTTAAAAAGAAAAGAAAACTAAATTTTAAAACTTTTAAAAAGAAAAGAAAACTAAATTTTAAAAGCAGCATTAGTTTTCTATAGGTTCTATAAAGAGAGGAAAATAAAATTATCTAGTATGAAGATAGTGTGTACCACTCATACCCAGTTTTGGTGGTATGTATAAGCCATACCCATTGACATCTTTTTTGCACTTTTCAGAGATAAAAAAATAAAAAACCTGATTTGACTGCCTTGAATCTAGCAAAATGAATTTTTTTTTACTGCCTTGATCACTCAACCGCCGCCTCTGCCATTCCACTCATGCGAAAGGAATCTGAGGATGAACGACAACATGAAAATGAACGACGTTTGGAAGAGGTTAGTACTTCGTACCGATTTGAATATGGACGAAAGAAAAAACTGTACCGACCGTCATAATATTGTACCGATAGGTTTTTTACCTGTCGGTACCGTTTTTCAATCGGTCGGTACACTTTTTTTTTGTACAGTGTGTTTCTGTCCTTATTCCGGACGTTGTGTTATGTTTATTATATTTTTTAGGCACGCTTAATAGTTAATTTAACAAATAAGATCATTTGGTGTAACGTTTTCAATTATATATAACTCATTTATAAATTTAAAAATCATGATCATTTGACATATATTACTACAATGTGTGGTAATTTTGAAAAAATTGTACCGATCGGGAAAAATATTGTACCGCTCGCAGTAAAATCATGAGTTGATTTTACTGCGAGCGGTACAATATTTTTCCCGATCGGTACAATTTTTTTTTATACAGTGTGTTTCTGTTCTTATTTCGGACGTTGTGTTATGTTTATTATATTTTTTAGGCACTCTTAATAGTTAATTTAACAAATAAGATTATTTGGTGTTACGTTTTTAATTATATATAACTCATTTATAAATTTAAAAATCATGATCAGTTGACATATATTACGACGATGTGTGGTAATTTTGAAAATAATGTACCGATCGGGGAAAATATTGTACCTCTTGCAGTAAAATCATGAGTTGATTTTACAAATAATGTACAATATTTTTCCCTGTCGGTACAATTTTTTTTTCTCCAGTGTGTTTGTGTTCTTATTTTTGAATCGTATTGTGTTTGTATCAGTTTGGTTGGATCTGGATCCGTGAAGATGCGCAACGCTATTCTCCGAGGATTAACACGTACTACAAAGTTTCGATTATAACAGATATTAGGCAGAGACAATGATGTACACGGAAAACAATACATGAATTTGACAATTAAGCTATTTTAAAATAGCCGAAAAGTACAAAAAGAATCCCAAAAAGTTGTCAGTGTTTATGGCTTATATGTGCCACCAAAAGTGGATATGGATGGTACACACTATCTTCATACTAGATAGTTGTGTGCATTCTCACTTCTATAAATTACCAATCTATTGGGCCAAACTCAAATTTAGCCACTAATATAAACAAAATTATAATTTGGGCTTATATGTTAAAATATTTTGTGGCCCAATGAAATATATTTATTTTTTTTAAATTATCCATTCTTTTTCCTCAGAAAAATCTTGTTTATCATCTTCAAAACCTCACTTTGAGACTTCATTGATACTCAGAAACAAAAAATGGCGCTATCAACGGCCAAATTCACCGAACTTCATCCGCATTTCTTGTCCACCTTCTCATTCCCCCGCCGCAAACCGCCGCGTTTCCACCGCCTCCTCTTCAAACCATTCTCTTCCTCTCTCCGCTCCACCAAATCACCCCATACACCTCCCGGAAAGCCCAGTATCTCCCGAACTTCGTCTACCTGGATTAAAAAATGGCCGTCTCCTCCACCGGCACCGCCGCCGCGCTCGAAACCCGCTCCGAAGAAGCCCGAACAGAAACCGGAAACACTTCGCGGAGGTACCACGGCGATTGATCGAATTGTTCTCCGGTTGCGGAATTTAGGTTTAGGCTCCGACGACGAGGAGGAGGAGGAAGGAGGAGAGTTAGATTTAAGTTTGGTGAATGATAATTTGAATTCGATTAATTCGATGAATGTTGAATGTGGAGATGAGAAACTGGGAGATTTGCTGAAAAGAGATTGGGTCAGACCGGATACGATTCTAGAGGAAGATGAGGATGTTGAACCTGAGGCGCTGTTGCCGTGGGAGAGGGGCGTGAGTGAGGATGATGAAGAAGCAGTGGAGCATAAAGTTGGAGTGAAGAAGAGGACAATGCGAGCGCCTTCATTGGCGGAATTGACGATAGAAGACGAAGAGTTGAGGAGGCTTCGGAGAGAGGGGATGACGTTGAGGGAGAGGGTGAGTGTGGCCAAGGCCGGAGTCACGGCTGCGGTTCTGGAGAAGATACATGAGAAATGGAGGAGGTGTGAGCTGGTGAGGTTGAAGTTTCATGAAGAATTGGCGCATGATATGAGGACTGCACATGAGATTGTTGAGGTTGGTGAGTTTAAGTGTTGCTGCATTTCTATTCTAATTGTCTTAAATCTTGAATCACCTTTACTTTAATAGTTAGTTCATTTGCCATTTACTAGAATTCCTCTTACTTTTTGGAAATCAGTTTCACAGAGATAATGCTAAGAGCTGTGTCCATGATTCTCGTTGCTGTTTCTTTTTGGCGGGCTCATTCATTTTCTCCACATAAATCTGAATTCATGCATAATGCTCACTTTATCTATGACTTGCAAAAATTGAGTCTTTGTAAAATAAGAGTGAAGATAATTTGTACTTATAATGACCTCAAATGAACAGATAAAGGGTTATGCAGATAGAAATTATAATCCATACCTTGCCTTATGCAACTACGAATAATAATTCCTCCCTACTAGTTTATTTTAATTTATTGTTGCTTCATTTTAGTAAGAAAGAATGTAGTGAGGTTAAAAAAGCTGGCTGCCTTCTGTCTCATCAGCGCCGAACAGGGGGTCTAGTCACTTGGAGATCTGGAAGTGTTATGGTGGTGTATAGAGGAGCTAACTACGAGGGCCCTAAATTAAGGCCACAGCGAGAAAACAGCGAACATGATACCCTTTTTGTCCCCGATGTTTCCTCCCCTGACGATCCAGCTACAAAAAGTAGTGATGCAAAAACTCAGGCTCTTGTGAAGTCCAATCCAGTTATACCCAACCGTGAAAGAAAGATAACAGAAGAGGAAGCTGAGTACAATAGTCTATTAGATGGTTTGGGTCCACGGTTTGAGGATTGGTGGGGAACTGGAGTGCTCCCTGTTGATGCTGATTTACTCCCTCCGACTATTCCTGGATACAAGACACCATTTAGGCTTCTCCCTACTGGAATGCGTCCACGACTAACCAATGCTGAGATGACCAACTTACGGAAGCTTGCTAAATCGCTTCCTTCCCATTTTGCCCTTGGTAATTTACCCCTTGTATGTTTTTCCAGTTAGTAAATTATGTTCTGATTTCTTTTAACTGTTTTAATCTCCCAGGAAGAAATAGAAATCATCAAGGTTTAGCTGTATCCATAGTTAAGCTATGGGAGAAAAGTTTAATTGTCAAAATTGCCGTGAAGCGTGGAATCCAGAACACAAATAACAAAATTATGTCCGAGGAACTGAAGGTATGCAGATTGTCTGTATTGAGTAGCCTATGTGATATTAAAATCTAATGTAAAATGATTCTATTGGTTCACTCCAATAGCTAACATATTGTAAAAACTGGGTAGCTAACATTTTCCATTTTGAGTTTGTTGTACTGTCTCCTAATTTCTTTTCTTTTCTTTTTTTTTTTTGCATTCTTATCGAACTAACACGTTAGCATGCCGATTTAGCCTTTAAGTCAATTAGGGCACATAAGAAAAGTTAAATTACATGTACTCATGTTTTCTGTCCCTTTATGTTATTAATTTATTGCTTTTCTATTTTCTAGTAAATTCTATTCACTTTTCCCCTCTACTATGTTTGTTGTAGACATTAACAGGTGGAGTCTTACTTCTGAGAAACAAATATTTCATAGTTATGTACCGCGGGAAGGATTTTCTGCCTCCTGCTGTGGCTAGTGCCTTGGCAGAGAGACAGGAAATGACAAAGCAAATACAAGATGTTGAAGAAAAAGTCAGGGGAGGACCAGTACCCCTTCCGGTATCTGAAGAGAAGGGAGCTTTGGTAGGTACTTTGGCAGAGTTTTATGAGGCTCAGGCTCGATGGGGAACTGAAGTATCTGCTGAAGAACATAAAAAGATGATAGAAGAGGCTAACAGAGCCAAACACGAGAGAGTGGTCAGGCGACTTGAACATAAACTCGCTATTGTAAGTGTGCCTTCTTTGCTGAATTAATAACTGGAATATCATCGACACATAAGTTTACTTATTATTATTATTATTATTATTATTATTATTATTATTATTATTATTATTATTATTATTATTATTATTATTATTATTATTATTATTATTTTGTCTAAAAGTCTGTTAACTGACTTTAAGAGCTAGATAGATCCTGGGTTCAGGCACGAGTTACAAAATTGACATGATGTTTATACTCGGCTATGTTATGTTCCACCTGATGCTGGTTTATCTTACTATTCAATGCCATGGACTTAATGCATTTACAGGCTCAGGCAAAGAAGCTCAAAGCAGAGAAACTACTATCTAAAATAGTGGATTCTTGGCTTCCTGTAGATCCTTCAGATGACCAGGAGACAATCACAGATGAGGAAAGAGTTATGTTTCGTAAAGTTGGATTACGGATGAAACCGTACTTGCCACTTGGTGGGTTTTCTTTTTCTCAGAGTCCAATTATCAATGTTAAAACTGTATTTTGTGAAGTATGTATTCCTAATACGGAAGAGGAGAATCATGTTTGCTTTGTTTCCATCTCCAGGCATTCGTGGTGTTTTTGATGGTGTTATTGAGAACATGCATCTGCACTGGAAACATAGAGAAGTTGTAAAGTTAATATCCAAAGAAAAGGAACTTGCATTTGCTGAAGAAACTGCGAGACTTTTGGAATATGAGAGTGGTGGTATATTAGTGTCGATTGACAGGGTTCCAAAAGGCTATTCAATTATTTATTACCGTGGCAAGAATTATCGCCGTCCTATCACTATTAGACCAAGAAACCTTCTGACTAAGGCAAAAGCACTGAAGCGTAGGATGGCCTTGCAAAGATATGAAGTTAGTCATCCTCTAATATTCCAGTTTTATGAACTTAATTTAATGATCTCTTTGAAATGTGAGCTATAACTTGAATGATTTTATTAGTTAATGATAAATATGTATGCTAATTTATGTCTCACATTGTTGTGTAGGCTCTCAGTCAGCACATATCTGAAGTGGAGAAAACAATTGAGCAAACCAAGAAGGAAATTGTAAGTTGTGCGTCTTTGTGGTTACGGTTAATAACAATTACTTATTTATTTATTATAATTTAATAAAGAAGCCCAGCGTGAGATTGCTCACTTACTTGTTATATGCTGTAGTTTTGAAGCATCTATAGGAATTACCTTTCACCTCCGAATTGTTAATTCTTGATTGAAATGATAAGATGATGTCATTTTTTATTTAAATATTAAATCTTAATGAGATGTGTGTTTTTCTGATATAGTACATATTTACATGCTTCTGAGATTTTGTATACACTCTCTTTATTCCATTAGGGCAATCCTCAAAATCTGGAGAAAAGCGATATTTGGAAAGAGGACCGTGGCCAGTTCTATAATGATGCTTCAGAACTGAGTGAAGTAAGTTCTTTAATTTATTCACTAATGGCTGTCGTATATTTTGCTTTAGATTACATAAATGATTACGGGCACTTAAAAACAAGCTCCTGCTAAGAATAAAAGATTATTAACATTGTTATATGTTTTATCCATACTCGCAATACAACACAGAATATGCAATGATGCTTATTTTGTCATGTACAGAGTGAGGATGAGGCTGCGGAGATGGGTTTAGATGAAGACGAGGATGAGTGGGAGGAGGATGATGAAGAAGATTCTGATTTCTCCGAGTCTTGACACTTAGGTTTTTCGCCTAATAAAGCTGGTTAACCAAAAGTGGTGCCACACTGACTCGTGGAATAGGAGCTCTGCACAATGATTTATTCGAAGATTGAAGAGTGGAGCCAGACAAGAAAGAATCTGCCTTGCATCACGCCTTTATGAGAGAACTGCCAATTCCAATTTTTTGTCTATTTTTTTTGCGCTTGGGAGGCATTGTACAGCGATTATCGATCACTAGTTGGAAGCTTAAAGAGTGAGCTCTGTATACTGCTTCAAACTAAGAACATGAACTTCAAACAAATGTAATGTATAGTTGTTGTACAACTACTTGTAAGTAATTTCAGATTGTGTACAATCAGTAGCCTGATTTCATTCTTCTCATCTATATACTTGATCGGGATAATTGTCGATTTAATCATGATTTTTGCCCTATTTTGTAGATTTTACATTTTACTAGAAAATTGAAGATGTTGAATTTATACAAATGAAAAAATTGTGGTATTATTGAAACATTTCAAAACCGTGTTTGTGAAAAACATAACAAGTGGCTGTCGGTATAATTGTACAATTGAAGTGCTTTTGAAGAAATAATGTTTATTGAAATCTAGAGACTGTGAAATTGGTTCATCTAAAATCCACATAAAGAAAAATTGGCAATAGACATAATTGTACTTGCATGTGAAAATTGACCCAATAAAAGAAGTATATGCCCATTTTGGCCATTGAAATAAAATGCAAGCATACATAAGAGAAACATATAGCTCAATTAGTTTGGCAGTCTAATGTACATTGCAAGTCAAAAAAACTAAAAGATCAAATGGACTAAGCCATGTGAATATTCAGAACTAGCTCTGAAAAATATGGAAGCCGCATTTGCAACATATGTGGATTCTGAGAGAAAGGTAAGTGCATCTCAAAACATATCATTCAATGACGAAGAATTTGCTGCAACTGAAGAACTTGGTTTCGTTGTTCCCCTGGGAGCATATTGATCTGTTCCGGAGTGAGACTCATAACTTGCTGCAGTAATGCCTTTTCTAACTCGGGAGTCAACTGCAGAATTACAAAGATTGGGTCATCGATCCCAAGTAGAAGTTTGTGCCCTTGTTTAATCGAGATATCAGGATAAAGTTATAGAAAATGAAGAATAATTACCGATGATGGTGGCCGATGAAGCTGGTTGCTGGGACCCGCCTGCCCAGGAAACCCTGGTTGTGGTCCCAAAAGCTGGCCCATTGCATTATCAGGAAGGCCAGGCATCCAATTGGATCCCCTGTCTGCTTGCTTGGAGCTTCCAACTTGATTGAAATCCATTCCTAAGTGAGGATTTCCTGCCTGAAGCCACGAGAATATGCAAGCTTAAGTTATCAATCCAAACTGCCAATATCATCATGCAGACACATGTGCCAATACGTTGAACCCAGTATCAAAGTCACATTTAGTAAATCATGGTACAATTTATTGCATGAATTCAATTGCTGGGAAGAATTGCTCAAGAAAAACTTTCATGATCACATAAATGGGTATGGAGCACTAGAAAGTTCAGTTGTTATTATTACTAACTAATGATTAATATATAGTAGCTAAACATGGAAATAAAAGCAAGATAATGAAATTAAAACTGAATGACTTCATAACTACCAATTGACCTAATGAGAGTTGTAGGTTCATGAATCTTGTCAACAACCGCAGAAACAGCCAGATAACTCGACATATATTCTCAAATCAAACTAGGAAGGATTCTTGCAATCTTATATATGGCATTGAGCCAATTGCGGGCCAAACCTGATAAGCTGCTTGGGACAAAGGTTGATTTGGAAGTGGCAACTGTCCCTGTGGAAAAGAAGGCCCCATACCAGCAGAAGGCTTTGAACCTGACTGAAATTACATAATTTCAAGATTCTCAAAGATAAGACAGGTTGCACATGTCAAAAGAAATCATTGAAAGTACCTACACTAAACTCACATGAAACATATGTTGTGAATGGTGGATCTGTGGTCCACTAGGATGCTGAAAGCCCGAATTTGATCCCATTTGAGCTTGAGCCTGGTGAGGGAAGCCTGGCATTGGTGGTCTTGGTTGTGGTGGCAGAGGTGGTTGGAGGGGCATATACTGGCTGCCAGTATTTGGCAGAGGTTGTTGTGATTGTGTGGACATTGAAGGCATGGGGAGCTGGTGAAGGGAGGGTGGTTGAGGAGCTGTATGCTGCGGCAATTGAGACAAACTAGGAACTTGAGAGGGCTGTGGCACAGACATTGGCGTCGACTGGGCACCAAGATGTCCCTTAGGTTGCTGTGTTTGTTGTAAGGGATGTGAGGGGATGGACTGGGGTTGAGGGTTTGGAGGAGGAAGAGGTTGGGAGGGAGGGTGTGATGCCATAGGTTGGTTAAGCTGCTGCTGTTTCCTTATTTGGTTCTGACCAGAAGCTGGTACTGGTGCCTGAATATTGGGCTTCTGATTTGACATAGCTGATGGCTGTGGATTCTGAGATACTGTAGATGAAATGGCCGGTGACTAAACAAAGCCAAAGTGATTAGAAAACTTTCAGGAATTAAATAAGCAAGAAAGGTATCAATGAGACAAAGAACATACTGCTTGTGAGGACTGCACCATCCCAAGCATGATTTGTGCCTAACGAAAGAAACAAAAGAATGGAAAAAATTGTCAGAAATTAATTTATTTTATCCCTGAAAAATCTGTTACAAGTCGTCAAAAAGTATCGAGGAAGTAAAAAAACTGAAAGATGAGTGGATGAGTCATAAACTCCATGCCTTCAGAGATTTTTAAAAACATGAAATGTGCATAAGTCAGGGAAAAGGTTCCATGACTAGAAAAGGTCTCTCGGACTAGTAGTAACCACATCTGACTGACATGCTTTCACTTGTGAGTACTTCATTAATTCAAGCATATGTGATGAACTTAAAGAGGATCTCAGATTCCACCACACAAAGTACGAAGGAACTTCTAACTTTTTTGATGGTAAATGATTTCAAAAGTGATGTTGTACATGGTGGAGTGAATGGCCGATACTAGTGGAATGGAAGGGTTCCTCTTTGGATAATAGCTATACTGTAACTGGTCATATTTCGATACACTGGAAAGATGAAACCTTTACTCATAGATGATAGTGATATTCTACACCATTATTCCTTACTCCCTCCGTCTCGTCATAAGTGGCCACATGTTTTGCTTTTTGTGAGACAAAAAGCAAAACATGTAGCCACTTATTGTGGGACGGAGGTAGTATATCATAATTCTGGGGTCAATTATCAAATAATTGTCAAACAGGTGACTTTTCACATGATATATACTGGGGATATATCAACATTACGCAAACTACAGATATACAAAATGATCACAATGATTGGACACCAATCATTAACTTGATCTCATATCTCATATATCATCTCTTGAGAACACCAAGAGAACAAAAGGATCACAATTTGTATATTATCCTCCATTTCCATTGGTCTCTATGTAGTAACTTAGTCTATCACCTTCTCTAGGACCTACTAACGCAACAATCTGACACGCTCTTACCATTTACAACTTATATAAGGCTATCCATCTTCTAGTACAAAAACATAGTCCAAGAGTATAACTCCCCAAAACATTATCCACCTAGCTAATTACCATGACGAACTCAGCACTTAGCACATATTTACACAAGTCCGGAATCGCTAGCATCATTTTCCATTACACGCTTTCTTAACAATACAACAAAGATATAAAACTTATTCTGGTTGAGTTTTTCTACTTCTGAATAACTTCAAGAGATAAAAATAATTAATTTATTTATGATTTTACAATAACTTACAAGACCCTTTAAGATACAACAGACAACAAACAACGGATCCTCCCAACACAAAAATAAAGGAAATGCGAGGGAATATTTCGTATCATAAGGTCTAATCAAGACTAAAACAACATAGTATAATATTATGCGAAGAAAACCCTAAATTAAAGCATACCTGAAAAAGAGCTTTAGTCAAAGCCGGATTTTGGATAAGAATTTGCCTCGCTTGTTGCTTGTTCTGCTCTATCAATGTCTGCACGCACCAAAGTTCAAATTTCAAACTACAATCGTTCAATTTCGACTTCCAAATAAAAATTAAGAAATAGCCGAACAACAATAATTGATCGATATAGCCGAGTGTCTGGGTACGAATAAGGACCTTCATCTGAGACATGATGTCGTAGAGCTGGTTTTTGGACATTCCGGCCAGGCTCGCCGGAACGCCGTCGCCTGAGACTTGCTTTCCCGCCATTCTTTTCTCTACAACCCACACCAGAATTTTTTCACAGAGCGAGAGAGCGCGTAGAAGAATTACCCAATACTGATGTCAAATTTAGGGTTCTTTGGCTGAACAGCTTTTGTTAATTTACAAGTTCATGATTCAAACGCTAAAAGAAAAAATATGTAGTAGACTAGTAGTAGTATATTTTATAGGGAAAAGATACAAATACCCCTCATGTTGGTAGCGCCGGGCAAATACTCTCTTGAACTTTGTTTAGGTGCAAATTCACCATTCCCTAAAATTTTCGGTGTAATTACCCTCTCGCCGTGACGGAAACTACACTTTCGTTGGCAAAAAAATATTTTTGATTCATTTTTATTCTTGTGGACCCTTACAATTTCCAACGGTTATATACAACATAATTGGTGCTAAAAGCTCAAATTAGAAAAAAAATTATTTCGAACCCAGCTCACAACTATCAAAATTCAGGTGAAGTTCTCCAATAATTTGCACGAAAAAGGATGACGGACCACTTGAAGAATATGAGATCATCAATGTCAATAACAAATAGTTGGCTTGGATTGCAAATTATTAGAGAGCTTCGCCTGAGTTTTGATAGTTGTGAGCTAGGGTTCGAAACAAATTTTATCATAATTTGAGTTTATAGCACCAATTAATTCTTGGAAATTGTAAGGGTCTACAAGAATAAAAATGAATCAAAATTTTTTTTTTTGCCAACGAAAGTGTAGTTTCCGTCACGGCGAGGGGTAATTGCACCCAAAAACTTTAGGAAAGGGTGAATTTGCACCTAAACAAAGTTTAGAGGGTATTTGCCCCGCGCTACCAACATGAGGGAGGTATTTGCACCTTTTCCCTATTTTATATAAATAAGGGTTTCCATTAATTCATAAACAAAACATTTGATACGATCATACAAAAATGTTATTTAATAGTTTATTTATTGAGTCTTAGTATTTTAATAGTTATTTTATGTTATTAGTTTGAACTAATTGTTAAGCCCTTAGATTAGGACTATTATGCGTAGAAGTCATAGTTTGTATAAATAATTGTAAACTATTATTTTTAATTATCATGTCAATAATATTATCATTCAAAAACTCTAGGATTTATTTAGGCCTTGCATGATCGTAAGGATTGAAACTGTTCACGAGCTTATCGTGCATTATCATTACGTTTCTACAGCAGGATCGGTTCACATTACCTCAAAAAAATTCATAAACAATGCATATGCTCAAAAAAAAAAAAAGGCAAATACCATAATTAGGACCTCCAATTAATATTTTCATTTCTATTTGTTACGTGTATTTTAAAATTTTCTTAGTTTTTATTAATCAAAGAAATTTTTAGAATTTTAAATACAAGGTGAAATAATATTTTAATAATTTTCATTTCTATCTCGCCCGCAAATGACAAACCACATTTCTTTTAATCAATATACTTAAACCCAATACTGGGCCTGCAAAATCCGGGTCAGGCCCAAATCCCTAACGGGCACGTATTTGACTATTTCGGACTCTCTCTCTCCTTGCCCCCTCTCTCTCTCTCTCTCTGGCAGTTGGGCGAGTGGATATTTGGTGGGCGGCAGGAGTAGAAGGTACAGTACACACCGATTGCACGCGCCGCCGCTGCAGATGGCGTACTCGTCCATATCCCTCTGTTTACCAGCTTCTACTCCGAAATCGGAGTTGTTTGTAGCTTCAGCCTCGTCGACATCATTTACGGCCTCTTCTACTATTCTTTCTCCGCCGCCGTCTTTCCCGAGCAGCCGCAGCTCAATCCTGGCCCGTGGCCGCCGAAGATCATGGATTGTGGGTATGGCTCCAGAAGAAGAGAAGATGACTCGCCGTTCGCCTCTTGATTTTCCCATCGTTAGTTTTTCTCTCTCCCTTTTTTCTTTGTGGACTTTCATCGAACACATTGCTCGTGTAGTCGTGTGTGTATATCTGCCCCCCTTTTGTTTAATTTTAGTTCTGAATTCTGTTATAAAATTGTAGATTTTTAATTTTCAATAAATCTCTTTGTGTGCAGACTAATTTAGTCCTAATCTCACAGCTTGCTATTATTTGAGCTTAGGGATTAAATGTGGAGCGACTAATTTAGTCCTAATCTTTTGGAAATGCTTAATATGAACTAAAGCATGATGAATTCTTATTATTAAGTTCTGTCTCTAAGTTTTTCGTTATACCCTGTTATTTGAACTGATGTTGTTTTGAATGTCAAGATAAATTTAAACTAAATAGCTTCAGCTTGGTGGCTGGTATGAAATGGGTGGAAGAATCTATTTTTCATATGGTGGGCACCAGAATTTGATGATCCTCAAATTTAATTTGAATGTATATATAAGAATATCATTTTAAAAGTGAAGTGGGTTCAATCTACATGACTTGTTTCAAATCTGATAACAAGACAGCTTGCTAGCACCATTTCTTTATAATTGGAGACATGAATATAGAAATTTTGATGAATTTTGATGAACTTCACTTGGCATGATGTTAAAATCATATGGATGATTATCTGTTCTGGTAGTTTAGCTTTAATACCATTTTTATTAATGCAATCTTTCACCATAAACTATGGTAAACTTATCCTAGTTGCGTTATTTCCTTAAGACCAATATACTGACATCTTACCAATTTTCATAAGTGAAGTGATCCATGAGATCACTTAATCATCAAAATCCATTGGAAATTTTGGTGAAGTAAGGCCATAGATAGCATCAAATGGGAGCTGACTTCTAGTTTACATTGTCGTTTGAACCTTTACAAGTGGTGAAATGTTATTCAATCAATCTTTGGGAGCAGTTGATTTGGTGGCCCCGTTGTTATGTTTCGGCCATTGCTTTGTGATCACATCTATATTTCGTGTATTCCATTTATCAATGCACGTTGCAAGTTGACAATTGAATCATAGTAAAACCGTTCATTCTGTACAATATCCTATTATCTTGATTGCAAAGTGCCTGTTTATATGAGGCTGAAGCTATTTAACCAATTCAGGAGTGGGACAGGCCAAAGCCTGGAAGGAGACCTGACATATTCCCGCAGTTCAGCCCTATGAAGACTCCGTTACCACCACCTATGCCAGCTGATCCCGAGGAAGATGAAGAAGATGAAGAAGAGAAAAAGGAAGAAGAGGAGGAAGACCCTGAGAACGATGACCCGGACAAGCCAGATCAGTAGTACTGTTGTGGTTTGCATTTGAAATGCGCCCGTTGTATGAAATCGTGGATGGCTTCACTTGGAGTAACTGGTTAGGCCACGCTATCTCAGTTTTGAGTGTGCCAAATGACTGCATACTATATACTTGAGTATTCTGCGAGGATCTAGATAAATTTGTAGGCACTATATCTATAACAACTTAAATGAATTGATGAATAATAGTAACTATTTGCATCATTGATATTTGTCTTCCAACTATTTGATTCTCCTGGGTATTTTTTTTTCCCTTCACTCTAGTGGATTGTCTAAAGGCGAATGTTTACACCCTATTACTGAATGTATAACACGAATGTGATAGCTAAATGCCATTTATTGAAGAAGACATGATACTGAAAATGTTCTGGTTTTTTATTCTTGAAAAAAAAAAATTAGAGCAGCTGCTTATAGTAAGAGGAGCAAGGTAGTTCAATAAGGGCAATGGAGGTCTCTAAAGATGTGATGCAGCATATGCTTAGTCATATACCAATATGCTTTCTCTGTTAGATGCAATCCATCCCAGCTTATGTGTTTTTTAGGTTCCCCGCATCCAGAAACGCCTTCTGCTCCGCACATTCTTCCCAAGTCGAAGTTGTATCGCCCACCTCCGCTTCCACAGCAAACCATTAGATCCATCACTGCATGTTGTCAAATCACCAAACAACTAATTTATTATAAACATATTAACTAATGTTGTGATTAATGAGGAATTGAAGGAGCTGGTTAGTTATGCTTACCACCAACAGAGTACATGTCTAATGATTGATAAGCTTGGAAGTAATCCCCATAGACCACAACGGCATCTGGCTTTTCTTCTAATTTGAGTTTGTTGATGGCTGCTTGCAGTGCAATACTATGGTATATTGCGATGTCATCACCAACGTCCCACGTAGCCTCTGGAAAAGTCTCACGATAAATGGGAAGTTGGAACATCGTATATATATCTGGAACCACCACTTTTTTCGCCCCAAGATCAATCACCCTCTGAAACAACAAAAAATAAAAGTAATACTTAATACTGTAATTAATATGCGTTACTTAATAGCATATATGTTTTTGAAAGGATTCTTAGCGAACTACTTACACGAACTGCTGCCATGATCCCATCCTCAACTTTTTGGTACCAATGTGGTTTTTATTTCTTGGACTGACTTGTCTTGAAATAACGTGTTGTGATAGTCGCTCCCACCAAACGGCCCCAACATGAACAACGCGTTTTCAAATTTCCCGCCACAATCTGATATGCAACAAATTGGATTAGTTATATAAAACTACATACTTCAAAATCAATATGAAGAAGAATATGATCGATTTGACTAACCTCTTTGGTTGTGACAGATGGAGTTGAAATACGCAGACATCCAATCTAATTGCACCGATAGAGAACTGGTTGTGATCGGAGTTGATATATTCATAGCTGCCAATACATTCCACGGCAAAGCTGTCGAGCCTCCAACGGCGAAGTTGACACCGTGACTGAAATCAGCATCGCCCTTTTTGAAGGGCGGCAGTAGAGGAAGACCGGCATCCATTGCTGCAAACAAATAATTCATTCATTATATTTACTAATTTGATGTGATTTATTACAAATATTAAAAATAAAGTAAGATATTGACGAAAAATAATACATACCAAAGTAGTCGATCATAAGGTTTCCGATGGAGGTGCGGCCGGTAGGGCCATCGGGAAGTTTGAACCGTAAGGAAGTCGAGCAAAAGGGGTGGCCGCCCTCACCGGAAGCTCGCGGCCCACATCGGATATAGAATCTCCCAATTGATAAATTTGCTGAATGTTGCACGTGCGCAGGAGGCCGACGTTGCAACTCTCAATATTGTCAAAAACTCGATCACCAATTTTTTATATAAATCATCAAAATTGCAGAGTGGCGGCGTATGATGGCGGCTGAGCATTCGGAGCCTCAGCGCCGTACGAAGAGGCACAAAGAAACACGAGACTAAAAATAAAAACCGTCATAAAAGATTTCTCGACAACTGAAAAGGACTGAGCCATCGATACAATTGAAGACTGAATATGAAAACTTAATTAGAATTCAGAAGAATGAATGTGATTATGAAAAACAAAGTAAGTGTATTGGCATATATTTATTGGTACAAAATTTCATACTCCTAATCCAATTCGGAAACTGAATCGAAAGTGAAATATTTCAATACCATACAATTTTGATAATTGTACATAAGATATGATATAAGAAATTTCACTTCATTTTTCTCTCTCTCTTTACACATACTTGCTAACATTTTGTAGAAGTTAATAATCAATAATTAATAATATTATAACTTTCAAAAATTATCATAAAATATATTTTATTTATCATAAATTAATCGTGTTAAATAAGAGGTTATACGTGCAACACACGTAATTCCCTGCTAGTTATTAAATTAAGAACATATGTAGTCGAATACAAGCAACAACTAAAGAAACTGCAGATTCAAAACATACATTAAAAACTCATGAACAAAGACAAAGATTAAGTAATATGCATTTTTATATTAATTCCAAATATAGGATATAATCTTGCAACAAACGATAAATGATCTATTAACTAAAAAAAAGTATCTGCTAGCTAATTAAATAAATCTAAACTAACACATTCCATAATATTTCAATTAGGATTAGGGCAACGGAGGCGGGCGAAGATCTGCTGCAGCATATATTTGCTCATTATCCTATAAGCTTCTTCTGTTAAATGCAATCCATCCCAATTAATCGTTTTTTTAGGTTCCGCGCATGCAGAAACACCACCTGCTCCGCACATTCTTCCCAAATCAAAGTTGTAGCGCCCGCCTCCGCTTCCACAGCAAACCTTGCTTCGCATTTTTACTGTATAATCACCGAATAATTATTTCATTAATTAATTATAAACATATCAAATATTCAAATTTTGTAATTGAGGAAATTAAAGGACATACCGCCAACAGCGTACATGTCTAATGTTTGGTAGGCTGAGTAATAATCTCCATAGGCCACAACTGTATCAGGCCGCCTTTCTTCTTTGTTCAGTTTGTCGATGGCTCGCGCCAGTTGACCATTATGGTAGATTGCGATATCTTCACTCACTTCCCACGTAGCCTCTGGAAAAGTCTCACGATAAATAGGGAGGCGGAAGATGGTATATAGTCCGGGAACCATCACCTTTTTTACCCCAAGACTTATCACTCTCTGAGAAAATATAAATAAATATTTAATAATAAGAAAAAAAAAATGGCAGGCAGCAACGATTTTTGGTTATAATGGGTGAATTACTTACACGAACAGCAGCCATGATCGCATCTATAATTTTTGGTACCAGCGTGGTTTCTATTTCGTGGACTGATTTTCCTTGAAATAGAGCGTTGTGATAGTCGCTCCCACCAAACGGTCCCAACATAAATACTGCATTTTCAAGTTTCCCGCTGCAATCTGATATAAGATAAACAAGAAACCGATTAACGTCAAAAAAATTAATTAGTATATATATAAAATCAACTACTTGATCAAATTAAAAATAAAGAAGAATTTGATCGATACTAACCTCTTTGGTTTTGACAGAGAGAGTTGAAATAAGCAGACGCCCAATCCAATTGCACCGATAGAGAATTGGTTGTGATTGGATTGGAAATATTCATAGATGCCAGTACATTCCACGGCAACGCCGTCGAGCCTCCGACGGCGAAGTTGACCCCGTGACTGAAATCAGCATCGCTCTTTTTAAAGGGCGGCAGTAGAGGAAGACCCGCATCAAGTGCTACACAAATAATTCATTCATTAATCATATTTACTAATTTGATTATGATTTATTAATAATAAACTAAGATGATGATGAAGAATAATACATACCAAAATAGTCGATCATAAGGTTTCCGTTGGAGGCGCGGCCGGTTGGGCCCATCGGGAAGTTTGAACCGTAAGGAAGTCGCGCGAAGGGGGTTGCCGCCCCCACGGGGGCCTCACGAATTAAATTGCCGACATCAGAAATAGAATCTCCCAATTGATAAATTTTTTCAACTTGGCACGTGCGTAGGAGGCCGACGCTGCAACTCTCAATATCGTCAAAAACTCGATCATTACCTCCATATCGAAATACATCATCAAAATTGCAGAGTTTGGGAGGCTTAGCGTAAGAGGGCGGGTGAGCGTAGTAGGATGGTGGCTGTGCGAATGAAGCGTGAGAAACGAACAGAAGATTCATAGTAATTACAAGCGCGATGGTGAATTTGGTAGAAGAGGAAAAAGCCATTGTTTTAGTACGAGAAGATATTCAATACTAATTAATGATAGGTGAATATGCGAATGGTATTGAGGGTTGATATTTATAGTAGGATATATGTGAGTAGTCCAATATCGAGATGGATTAGAGATGATTGTAGACTTGCGGTATGACTGCATGAGCATGTGCATGTCGGTGGATTTACTAGATATGGGAGTCCGATTATGAGTTGGATTAGTTGATACTAATTACTAATTACTAATTAGTTTAGTATATGTAATAGTGCACTTGACGGTTAGACAAAGTTAATTAATATTTAATAAATTCTTTTGAAAAAAAAGTTTATCAATAATTTGTAATAAACGTGAATTTTCTAGGAGGGATTTTCAAAAAATAATATAATAATGTTCTTAAAAAAATATAAAAGAAATTAAATTTTTGTGTACTTCTAAACTACCACGATTGTGTGTACATATATCTTTGCACACAAAAATACTGCAATATTGCTTGTAGGAAAAAACATAAAATATGTGAACACACATTGAATATCATGAACGGAAGAAGGTTTAATATTAGAAATCCAAAACAAATAGGACTTTGTTCATCTCAAGTGAAGACTAATATAGGATAATGTATTAAAGCCATCTTGAAAGCGGAGAATCAAACAGATAGTGAAAGAGAGCCATAACATCTAACAATAAGCATGAGATAATCTAAAGAAAGAGTAGTGAGTCATAGGCTCATAGCAAAGATAAGCATATATATCAGTTGACTAGTTGACTTTTCTGCAATTGAGACGAACTTCACCCTCAGTAGAAGCTTGGAGATGAGTAAGCTTGATCATAGCAAGAGCAAAGTCCCTGCGGAATTGTAGATTATCTGAAGCATATGTTTCCACCATAGCCTTGGTATCTTCACGTGCTGTCAGCTGCTGGTCAACAAACAGTAATCCTTTGCCTTTCAAAAGACTACGGTAGTACACCTCACCAAAACCTTTTCCCGGTCCTTCATAGTCCATCTTCATTGCCCGATTCTCGAATGTTGCAGGTGCAGATGCAGTTGGTTTGCTCTTTTCTGCTGCTGACGGAGAAGGTGATGCAGATGGTGCTGATGCAAGATGGCTGCATTCTGATCTGAGAACCTCCAGAAATTCAATATTTATGGAAGGGTCAGGTTTATTAGTTCCATTGAAGTTAAAGAGGCGGTCACGGATGAAATTGCAGTGAATCTTTCCCGTGCTGTGGGCACCTATATATGTCGTGGAATATATTTAACAAGAAGAGAGAATATATAAATAAGAAAGAATCACTCAAAGAATCACAGAATATACATAATGGACCTGTTATTGCTAACAATCTACAATATTGAGGGAAAACAGAATTAGGTTGATTCATATAGGATATGCATCATCCCACCTATGCCATAGTCTAATGAGGGAAGCTCACTGAATCACAGAACATAATGCCCTATTTTTGCTAACAATCAACACAATCAAGGGAAGACATACATACTTCGGCTAATTCATAAGACAATGCATCTATCAGTAATATTAAAGTGATGGAGTGCGACTTTTTTGTGTTTCAAAGTAGCAACAACTTGGCTAGTAGCCTTACACAGGGTAATGTAAATCATAGGTTCAGGGGCACATAATATTTGAAAAACAGAAATTCTATAATTAACTTTTGGTCTAAAATGCATTTCCCCTGTTTAATCGGTTGATGTTCACGTTGATTATCCACAAAGAACAGAAGATTACTGCATCTGGCTCAAAGTAACAACCTACTGACAAGCATAATGATTCTACACGACTACATCATTCATCAGGTCAGGTTTCTAATGAAATGTACTCTAAATTTTGAAATAAAAAAGTAGCAGCAGTTTTTTAAGATAACAACATTCCCGATCTCGAGTTTAAAATCAATTTCTTCGAAGATGAAGACAATATACCTAGCAAAGCGACTGTTTCTCTAGCATCAAATCCTTTTGCAGCAAATGAATCGAGTGCTCCAAAGATGTCTAAGTTAGGGCTAGGAAGATCCTTAAGGGCATTTTGTGGAAAAGCCATTTTGCTGTCCATTCGACCGGTGAAAACAGGATAGAACTGGCCTCCTGCCTGAAATTCAAAAGAATCAAAACATTATCGTCACAAGTAATTTACCAAAAAGCTTTGCGCACACACACACACACACATATAGAGTGAGAGGGAGGGGGGAGACAGAGAAAATGGGAGAGAGATACCAGGACTACACTCTCTCTTGCAGCCAAGGCTACAATATCAGCACAGGAAACAACCCCAGGGCACTCCTGTTCCAGTCTCGACTTGATTAGGTCGATCTGTTCAAATCCTTTTATAGATAGATTAGGGACAGCCTCTTTCTCACTCTTAATTTTCCCATCAGAATCCAACAGGATTGAGGCGTCACACCCCTATACAGGTGAAATTCACGAAACTCGGTCAAACATTCATAAACAAATAGCAATTTCAAAGTAAACCGCTAACTCTTTGAAAAACTAGACTTCGAAAATTAAACTCGCAGCTCATAAGATTATTATGAAATATAAACTATAAACAGATTTGGATGTAGAAACAACGAAAAATCACCATGATGAAGCAGTCGTGGAAAGAGAGCCTCAACAGTTGAGGAGCAACAGTGCTGTTCAGTGCGTAGAGTTCTCGGAAAGTTGATCGAATGATCTTCTCAGCGGAAGGACATGTTTCTCTGTAGAAGTCGTAGTGTAGCCGCTCATGGTTTCCAGAATCAGACTGCGACTCTTCTCCTTCGAGTTTACGCCGCGATGGATCTTCGAGATCGAGAACCGATGGCGAATCGGTTTCAGCTCTCTGATTCTTCAGAGCAATGCAAACGCACAGCAGAAAAACAAAAATGCTGATTTTTTTCGTGAGATCCATTGTGCGTGTGTGAGAGTGGGTGAGAGAGTGTGTTTTGAGCTGCAGAAGTTGATGGAAAAAGCTGCGAGGGAAGGTAGTTTTATAGTACATCGGAGGGGGTGTGGGAGCGCGCGGCAGAGGAAATTATTGAAATGACGTGATTGCCCTTAGAACTGGAGGTTGTGAAAATTGTATGGTATGGGTAAAAGGGAATTTAGGGAATCTGAGTAACAAACTTTGTTATGTGCAGTGTGCGCTCATTTTATGAGGAAATTATTTGCAGTCATCAACCCTTCTCGATCTTTCTTATCTTAAACATTTCATTATAAATTTCAAATTATGCTTGAAAACAAAATGTAGAAATGTTATGTTCCAAATGTTTTGAAATGAATACGTTCCAAAATTGAAAGTTCAAAAATGTGTATAGGGTATCATAAGATCAATAGGATGCTTTACGAAATTGTCATATTTAAGGTATTCTATATTGATTTTATTTTATTAATTAATAAATGCTACATGCAAATAATAATAATAATATATATATATATATAATACGATGATATATTAATATTTAGATAATATTTAGAATTATACGTCATGAGTAAATTGATAACTGTATAAACATGACACCGAAATATCATACATGGAAAAATGTTACTGGGGGTTTATATATAGTTTGTTAGGACGCAAGAGAATAACGTCGAAATAACTAGACTGTCCTTGTATCAATGTACGTAGCTGGAGAGGTTTGAAGCAGATACATAATTTTTTTTTCCTTCAAAAAGAAAAAAAAAATAAAATTCGACTAACAAACTTTGCTACGTGCAATCTTCGCTATTTTATGACAGAATTATCTGATATGTTCACGAGCCCTTCTCCATTTTTTTGTAGGATTTATAAATAAAATTAAGAATACTATGCAAATAACAAAAAGGCATACTGCAATGACGAGACTGCCCTTGTGACTGGATGTTATAGTCTTGTATGGCATGAGACTTCAAATTTAAACTACATATATATTCATCTAAAAATTATGAAGTGCCTAAAAAATACTCACTCGTACTTTTATCTAAATACTTGATCTTGTTGAGATACTTAATTGGAAAAATTTCATGGTCAATGGATTGTCGAGTTACGAATTGAAATTTATGTGTAGTATTAATACGAATTATAATATACTTTTTAATAAATATATTTTATTTAAGTAAACTATAACGTAAAATGTCCCCAGGCTACCTACTAGCAGAGACGGAGCTAGGGGATGGAAGTTGGTGGCGACCTCCCCCTCAAATTTTCTGATTTACTTATATTCATATATGTACATATTATAAATATTTATAAATTTGTGTAGTTAAAAATATATATTTACATATGTATTATAAGATTAATTATAAAGAAATGTCTAAGCCCATTATTCAAGCTCAATCTCTAATGATAAAATTTCTAATTTAAATAGATTGGGCTTTACTTAATTAAATAGCATACTATATCTTTGGATAGATAGAATCAACATCGGAATTTAATTTGGATGAAGAAAGTGATTTTGTTTGGAACTTTGTGTGATTGAATATGGCGGAGGGCGGCAACGGTGTTGAATTGATTAAGCGAGAACAATTTATCTTCGAGGGCTGGACAGATGGTGTCCACTAATGGGTGGTGGGCGCTGGCGCAAATGCACCATTTTTTTGCCATGGGCAGAGGAGGGTGGCGGCGTAGGATTGGCCAACGGATTAGCCGTTGGCCAAAAAACGGCCAGCTATATATTTTTTTTATTTTAATTCTAATTTTCAACTATAAATAATAACTCATATTTCACCTCATTTTCATCTCATTCACTTCATTTCTTTCTCAATTTCAACTCATTTCTATCTCCATTTCTTCTATTTTGTGCTACAAATGGATCTCAATCAAATGGTCGTGGTTCTTTCCTAGTGATGCAAGTTTCGATCTCAATAATCCAAATTTCAACGGAAATTATTGACCCACATCACTCCAAAATGTCTCTACGCCTAGTGTAACCTTTTTTTAAAATTAATGTAATGTTATTTTAATTATTCAATAAAATTAGCATTTAAAAATTAATTGTTATTTAAATTATGAAATAAAATTACTGATTAATTAAAATTAAAAAAAAATGGGAAGAGTCCTCCAAATTTAGGGGCACCATTGTGAGGGAACAAGAGAAGCCTTCATGAGCCCACAAAAATAGTTGGTACCCTCCATTTTGAAGGGCACCATAGTACGTAGGTGTTCTTAGAGGGGCATAGAAGAAAAAGATCGAATGACTAGACTGACCTTGGATGTAGCTTGAAGTTTGGAGCACTGTGTCTGAATGGTGCGAGTATATACGAAATCAAAAAACAAAAAACCAAAAAAAAAAAAAAAAAAAAATTAGTTATGTGCAATCTTCGTTATTTTATGACGGAATTATCTGCTATAAGGTCATGAGCCCTTCTCGATTTTTCGGGGGATCTATAAATTAAATTAAGAATACTATAACAAAAGGCATATTGCAATGACGAGACTGCCCTTGTAGGTGGACGCGTGACTTATTGAGTATGTATATATGGTATGAGACTTCAAATTTAATCAAAATCTATATTCATCTAAATAAATTTGGATTTTTTTCTTTCAAATTAGGTAAAGCGTTCCAGCTGGCCAACAATATTTGAACTAGACTTTTTTTTTACAGAAACATCCTTTTTAAATTATTTATTATTATTAATAAGAATCTTGAAAATACAACTTATGGTAGATGGCTCCCAATTGGGAGGAGAACTCTTACTTCATTATTAAATTAAGAACATATGTAGTCGAATACAAGCAACAACTAAAGAAACTGCATATTCAAAACATACATTAAAACTCATGAACAAAGACAAAGATTAAGTAATATGCATTTTTATATTAATTCTAAATATATGATAGAATCTCGCAACAAACGATAAATGATCTATTAACTAAAAAAAAATTACTCCCTCCGTTTTTTTATAAGTGTCCTATTGAGAAAAAATTCTTGTTCCTTTTTAAGTGTCCTATTGCGGAATTTGAGGTTAAAATAATAACAAAACTCCTATTTTACCCTCACAATAGTTATTGGAAAATGTAATTATTAGACTTTGAAAATAATAAATATGGGTATAAAAGTAATATCTCATGCTTCCTTGGTTTTTGTAATTTTTCTTAATAGGACACTTAAAACAAAACAGAGGGAGTATCTGCTAGCTACTTAAATAAATCTAAACTAACACATTCCATAATATTTCAATTAGGATTAGGGCAACGGAGGCGGACGAAGATCTGCTGCAGCATATATTTGCTCATTATCCTATAAGCTTCTTCTGTTAAATGCAATCCATCCCAATTAATCGTTTTTCTAGGTTCCGAAACACCACCTGCTCCGCACATTCTTCCCAAATCAAAGTTGTATCTCCCGCCTCCGCTTCCACATCAAACCTTGTCATCCATTCCTGTATAATCACCAAATAATGATTTCATTAATTAATTATAAACATGTCAAATTATTAATGTTCTTATTTTGTAATTGAGGAAATTAAAGGACATACCGCCAACAGCGTACATATCTAATGTTTGATAGGCTGAGAAATAATCTCCATATGCCACAACTGCATCACGCTTTTCTTCTTCCTTCAGTTTGTCGATGGCTCGTGCCAGTTGAGCATTGTGGTAAATTGCTATGTCTTCACTCACTTCCCACGTAGCCTCTGGAAAACTCATACGATAAATTGGAAGGCGGAAGATAGTGTATAGTCCAGGAACAATAACCTTTTTTGCCCCGAAACTCATCACTCTCTGAGAAAAATAAATAAATAATCAAAATATAAGAAAAATAAATAAATAAATAAGGCAGGCAGAAACCACTAACAACAGCCATGATTCGATTTTTTTTTTGGGTATGATTGATGAATTACTTACATGAACACCAGTCATGATCGCATCCACAACTTTAGGAACCAATGTGGTTTTCATTTCATTGACAGATTTTCCTTGGAATAAAGCGGCGTGATAGTCACTTCCACCGAACGGTCCCAACATATACATTGCATTTTCAAGTTTCCCGCCGCAATCTGATATATGGAAAGAAATAAATAAATTAACGTTAACAAATAATTAATTGACCACTACAGATTAAAATAAAGAAGAATTTGGTCGACGCTGACCTCTTTGGTTTGGACAGAGAGAGCTGAAATAAGCAGACGCCCAATCCAATTGCACCGATAGAGAATTGGTTGTGATTGGATTGGAAATATTCATAGATGCCAATACATTCCACGGCAACGCCGTCGAGCCTCCGACGGCGAAGTTGATCCCGTGACTGAAATCAGCATCGCTCTTTTTAAAGGGCGGCAGTAGAGGAAGACCCGCATCAAGTGCTACACAAATAATTCATTCATTAATCATATTTACTAATTTGATTATGATTTATTAATAATAAACTAAGATGATGATGAAGAATAATACATACCAAAATAGTCGATCATAAGGTTTCCGTTGGAGGCGCGGCAGGTTGGGCCCATCGGGAAGTTTGAACCGTAAGGAAGTCGGGCGAAGGGGGTTGCCGCCCCACACGGGCGCCTCACGGATTAAATTGCCGACATCAGAAATAGAATCACCCAATTGATAAATTTTGTCAACTTTGCACGTGCGTAGGAGGCCGACGCTGCAACTCTCAATATCGTCAAAAACTCCATCATTACCTCCATATCGAAATACATCATCAAAATCGCAGAGTTTGGGATGGTCGGCATAAGAGGGCGGGTGAGCGTAGAAGGATGGTGGCTGTGCGAATGAAGCGTGAGAAACGAACAGAAGATTCATTGTAATTATAAGCGCGATGGTGAATTTGGTTGAAGAGGATGAAGCCATTGTTTTGATCAATAGGAGAATATAGTACGTAGGAATGAGCGTGAATAATATTGAGGGAGCTGAGGTCTGAGTTTTATTTATAGCGTAAAGTTGGAGGCGATGCGAGTCCAATTTGGAGTAGGAATAGTAAGATTCAGTTTAATTAATAGATGATTGATTTTATATTTACTAGCAGGATATTACGTGCGTTGCACGTATAATCTCTAATATAAAATAACTAATTTATTATATAATAAAATATATTTGTTGATATTTTTTTAAAGTTATAATATTATTAATTATTGATTATTAACTTTAACAAAATATTAGCAAGTAGTATATGTAAAGTGTAGGAAAAAAAACAAAATTTTATATCATATCTTATGTACAATTATCAAAATTGTATGGTACTGATAGTAATCGTCTATTATAATATATTTATTCTAATTATGAATGAAGGGTCATATGTATAAAAAATGGAGAGTTCTAGAACCAAAACTCTGGGTATAAAATGCTTATACTTCAGAGTCGAACCTAACTTTTATGGGTAAAATCTTATATTAAGGTTCTTTTTAGGTCTTTAAAAATGTTCTCTTGATGTATCGTGAAACAACCTTTGATATTATTATCGTAAGCTACTATTTAACTTTCTCTTTCATACGAAAAGCGTTTGTCTTATATGTACACCGTCTCGTGTTAAGTGAAGACATTCAGCTCTCTTCTTAAGTTAAAATATGACAAATTCAGTGTTGTAGCAAAACCAATGAAAAAATTAAAGGGAATATATTTTGAATTATCTAAAATATTAATTTTAAATAATACAAATTACATATATACCTATATTCTAAATTAAATTAATATCCATGAATACAATATATTAATTAATATATTAGTATGCATTTATTGCTACGTACTATATATAGTGATAGTTAATATATCATTAAAAGCGTAAAATTTTTCTATTATGCATAATTATATATTTAATATAGGTTTAATTATTGAAAAACACGTGACATTTATCTGTATTCTACATATGACTTTTGAAATTGAAACAACCACCCAACGTCCGCTCCTCCTTCCTCCTCTCACAACCACCATCCACCACTATAACCAGTCGCTGCTACCAAACCCACCCCCTCCTCCCTCTCTCTTACCATCATATTTTTTTAATTTTTTTCTTAGAAATTATTCTATGCAATTAAACTTGAATAAATTCTTTAATAAATGAATTATACTTGAGCTTGATGGTATTCGACTTAATTTGACTCAATTAAAAATTATCAACAAATAAGAACAGTAAAGTATAATAAATTACATAAATAAATTAAATAAAATATAAAATAAAATTTTGTGAAGAGATGTTTCAATGATAAAGAGAAAAGATTGAAATATAAAGATGACATGTTAATTATTATTGAAAATAATTATTAAATTGCTAACTTAATAAAAGTATAAACTTTTACCAAAATTAATATCCAACTATATTAATATCCTAATAAATCTTAACACAATTCTCAAAATTTATGTTTGTCTTTTTTCTTTCACTTTTGAAATTTTTTATGAAGAGATGTTTCAATGATAAAGAGAAAAGATTGAAATATAAAGATGACATGTTAATTATTAGAAAAAATCATTATTAAATTGCTAACTTAATATAAGTATAAACTTTTACCAAAATTAATATCTAACTATATTAATATCCTAATAAATCTTAACACAATTCTCAAAATTTATGTTTGTCTTTTTTCTTTCACTTTTGAGTTATAGTACGGGTATGATTATATTATTAATTAATTCATTAAATTGAGTTGTAATAGGAGTAGGACTATTATTATTTATTAAGTTTATAATAAATTTAATATATATAGATTTACATTATTGCCCTTAAAATAAACATAATAATAGGGACATATTAGGTAAATTCAATTTTGTAAGAATCCGCTCTTTTATAATAGGTATAGATTATTTATAGAAGGGTATATGGAAGTTCAATTTGTAGTTGGATTAGAGATGATTAATTGTACTATGTCGGTGGATTAATTGCATGAGCGAGTCCCAATTTAAGTTGGATTTGTAATTAGTTTAGTGACCTTGACCGAATCAAATCTATGTGACATTTTCTATTGCTTACATTAGATTACTGACATTTAACAAAAATAATTTAATAATTAATTTTTAACAAAAATGATGAATATTTAAATTGTAATTCAAAATTAAAAAAATTGTTATCGTAAAATTTTGGCAGAATACATTATCGGGTCTCTGTACTTTATCTTTTTATTTCAATAGGTCCCTGTACAATATTTTCGTTTTACTAAGTCCTTCTACTTTCGTTTTTCACTTTAATGGGTCATTTTCTAACGGAAGGTTAACTTTTCCATTAACTATTTTACATGTTAGCATTTAATTAATTAATTAATTTCCACATGCATTATTTTTTGTTTTTTGTAAAATCCAAGCTGTAATTAATACTATGAATATGATTATCAAAAAATGCTGTAAGAAAGAAGCAGAAAACAAAAAATAATACCACGACTACACTGTCTCTTGCTGTTAAAGGCTTAAAGCTACAATATCAGCACACTAAACAACCCCCGGGCTGCCGGGCACTCTTGTTCCAGTCTCGACTTGATAACATCAATCTGTTCAAAGCCTTTTATAGATAGATTAGGGGGAGCCTCCTTCTCACTCTTCATTTTTCCATCGGAATCCAGCAAGATCGAAGCATCGCATCCCTATACAGATATAATTTCACGAAGCTCAGTCAAACAAATCCTCTCAAAATTCATAAACAAATAGCAATTTCAAAGTAAACCGCTAACTCTGTACTTGGAGAAACAAACTCTCCATCTCAACCATCATAAACACTCCAATCTCAGATAATAATAAATTTAGAAATACTATAAACAAATTTGGATGTAGAAACAAGGAAAAATCACCATCACAAAGCAGTCGTGGAAAGCGAGCCTCAACAGTTGAGGAGCAACAGTGTTGTTGAGCGCGTAGAGTTCTAGGAAAGTTGATCGAATGATCTTCTCAGCCGAGGGACACGATTCTCTGCAGAAATCGTATTGTAGCCGCTCACGGACTCCAGAATCAGACTGCGACTCTTCTCCTTCGAGTTTACGCCGGGATGGATCTTCGAGATTGAGAACTGAAGGCGCATCCGTTTCAACCCTCCGATTCTTCAGAGCAATGCAAACGCATAGCAGAAAAACAAAAATGCTGATTTTTTTCGTGATATCCATTGTGAGAGTGTGTGTTTTGAGTATGAGTGAGTGAGAGTGTGTGGGAGAGATTCTGTGACTGTGTGTTTTTGACCTGCAGAAGTTGATGGAAACAGCTGCGAGGGAAGGTCATTTTATAGTACGCCAGAGGGAGCGCGGCAGAGGAATATAATTAAATGACGTGATTGCCCTTGCAACCTGAAAGTTGTGAGTATTGTATGGTATGGGTAAAAGGGGAATTTAGATAATCTGAGTAACAAACTTTGTTATGTGCAGTGTGTGCACTCATTTTATTCGACTCGGATCCTCTATTCCTTATTGTGTTTCATCTTCTATTCCATTCGTTGGAATATTGACATTTGGTAATTTGAAGATAATTATATACCCTATTTGGATGTAATAAACCCTAGTCATGCCACATGTCATTCAACTAATGAAAGGAATAGAGAATGAAACACAAATTGGGAGTAGAAATTCCGAATTGCATTTTATGAGGAAATTATCTGCTGAGTCATCAACCCGTCCCGATCTTTCTTTTCTAAACATTATTTGGGCGGATTTTAATTGGTTGTGTGTCCTAATAATATGCCACTTTGTTCGAAAAAAAAATAATATGCCACTATAATTCATACAACTTAAAACACAAAAACACACACACAAAAAAAAAAGATGTTTTGAGGGCTAAATGCTCCCCTTATATGGACTCTCTCTAAGAGCTCGTGTGTATTTAAGTAAGTGCCCAATTCCCATTTCCCACAAGTTTAGTTCAGAGATGCTGGAATTGGCTTAATTGGGGGTAATGGATGTGAATGTTATTGGTTGAGTTGCAATGCTATGAGATAATCTCATACAAATTTTTGAATATTCATTACACTAATCTATTTAGTTACTACATTTGAAAATGCACAAAACAGAGGATTATTAGTCTTTTATAAAAAGTTTAAATTTTAATTTAACGAATTAGTTGATCGTGGGAATACTTTTATAAAAAGTTTAAATTTTAATTTAACGAATTAGTTGATCGGTGGAGTTGTTATGACATATTGCTAGGTCCTAGAGATTTATTCATTAACCCCAGACGTGTTTTGTTCACCTTCTATTTCAAGCATAAAAAACTCATATGTAAAAATAAAGTTGGTGTTTACAAATATATTCTTATATAAACTTTCGCAATAAATCCATTCCGAGTTCATTTAGTTAAATCTTTAATTACATTTCCTTTTATTAAGTTTTGTACCATAAAGTACTATCACAAATTTTGTTTTAAAAGAAAAATATGTACATGATCGATTAAATGCTTTATCTTTAATTAACTATAAGGCATATATTTTCGAACAAATAGTAATTTATTATAATAAAAGAAAACGCGACAACATCTAATAAATAATAAGAATTAATGGTCTAATCTAAAGAAATTAAGAGCAGTGAGTTGGCGGTGTGCGTAGTTGATCAATGAGAAGGACAGTGGAGGTCCATGAAGAGGTGAAACAACAAATACTTTGTCATAATCCTATAAGCTTCTTGTGTCAAATGCAATCCGTCCCAATTGATCTGTTTTTGAGGATCCACGCATGCAGAAACGCCTTCTGCTCCACACATTCTTCCCAAATCAAAGTTGTAGAGCCCGCCTCCACTTCCACAGCAAACCATCAGATCCATATTAGCTGCATATATATATAATCACCAAACAATAACCTCATTAATTGATTACTTAATTAGTAAGTTAAATTTTGTAATTGAGGAATTGAAGGAGATAGGCTTACCACCAACGGCATAAGTTTCTAAGGCTCGATAAGCTGAGTAATAGTCCCCATAGATGACAGCAGCATGAGGCTTTTCTTCTTGGTTGAGTTTGTTGATGGCGGCTTGCAGTGCAATATCATGGTATATTGCCAGGTCATCATTCACTTCCCACGTTTCCTCTGGAAAAGTCTGGCGATAAATAGGAAGTTGGGAGATAGTATATAATCCTGGAACCACCACCTTTCTTGCCCCCAGACTAATCACTCTCTGAGAAAAATAAATAACGAATAATATAAGAAGAATATATATATATATATATATATATATATATTAAATTTTTGTCTCTAACATATAAGATATGATATATAGATTAAAATCAAACCATTGTGACATCCAGATATAATTAGCGAACTACTTAATCGAACAGCAGTCATGATCGCATCCACAACTTTTGGTACCAATGTGGTTTCGATTTCATGAAATGATTTGCCTTGAAATAAGGCATTGTGATAGTCGCTTCCACCAAACGGTCCCATCATAAATATTGCATTTTCATGTTTCCCGCCACAATCTGATATACGAATAGCACAATCAATTAATATAGTCAACAAATTAATTAGTTTATGAAATTAACGAACTTCAAATTGAGATAAAGAAGAAATCGATCGATGTTTACCTGTCTGGTTGTGACAGATGGAATTGAAATAAGCAGACATCCAATCCAATTGCACCGACAAAGAATTGGTTGTGATCGGAGTTGAAACATTCAGAGCTGCCAATACATTCCACGGCAACGCCGTCGAGCCTGTGACGGCGAAGTTGACACCGTGACTGAAATCAGCATCGCTCTTTTTGAACGGCGGCAGTAAAGGAAGACCCGCATCCATTGCTGCACACAAATCGAGCGTAATGCAAATAATTAGTCAAATTAATTATTAAATCCATGTAAGAAAACGAGTAAAAAATAAAGATGAATAATGTAATACATACCAAAATAGTCGATCATAAGATTTCCGCCAGTAGGACCGGTTGGGAAATTGTTTCCGTAGGGAAGTCGCGCGAAAGGGGTGGCCGCCCCCACCGGCACCTCACGGATTAAATTGCCAACATCAGAAATAGAATCTCCCAATTGATAGATTTTCTCAACTTTGCACGTGCGTAGGAGACCGACGTTGCAACTTTCAATATCGTGAAAAACTTGATCTCCATATTTAAATGCATCATCAAAATTGCAGAGTTTGGGGAGGTCGGCGTAGGAGGGAGGGTGAGCGTACAAGGATGGTGGGTGTGCGAATGAAGCGTGAGAAACGAACACAAGATTCAAAGTAATTATAAGTGCGATGAAGAATTTGGAAGTGGAAGCCATTGTTTGATCGATAGGAGAATTTAGTAGTAAGAATGATTGCATGTGAATAATATTATTGAGGGAAGTCACGAGTTTTATTTATAGCGTAAAGTTGGATGCGAGTCCAATTTGGAGTCGGAATACTACTAGGGTTAGATTCAGTTTAGTTAATTCATGATTGGAAGATATAAAATCCTATTTAAAGTTGTATTAGTATTTTAAGTAAGTATTTGAGTTATATTTTCCTCATAAGAAAGTAGTATTGAATTATATTCACGCGCATTAAGTTTATTTCCGGGGGGCGTTTACCTTGCATGATAGGATAGATTGATAAAACATATGATTGACTATATGAAGTTTTGTTTCCCTATGCGTTTACTTTGCGTGATATGATAGATTGATAAAACATAGGATTGACTATATGAAGGATTAGATGATCAATCAAGATCAAAAGTAATCAATCCATAAAAATAAACGGTGGATTAACCTATACTATTTTTATCTATCTATCCTATCATTCAAAGTAAACACTAGGGCTAGCAATTTTCGACACGACACGATAACCCGACACGAACCGACACGAAATTAATGGGTTTGGGTCAAGCCTTATTGGGTTCGGGTCCTTATCGGGTCAACCCGATAAGGACCTGCAAATTTCGGGTTGGGTTCGGGTCGGGTTCGGGTTGCCCGATAAGGAATTATATTTTTCAATATTATATTTATTTAATTCAAATCAATCTTTTAAATTGATGACATATTTATTTTTCCTTCCAAGTCATCAAAAGATATTAAATTTTTGAATATTTATTTATTTTCTCTTATTAAATTTTATTTTAAAATATTTTTTCTTTTATTAAATCTTATTTTAAAATATTTTTTCTCTTATTAAATCATTTAAATTTGGGTTCGGGTCATTATCGTGTCGGGTCAACCCGAATATTATCGTGTCAATTTTGGGTTCGTGTCGTGTTCGGGTTTTGTCATTTCGGGTTGGATTCGGGTTCGGATTGAGCATATCCTTAACAGGTCGGGTACGGATTGGGCCTTAACAGATCAGGTCGAAATTAGGTCGACCCGAACCTGACCCAACCCGACCCGATTGCCACCCCTAGTAAACACCCCGTATGTATATATAATCACTATTAATAGTGGGCTGCAACTTCTATATTTCACGGGCCCTTGTTTTAACCAGAAGTTGGGCTTTTAAATTATACTACATCCGTCCCATGATAAGTAGCCACATTTTTTTTGGCACGGATATTAAGGAGAATGATGTTTAAACAGTAAAAAGATAAAAAGTGGTGAAGTGCATAACTTTTTGTGAGAGAGACATATTTCCTTATAAGGAAAGTGGCCACTTATCCCGGGACAACCCAAAAAGGAAATGTGGCCACTTATTGTGAGAGAGACATATTTCCTTATAAGGAAAGTGGCCACTTATCCCGGGACAATTCAAAAAGGAAATGTGGCCACTTATTGCTGGACGGAGGGAGTATATTAGTAGAGTTAGACTTGGGGATGGATTTCGTAATATTACAGTTTGATTGCATGTGGGAATTCGATTTGGAGTTAGATTAATTAGTAATTAGTTTAGTATGATTTGGAGTGGGATTGAGTAGTAGGCAAAGTTTAATAGTATACTACGTACACTCAATATTATTTGGAATAAATATATTTTTCTTTTTTATTAGGTTTTTATACATTTATTACCTTTTCAATGTAAATATTCTCTACAGTAATGTGCTTAAAGTGTAGTGTTTCAAACATTAGAAATATTACGATACACGAAGAAAAGAAAAATACCCATAAAATTTGTCAAAGGAACATTTTTTAACTCAAGGATGCACCCTTTTGAAACAGACTTCTCTCAGTTTCTAAGATCTTATTTTACATTGGACAAGAACTTATTAAAAACACTACTAACTAGAATTCCATACTGGGAGAGGGAGAATAATTCATACATAACCATTCCATAAAAATTAGTAACCCAATTCAAAAATTCATCTCAGGATAATCTCCCATCTGGGAGAGGGAGAATAACTCATACATAACCATTCCATAAACATTAGTAACCCAATTCAAAAATTCATCTCAGGATAATCTCTCATACTGGCAGAACAACTCATGAGAAACCATTCAATAAAAAATAGGAAACAGAACAGTGTTACATTTTATAGATTCAAATATTGGACATACACATCCTCTTCATCATTAGTAGGAAGAAGCTAACATGTTCGAATAGCTTACAAAGAAATCGACAAACATGACAACAATGGCAAGCAACGAGCTATTTCGCCAAAGTTGCGATTCATGACTCATTTTTTGCCACTTTTCTTCAGACCAGAACCTCCAAATGCCCCTTTCTGCTGGGCCTTTGCCTTAAGCTCCTTAAGAGCCTGTCAAGAACATAAAAATTATGATAATTATAGAGATGGAGAAGGATTATATGGCAAGGCTAGGATTCTATTCCACAGTGAAAATAGTTTACCTTCTCTTCATCTTTCTTCTTTTGAATATTAGCCTTGTCAGTCTGCGAAATCAAGATACAAAACAAGAAAATCAATATGAAACTATATGTAGATATGAGCATATGCTTATTCCAACATATCAAAAAAGCATATGCTTATTCCAATATTTTTCTTTCAATGGTTGGCAAGTGCTGCAGGGTATCTTGAAATCAAAAGGTTTAGTGCTCTTAATGGGATTAAAAATAGTTGACGACGATGACTGCAAAAGAATGCACCTTTGCCCAATATATATCTTTTCATCGAACAGAACAAAAAACTCATAATTGGATATTTCATAAACCATTACATCTACAATTTATTGAAATTTAAAATGTATCCTTTGCACATAAAAAACAAAAGGAATATATTAAAAGAACAAAATTAAGAGAGAAAACATTATGAGAAAATTGTTCCAAGATCAAGTCTTTGGTAGGGAGCAATCTTAACAATATGCAACAAATATAATTTCAAATAAAAGCTAGCAGTATCTCAGAGAATATCACATGATTCCCCACTCAACTTTTTTCATAACATGCCGCAGATACACCCCAAATACAAAAAGTGCTGCAAATAAAAATATACAGCAACCACAATTTCCACCCAAAACACAAGCCAAACAAACATATATGTATATGATAGAAAACAGAGCTAATCACCATAAATAAATACAAAAACAAATACATTCGCCATAATTCCCAAATTTAACAGAAAATTGCCGTAAATTCAATACCTCGTCGTACTCTTTCTTTTCAGCCTTAGGCTGCTTCAAAGGCTTGGCTTTTCCTCCTGATACAGGGCCACAAAAGCAAAACACAACACAAATATCAGCAAAAAAACATCATATTCTTCAACGACACAACTGAAAAAAAATACTATCATTTTATATATAAAAGACATTATTTCGCGTAATTCAATGAACAATTACCTTGCTTGGTTGACATGACTGAATCGTATGGTTAGGGTTTCACTGTGATCGCAAAATTGAGCTGCGAATATATGTAATCAATAAGATGCCCTAACCAAATTTCTCACAAGTTTTTTTTTTTTTTTTTTTTTTTTTTTTGAGGGAATTTCTCACAAGTTACTATCATTATTGAATTGCGATGGGCGTTATATAAGGCGTGTTGATTCAACTGAATTTACTGTTTTGCCCTACAACGGTAGAGTACAAAGTAATTCTAATAAGGCGGCTCGGAGTTTTTCGGGATTCCTTATTTGTCGAATATTTGAAAACTATCTAATTAACAAGAATGAGAAACGTGATAACGATTTCTCTTATTTAATTTAATCCTCAGCACATAGACACGTGGAAGAATTGTTGCCACTGGATCAATAACAAGATCAACGGTGCTCCTTTTGCGCTTTATTAAAGAAAACCAACGATCAAACCCCTGCAGCTACAAACTGAAAACAGCTGCTGCTCCTTTAGATATATAGTATTTGTGCTCATATTGCAGTATCCATTTCAATATTGTAAATTTGGATTGACGAATGACGAGATATTAAACAGGCTTTCATGTAAAAAGGAGAAACTATATATATATATATATATATATAAGATATTAAATAGTTTTATTATTTTTTTGAAAGGATATTAAATAGTTTATCTTTCATAAATCCGATAGCAGTGCAACTTCTTTAATTGATAAGAGTATTAATTAATAGAAGTGAGACCTTGCTGTTGGGACGGAGGGAGTAATAAATATTCCATGTGAATTAATTAATTAATTGTTGATTTTGAGGAAACAAACGCAGGTTGGAAGAAACATGGAAACTGTTCTGCTATCTGCAGGCACGCTTTCAAGGTTCATCGTGCTAAAATCAAATTATTACAGTGGTAACAGCTATGCACACTACAATGACGCTGGTTTCGTACTCAACGGAAAAGACAGCCTGTTCAGCCATTGGTAAAGATTGAAGTCGAACGAGCAACAAGTAACGACAGGTACAATAACCTAAGATTTTGTCATTCTAATAAGTACTGGGCGCGGAGAGCAAACGGCAGCTGGTTCATTATTGCTGATTCCAACAAGCCCGAAGAATACACAACAAAGACTTCGTGTACGTTGTTCTGAGGCGGTTAAGGTAGAAGGCGATGATGATGGGCTTTTATACTTGACCCACATTCACAGCGGAGGGCGTCTGCTGTTAGAGTACTCATATTGGTGGCCACAAAAAAGTTGTGCCCACTAATATTTAATTAATATTTGTGGGGTATTGATGGGGTATGGTGGACACAAAATTAGAACCCACATTGGTGGGCACAAATTAAGGTGGGCACAACTATTATTTTAATGATTTTATTTTTCAATTTTATTTTTATTTTCATAATTTAAATAACATTTATTTTTAAATGCAAATTTTATTGAATTGAAAAAAAAAGCATTACATAAATATAAATTAAAAAAATACATTAATTCTGCGGCGGCGGGGTCGGTGAGTCCCATTCTCTCCTGAGCATTGCACAAAATGCAAGATGATTTTGGAGCGCGTCGGGTGCCATGCCCGTTGTGTCTCGAGTTAGAATCTCGTAGTTTGCATGCCTCGTAATTTGATATTGCATAGCATTAAACTTCTCTTCTATCTCAGCAGAAACTTCGGCGTATCCCTAACCATGTTCCAAGCATCCAAATGCTTAAATAGGGTGTAGAAATTTTTCTACCACTCCGCTAGTGCCCTCTGGAAAATGTCCTCGGTGCTCTCTCCACTATGATATTGCTCCGAATGATCCTTGTAGATTTGTTGAAAGTCTACCAACAAATCTTTTATTCTCTTCCACTGACGGCGCAATTGCTCATCACTTCGCTCTTTCGTTCCCTCGGGAAGGAGCCGATTGTAGCACTCAGTGACTCGCTGCCAATATTTTCCAAATTTTTGGGCATTGCCGATAATAGGGTCGTGGCTAATATCGACTCAACAACGAGCCAAGCACTCCGTCTCGGCCTCACAATAGCCGTATCCCCCGCCGCCCCGACCGCCTTCTGGTCTGCTGCTGCCTCTTCTGCCTCGGGTGGTGGCTTTACTTCGGCCATTTTTCTTGGGCGTAGAAGTAACCGCGGGCTCCTCGTACTCCACGTTGACTTGGTCCTCGGACGAGTTTAAATTGACGGCCGATTGGAAGTCGCCGGGAGAAGGTGCCGGATGTGTAGGATACGTGGAGAAAGTCCCCGGTGAAAAATGAGGGACATAGGCGGAACCGGGTGAATATTGCGGCACAGAGTCGTAACCCGGCGGAAATTGAGGACGATTGGGGGTGGAGGTGGAGAAGTTTTGGAAGGATGGAGGTCGAAAATTGCCGTAGAAATTTGGATTATTGGGATCGAAACTTGCATCACTAGAACCGAACCAAGACCAATTTTGATTGGGATCCATTTGTAGCACAAAAATATAAGAAGTTGAAGAGAGAGTTTAGAAGAAATTGAGATAGAAATGTAGAGAATGAGGTGAAAATGAATGGAATAAGGTGTACAATTTATAGGTAAAAATTATAATTTTAAAAAAATATTAAACGTTGAGCAACGGTTAAACTTTTGTCCAACCACGGCCTGCCACGTGTCCCTCCCGCCCACCACGCCTGCCCGTCCGTGGGCTCCATCGGCCCCGCCCACCACCCGTCCATACGCCCATCCCACCACCGGTGTATGTGCTCTTAGATCCTACGACCCTGATTTTTTATATAAATGAAAATCCCAATCCTGACCAAGGTTATCTAAGATTTGTTAATTGGGATAAATTAGTTAAGCTGCCTAAGCA